>CP137324.1:1323424-2646848 GCA_033182465.1 Sanghuangporus weigelae
TCAACTTAGCAACTCTTGCACAATATAAGTGTTCAGCTCGAGGAGATGGCAGTGCACTCAGGGAGCTATTTTTTCCGTCGTTTTCTCTTTCCAGGAGTTGGCACTGACTGGGTGTTTTCGTGCTGCTTTCCGTTCTTCACCTCATCGTCATCTGCCTGTCGTTTCCTGCCAGGAATATCCCGCTTCTCGTCCAATGTCTTTCGTCCCGTGTCAGCTTCAGAAGCACCATGATCAGTCTCCGTCCCGGATTTCTTCCGTATAAAGCAAGATACGAAGAACCCGTTCGTGTGATCGTCGCCAGGTATGCACCGAATCAACGACTCTGCTTCTGTGAGTGAGGCGATTAGTCCCCAATAAACCCGCGCCATAACAAGATTGACGAAACGAACGTGAACTGAATACCCTCATTCTCTCTGGGAGACCTCTTCGCGGCCACGTTGGTAGTACCTCCCCTCTATCGGCGAGGAAGAAGTTGCCGTGCTTTGCCTCATCAGAAGCTAGTGCCTGAGAAACGACATCTTCGTTCTCGGCGGCATGGACGCTGCATGTCGAGTAGACTATCTTTTCAACCGCGGGAACTGACAAGTGGTCATTAATATAATTACGGCTTAAAGCGAATAAGATGCACATTTCATCGCATGCTTGATCATTGAGAGCTGGAACGCGGCGAGCTTCTGTAGTCTTTCCTCCTGGGCATCCAGATCGTTCTCGTCCTCTGAGGCATGGGGAAGAGACGAAAGTCAGTGGGTTACATTCCAAACCAAGAGAAAGCTCGCCTGTCTCGAGCAGATGATCAAGGCGGTTGACGATTCCAGAGCCGCTACACGACGGATCCACGAGGCTGAGCGATATGGTTAGGTGCCTAGTAAGCCAAACATCCAGACTTGGTCAGGTCCAGGAAACGTACATGTGGGAAACACGAGAATATCCCGCGTCGTGGGGGTCGGCTGCCAGGAAGTCTGCGTTCGTCGGCTCAACATTACCGCAATGGGCTCTTGCTACCATCTTCTCAAGGGTTGAGAAGCGCTTCTTGTTTCGTTCAAATGCGTACAGCTGATCCTTGTATCAGCTCAGAGTTCCCTCGAACTCGACTCAATAAGAACAGACGCCGTACCTTCCCGCGACCCTTCATCAGGGTGCTCAAGAGTGTGGTCTTATTCCCGGGAGCCGCTGTAGCGTCGATAACGTACGCATTTCCATGTGCGGGGGGAGAAAGGATCACCGCGGGAAAACATGATGCTTTATCTTGAAGAATAATTTTACCCGAATCGAGCAGAGGGCTATCATTGAAGGGAGTTGAGGGATGGAATAAAAGAAGGTTAGGGATATGCTGATCACGCTGGAAGGCGTTCCTGCGGTAAATTAACTTAATCGTCGTAATTGCAAAAAGAGAAAGCAGCAGCTTACTTCGAAGTGAGCGGGTCGCCCTCTTCCTTGTACCCTTGTGAAAGGAAGTGCCGAACAGCATCCTCAGTGGACCAGATAAATGTATTTACACGAACATAGCGCGGAATCAGATCTACGCTGTTTCGTAAGGGCAATTAATCCCATACAAGACAAGGAACATACCGGCTCGCGTGTCACCTCTCTGCGCAAGCTCCGTGACCGACTTGGCCCCTCGTCTAACTTGAATTTTCGTCAACTCAGATTGCAGCCGTATCTTGTGCCTAAAGCACAGAGGAGGTTGGCATTGCAAGGTCATGCATCATGATAAAGGAAGGTGATAGTATATTCACCTTAGGACAGCTTGCTTGATGGGTCCATCGCTGGCTTGTATTTTCCCTTTTGAAAGGAGGAGATCATGAACGAGTATGAGAGCAAGGTTTGGTGAGGTAAGCTTCTGTCGCTCATGCTTCAGGAGGTCGACGGCTCGGATGACATCGCTTAGAACGGCTTTGTCTGTCTAGTCGCCGTTGAAACCAAGTAAGGATAGAGTGCAGGGAAGGAGTCCATACACTTAAGCGTCTCAATGACTAGTGCTGCTGTTCTTTTCCTGTCTTTCTCGGGTAGCGTTGAGATGATTCCTTTGATAGAGCCCTGTTTTGCATCAAGCTTATCCAGGGCCTTTGCGGCATCGAAGTAGAAATTCATAATGAATGTCTATTTATGGAGTCAGTGAAGGTCACTGCTACACAAGTACAAAAGGTAAGGCAGTACGTTAACAATTGTTCATTATACTCCGAGCTTCTAAGCGTTGAATTTCATCTCCTGGAAGAAAAGAAAAAATTAAGTCAGCAAAGGATCATGCCAGAAAAACATCAATTAAAGGACATCAGAGAATAACAAGTCGTCAAATCCGGTCGAAACCGGTCAGACAATGTAGATAAGTTTAGAATGTAGCATCATCTGAAGACGATAGGCTCTCAGACTCACCGATGCCAGTCTCGGATGGCTCAATCGCAGATATTGTGTGTCGAGGCAACAAAGGCTCAGGCTGGAGACAAGTTGCTGCGCTGCAAAAATGAGCCGCGAACCGACTTTCCTATCACGTGGCCCCAAAACAAACGCGATCCTTTGAGTTTACGCCCTTTTGTTTCTCTTACGCCCTCAAGCTTCTATGCCTTTGCTGCATAGTGGTCTCAGAAACTGCCGTCTGAAATAACTTAAGCTCGCGATAATTGCAGTGCAGGACGATACTCATAATCAGTCAGTAATTCGTACCTTTGAGCAATGCGTTTGAGCTAACCTCGGCGCGTACCTCTCTTGGGATAGTGCCCGTGGACACGGAACTCTATGATCTGCTTGAAATTCCGCACAACGCTACAGAAGGTAGGTGGGCCGTTCGGTTTACATATGAGAAATTCTTATGTTTTTGCGCAGACGAAATTAAGAAAGCGTACCGAAAAAAGGTCAAATTTTAGCTTCTTTCTAAGACGATGTGTTCTCATATCTTTTTCAGGCGAAGGAGCATCACCCTGTACGTTCCGCTGAAATAGTTTGACAAATTAACTATTCATCCTTTATTTAGGATAAAGTACTATAGGCCGACCCATTCTTATACTTCTCTTTGCTGATTTTATCTACAGAACATCAACGATCCTGACGCTAGCACGAGATTCCAGGAGATTGGGACTGCGTGCGCGGCCATATCGAATTTCAGTTGCTTTGACTGACCTTGATCTTCATTAACAGATACGAGATTCTCTCCGATCCTCAAACTAGACAGATATATGACGAGCATGGCCTTGAGGGTCTTGCAAAGGGTTATGGAGGTCCTTCAGGAGGACCAGATGCTGCTGATTTATTTTCGGAATTCTTCGCCGGAAATGGGTTCTCATTCATGTTTGATGGACCCCGAACGTCGCGGCCAAGGAGAGGCGAGGATTCGGTGATCCCTTACGATGTTACGCTTGAGGACCTCTACAATGGGAAACATGTGAAGATGAACATGGAGAAGGAGATCGTCTGTGGCGTTTGCCGCGGGTAAGGACGTTGCATCGGTTCCCCTCGCTCGCGCTCACCATCACCGCGGTTGTCTTCATAATAGTTCCGGTGCAAGGGGCAATGCGAAGCCCAAGCCCTGTATCAAGTGCGATGGGAAAGGATGGACGATCACAACGACCCCTGTAGGAATTTATCAGGCCTTAGTATCTGGTTATACTGAGCCAATCGTTTTAGATGGGTCACTCTGTATATGGTCAATCTCGAGCAATCTGCACCGAGTGCCAGGGCGCTGGGGAAAAGCTTCGCGAAAAGGACCGGTCCGTCGAGCTCACTCTCTCCTGAGATTCTTTCTAAAACCTACCTTATAGATGTAAGAAGTGCAAAAGCAAGAAGACTGTCAAAGAAAAGAAGCGTCTGGAGATCTTCATAGAGAAGGGCATGACGGACCAGCAGCGTATCGTTCTCACAGGTGAAGGCGACCAATTGGTAAAGGCCTCTTCGACAGCACTGGGAAATACATTCTAATATTGTACTTTGCTCCGAATAGCCAGATGCTCCCGCCGGCGACGTGATCTTCGTACTAAAGTTACAGCCACATTCATCTTTCGAGCGCTCCGGCAATGATCTTCTGGCGAAGGTGAAGATTACGCTTTCTGAAGCATTGCTCGGCTTCTCTCGCATCCTCCTCACTCATCTAGACGGACGTGGAATCGAAGTCACCAGTCCGCCGGGCAAAGTAATCCAGCCTAAAGATACCATCGTTCTGCGAGGAGAGGGAATGCCGCACTACAAGAATCAAGATCTAAAAGGCGATCTATATGTGATATTCGATGTAGAATTCCCTGATACAAACTGGGCGTTGAGCGTCGATAAAGAGGTGCGTTCATCTTTTGAACTGAATGACTTGCGAACAGTGTCTGAATATAACGATGATCTATTGTTTTCTCTGCTCGGGATCATCGTGTATTGTCAACAGGCGTTGGAAAGACTGCTACCGCCGAAGAGACCAGATCTTGAGCCGAGACCAGCCGTGGTTGATGCTCCAGAATTTGAAGAGGCTGACTCCGCCGACGTGCGTACCCGCTCTTTCACCGCGGGCGCTAACTTCTTAAACCAGTCTGCATTTTCTGCTTTCCAGTTTGGTGCAGATGATGACGAGGAGGCGTGGACCGACGAAGATAGCGACGACATGAATCACCCCGATTGCCAGACGCAATAGGTCTCAAGTCGGTCGGTATATTGTTGTCCTATCGCTGACTTTTTGCTTCCCTGTCAAATCCACATACCACATACCTCTTACGTTTTCTTGAGCTAATTCTCAACTCACAGTTGCATATGTATATTCCTCACGCATCAATCATAGACTTGTCTCTCGGGTCGAAGATTGGTATTCAGACCCGAAACACGTAGACTCTCGACTAGCATCCATGAAAGCCGTTGCGCTACTAAATTACAACCAAGGTGCTAGGAAGGAACAAGCGCCGCAATATACATAAGTACTATCGTATGGCTCCCAAGAAATCTGTGAAGCCATCTAAAAACAGATTCTATAACTGACATATCGACCTGCTGTCTCAGACGGTCGTGTGATTTTGACGACCTGGCCTCTTCGAAGGCCGTAATATCGTGCAACGGGATCCGCTAGTTGAATACGAGGGAGCTGGGTCTCCTTCAAGCGACTGAAAGAAAGACGCAAATGGGGAATACACCCGTCAGAGAGCTTGATGTCAAGGCAGTCAACAGAGAAACTTACTACTTCTCCAACAATATCTTCTTCTCCTCTTGCGTGAGGACTTCGTGCGATGGGACGAGAATATGTCGTGTGATGTTAACAAGAAGGTCTGACTCGGAGAATTCTTCAAGTCGGTATTGATGAGACATAGCCACGATGACCTGTGGATACAGGAGGTCAATAAAGACTCGTTCCGTACGATGTTTGAGAAACGAAGCATTCACTTTTCGAGCAGACGGAGTCATATTGCCCGGGAATATAATGATTGCTTTGTTAATCGTCTTTTCCTCCAGGATTTGGAGCAGTCTAAAAGTCAGAGCTTTAGTTACATTATTATGTAGTACAAGGGAAATGCAAGACGCACTTGCGCATAGTCTTTACGCCAACACTCTTCTCGTCAGAGAAGAAAACGAAAATGTGGTCTTGGATGTTTACACGGTGGTTGGTGAAGAAGTTGAGCATGTTTCGGCTGGGGCAATATCAGTTAAGCTTCTTGAATCACGTTGAACGAAGAACGTGCTTACTCCACGGAACCGACGCTGTTGGCATAGGTTTGCTTGAAAGATGCAAGGTCCATTTCAATTTCTTCGTCAGAGACTTGGAATCCCTAAGTATTTTCGCTGTGAGCTCGAGACCCTCAATAGATCTGAATCCAAATACCCTGTCTCTGACGAGCTCATGAATAGTCCGGTTTACGCGCCATAATCTGGCGGCCTCATCTGGTCCGCCGACGGCATCCGCCATGGTCAGTATTGTATTGGAGAGGAGAGAAAGGACAGAAGAACTGTCAACGCGTGACAGTCACGTCACGATGCCTGAGTCTCTTCTGCGCCGATCAGATCACCACCTGAAGGCAAGAGAACTGAACCACCATCCCCTCATTGCAAAATGACGACCGTACTACCCGGTGTACCCACAAATGGCGCGAAGCCTCAGACGATAGCGTTGAATGACTCTATCATGGTAAACTGATCTGAGTGATTTCTTTTCTTCTACTTTCTGACGAGGGTCTTTCAGACGAAGCTGAAACCAGCGAAGATATTCAAGGGAAGCGTCGAACCCAATCCTGCGCCGTCGCCTAGTCAAGTCTCACTTCGCACGCAAAATCCGCCTCCTCGACAGATAACGGGGCTGACATTTGATGACCGGGGAGACGTACTTGTCACTGCTGCAGAAGACGAAACATTTCGTCTCTACAATTGTAAATCCGGAAAGTAGGCGTTGATTGTGTTACCTTGTTCAACGTTTGCTCGAATATCTTATGATTTGCTGCAGGCATGTGAAGACTCTGTACTCCAAAAAGTATGGTGTAGATTTACCACGATTCACGCACAAGAACAGCTCAATCATATACGCGTCTACCAAAGAGGACGATACAATCCGTTACCACTCATTGCACGACAATAAATATTTACAGTACTTCAAAGGACACAAAGAACGCGTCGTATCGCTGGAGGTTTCACCTATAGATGATGGGTTCATGTCAGGTTCTCTCGACCGAACCGTACGTTTATGGGATTTACGAAAGCCTAATTGTCGAGGCCTTCTCCACCTTCCATCTTCGCCTCTTGTCGCGTACGACAACTCGGGGCTCGTATTTGCGGTTGCTATAAACACGTTCTGCCGTATACTACTTTATGACATGAACAACTTTGACAAAGAACCGTTCTTAACTATGACACTCGAAGACCCACTACTCAAATTGATCTCGTTTCCTCCCCGCCAAATCTATATGACCTCCCTCGCGTTCTCGTCGAATGGAAAGTACCTACTTGTGGGTACCTCGGGTAATGCGCATTACATACTTGATGCGTACGAGGGGCATCTCCTAGCAAAACTAGAAGGACACGTTGGCATGGAGCGGGTGCGAATGGAGGCCACGGTGGGCCTCAATCCGACAAAAGGGATAAGTGGGGAGGAGGTGACGTGGACTCCAGATAGCAAATTCGTGATCAGCGGAAGCTTGGATGGGAAAGTTTGCATCTGGGACGTGCAAAATCTGCCTGTGCGAGTAAACGAGCCAATAGACCTCAACAGGAATCCGATGGTGCTACAACCACTGGCAACTCTTGATGGGCATCCTGGTCCCTCTCGTTGCGTCAGATTCAATCCCAGGATTGCGATGATGGCGACGGCAGGATCAGAATTGGTGCGTAGTGGTAAAAGCAGAGGTCCGGAATATTGATTAATCAGTTTCGCAGGCATTCTGGCTGCCCGACATGGCTGGTGATGGTTCCGACGAAGTCAAAGAACATTTCAGGAAGAAACTCGGCGGCTGAATCGTTCGATTGCCGAAGAAGAATTGACAGCTCCCTTGGTTGCTGAAGTCACTCTCATCGCTTCAGTACAACCGCCGTTCGCATCGTGTATCATTATGGGTTTCTTCACAGTTCTTGTCGCAGTACGCCATAGAGCACCTTCGGCATTTGTATCGTCCCCAGTATCCGCAAACCGTACATAGTAGGCGAGGCGGCTCGGTGGGAGGTGGCGCTACGGCCGTCAAATACGTCGGTACTGAGGGCGGTAGACGTGCGATTCCCTACACATTCCATGGGCGTAGCTGTGTTAGTATAATGTAATTGCAATATGTATTTTGCATGAAGCAAAGATACAGATCAGACTTACTGATTCCTCAATTAACGTTGCAAGATTCTTTCTATATACTAGTGCGTCACGGACGTTCTTCGATTGAGTCTTCTTGCGTGGTGCACCTTCAATAACACGTTTGTCGGATATTGTTTCTCGAGCGCGCCCTCGTGCGCTGGCTGCGCTCTCGCCGACGCCAATTCCTGCTAACGAAACTGCTGGTTCTGTGTAATTTGTTCTCTGTTCAACCCAGTCCGTAAGTAGCTCGCATGTAGTTGAAGTTGACAATTCAGCATACCTCGAGCTCTTCAAGATGACGCTTTGTCCGTTTCTCGATCAGCTCTGGGGACAGACCAACTTGTGCAGAACTGCTCTGAGACTTTCGTCGCGCAGCTAATGAAACCACTCAGTCATTCCAGACTATTACCTTACAAGGAGGCTATACGAACGTTGCTTGCGTTCCGATGGTGTCAATAACATCTTGGAAAGAAGATGAAGATCAGGCCGCCGACTCGGAAGAAGTTGTTCGAGGTCAAGTCACGTGAGTGTATCAGGATTTTTTTGTAACCAGCAACTCGCGTTTTCGGCTTCGCCGAAAACCCTGCTGGCCATAAATTCTAGTCTTTATTACTGGTTATTCTGTCTATCCATCTTGATATAAATTCAACACATCAGTTGTACACTTGAAGTCAGGTGCACTGATTTGTGCATGTACAGAAATAAGAAAATAAAAGGAACTCCATTGAGCTTATCTGGTCTGTTCATATGTGGCAAAAACTTTTGCAGCTTTACCCAAATTAATCAGTTCAATGGGACACACTGAATTGAATCGTGCAAGGAGGAACAGAGTTTTTGGATGCTGATCACATTTGTTCATTGCATACATGTCCGAAAATTTCCTAGTTTTTTTCCTTTTTTCCAGCAAGGCTTGAATAGTGCTTTGGCTTATGAGCACATCCATGTAATGCATACATGCCTTGAGTTTCCCTGCTTTTTTTCTGATTTTTTTCCCTCAAGGAATGAATTAATGTGATGATGAAGTGGTGTGGAGGCAGATCGATCCGCAGATCACCAGCGATCAAACTCCTTAATGTAGAAGAATCACCTTGGCATCACGCGGGAAATGAGAAAAGAAGCGCTCAAATTCAAGGTCCGAATTTAGTCAGCGGTGGCTGTGTAGAAAAAAGTAAGTACAGTCCTGTTTTTAATATTAAGATACTGCTTGATTATCTCAATTATCTAGGCACTGCTGTTGCTGTCAAGCGAAATTTCTCAAGTGGGCGTGATACTATTGCACTCCGACGTGCTAGGTTGAAGGTGGGAACTATTGGGGGGATCTTATGGTACTGAAGCATGCACTGAAGACGACAATGTAATTTTTCAATGCTATTACTCAACAAAGAACAATATTAATACCGTATACGGCTTATTTTCCGTATACGGGCATTCCGTATCCGTATGAGAGCTTGATCACCAAATATACGGCCGTATCCGTATGCGATACGGTCGGAACACTATACACGAGTACAGGATGCATAGATACAAGTATACAAAGTAGCGATTGATGTACATAAACGGGAAATATATGCAAGAAATTAGTAGAACGAAATCAGCAAGTCGTCACTAGGAGCACAATGAAAGGAGACGTTATGAATGTTACTAATTGCCATAGCAAAGAGGCAAAAATGGGATATCATTACCAGAAGAGAATGCAAAATGCGAGACGAGCGGATAAGAGCAAGTCTGCCTTCGGCATGAGTCAACAGTAGAATATCCGAAGGCACACGGGAAGGCGAGTGATGAAGTAGGATAAGATGAATACCACTCCTCTGATAAGGGAGAAAGGAGAGGTGAGTCGTAGTTTGGCTCTGGAATCATCTCGGGTTGGAGTTCTGGCATGATCTCCCAAGAGGACGACGAAGATGTCAATGGAGAGCTCGGAAGGTCGCGTGGACGTATCTAGATCCATCCTTTAGAGAATTCTGAGAAAGATAGGACCTGAAACTCACCTTTGGCGCAGGTGGTGTCCGGATACACTGTGACGACGGAGTTGGAGGTGGCGAGTCATACAGAGAACGCGAAGACACGGTAGACGAAGGTGAAAGTGCCGGGACAGGAGGCTCCAGCGTATACAGTTCATTCTCTTCCATCTCCCTTTGCTTCTTCCTCATTTCCTCGGCCAGGGAAAAGAAGTGGATGCGAGTCTTTTGAGACTCGTCCCTCCACATCTGCGCAGCAACCCGCGACGCGTCGTTCTGGTGCTTGACATCCGTCGGGAGCAAATTATTCGCGAGGACATACGAACGATACAGGAAGAATGCGTTGGAAGTTTTCTTTCTCTTCTGAGCCTTCGATTCATCGGAGGCTCTGATGATCGGCGTCTGCAGTGGTTTGGTGCTGCGCTTCGGCTTGTCCTGAACATGAAGATCTCGAGACCGAGTCAGCTGGGTTACGAGCTAGTAATGAGAGTAAAACGCACCTATTCCACGGTACACCGCAGGGGCATTGCGTATGACAGGCATTGTGGAGATGTGAGTGAAGTTCTGGAGGCGCTACGGAGGGCTCGTAGAGGGTGCTTAGAGCCATCCTGTGACGCCCCTGCTCGTCCTTTTCTACGTTGCAGAATTGTGCATTCATGTCGGTAATGCTCGCTGTGCGGCTTTCAGTATGAGTTGACAGATTTTGGAGAACTATAGGATCGCGGGATGCCTCGTGTTGAT
Source organism: Sanghuangporus weigelae (assembly GCA_033182465.1). Classification (NCBI taxonomy): domain Eukaryota; kingdom Fungi; phylum Basidiomycota; class Agaricomycetes; order Hymenochaetales; family Hymenochaetaceae; genus Sanghuangporus; species Sanghuangporus weigelae. Next base: position 1,333,847 of record CP137324.1, read on the forward strand.
CAGTGTCTCCCTAAGAGGAAACCCTGTGTTGTAATCACAGACCCCATTGTATGCAGTTCTTTTGCTTCCAGTTTACAAAGGCAGCGTACATTCATTGTTCCCCTCAAGTTAGATAAGCTTAGACCATGATATAGCTAGACATCCACGAGGACTGAAGCTCCGGAGTCGGAGGAATTGAGTTCAAAGGAGTTCCATCATGAATTCTTCCAGGTTCATGACGTCCAGGCTGTGCGGACGTGAGATTGATCTCGACAAAGAATGAAGGAGGTCAATAGACGCTGGACAATGAAAAGAGATGAAGGAAGTGGTGCTAGTCCCGAAATGGAAGTTGGGACTTGTCCCGACGCAAATCACGGGACCTGCCGAAAGCTTCGTCAGTTCCAAATTTGAGTCCGTCTTCTCCACCTTACCTTTGGCCAGCAAGGTTGTACGCGTTACCGGTATTGCTTGCGGAGATCTCAACAACATTTTTCAGGTGGACTTAAGGGCCGACCTGTCGATGCGATTGGAATAGGACTTGGGTATCTATCTGACCTTCAAATTTTGTCGGCAAGGGATTTGACACTCCTGCGATTTCCTAAGGCATTTTCTCGAGTGCAAGCACACGCTCCGGCGCGAAATTCAAATCAATTTACTTTATTTGCGTAATATTCCGCTCCTGCAGCCATGTTCACTTTCAGAATGATGGCTCGAAACGCCCCAAGGCGGTTCCCAACTGCAATGTTCTATTCTCCTCTTCGTCCAAGAAATAGCATGTTCTCGCCTTACTCGCAGTCCTCCCGTCGTATACACGTGAGGGCACTGTCATATACAACGATACCAAAACTGGTAGCGCGTGCTTTCAGGGTACCCATAGCAGGAGCGACGGTTGGGGCCGGTGCCTTGGGTTATGCGAACTACAAGTTCGAAGGTATGTTTGCAAGGTAGTTAAAAGTGCTTTACCCAGACGCTGACCGCCTGGCAGAGCTGAAGAAGGCAACTTCGGGATGGGTAGACCGGGTTCAGGACACAGCGACGGACATATTCGATTCAGCCTCGGATCGCTTCAAAGATGTGCAATCCCGTCTTTCGGAAATGGAGGCTCCTCAATTTCTGAAGGACCTGTTCTCTGCAAGGGAGAGGTCGCGTAGAGAAAGAAGTGAAGAAGGCGAGGGAGGAGGTCAATCAGGTGGAAAACCTCCCGACGGCGAGGATGCGGCAGTTGCAGCTCTCATGGCTGCCACACTTGCAGCTCCGTCTTATTCGTCTGAAGATGATGACGCGAATGATTCTGCCGTCATCGGGCCAAACGAGTTGATGCACTTGACGAAGAAACTCATTGGAATTAGGACTATGCTACTTGAAATTGACCAGAATGATACTCTGAAACTCCCCAGTATCGTGGTCATCGGCTCTCAAAGCTCTGGTAAGAGCTCTGTATTGGAAGCTATCGTCGGACATGAATTTCTCCCTAAGTGAGTGGCTCCTACAAAGCCTTTTTGACTCTCAGCTAAATGCTCGCAGGGGCAACAACATGGTGACGCGACGACCCATCGAGTTGACTCTCGTGCACACTCCTGCAAAGCCCGGGAGTAAGGAGCTTCAGGAATATGGCGAGTTTCCAGCGTTGGGTCTTGGAAAGATCTCGGACTTCACACAGATACAGCGTACGCTCACGGACCTTAACCTTGCTGTTCCAGCGGAGCAGTGCGTGTCAGATGATCCTATCGACCTTCGTATCTATAGTCCGAACGTGCCCGACTTGACGATGATCGACCTTCCTGGATATATTCAAATATCGTCGATGGAACAGCCGGATAACTTGAAGGAACAAATTGCTGGCCTTTGTGACCGCTACATCCGCGAACCCAATATTATTCTGGCTGTCTGTGCCGCAGATGTCGATCTAGCTAACTCGCCTGCGCTTCGAGCTAGTCGCAAGATTGACCCACTGGGAATGCGCACAATTGGAGTCATCACCAAGTTGGACCTCGTTCCTCTGGAGCGTGGCGTGGAAATATTGCAGGGTAATAAGTATCCCCTCCACCTGGGCTATGTCGGCGTAGTTTGCAAGTCTGTACATGGGAAGGACAAGACAGAGTCATCTGGTGAACTTGTCAGGCGAGCCGAGATGGACTTTCTCAATGCTCATAAGGAATACTACGGCCAATCATCAGTCATGGTGTCTACCAGGACTCTTCGGCGCCGGCTTATTGAGGTATTAGAGTCATCCATGGCATCATCTCTCCATGGCATTGCGAATCAAATACAACTAGAACTCGAGGAGGCAACATACAAATTCAAAGTCAAGTACAATGATCGGCGAATCACAGCGGAATCATACGTCGCTGAGACAATTGATGAACTCAAAGCGCGTTTCCGCGACTATACCTCTCAATTCTCTCGCCCGCTACTTCGTGCGAAGCTGAAGGAACTGCTGAACGACAAAGTGATGGACGTCATGGAGCAGCTCTACTGGTCGGATGATCGAGTCAAAGAGCTTAATGCAATTGCTGCAGATCCGAAAGTGAAGCCGGAGGACGTGGAGCCTTACTGGCGGTACAAGCTTGACACGGCCAGTTCGCTTTTGACAAAATCTGGCGTTGGCCGTGATACGACGTTCGTCGTCGCAGACGGTCTACGATCACTAGTCGAATCAATCGTATCCGGAGAGCCCTTCTCGCATCATCCTCGGGCGGCTGAGCGTATCATCGCCATCAGTCACGGAATCTTACGCGAACGCCTAGGGATAACTTCGGATCAAGTTGAGAACTGTATCAAGCCGTACAAATTCGAGGTAGAGGTTGACGATCGTGAATGGGAGCTCGGGCGCACCAAATCAGTCGAAGCGATCGAGAAGGAACTCGGCATGTGCGAATCGAAGCTCAAGGAAATCAAGCAGCGTATTGGCGGAGGCCGTCGACTTAATAACTTAGTTGGCTACGTACGGATGGTTGAAGAGAAAGAAATGGAGAGGAAGAGGCAGAAACTTTTGGCGCAATCACAGGAAGGAGAATCGACTCCCGAACCTGAGGAAATCCATTACAGATACAGCCCCGCCCAGATGCTTGACGGTGCGCTTGGTTTTATCTTTGCTTTGCGATTTTTGGTTTTGACTTGTCCTTTCAGCTAAACATGCGCAATCCTATGTAGACAGGATAGGCATTCTCAGGCTCCGGCTTCGGACACTGAAGTCGAAACGTTGCAAGAGCGGGCCAGTCAACGACATCATGTGCCCTGAAGCGTTCCTGGACGTCGTTGCTGAGAAGCTCGCGTACACGTCTGCATTATTCATCAGCATCGAGCTTCTCGATCACTTCTTCTATCAGGTAAGATCTTTGACTGTCGTCTGATGGACAAAAACCTGACTTGCTCTTTAGTTCCCTCGGGAAATTGACTCGCGATTAATATATGATCTCGATCGCAAAGAAATTGAGGCATTCGCAAAGGAGAACCCAGAAGTCCGTCAGCACCTTGAACTCCAGAACCGCAAGGACAAGCTCGAAGAGGTTAGTCCTCTTTCATTTCTTCATTATATCTATAGACTTATGGTTCGTATAAAGGTCATGAAGCAATTGAACAGCCTCACGAGTCTCCGCAAGGACGCCCAGCCTACCACACGACGAGCGAAGGGTCTCTTCGGAAGCATGTTCTGATTTTCATGATTTCACATTTGTTTATTTGGTCAGATATCGACTCTCATCGAATAGTCCGTTTCTCACTTTCTACTTTTTTTATTTCTCGTGTAGATATATTATATGTCTGTCATCCTCTCTGCTCAATCTTTATCGCAGTTCAATACAATAATCTAGCGCAGTCGCGATGGATTGTACAGTAAGCTGGGCGAATTGCTCCTCTTAATTTGACTTGTCCGTCTCTCGATCAGGAAAATCAGGTAAATCGATTTCGCGCGCCTTCTCATATTGGCGAGAGAAAGTCAAGCACAAGCTGTCCTAAGTGGATCCCCCCCTTCTTCAGCACAGTTCCTCTTTCCTTTTCCTCGTGAAAAAAAAAGCGAACCGGAGCGTATCGTATCGTACGACATGCCATCACTCCTTTGTGGAGGCTCACCATTGCCTCGTGATACGATGCCTATGTACACGCTATGGCCAACAGGAGACATCCGGAACGTCCTTGCCGTGTGCACGAGGTGATTATATCGAAGGATTTCCCTTTTTTGGATGCGACAGACGGGAGGTCTTTATCTTCCTGATTTGGTCTCCTTTGCAAGTGGCGACAAAAAACTTTGGAAATCTCCTACGCATTGACCGCTGGGATAGGTAGAAAAGGGCGCCTTTTGACGATGGAGGGGACTTTCGACCTCAATCTTATCTCCCTTTCTCCTCCCTCTTCTCGTTTCCGCTGCTCTCGTAGTCGAGGAAGATTACGGACTGACAATCTAGTCGCCCACAATGCCCGAGTTTGCTTCCCAGCACCACGAACAAAGTGAGCTCGCGTCGTTACAATCTGACTGCTTTGCAAGTGCTTATATATACTCCACGCAGAGTGTTTTATCGTTGCTTCAAATGCTCTTGCGCAAAGTTATCCCTATTGCATTCAAATATGTCCGTCTAGCTACGCAAAGCCCTCGAAGCAAAGGCACACGTCGTCGAAGGTCTCTGACGCCTACTGGACCGGTCTTTGTGCAATCTCGGCGCGTATGGCAGATTTGACGTGTGAGGAGAGAGTTGAAGAGGAGCGTATTATGGAACCTGAGAGGTTGCCGACGCCTTGTCCATCCGATGTAGAAGACAAGTCTCCGATTCCGAGAGGGCGGCTAGAGACCAATGTACCCGCTTCACCTGCTCTCACTGCTCTTACGGAGTCCGCTGGCTCTCTTCGCTTGACCGCATCGCCCTCAATATCGGACTCTTCACTGGACGAGCTTGAGATGCCGCCCACGCCAAGGGTGAGACTGACCATCTTATTTGCTGCACATTGTCCTAATCGCATATGTTCTAGCTACGTACATGCCAGCTTCCCATGTCACCAAGTATGATAATCTCCCCTCTCCCTCTACTTCCACCTCTGCACTCGGACTCTCCTTCCTGTTCAGAGGCGCCTACCTGCCAGGAATCCGAATTTGATCCCCTTGATGATCATCCCCTGCTTCGGCCTCTCGCTGAGTATTGGTCATCTCTCGACCGAAACACGACCCTCTCACTCGCAGCGGAACCCCCGGAAAGGGAATCTTGGCCGTTCAACAATGCTCTTGGTTTATATGTCGATCCAGCCATGAACGTAACCACTTGGGACGCAGGCGGTTTTATTCGTTCGACTGCTCCGTCCCCATCTCCCACCCGCTTCAGGCGGAATCGTCGACGAATCTAAGTGCTTGATTTGGATTGGAACATTTCGTTTTCTTTGTTCACCTGCCTACAAAATTGTCTAAAACGCGCCGCACCTGGATGCCCAATCAGTTATTTTACTTATATGTACTTTATTCTTGTTTAAGTTGTGTTCCACGAAATGCTATAATACAGTGAATGGATTCCTCCATGCATAGAAAGCAAGAAAGAGAGCAATAATACAGCCATATAGTTATGATGCACAGCAATTTTCGATGGAACCTTAAGAGGTCATTCTACCATCCCGATCTTCTTCGGCTTGGTAACGATCCGGTCTACCTTCCCATGGCTTTCCGCCATTGACCTCCCTTTCCCAAGTCTTGAGCGCCTCGTCATCCCATATTTGGTCAGATTCATCGCATTCCTTGAAGAAGACCTCGTCTTTAAGTTCGGCTGGCAAATACTGGTTGTACACTGGATGGCTATAGTTCGCAGCTTAGTTTGACAATTTCCTGAACGTGGTAGAACCCGAAGTTTGGACTCACATATAATCGGGATTGTACCGATATCCTTCTCCATATCCTAGGTCTTTCATGAGCTTCGTCGGCGCATTTCGTATCTGGAATGGCACCGGCAGGGTCATATCCCGTGCCGCAGCTTCTTCGGCTCGAGCATAGGCTCTATATGATCGCGTCGATTTTGGTGCCTCTGAAAGGTAAGAAACCAGGTGCGCAAGGTGGATGCGACATTCGGGCATGCCAATTACTTGACACGCCTGGTAAGTCGCCATTGCCTAGATCAGATCAGATCAGACGCCAAAGTGAAAGTGAATTGCTACTACTAGAGCGTACCAAAGGTAAAGCTTTTGGATCGGCGAGACCAATATCCTCGCTAGCACATACAAGCATACGGCGTGCGATAAACAGCGGATCTTCACCACCTCGCAGCATGCGCGCAAGCCAGTACAATGCTGCGCTTCCCGCACTCCCACGAACGCTCTTGTGCAAAGCACTAATGAGATCGTAATGTGATTCCCCAGTGCGATCATACGCTCCGATCACGCTCTTGCGCAATGATTCCAACAAATGTGACGCGAGTGTTGTCGGAGGGGCAGCGAGTGCAAGAGAAAGAAGCGATAGTGCAACACGAGCATCTCCCGATGACAGCGATACGAGGGCGGAGAATATTTGAGGAGTGATTTGAGGATATTCCGGGAAAGGAGAAGCATTAGGAGATGAAGCGAGAAGCGTGGCAGAGGATGTTTGGGAGGAACCTGGCTCGGAACTGGGCACGTCAGCAACCTGACTGGTCAAAAGAGTCTGATCTTTAGACTTTAGAAGCGCGTAATCGGAATCCTGCTCCGCAGATGGTGAGACGTGCGCAATTGCCCGAGTAACGATTTCTCGAATGTCATCATCAGTGAGACGTTCCAATACAAAAACTCTACGAATCTCTCGTGATTAGTTTTATTCATCCCAAGGCAGCACAGCACTAACCGACAACGGCTCAGCAGAGCACCAATCACTCTGAAGGATGGATTTTCCGTCGTTGCGCCAATGAGCTAGAACGGCAAAATACTATTAGCACTCCACGCAACCCGAACTATTAGTCTTACTTGGATATGGCCTTGCTCCACATAGGGCAAAAATATATCCTTCCAAAAACATCAATAGGATGCACAACGAGAACAACGCCCTTCATACCTGCTGGGCTCTGTTGAACCGATGTATTTCATCCAGGAAAAGGATCGTCCTCCTTCACACAGAATCAGCAACGCCCATGCATGGATACAGCAGTGTGGCTTAATTCGTACTTGCCGGTTAGAGAAAGAAGACCTTTCGCCTCTTCGAATATTTGTCTGACTTCATTAACGCCAACACCAGTTGCAGAGAGCTCCTTAAACACGGCGTTCGATGATCTGGCCATTAAACGCGCTAGAGTCGTTTTCCCACACCCGGGAGGTCCCCAGAAAATCAAGCTGCCAAAGTTTCCTCCTGACTCGATGATATGCCTGAGCAGTGAGCCCGGTCCAATGATATGAGGCTGCCCGACGAACTCATCCAATGACTGCGGCCGCAGTCGTTCAGGAAGTGGTTGTGCATCCTCAAGATTTGAAGCCATCGTCCTAGCACGTTTATAAGGCGTCGGTGCCAATGTGTCGGACGCAAACGCATTATGACCATGAACGGCTAGTTCAGCTGGTCTTTTTGATGTAGAGGGTCGCGTCGGCGTCTGAAACGGTTCACTCGGTGAGCTTGACGGAGCTGAAGGAGGATCAGTAGGCTTAGCGAATATTGGAGCGAGCGAAATGTTTTTCTGAGGCGTCTTCTTTGATGACCTGATCCCAGAAGCAGCAAATCTGTCTGTATTTGTGCTGCCGGAAGCGGACGTTCGGGCATCTGAGCATCCATTGTCAATGTGCTGATTTATGCTTTGCTCCGGAACCTGTCGAGAGCATATTGGGCTTGCTTATACACAGATTAGCGTTCTGAACTGGCTCAGAAGTAAATGAAACATACCAAGTTACTCTGGACGTCATTATTGTTTGACCACTAATCGCCGTGGCGGTAATCAAAAATGCGAAGTCACGACGTGGGCGTTCTTAGAATCTTACGCGTGACGTCACAATCACGTGATTTACTTAGTCGTCAAATCATCGCACCAGAAGTCACTGTCACCAGATCACTTTTGTAAGGTAGAGGAAGTATAAACTCGACTAGCCGTGACGCGACTCGCATGACCCTGACCTGCCTCATTTGGCATCACAACACAACACTTTAATTCAGCCTCCCACAACACACAAACACAAATTTGGCCTCCGTACATCTCTGCAGATTGTAAATACCTACAGATGTATGGTTTTATTTTACAAAAATATTAAGAATTAGTCCTCCAATTAAGGAAATAAGTTTTTATATTCTAAATGGCTCAGAACTTATTTTCCAACATCCTGGTGAAGTTTAAGAAAAAATTGAAATTTTGACCCAAGAATTTTGCCGCTTCCCGGAAGGATCCGAATTCCTAATATGCCTAAATATAGTAATATTATCTATGACTAACACGTATTAGTAATAACTAATTCTGGCTGGCTTCGTGGGTGATGGGAATAGAGAGTCAGACTGAAAACAAGTCTTTTCAGAGACCTCCAGACACAGCAGCAGACTACAGCTGAAGTCTCAGTGGTTTTCAAGTATCCGGGAAATTTTAACTCGAGATTTTTGCCGCTAGGGTCCTTCCTAATTGGGTTAGATCAGGGTTTCTCAGGGACATCAGTCACATGTGACAGCTAGTCGACTTTATACTTCCTCTACCTTAGTCAAGTCAGAACCAATGCTATGGGCTGAGCATAGAATAACTACCTCTGACCACGTTGCCGGACAATCTGTTTATGAGAATGCTCTTCCCGTGATCTCTGCGTATTGTCTTTTATATAATGTTCTCATGCGCCTTCAAATTGTGAGGAGGCGGGATTTTCCATCGCCATGGCTGCCCTCTTCAGTCAGGATTTTTCCTCACCTTCAGTTCCATTCAGCAACTATACACCGCGTGTGGCAATCGTGACTGGTGCCGCACAAGGAATCGGATATGCAATCGCTCAAAGGCTGGCAGATGATGGTATTGCCGTTGCAGTCAACGATATAATCAGCAAGCAAACGCTAGTAGGCTCTGTTGTTGAGGAACTCCGGAAGAAAGGGCGTCATGCTATCGCCATTCCTGGCGATGTGTCAAATGAATCGGAAGTCTTCTCCATGATCGAGAAAACCGTGAGTGAGTTGGGAAGTGTTGATATCGTGGGTATCGCTATCTCTTGGATCTGAAGTTTTGTCCTTACGGGATGTTTCAACCAGATGGTTGCGAATGCGGGCATCGCAGCTATCGGCGCATTTCTCGAGAGTACGTGCCACGTTTTTTACTACCTAAAATACTTTGAAACGTGATCGTTGTCAGCTTCCGGAGAGACATTCGACAGGATATACTCAGTCAACGTCCGCGGGGTATTTTTCTGCTTCAAGCAGGCGGCACTGCAGATGATCAAGCAAGGACGTGGTGGAAGACTGATTGGTTTGCTCCTTGCTATTTTACGCGTGCTATATATTGAGTTCGCTCCGATAAAGCTGCAAGCTCGTCGGCCGGCAAAGAAGGTGTTTAAGATCGATGTCAGTAGAATTATCTTATCTGACGTTCTCTTGTCCTAGGCACTCAGAATCTCACTGCATACTCAGCTGCAAAATTTGCTGTTCGGGGACTGACGCAAACAGCCTGTGAGCTGCTATAACTTCTTTGATGGTTTGAGGTCAGCATTGCTTATTGTATCGTCTTTGTTGGGGTAGCGATAGAATTGCGCAGGCACGGTATCACGACCAACTCATACGCACCGGGATACATTCGAACGCCTCTCGGTACGTGATTTGTCTTCCGTCCGCCAACACTGATGCTTATCGGAGCACTGCAAACTACCAATAAGGTGCCACGTCGGATGGGGTTGATGATAATTGTGCTACAGTCAGGAAGGTGAGAAGCCAGCGTCATGTTGAGTGCGAAATCTAAGTTCCATTTTTATTTTCCGATCGTAGCTATTTGGAGCACCCGATGCACCCGTTGCAGAAGCAGATACAGTTGCCAGTATAGTCTCATACCTGGTGAAGCCAGAGGCGTACTTTATCAATGGTACGTACATTCAAGTTGTATTTATATTAGTTGCTCTTCCTTACTGTGCCATTTTGTAGGACAATGCATTAGCGTAGACGGAGGCCTGCGCTACGATTAGCCCATCCAAGCGTGAATAGACACGTACTAGTCTGACTGATTACGTTCGGCGGAAGTCTTTAATTTCTCTTTTTCTTCTTCATATCTCAAGAGAAGGTGAACATTCATCGTGCGGGACTGAGTGAGTGAGTAGGGCAAAGCACAAAAAAGTCAAAAAAGTGGTTAGATGATGTTTTGAGCTTTCAAATTTGTATACATACATGCATGTCAATTGTTGGCTGATGCACTGCAATAGCACTCTTTCTCTACTATCGCCCAAACTTACTTTTTGACGGACAGTCAGTGCACTTTTATGGAAACCAGAGCATAAGCCCATCCATTCTTTGCATGCCTTTATACCGTCGTTCAATGCTTTTATGCTTCGGAGAGCTGCTCCCTTCAAACTAGGGCTCCGCAGCGTATCGTATATAGCGTATACGATACGGCGTATACGCTATACGCGCGTATGCGTATCAGCTCAAGCAACTGGATTATACGCCCGTATGCGTATAATATTTTGGAAATTTTGGCGTATACGGCGTATACGTGCGTATATTTTTGGGCCTGAAAACAGTAAGAAATCTCGCACTCGAATGATAAATTTGCCTCTTTGCTTCGAAATTAGACATAACTCACCGAAATCTTACTGTTGGGTGTGTGGTCACGGTCTTTAGTACACGTCCAGCATAATATTTTTAGAGTTGTCTCGCTTATAATGCAAAAATTACGTAATTTCATACTCCCTTATCTGACAGAATTCTGGCAGAACCTCGTCATTTGTGCACAAAAATTAGTATTTGTATTTGTATTAGGTGTCTCACCTTAAGGAACGCAATGAAAGTATTTTCTAGGCACAAACATGACGTGCAATAGTCAGAATGTTGTGTTGTTGGTGTGGACCCGTATATGCCGTATACGCCGTATATATACGCGCGTATCCGTATCTCAGTTCAAAATCAAATATACGCTCGTATAAAATACGAGCGTATGCGTATATGCCTAAAATTATACGCGCGTATCGTATACGATACGCGCGGAGCCCTACTTCAAACACGGTGTGTACATATACAGTATTGTATGGGGCAGGACAACGATCAGATCTGCTTGAGTACATGGATAAGTAATGAGAAACAAAATAGACTTCTGAAGTCTGATTCACATATTGAACCACAAGCTGCGTGCCTTGGTTATATTTCGAGATACGCAAGGTTTGGTTTAGCGAGGCTACATCTCAAGATGAAATATACTATGAGGTGGTACATCACATAATTCTACTACATAGTACTACAGCGTCAGGTGCAGAGGTGACGAATCATCCGGATCTTCGAGCTAATCGCGGTAGCACCAAACGCGTGTGAGATTCCTAGACAGGGAAATATCTAAGGACAGTCTAGATTCAAAGCGACCAGATTCACACGTCAAGGTACTCGTTGCCCTCTTTTCTAATGTGTTTTGAAACGCAAGTCTTGAGAAAATAACAATTACGTCGAGCTGTTGGATTGTTGAGCTTGAGATAAAGCAAGGGCTTCTCGGCGATACTCAATTGATCCCTCCAGGTCCTCGACACTACCGCTGTGCCGAAAGCGACAGTACAAAGCATTCCCAAGATTGTTGAGTGTCTGAGAACGGTCAGGGTGACCCTCCGGGCATAGGGCCAAGGCAGAACGATGGCATTCGATCGACTCCGTAAGATGTCCAACAGCACCGCCGTGCCCGAAGCGTTCAACAAGAATCCTTGCCCCTTGCCAGAGCTTCGAGTGACGCATGATTATCCCTATGGTCAACGGAACGAGCTCCTGCGATGAACTTTTTCGTGTTTGTATCGACGATATTTGCGCGTAGTGTTTGCATGGATTCCGACTCATCATCATCAACCTTAAGAGAACTATCATTACGCGGTGCTGTTGTCTGCGTTGGAGATTCATTTCGGGACTCATATCCCCGATCCAGACCATTTGGAGGTTCAGAGGATATGGAACATTGAAGTTGACCTTGAGATTCGGATGCATGCCCAGTTTCATGCAAGAGAGTCGTGCCCGTCAGAGAGTTTTTTTGCTCGTTGGGTGACACATCTAGTCGACCCGAGCCCGTCGATCCACTTTGGTGTTGCTGTCTGGCCACGCCATTCAAAAGTGACAGCAGGTCAAGAGTTATCTGTGCCATCGTCGGCCGGTCCGCTGGACTCCTAGCCCAACAACTTCTGCAAATAGCGCAGACCATCAGATACAGGAAGGGCGACAAGTTCGCGGCAGTCTGGAGGTCTGGTAATGTTGGAAGTTCCCCTCTCATGACGGCAGATAGTACGTGCAATTCATACTTGAGGTGAGCATACGGCACTTCTTTTGCCAGCATGTCCTGAATGCATGCGGAAAACAGTCAGACCAATTGTACAATGTAAACAACGCCGACTAGAAAACGAACGTAAAGCGTCACGCCAAATGCCCACACGTCCGACTCTTTACTGTGTCTAGGCTCCACACCGTCCTCAGGTACATGCAGTTCTATGGCCATCCATCGAGCGGTGCCTCTCGGCCGCCCATCGTGCGTCGTTGAGACAAAGTCACTTTCCGAAGAAGTTAGCACGCGAGAAATACCAAAGTCGCATATCAATGGATCGCCGGATGGGTTGATGAGAACGTTATCCTTCGATGCAATTTCATCAGGAATTAGCTGAAAAAGTCCTTCCTGCACCGATTATTATTAGCCTTTACTCACAGCTTTTAGGTCTGAATGAACGAAATCTCTATCATGCATGTACTTCAGTCCTTCAGCTATACCCAGAGACTGGCCAGGTCCAATCAGGGAAAGCTACAACACAATCCTACTATGCACACGTACCAACCGCACGATATCAGGGTTTGGGCACTTCTTCAAGAACTTTCTCAATGTGCCATGTTCTATCCACTCGGATATCAATGATGGGTAGTCCTTCTCGATTATGAAGCCGAGGAACGGTAATATATTCGGGTGCTTCAGTTTTGACCATACATCCATTTCTCTTGCAAGCGTCTGATTCGAGAAAGATAGCCTCAGCAATGTCTTACCCAAGTATTCATGTGGACTTCCATACCTTAGCAACCCGCTTTTCTTCGTCCAGGTGAACACGTAGCGCCTTAATTGCGACCTTGACCTGCCCTCCTTCTGTGCATGTTGTACGATGTTGAAGATATCTGGACGGTATATGTCCAACGTATACGTCGCAATAACCACCATGGGCATCCTTCACTGGATCCTTGCTAACCACACAGTCTGAAGTAAACTTCAAGTGGCCAAGCTTCGAGAGTATCTGTGACAGCGCGCTTTTGGCACCATCACGTATCGACAGAGGAGCGACGTCAGTCCGATTATCTCTTGCATAAGGACCACTGTTTAGAGATTTTTCTTAAAGGCAAGAGATCTATCGGGAGGCATTGGGTGAAAGTGTAGGGATAGTAAGACTGAAGGAGAATAGCATGAGGTGGACAGGACAGTACTGCTAGTGCGTACAGCCTTGTTGTTTCCCACACCACAATGATCAACGAGAATGGCAGTGCAAAGACACCAGACCGAACACGAGGTCGTGTCACTACCTGGGCCCTGAAGAGAAGAAAGAGCGCGGTATCATCGCGAGAGGGAAGTTGTATCAAGAACAAGTCTGCGAAAGATGTCCATGCAAGCTAAAGGCGACCATCCTCGCCAGAACTAGTAGCGGATCATCCCTCGGTAAAACCACGAGGAGACCTGGTATCATTGATCGTACGTACATCTGAAATAAATATGTGCAAAAATAGATTTTAGGTTCACTTGTCACTTCGAACTCCGACCGGCGATGTCCGAATCACTTATCGGACCAGCGATAACATCCGGTGGTACGTACCGTTAGTGAGCCTCATTTCGCATCGTTTCTGAACTTCTCTGATAAACATGCGTTTTGACATTCCGACATGCGATGGAAGCGATGGCCACAACAAACGCATTGACATGGGCGTTCGTTAAAATGCGGTCCAGAAGATTGGGGACTACTACTCATCATCCATTTACTCGTTTCGCTGCAAATGCCACCTTTGTGACAATTGGTTCATGAAAAATACGCGTTCTATTATCATTTCTAGCGCTAGAAAGAGAAAGGAAGTTTGGGACCCGGAAGAGAACGGGGTTTTCAGGATAAGACTACTTTATCTGACTATGAGAATTCATTCGTTGAATGACGTTCGCTAGATCAAACAAGGACTTTCTGATCCTCTGGCTGCACTTGAAAAGGAGACGGGAACGCAAATCCTTCTCACTACAGTTCGAAGCCTCACATAGAAGCATTGCCATTCATTTCAGACCACTACAATGACTATCCATATGTACTTTCATTTTCTGCGCGGAAGTACTTCTGCTCAGAGAAGACGCCAGGCAAACTCCGGAAGGATTTCGATGATTCAGTTCCTCTCCTAAGTCTCTGGCACTCGTTACGGATGATCATGCTGTTGAGGCCGAAGCAAAGGAAGCTTGAGCGGCAGGAAAAAATGAGGGACGAGCTGACGATGAAGCCAACAGACGAAGGTTGCAGAAATAGGTTCTGTGGGCTCAATAGTCTCTTCCTCAAGATCCGCTTCCGATTGGAACGTATCGTGCGTCTGTGAAATCTCAAGTCTCCACAGATTCTCCTGCCAGGGACTCATTCTCTCTGCTGAACTGATTACTGCGGAACATGGTGCGATGATCTGATCCATTCCTAAGCAAAGCACGGTCAAACCTCCAGATGCAAAGTCCTTGGAGATGAATCTAAAGAGATAATGCGGTGTGATTTTCGCTGTGATTCTATCACAATAATAGGCCTGGTTATCGTCAAATGCAACTTTGTACTCCCGCACGATTATATATTTCCATGTAAGACGGAGACGCATAGCAAACGTGATGGCACAGGTAGACGATACGCGTAGCAGCAGGAAGCAAGAGAGACGTGAGTGCTGGATATAGCGACATGATATGCATATGATATATGTTATGAGAGGGAGGGGAGGGCGGAGGAGAAGGGTGTCGGGTCAGTAGTATCCACTAGTATCACCGTAAGGCGGAGAATAACCAAAAAGAGAGGCGGAACAAAAACGAATCAAATAGAGGACAGAAAGACGAGATAAATAGGCGTTACAGGGACAGCAAAGTGCGAAGTCGAGAATCCGATACTACGATAGCTAGAGAAAATAGATAACTTCGATGAAGTCGTTGCATAAACACGCAGAAACGTAGCATATCTATGTGGAAATCCAAGAATTATCCCCAGAACGATCCTAATTTCACATGTCGGAAGAATTGAAATAACCTGATTCGCCTCCATCAATTTCACCCCAGAGTTCAAGCCGTAAAAAATCAGCTTACCCGTATCGAAGAGACCAGTCTTCGGCTCAGATTCGAATGAATCAACAATTTTAGCCCTATCACCAACAGATCCAGAGGTCGCTGGAGTGGGAGGAGGGACAGTCTCGGATCCTGCCCCATATTCGGGACCCACGTTTGTAGAGGACGCTGGCACGAGTTCGGGAGTATCCGCTTTCTCGTCCTCCGTATAGTCAAGGAAGCAGAAAAAATTATCGTCCCTATCCGCAACCTTGGCTGAAGATGTGCCACCGTTCAGCAACCCTACTGACGAGCTGCCTGTGGCATCTGGAACTTCCAGACCAAAACCCACGGTTTTCACCGATTGAGCAAGAGTATCATATAGTTCCGGTGGAAGCGCTGTATCATTGCTCAGCTCTAGTATCTGCGTCATGTCATTGTAGAATTGCGCCGCTTGGTCGAGGGTCTTGATGTTCACCGTAGGCGGGCGCGGCGGAATTGGAGCTGGCGACGGCGCAGTGTTCGTTGGTGATTGACTCTGTTGGATGAGAGGCGGGTGTGCTGGTCCGCTCTCGCTCTGCTGAGCCAGAGCTGTAAGAGCTTGATTTTGCTCCATCTGCAACATGGCACGCAATGCCGCAGATATCTTGCTTTTTACCTCCACAGCTGTCTTCGTTAACCTCTGTAATGCGCCAATATCTAGAACGTAAACAGGATTTGCCGACTGGACCAGCTGCCGTTGCTTGTCACACATGTCGAGCTATAGTATAGTGAGAGAGAGCTTTGATATGCAACAAGTCGATATCCATACCATCTTTATGATACCTCTGATAAGAGGAAGATCACTCGTAGCAGCCAGATAAACGTGGTAGAATCTGCTGATATCTCTAATAACGTTGCAAAGATTCTCAAACTGCCCAGGAAAGACCCCTTTCTCCGCGTCAGACAGGTGTCTTACATGTTCTGGCCGGAAAGCTTCATATTAAAGAGTATCCATTATTAGCACAAAACCTTCAAGACAAAATAGAAAAAACGCACTTCGTTCCTTTGAAACATCTTGTTTAAGTTGATCGATCGTCGATGTCGCCTGCTTGACCATCTCCGGGGTAGGTCTCCTCAGGTTCAGGTTCGAAAGCATCTCGAACATCTGAATATTCTGCTGCGTTAACTGCGATGCATTCAAACCTGAGCGCTGCTGGCCTGGAAATTCTGTCGACTGGCTGCACCCAGCGGAAAATCCCGGGTGACCTAAGGTATTCGCGTTGGGAAGACCACCTTCAGTTGGTAACGAAGAACGATTGTGCAGAGACGCTTGCGCCTGGAGCTGATTCTGGAACGGCAACGGAGCATTCAAAAGCGCTCCTTGTTGTTGAAGCTGCTGCTGTTGCTGCTGGGCAGCTTGGATTCGTTGCATCTGCATTTTCCGCCAAGTCGCTTCAAGCTGTGGTCTACTACGCTCAATACTCTGGATGAGGTTTTCGGGGTATCCATTAGCACGTAACTGCTCCGCGGACATACTTGCCAGCTTAATCATCTTTACAGCCTGCTGGTCCGCCAATGGAGGCTGGTTCGGACCCGAACTGGGCTGGTTAGGGGCGATCTGGTGGTCCAGGGGCTGCTGCTGCTGCGCGGTTAAAGAGTGCTTCATCGCAGCGGACATATACGTCTGTTCAAATGATTGCAGAAGCCGTTCATATATGACTTTAATTTGTTCAGCGATCTGATCCTGCGTGTGTCCCGATTCGCTGATGGCAGCGGCAGTCCAGCCCATTTTTGCCGCGATGACATTCCACAAGTCGTCACGCTGCACCTAAATGAGAAATCAACATTTGTCACTTTAACAGAGAAGAACTCAATCCCACATTCACAACACCACCAAATTGCAATACTTCAGTGTGTCAATTGGTGTAGCTGATTTATGTCAATCTGCCGATTACCAATAGTTATCATTCGTGGATTGAAGTTGATGCCACTTCGCTTCTACCATTCCTGCAAGAGGCCCATAAACCTCTCACGGGCTAAAGGAGGGAAGCTGAGGCTATTGGGACGATGCTGCGTCTCCTGAGCTTCGAGTGCAGGAGCTAATGACGGCGGCAGCGACTGGTCACTGCTCTGCTGCTGCAAGAACGCCTGTAACATCTGCTGCTGTTGGGGTGTAGGCCCAGAACCTGTCTGTTGTCGCTGGGGTTGACCAAGAGTCTCGTGGAAAGATGAGTTAGCACGTTGCTGGGCTACTCGATTCGTACCATTCTGTGAGACATCATCATGTATTTGCAGATTAACCAGTGCACGATCGATCATATCAGAGCTATTTGACCTTTTGAGGCAGGAGCGTAGAGGTTGTGGTGCTGGGTGAGGATACGAGGAGGGACGACAGTCGACGACGTCTCATTTCCCACGATAGCACAGAGAAGCATGGTAAATTGTCCAATGATATTATATTGTTTAGCAGCATAGCGTTGCGCCAGGCTTTAAAAAATAACTGCGGAATAACTGCGGAATAGAACTTGCGCCACGATTAAACTGAACAGTTGAGTTGACCAATCTTCCCAAGTATCATTCGAATGGGCATCCAGTAGACATCACAGTGAAACTTCCCACGGCAGCATCGGATCATCCAGGTAAGCCAGAGCAAGAGAAGAAAGGGAAGTGCTTAGCGCTCGATGGTCAAGGACAAGGAAGATTGTATCAAACAAACGGCTGTCGGAGCTGTCGGTCTCCACTTTTTGTCACTTCAAACTCCGAATTATTATTGTGCCCGTCGTATCGGAAGCTTCCGGTTACGCGGCAGGTCCTTCAGCAATGAGTAGATAAAATATATATATATGATATTCTCGTGAGTTCTACAGTATAAAATGTTCACCAAAATCTCCAAGTCCAAAGAGAATTCTTATCTTTGCATCACAATGAGTGCTGAGCCCCGTACTACAGTGCCGTTCAGCAGTTACGTACCTTGTGTTGTAGTTGTCACAGGAACTGCACAAGGCATTGGATATGCAATTGCTCATAGGTTTGCAAATGATGGTATCGGCGTCGCAGTCAATGATACGGCTGGCAAGCGATCAAGATTAGATTCTGCTGTTGACGAGCTGCGCAGGAAGGGGCGACGTGCTATTGCTGTTCCAGGAGACGTCTCTTCTGAGGCGGACGTTATCTTCATGACTGAGAGAACTGCGACTGAGCCGGGAAGCGTTGATATTGTACGTATCATTTCTGCTTCTGAAATGTTCTATCGTATCTCTAATGGAATATTTACCACAGATGGTTGCGAATGCGGAATTCCAGCCATCACATCCTCTCTTGAGAGTGGGTCTTATCTCTTTGTACCGTGATAAAGGAAGTGCGTCGGCATCATTCGAAGCTTCCGGCGAGATGTTCGACTCCGCCTATTCAGCGAATGTCCGCGGAGCCTTCTTCTGCTTCAGGCATGCAGCATTACAGATGATCAAACAAGGACTCGGAGGAAGGCTGATAGGTTTGCTCCGTCTTACAATTCCATTCCATTGTTTCAAAGTCAGATTTATTTCCTGAAGCTGCGAGCTCATCAGCCGGAAAGCAAGTTTTAAGATGTTGAGCTCACGGTGCCTTCAGTATGAGGGCATACGTACGGTAACGAGAGAACGTTCGTTCTTATTATACACTGACCTTCCAGAGGTCTTATATACTACTGATACAGCACGTGCTAATATTACATAATACGATTATATTCTAATACTCCCCTTCAATCTAATAATTTCTGAATGATTAGATTGTTTAATTGTCGACGAGTCCGATTAATGAATTTAAGTGATTGAATTGTTTAATGTTAAGCGCTTTTGTTAACGTGTCTGCACGTTGATTTGTGGTTGGTACATAATTAACTCTAATTGAATGATTTTCGATATAACAATGTACGAAGGCTCTTCGCCTATCTAAGTGTTTTGTTCTGATATTATGTGAAAATTCATCAATTTGAACATCTCTTATAGCCGCTTCGTTATCCGAATAAATCGTGATTAATCTATCACTTTCTTTTATATTTAATTCTTCGATAAAATGTTTAATCCAAATAGCTTCTTTGGTAGCATGTTGTAATGCTTGAATTTCTGCTTCATATACTGATGCAGGTACCAAATCTTGTCTTTTTGATGACCATGAAAATGATGAATTTCTTATTGTGAATATATATCCATTAATAGCTTTATAGCCTTCTGTTACCGCACCGTCTGAATCGCAATAACCATCTATTATTAGTGGGTATTTGCCTCCAAGTTTCAACCATTTATTTTTGGTTGTGTTTAAGTATGATAAAGCATATCTCGCGACATTGACGTGTGTTTCATCAGGATTATGTAAATGTCTCGCTAACTGTCCTGCAACATAGGCTACATCGGGCCTAGTGGCATCCGCAGCGTATCGGAGTGATCCGACTAAACTCATGAATAATGATTTAGTTTCCTGTGAACTCGTATTGTCGCTTGATTTTAATCTGCTGCCTGGCGCCATTGGAGTTTGGCGTAGTCTTTCAGTTTCAATATTAAATCTGAGTGTTATGTCTTCGATATATTTCTTTTGTTTTAATAATATTGTTCGATCGTGACAGTTTCTCTTCATTTCAATTCCTAATAACCAATGGATCTCACCATTGTCTGTTAGATTAACGAATTTTCGTATCTTCGTGACTAAGTTATTCTTCATATCAATATTTTGGCTTATTATAGTTATATCATCCACATGCATAAATGTTATTAAATTCGGTTTGAATATCGATTTATCATAGAATACGGCATAATCTTCAGCAGATCTTGTTAATCCTGCTGCGTTGAGTATATCATTTATTTTCTTATACCATCTTCTTCCTGATTGTTTTAATCCGTATAATGCCTTTTTTAATCTTAACGCTTGACCAGGTTTAATATCTTTACAAAAATTTCCTGGTGGTGGACGCATGTAGATGATTTCATCTTCATTTAATTCTCCGTATAAATAAGCAGATTTTACATCGATTTGATGTATTTCATAATCATTTGCCGCTGCCCAATGTAATAGTAATCTAGCTGTTGATAGCTTTGCGACAGGTGCAAAAGTGTCTTGTGAATAATAATCTATTCCATCAATTTGACTAAAACCTTGGGCTACTAGTCGTGCTTTATATTTCTCGATTGTGGAATCTGCTTTATATTTTATGTTATAGACAAATCTGCATCCCACTATGTTTGTATTCGGTGGTGGGTATTCATATATCCATGTGTTGTGTTCTATTAATGAGTCTATTTCATTTTTCATGGCTTGTCGCCATTTGTCATGATCAGGTCTTCTTAACGCATCTAAGTATGTTATTGGTATTTTCATACTTTTATTTATTTCATTGTTAAATTCCGTTAGGAATATGGAAATATCTTCTTGTTTTTCGATCGCTAGACCTGCTTCTCTTTTCTTACGAGATGGTTCGCGATGTCTTTGTAATTTTTCTTTTAATGATGTTTGATTGTTGGTATCGTTATTATTATCATGTTGTGTTATTATCTCCCCCTGAGTTCGAGTTTCGTTAGAAATGATGAACTCGACATTTCTTTCTGTTGATACTTTAGAATCGTGGTAAACATATATGCCATCTTTTGTATTTGAATCATATCCGACAAATTTCCCAATTGCACCTTTATTTTGTAATTTATTTGTGTTTTCTTTTCTGTATATAACGTCGTGCCCAAATTCTTGTAGACCATTTAATATATAATTTGCATTAAAGCGTTTCTTGAATGGTGTTTCAAAGTTTATAGCACTTTTTGATGATCGATTTGTAATAAATAGTGCATGTTGTGCAGCATAATACCACAATCGTTGTGGTAAATTTTTTGCTGTTAACATAGATCTGACGTGATTAAAGATAGTTTGATGCATTCTTTCAGCAACTCCGTTTTGTTGTGGTGTATCATGAACAGTTAATTTTCTGATAGTTCCTTGTGAATCAAGGTAATCGGTAAAGTCTTTAGATAAAAATACAGCATCGTTATCCGATTGAAGAATTTTAATTATTGTGCCATTTTGTAATTTTAATTGAGTTGTATATTTAATATATTCCGTGTATGCATCACTTTTGTGCTTTAACAGTAGCATTTCTGACCACCTAGTTGAATCGTCAACTAATGTAAGTAAATATGATATCGAATTTAACGCTGATGTTGGCGCTGGTCCCCAAATATCCATATGTACTAAATCACCAAAGTTATTTGCTAATGGTGATTTTCTTTGATGTGGGATTATTGTTCGTGATATATTGGCTCTTGTGCAATCGATACAATTTTTATTTGTATTGTCGTCTATAATTTTTTCAGTTATTATTTCTGGGTGGTCTTTAATCATTTTTCGTATATAACCGTAGCTGATATGACCTAATTTCTTATGTAATTCATCGATTGTTAATGACGCTATAATGTTTGGTTTCATTTCTGGATCATTATATGTGTGTACTTCATATAATTTTTTATATGATCGTTGTATAGTTCCGAGATGTCTATTATTTTTCATTACAATGCAAATGTCTTGTTCGGTAATAAATTTGAATCCTTGATCACACATTTCAGCTAATGATATTAGCGTGCATTTAAATTTTGGTGAATAATAAATATTTGATAGTTTTATTATAGTGCAATTTTCGGGTGTTACAAAATTGTTATTCACTTTAAATAATAAAATTTTCATATCGCCTTTTTGAGAAACGGTGATGGCGGTGTCGTCGGCGGTTCGCACTATAATTGGTTCGCAATTAGTAAGATTCGTTAAAATTTTTTGATAAGGAGTAACATGAATGCTAGCTCCTGAATCTAATAATGCCATTGTATGACTTACTGATTGGACGTATTCCATAGGCACGTCATCAGGTATTGCTCTTTCAATAATATTGATTTCTTTTTCGCGTCTCTTGCCTTTGCGTTTGGACATTATTGCTGCATATTCATCCATTTGTTCCTTTGTTGGAGGATTAAGGTGCATCGGATGATAACCATGTTCTTCGATAAAATCTTGGTCCGCAGCGTTATTCGCGAAAGGTGAGATTGGTGCGTCGTGGTCAATAAGGTCAAAAAGAGATTTTCCTTCGAGAAGGACACCGTCGTCGTTGGGGTCCTGTTGCATTGTCATTTGTTCCCAAAAATCATCAACAAAATTAGTGCCGGATGATGATTCGGCAGTAAGTTGAGTAGTGATTGTCTGTTGACGTTTCACGGGTCGTTCGAAAGGGTTCGTTGTGTTCGTCCATTCTCGGGTTCGTTTTAATTTCGGGTTCTCGTCATCCGAAAGATCAAGAGTCGTTGGCGAAGGGGTATTGACTGTGAAGTTTGACTTCGAAGGGAGAACGGGTGTCTTCGAGCGCATACTGGCCATATTGACTTCTTCAATACGAGTAGTGTTAGATGGTGGTAGCGTGTAAGAAGGGATAATTGCCTGAGTGGCCGCATTCGGATTTGTGTAGTCCGTCGACGCTTGCGTAATCAAAGAAGCAGTCGCAGTAGAATTTGGACGAGATTGACGTATCTTCAAGGTTTGTGGAGTCGGCGGAGCACGGCAGTCTTTCGACATGTGACCGAACTTTTTGCAATTGAAGCATTGCGGTGCTCCTGTGACTGCATGCGTGTGAGGCGTAAAGTGTTTATAGGTAAAGTTTGATCGGCCTCTACCACGTCCTCGAAAATAGTTTCGGTTATCCCAAGGACCTTTCCAGAATTGTGTAGTAGATCCGGGATAGTTTGGATTCGCATGTTGCGGGTAACTCGGGTTTCTGTTCATTCCTCGGTTAAAATGCGATCGATAAGAAAAGATTCATCCTCGTGATGATGTTGCTCTCCCCCGAAAGGTACTTGGGGTGGCTGACGGTTGCTTCTGCGCCTGGTAATTTGCAAAAGCCGCGCGCAGTTCGGCGATTAAGCCGTCAGGGGTTACGGTTCTGCGTGGTTGATTGGCGGTGAGAGTTGAATTGTAAAAATCGATCCTCGCTTGCAATTGTTGGAACACGTAGCCGTATTGCGGTGGCGTAGAAGTTTGTATTGCAGATAAGTACGTATCGTCTGTTGGCTTCTTATTGTGTTGTGTGAGTAAACCATAGATGTTTTGTAACTTATCTAAGGTTTTGTCGAATTCGGAAACGTGTCCGCGTATATTGAAAAGCTTCGATACTTCGACTGCGGAAGTGACCGTGGTTCGGACGTCGAATCTCGTTTTGAGATGATTTATAAATAGTATAACGCGATTGATACCGATCATATTGGAAAGAATTGAATCAGGTACTTTCGATTGGAACACGGAGATGAGTTGGTTGTTCGTGGTTTGGCCATCGGTGTCATTAGCTGGCGGGCTCGAAACGAGATGATCTTCGAGTCCTAATGCGAGCATGGTTGCTTCGACGCGAATAAGCCACATTTTGAAATTCGATCCGTTGTGCTGAAGTTTCTCGACGCCATCAAAGGCCTTAAACAGGTCCCTGAGGTCTAAGCCAGCGATGTGAAAAACTCGAGTAGCCATTGATGAAGATGATGAGCTAGATGGGCTTGAAGGGCTTGGAGGTGGTGTATGTGGACTTTGGGATGAAGTTCGAGGTGCACTTATATGCGTTGGGTGTGAACTAGCTCTAGTTTGTTCACTATTATTTGAATTGTTATCATTTTCATTTTCTTCATCTTCATCTTGTTCCGTTTGGGGTTCCTGAGTTTGCGTTGATTCCGTGTTCTGAGGTATTATCTCCATTTCTTGTGGCGAATTTGTTAATGTAGTACCCGAAGGTCCGCTCACAGGTTGACTAGGTAATTCTTGTCTTATTACTTCACGATAAGTTTCTTCGTCGTCTGAATGTGGTACATGTTCATAAAGATATCTATTTCTTAATTCTGTAACAGCAATTGTATTCATTTTTATATTTCTCACGATGCGTAATGGCCGTTGTTCATAGAATCGCGGAGGGGCATAATGGTAAAATTTTGAACATGACATTGAATATTCTATTCATCGTCTCTGAGTGCTATACCTCGTTGTAACCTGTGTCGCCGCATCTCTCTTTCCAACCACCTGTGCCCAGTCTGGTCGGTTGTGAGGATATTGAGCAGCCGGACTTTTGCCAGTCGTTCGGTATGTAGGACGCGCGGGTCGAGTCTGAATTTCGTCCATGTTGTTACGACTTCGACGCGCGTTGGACTATGTTTTATGAAGTCGGTGTCGAAGATATTGTTGTTGTACTTCCAAAATTCGACGAACTTGTATGTTCTGGTGTATACGTGCGTCGTATCGACGAACGTCAAATCCGAATATGTTTTGTTCGCAGGGTTGTCAAGGCTCATAACCTTTTAAGATGTTGAGCTCACGGTGCCTTCAGTATGAGGGCATACGTACGGTAACGAGAGAACGTTCGTTCTTATTATACACTGACCTTCCAGAGGTCTTATATACTACTGATACAGCACGTGCTAATATTACATAATACGATTATATTCTAATAGCAAGGCAGCTTAAGAGAGCTAGAAATAGAAATTTATTGTATTCATATGGTTTGTTCTTTCAGGGACACCGAACCTTTCGGCGTACTCGGCCTCCAATTTTGCTGTCTGTGGGCCGATGCAAACAGCTTGTGAGTACTATTATTATACGATTCCCCACGCTATCTCTACTCACCATGATAAGCTATCGAGCTACGACGTCATGGCATTACAGCAAACTCGTAAGCACCTGGATACATCCGCACAATCCCCGGTCAGCCATTTGACTGTCATTTGTCGAGAGCATCTATTGAAGCCTGATTTTCATTCCAGCAAGGCGCTGCTAATTACTACTGTCAAGAAGGTAAGGGAATTCCTCCTTACTGAATGCGAAGTTTCGATGTCTCCTTACCCAAACCATAATTGCCTTATGTTTGCAGTTATTTGGAGTTCCCGATGCACCAGTTTCAGAAACAGATACAGTTGCGAGTATAGCATCGTGTCTGGTGAAGACGGAAGCATACTTCATCAATGGTGAGCGTACGCCATAGTCATATTTATTCAATCTCTTTCTCACTGCAGCGTCTTGCAGGACAAAGCATCAATGTAGATGGAGGCCTTCGTCACGATTAGTGCCTTGAAGTCTGAGCGGAATTCGGGCAAACTGATCAATATCTAAAATGGAACGGAATCGTCATCTTTAGCGGGGATGGGAGACCCTTGATAGGTCCATCTTTACAGGTGACTTACGTAGCTAGCACGTCTGATTTTTATCTGCCGTTCTTGGTTCAATGATATACGCTGACCTTGAGGATGACGTGAAGTCGAATGTAGCACCCATAAATACTTCACGACATCTCCTATAAGCATTCATCATGACGTCCCCGCGCCTGCAGTGGTTGAAAATTGTGGCACGATAGATCCTGGCTCTGTATGTTCGAAGAATATCGCCCTGGACGTATCAGGTTCCCTTGTTCCAATCAAAACATATCGTCATTTGGTGAGCAGATGGAGTCAACTCAAGAAGTCAAGTCCGTTGATGATGGGGGTTTGCCTGTAAGTGCTTGTGCTGCAGCTGAGTTGGGAGGCGAGGACGAAATCAGAAGTCGAGCATGCGCAGTACATAACAACTATCAAGGAAAGTAGGTGGGTCAAAATAATATTCAAAGTAAGTGTACGATTCGAGAGACACGATACAAAACTATCTTTCTTCGAGTCCGTTATGTGGCCTATCAAACATAGAGAGGTTCCCTCCGTATTCATAGATAAATACCAGGAACTGACTAGACTCATCGCGAAGGAATCCTTGCCGTTCGACCGGGTGAAGATACCGCCTTATCATCTCTTCTCTCATGTCCGAGGGCTCCTGAAGTAAGATTGTACACGGATTATTTAGATGACGAGGCGTCTGCGTTGTTGGGGTTGGGGAACTCTGAGATCGTTTCGCTAATCCCAAATATGTTTTTCCAAACGTCTCCAGAAGTTTCTCGTACATAATGTATGACTGCTCAACGATCTGTTCCTGAGCGTAATCCGGCTCGCTCGTAATACATCCAATTTTCGCTGCAATGGAGTCCCATAGATCGTAGCATTGTACCTGAAGCGGAAATGGTTACTATTTGCTGCAGAATCAAAGTAAGTGACGGGCTCACGTTGACCTCTCTACTACATTGCAAGACTTCTAGATACAGCCAATATAGTAATTCCACATTAATCTCGCGAAAACCGATGGGCGTCCGCTGGAAATCGGTGTTTTTGGACTGCCACCGTAGTCGTAAAATGCGACTAAATAACTCCTGATCTAGAGGAAAGACGTTGATAGCATCCAATAGAGAAGATAGTTGCGTAGTTATTCGAGTCACTGTTGGCCGATCCGTCGGACTTCTGGCCAGCAACCTCTGCATATCCGCCAGATACCAGAGTATAACGAAGGCGATAAATGTGCCCCTTCGTCCCGGTAGTCGGATAACTGCGGAACTTCTCCGTTTATTATGGCAAATAATACTTTCACATCTTGTTCGAGATGAGCATAGGGTAGCTTTGCCGTTAACAACTCCTAATGACAAGTAGTAGTGAGACCAACTTGCAATACCGAGAGGTGAAGCGCTCACGTAAATTGTCATACCATAGGCCAGACATCTGTCGCCTTACTCCGTTTGGCTTCTACCCCAATTCTGTGAGAAATAGTTCTATAGCTATCCATCGTGTAGAGCCTCTATGTTGTCCATCGTGTATAGTGGAGACAAAGTTCCCTTGCGAAGAATTAAGCATGCGAGAGATGCCGAAATCGCAAATCAAAGGATGGCAATACTCCGCAATAAGAATACTGTCTTTGGTGTAAGTCAATAGATCTACCCGAGATTATTAGGACAAGGTTCACTTATATCACGCACAGCTTTTATATTGAAATGGACGGTGTCTCGATCGTGTATGTATTTGAGCCCTTCGGCTATTCCGAGTGCCTAGAGGAATCTGTAAATAGTGAGTGCAGATGTAATGACAATGCACTACTCATTAACTCCGCAATATCAAAGTCCTTACGCTTCTTCAAGAATTCTCTTGCCGTACCGTATTTCAGATATCAGAGATGGGTAACCCTTCTCAAGCATGTAACCAAGAAATGGCAGTACATTGACGATCCAATTCTTGCCAAACAACCATCTCTCTCGCAAGCGTCGACGCAACGAATCAACCCTCACCGTTAGTTACTCTTACAGTAAACTTTCTTACCTTAGCAAACCTTTTCGTCGCTGTACAATTGGACTCGGAGACTCTTGATTGCAACCTTCGCTTTGTCACCTTTTGCGCATACTATGCGACGGCCTTGAAGATGCACGGACCGTACGTGTCCAACGAACACGTCGCAATACCCCCCATGGGTATCCTTCGCTATACTTTTATCAGAAATGCGACCTGATAAATCCAAATGCTTGAGGCTCGAAAGTATCCTAGACAGTGGACTTTCGGTGCCATTCTGTCCCAGTGCACCGGAAGTCATTTGTTCATCAGTTGCACCCGTCGAGGAGGTCCTGCGAATAACACTCGGTTGTCCAGAAGATCTGCCGTGAAACATAACGATGGAAAGCCAGATGAGGATGCAAATGAGATTTATACAAGATAGAGAGATAACCCATCACTTCCCACACCAAAACACATTCGAAAAAGATAAAGAAAGAAAGAAAACAAAAAACCGAAAGACAATAAGGCCCTCAAGTTGACAGTAGCGTGGAACTTATTCATGCTGTGAAGATCGAGCCTATTGATCATGAGAAGCAGTTTGAAAGATTGGGACAAACCTGATTCCAGAGTTAAGTTTCTATTTCATTTCCATGTTGGAATGTTTAAAAGCAAATCCTCGGGTAGTTAATTGAAGAATGGACGTAGATTACATATAGAATGCAAGGTATAAACAAGGGCGATGTCTACCCTTACCGGTCGATAAGCAAGGGCCCGGCCACTCAAAGTTTCGCCTTTGGACCCTTAGCAGCCTGTAAGCGAGAAAAGAAAAATCACAATGATCAGAAAATGCATAAAAATGACCAAGCGAATAAGACCGACCTTCAGCACCTCATTTAGCTTCGTAGCAAGCATCATGTTCCCTCTGGTTTTCAATTTGCCTGTCATGAAGGCACGTTGTCCATCGAGCTACGATAAAATATGGCACGAGACTCAGCTAAGTTGAAAAAGTCGAATAAAACGACGCACCTTGCCGTCAGCGAGCTGCACAAAGGTGTCATCCGACAAAATTATGGTGACGTCCGCCTTGGGTTGTGCGGGCCCTTTGTAGACCGTACCCGTTTTCTTCAAGTCTATCGTCCACACTCCCTCATTGCCCGCTTCGTTCTTGATGCGAAGCTCGAAGATGCCATTGGCCTACATTACCCAGAAACCATATAAATAAGTAAGTGTATGATGTAAGAAGGGTGACGAGAAATGAACCTTTTTTATTTGTGCCTTCTTCTCGGCCTCGCTGAATTTCTCGAACGCACCGCCAAGCTCGGACAGAACGTCAGACGACTACAATGCACCATCAGTAGGAAGTACAGTGTTTGTCATCACAAAAATGTACCTTATAGCCTTCGACTTTGATATCAGACATGGTCGTGCAAGCAAGTGGAACGACTCAACAAGAGACGAAGATGAGCGCGATGAAGTGCCAATTGTGATCGTCGCGCGCGTCGCCGAAATTGATCTGACATGTGATATAGCCCCACACAACTACAAAAAATAATCAAACATATGAATCAACAAAATCACAAGAGCACAGAAATGCACCCGAGTACAGAGAAAATATCCAATCAAATTGTGACTTCGAACAGTAAGCAATAATTTCTGCTCACTGTAGTTACATAATTCACCTTCCGTAGGTGTATAGTACCTGATGTACGAAATCTCTTGACGAGACATGATATTAATTATTCATTCCTTCACGCTGGTATTTTTGCTAGAACGAAGACCTTTACTAGACTCTAGTTCTGTTTACCCTCTATACAACAACCCCAGGCGATTCCAATTGAATCACTTCAGTGTCCTGTCTTCAGATCACTTCGATTGTTCACCGTCCTATGGAAATCGACGGAACAGAGACCTCCGATCGCACTGGTCGAGTATGAAGGCGGCGGAATCACCGACCTAGTCTTTTGCCAGATATATCGCAAGTGTCCTCATCCTCGTACAACTATTCAGTTCTCGAAGTTCGTCATTTCGTGAACGGTCTAAATTGCTGGCATGCGCGGCGACGTTTCTCTATAAATCAGAAGAGACGTACAAGCACCGTAGAGAGAGGGTGGCCGGCTCAGAATGGCCCTTCTGCTGAGCGCTATACCGGATAATCATTCTATCAGGACTCTGGTCCGGTACAGGCCGAAGCTGAGTCACAGTATGAATCTGAGAGTCGCAGAGCGAGCGGGAGCATACATCACATCAGAGACAAAATTTGACCGGAAATGATCCTCGTCATGTTGAGGCCAAGAATGTCGCAGGGATGGTGGTCCTTTGTCTGCATACACGTTCTCCTTGCAAAATCATTCTTGTACCCATAAGAAGTCTTTATCGAAGAGGCCAAGGAGAACCATAGTCTTAGAGTTGTTCGGTCACCTATTTGGATAAATTGTCCTCGCGAACGACATTTATCAGGGAATAAACAGGTTCCGTTACTCCGCTCGTGCGGCATTGGTCATGATCGAGCTAAAGCTCGATTCACGCTACCTCGAGAAAACACCCAGAGATCAAGTGACGCACGAAACCCATCACGGTACAGACACAGGGTCAGCGTTGGGGAAACGACGGGATCGCTCGTAATTCCGGTGGTCATAGGACTAAGGCTGAACTGAAGACTTGTTTTGACACGAAATACCTTTCGTACAAACACCCATCCGGCTCGGACTTTCCGTTACCAACGTAAAGATCAATCCATTGAACCAGGTCATGGACAACACGAGGAGACCTCATTCCAGACTTAAGCACGTCCTTTGTATGCGGAGAATTGTTGAAGACCGATTATAGATTGGCTAACCGCGGCACTGCCGCGTGTCCGGATTGAACTTCCTATCAAGAATATCGCTGGCATTCAGGACAATCGATGCTCCAAGAGCACCCGTTAAAGACAGGACGATTTGTAAAGACCGTAAGCATGTCAGCCTTTTAAATCTTGAGATCCCGAAACTGTGTAGTCATCTGCCGCTAACATCCTCCGAGTTTGGTTCGTTCGTCGTTCTATCTTTCGTTGTGCTGAGTAGCTCATTCAAGAGCTCTGCAACCCTCTTTTTAGCCTCTTTTGCATCGGACCTAGCTTCGCTGAGTGCCCTATCACGTTGCTGGGAAATCTGCGATTCGTCAGAAAGGAGCAACAGGAGTTTCATAGAGTGCGTGATCGAGAGTAATGACTGGGCTGCGCGAACCATGGACTCGGCGCGACACTGTGCTATGAAGGACTCTTGAGCGATCCTAAACTTGTCCTTGTCGCCAATCTAAGGTGCAAAAGTACAATAAGATAACAAATAAAAGAGGAATTGACGGGACGGACCGAAGCAAGGTTAACGATATCGACCATGCCGTCGACAAGCGTTTCGACTTCAACATCAATCTTCTTGTTCCATTCTTCTTCAATCAGATCAAGATACTCGTCTGAGTTCTGATCGACAATAGACTGAGATTGAGAAGCCGAGGGACGAAGACGGGCACTCGGCAGAGCAGATGGTCGAGAAACGTCTGTTTGTGTAATATCTGCCATGGTTATGGTGGTGGTTTCGGGGAAGTTTGAGCGCGGATCACTGATCGACGTTCCTGTACATCACTTCTTTATATGGTTTTTCATGACACTTTCCTTTCCCTCCGATGTTCCCTTACGTTTTTCTTCATCCTCCAGCATATGCGAATCCGCATATGGTTGAATGGAAATCTAAGTAAGAATTAGCTCTGTTTCTCTGCTCTGTCCATGCCGTGCGTTATCATGGAGAAATCTGACTTTACTATCCCCGACGAGGAGAAAGTCGCCCACAGAAAGGTCCTACCCTGATGAAAGTAGCACTTCGCTTGGCCTAACTTTGTCATCTGCTTTTGTCTTGCTGAATGTCTTGTTCGAACACGCGCAAAGAAATGTCCAATGGTGCTGGCCGGCTCAACTATCAATTTATGCCTGCTTCAATTGAGTGCTAGTGAATCTGGTACACGTGTATAGACCTCATATTCATAGTCGGAACTGCAATGGACCTGGATTCTGTCCGGGTCCTTTCTCCGGTTCTCGTCATTGTCTCGTAAGGGGCCCGCATCCACGAGTCAGTCTGTTGTTCTGCCTGTTCTGGAAGCTTGGATCGATCGAGATGGTGCTATCAGAGGTGGCCCGCGAGGGGCACCGTAGAATTTCGGTGTTCGGTGGGCCCTGGTGGGCCTAATCTTGAAACAAAGAAGGGTCGCGTCCCTTTTCGCTTCGAAACTGATAAATATGCGAGCCGTCATGCTCAGTTCGTCCCGTAATTCTAATTTCCTCGACTTCTCCCTCGACCAGTACAGTACTCCAACAATGGGCTCCTTCTACGTGGCAGATGGCCCGAATGCTGCAACAATTCCATTCACCAACTACACCCCGCGCGTTGCCATTGTCACAGGTGCCGCACAAGGCATTGGCCGAGCAATAGCCTACCGACTCGCAGACGAAGGCATTGACGTTGTAGTCAATGATATTCCTTCGAAGCAGAAGCAACTGGATGCAGTCGTCGAGGGCTTGAGAGACAAGGGTCGGCGAGCAATTGCCGTGCCAGGGGACATCTCCACCGAGTCCTTTGTTTCTGTTATGGTCGAGAAGACGGCTCTCGAATTTGGGAGTGTCGATATTGTAGGAATTTACGTTGTCTTTTCTGATTTTATCTGACCACGCTAATAGATGGTTGCGAACGCGGGAATAATGCACTTCAGCCCGTTTCTCCAAGGTCAGTCGTAATCGCAGTCCGAGCAGTTCCAAGTTTTTGCTTATTGAATACTCAGCGTCCGTCGAGAGTTTGGACGCTATTTACGGAGTCAACATCCGCGGGATCTTCTTATGCTACAAGTTCGCGGCCCTACAAATGGCGAAACAAGGTCGCGGTGGACGGCTTCTAGGTATGTTTTTTCAGGAAATCTGGCGTTGTTCTTTGCTTATCATGCCTTTGAAAAGCTGCGAGCTCATTGGCCGGAAGGCAAGGTGCGGAATTTTCTCTATGATTTGATCAAGATTCTGACGTATACCACATAGGAACACCACACTCAGCTGCCTATGCCGCCTCCAAATTTGCTATTCGC
Organism: Sanghuangporus weigelae; assembly: GCA_033182465.1. Classification (NCBI taxonomy): domain Eukaryota; kingdom Fungi; phylum Basidiomycota; class Agaricomycetes; order Hymenochaetales; family Hymenochaetaceae; genus Sanghuangporus; species Sanghuangporus weigelae. The sequence goes on from CP137324.1 coordinate 1,366,380, forward strand.
GGTCTGACACAATCTGCCTGTGAGTATCGTTTCATTATCTGCTGTCGTCAGGCATTCTCAATTTCATCCGTGATTAGCTTTGGACCTCCGGAATTACGGCATAACGGTTAACTGCTATGCACCTGGATACGTACGGACGCCTATGAGTTAGTAACAGCCTTTCCTTCGGAAGTTTTACTGTCCGACAAATGACGAACCGTTTCCCTAAAAGTTTACGAGGCTAGCGCAGCTGATCCTGGTGTGAAAGCGGTGAGAGTTTTATGATACGAAGTGGCGAGGCAACGGTAGCTGAATTTATCACCAAATCGCTTATTATCGTTAGGCGTTTGAGTCGGTGCCAGTTGCTGAACCAGAGTCCATTGCAAGTATGGTCGCGTACCTCGTCAAGCCTGAGTCTCATTTTATCAATGGTACGTCGCATCAGAACCTACAATCCGTAGAATGTTCACAATACCGAATTCTTGGTCAATTTGCAGGACAAACCATCACTATTGACGGCGGTCTGCATTTTGATTGAACACTTCGATTCGCGGTTTTACGATGGAAATGCTGCGTATAAGGTTTTTGTTCCTTTCTCTTCAGTAAATTCTTTATGACCGCGATGCTTCGGACTAGTTTCATGTCCCTATGTCATTCACAACGTTAATCTCATGACTCACGTATAGTAAAACTTGAAACAGTTTGAGGACCACCTGCTCTTCACCGTCTTCTAGATTGTTCTTTGTTCACTGAAGAATAAAGAGCGCCCTACCAACAGAGCAGCAGAGCAAGGTGGGTTCTTGTCAACAAAAGTCTAGGTGGGAAGCTTTTGCCTAGGAAAAAGTCTTCAGGCTACTTGGAATAATCCATCCAGATCCCGACATATCTTCCCGCAGCTAATTTCCCATCGGAAAAGTCACGAAAGTCACCGCATTTCCCAATGCTCGTGAAACCGAGTTCTATAACAATTACATCAGTCTGATTTTCTGCGCTACCGCATTACTATCGTCGACAACAATCAAGAGTACCAAGTAAACAACACGTATCAGATCATTCTGCCTTCACGGCCTCTGCAAATTCACCAGTTTGAATCATCTCGCGAACGATGTCCAGACCACCGACTAGTTCACCGTTGACTATCAGTTGCGGGAACGTCGGCCAATTGTTTAACTGTTTGAGACCTATTGGTCGAGAAAAATCAGATGCAAAACCAAAATTCTAGAAAAAAACACTTGATTACTAACCACTTCGGACACTTTCGTCAGTTAGGATATCGAAATGGCCAAACGGAACACCTTGCTCGCGCAAAAGCGACACGATCTGACGTGAGAAGCCACATCGTGGAACGTCGGGATTGCCCTTCATAAACAGCATTACTCGCTCTTGGCTCATTAGCTTCCGCAGACGTGCTTCAAGTTGCTCCTTTGACTCTTCCTTTTCGCCAACTGGTGGAGGTGCAGGGGCGCGATCCGTATGGGAAAGCACCTTTGGAGGAGTTCGTATATGCGTGGCTACATCGGTGGAAAGTCGAGCTGTGTCGGCCCCTTCGATGCGTGCCAGAAGGGTGTGACCCTGAATTTTTGCTTGTGAATAATCATGTTTTGTCGTCAAATAAAGCGATAGCGCACTCTTAAGACTATAAATGTCGGAACACTGGCGATCTCAAAACTCTCTGCAATCTCCGACTGTTCTTCGGCCTCTACGTTCAGAACAAGTAAGTTCGGATGCTGTTTTGCCAGCCCGGCCACCTCCTCGTTCGTTTGCTTGCATGGCTCTGCCCACGGTGTCCAGAAGTTCAGTAACGACACACGATTTAGGTCGGTGGACAGAAGTTCTTGGAAATGTGCTGCAGATGTAACTGTGTGTAGATTTGAAGGAGAGCCTGCGGCCGACATGGTGGACTGAGGAATACGGAAAGCGAGCGGTCGTGAAGGTCAAGTAAATATAAGCAGTCCGAAAGCTCGGTCAATTCACAAGCGTCAGCGCCTTTGGCTTGGTTTTTCCTTTGATGCTGAGAATGGCGTGGCCAGCGAGGTGGTGGTGGTGGTGGAAGCTGAGAGCAAGCGAGAAGACGCGGGAGAGAAATGGAGAATGGCGAGCGAATGTGCTCATCTAGAATTGATAAAATACAATCTACCCCGATCACCGGATCCCTCATTTAGTCAGTACATACACGAAACTCGGTACAACAATATTCAACTATGTTCGAATACAGTACGCATTACTCATTGATTGGATTATGATATTTTGCACATTGAACGACCACAAGTCAGTGGGTGTCAAGGTAATTTGCTACACGATCCATCAGATCCCCCTTCTTGCCAGACACAGGCTGGCTTTTAGCTTTGAGGAATTCCTGTAATGAACGAACATAAGTTCTCCAACCTTGGTTATCAGATAAGAAAAGGGCAATGAATGGGTTAGAAAGGCAATGTGCGAGACTCCTTTCGCATCTGATAAGATAGGATGTGCCACGATACTTGACCCGTGGGGACAGCATACGTGTACTAATCGACAGGTGACAGCATTGAATGCATTACGTACCTTCAGCTGATCGACTTTCAACTGAATGAGACGATCAATCACATGTAGAGTGAGTGAATAAGATTAACTTCGAGAATAAACTGTATTTGTACGTACCTTGGTAAGTTGTCCGCTTTCATATTTGCTCCGGATTTCTGCTTCCAGCACAGACGTGTCCTGCGAACCCAGAGACGTAGTAAGTTTTATTCCTCCTATCATGACGGTTCGTAAGTTACGCACCGCTTTCCGCTTCGTGCCTGCCTTCTGAATGAACACAGTATTCGCATGCTCGTTATTCTGCACAACTTCCTTCCATTCTTTGATCAAGGATCCCGCTCGCTATAGCGTAAGATTAAGGTACAGCCAACGCTCTCTGTCAGCCATTTATTATCCACACTCGGAGCTCACGACCGCACCTTATGGATCATATCCAATTTCGGTAACGTTGGGTCTTCAAATGTATCTGGATTATATTCTTCTCGGAACGCGCTGGCTTCAAGTTGCGCATAATGAAAAGCCAGAGCTAGAATAGCCATAGACCTGAGCACCGGCGAGGAGCTACGGGCCATAATTATGGACGCACCTGGATTAGGATTGGCGTCGGGTGGGTAACCTCCATTTTTTATTTGGAGTTTCGCAATCCACTGCTTTGCGGCTTCAACGGCATCGGAAGGAGCTGATATCATATAACACGTGATTGATCAGCTTCCATGAAGACGGGAACTGACGAATGAATTCCCAGTCGCACCTCTTACCCCTTCCTCAATCGGAGCGGCCCGCAGATCATCTGCAAAGGGATAGACAATGAGATGAAAACCAGCAGGCTCCGTGTATCCGATTTCGTCTTCTTTTTCAGCCTTTCATAACATGAACTTGTCAAGCATGATAAAAACAATGCCCGTAAGTTATTCGCGCACCTGAGGACACAGAGCACAGAACACGGGAGATGAATTAGACCGTAAAAGGGCGCGCACGAGTCCAATCTTCTTCTTCTTTTTCAGGGTTTTGAGGAGTGCGGTAAACGTTCGCTTGCTTCCAGAGTAAGCCTAAATCAAACATCAGAGAGCCTGTCGAACTTCAAAAACGGTGGCGAGACCTGTTCATCCGGATAGATGAAGATTGAATGCCGAACATTATCCTCGATAGCTAGCTCCGCTTCATCCTTGAATCCAAGGAGCTTTATACCAGGAGATAAACCGAGTGTCCTGAAGTTTTTTACTTCCTCAGCAGTAAAGAAAACCTGCGTGAACGGTAAGAGACATGAAGAATCCTTAATCTCTGAACTGACTTTGCTTCTCTTGGGCACGGCACGAACGCCGTACTCTGCATCTTCGTCGTCCTCGGCTGGAGGACCCAGCTGCATGCCGAACACGACTTTCGATTTGTCTACCTCGCGCTGTTCATTCTGTAGCCGGAAATCAATTTTAAAAAAAATCGTGGTTCGAAACGACGTACTTCGTCAACATAAAGAGTCTTCGGCTCAACAACTTCTAGACGGTCTCCAACGTCCATGAAGTACTTGTAGTTGCCTTTCTTCTGCTCGGTGACAAGTCCGTACCTATTCCATTCGATGAGCTTTCCATACCTTCTTGACATACAATTTTCAGTAATTATACCCTTTTACACCAATAACGAAGCCTTCTCCGAGTTCAAACGGGACACTAAACAAGGCACGTTTAGGCATCTCGCGAAAACGCATCTGCGCGAGGAGATCATCAATGCGAGAAACAGAAATCGTATCGGAGAGTAGTCCGTCGTCCTCTTCGCCTTCTTCGTCAAGGGATGGCCCTAGAACAGCCTGCGTGTTGGGCTCATAAAGTGCACAGTAGGAGCTGCACAAAGAATTAACGTACTGAGTAGAACTTCGCGGGGGCAAAAGGTTTTTCATCTGTACTTATAAAGAATGGTTCTACGCACACCCCGGCTTGGGTCAAATCCTACGCGACACGTTGATCAGCGCGGTCTGAAGCAGCCAGAGATCGAGACATACCAAAAGGGTGGTCTGGGCAGAGGTCACCAATTGAGCATTCTTTGCGCCAGGATGAGGATCATCTTCGTCAGTAATTAAGAAAACGCGCTTGATGCCTGATTTTGGGGCTCTAAAATAAATGTCTTTGAGCATAACTGCGAGAGCAAAAATCGCAAAGTATGTACCCGTCTCGTAAAGCCCAGTTGCAGCTAGTAAAAACGTCTCCTAAAGGTACTTGCTTCTCCATTGGCGGAAACTCGTAACGAAGCCACTTGTGATTATCCCTTGCCTCTAGAAAATTTTAAGAGTAAAACTGGTAAGCGTTCTTAGAACCTTGAAAGGAAATTAAGCCAGACCATGTATGAGTTGGACAAGGTTTTGTATTTTTGGAGCATCAACTTGTCCTACAGGTTGGTACACAAATGTTCCGCTCTTGTACTCTGTGGCTCCGCGCTCCGTACTCTCGTTCTTGCGCGACTTCGAAACAGTCAGCATACCTAACGATAGAGTCGAGGCGTCTTTCTTGCTTACCGTGTTAAAAAGCAAAATCCCTACTGCGTCGTTTGGTCCGACAACCACCTTCCGCTTCTGGATCTGCATGACAGCTTCAAGTGCGGTCAGCAGGTGTGAAGTTTTTGCTCCTTCCCTCTTCGGATCATCACGGAGATCTTGCATAGATTCAGATGAGTCGATAGCGAAAAGGATTATGTCGCGTTTCCCCTCAAAAAACTGCGCGGACAATGGATGCAAGGCAGATGTGAGTTCGAGCGTGACAAAACCGAGATGCTTCGAATGCTTCACTCACAGAGGCATCCTGCAGTTCCTCGTCCTCATCATCGTCTATTTTGTTCCAGTCTTCGTAAGGAGCCATGCAGGGCAAGAGCCGTCTGGGCGTGAAAGCTGACTGAGGTGAAACAGAGAAGGAAGACGCGTCGTCACCCGGTCGCGAAATGCGTGCATGCATCACATGATATATGTCACGGGCGTGTCACTCCGCGATTCTCTATGGTGGCAAGCGCATAAGTGACATAACTTCCCTCAGTCACTCGTATGGTATGGATACCGCGATATTGCCGCCACTACTGGAAGTGAAAGCAGATGATGCCAAAAAGCTGGAACCGCCGACGCTGAAGATAAGAACGGATACGGATGTAGAATCCTGGAAGTCGACCGGGGGTTACCAAACCTACCTGCTTTTCCTTCGTAGACTGAGTGAAGCTGTCATTGGTCATGTTCTTCCAGAGCGCATAGATGGGACTACTGAAATGAGCTCGGTACGCAGCTGACTCTGTTTCTTTTCTTTAGCTCGTTAATCGATGTCCTCGTCTTTCAGAATATACGGTCAATGCTAGATCTCCTTAATGAATTGGATAGCTGGATAGACGAGATCCCTCCTTTGCCTACCCCGCAGAGATTCGGAAATCTCGCTTTTCGGAAATGGGGAAAGAAACTGGAGGATGTGGGCTCTCTCATCACGCATCCAATCTGAACAGCTATGCTTATGAGGCGATCTTCTAGAACGCCAATGACCTCCTGAAGTGTTTGCTTCCTCCCTGCTTGCATTGCTGTGTCCGCCTTCTTACACCATACTTCATTATTTCGTTTGGATCCTTTGGACGTATGGATTATGGGACCGGACATGAAGCCGCTTTTGGCTTATTTTTGCTCTGTCTCTCCCTCATTCAATTCTTTGATCCCTCGCCAGCAGAAGAACGTGATTTGGTACTCTTTGTGTTCTATCGCTATTTACGTCTATGCTGGCGTCTTCAAGACGTGTATAGACTCGAGCCCGCCGGTAGTCATGGCGTATGGGGACTTGACGACTATAGTTTCCTTGGCTACATATTTGGCAGTGCCCAGCTTAGAGGTAAGTTCTCTCTGTAAAGCTAAAGAACGGAGGCTAACCGCGATGCACGGAGAAGATCAGAAAGAGATCCCGGTGTCTGCCATTCTCCGGCCACCTTTACCACAAACGAATCTGTATTTTGTGTCCATATCTAGGATACACGAGTTTAAGCACGGTCCGTTCCATGAGCATTCTTCCCAGTTGTATGCAATTGCGACGGGCGTGCCGAACTGGGCAAAAGTGCATTCGGGCCTTTTCAAGATGTATGAGGTACGTTTCACATTTCCTTTCCAACGACCTCTCTTCTCAGTATGTGGACATAGGCAGAAGTGCTTGGTAAACGAGTCGTCGTGCAGCATATCCCCGTCGGAGGGCTTCTTGAATGGGACCCTGTTGTGCATCCGTATACAGCGGCTTCCACTGGGACCTCCGAGAACTGTGCTCGGCCCGCTGCAATTGGAGCTCCTCGGACCTCCTCCTCGGCCATCCAAAATTTCCTGTCGCATGGTCCTCCGACTACGACATGGGCAAGTATGCACGTACCACCAAACACTTCCACTTCGCTACCGGCGAGAGCACCATGGCCAAATAGCGGACCTCCAGCGGATCGCCCGGGCTGAAAATCTCCTTAACTCCATAATGGAGTAGACTAGTGTTATAGCCTACGTTTTCTGAGTTATCACTTTCCTTGGCTTTGGATCGCAGATGGAAACACTCCTTCATCGATATCCTACCAATATTAATGTAATTTCAAGAAATTGTCTGTAGACTAGCTGTATAGGAATGTCGATATTCATGTAGGTAGGCGTAAGTCTAGGAAGCGCGGGATTTGCCGAATTCCGTAAAATTTCAGTGTGAGTCGACACCGCCTCGTCGCTCCTTTTCGACTCGCTCTCTTTCTCTTGAACGACGACCATCGCATCGCAGATAGAGCATCCCAGATCCTGCACCAGTCAACTTGTCCCTCTGTTGTCGTCCTCCCGAACTTCGATCTGTTGAAAATTCGCCAATATTCCTGACCAGGCGAGAAATACAGACCTTCGTCTGCTCAACCGCGAGTACGTTTTGTTTCCTATTTTGAAGGAGTCCTCCTCATTTAAATGCGTATCGTGTTTCTAGGTGGTCATCCGTAAGAGGTGAGGAATTTCAGATCGCTCCTCCGTGGACTGCAACTGATCCTTTTGCACAGGAGAACCACCCTAACATCTTACTAGAACCATTGGTTGGTACTGCTCAAAGCAACTAAATAAAGGCACTAGGCGTGTCTTGTTCCGAAGAATATCCACTCTCGTCCTTCATTGCTTCTTTCGTGTTTCTCTCCTCGCCTCTTCGAGAGCGAGGAACATCACCGACTGAAGGGGCTTATCCAATTACCGTCCTTCCCGCCCGGTCTCGCATCTGCGACCGCGGCGGCTGAGGTTCGGTAATTTGGTACCTGGCATTGCACAGAACCAAAAAACGAAGCTTCCTTATAGTGGGAAGATACATTTGACCGGCACAACTGGCACGCACGTCTTCGTCCTCCTGTGAGGAGCAAATACACATACACACAGACCTCGATTTCAATACATCTCTAGAGCCTTCTTGCCGCCCCCTTTGCTATCCGTTACCGGAAATTATGTCTCGCGTCGAGGTCATCTCAGCACAGGCTCCCATCGAGTACGAGAAAGTTCGATCCGAACCAACTCTGGTTCGATCCCAGGAGGATCTCTTTGGCAGCACTGCCGAAATATCTATTAATGGATTTCCCTCGACTTCTCCGAGCATTCCGTCATCAGTGAACGATTTGCACAATACGTGCGAAGACGTACTTATCCCTCATATGCCACCTTTACTCCGAGGGCATGCGGAGCTTCACTTGCGTAATGGTGTAATGAGAGCTTCGCGGCTCTCAGCGATGCATGAGCCGGACGCAGAAAAGGCCTTCTTTGTCGCAGATCTTAGCTATGTTTACAAGCAACATGAAAGGTGGAAGAGGTGCCTGCCGGCTATCGAGCCTTTTTATGGTGTGTTGTATTCTTCTGTTTAAAATGTAATATTGAACTTTATCGCTAAATATTGCTGAAACATAGCCGTTAAATGCAATCCTGACCCTTATGTGCTTCGCCTTCTAGCAGCGTTAGGCACGGGTTTTGATTGCGCTTCAAACAACGAAATTTCGCGCGTTCTCGATTTGGGTATTGTCGATCCTTCACGTATTATTTTTGCCAATCCATGCAAGGCCTTGTCTTTCATTCGCAATGCTGCGAAGGCATGTGTCGAAATGATGACATTCGACAATGTCGACGAATTGCACAAAATTGCTCGTTCCCATCCCCGTGCCAAGCTTGTCGTACGGATCCTTACGGATGACTCGAAGAGTCTCTGTGCTCTTGGAACGAAGTTTGGTGCCCCGCTCGTCACAGTTCCGGGTCTTCTATCGACTGCTCGTCGTCTCAACCTGTCCGTTATTGGTGTTAGTTTCCATGTTGGAAGCGGTTGTTTCGATACATCGGCTTTCGCGGATGCGGTGGCGCGTGCACGCACGGCATTCGATATGGGGAAAGATGCAGGTTATGATTTTACATTACTGGATGTCGGAGGTGGCTTCGAGGATGCAACCTTCGAGGCAAGCGCAAGGGTACTTTCTGAAGCGATTGACTATTACTTCCCCAATCACGAGTCGATCAGAATCATCGCAGAGCCAGGTCGCTTCTATGTGTCGAAGGCCTACCATCTTGCGGTGAATATCATTGCGAGACGTGCACCCCTGGACGAGGGAAAACGCGAAGCTCCCGTTCCCCCTGATGAAGATTCCAAAACACCGCGTGTGATGTGTACGTGCCTGAAAATTTTTGTCCCTCCCCCTTTTCGGGTTCTTTTCTCTTGTCCCTATTATGTTTTCTCTTTTTCGGCCTTTTGCTCACACCGGAAATTCCAGATTACATCAATGACGGGGTTTACGGATCCTTCAATTGTATCCTCTTTGATCATCAGATCGTCCATCCTCATGTGCTTTCTATGGGCGGTTCTTTCCATGTTCCTTCCACGGAACCGTTCCGCCCGTGCAGTGTATGGGGTCCAACCTGTGATTCGATTGATTGTGTCTGCCCACTAACACAATTACCTACGAGCCTTTCCGTTGGCGACTGGCTCGTTTTTGAGAACATGGGTGCTTACACGGTTTGCGCGGCGAGCCAGTTCAATGGCTTTGAAGTTAGCAATGTGATCTATACATCGGGCGGTGGAGCAGGGTCATTGGAAGTTAGACGTATTCTCTCGGACTTTTCCACTGCTCCCGGCGGGAGAGACTTCGGAATCGGAGGCGGAGCTGGGTAGTGACAGAGGCCACGCATGGAAAGATAAAGCCGGCGGCGAATAATCACGTCCTTCCATTCGTTCTACCGAATTTTAGATTTATCCTGTATTTACGAAAAGTCATTGATTTGACGGCGTCCCGCTGACCGTGGAGTCTGTGGAATGGGGAACGGACTTTAACAAGCTTTCCTGCCATTGAGTGTTGAGTGTGAATTGTGGCTTTGCTCCTTCGCGGTGTTATCTCTCGCTCTCGATCGAGTGTGCCTGAAACGAAACTGAGCAGATGTCGAGCGTCGATCAGAAGGATCTACCTTTTCCCCTGGAACAAAGACTCTCGCACGAGAACTCCCATCCTGTGCCCACCGAAAATCCAAAGGGACCCTATCAATGTTTTCCACTTGATCGATGAATCATCCCATTGAATCACCGGCTTTTCGAGAATTCGCGCCTCCACTTTTCGCACCCCTTCAAACACTTAATCTTTAATTGGCCGACACTTTCATGGAAAGAAATTCGTCCTCCGAGAACACAAACGTGAACATACCGGCGAGCGCTCCCCGCGGGAGACATCTAGACGAAAGGAGAATATCATCAAATAAGTTGTTAACGAACGAAGATGAGCGATCCATCTACTTGGCTCGTTTGCCAGACACTTGTTTCAGCGAGCCCCTGTGTGATAGGATATAGGTATGCGCCAGAAAAGAAGGGAATGCCATTTATATAGCTCGGAGAAGGGGCGTAGAAGCAGTTTCAAAGAGAAGGTGTGTTTGCATTGGTCAATACCACATAATGTCTACAACAAGGACCTCACTTGGAATATTACTCCACTCCAGCCTGCCTGGTGGCGTCGGAGTGGCCGAAATTAATTATTGAGATTTAACGCAAGGATTCCCACGTGGATGTCGGCCGTGACGAGTGACGGAAGTATTATTATTTGTGGTGTCACACGTGGTCCCGATAATACCACGCGAGCATGGTACTCCGTGCTGTACCTTCTTTTGAACGAAGTCGATCGGTCAAGTAGATCTGCGCTTATGCCGAGTCAATATTCAAGTAAATATTATCGCTATTTTTCTATTTCCATTTTGTTCTGTTGTGACCGTTCTCCGGTCATAATATCTTCTTAGCCACGCTTCACCTTCACTCTTCCCCTCCCAGATGTTTATGCCCCTCCGACAAGTGCGCTTCACTAGCGCCAATCCTTTACATCTGTCCCTTCACTTTTTGCTTTGATTCTCTCTCTATCTTCGACCTTCATGGACCCGCCTTCCCATGGCCTCCTCCAGGTATACTCCCCCTCCCCATTCGTAGGGCCACCGCAAATTATTCATAGTTGAGGTTCATCTAGGATGCTGGATCCCCGTCTGCCACGGGTCGCTTTCGCCCATATGCGAGCGCAAAGCACAGAGTGACTCGAGGACGCTATATTACCTCAAACGACAGACGCGGTTACATGTGAGCAATTCAAAATTTCCCCTCGGACTGATTCTGTGACACTCGCTCGGCGACCAAACAGCCCGGTCTATGAATATCCCCTCAATGGCCAATGGATCATGATGGACATCGACGACGGATACATACTTTGGACCGGGATTTGGAAAGGTATGTTTTCCCGAGAAATTATGTTTGTTTCTTCCCCCGTAACCTTTCCTTGTCAGCTCTAGGAAATGCGAAAGGTAGGCGTTTATTCCCCGGCGAGGACAGCGATGTTTAGCTAAAATCGCAAATTAATTTAGCCGACATTGTCAAGATGTTGGAGTCTCAGCCCGACCTTGCACCGCAACTCCGTCGTGTTCGTGGAGGCTATCTGAAGATCCAAGGAACCTGGATGCCTTACGAAGTCTGTATCCGGTACAACTCCGATTAAACATGTACTAAATATCTATAATTAAATTTCTGCTTCTAGGTTGCGCTGCGCTTGGCGAGGCGGTAAGTGCAGACCCCATTGGAGATTATATTCTAGTGGAGTTATGTAATTTTTTCTCTGCAGAGTAGCATGGACGATTCGCGAGGACTTGATCCCACTGTTTGGGTATGTCTCTGGAGCTTGTCGTGCTGACCAGTGTTGATGTATCTGCAATAGACCGATGTTTCCTTCAACCTGCCTTTCCCCAGACCAACCAGGCTATGGACAGATCTTAGGGAACCAGCCAGGCAGGAGGCGTGGTCGGCGCGCTGCCGTTCCTTTGCCTTTGTCGGCAACTTTACCTCCGCCGCAACCTTCGGACTCTGACGCTTCGCAAGCAGATAAAGGTCAGCAGACGCGACATCCTGGCCCGTCTTCCCTACCTCCTCTTTCGGCAGTGACCTCTGAAGAGCACCACTCTCGTCTGTTATCACCATCGCAAATCGCAGGCCCGTCTGGAACACGACACGAAGATGAGACTCCTGATTTTGGCGAAAGCTCGAACATTGGACAGTATTCATTTGGCAAAATTCGTCCGCAATTTGCCTTTCGTCCTGCATTCGGACATACTTCGTCTTCCAGAGCCCCCTTTTCTACTGCGACCTCTTACTCTACTGTTGGCTTGGAGAGTGGCCACCACCACCATGTGTCGCTCAGTCGGATGCGAGAGCCCGCGACGGAAATCACAATACATAATTCGCGCGATCGCTTTTCACCCTACCAAAGCGCTGCGCACTTGCGCCACCGCTCTGGGTCTACGCTTGGTCCCGCGATCTCAAGACCCTCTCCCGTAGACCTTCCTCCGCTTACAATTCCATCCTCGCAACCGCGTAACGCTTTCACTGAGGGCAGCTCGCGACGTGCAGCTTCGGCGTTTCCTTCAGGAGACACCGGGTTAAATGCATCAACGCCAGCCGGCGGTTCTGCGACGATACCTGCAGCCCAGCAGACAGGACCGAGAGAGGCAATAAATCTACCACCAATAAGGGTGAATTCACCAAGCTATCCGCCTTCGGACTCGTCCCGGCGTCCTTCGCAAAGCAGCATCGAATATTCCCTGCCTCCTATATCTGCTCTTAGTAATTTCCCTCCTCCCGCCATCAGTGGCAGCTCAAATCAACGGTTAGACTCGGCTTCCGTTTTGAAGCGCCTTGCCCTTGATGACGAAGAGGTCGGAGCATCGCGACGCGCTAGCTTCGTTTCAATTGACGAGGGTAGTCATAGAGACACCGGCGACATCGACTCGGACATGATCGGTGCCCCTACCCAAGACCAGTTGTCGAGGAGGCGCCGGTCGCTATCTGAACCTCCGTTGCAACCGTAGGTAGCGACAATTATCTCACCTGACGTTGTGCTCATAATTATTCTCGATTGCTAAGTGATTCCTATCCGACACCACAGGTCACTGGATTGGCGACTCCCGAAGTTGATCTGAGTGCTTCGACCAGTAGTTCAGGATATGGACACACAAATGTTATTTCTGGCCAAATGAATCCTGCCCGAGGAGAACAGAGGTACTCGGATGAATGGGATCGATCCACGGCAATGCTAGTTCGAAGCTACTCATTCCGAGGTCGATACATCCAATCGCCATTGCAACTTAGAGAGGACGTAGAACTGGAAGGTCCAACTACAGAAGGGCCTTCAGGTGAAACATGTGCGTCGTTTGCGCTCTAAAAGTGAACCAGCATTTACAAGTTACCGCAGCTCCTCCGTCTCGCACTCAAATGTCGAATGCCTTGCACGACGTAGATGTGACTAGTAGACCAAGAAAACGCTCTGCTACTGATGAAGAACAGAATTTACATCGCCAGAATACACCAGCTCTATCGGTCGGACTCTGGCGGCCGCAAGCGCACTTGCGAACTCCTACGCCACTGGGATATAATGACAACGCACAGACTCCGTCTGGATACACGCGCACACAACCACGAAGCCCTCTTCAGTACTCAGCCTACCGGCCCACGCCAGGAAGTCCTTTCGACCAGGAATAGACAACGCTACTGCCATTGTCAACTGTTGGAAGGACTCGGGACATTAGAGCCGCTTAGGAGCTTCCATTACCACTTCATCTCGCCAGCACAGTCGACTAAGTGAAGACAGCTATCGACTATGAGGCTATTGGCTTCTTCCGGCCGGGTTCGACCGCAAGCCGCAAATCCTAGGTCATCGGATCCGACTCACCAATCCATTTTGTTTTCTTTTGGTCTAGCGGCCTACTGGTCATCTCGTACGTACGCCACTCAATATCCTCATGTGACGATACTATCGAATTTTCGGTATCGTCGCGGTGAAAAGCAAACCACACCGTACAGCGAGACTTCTTCACAAGAATTGAGAAAATAAATAAATAACTTGTATCCATCGGATTCGGACTTGATATTCATGCAACTACTCTCATTTGTACAGTCGTTCGTTCTTTGTCAGGAGTTTCAGCACCCCCAAACCCCTCATGTCTGTAGTTGACGTAGTTGTTTATTTACTCGGACATGTCATCTATTCTTCGAGTGTACCCTAACTTCCAGTGGACTGGTATAGTTTGTTCTGCAGGACCATTAGCACCAGTCTTTTGTAGCCTTTCATCCGTTCCTTTAGTAAACCGTTCAGTCCCTCCTTTCCCATTGAAAATGATTAAGTGAATAACTTATGATGCTCTGATGTTGGCATACGAAGCCTCGCCAAAGTTCCGAATCTCTCGACCGCTCATCGATCTAGGTTGTCAGATTCGCATTGTGACCTGGAAGCATCCGTCCATCTTCGTATTGTCCCGACATCACGGACTTTCAGATATCGACTTGCTTCCATTTCACAGAAATGCTCCAGCCTTATTCTTTAGCCCCAATCGGAATCGGAATCATATCTTCGAAAAGTATAAAATGGCATAATCAGAAGCTTATATAATTTAATTACGTAAGTATGATCGACACTCACCGCCACCTGGTATGTTGCCGACCGTGCCCGTTCAGCACCCAAGCCTGCTCCTAATCGTTTCTTTGTCCAGTCTATGCTTGTGGCCTGAATTCTCAGCTCATCATTAATTTTCTGAAGAGTCTGTGGAGCCGTACAGGCCAGAGCTCTGCTCACGACGACAGTCGTACAGAGACAATACCATTGCGACCATTCAGACATCGAGAAACAGGATATCGTAATAGCAATTCAGAAATCATGAAATTCAGGTATGTTGAGTATTCGCGCAACTTTTGGCTTTCTGGTAACATTTCGTCCAGCAACTCTCTCAAATTTAATGCTGTAGCGGACTGGTGGAATGAGTATATCGCGTGAGTCACGTTTAACGTTCGGTTTCAGTACTATTCTGATGTTGTTTGGCGGAAGTTACTCGGCATTGAAAAAACACATCTATCAGCTCGAGAAGAAACAGCAACAGAAAAGCGGAATACGTAGGCAACATTCCACAGATTTGGAGTCCAATGAAAGCTCCGCGCTCATGGGCCACGATGCATCTTCATCCACCGACCCTTACTTCATCCCCCTTCTGGAACAGGAGTTGACGAAGATTTGTAAATTCTACGAGGCGCAGGAGCGTAAATTCCTCACGGAACTTGAAGATCTGGAAGAGTTGGTTAGGATGCAAGACGAGGAAAGTGTTTCGGATCAGCGATACCTTGATGAGGATGAAGAAGAGGACGAAGACGAAGACGATGAGGGTTGGACTAGAAAATCACCGAGCCGAGAAAGGCGTCAAGGGAGAGTCTCGTCGGGTCGTAGACGCTCAGGATCTGAAGCAAGAGCACATCCGGCTCGTACGCAGCTTCTTATCTCCATCTGGTTTCCGTCACTGACACGTATATTAAGCTGGAATCCTGAAATCGTTGTCCCAGGAGTCAGGCACTTCAAGAATGCAGCACCGACTCAGCATGTCTTCGAACGAAGATATCCACGACTTGGAAGCCAGTATGGCGTCACTAAGTCAGATTCCTGAGGATGACACAGTACAGACCAGCACAGGGGATTTGCGAAGATCATCACCAGCTCGTGCGAGGGCTGCTTTATCGAATATATTTAATTTTGTGAAGCCAGGTGGTAGTGTAACGTCATCACAACTCGGAAAAGAGACTATCTGGACGTCGAAGTCAAGCTACGCGTTTGATATTCGAGCACTCTTCAAAAGACGAATAACGACGCTGTATAATCAGCTCACTTCCTTGAGAGCGTATGTGGAGCTGAACTACTCTGGCTTCAGGAAAATCCTCAAGAAGTAAGACCAATTACTCATATTCATGTCCTTTTGCTCACTAAATGTCTAAGATACGACAAGGTTACGTACAACGAAGTAAGTATCATATCTGTCTCTACCATCCCTGGCTGAAGGCTCCTGCGTTTTGTAGCTTAAGGATCATTACATGCATGACGTCGTTGAAGAAGCGTACCCGTTTCGGCAGACAACCAAAGATCGATTAAACGACGCCATCAACCGTCTTGTTCTCCTTTATGCGAAATGCATTACTCACGGTGATGTCGCCGCCGCTGCGCGTCAGCTGAAAGTTTTCATGCGGGAACACATTGCTTGGGAAAGGGACACTGTGTGGAGAGCGATGATCAGCCAAGAACGTCACGGCGTACAGGATGGACATGTGAAGTCGCTCGGCGGACATGTCGAGGAAGAGGAGGCAGCTACATTTTCTATTCCTACCCCGCTTGGCAGACTCAGATTTCCAACAAAGGCAGTATTTCTGCTCGGAGCTCTAACTGTGTTTATTGCGCTATTGAATTCCCGTGTCTTTGCCACTACGGAAGCCAATAACTGTTTCGCAATACTCGTCTTCAGTACTATTCTGTGGGCTACTGAGGTAAGTAAATACCTTGTTATTGGATTGTTTCTTGCTGAAGGAGTTTTAGGCGATTCCATTATTCGTCACATCTATACTTGTCCCATTGCTTCTCGTTGTCTTCCGTGTTTTTATTTCTCAGGATGAAATCGGTAAACGTTTGGAAGCACACGAAGCTACGAAGTGAGTACATGTAGTTTTGGTCAAGCTGCATATACTGAAACACCCCAAGGTTTGTTTTCTCGCAGATGTTTTCTCCAACGATTATGCTCCTTATAGGGGGTTTCACTATTGCCTCGGCGTTAAGCAAGTCAAACATCGATCGGGTCATAATAACAAGATTGCTGAGTTTAGCGGGGACGAGACCAAATATCGTCCTTCTGGCGTTTATGGGTGTCTCGTGTTTCGCAAGCATGTGGATTAGGTATGTAATATCTGATTCGCTGCGATTCTGTACTGACCATAATCATTTATTAAGTAACGTAGCTGCACCAACGCTATGTTTCACCCTGATTAAAGTGTGTCTTGTAGTAGACACGAATAACGTCCTCTTCACTCAAATGCCTTCAGCCGATCCTCAGGAATTTACCTCCGAAAGCCAGCTTCGCGCCCTGTCTTATTGTAATCACCTGTTGACCTATCTGATAGTATCACGGGACGCTCATCGTCTTTTGTTTCTACTTAGATGGGAATTGCTCTGGCTGCTAACATCGGAGGCCAGAGCTCACCGATCTCTTCGCCGCAGAATCTGATCGCCCTGGACGAAATGGATGAGCCTTTAGACTGGGGTCAGTGGTTCGCTGTCGCCCTCCCGGTATCAGGCTTGTCCATATTATTCATCTGGCTGTTCCTTCTATTGAGCTACTCTCCTTCTCGCACTGTCGACGGCGAGGAGCTTGTGATCAAGGAGATACGGCCTACTAAGGAACGCTTCACTCTGAAGCAGTATTGGGTTATGTTTATCTGCATATTCACTATTGCCCTGTGGTGCATAGAGAAGAAAATAGAAGGATTCATTGGTGACATGGGCATCATTGCAATCATCCCTATCGTCGCTTTCTTCGCTACGGGTGTATTGCGAAAGGTATGCCGTTCGGCATTTAGTGTTTGAAGCGTTCTAATTTTCTCGTGCGAAGGATGACTTCGAACAATTTCTGTGGACTGTTGTATTTTTAGCCATGGGTGGTATCGCTCTCGGTAAAGGAGTAACCAGCTCGGGCCTTTTGAATATCCTCGGGGACGGGATCAGGGACAGTATCAGCGGTCGCCCGTTAACGGCTGTTGTTCTTGCATTGACTTTCATTGTCTTGGTAGGTAAAGCTCGTCGCATATTTTCTTACGGAACTCTTATGTGAAGCAATGCAGATTATTTCAACGTTCATCAGTCACACCATTGCTAGCGTTCTTCTGGTGCCAATCGCCAAAGAAGTGGGGAACAATCTCCCGGGGAATCACCAACGCCTTCTAATATTTTTGACGGGCTTGGCGTGCTCGACCGGCATGGGAATGCCTGTATCAGGTTTCCCCAATCAAACTGCGTATGTGTCGATTTCAATGACTCCCGAAATCGGGATATTTACGCGCTTTTGTTTCAGAGCTACACAAGAAGACGATTTAGGTCACTTGTACCTGTCGAATATCGATTTCCTAAAGAATGGCGTCCCGGCGAGTATCATCTCAGCTTTAGTAAGTCAATGACATGTAGAAACTGTGCCCTATCTCTTAACCGAGCATCTCATTTAGGTCGTGGCTACCGTAGGATATGGGTTGATGCTCGCAATAGGGTACGTTAAGCTTTCTTTTCCGGTTAATTCGATTGAGTCTAATATTACATGTCACAAGCCTTTAACCGATAGAATTCAGCGACCCGTTGGCGACCCCGACGATATCGGCTCGGATACATCTACTCCTGTGTCATCTCTCGGAAGGAATTACAGACACTGGATTATTTACATGTATAATTCTTTGGCTCTTTGAAGCTTTTTGGCCATTAGACGCTTGTGGATTAATTGTAGAATTTGTTTCCGGGTTTAACTCCTTGACGATCGCGACTTTTACTGGTTGAACGTTTCATAACCTCATGTTCGATAACGTGCAAACTCTAAGACTCCTCGAGTGCGCACCTCGCAATACCATCAATGCTTTTCATATAAATCACAGTACAAGGGCATACAAGGCTCATACACACAAATTACAGACTGAAACATATAAAAAATACATGAACAATTTCGTGACGGTCGTAAAACAATTTCGTTCAAAGTTCGTAAACTTTAAGGAAGGTTTTTCTCAGCAGGGGTCAAATGTGTTAAAGTTTATCAGTCGGTAAGGGGTCGGGTGCTAAGGAACGACCCGGGGAATGCAAAAAGTCGATGAAAGCAGATAATGCGGAGATGAGCAACGGTCATAAGCGACATCCCTCCCGGCACGACGTCGAGCAGGGACTAAATTAAGCGACGGGAAAAGAGAACACGTCTTCTTCCTTTCAATTTCAAATTCCCCCAATTGTGTTGGTGTGGGACTATAATGGAAGGAGCGAAGTCGAAGATGATGGAAGACGCGGAGAGGACGATGAGCGGCCACAAAAGAAAGATCATTGAAACGGCGGAGCAAAGCACCTCTCCCCTGCGATATTCAGGTTGACAAAATCAGGCGCCGCAACGCCGCAAAGAAAAAATCCGAAATTTTGAAAGAGCATAATATGCATTGCGTGAGCGTCCTTCTTCATGCCTAAGGCGGATAATTGCGGATATCGATGACGAGGGACGAGAAAACAAACTTGTGCTCGAGAATCAGAAGTATCTTGTCTCCCCCCTCGGTGGAAAATTTCAAGACTTCTTTCCCGCCAGGCGCTTCAATATCGTCGAAAGAACGACGGCACAGACCCCAACGCCGACCATAAGAACGTAGGAAGCTATTCCGTTTTCTACTGGATCCCATTCGTGACCATCGAAGCGTCGTCCGTGCCACGTTGGCCCAGCATTAGAACGTGGGGAGGCCGATTCGTCGGAATCCTCAGCGCTAATAGAAGAATGTAGCGAGCTTCTAGTCGAGTCGACGCCACAGTCTACCGGAAGCCCTGATCTCGAGGCCGGGGACTCGTGCGACGCGGTCTCGACATGACCCGGTAAGGAAAGTCTCGATTCCGTTAAGTGTGAACCCGCTGGAGCGCGCGCACTCGAGAGCGTGGATAGTGCGTCGGTCTCTATGGCTTGCGAACGATGCTCTACGCGTGCCTGCTCTGCATTTTCGCGTTCCAGAAAGCTGATCTTCCCTTCGAGTACAGAAAGTTGTTTTTTGTATTGTTCCAGAACAGAAAGTGCTTGCCGCAGCTTCTCCGAGTCTTCCGCAGACGTCACATCAGCATCTTGAGCTCTATCTTGAATTCCACCCGAGTCCGGAGACCCCGAATCGACCTGGACGCTCTTATCTGCCTTCGCGGCTATACGCACGGGTGGAGTGGGAAGCAACGGTGAACAAGCTTCCGACTTGGGAGGCGAAGGGAGCGGTCGTGTAGGCAAAGTACGCGCAAAAATGTCCTTGACCTGCTTTCGAGCATCGCCTTTACGACTGTCGCTATGTTTCCCGCTGCCAGATCTAGACGCAAGCTCAACCTGTCCAAAGATGTCGTCATGGCTGTTTGCATTGTTAACTCCATGCTCAACACCAATGTGTTTCACGGTTTCGCCGATATTCATATCTTCCCATGCTTTGGCTCCCCAGCTATCAGACATAGAACCTGATACAAGCAAGTCCTTGACAGATGGCTCCTCTTCAGGACTTGAAACGCTGAACGGTGCTGTCTGTGCCTTTTGCAACGCATTTGTAAGTAATACAGGAGGCTCAGGGAAGATACGTTTCTTGGTAACCGCGCGTGCTTTTCGCTCCTCGACTTCGCTAGCTTCCGATCCACTCGCGAAGGACGCTTCCTCATCTACCCAAGCAGGAATGACATCGCCTTCACTCGTAGAGCTTCCGTGGTTGCTAAATCCGGATCCCGAACTTGATGCTCGTTCAAGGCTCGCGACAAGTCCGCGTACGCGTCCTTTACGGTCACCACCTTTGTGAGGGGTCAACTCCTGTGACCCAATCTCTTCGTCAATAGAAGACGTGGATGAATTGTACGCGTTTCTGTAAGGCAGGATGCGCGTCGGCTCGAGGACGTCGTCGCCGTCAAAGCCCCAGATACGTCCTTTCAAGACGTTCTGACGAAGATTGCGCGAGGCGTTTAAGAGAGCTTCGCGCCAGAGATTATTTATTCCCATTCTGTAAAGTAATTTCAGATAGGCGAGTAGAATACATGAGATAGCAACTTACGACTCAAGGTCCTGCTCATTGAGACGGAGAAACGAGCGGCCATTGAGGCGAGCTTCCTTGACAAAGGCTGCAATATCTTTCGCAACTGGGAGTGGTAGAGGAAGCACCTCGCCTGACTTGACGCGGAGAGCAGTTATCAGGTAAGAGGCCAGCTGAGAGGTCGTCCATACTCTTGGATTCGATGGGAGATCATCAGCCTTAACTGGAGAGGATGAAGCAGGCAGGGATGCGCTTGAAGCACTTGGAAGGGTATCAGCCCTCGCCCTCACTGAGGGAAAGACGAGTTCCTCAGACGATGTATAGCCGTGTCCTCTGCGAGCTTTGCTAGGCGACTCCAAAGAGGGCGGTATAGGGAGCGGCCTCGGGGAAGGACGAGATAAGTCCGATTTGCTATGACGGTGCTTTGAGTTGGATGTTGGTGTGCTGGGTATATAGACATGTTGACGAGGTGCAGCATAACCAGTGCTGTTCGAACGAGTCAGGACGGCGGTTGAAGTTGTCTTGATGGCATAAGGATGCTGGTTGGGCGTCGACGGTGTGCTACCACGTTCTACGCGGTTTCCACTTGGCGACGTTACAGGAAACGGCTTCTTTTCAGGCGACGAAGCGATGACCGACATTTTCCAACGACAACAACCACGCTCGCCGTCGAGCACGTCTGATAACTCGACTGAGGGACTACCTCTGGCCTTACGGGGATTGTGGTGGTTGTGTTGAGAGTCGACCACGGAACGGAGACCCCTAACTGAGGAGCTCGTGCGCTGTATGCGTGCCGTGCCAGTGCATGACTTCATTCACTCGCACTCGACACGTTTCTCCCGCTTATTCCCATGTCCGACGCTGCTCCCGGTCCGTCAAAGCCAACGCTCAACCCATATCAACAATTGCCTTCATCGCGTACAAAGGTATACATATTGTATTAAAAAGATATATTTATCGTTCACAATATTGTTTTCAGAATGAACGGCTGGTCTTCTCGTCGGCGCATCCCTTCACTCCGTCCTTCGTCCAGTCCAATCTCAGCAAGTCCAAAAATCTAGACCCGAAAGCGCTCTACGACAACAGAGTCAAGAACAAACAAGTCTTGCTCGAAAATCCCGCACGGGACAGTCGACTCAAGAAACAACGCGAAGAAAAGAAGGCTCGTCAAGGGAAAGAACGAGAACAGAAAAAGTTGAGGTTGATCAGTAAGAAAGAGGCCAAGCTGAAGGGACTATGGAAGCTGGAGGAGTCGCAAAAGAGGTGTGTTGTCTTGCCAATAATTCCAAAGATTGGGAAGTTAATAGCAGATAAAAATAAAGATATGAACTCTTCGTTCCGTTGCATCATCTATGGCTCGGCTACATGTGCGAACTACACGGTCTCAACCCTCTTCCTGCCAAAATACCGGACAAACCTCCAATGCCTAATTCAGCGACTATGCATGCAAAGCTTGTGAAGGCAGACTTCCATGGATCTATAATAATTGGTATGTCTTGAATCGTGCTAGTACTTTTTATCGTACCATTCGACTGACGTGTAATAGTAAAGCAAGCTAGAAATCCATGTCTTATCGGGTTATCCGGGATCGTAATTCACGAAACCGAGAATGCATTCAAGGTCATTACGGTCAAGAATCAAGTGAAGCGTGAGTCATACCTTCTCTCATTTATTCTTGACCATATAACTGATACTCGCAACCTAGTCATACCGAAACAAGGCACAATCTTCACTTTCAAAGTACCTGTTTACGATGTTCGCCCCCTCATACCAGCTCCAACATTTTCATCAAATTCTGAGGCCGATGGTAACACATCATCCTCGGGCACTCCGTCATTCAATATTGATATCGTACCTCAAATGGAGTTCGAGTTGTACGGAAATCAATTCAGGTTCCGTGCTGCTGAACGTGCAGGGAGAAAGTTCAAATCCAAGGAAACGATCGAACTCTGATCTTGATCCTGATCCTGGCCATTGGGAAGTGTCGTAGCGATACAGCCAACTGACTCAACAGACGACGGCGCAGAAAGGGATTAAGCATCACTACAAGTTATGTCCTCGACTTCGACAATCCGGATATTCGATGTCATCCCTCTTTGAAGCAGAAGGAGTTGGGAAAGCGCCAAAACATTGTTTTCTTGGCTCTTGTCGGACCGGTCCTTACTTGCTCGATGCATTGTTATTGTCCGATTTGGACGGCGATTCTTCGATGAACGTATAAAAGAGGAAAGTGCAGGTTCACGGGAGGACTCATACGGTCTTTTGGTGAAGTAGCATTGCATTCAATGTTAAAAATTATAACATCAACATCATAGAACTGCACATTTGTAAGAGCTGTAGTTATGATAACAGGCGAAATTGATAGTCATACAGAAGTTGTGAGCATGGAGATCTGAGAATGGAATGAAAAATTGCTAAGTGAACCGGCAACGTAACGTTCATTGATCGTAGGATAAGGGCATGAGAGGAAGATAGACGCCAAAAGGTGGCGATTCCGCCCAGTATGAGGTAAGCTCAGGGCTAAAGTCGTCCAGGACTGGGACTGAAGTGTTGCCTTCGACAGAAAGCTGGAAATCCATTTCGACCTGCATCGCGGCGTCGAGAGCTCCAAAATAGCTGGTATCGACTTGATACGGCGCGGAGGAAGAGGAGGGATAGGATGATGACGATGGCCAATGAGAAAGTGCATGGCTTGGCTGTAAAGTGTCGTACTCGTGCCTGTCGAGCTCTTGGTTCCGCTCGGGAAGACTATAAGAAATCGGATAGGGAGGCTGAGATGCCTGAGGAAAATCCAACACATAGTCAGCAGTCTACGAGATACTGGGTGAGTAAATGTGCTGGCAAGATAAAGTATGTAAAGACTCACCAGAGGGAAGGCATCAAAGTTAGGAGCTGAGATGGTCTGAGACAACGAAGACATTGTCGGCAAGTCGAAGGGAAGTGTCAGCGTAGGGAAATTTGCATCAGCAGCACAGGTCTCCGAAGATTCTAGCTGATCGCGAGGACTGTTCATACGAGAAGTACGCGATTTTTTGCTTGACCTTGACCTCTTCCTTTTGCTCGGTTCAACATAGGGACTTTCGTCTTGGAAGCGCCGTTTTTCATCATCGGCCATTCTGAAGAACTTATTGCGCTCAGAGACAGGCGCAGCTTTCCACCTCCCTGCAACGTAGCACGAGACATCATTTTGGTGCGTCATCCACGGAGGGTAGAGTTTCTCTGCGATGATGTACGACCGGTAAAGTATGAACGCGTTTGGTGATCGACGTTTCTTTGAAGATACTGTGGTGTTCAAAGATGACTCTGGTGAGGCGAATGCAGAGATATCATTCTTGATAGCATGTGAAATCGACAAAGAACTGAGCTGAGCCTCCGAGTTCTTTGGGCTCACTTCACCTGGCATATATATCAGCGTCTTCATTGATCATACATTCCTGACTGACAAAAGTTACGTACCCGTACTCTGACGGTGATACGGAGTCACCGCAGACCGAGCTGGAGAACGAATAGTAGGCATAGCAGCGCAAGTTCGTCAAGCAAGAAGATCGAAGGAGCTGTTGGGGATTCATCTTGCCCCGCCTCTTGACGCGTATTTGAACCGTTCAGACGCGCTGGAAGAAGGCCAAAATCTGGCTTCCAGGAAAGGAAAACTACGCTCTTTAATCACGTCGTGTTCTCAGCTCGTCCCGAAAAGGAAACCCTTTCGGTTTTGTCACATCAGTCAGTCTGATCCACCCTAAGTAGTGCCCAAGGAGACGTCGCGGCTGCATCGTGATGTTGAATAGGTTAGGCAACATCAGACCCTCCGTCGCCTACCGATGACGTTTAGTGAGAGAGAGAGAGCCGTGGATTGAGCTTAGATAAGTACCCGCGATTCAAAGACACGTCAACAAGCCCAAACAACACGCGTCCTTGTCATGCGCCGTTCATCGTTCGTCTGGTGCTTTTCCTCTCCGTCGCCAGCATCATTTTACGATCTTTAATTTATCTGCTTACTCCAGAGTATATCGCTATCGTTATTGCATAATAGCCTACAAGTAGAGCCCTTTTCTGGTTTACCGCCACCGGTCTACTTTATACTGTCAGCCTCAAGTAGAACCTTATATAAGGTGAGCCACCCTCCTTCTTTGTCTACACTGCTCTCCCTCTCGCTATAAGCACATGCACCCCCGCTATAATCACACGCGATCTTCTTCTCCCACCACCAACCGAACACGTCTCACGACGTAAAAGCGATCCGCAGACGACTGCTCATACCTCGTATCTCAAGATTTCGTGTGTCGACGTCATTCATTCATACGCACCTGCCGATTGCAAAATCTATCAGAGAGATCAAGAAGAGCTTTGGTAATGCGGTCCGAGTAAACTGCTAGTATATACTACCCGCTGAATTCGCAGATCTCTGAATAGACTAATATCCGTGGATTTATATGTACATGGGATAGGTAAGACTGGCCTTAGAAGTCTTCGTACGTAAATGTAGGAGGAAGAGGGAACTCCAGACAGGCACCTGTCTCCCATGGTATATCCATGCTTTGCAGTAATGCAGAGTCAGACGAGGCAATAGCCTCGCCAGCTGGCGCGTACCCGTTGCCGAAGTCCAGCTCCAGCTGCCACATTACGAATTCGGACGACAAATACATACCCGGGAGACTATCTTGGATGACACTGATGCTCGGGTCGTTCACGTAGGGCGAGTGATCTCCACTCCAGTGTAGAAGGCTGGGATGGGTCGAGCGTATTACATGTGGTGCAGCAAGTGGTCCTCGCTTTCCGGGAAAATATGCTTGCATGCTTGCTTCTGCGGTAGGAGGTATGGACTTACCGGGATGGGCGATTCAAGAGTGACAGCGGTGAGCAGTATGAGGGACGCATCCACCGCGTCTGACTCAAGAGAGAACTTGCTATGCAAGGTCGGTTTCGCAGGACGGGCAGAGACACAGTCTTGCGTTGATTAAAATGACTCGATTAAGCTGTCGGAGTCCGTGGAACGACGCCGTGTACTCCTCTCCTTCGACGCCTTAAGAGCCTGCCTGGATTCAAAGCACCTTTTTTTTTGTGTTCTGCCAGCCTGGAAAAGAAATTCCGGTACTCCTCTGACGCGCGCTTCCACTTCTCCGCAACGTAGCGCGAGACATTGCTCTGATGCGTTAGTTCCGGAGGGTAGAGCCTGCTCGCGATCATGAGCGACCGGTAGAGGATGAATGCATTCAGTATGCGTTTCTTCCTCCTCCAGGGTGGTGAGGCCGACGCAGGACTCTCATGAGGGCTTCACGTGAATACGGCGAAGGGCTTAGCTGAGTCTCCGTTTGCTTTGAGCTAGCTTTGGCTTGTGTATAAATGAGTAAGGTAGGTGAAGTTCTCGGGACACAGGGTATCTACCTTTGCCGGGATATGTGGCATTCACGGAAAGAGCGGCAGAGCGGTCGGCGGGCATAATGCAGCGTGTAGAGGCCAAGACAACTTCGGGCACCAATCTTTCCCCGCCTCTGACACGTTTCTGAACTGTTCAGACGCGTCTTGAGGAAGTCAAAGTCTAGCTTTCAGGAATGGAAAACTACGTTCCTTAACCACATCGTGTTTTCTGGCGTCCCAAATTGGTTCGTCACATCAGGTCATCTATACCATACACAAGATTCGCCCTACTTGCATGCATAATGGCCAATTCAGGAATGATGTCATGTTTCACCGTCCGGCTTCAACGTTCAGGTAGAAAAACCTGGCGTTTCTCCCGGAAGATTTGAATTTAAAATTGGGTGATTTAGCACATCAGTAAAGCACAACAACGCGTCGTTCCGTAAGCCGAGCTCAGATCTCCATTTTTTATTCAGTCTCCGAATGCAGACATGAGAGCTGTTGCGAAGCTCGAACTCTTATGGAAGCCTCATGAGAGGGTGTCCTTTTTTCGAAGTCTGGCATCGGAACTCTAAGCGTTCACGACAGAACACATTTCTGGACCTCATGGAGAACAGTCCTCTACCCTACCGTTGTAGGAGCACTATTGTATACGTCAAGATAGCGAAATAATCAACCGCTAATGCTCGAGGGAACTGGAATTTCGCCAAGGACTACAGGATTACAGAAAACGTCGATCTTCTTTTTTGTGGGAGGGGAGGGTTGTTCTCAATCCTGATCTCATGCGAGCTTTATCTAGCGTCCTTTCAGGTGGTGCTCCAGCAAAGGTGTTGAGATCTCGGAGCGGTCCATTGAGAAGATGGGCATGCATACATGTCGCAACAGGTGAACAGAGTCCTATACAAACAAATTGGCCGTAGCAGGAATACAGAAATACATGAACGCAGGCATCACAGATGGAAGAAGCGGCGATTTATGCATAAAATTCAAAAGAACCTGGATCGAAGAAACAGTCGTATGGAAACGATAAAGGATCATCCAAAGCGAGATCCAGCCACGACGCGTCCATGCCGTATGTGAATGTGAGGTCGGGCTGAACGATATCATTACCATTGCCAGAGTATTCAGCATCGTACCCATGCACCGAAGGCCAAAGTGTGTAAGCAGCAGATGGTCCGACTTCATGGGCCGTAGACGTATTCGGCTCAGACAGGTCGGACGATTGCTCATGATCCCATTGGAGAAGACTGGGAGGAATGGCACGAACAGGTTGTGGTGCTGCAGGGGATCCTGAATAACCAGCGATCTATGAAAAAGCATAAGCTAGGCTATGTGAAAATCGCCTCCAGATAGCTCACAGGAGAAGGGGTAACCAGCGGAGGAGAATAGAAGTCGGTAGGTTGGATGCCCTCTGCATATACCTCGGAAGGAAATACGTACAGCGAGGAAGCAGGGATTCTGGTAGAAGAAGATTGAACATCCACTCCTTGCTGCATGGAGGATTTACGTCGTCGAGCCGTTCCCTCGCCCGCCGACTCAGAAGGCGGCTCGGCTTCAATACGCCGCTTTTCCATCTCAGCCAGTTTGAAAAACTCAGAGCGGTCCGACGCAGACATCTCTCTCCATTTCTCCGCAACGTAGCACGACACATCGTTCTGGTGCGTTATATCTGGAGGTATGAACCTATTCGCAATCAAAAATGACCGGAAGACGATGAAGGCATTCGGAGCTCGTCGTTTCTTTGTCAGGGGCGGAGGTGGTGCAGGGCCGACATTGGAAGATGCACGTGTATATGCGAGCTGAGCCTCCGAGCTCTTTGGGTTTATATTAGCTGGTATAAAGTTGAGCAAATGCCCGATCACTACATGAGAATAATGAGAGAAGGTACGTACCCATACTTTGATACGAGGTCTGTGCAGCGCGAGCAGGAGGACGGCTGGCTGGCATAGCGGGGATATCTCAAGTCGGAGCGTTGGAGTGAATTTTGGGGATGCATCTTGCCCAGTCACCGATGCGTTTTTTAACTGCTGGGACGCGCTGAAAGTAAGTCAAAGTGTTGCTTCCAAAAAAGGTGTACTACGCGCTATAATCACAGCGTGTTCTTCTGGTCGCCCGAAAAGGAAACCCTTCTGGTTCGTCACATCCGCCAAGACAAGTCGAATGCACGGGTACAACTCCTGAACTCTGTGACTCTCTCTGCCTTTCGTCGCTGGGTGAACAATGCTTTTGACTTTTTTAGATCTCTCTTTAATATGATGTATCTCTGTCGACGGCTTATCTACTGAGTGTCTATCTGCTAGTCAATCCCGCCAATCCGGAGCGGGATGGGGGGAATCGTACTTGCTTCGAGTTTCTGCTCAAGGTTCGTGTTACCACGTACAATGCTAGCTGGCCTAGAATTCTATACATATAACATGACCTGTAACATCGATGCTAGTGCTGAATCGGATCTACTCCTACATCTTATGTAGCGAAGTGCTGTAATATTTTCCTCTGTTTGCTAAACTTTAGTGCGCACAGTTCGACGGGCGTGTTGCCTGTGAGGATTTTCGATTCTCTGGCGCATCTGATATGATCTTGACAATTCCGCAGCATGTCTTTCAACAGTGATATTTCTAGATCTCCTTGCAATTCACGACAAGCCTTCCGTGACCATCCAAGTTTATATCTATTCTACAGTGACTTCTCCAGTTCTAGCAAAGCCGCAAGCTTCGTTTCATCAAGAGAATCCACCCTTTCCGGGGAGACTGGTATCAATGGACCCCTTACTCTTCCCGATCCATACCCAAATTCCTTCATTATTATGGCCTTTAGTCCCGCGATACCACCAATCTTCTTCACAGCCCAATCTCCGTGAGCAAGCAAAGACTGCAGTTGCAGGGCCTCCTCCATTTTGCGCTCTTTCCATAATCTAGCCACTTCAGTGTGCACCTTTGGGAGGATGTTAACGCTTGCACCGATAACTCCTGCACCACCGACGAGGAGAGAAGGGACATATACATCGGATGTGCCTGGAAATACTGCGAACTCGGATGCGTGGAACATTGACGTGAGACGATGGAGCTTGCCAATGCTTCCGCACGAAAGCTTTGTTCCGACGATATTGGGATGGGCAGCAAGCTCAGCGATCGTGTCCGAGTCGAGATCAATTCCTGCAGTAACTACAGGGAAGTTATAGATCATGGTTGGAATCGGCGAACCATCTGCAACCTGAGAACATAATGATGCGATAAGCTTTGAATCCCGAATGCATGGGAACCTTGAAAAGCCAGTACCGTGCGGTGAAAAAGCTTTATATTTTCCTTCGTCATTTGAGGTAGCCAAGTTGACGGTGTGAGTACCAGTGCGTGTGAAGCTCCCGCATCGCGAGCTTCTCTGCACAACTGGATAGTTTCGCGCGTGGATTGTGTGCCGGTGCCAGCGATCACCAGCACGTCTTTGAAGCCATTCTCGTCAAGAGTTTCGCGAGTAGTGCGGAGAGCGAGTGATCTTTCATCATGCGATAGATGCTGAGCTTCTCCGTTGGATCCTTGAACGAGGATTCCAGTTACACCTCCCTGTCGAGACCAATTCAGTACAACTACGAGAGATCGATACTTCAGGAAGTCTGACCTTGGCCAGACGCAACACATGAGACTTAATAGAAGGAATGTCCAGCTCATCGTTCTCGTCAAAGAAGACAACTGCTGGAACGTAAACGCCGGGAGGGGGAGGAGATGCCCTGGACATGACTATATGCACAATCTTTCCACGTTCTGAGTATTCTCAAAAAAAAAAAAAAAAGATCGTCAAAAAATCGAAATAAGTATGTACTTATTATCAATCGATATATCAACGATCCTCACCTTCAATTGAAGTGAGCAAGAGCAAAGATCACCTCAAGATCGTCGTAACTGGAAAAGCTGCTTATCTCAGTCTGGGAACGGACGATTGTTTTTGACCGGACCGGGCCGTTGATATATTTCCGGATTACTGCCCTGAGAAGGGATATACAAACGTACACATGCATCGAGATTGGAATATGCCCAGTAGGATTTACCTTGCATTCCGGAGATCGAGATTCAACTTGAGTGATAATGAAGTTAGTTTGATTGCCATGCTCGAGCGCTTCATGAATTCTTGTTCATGCAATCACATTATTATACATACACAATGCTTGCGAATCAACTGTACATGACTTGAGAGTAACAGAAAGCAATCAAATACAGACTATAGCAGAGCCACAAATTCAAATCA
This sequence comes from Sanghuangporus weigelae, assembly GCA_033182465.1. Lineage (NCBI taxonomy): Eukaryota > Fungi > Basidiomycota > Agaricomycetes > Hymenochaetales > Hymenochaetaceae > Sanghuangporus > Sanghuangporus weigelae. Next base: position 1,396,571 of record CP137324.1, read on the forward strand.
TACCGAGAAGCGCTTCTTCCAATTCCTTATTCCTTGTCGCCTCCTTCTCTCTTTCCTTCTCTCGTTCCTTCTCCCGCTCCTTGACCGCCTCGTTCTCGCGCGCGATCTTGTACGTAGGAAGCGTGAAGGGTTTGTAGTCCAGATGTCGCTTTACGTAGAAACACATGTAGACGGTGGACTTGAGCACCGCGTCCAGCGATGAGTGGATTACTCTAAGCATTTTTTTAGTCAGAAAACTGAAACGCGTAGGATGTGTTCAACCCGCTTACTTATCATCGTCGAAGCGATACCACTGACAGGTAGCAAGAATGTTAGGGTAACTGTGGCTTCCTACAAGTACGCTGAAAGCGCACCTCATCTTGAGATCGAGCATAGTTAGTATAATGCCCAGTGTCGATCTGCCCGTCGTGATTGATAACTGCAAATAGGTCATAGTCATAGATACTGTCCGGCCCCAACCTACGCATAACGCATCAAGTCAGAAAACTTCAGATTTCGGAATAAATCTCATGTATACGCACTGTATCTGTTTCTCGCTTTCCTGACTTTTGATACCCAACGTTGTAAAAGGCAGCATGTTTATGGAAGCCGGAATGCGAACGTGCGTGTCGACTTTCTTCGGTGTAGCCTTACCATTTTGGCCTTCATGTTCAAATCGCTTTGAGTCAGAATGTATTAGCTAGTGCAATCCCATCCAGTACTTCGTCATCTGCGTACCTTGAACTGGAAGCTTAATACGGGAGGGAGCTTTCGTATCGATAATCGCTTTGTCGCTTGCTGTTGGGCTGTGTCAGTATAAAAGCCGCATCATATTTTCTCAAAGCTATCTTACTTGAGGACCACAGCGATTACAACTGTATTTCGCCATTGTCTCAGAGTGAGTGAAGCTTATCCAGGGTATGAAGATCATGCTCCGCTGGCATGAGAAGACAAACATAACATACCGACGGAGGCACCCAGCCAGCGTATTTTCTTCCGCACCACCTCCCTCCAGTTGTAAGCTCACATCAAGGATAGGGTCCACCTTGCTTGACACACTTCCGCACTTATCGCACGTGTGATCGCTCTGCAGCTGGCCACCGAACACTGCATGTATGAAACAGATACACGAAATGCTTGTGTTACCGTATGCGGTTTTGTGAAGCTGATTGAGTGCAGAAATGAAGAATTCGTGTGCATCTTGCTGAGCGTAGCCAGCGAGCTCTGAGGATGCTTTCCATGTTGTGGCTAGAAGACTGGCAGGTCCAAATGTAGTGGATTTTCCGGAGTACACCTGGCAGCACATAGCATGATTACCCTGAGATACTTTTTTAGAAAAAGAAACAAGCCAACGTACCTCGGTGAAAAGCTTGTCCATCTCACAGCACATACACCCCTTGAGCTTACATGTTTTATGGTTGTGCATGTCACTTAGGAAGTAGTTGCGCAGCATGGGATTGTGAACGAAGCACTGGAGAACGACATTCAGGAAACAAGTTTGCCCGAGATTAAGCAGGCCTATGCGACCTGATGCAAGTAAGAAAAACACTATAAGTTAGCTAATTGCTTGAAGCAGGACTCGTGTCCTCACCAGTACATGATACTGGTGATGCATCCACAAGAGCCACTTCATCTTTTGCTTCCGGCTTCCAGGGGGTGTACTTCTCTCGCTGCTTTCGCGCCGCTGCTAGAAGTGCTCAAACATACTTGACTTCGGAACATGAATGGATGACTCACACACGAACTTCGTTTCCTTCTCCTCTACATGAAGCGTAGTTCGATGGAAGAGCTCTTCAAAGTTCTCGTCGGCGATAATGTCATCGCATTCCAAGCAGAAGACGGAGCCGGACTTCACATCGGCGCCTGGTCTATATTTAGACACATCTAAAAAGCAGACAATAATAGAGAGGATATTCACAAAATTGGTGATCCAAGTCCTTCATGTGTGCCAAAATATGACCATCTTTCCAACATCCACCATACGAACAATGTAAGCATATAAACGGCCGATGCAGGACGAGGCCGCAAGTCCCGCACGTCGGCGTCTGTAGCTGCAAGACAGATGACAACATCAAATTCAACATGAGCTCATCCTCAGATGATTAGATAGTCTCGTACCTTTCTCCGCTTCGCCGTCCTCCCGCTGCTCGACGCGCCCCACGCAACGGCAGACTTATACTTGCGCAACATCGACAGCCGCGCCGCCTCCACCGCAAACGCTGTATCCACATGCGGACACTGTCCAGCTGAGGCGCCCTCTCCCGACGTGTAACCATCCACATCCATAGACATGGTCTCCGCGAGTGGTGAGGACATTGAAGCGTCCATAGCTGAACAGTGTGGTGTTGGGCCGGGCGCTTGAGACTCGTTGCGAGACGCGTTCGACGGAACAGGAAGTGCCGATCAAATACACGTGATGCATGTTATACAAATCTGGAAATGACCATCAATTGCCGCCAATTCAGTTTATTTCGTGATCTTCGACGCGTCTCGCAGCGCTCATCTGCTCTGCACTTCCAAGATTATTCATCAACACTCAGCTAACTCATCGATTATACTCCCATCATCTGCATTGTAACTCAAGCTCCCATCTGTTCTGATACTCTACAAATTGACTGCTATCTCACACAATGCGCTTTCGTGCAAACATCGAGCATGTCCAGACTTTCCAACGTGCGTCTCAGCTCGACGCGTCCTTTTCCTTCATTCACGCGTTTGGCACTGAAATATGCCCCCCAGGAATTATCCAAGCAATAGAAAAGCTGCAAAAACGATGTATTGTACGGTTTACCGAAACGGAGATGCATGTTATTTGTAATGAGGAGACGGAGGATGGTGTTCAGGTGTGGTCGTAAGTCAGCGCTTTCATACTTCGTTCGGTCAAATCTCCTCCCAACAATCTAACGGTGATAATAGGACGATAAAAGTCGTACGTCTCTTGCCTTTACTTGATATGCTTGATACAGAGTGACCAAGCCATATACTAGGACTCCCTCTTCTCGGACTACCGCATCCAATCCAACGCGAACAACGAAATCAGCCTCTCCCTCTCGCCCGAAGCGCTCTCCCAAGCTCTGCGCTCCGCAGCGTCGTCCTCAGATGTCGTGATGAAGCTCGCGAAGAAGCACGCGCACGCCGTGCTCACGTTCGAGATCATCCTCGCTCTGGGGAGCGGTGGCTTGAGTGGATTCGGCTCGACGGGGATGGGGGGAGGAGGAGGGGGCGGGGGAGGGTCGAGGAAGGCGAGCGTAGCGCATGATGTGCTTATTGACATGCTAAAGCCGGCGGATATGAGGAGGCTGAAGGAGCCGCTGTGCCCCGAACCGGATGTGCGTACATACACACGGCTTCGTCATTTCTCCTTCGCCTTTGCGGTACCTTGACCTACGTACCTTGACCTACGTAAGTTCGTTACTGATTAGAAAGTCCTCGGCCCTAGATCCATATCCTCCTCCCACCATTACAAAAGCTCCGCACGATAGTCGAGCGGATGCGCAGCATGGCGGACGTGCTGTGCGTGCAGGCCAACCACCGCGGCGGACTCCGCCTATCCGTCGAGTCCGACCAAGTACGCGTCCAAACGCAGTGGTCGAAATGTATCATACCCAACTTGGGTGCGTTTGCTTTTACTTTACACAAGTTCTTCTCTCCCCAGAATACATTCTTTTGCTTTCTTATATAAATCTGACTATCTCACCTCGCCCTCCCCCCCCTGGGTGCGGGCGTGCTTCGTTTCGCAGCTTCAGATCCCACCGTTTCTCAACAACAACAAACGCAATCGCAATCGCAAACGATAAACGCACAAGACTCCGACCGTTCACACACCGACGACCCCGACCCGGACCCCGAGCCAGAAAAAGACGCAAACCAATGGTTCAGCGTGCACCTCTCCATCCGCGCCTTCCTCAAGTTCCTCTCCAGCCACGTCGTCTCAACCACCACTATCGCATGTACGTCGCCCGTTTTTTTTTCTCTCCCCATTCTTGCCATTTCTCTCATATCCATATCCCCCCCCCCTCCCCTCCCCCCCTCTCCCCCTTTGGATAGGCATATGCGAAGACCACTGCATGATCCTCTACGTCTACATCGGGGAGGTCCAAGATGCCGGCGGGGTGCTCACGTTCTGGATCCCCGCGCGGCTGAGCGGGGTCGACTAGGGGCTTCGGCTACTTACCTTACTTACTTATACCGCTTATACTTTATACTTTATATCTCTACTCGTCAACTGTCCAGCTCTATTCGTCACCTCACTCTTACCACTAGTACTCATGTACGTACGTACGTACGTACTCGTATCATTTTACTTTACAATAGCATTCACACCATATTCATCTGTTACTCACTCACTCATGTAAAGGACACGTACATCACTCCGTCCGTAGATAAAAACAAACAAGTGTTCTTATTCCGATAACATTCAAACACGGCTCTGCAAGTACTAGTATACTATATGTATAGCACGGTATACCATATCCGACGACTTCCTTTGCTTATTCCTGACTCCTGAGAGCGCATGCGATTATGATATACGTGTGTATGTACGAGCCCGAGTAGGTATCGGTGCCATCAACACGGAAAGTCATAGTGTTCCGAAGGTGCTCTATTATTACTATTACTATTATACTAGATGCCATTCTGTTGCTGCTAAGGTACGGTACGGTACGGCTACGAAGGAGGAGGAGGGACGTTACGTGCAAGAATGTATTTAAAAGAAAGATGAAAGAACAGTTTCGGATGCGTTGAGTAGGTAAGGGAGGAGGGTGAATGACGAATTGTGTACAGCGGAGTTGTTGGTTCAATGTTAATATTGCAGGATGAGATGACAGATCAAGACCAGACCAAGAAAACAAAAAAAACACGATAATGCCAGAATTACGAGGTAAGAAACGCGAACCCGTGAAAGAATTTTTAAAAAAAAGATCAAACCCAAAAAAAGAAAGCGAATGCGGAGTAAAAGAACGAACGCGAAACAAGGCGAGATAGCAGGGAAGCAACGGGTGAGATTGAACTTTTGAATACACAAATGAAAAGATGGGTATATCGTCGCGCGCGCTCCATCTACAGTCCAAAATCCAGGACCCAGGATAATTCGCAATTTCTATTCTTCTTCTCCCACCACCACCACCACCACCACCACCACCACCGACCGCGCTCGCCGTCAATAGTCAACTAGCTTCCTTCGATATTCCGCCCATTTCCTTCCCACTTCATCAGCACCACTTCCTACTTGCAGCGCCTTATCTTCAGAGCCTCTTCACCCTCGAAAGAACCGCCCCACCGATACCGGTACCCGCAAACGGCTTCTTTCGTATGTTATCCGGATGACAGACAATATGCATGGCGAATAGACGTCGAACTCTGCTCCCGATGTTACCCCGAAGACCCGGATGATGTGCATACACCCACGTCACCGTCTCGTCCGGAATAAGCAAGCAAATGGCAGGAGGAGGAAAGAAGCCAAGAATCGAGGAGAGAGAGCCAAAAACAGAAGACCCTCGATGAGCCAATGAGAAAAAACTGAAGGGATTGATTGAATCAGATTGGCTGAGGAGCGAAAGATTGAGAATGAGTCATGAGGATAGTGTTGGAGGAGAGATGACCCGGGCGGGAAGAACTGCGGCATTAGCAATGAATGAATAGGACGAACGGCCGAGCGACGCGCGCAGTAAGAAGAAGAACGAAGGCCAGGTATGGTCCGACGACTCCAACTCGCAACTCTGATTCGCTGGACTGGACAGTTTGGTTCCGAAACCCGCAAGCCGACCGCGCAACCCGCAATCCCACTTAGCTCTCAGCCATCTTTGCGTGTCATGCATTCATCTTTCATGCCACGCGTGCCCGTTTCGCTTCAAACGTCAGGACTGCCGAAGATCGCACGTGCGTGTTCAGTCTGCGCAAGAAAAGAGATACCTGTCCGCTGCGTCCGCCGATGCCGATGCTGCCGACAAGATTGATTGTTACGAGTCCTCGTCAAAGATATGCGGCAGGTCCTCCACCTTGACGACAAACACGCCAGCCTCTTCCAGCTCGCTCTCGATCTCCTTCTCCACCGTCGCTGCGGGGGTGACGAGCACGGGCCCGCCAGCGCTGTACGCCTCGGGGCGGTCATACGTCGCATGCGCGTCTTCAACGAGGAACACGGTGTTTCCACGCCCGAGAGCGGCGCTGCACGTCGCACGTATGCAAAAGTCGCTCTGCATACCGACGACGACGAGGGCGGCCTTGCGATCGACGAGCTCGCCGAGCCGCGTGCCCGCAAACGCGTTGTTCTTGGTCTTGTCTATGACGGGCTCGCCCGACCGCGGGGCGTGCACGAGCTGCCACCCCGGTGCGTTCTGCGCGTCTGGGTCGCCCGGCTCGCCAGTGTTGCGGACGTGCACGATGAGGGGCGGGGCACGTGCATTGCGGGCGAGGAGCAGCGCACGGTCGATGTTAGTGGCGACGATGGGTGCGTTGGGAACGCCGGTGTTTGGAGCGAGGACGGCGACCTGAACGTCTACGAGAAGGAGGACCTTTCTAGGGCGATGATTGTCCGCCATGAGAAAGCAAAGCAGAGAGGGCTGATGCGCTGTTTGTGATTGTTTGTTCAGATGGTGATGATCGCAACGCGCGATCCCATAAATTTCGGGCGGAGTTTGAGAACTTACCGTAACATGTAATCTGTAGTTTACAAAGGGTCTCTCCTTCGTACACATCGTGTCAGAAATTGAAGCACCGCGTCAATCACTCAGAATTCTTGTCATAGCATTTGATTGGTGTCTGATCCTGATATTCCTGCTGTCAAGAACTCTTGGAACCTAAGCTCAGCTAATTAGTTTTTGGATAACTCATATGCAGACTGGTTAAACTGTTAGTCACAGACTTTGCATGCTCTTAAACTGTCAGATTTGGCTTCCTTTCTCTCAGGGGTAATTATACTGTGTGATTCTATGCTTCTGAAGGCTTTTTATTCCAATTCTTATGGTATCTCAGTACAGAACTGTTAGGGAGTAGGCCCGGGGGTTTTGACAATTGACACAGATTATAGTGTCATTTTTTCTGCATACACTTCTTTTTCATATGTATTCCTTCAATTGCCCGGGAACAAAATGTCAAATTTTTCATTGTAAAGACTCATTTTTGTACACTTTATACCTTTTTAATGCTAAATTCTGCCGATTTTTGCATTTAAAGAAATTCTACTTCCGGACAAGTGTTTTCACGCCTTGATACACTCGGATATATAGCACAGCACTGTTTGTGAGCGATTACATAAAGACGCGCCGACGTCATTGCATCTCTCCTCTCACCAGAACATGTCATCAACAAAACACTCTCAGCCTATCAAGGCCCACGCGCTCAAGGTACCCGGTCTCGTCAAGCTCAGCGGCAGGCGCGTCGTATTGGCGTCCGCCAGTCCGAGCAGGAAGGACATCCTTGCCACTTTCGTGCGCACATTATTCATATTCATTCATTCGACGAAGCTGATGTATACGACTCGGCGTGAAGGGCGTAGAACCGGAGATCGTGCCGTCTACGTTCGACGAGACGCTCCCGCAGAGCGAGTTCGAAGACGTGCACGAGTATCCGGTGGCGACTGCGACGCAGAAGGCGGTCGAGGTGTACGAACGGCTCGTCGTGCGTTTCTCTTCCACTCGTGTTATATCGTCATTGTCATTTTGTAGGCTGAAGACCCAGACGACCCGCCCGACCTCGTCATCGGGGGTGCGTCCTCTTATCCAATCCATAAACTAATCCTATCGAACCAACCACACCCGTCCAGCCGACACTGTCGTCCTAACGCATACCCTCCCCCTCACCTCCGACGTGCACTCCTCCCTACTCCCCTCCGAACGACCCGAGATCCTCGAAAAACCCACCTCGAAGGCGGACAACCTCCGCATGCTGCTGGACCTGAACGGCGCGGCGTGCGAGGTCGTCACGGGCGTCTCACTGGGTGCGTCTCCCGTTCTCGTTCGGGCGTTTACTGATACTTTGAATGATCGTGGCTGGCTGGATTTTCGACGCACAGTATACCCAGTCCTCCAAGCACCGGGGTACCAAATAAAGTGCGTTCCTCCTTCCCTGCCCAATTAACCCAATTAACCCCCTAAAAAAAGATCAATGGACGAGCGCTCCATCGTGCACTTCTCCCAAAACCGCACACACGTGCTGGAGGCGTACGCAGACAGCGGGGAGGGGCTCGACCGCGCGGGCGGGTTCGCGGTGCAGGGGCTCGGGGGCGCGCTGCTGAAGAAGGTGGACGGGGACTGGAATAACGTCGTTGGCTTCCCCGCTGCTGCGTTCTTGAGGTTCTTGGACTTGCTCGTGCAGGACGAGGAGGATTTTTTGGAGATGTGATGAGAGTGCGCGTCCTCCCTTCCCTTCCCTCGTGTCGATTGGTAGAACTCGTGTATACTTGTTAGAGAGTACAACGCCGGATACTCGGGACTTTGAGCAATGATGTACGTATGAATAGGATTATAGCAAGTGCGATTCTACATCGGATCCCATACACAACAAATGAAGGGAAAGACGTGACTCAGATAAACCAAACCAAAAACCGAGAGTTTCAAAGGTACGCTATAGCTAACACTAGCGCTAATCCAACTTCTTCTCGTCCTTACTGCTCGCTCTCCGTGACGGCGGAGGAGCGGGGGAGTGAGGTCCGAAGCCCGCAGCAGCAGCAGTGCGGGAACCGGGGAAGGGTGGTGACGTGGGTACGCCATCGCTGTTACTTACACTCATACTTGGATTCGGAGATGCAGGGAACCCTGAGGGCGTGTACGGACTCGGCGTGGGCGGGAGGACGCCGCCCTGGAGGAGCCGCTGCTGCTGAGTCGCGAAGGACTGAGGGTGGGAATGCGCAGGCGCGGAGGTGAGTCCAAGCCCATACGCCGCGGCGCTCCCGTTGAGCGGGCCCCCGCTCACAGAGCGCCCGTACGCAGGCAGGCTCGTCGCCGGCGCAGGCGAGTACGGGCCGGGCGTGCTCACGCTCCCTCCGTACACCTGCGGACTACTCAACCCAGCAGCGCCGTTCGCGCCGGCAAACGCGCTGCCAACGGGCGTCCCCGCGTAGCTCCCGTACGGCGACCCGCCGTCCACGACCCACCCGTTCGCCTGGCGCGAGACGCGCGCGCGCAGCTCCCCGCTGCTGCCGCCGGCGCCCCACCTGCTGCTGCGCCTCGTCTGCGCGCCGGACGCCTCGGCGGCGGCGACGATCCCCGGCGCGCGGTCCGCGCCCGAGACGACGTCGATCGCCTTCGAGGAGATGCGGAACGCCCACCCCGCGCAGCACCACACCCCGCCGACCACGCCTACCACTCTGCAGCAAAAAAAAAAAAAATACACAAAAAAGGAGTTATTGAGTAAGAAAATGACGTAGAGAAGGGAAAGGGTTTGGGAAAGACAGATAGACGGACGAACCGGATGAGGAACTGGATGAACGTCGTCGTCCGCTGGTGCACCGTCATATGCAGCGGCTCCAAGTCGAATTTGAAGAATATGCCCGGCACGCCTTGGTCGTGCTCCAAAACGCGCGTATAATGCGTTACGCTGTATTGATTCGTGTGCACGGGCTTGGCACCGGCGGCTTTGTACGTGGTGGGGACGACGTTGAGGAAGTACTGATACGCCACGAAAGCTATATATATATAAAATCAATGCGTATATGAACTAGAATTGAGCGGAGTATGTAGAGAATATGGATATACGCACGTTCTTTTGTGAGCTCGAACGTGTTTTTGAGGGGTTGCGCCATGTCGGGGAAGTAGGGACCAAACGAAAAGTCGGTAATAACATGAGATAGGTTCATCACTATGAACGTATCAGGATTACTCGTTTAAACAGCTGAAACACAGGTTCTCTTACATGTGTGGTCAACGTGCTGAATACTGCGGTATCCATGGCCGGCAGTTGTAATGTGAAGGTTTGCTAATTACGAGTCGGTCAACACTTGAACGAATAAATTAGATTATCCTGCGCACCAGTAACTTTCTTCACCGGCATACTGCCATATATACGACAAGCGCTCCCATCTGGCTTGTAGTTGTACGTCGGGCGGAATTTATCTGGATTTCTTCTGAAGATGGTATCGAAGAATCCGCGAGACTTGCGGGACGATTGCGCCACGGCCTGCCGGGCGTCGAGACTCCGCGTGTGCGCTCTGCGGATGATCCTGTTAGTGGCGGGGAGCTCACAGAACAGATAGAAAGCTATTCACTGTAATGATTGCGCTTGGCCAATGTCGAAGAGTGTCTGGGATTGCAAGTCGGATGAATTGTACGTGGCGTGTACTGGTAATTTATCTCGGACTTACCCCGTCCCGCCGGAAACCGTCACTAAGGTATAGTCGATCGCCTACTGCGTCTCGTAGGTCAACGTTCAAGTCTGCAATTTCTTCGGTCGATACTACGCAGTAGAAGAGAAACCAAGTAGACATACATCGACAAGGCATATTCACTATCAAGTCGATATTGACCGCCATGAAACTCTCCTCGTTCCTATCCATCCCGAATTCATATACGGGCCAACCCCAGAAGTATTCACCGATATCATTCACGATGAGTAAGAAAGAGACGAGAGCAACGAGGACTGTGAGGAATCCGCGCCCGCCAGAGCGCGCCTTGTACGTCGAGGGTAGCTTGGGGAAGGCATCGAATTGGTTGAGCGAGGCGGGAGCGACCTTGTCGAGTTTGTCGAGGATTGACTCGTCTGTCGGCGACACCGACATCGCGTTGAGCGCAAGACCAGAGAGGTCGTGGGTTGAAAGAAAGGAGTGGTAAGGAGTTGAGCGTGTCTACAGGTAAAGTGCAATGCCAGACTCGGTCACGCGTTGGATTTGCCGCAACGTGGCAGATCGCCAACTGCCGATCATTTGCCTTTCTCAGAAAAATACTATTTCTTTGCTTCTGTCTCCGAATTAACGCCGTCCCGCGGAAGTGACGCGCATCGTTTCTCTTCATCTTCGCCATTGACGACCACGACGATGCCACGACGGCGGCTGGTGTCGAGCGGCAGCCCACCATTGGGCAGCACACCGAGATCACCAGCTGGCATTTCGGGCGATTCTTTACCACTCCCGACAACACTCTTAACTCATGTCCAAGGGTCTCGTCTACTACGCGCAGCGTCCCGCTCTTCACGCGCGTCACGGTCCCATTCTGCGTCTGCTCTGAACTCCAGAAACTCGAGTAGGACTCGTTGCTCCGAGGCCGCTGATGCATCTCAGCCTGAGCGAGAGAACGCGACGCCTGGACCGTCTAATCTGAATGGCGAAGCTGCCAATCGGCCCACCCGATCACTTCAAACTCGAGGACGACGACGCGCTTATAGCATACGTGACGAACTAGATGACGAAGATCAGAGCTACGTCCAGTCGCCGACCTCATCTCCATTCTCGTCCGAAGGGTACCTTCCGCCTGAAATGTCGCCGAGTCGACCTTCTCCCAAACGGAAGAGACGAGTCGCACCCAGCAAAAGGGCTAATAGACGACGAAAACTCAATAATTCACAGGCATCCGAAGTTAATACTGATCCAGGAGCTGGACCCTCGACATTACCCCCGACGAGCACACAAGTCACTTCCTCCGAACCAGACGTAGAAATCATTCGCCTTCCTGGCGAACCCACCATCAACGGTATCTATGAAGTCGAATCGAGTTCTCCTTTAGTCACTCCAAAAGCAGCAACATCCGCATCTGCAGCTACAGCGTCCTCAGAGCCTTTAGTAGAGTATACATGTCCGATATGCTTTTCGACCCCGACGAATGCTACTATGACACCGTGCGGTCACGTGTGCTGCGGTGAATGTCTTTTCACTGCTGTGCGTTCTACTTTACAACGTGCACCTCCTATGCCTGCCCAGGAACCTAATGTCGCTAGGTACGTACTTGCTGCGGGTCTCTTTTAGTTTGGCGTGTAATCTGATGTCTATTGGCTGAAATGCAGATGTCCCGTATGTCGTGCGACGATAAATGGCTGGGATGAACGAGGCGGTGGTGTCATTGGTCTCAAACCGCGAAGCATTATTTCTCTTTAGTCACCATCTAGATCACTGAATACTGCATCAAAGCATTTGTACTTCTAATCCGCAACTGCAGAGAATTGTCAACTTTTCAATCTTCTCGTAATATCCCTGGCCGTGTTTCCCAGAACTCATCTCCAATAAGGTCCTCGTGTAACACGCGAACGACCATTTTAGGTCTCTTCTTTGCGGTCGGGTCTGGGGCGGTAGTGGAAGGCACGACTGCATCTTCCGCCGGTTGCGGGTCCTCTTTTGTCTCTGCCTCCGGTGGCGTTGGATCTGTAGCAGTGTCGCGATCAATCTTTGGGGATTGATCGAGTCAAATCGATAGCTTTTCTTTCGTAAATAAAAAGAAACTTACCTCGCGTACTAATATGCTCCCTTTGCGGAATCGGGCATCGAGATTATTGTAGTTGATGCCAAAGCGGGAGAAGAGAATTTCGTGTTTTTGACTGGAGACGGTGCCCTGTCCGAGTTTCCGAATTAACAGAAGCAATGAGCACGAATTGCCAGACTGAAAGATCGCACGGCCTTGCTACTTACTCGAAGGGTCGCATGTGCTTCTGTCGTGGTCTGGCCGCCTTGTTGGACGAGTGCCCAGAATACAGTATTATACAGGTTGTTTATATGCGCTTAGAGGGAAGCGCGTCAATACGAAACAAATAATTCGGATAAGGTTGCGAGCTCACTGTCAGCCTGACGCCATGCAAAGTAATCACGGGCTTCGCGTTCTGTAGGATAGAGCACCAGACGACCGTCAAACGTCGGTGGATACTGCAGAGTTGTGTCCGGGAAGTATTCGGCCCAGTAGAATATGTATGCCGCCGTAAAATGCGAGACGAGAGTTGTAAGAATTTTGGATTCACGTCGATTGTAAAGCTGCGTCGAGCGTCGGAGTAGGAAGCTGTAGGAGAATGAATTGACTGAAGAGTACCAGCTATAAAGGAAGAGATGAGAGATACCTGTATTCGTCTGATTCGCCAAATGCAAGGACAATATCTTTATACTCGCTCATGACGGCAATCGCAGCGCGGTCCATGAGACTCAAGCCACGCACGTCGTTCGGTTTCTCGAAGCCATGAGCTTCAGTAAAGCTAGCGCATGCTTTACGCTGTCAGTTCCAATGAAATGGATACAGGTGCTAGAGACGATCACCGGTGGAAGGCGTGTCCGTCGACGCGACAAACGATGAATGTGTTCGGTAGAAGCGGGTCGGGGCGCTCAAATGCTTTCACGTACGCATACTTCGTGCCCGCCATTGCTGCTCACTGTCGGGCATAAAATCTATATCGCTCTATTACTGTGGAAAGACGCCCGGCAAAATCCGGGCGAGTCATGCACATACCGTGACCTATAGCGCAACCTCTCGTCTTTCACTGCTCTCTCCTTCTTACCACGATCATCTCAGCCCACGCGACTCCCCTGCCCACAACCTCGACTTGACTTGGGTTACACAACACTTTTGTTATTGAATAGTATTACAATGAGCAACCAACCTTCGACGTACCGCCGCCAGCGTCTCGGCCGAGCCCCCTCGCCGCCGACTTGGCTTTGGTATGAGCAGATACCCTACGACGACGAGTCGAGCTGCTCGGACGATGATGTCTCTGTTGATGGCGGAGACTACGATGATGACCAGGACGATTCGTGCTCGGAAGATGACGAGGATTATTCGCGTGCGCACGGCACCCGGTCCGAGCGCGGCGGCGCCCCTGCAGCACCCGCCAGCGAGTCTGGCTCGTCTAACACAGGCTCCGTCTCCGGCTCAGATGAGATGGGTGACGGGAACCACGAGGACAATGGTGTTTTGGACGGCGATGTGCCGAAGGAAACAATGGAGATTGATGACCGCGGCTCTGCCGAGAAAGCTGGTGGCGAGGGTGTTAAGAAGGACGTCAAGGGCAAGCAGCGCGCTGTCGAGCCTGAAGTTGAGGAGAGCCCGAAGCCCCGTGAACGGAGGAAGAAGCGTCAGCCTGTCATTACCCTTCGACCTATTCTGACGATACAGAAGAGCCAAGGCTTCGTCTGGAACCAGGTACACCGAAGACCATAATCGTACTTTGCTCTGAGTATGTGCTAAACACATTTTGTGATAGGATTTGTTTGTACCTCCGTATATCAAGGATCGCTGTGCGTTCTCTCTTAACTTAGCTCTACTGCGCAGTTCCTAATTGACCTTCTCTATGTTTCTCCGGCTTATCTCCTGTTGATCATGACGTCGGTCGTTGCTGTAGACGTCGCATCTGCGTCCCCGGCAAACTCGAACAGTTGTTATCCGATGTGTGCGTCGTCGTACAACGCGATGCAAGACTATGAAGTCGACGTTGTAGAAATCCGCGTGAAGGAGGGCGAGTTTGCTGACATTATTCCCTAACTGCATGCATTGCGATCCGATTGACAAGCACCGTAAATATTATATGCATTGGTAACATTCATTAGAGGATTAACCCTACATCTCCGGATTTGCTTTCGTTATTGGACTTTCACCCCCTATCGCATCGATCCGTACTTATCCAAGCTTCACATTCGCACATTTCTATTGTGACACCCTGTTGATGATTCCTCTCTGTTTTAATAGTTTGCCCCCTGTCTGATAGCGATAGCATAAAGAGCATAAAGATATATATACATAAGAATAAGGAGTCTGTTTCCTTGGGTTTATGTATATTACGTGATTACGAGCGTCGATCACCCTGAATGACGTACTTAACCTCACGCTCGACTTGAGGTCGTCCGCCATCGACAACGACGATGGGCATCCGCGACCACATAGCGTCCGTCCTCGCGTTCAAGACGCTGCCTGTGACGGTCATCACGATCGTCGTCTACGCGGCTATTTATATCGCCATCGCAGTGCTTGACGACCTTCCTTCCGTTCCGCCGCCTAACAATCAACTCGGTCTCAACATCGACACCGCTTATGCCGACCTTCACAAAGTACGCTTTATGCTGGGTTTGTTTCTCATGTTGTATACTGAATTGTTTGTAAGATCGCTGGTCTACCGCACCCGTATAACTCGCACCAGAATGATGTTGTACGGGACTTCATCCTGGAACGCGTCCAGGCTGCCGCGGAGTATTCACCATTCACGACGGTCGACAATGATCTCGTGAGCAACGTGACGTTCGGCAACACGAATATCGCTGCGTATTTCGAAGGTCTCAACGTCCTCGTCAAAATCGACGGCACGCAACCCGAGCTGGACGGTGTTCTATTTTCAGCGCATTTCGACTCGGTGTCTACTGCGCCTGGTGCAACGGACGATGGAATGGGCACGGCGACGCTGTTGTCACTCGTGGATTACTTCTCGAAGCACCAGCCTAAACGTACGGTGGTGTTTAATATTAATGACGGGGAAGAAGACGGGCTGTATGGAGCGCACGCGTCAGTGTTGCGCATATACTGTCATTATTTTAAGTGGTATTAATGACACTCCCGGCACAGTTTTCTTGAGCACCCATGGTTCAACCTCACTTCCGACTTCATCAACCTTGAAGGGGCGGGAGCAGGCGGGTGGGTTGCACTTTCTAGGTTCTCATTCCGTTGAGCTAAAACTTGTACAGACGCCCACTTCTTCTGCGTTCAACTTCCACGCGAATAGCACAGTCATGGACAAATGTCAAGCATCCTCATGCAGCGGTCCTAAGTGCGGATGCCTTCAATCGCGGTGTCGTCCGAAGCGGAACCGATTATACAGTTTACTCCAAAGCAGGACGTGGAGGCATTGATTTCTCGTTCTACCGCCAGCGCAGCAAGTATCACACCAAGGAGGATTCTATCCCTTCAATCGGTGGCAAGGCTGCTTTATGGAATATGATGGAGTCCACGTTGCTTGCTGGGCTTGCTCTTGCCAGCGACGAGGGTAGTGGTTCGGGCTCTAAGGACACGCCTGTTTACTTCGATCGTATGTTCCAGTACACGCTCATTGAGATGAATTGTTAAACTGATTGGCAACCCTTAGTATTCGGAGAGGCGATTGTCGTGATATCCCTCAAGGCATTTTATATTATTGATATCGCTCTGCTTGCAGTCGGTCCGCTTGTGGTTGCAGCTTTGATCTTCATTGCGTACAAGCAAAAGAAACTTTACTGGCCGCCAAGGGGTTGGGGTCGTACCTTCGTTGCCATCATCGTTGGCGGGGGGTTGACGATAAGCCTCGGAATCATTTTCGCTCGAGTGAATCCCTTCGTGAGTATCTTGCGCTGCCATCTGCGTGCCATTAATGACTGATATTTGCGTTTCAAGATCGTATATTCTTCCGCGACAGCTGTTTTCGCTTCGCTACTCACTCTAAGCCTCTTATCCACTTATGTGGTACTCGAGCTCTTTTCATTTTTCCTTCCGGTACCTCAGCAGAAGTCTATGTCACTCATCGAGGTCTATATCTTTTGGTGGATCCTACTTGTCATCGCAACTGTCTATGCCGGGCGAAGCCATATTGCTGGTCTCTACTTCGTGACGTTCTTCCACGCCGGAGCGCTTACTGCACTCCTTGTGGATTTCATCGAGCATTTCACGCTACCGAGTGCTCATGGACGTAGTAGTCGAAGAGCTATTGCGGCTATGAATGACGAAGAGGAAGAAGCTGGAGGAACCGAAGAGTCGAATGAACGTACTCCGTTACTTGCGCAGAACGGACGGGCGATCAAGAAGAGCGACATTGATGAGGGCAACGTCATCGGACTGTGGCTCGTGCAATACCTGCTGATAGTCCCATTCCCGCTCATATTAGTCACGCAGATTGCGGTGATGTTGTTGAATGCTTTGAATCAGACCCTCGTGGATGGAAGCCCGGCAAGGACAGTGTATCTCGCTGTCTCTCTGCTTTCGATCTTGAGTTTTGTCCCGCTCCTTCCGTTCGTACACAAATTGCACCGCACGGTCCCTTATGTTCTCGTGGTAGTTCTTACGGCGACCATCCTCTACAACGTCTTCGCGTTCCCCTTCTCCGAGAACTCGCCCTTCAAAGTCTTCTTCCAACAAACTATCGACCTCGACTCGGGCGAGAATGCGGTGACACTCACAGGCGCGGAGCCTTGGTTGTCGAGACGTATAGTCCTGGAGCTGCCTTCGTCTTGGGACGCAAAGGATCCCTGTGGACAGCGTGATGAACTCCGCTATCTTATGCCTTCGTGCGTATGGCCGGGACTCGAGCCTCATGTTTCTGCATCTTCACCATCCGAATGGCTTTCCGTCAACTCCTCGGAGACTGCGCCTGGAGTAGGTACCCTCTCCATCTCAGGACTCGAGAGCCGCGCCTGTCGCGTGTATTTCGACAAGCCTATCCGCACCGTGAGTATACAAGGTTCCTCGGGTACCATCCAAGAAGAATTCCCATTGTCTGAAAATGGCGTACGGGAGGTACGTCTTTGGAGCCGAACGTGGGAGCGTTCGTTCGATGTGAGTGTTGCGTGGGACGTTGGGTCGGGTGAAGACAAAGAGTCGCAGAACCTGACGGGTCGTGTCGCTTGTGAGTGGTCTGAAGATGCAGCCATACCTGCGCTTCAAGAAGTCGCGAACTTCTTGCCGAAATGGGCGAGGGTGACGAAGAGGACGGACGGGCTTTTGGAGGGGTATAAGAAGTTCAGTTTAGGCTGAACCGATCGAAACTCGCTCGATCTTTCACTGTCTCTTGAAAAGGACTTCACGACTTTGATTTCTGCAGCTTCAGTATACGTTACGCTATGGGTCTTTGATTGGTATCGTACACAATTCAATGTAATTATTTGTTTCGCAGCAAACATTCCGTTTCCCGTTTCCCTAGCTTTCGACATGCATCCTTCCAAATAATAATATAAGTCATTTGTTACTGTAGCGAGGATCCTGAATCAAAAAGTATAAAATGGCATTAGGACTACCTTTCGAGTAGGATATCTATGAGATAATTATCGATCAATAAAATGATTTGAATAAAGCAGAATAGGCTAGGAAGTCAGAGCTCCGCCAGCAGAGAGTCACCATCAACTCGCCAATGCTATGCTTGGCAGGTAAAGCTAATTGGACATCCTATGCCACAGAAAGAGTCCTGCTAACATTTAAAGTGTACAATGTACAAGATTTAGATTCAGAATGCAGCGAAACAACTACATGCAACTGCACTAGGGTAGTATAAGATACTAGTTTCCTATCACAGTCTGAACGGCAGTATGATGCAGAGATGATGGATCATCCAAAGCATCGACTAGTGTCCGCCACCACCGCTCTGCGGCATCTCCGCATACGAAGTGAAATTCACCGAAACGTCACGATCCAATCGCAACCCAAAGCGGCCAGAATAACAGGTCAAGTTGCTCAGCTGTTCCTCCTTGCTCTCATTGTTTGGATAGGCAAGTAGTGATCGCGAGGAGCGATTGGCTGTTTCTTCCCGAAAAAAGAGAAAGGGACAGAGCTTTCTGGCGAAGCCTTATCGACTCCTCCTGATTCTCAATGCTACCCGCACCGCTGGAATCGGCTATGTAGAGAATTCGCCAGGTTGTTGTTTGTTGAGTGTCGCGAAATTACGAGGGTGAATGTCTGATCCAAGTGCCAGAAGAGAACGATGAAGTTCGATCGACTCCGAAATATCCTCAATATTGCCGCTATGCTGAAAGCGAAGATACAGAGAATTTCCAAGATCACTCAATGGTGCATAGCGACTAGGATTTCCCCCCGGCTGAAGAGCCAGGGCAGAATAGTGGAGTTCAATCGATTCCGGAATATCCTCAATATAGCCGCTTTGTTGAAAGCGAGTGCATAGTGTAAGTCCGAGATTGCGTAATGATGCAGAGCGATCAGGATGTCCCTCCGGCTGATCGTACAGACCAAGTCCAAGATTACTGAGTGATATAGAGAGGTCAGGGTGTCCCTCCGCTGAAGAGCCAGAGCAGAGCGATGGAATTCGATCGCTTCCGTAATATCCTCGATGTCCTGACTCCACCCAAAGCGACCATGTAGAGAACATGCGAGATTATCAAGTGACTCAGAATGAAGCGAGTGTCCCTGAGCCAGGGCAGATCGATGGTGTTCAATCGACTCCATAACATCCTCGATGGCGCCGCTTTGCTGAAAGCGATGATATAGGAAACTTCAGAGACTGTCTAGTGACTGAGAACGGTCAGGGTGTCCATTTGAACAAAGAGCCAGAGTAGAGCGGTATTCTTTGATTGCCTCCGTAAGATGGCCTACGTCGCTGCCATGCTTGAAGCGCTTGGGAGCTGATATCTCCAAATTTTCGGGTGATGCACGACGATTATTATGACCGAAAGTACGATCAGCCACGGTGGAATTTTCTGCATTCGTCTCTTCAACTTCATTTCCTGGTCGTGATTGCCCGGATTCCGACTGGTCGTTTTCAGTCGTAAAAGAATTTACCCCATTAGATACGAGTGGCTGCTCTGAAGTTTTATTGTGCGGTTCACGACCTTCTTCTGGTCCTTTCTGAGGAACAGCGGGTGTGAAGACTTGGGGATGCCCTTGGGCTGCAGAGGCCTCCGGAAACATGCGGAATGATGGGTCCGGTTGACTGGATTCTATCAATTTTCGATTTGAGGTTGCCTTTTAATCAGGCCCTTCAGCAGTGATGACAGCGACAGCACTATCTGATGCACCGCTGGCCGTTTCTCATGTCTTCTGTCCCAGCAGTCACCGCAAATCGCATAGATCGTTGAGTATAAAGAAGGCAATGGATGCATACTAGTCTGGAAGGTTGGCAACGTTGGAAGTTCTCCATTCATGATGGCTAGAACTACTTGTACGTCTCGCTTGAGGCGGGGGTAAGGTAATTCCTTCGCAATCATCTCCTTTGCAGAAGACAGTCAGTCAGTCAATAAGAAGAAAGTTCGCTGACAAACGCACATAAAGTGTCATGCCAAATGCCCAGACATCCGTCTCCTTACTGTGCTTGGGTTCTACACCGTCCTCAGGTATATGAAATTCTATGGCCATCTATCGAGCGGAGCCTCTCGGCTGACCATCATGCGTGGTAGAAACAAAGTCGCTTTCCGATGAACTCAATATACGAGAAATGCCAAAGTCGCAGATCAATGGCTCGCCAGATGGACTGATAAGGACATTGCCCTTTGATGCTGCAAGTAAAATGGAAACGAGCTGAATTTTTCTCTACAGCTCTCAAAAGATTAACTCTTACTCACAGCTTTTACGTCCGAATGAACGAAATTTCTCTTGTGCATGTATTTCAGAGCTTCCGCTATACCCAAGGACTAACCAGGTCCGATCAGTAATACTGCGGAATAATACTACTTTCTATCCATACCAACCGAGCTATGTCAGAGTTTGGGTGCACTTTCAAATATTTTCTTAATGTACCATATTCCATCTACTCGGATATCAATGATGGGTAGTCCTTCTCCAGTATATAGCCGAGGAATTTAATAATTTCGGGTGATCCAATTTTGACCATACGGCCATCTCTCTCGCAAGAGTCTGACCAGTGCACAGAAGTGAATCTCGAACCTTTGACCAATTATATGTATTCTGAGGTTTCGTACCTTAGCGACCCGCAATTCTTCGTTGAGTCGGACACGAAGTGTCTTGATCGCAACTCTGACCTATCCTCCTTTTGCACGTGTCGTCTGACGTCGTATGTATTTGGACGGTACATGACCAATATACACGTCGCAATCACCACCATGAGCATCCCTGACAGCGTCCTTGCCGACCAGACCTCGTGAAATATCCAGATGGCTTAGTTTCGAGAGTATCCGTGACAAATCACTACTGGTTCCAACATTCATCGATGCAGAAGAGACGTCAACTTGCTTTCCTCTCGCGTAGGATCCGTGCGGTCCACGAAGGATATTTCTTGAGCTGACAGATCTCCTGGAAGACATTGGGTGAAAGTGGAAGGGTAATGGTACTAGAGGCCACAGTGGACGGCATGAGGTAGATAATATTAATGCCTACAGCCTTGCTGTACCCACGCAGCAGCAATCAGTCAGACGTAATAAGAAAGCAGTGCAGAGTAAACCAACTTGAACGAGTTTTAGACCCATAGATTTCCGTCGCATCATGTCGAGCAGAGAAGAAAAGGACAGAATGACTGTGAGATGGAAGGAGAACTATGCATAAACAGGTCTTTTCTTTTCTTTAGTCCATGCAAAGTCGAAGTATGCAAAGATTTCAATATATCCAGTGCCGGATCACCGCCAAAACTAGTACTAGTAGTAGAGGGGAATCGTTACAAATATGACTTCTCCAAATCGTGCTCGCGAAAAAGGGCATTGGTCAACTCAAACTCCGACCGGCGACGCCCGAAGCGGCCCCTTTCAGTTTCCAATCAAGCAATTATTTGCAATTGCCACAGGCACGGCGTAAGGAATCGGATGTGCGATTCTCAAAGGCTCAAGAATGATGATACAGCCAACAAGCAAAAGTAGATTCTGCTACTGAAGAGTCATGAGAGAAGGGGCGGAATGCAGCAGTTGTTGTTCTTTGAGAAGCGTATTTCGACATAACAATCAGTTCTTGGCTCGAAGGACCTCACAAGAGCCAGGGCGTGCTGGTAGATTTTGTGGAAACTCTTTCATTTTGCTCGCAGAGCTGTGCATTTCTAGCGGGACCTGACCTGCAGAGCGTCACAAACGAGAATGGCAAACCTTTGCTTACATTTATTTATCGCTGAGGATCGCGATGAAGATTTTCAATCAGCAACATCCACAGTTTTGGTGAGAAATGTTATGCTAACGGGATGTACATATAAACTACTTGCCTACTACAACTCGATTTGCAACCATTGCTAGAGATGGATGCGGTTAACTTCAATCCTTAAATAACACGATCCCGCCATGCAGTACTTCTTGTCTTTCGGGATTTACAACTCCTGACAGACAGCATGTATATTGTACTCATTCTAGATTGGGGTTTTAGGATGCACCATTTCTTTCCAAAGGACTCTTTACGACTGGAGACTACATCGACATCTCGCTGTCAGGAACTCATGCTAAACCCATGCCTCTCAGATAATTAGTCGGCGGCACTGTATACTAAGATGAAACGAGCAGCAGAAAGACGGGAGTCCATTCGAAATCGCAATGGGAGAGCGCTAAGTCCTTTTGATTTTCTGTTTCGTCTCCGAAACGCCGTCTCGCATAAGCCACGCTCCAAGAGCACAGATGCCCGCAGACCACAGGAGAAGTAGCGATGCAATGACAAAGAAGCTTATGGTCTGTCCGATTTCAAGCCAAGAGCCTGGAATAACAAATTTCGTTCATAAGCGACCTTCTCAAACAAATTGCTAGAGCGTAGTATCTACCTCTATCCGTGACGTTTAGGAAAAACGTGATCGTCATTCCTGAAATCAAATTTTGTCATCAGGAAATTTTGTCATCAGGAAATCTAAAACCATGGGGAAAGGGGACGAACCGTCTGTAAGGCTAAGTGCGATGAGGAACAACGTGAATGGTGGCATGCGTAGTTCCCGACTTAGGGATGCGAAAGATGCCGCCAAAATCACGTATGGAGCGATTATCTTGAATAGCTGAGGTCTCCCAAGTAAGTATCCGAATGGACCCTTAGGAGTAAAACATGACATACAAGTAGGGCAGCCATAGTAAATGGACTGAACACTGGGATCAGTCGGTAAACGGGTTCAAGGTAAAACGAGCTTGAATCATGATGCAGTTAAAATGCTGCATCGAGGCTTCGCCGACAAATAACTAATACTTACGATATTGAAGCTACGCTGTTACAGGAGTCAGAATCCTGATGATATAGAATTCATTCAATAGACTCACTTTCCGGTACCAAAGAAAGCAACCTGCACGAAGAACAGGAAGAATACAGCAATTCGTACATCATCTGCACATATCCTGTAATCCTGCTCGAGAACCATCTCCTCTGTCTCAGCCGCTTTCCCATTAAGCTTATTGTCGTCTCTCTGCTTCAGCTGCAATTTTGCCTTGCGAACAGCGACTTCTGCTTCTACCCAGACGACCAGCGTAGCACAGTAGGTGAGATAAAACAAGCCCTCCGCGCATATTGACAACAGAATGAAGCAAGGAGAAAAAGCCAGAAATAGTGTCAGCAACTTGGCTGATTGAGGCTGGGAACGGAAGGGGAAGAACAGTGGGAGCAAAACAGATGCCGCTGTCGGCAAGTTATCTTCAGTACAAAGTGCAAATCTTATGGAAAGAGCGCATACCGAGAATAGTCCAGCCGAATACCTGATTCTTTAGCGGAAGACCTCCTTTAGCACTTAGACGACGGACTGAATCGTTTACAACAAATATGGTGCAGAGAATGAGGAGTAGCTGTATGTTCTTTAGCGAGTCCCCATGAAAGTTGTTCCGGAATACACACCTGTAGTCTATGTTCACGCCGCGAATCATGATGCTTTATCGAATTTCCTGAATATATACCTGCAAGGAGCATCGCAAGACCTCCAATAATACTTATCGACAGCCGTCATCATGTAGATTTGAGTAATTCTGTTCTAAGAGGACTTACACGATTCGCAGATCTTCTTTTTGCTCGACATCTCTAAAGGGAAATACGGCACAAATAATACATACAGCTGCCCACTTGGCAGCAATATTATAATTGATGTCTGTCATTCCCTTGGGCCAAGCAAGTATAGGCCAAAGAATGCCCAGCAATAATAAGCCAAGGCTCCAAATCGAGCGATGTTTATAGGCAAGCTGGCATAAAGAGTTCATCAGATTATAACGATAGTGCCGATGAAACTGATTTGATACTCACCACCATAGCCTGTAGCGACGCGAATATCAGGATAGTCATCCATCCCAATTTTGATGCTGAATAGTCCTCGACAAGGCGTACAGCGTTATCAGATGACAATTTGATTCGCTGTGTTTTGGACGCTTTGCGTGCTGAGAACAATTGAGAAAGTCGAAGAGCAACCGAACGCCAGAAGTAGCATGGGAAGGCCACATAAAGATAGTACGTCCAGGGTTCTCCTTGAATGACAAAGAGAGCAAAGAATGTGAGTAATATGCACGATGCTGTTATGTTGATCAATGCAGCAGTCCTAGGAGGTGCGAAATAGGTGCCTCTTAAGGTCTTCACCAGCAGGCTTGTTGCGCTGAAAGCCGACCACCCGACGTAGCCTGTCGTCACAATCACACGCAATATCCATCGGTCATATCTGGAACGTGGCATGTCACGACTCCTGAACTCATGATAAAGATCCTTCACATACGTTTCTAGATACCGCAGACCATCAAGGGATAGTCGTATGAGCTCGGCGGCGTCTCTTCGCACATCGGTCCATTTCTGCGTGTAGAGGAGCTGCTCAAGTCGCAAAAGGTGGCCAGACCCTGGCAGACCGTGCTTGTCCTGAGTTGCAAGGCCTGCGTATGGAACGAAGAAAAGCTTGCGTGATGCCTTGAGCCCTTGCATCAGATTGCGCATTAGTCTTTCGGACCAGATTACCAAAGAGTTGACATACTATGCTTAACTCGATAATGCTCTAAAATAGACTTTCCTCCTCTTCTGTCAATCACGTTACATCTCACTGAGAGCGAAAACTACTTACTTTCGCATTCGCAATTGCAGCACGGGAAATGGCAGCTTCTCCCTCATTAAGGTACAAGTATCCAGGATGTTCGACATCAACGTCAGGCAGAACACCGACAGAATTGGCAGGGAAATTTATTCCAAGAAGCGTGCTCATAAGAGGCGCGATGTCTGCTTGTTCCACATCGCGCCGAGCAAGATGAGCAAGACGCCAAGCAGCAGAGTAGGCATCGTGAGAGGATGGAATAGTGTCCGGAAGAGGGCCACGGACTCCAGCGCCCCATGCAATTAGAGGAGTGCGAGTACTATCGGGATCTATATACTCATAATCAGCAGCGACAATCGGCGAAGATTCTCGTAACTCACTTCCATCACCATGATTCCCGATGTTGGACATGCCGTGATCGGCCGTGAAGACATAACTTGTTTTGTCATCCTGGAAAAAGTCATTGAAGAGCTGTTCCGTCCTGTTCACTATTTCATCGACTACTTGAATGTTCCGCATGTACTCCTGTGATATTGTGAGCCTTCCGGTTATACTGCACAGTTTAGGTAATAGACCTTCGAGTGCGGACGATACGAGTGTCCAGTTGTGTCAAGTCCCAATAAGTGAAGGAAGAATATCACTTTATCTCCCCTCACTTCCACATTCAGGGAAGCGTCCGAGGAAGTGTTCTTCAAAAGGCTTTGCAGCTGGTTCAGCACCCAGTAGTCGAGTTCCGTAGCGTCTTAGCAATTATAGAGCAAACAAAAAAAAAAATCAAATCAAATTTATTATTCTTTGTGTCGTAAATACATTGAGCCATACCTCTGGTAAAATCTTCATCCGCTTCATTGTATGTCCACGTTTCGACCCTCCCTGGCACAGCACCACGCGCAAACATCGGCAAGATGTCTGGAGATCCAAACGAAAAGGTACGACTTGATTGATTAAACACTGAGTCAAAGTCAACCTATAGCGGAAATGACTTGCGCTTAGTACAATCCTCACAAAAGTCCTGTTGGTCTGCATCGTACCGGATTGCTTTTCCACCCCTGCATTCATGACTCATTAAGAGCTCAACAGAGGCCGACTGTAAAGACACACCTTCGTTACTGCCGAGACATCCTCATACATTCCGCCAATGATTGCGACATGCCCAGGTCTACTCTCCGTTGGAACTCGAGTATGCGAAACGCCAAATGCTCCCCGCGTCTCAACAATCTCGCGAAGGTACGGTGCCACAATTTCGGGAGAGCCTGGGATAGCGGGGAATGGCTTCATGTTGTACAGAAGGTCTGATCGCAGTCCATCCGCTAGAATTATCGCGTGCCAATATCAATAGAATAACATCAAATTAATGTGACTTTCTTATGCTCACCTACGATTAGAATAAGACGCTTTGCCTCTGCTCCACCAGCATTGAAATGCTGCATACCATGGACGACCGGACTAGTGAAATAGCAGTCAAAGACAGACATTATGTATACGATGTGGAAGAAAAGCCCGAGAGCCAATGTCCATGTTATTGACATTCTCATGCTAGCGGACAGCATGTCGAAAACTCGAAGTAGGCAGTGAGCTCCGCCTTAACGTTAACTAAAGAGGGGCACGAGAGATTAAGCAACCTAGGTCAATTCAGCATTCATAAAGAAACATCAGTTAGGATAGATGATAGTTGGGCGTGCATTTTCACAGGCGACGACGTGTCGCGCGATGGTATGGTAAAAGTCTGATCACGTGAGGGAACTTGTCTTCCGAGTCGTGTTCGACTCACTTTGCTTCCTTCCAGTTACTCTACTCAACTTCTGCACACCGACGTGCCGGATCCTTCACGAGTACACCGATACACTTTTTACAGAGGTTAACATGAATATTCCCAGTGATCATTGATGAAAGCGCAAAACAGGACGGCGGTTCTCGCCAATGAAGTGCGGGAGAGTGTCAAGGTTACTTTGCGTGCCACTAAAATGAGGAAGCAATAAAGGCAAAGCAAGAGCGCCCCGTCAAGGTTATACCATGTGCCTCCATTGGTATGCATACCATTTGAATATTACTTCAACTCGGTCTGCCGTATTTGACAGGCGTATTCTTACTTTTTCATTCCGATTCTGTTCCTTTGGACACCACACGCTCTTTACTGAATGTAAGCAAGTTTTCCTACCATTGATTAGCTACGCAACTAATGGCATTTATTCGAACCAGTCCACTCGTTTTCTTTCCCCTTAAACCGTGCATGCAGCCGGCCATCAACACACTCCCTGATGAACTGCTGAGAGAAATATTCAAGTACTGCCTGCCTGAACACCCAAACTTCAGGTCCGAATTCGCTCCTTTGCTTCTGACTCATGTTTGTCGACGTTGGAGAGCTGTTGGCTCGGAGACTCCGGAACTCTGGACAACGCTGCACTTAAACAATCCAGCTCTCCGAAGAAAGAACGTCTTGCCTCTGTTAGACCTTTGGCTTCAAAGGTCTGGATCATGGCCACTGGATATCGACGTGGACATCAGTATCCTTGATGGCGTAGTGAGGAATCTTAATCTTGGGGAGTACCGCAGGAAACAGAATGTGTACAGGACATTGATGGCAGTCATTATCCCTCACAAGCGTCGGATACATTCGCTACAAGGGACTCTGCCGATGTCAATTGCAACTGACCTCGGATTTGATGAAATGATGTCCCTGGAAGTTCTGGATCTTGTCGGGATATCTGAAATGACTGCATCTTCACAACCTTTGGCACTTGACCTTCCGGAACAGTTGCCTAAACTGACAGTCCTCTCGCTTGAAAACGTCGGGCTTATCCAGCAATCACTCTACAGGCAACATCAGCTCTCACGACTTGAGCTTTCAGAGATACGCAACCCTTTCTGGATGAATTGTGGTACGGCAGTCGAGATTTTGAGGCAGTTGCCGAATTTGCACACTGCGTACATTGGTCTGAACCGTCCGAATGACCTCGCGCTTCCTCTTATGACGACTCGCCTAGAGGTGCCCAAACTGAGATTTCTCTATGTCAGCTGGGACAGCTGGGACACTGAACTAGACGCGCGGCCGTTCTTTGATTCCATTTGTGCGCCAAAGCTAAAACGACTTGCACTCAGAGGCGGCGCGGAGACGCAGACAGGAATATGGGATGTTCTGTTGCGATTCATCGAAGCCAGTGGTCACCCTCCTCTTACTCATCTGGCGATCGGAGATATGGGAGCGACGGACCCCTGCCTCCTTGAAGTCCTTCGTGCGACGCCGACCCTCACTCATCTAACGGTCAATCACGCTCTCGTCACTCCACCTGTACTCCGAGCACTCGTCTGGGATCCTCAGCGCGGGGATTCGCAGCTTGTTCCACGCCTCAAGAGCATCCGGCTCGGTGGATGTGAGGACTTTGAAGACGCCGACATCATTCCGGTGTTGGAAAGCCGCGTGAGTCGTTCGGGTCGGCTGCTCGAGGGTGTCAGTCAACTCGAAGAAGTCGTACTGCGTCAATGTGCTGGACTTCGGCCGGAGAATGAGAAATACATACGTCGCCTCAGCATTCCCAGAGTCATTCTGGATTCTAACGAGACGCTCATATCGCCATTCGGAGGGTTGCTCGATTTCATCAGAGTGGTAGAGGGACATCGCGATTTCTTTGCTAAGTAGTACCTACGTCTGCCTTCTCTCGACGTTAGCAGTATGGCTGTTAAACACCCAAGTTCACCTCATTCACAGACGGTATACTTGATAGCTCGAAAAGACAGAATGTATGCGACGGCAAGATTTACAGCTCCAAAACGTTTACTATGGGAGGCTCGTAGTCTGGCTGAACGAGTATGCACACAACGGTAATATACAGGCAGTACGATAACTGGATTCTGCACTAAGCGGGTCTTCGCAAGAACTGATTGATAGCTTCCTCCTGCTTAGCCATCCAAAGCCCAAATGCAGGAGTTCGCAACCATCGCTCATAGAACTCTCTTTGCCTTGCTGAGCTCCGGAACGGCAGCGGAGAGCCATGCGTCTTTAGCGATGCAAAGAAGTGATCCCGGTTGAATGGCTTTAGTGAAGGCTGGGAGAGTGCGTTGTTCGGCCGACTCTCTGAGGTCTGGGGTATAAGTGTGTTGAGGTAACGGTTGAGAGGGACGAGAAATTGCACGGATCGGGTAGTGAAATGACGTCGGAGGAGCAAAGAGTGTCGTCCGTCTGCATCTGTTCAATAGTCAATATGATGAACCGAAACGTCGAAAGCTTATTTCCCCACCAATTGCTCCGCCTTTCTTTATCGCGGACTCAAGCTGCTTCAGCAGGTTCTTGTCCTTAGAAATGTAACGGTTGTGAGTCTTCGTGCACCACCCAGGTGCAGGTCCAGCGAGAAGTGAACCTTTTGATCTGTCCGAGTTTCTTTAAAAATACAGTTAACTTCATTCTCAGAAATACTGAGGGTATACTAACTTAGTAGTCTCAACTTCCACTCCGAGCGAAAGTTGGTGCGGCCAATGTTTGCACATACTTTCGAAAAGCGGGTTCGTCACGCCTAATAAAAGTCCTGGCTTCGGTCGATTCTTGTTCACAAGAGAATGATAATCCTTGTCGTGGATGGTAAAGTAGGGCCTAAAATCACCCGCGAAGGATATCTTCGCCAATATCGTGAATTTCCGTTTTACTTTGCGGATCAAAAAGGACTCACAGGTCTCAACACGTCGACGAACCACCATATGGCTTGATTGGTCATCGTCGGAGTCTGTCCGAAAACAAGAAGTGGCTCGCAGAGAAGGATGCATTCCCAAATCGACCACAGATGAGAGATCGATGCAGCGAACAATCGCAACGGAGGAGGAGCCAATGGGGCGATGGATGCTAAAAGCTGAGACGAAGACTCATTGGAACCTTCTACATGGACGTGACGTGCTTAGCAACTTACATGAACTTGAGGATCGAATTTATCTCGGAAGGCCGACATTTCGACGGATTGCTGCTGGTCTACACTGCTCGGGAGCTCAACTGTCAGCACCGACCCAAGAAAGCCCAATTCAAGTGTCTTTCCGGATTCCGGTGGTGGCCTGACCTTGTCATATTAGTGAATGCGCGATCTCTTAGTTGCCGATTTGCTTACCAGCTGGCTATGTTGTAGCATGCTGACTCTAGCATTGGTCCACCATGAATCAAGAACATTGGACCGAGACGATTGACTAATTCCAAGTATAGGGTCGGCCAAGGATGGTAAGTCAGAAGGATCACAGAGCGCTAAGTGGAACACTCATTAGCAAAGGAGAGGCAAAGCGTCATTTCGACTTGCCTGATCGTAGCCCCGAAGAGCGGATACATCCTTTCGTCTTCGAAAGTATGAAAAGCCGTATATAAATCCATCTTGTGAAGCATAAGAGCTTCTCTGACCAGCATTTGCTCCATTCTCTTCGGTTTTATCGAGTAAACGTTCCCTAATTCGAAACGTGTGCGCTTCAGCACCCTCTGCGTGACGGAATGAGTCCGGAAATGATGAGAAACAGCTGTTACTTGGATTATCGCGACATTTCGATACCAAGCGAGTCTCTGCGCTTACACATTCTCCTTGTCTGAAGTCGAAAGTGGGAAGGGAGGGCAAACGCCATCTATGACTGGACCAAGATCCAGATCGAAGTTGACTATGCACGAGAGTCAGCAAAATAGACATGAAAATAGCAGAGCAGCACCCACTCACCGACGATTACGCAGATGATCCATCTCCTCAATCTTTCCACCACTTCCGGTTCTAATGCTGCATCCAAAGAGCCAATTACCTTTTCCTTTTCCCTCCCTGGACTCCTAGGATAGGTGCGTGGCAAGGTTTGTGATCGCGAAAGTCGATGCCAATGAAGCCGTTCCGGTTTATATCTATCTTGTCTCTCTGATAGATCTGACGAGGTCGGTGACGCATACGAGGACGACGGCCGTCGCGCGCCAGATCCGGGCGATGGAAGTTGTCGAGGAAATTGCTCCGGGGAGCCGACAAAGACAGCAGAATCGTCATTCGTGTCCACTAGTCCAAGGTCTATATCGTCGACCTCGACATCATTGTGTGTCTTCATCGTTGACGAGAGTAGGAGCAGAAAATAATGACTTTAAGCAACCACATATTTGTGACATGAAATGATGTACAAAAGCAGCCGTGGGATCCACTCGCACTCGAACGCGCCGGAATTCTTGCGGCACGCGTTCATTCATTGACCACCGCACAACTTGACCTCCTACCACCAGCATCTGCGACTACGAGCACACAAGTCAGTGTCATTCCAGCCGATCCGCTCTCTCTCGCTAATCATGCGTCGGGCAGTGGAAGAAATATCGACTGGGTCGGACTCCGACTATTCAAAGTATGTGTTGCGTCAATTAGGTTCGCTGTCTTCGTATTTACGCCTAGCCTTATAGCTCAGTAATGCTTCATTCTCATCTGGCGCAATGTTTATATTAAATCTTGTGCTCGTCTTCCTAGTGGATCTCTTGGTTCCTTTCGTCAAAAGGCAATGAATACTTCTGTGAAGTCGAAGAAGACTACATCATGGATCGGTTCAATCTCACGGGCTTGAACACAGAGGTCCAGAATTACAACCAAGCCCTCGATCTGATTACGGACAATCTTGGCACGTGTGACCTTGTATCACTGCATTGCTGATATTCACGGCCAATGCGTTGCAGATGAGGAGGTCGCCGAAGAATACCGCGGATCGTTAGACGTTCAGGCGCGTTTGCTGTATGGCTTAATTCACGCGAGATGGATTATCACCTCGAGAGGACTTGCAAAAATGGTCTCTCCTCTTAGTATGCCAATTGAACTCATGCTAACGTGTGTTACAGCTCGAGAAGTACAAAAAAGCAGACTTCGGTCGATGTCCTCGCGTACTTTGTCAATCACAGCCGCTACTTCCTGTTGGACTTAGTGACATCCCTTACGAAAAATCTGTCAAGCTTTACTGCGGGCGATGCGAGGATATTTACTCTCCCAAGTCATCACGGCATGGATCGATTGACGGTGCATACTTCGGTACATCCTTTCCTCACATGCTCTTCCTCGTCTATCCTGGGATGATACCGCCAAAGAGCGGAACACCGGAGTGGCCAGGAGTTTTGAACTCACTCGATCTGCGTCGGAAACGTGGCGGCAGTCGGGAAGACCCAGAAGCAGTTGCAGAAGGCGTCGGTGAAGGTGTGAGCACTGCGTCAGCGGCACTCAAAGCGGAAGTATATTGTCCAAGAATATTCGGATTCAAGGTGCACGAGATTGCTAAACTCCAACGTTGGCAGAATGCAATAAAGGAGAGGTTTGTCTTCCCTTTGTGATAATCTTGCGTGGGTTTTTCTGACTGTCTGATCATCTAGACATATATCGCATCTTGAAGAGCTAGAAGAGGAGGGATTGATGGCATAGAAGTTAGGATCTCTGTTATCATTCATTGTCGTATTGCTATATTTTAATTTCTTTTTCTCTTCCATTCTTATCATGCACGTGCTGACTTCGCGTTACACGCGTCACTGTTCTGCGACACAGGCGGAGCTCCAAGCTGCTATATTCTGTTGGCGGGAAGATAGTTCAGCATATTCTGGATTCAGGGGTGTGCGCAAGGAATCTAAACTAGGCAAGCTCTCATGAGTAAAAATGCGTTGCTTTATTCTCGAACTGTCTTCGTTCGATACCTTTGACCTGGTCTCAAGTCGTACGGTCCGAAAGAACGATGCATTCTTAGATCGCATCAATCGGGGTTCATCGGAGAACTCTGTGCCGCTATTGAGAATCATTGCCTCAATTCTATGTCTTATCGGAGGGAAAGTTGTCTAGTTTCACCAACCATTGCAGCTCCAGCAACTCTATTTCCGTTCTCCGTGCTCTCATGAACTTGAATCCCAGCTTCTCTGGATAAAGTTCTGCTTTCTATGGTTTACGCAGCTCCATGTATTTGTTCCTTCACCCACATCAATAGACTGCGGCCTCTTGCAAGACTACCGGACAACTCTCGAAGGTTGCTCACATGAGCCATCCTTTGAGCTTCGCGAGTTACTATAAATGTTGAGATTCCATGGGTCAGGCGAGCATCTACTTTGTCGACGTGTATAAGAAGCTAAATCTCAACCTTCTTTCACCATTCTGCAATTGCTAGGAATCTTCCGTGAATATGCCTGGTCTAACTCTGCCCCCCTTTCCTGACAACTTTCCAACGCACCCTCTACTTGTCGTAGATTATGGACTCATAAGGACTGGCGATGTCAAAGAAATCGACAAACTCTGGAAAGCCGCGACGGAACTGGGGTTCTGGTAGTGCGTACCGTTCCGGGTTCCCTTAGTATTGGAGTTTTGCTAATCGACTTCAGTCTGAAAAATCACGGAGCCGATGAACTGATAAATGGCATGTTCGACACTGGGGCGGAAATGATGGATCTCCCCTTGGAGGAAAAGATGAAGTGGTTGAGAGGGGATGGAACTGAATCTTTCGGGTAAGCCTTTTGATGTAAACCTACGCATTTCCTTATTCTGAGGCTTCATACGAAGCTACAAACAGATCGGTGCATATGCAACGAACGAATACGGAAGTCCCGACAATACCGAGTACCTGAACGTGTCCAGAGAAGATGCTCTCGCTTACCCAGAAGTCGTTCATCGTAGTTACCCTCCGGTAGTCAACGCACGCATGGAGTCAACCATCATTCCTTTCGTGCACAAGTCTATCGAAGTGCTTGATACTATTATGACCATATTCGATCGAAAGCTTGGCCTGCCTGAGGGTACGTTTGTTGAACTTCACGCGCACATGGATCGCAGCGGCTCCGAAGCGCGCGTCATCAAGAGCCCGCCTAAATACAGGAACAACGGTGGCCCTATCGACAAAGATAAAGTATCAATTGGAGCGCATACCGACTTCGGATCACTAACCTTTCTGCATAACCGACTTGGCGGACTCCAAGTTCTCCCCCCTGGCAGCGAAGACTGGCACTATGTTCTTCCTGTTCCTGGTCACGCCATTTGCAACATCGGAGATTCACTTGGCTTATTCTCGGGAGGCGTCCTGCGTTCTAACATGCACCGCGTTGTCCCGCCACCTGGCCCACAAAGCTCATATCCTCGTTGGTCCGTCGTGTTCTTCACTCGGCCAGGTAACGATGTCAATCTACGCGCCTTAGAAGAAAGTCCAATCGTGCGCGAGTCGCTTTCACGCATGAGTTCAGAGCAGAGAGGGAAATACTTCCCGAATGTGACGCAAGGCCAATGGTTAGCGAGAAGGCGAAATAATGTGGCCCTCAAGAATAGGAAGGCGAGTGTTCGAAGCAATTCTCAGAGAACTCATGATAAATTCGTACTTTAGGGCCCTGAAACTTACCTTGAAAGTCGAGGAATGGAGCATAGCCCTCATGCGATCTAAGTGAGGTACAACGATCTGAAGATTCAGTACGCGATTCTGATAGTCTGAAGTGCATATCATTGCTGTATTTTTACGTTTCATATCGCTATGCCCTCGGAGCGAAGTAGCATTTGTTTCTATTCTACGCCACTTGACTTGAGAACAGTCTCAGTACATCATCATTTTCTCGTCCTAGCTTCCTAACTCAAGAGGAGATTGTCTCGCATTTTACGGACCAATATGCGGGTAAACCTACCTGGTCAATATGTCATATCATTATCGTCCGCTTCAAGACCGTGTCTCATTGGAGAGTGTTGACTTGGGCTTTAAATAAGTTCAGAATCAGCAGACTTGTCTACCGAAACTTTGTCAAGCCGGGGACTTGCTTCTTAGATTTATCCTTCACATCACTTTCTCATACGATTACTTTGACCGAGAAGGCACCACAGTATTACTAAGAGCGCTATCGGATACTATAAGATATAAACATCTGCCAATTCTTCCCAGGATATTTACTGATCGGACTTCATCTTTCACTATCACCATACGTTTTTCTCGCTCTGAAGTCTACTTGCATTGATGCCCGGTCTAACATTGCCTTCATTCCCCGAGAATCTTCCTACTCATTCTCTGCTGGTTGTGGACTATGGACTTATCAAAGCTGGCAATTCTAAAGAAATCGATACTCTCTGGAAGGCCGCAACAGAACTCGGATTCTGGTAGTATGTGTTGTCGCAGGCACTCGTTATCTGAATGTCGCTGATCTATTTCAGCCTAAAGAACCATGGTGTGGACGAAGAAGTCGACAGTGTGTTTGAAACGGCAGCAGAAATGATGGCCCTCCCTTTGGAAGAAAAAATGAAGTTCATAAGGGGAGATGGAATCAAGGCATACGGGTAAGCATCAATCACTTATACTATCTGCTCTATACTTAATGATTGAGATTTCTCTCAAAGTTATAAACCAATAGGCTCGCAAGCGACGAACGAGTACGGAAGTCCTGACAATGTGGAATATCTAAATATCTCCAGAGAAGATGCTTTTGCCTACCCGAATGTTGTCAACCACACGTATCCCTTAGTAGTTAATGCGCGTATGGAGTCAATCATCATCCCTTTCGTACGCAAATCGATCGAAGTTCTCAGTACTATCCTGTCTGTATTTGAAAAGAAGCTCGGACTCTCGAAGGGTACGCTTCTTGACCTTCAGACTCAAATGGACCGGGCTGGTTCCGACGAGGTGCGTTGCATCAGAAGTCCTCCAAAATCCGCAGACATTGGAGGTCCCATCGATAAAGACAAGGTGTTCAACGGAGCTCATACCGATTTTGGGACGCTGACCTTCCTGCACAATCGACTTGGCGGACTGCAAGTCCTCCCTCCTGGTAGCGAAGATTGGTACTACGTGCTCCCTATTCCAGGACACGCTGTTTGCAACGTCGCCGATACACTTTCTCTCTTCTCTGGCGGGATCCTGCGTTCCAACATGCATCGAGTCGTACCACCTCCAGGAGTCCAGAACGCTTATCCTCGCTGGTCTGTCGCATACTTCATGCGTCCGGCGAATGACGTCAAGTTGCGCGCTCTTGAGGAGAGTCCCGCCATCAAGGAGGCTCTCGTGCGCATGAGTCCTGAAGAACGAGAGAGGTACTTCCCTAATGTGACTCAGGGTCAGTGGCTAGCCAGACGGCGAGACAACATACAGCTCAAAAATAGAAAGGCAAGTATTCAAAGTCATTCTCATGGGTATTGCTGATCTTCCGTTAGGGCCCTGAAACATATCTCGCAAGTAAAGGCATGGAACATAGCCCACGCGCTATCTAATGGTGGGGTTGGATAGAAAATTATAGCGGAAACTGTCAGTTTCGTTCATGGGCACTGAAAACATAATCTGAGTGGGTTTTCACTTTCATTCGTACTCATTGTACAATATTCGTTATTTGGAGTACATTTCTTGTTCTCTGTTCAACGTCCATGTCTTCAAGTTTAAACTCGGTTCGCAGGCAATAATTTCTTGTACAACAGCAGGTCCGTAAGCTTTCCCCATCTTCCCCCGTTGCGAACCCTCAGCCTATTCCATCCGCCACGGCTAAGTCGCTTTACAAGGTTCAAGATGGAAACGAGCTCGAATTCCGCATAGCCGGCGTTACCAGTAACGCGGAAGTTCCTTTCTCCACCATTGTCGAGATGTACTGCGAGATCGTCAAATGCGGTTTTGATAACCTTCCAAGCTTCTGTTGCGCTGGTCTCACCCTGAGGCGCAATTTCATCGACTGTTTAACCAACTGTATTCTTGCGAGTTGCGACGAACCACTTCCCAGCACTTTCGGACAGTGCGTTGATAGCGAATGGCATCGATATCTTGTAGATAGAACCCTGGATTCTTTCAGTCATGTACTTCGTAAATATGGAATGGAAGACGCGCGCATTGGACAGGATAATCTTATCCTCGGGTTCTGGATACATTTTATCGATGAACTGTGCTATTCTTAAGGAGTCTGAGATTGCGATTGTAGACTTGTCGGGAAATGAGGCAGTGACGAACGGGATTGTATATCCGAGGGTGCCGTCAGCCTTCGTGAATGTTGGAGGAGCGCTGAGTGCCTTCGCTGTCGCCTCGACATGAGGAAAGCT
The DNA here is from genome assembly GCA_033182465.1 of Sanghuangporus weigelae. Taxonomy (NCBI): domain Eukaryota; kingdom Fungi; phylum Basidiomycota; class Agaricomycetes; order Hymenochaetales; family Hymenochaetaceae; genus Sanghuangporus; species Sanghuangporus weigelae. The sequence goes on from CP137324.1 coordinate 1,432,984, forward strand.
GATCCATACAGTCTCGTAAGCGAGATTCTTGTAGTGTAGTAGAAGCCTGTTCAAAGGTGAGCTGTAGCAATCAAAAATATAGTCATGGACCGAACCCACATGAGTCTAATTGAATAAGGTGACAGCGGTTTCTCTTTAAAAGCGAATTCGACATCGTAGAGTGTGATTTTTCTCGGCAGCCATTCTGCTGAAGCCTTTTGCTGGTGATTACTGGCGGTGCATTTCTTGTCTTATATGTTGAATACCCTAATTAAGAGTGTTCTTCCGCAAAGGGGCAGATGCAAGCCTTAGTAATTTGCGTTGTGCAATGTTTGGCAAGATACTGGACGCATATTACTCAGAAAGAAGTGAAGAAGCCGCCTGTGTAGTCAAGTTCCACGACATATAGACATTAACCTGGAGGTTTAAGCGATCAAACATCAAGAGTCACCCAGCACAAGCCAGAATGATTTAGAAAAAACGAGACTGAATGTCTAATGGCACGTAACAATCATCCCGTGTAGCTCTGTCAAAGCTGGACTTCGGATTTGAAATTCTACAATTGCTTTATCACAAAAGGAGGTCGAACCGCACGGCTATTTATCTGTTGAGTCAGCATGACGCTGTCTTGTTACAAAGAATCTGACTAAATACATGAGTTTCTTGGTAACGTAGCTGTTGCCGTCCAAATCTCAAAAGTAGGTCCAGCACTCGAGACTGACCAGTGACGGATTATCGAGCGCAAGGTTTCATATGGGCCCTTTAACTAAAGCCAGTGTGATTCTTCATAGGAAGGAGGGGTAGATAGCTTAAAGAGATTCATACATCACAAGCAGCTTCCGCAGGAGCGAACACTAAGTCGGTCTGTAACGATGAGATCGAGTACGATAGGAAAGTGCACGATGCGGCGGAAGAGAATTGCGTGGCGGCACCGTGGATTAGATTATTACATAATCCTTTCCCAGGTCCAGGAAAAATGACCTTGACACCGACGTGAGACAGAAAGAAACTATTTCTACGTGCAAGGGAGAGACCCAGCACTTGTATTAACCCCGAAGTTCAGCTCCCGGTGCTCACTGACATATCAAGCTCGAAATTGGATTACTCGAATGGTCTCCGTAGTTTCTAAAGCTCCAAACTAGCCATGTAAGCGATTGGAAGTATTCTAGTATAAACTGCGGGAGCCCTGGTAGTAAGTACCTTATCTTATACTAAGCAATCATCTGTGGTAGATCCGTATACATACCACGAAGAGCAATATCAAACTATCCTGTATTCAACTCCAGGAGGACCGGCTCAATGAAACCACTATTAGACTCGGTTTGCTGACAACAACTTCTTGTAAAGCGGAAGATCCATAAGCTTTACCCACTTCCCTCCGTAACGTTCTTCAAGCCTTCTCCACGCACTGTGGCTAAGGCGCTTTATCATGTTCAAGACTAAAACAAGCTCGAACTGAGCGTAACTTGGTTCGCCCGTGATGCGGAAGTTGCCTTCTTGAACAGTATCGAGATGTGTCGTCGAAAGCGGTTTCGATGATCATGCCTCCGCTATACTCGACTCGTCCTGTGGTGCAATCTCCTCGATACTTTTACTGAATGTACTCTTCCGCGTCTCGATGACCCACTTTTGATTGTTCTCAGGTGTGGGAGGAAGAAAGCGTCTGTGTAATGCAGCTCTCAATCAGCGCAAAACTAACCTTGAAATATATTGGAGAAATCAGTACGAGTCAACGGATCATTCAGACAAACAATCCATTACAAATCGTTTATGAAGCTCTGTCGAATTCAGGATTTCAATTGCATTAACCATCCATTTTACTAGCCTGTAGTCGATATAAAGGTATCAAGCACCCTTTGCCTATTTCAAGTTGTAAGCTGACAGATTTCGCGGATGACTTATGATACATCTTAATCAGACATGGGAATCAGTGTGGCGTGGAAGAACTCTAATACTAAGCGACTCGCCTCAGATGCAAGTCCACGAGCACTAGTGCCCCTCAATCTTCAATTGTTAATGTTCCAAGTGTATAGTCCACTTATTCGAGAATTGAGATGCGCTATGACATCATCCTGCGGTGCAATCTCTTCAACGCTTCTACTAAATGTGCTCCCGGGCGTCCCGATGAACCACTTTTGATTACTCTCAGGCGATGCGTGGATGGAAAACGGCATTAGTATCTTGATTAGAGGATCGAGAGGCCTCTCAGCCAAGTATTGCCTAAACATGGTTGGATGACGCCCGTACTCGACGGAATCAATTTGCCTTCCGGGTCTGGATAAGCCTTCTCGATGAATTTCGCAATTCTGGAGGAGTCGGAGATTGTGATCGTATGCTGGTCGTTATAAGCAACAATAATGGATTGGATCATATATCCAAGTGTACCGTCAGCCTTCGTCTTGTGGGGAATGCACCAACTGCTTTCGCCGACGCTTCGATAGCGGGAAATTGGATCCTTATGGTCTCATATGCGATATTCTTGTAGTTCAGCAGGAGCCTACTCATTTATGATTCTCACCATCCAACCTTAGTCATCAACAAAACTCACATTAGTCTCATTGAATAGGGTGACAGTGTCTTTTCTTTAGCATTGAATTCAGCATCGTAGATCATGATCTTGCTCGATAGGGTCACTCTGTTGAAGCTGTCTCTTCGTGACTAGACGTGGGCTGTTTCATGTCTTATATTTGAGAGGTCCTAATTAACATAGTGTTCTTCTGCAAGAAGAAGATGAGCCTTAGCTAATGCTTATCAGATAGCTGGTCGTAGATGAGATTACTCTTAGAGAAGGAAGAAGTCACACCACATGGATTTTAACCCCACGGCACTAAAGCATATCATTGCATTTAATAACCAGAATAATCACCGCGTGTTGGGAGTATCTGGTGGGGGGGGGGGTATATAGAGGAACACAGATAAACTATTTTGCCCTGTGACACCCTGTTGTAGTTAGTATGCGTCGATCCGTGCAAAGCAATACCAACACTCACTATGTTTATCTGTGTGAACTATATCACATATGAGCTGCCCTGATCATAATAAAGGTGTAAACATATCATCTGTGATAATCTATGTAATCAAGTATATATATTATCTGGATTGGCCTATGTATGGCAGTAACAGAATTTGCGCTGACCTAATGTCAATTTAAAGTCCGTTCGGATTACAAACAGTTACCATATTTGTTGCATTTGGGAAGATCCAAATATTCACAAATAACACATCAATTAATCAGTAAATGACATTCTTGCATCAAGCTGCATCAAGTCCACATGAAAAAATATGAAGAAAGCAAAAAGGAAGAGAGAGAAAGTATATATATGTGAATGCCAGTATCCCTAGCACTTCGTTGAGTCCTTGCAATGTACTCCCAGCGAGACGAAGCCATTCCAATTGAGCCCCGGCTGCAGTCTGAAAGTATGCAAGTCGTTCCCTCATCGTCTAGACCATCTAACGTGTTTTGTACAGACCCTAGGATCCCCAGCTCGTCCTCTCCACCTTCTGTGCCTGGTATTAGCTCGACATCGAGCATTTTTGGCTCGTTGGACCCACCTTCCCTAAGCTCGTCCTTGAGTCTGGAGGAAGCTCGACTCATTCTTGCCTGTGTACAGAGTCTTGAGGAGAAGTCACAGGCCATCATGGCCGAGCTGGAGCAGCAGAGAGTACTTTTGGAGCACACCTTCAGGAAGCGGGGTTGGGATGCAGACGACGAGGATAAGGACGAACGAATTGACCAGCCCAAGAAGAAAAAGAAGAAATCGTCAGAAAGTCACCCATTGACTTCAGCATCACTCAGCAAACTTACCAAAGAGCAGTTGAGGACTCACAAAGAGCTTTTGGCGAGTCGTTTTGTTTTGTTTTGTTATTAGTGATTCTTCATTAATGGAAAGAAAAAAAGGCTCACATCGACAAGAAAATAAAGTCCCTCACCGGCCTGGGAGACGGCGAGTCTTTCCTCCCTGAAGGTTCAGTACCTTGCGACAGTGGCGACCTCATCATCCCCGACTTCAAGAAGGAAGTCGGGGATGACATTAACAAGCGGCTCATTGGCCAGACATCCTTCCTCGTTTATAAAGATCAGACGGTAAGTTTTCTTTTTCTCTCTTTTCGGATGGTACCAAAAGACTGAACGTACCTATAGAATATCGCAACACACGCACTAACGCACGATAGAGTCCCATTCACGAGCCGGGACGTCGAAGAGTTTACAAAGGAGGCGTTTCGGAGCTGGAAGAGAAAACACGAGAATACTCAGGATCCTGAGAAAAAAGTGAGAGCCCAAGTCAAGAGGAAGAGCAATGCAAGAAACAGAGACAGAGACAGGTGCGTACCTTTGATCGCTGTTTTCTCAACTCAAACCGACATCACGTCTAGAGGAAATTCGATCGAGGAAAGGCTGCTAAACAACTCGCCGCTGAGACGGGCATCGACGCAAGTCCTATCTTGCTCACCGACTTCATGTCCGAATACCTGAGCTCGCGGTCTGATATCCAGACAGAAGATGAGAAGGCTCAGTACCTGCACATGAAGCGAAGGGTAGCCGGATTCTCACCTGAAGTGGATGATATCGAGGTCTGGGAGACGGTTAGGCCAGCATTCAGATCAAAAGAGGTAAGTAAATATCATCGATATATGCAATATGTTTTTACTTACCTGTTTCCACTGAAGGTTAATGATTTGGTTGAGAATCTGGATAAGGTCTATTCGGAAAAGCAGAAAGCATCCGATAGGAGAAAACCGACCATCAGACGTGTTTTTATCGGTAAAATGAAGTATGACATACCTACTAGTGCGCCGTACCCGTTCATGATTGATCCAGACTGGAAGCAAGTCTTCATCGATGACAAAGGACTTGAGGACAAACTGAAGGTGATGCTGGCAGATCCCAAGGGCTTTGGTTTGCGCAAGGACGAGGACTGAATGGACAAATTCTGTATGATAGGTCTCCAGTGATTATCTCTCGAGTAGAATGCGCCGTACTTAGACAATGTATCCGCTTAGTTCTGTAGATGGATAGAAAAGATTAGATTTCTCTGACTTTCTGAGGACAAACGCAGGGACTCACCTAGATGATGATATTCTCACGAGAGAGCCCAATGGTTATCCAGAGGGGTGTTGATTCTTGTTCTTCTTCGTCTTCTGAATACCTCGGTGGCCTAGTCATAACGGTAGCTCGTGCTGCCTGGGACTTGATGCGATCTGTTGTGATGAGACACGGAGGTCCTGGTTCTCCAGGTTGTATATAATCATTGTATTTCCAGAAGAAAATTTCGAGTTCAGGACTCGAGATTCATTAGTTTACTCACTTGCTAAATAAAAGAAAGAAAAACAACTTACAATTGGTCCCAAATGGTTGTATCGACTTCTTGAGAACTCTGAAACCATTTTACGTGAACGAAGAGAATCGAATGGCCAATTCTAAGCTGAGTATGCCGAATAATTGAAACCACCTGTCCAACATATATCTGGCCTTGAAATTCTATCTGAATGACGGAGTTTGGTGCTTTCTTTGCTGATGTCGACGAAGAAATTCTTCGCCCGTCTTTGATCAAGTAAGAAAAACACTTAGCTATGATGATCAAATGGTTTCCGCTTCTCGATCGATCCATCGGTGAGCAAACTTTCGCCTCGGGGTACATTTCATCGTAGAACTCAAGGAGAGCTTTCCATAACTCTTGGTCTAGAGTTCTTGTGACTCCCTCTCCCAGAGAAGGGATTCCATGGCCCAATAAAGCTATAACGACGCAGAAGGGATAAAATAATATGTATGAGAAAGGCGAGTGATGACTGGACGACTTACTTTCCCTAGTTCGTTCTTCGACTTCCTGGTTCACTAAGTTCATCGAGGCGACTGTTCCTCGAGTGTCTTTCTCTTCGCGGGACAGTAGCTTTGCCACTTCTGAAAGACCCGAGTTGTCGTCTTCTTGCTCTGAAAGAGAGCAAAGCTGTGAAAAAGAAATGACAGGTAAGCGACGAATGACTTGTTGCCCTGTATATAGAATGCTTACCGTATCCTGAAGTGCTATGTCTCAACAGAACGCTCGTAAGAAACTCGTCTCTATTTCGCCGCCATTATGATTGTTAGTCTTGAAACTTTTAAGTACTTTGTTGAGACGCTCCCCAGTGAACGTCCAGAACCCATAGACCGGTCTGAAGTCACGAATCTGCTCAAAAATATGTAAAACCCAATGATGATTGGGTTTTACATCCATAGGATGAATCTAAAGCGAGAAGAGACTATTGTCTCTTCTAAACATGGATGTAAAGTCATCAAATCCTTACCGTAAGATAACCTTCGAGATACTCCTTAAGGAGCGTCTCAGCTCTGTCCAAGTCGGCTAGGCAAACCGTGTGTCCTAGAACAATTTTGAGTGCCGCCGCAAGCTTGAGGAAGTTCTGTGCGTCATCTGGGTGCATTCGGTGTCTCGGCCTTTCATATGACTCAGTCGTTGGATCCCTCTCATTAGCTTCCCATTTTTTGATGGCTTTGTTGAACTCGGCCTGTGCAAGAGGCTGCCATTCCCTCCAGAGTAATGGAATCTTGTATCATGGTAAGTGGAAATAATGACATTCACAGACTTGAGTCACTCGACGTACAATTATTGGGCAATATACGAGTACAAGGGCTTTATACTCGTCTGCGGATAATGAACCCCCAGCAGGGTATCTAACTTGATGAGGAAGTCTGCCTACCCATGATGGCATTTCGAACTGAAATAGATCAGTGAAACATTGAATAGTGGTTTGGAAGTCAATGTTCTCTTACCATGCTCAAATAAGCATGGATTTGATCTAGTTCTCGTCTTTTGAGACGAGTGTGCTCTCGGAGCACATTCTTGCGAATCCAAGAATCAAGCCACTGGGATTTGCACAGACCTAGAGAAGGATGCTTCCGTGAGTAAGGAAGGAGAGAAAGAGAAAAAGAGACAGAAAAGTGTCACCGAGGAGAATATTATGCATTGGATCTATGGCTGACATCCACACGGCATCAAAGTAAGTAAGACGAGACATTGCGTAGTATCGAGTCCCGTGTTTTTTGAACAGATCCTCGCACTGTCCTTCTTCATCTCTAGGTTCGGCGGTGTAGACTATCAGACCCTCTTAAGCAGCGGCGAAGGCGACGGCGTTCGACCACAGAGAGGCGTCGGCGGTGTCAAAGATCGGAGAGGTAAGAAGGGATCCAACTCGTGGCTAGACCTCCTGGACAGCTTGGTGCCGTTGTAGACTATCAGACCCTCTTAAGCAGCGGCGAAGGCGACGGCGTTCGACCACAGAGAGGCGTCGGCGGTGTCAAAGATCGGAGAGGTAAGAAGGGATCCAACTCGTGGCTAGACCTCCTGGACAGCTTGGTGCCGTGGCGGACAATTTGACCCGGAAGCACTGCTGCCGATCGGGATGCGCGCTCAGTCGTGGGGGGGCTCAATCGTAAGGGCTATGGTATGATCCGCGTATAAAGGGGACGCCGCCGATAATGTACGGGACAGAGCCGCCGACGAGTCAAGATGTCGGCGTCGCGAATAAGCAGTAGAGCGACGGCGCTGTCGAGTCCTGCGAGCGGCGGCGATTACTGGTAGAGCGACGGTATCGCCGATTGCCAGGAGAGCGACGGTGTCGCCGATTACCAGGAGAGCGACGGCGTCGCCGATTACCAGGAGAGCGACGGTGTCGCCGATTGTCAAGAGGGCGATGGCGCTGTCGTTTCCCACGACGGGGGATAGCTCTGCCGATCACTTGCGCAGTGGCGAGTGAGCACGTGCCCCTGTTATTCCCTTAAACGGGGGCGGCGTCTTGTGTCGGCACACAATCTTCGGCGGAGGCGATAGAGAGCAAAAGGGCTAATAGAGACGAGAGGAGTGCACTGAGATCTATTCTGAACTACTGCTGCTGAACACTACATACATGAGGTCTATATATACTGGGGAATGCTGGGGAAGAGCGTCACAGAGGCGGCGACAGTGACGGCGCGTCACAGGCGCGCAATCGGTGCGGACCCGAAGATCGGGGCGCGCCGCGAAGCTGCCAAGACACGGGCGCGCGCTGATCGGGCTGGCGGTGATTGGCGCGGCGCATCATCATCGGGCGCGCTCGGATCGCTAAGTGGTCGCACCACACGAATATGAAACGTCAGGGGAGGCAATAATACTAAAAGGGGAATACGCGAGTGGCCGCCGCGTCCGACAATCGGACTCGGCGCACGAAGCAGCATAGTATGAACATGAAACGTGGTACCTGGGACCTTGTAAAACCACTACCCGACGTCGGATAAGCCAATCAACAGGAGCCGACGAATATTCCATCGGCTATACGGTTCGATATCCTTCCGCCGCAGTAGCCGATACATCCGCTGCAACGTTCCAGGCGCCCGCGTATCAGAAAGTGCGGCTGGCCAAGCGTACTCGGTTTGGGAAGTCTTCGAAGGACGGGAGGCGGCGGACGTATTGGTTGAGCCGCGGATCAAAGAGCGGCGGTTTAGAGGGTCTTAAGGAGCGGCGGAGGTGTAGCGGTCGGCGCACGATGGTATACTGTACAGAGTACTGAGGGGCCTGTACCGACGTACCGGTACAGGCAAGTGCGGCGCACTACACCGTGGCGGACAATTTGACCCGGAAGCACTGCCGCCGATCGGGATGCGCGCTCAGTCGTGGGGAGAGCTCAATCGTAATGGCTATGATATGATCCGCGTATAAAGGGGACGCCGCCGATAATGTACGAGACAAAGCCGCCGACAAGTCAAGATGTCGGCGTCGCGAATAAGCAATAGAGCGACGGCGCTGTCGAGTCCTGCGAGCGGCGGCGATTACTAGTAGAGCGACGGTACCGCCGATTACCAGGAGAGCGACAGTGTCGCCGATTACCAGGAGAGCGATGGTGTCGCCGATTACCAGGAGAGCGACGGTGTCGCCGATTGTCAAGAGGGCGATGGCGCTGCCGATTCCCAGGACGGGGGATAGCTCTGCCGATCACTTGCGCAGTGGCGAGTGAGCACGTGCCCCTGTTATTCCCTTAAACGGGGGCGGCGTCTTGTGTCGGCACACAATCTTCGGCGGAGGCGATAGAGAGCAAAAGGGCTAATAGAGACGAGAGGAGTGCACTGAGATCTATTCTGAACTACTGCTTCTGAACACTACATACATGAGGTCTATATATACTGGGGAATGCTGGGGAAGAGCGTCACAGAGGCGGCGACAGTGACGGCGCATCACAGGCGCGCAATCGGTGCGGACCCGAAGATCGGGGCGCGCCGCGAAGCTGCCAAGACACGGGCGCGCGCTGATCGGGCTGGCGGTGATTGGCGCGGCGCATCATCATTGGGCGCGCTCGGATCGCTAAGTGGTCGCACCACACGAATATGAAACGTCAGGGGAGGCAATAATACTAAAAGGGGAATACGCGAGTGGCCGCCGCGTCCGACAATCGGACTCGGCGCACGAAGCAGCATAGTATGAACATGAAACGTGGTACCTGGGACCTTGTAAAACCACTACCCGACGTCGGATAAGCCAATCAACAGGAGCCGACGAATATTCCATCGGCTATACGGTTCGATATCCTTCCGCCGCCGTAGCCGATACATCCGTTGCAACGTTCCAGGCGCCCGTGTATCAGAAAGTGCGGCTGGCCAAGCATACTCGGTTTGGGAAGTCTTCGAAGGACGGGAGGCGGTGGACGTATTGGTTGAGCCGCGAATCAAGGAGCGGCGGTTTGGAAGGTCTTAAGGAGCGGCGGAGGTGTAGCGGTCGCCGCACGATGGTATACTGTACGGAGTACTGAGGGGCCTGTACCGACGTACCGGTACAGGCAAGTGCGGCGCACTACAGCGGCTCGGTATCTTCTTGCGAGTAAGCGATGTTCATCGCCAGTACGCGCTGGATAACCTGAAAAAAAAATAGTTGGAAAAAAATAGTGTCCCTTTTACAAAAATAATCACGTTCACTTACTTCCTGTAACTCCTCGCATTGAATTCAGTTCATCTCGTGGAATCTTGCAGTGAGTACAAAATAGCTTGAGGTGTGAGTGGTCCGCAAAGCCAGCTACTCGGCACATTGCGGGATGATCGCATCCATCCGCGATGCAGTAAACTTGAACTTTTCAAGCTGAAAGGGAAATAAAAACGCCGATGAATCTCGAGATAAGGCATATAAGCTGTTACACACCATTAAGACGGCCCCGGGTCTTTACCTCAATTCCCTCTTTGTATAGTCTTATGAGATCATCTACCATGGCTTTAAAGAGGTGCTGCAACTCGCTGCACGTCAACTCTTTTGGGCCAGGAGACAGGGCGACCACGAGAAGATTACTCGGTTTATATCTGTGGAATAAAGTCAGTAAAATGCCCAGATTCTGACGCTGAAAAAATGTTACTTACCTGAGATGGACAGGGAGATTTGCCAGACTGAATGAGAAGACTCCAGAGCTGTAGCTGGAGCCATTCGTTGATCGCTCGCCTCTGAATCTAAAGGCAGGAGTCAGTTCAACAGAGAGCACAAGAAGTCATTCTTGACGATACCATAGTGAGGGAAACTCACCCATCAAAATGTAAAATGAGGCCAATCCTCAGCGAGTCAGAATCAGGAGGAGAAAAGAAGTGCAAGCCATCTTTGGCTCGCGCTTCTTTCTAGATATGTCCATTGCGAACGTCACGAAGAATACCGTCCACGGGTTCGACTTGAAGGGAATTTTCGAGTATTTCTTCAAACCGGTAGACGAGAGCAGGGATCTGAGAGCTGAGAGGAAAAAATGGACACTTAAGCGCAGGAACAGGAATCAAATTATTAGTTGTGTTTTGAGAGCCGTCAAAGTTCATTAACAAGCTAGTTTTAGACTGAAATAAGGGGATAAAGCAGTTGTAGCACCTAAGAACAATAGGAGAATCAGCAGGATAGATACGACAGCATTGAGGACACATTGGAAGGACGAGAAACGGTTCTCTGAGTCCAATAGTATTGAAGGCGGTCCTTAGAGTGACGACCGGTTTGTCGGTTTTGTCGAAATGTCTGAGACGAGTCAGAACAATTCTTGCTAGGCTTAGAAAAAGGTTGCAGGCCCGATGAGTTGCGTGAAAGCGAAGGTTAATATAAGAAACACCCAGAAGAAAAGGTTTCCAGAACAACTTGGCCGGCAAGAAATCAAAAAGTTCCCGAGCAGGAATGGGACAGTCAGGGACATCAAAGTGGAAGGGTTCCTCTTGGTCATCCTCAAAGGCAGGAACGTCTATATCAGATGTTTCTGCTTCTGGCTAAGAACCCAGAGAGCCTTCCGAGTCAGTACCGCTGGAGTCAAGCGAGTCTGCTTCTTGCAGAGGTCCAGAGGCTTGAGGATTGATTGGCGGCATGTCGACATCCATAGGGTCCACATATAAGTCCCCGTAGTCCGAGCCAGCAGAGCCGAAGTCATAGGAATCTAAATAGAAGGAAGGATGAGTAAGTGAAGAACTGCTGCACTTGCGCAGCAGTATGAAACTTCACATCGGGAATGTGAAGAGTTCAAACGAAACTTTTATCAACAGACTCACCTGATTCCTGGTTCCCAGATACAGCAGCACTCCTATCTATCATCTCCGCAGGTCCATCGATCTGATCCATCGTAGCACGAGCCGATGCGGCGTACAACTCTTGCTCAGCAGTCAAGCTGAACGTTGTTTCTCATATGGGTGGCGGTGTAGTGCGCCACACTTGCCTGTACCGGTACGTCGGTACAGGCCCCTCAGTACTCCGTACAGTATACCATCGTGCGGCGACCGCTACACCTCCGCCGCTCCTTAAGACCTTCCAAACCGCCGCTCCTTGATTCGCGGCTCAACCAATACGTCCGCCGCCTCCCGTCCTTCGAAGACTTCCCAAACCGAGTATGCTTGGCCAGCCGCACTTTCTGATACACGGGCGCCTGGAACGTTGCAACGGATGTATCGGCTACGGCGGCGGAAGGATATCGAACCGTTGAAAGGATCCGCTCAAAATCTCGCATCAGGATCAACGCGATCAACAGATCTACACGATCAGCTTTCCAAACGCGACCGGTAACCAAGCCAGCTATCAAAGGCCCAAGCAATCGAGCGGCCTAGGCAACAGTAACCCGTTACCACCCGAGCGCTAGAAGCACCGAAGCGGATACGTAATCCCGCTAACAGCTAACACCGCCGACCGCCTATTACCGCGGACTACCACTCTAACGCCGCCGACCAAGCAACCAGAGCGACCTCGATCAAAAGAAGCGATCAAACTTCTTAGAAGTCCAGAAGCACAACTACTAAAGCCTAAACGCTAAAAGGCTAAAGGCTAATAAGGTTTATGGAGACCTCACTGGCATTTCAGCACTGTCAAGTCTGTGCACGAGTTTACATGGTCCTTTATGAAGTATACTACTTAGTATGCACGGCAACGGTTGGTACGCGTGACTGTCACATCGAAACCGAGCGACACCTTCAGGATACAATGCATTCCAATCCACCAAGCCCAATAGTACCCAAGAAACGAGAGGAACTCACGATCACAACTCGGACCCCTCGAACTGCGAACCCGATAACTTGGAGAATGATTGGATGGTATAGACCGGAGTTGCACACACCATGTCCAGCATCTACGATACAGGCAAACCTTTATTTACCGAGAGATGCGAACCTGGAAACCAAGCAATTACAACTCCTTATACAACGAAGGATATGGCGCTACATTCGAGATATACGATACGAAGGCAAAGCATGGCTAGTCACCAGAACCCAGCAGAACCCACCAGCAGAGCTTATGCAGTTCATGATATGCCTTGGACCATACTCTACACCGACCCGACACCTTAACACTGACGTGCGAGTTATGCTTACCCTCGCTGGACCTCGAGATGAATTCCGAAGAATCACATACCGAGCAGCCTACATCGCTCCAAGAGCAAAGATGCCACTCAATGACGGCAATGACATCGTTATGGAGTACTGACAGCGGAGCATTCCATATCGGAGCACCACCTCTATTGTCTCAGTCAGCAACTCCAAAGAATTCTGTCATAGTGGAGACGACCTTACAAAGATTGGAGCAAAGTGGAGCGAAGCGCAGCAGGATGACAAAGGAACAGATGTAATGGTGGAGGAAAGTGGAGTAAAGTGGAGACAGGATGAGTAAGAAATAGGACGGAAAATGGAATATCTGGGAGCATAAATAGTTGTAGGATTAGGCCCTCATTTCCCCATCTTTCGATCCTCTTAACACACTGGTGTAAAGCTTGCCCTACAGCGAACTATTACTGTGTGCTTTGTACTATCACGCCTCTTGGAAATCCCAATCTGCTTTACTATTACCTCGTATCTGAAAGCATCCATAACTCGGACCGCGACTAGGAAGGCTAGTAAGGGACCGCGTGGTACAGCCAGACGTGGGTAGATAAGATCACCTCTGCACAACACACCGCTGCTTAGGCAAAAGGATCAAACCGGTGTAACCCCGGGCCTACTCCCTAACATTGGATCGAAAGATCACTCGCTAGTTTTACCACCACCTCTCACGGGCAAGGTTCTTGGCTAGTGTTTTATCGAGGCGAGGACCGTCGACCTCAAGTCCCTATCGACGTCACTAGTTTCGAGACTAGTACCCATATCGAATCCTCAGGACAAGTGCACATCCTGGAGAACGACAAACCCGATTCACTTAAATCACATATCTACTATCATAACCCCTACAACGACGAAGTGTACCTAATAGCAAAGGCATCTGGTAGCCCTGCAGTTGGGAGCACGCAAACAACAACCACGAAAGTAGCAGCAGTCCCTTCCACTATTGCTACATTCGACGAGAAAGGAACTACTTGGTTAACAGCACCAAGGAACAATAACCCTGAAGCATCAGGCGAGAAACGAAGTTCATGAACCGATCAGGAAACGCCAACAACAGAAGTAACGGTCATCGAACGAACGAACGGGCGAACGATAATCAAACGAGGTTCACACCTAGATCCCTCGACGAACGAGTTCAACATATCACCAACAGGCTACGTAGTCTGGAAAGCGATCACGACATACTATACGCGACAACGAACCACAGCATATTGTATCCACCAGTGATCAGAAGGCTACAAGAAAGGGTTGAAAGACTGGAAGAACGAACTGCAAACACGGGGCAGTCAAACAGTCTACCAACCGGAGCATACGCGACAGCAGTAGGAGATCGATTCGAAGCACTAGAAGCAACTACTCGAAGAATTGGAGCACAGGTAGCAGCTCTAGAGAGATATACTCTGGAATTGGATCGAGCAGCAGGGGCACTCAATCAACGGGTCATAGACGGGAACGGAGTACTTGACCGAGAGCTCAACGCTATCCGGAACAGGATTACGGCCCAGGAACAACAACTACAGACGATTGAGACGAGAGTCGGAGAGCTTAACAGGACAGCTCTAGATCAACCAAGGATTGTTCAAGACATCCATAACCTGCGAGAAGCCCTACTCCAACTAGGACAAACAATCGAGTCGAGTCAACGCACCTACGCAGCTATACTCACATCGGTACAGACAACCGAAGCTACCTCAAGGAACATACTCGAACACGCTCAACGAATTCGAGAAGTAGCTCAGGCAGCACAACGCTGGGAATACTTTCTACCAAGAGAGAGAGCCCAACAGGAACAGAGTTCTGACGAATCAGTGTCCTCAGACGAAGAAGCATCACGAAGGCCATTCTTACTCAGAACCCCACCTCGAACGGTTATCATCCAAGTACCAACAGTACCTGCAGTACCCGCAAGTGGTTCAGTAGCAACCCAAGCGCCAGAGAATCCACCACCACCATCCTATTCACCACCAGCAGTGCCCATAAGCACTTACGATCATGTCGACAACCGACCAGAAGGTGCAAGCACTGGAGCAGCAACTACAGACTCTTCAGACACAACTCTCTAAACACAGCATCAAGCTTCCGAAGTACTATGGCAAGCGAAGCGAAGATATTGATCTGTGGATTAGTCGATGTATCTCGAAGCTGGCACAGCATGGAGTCAAGGATGAGGAGGAGATCGCAAAGAGCCTATTTGCGGCACTAGAAGGCGACAGCTACGATTGGTTTGCAGAGAAGAATACCCTAACGTCATTCGATGCCAATGGGAAACTGAAACCAGTACCTGCGATTATCGCTGCAACAAATGGAATGTTCGCATCACTCAAGGACATGCTGAACTGGATGAGGATCCGAGCAGGACATCCGATCATTGGAGAACAGGAAGCCCTATTCCAACTACTATGCATCCAGCAGAAAGGAGCAAGCATTAGGGCGTACAACGACGAATTCCGACGACTCAAAGCACGAGCACCAGACACGATGGATAAGCAGATGCTCAAGTACATCTATGTCAAAGGACTAGACATGTGGGTCAAACGACGAGTCGAATCTGTACAACCCGACGCTTTCGAGAAGAACGACCTCGATGCATGGATGGAATGGACAAGCAACCTAGCAAACTCTGATGCCAGGCAAAGGCTCATGGGTAGTCAAACATATACCCCAAGATTCAAATCGAATGGACAGTCATCTTTCCGACCACCAGTACAAACAACGAAACGAGATCCAGACGCCATGGATGTAGATGCACTCCGAGGCTTGCCGAAGAAGGGAGGCAAATGCTACAACTGTGAAAAGTCAGGACATTACGCAAAGGATTGCAAGGCACCAAGGAAGCAAAAGGGTTCTTCCTCTAAGCGGCCGAAGAAGACTAATGGTGTAAAACGGAGGACGATGACAACACGAACAATCGATTTCAAGGAAACATGTCCCGATCCACACTGCCGAAGGCCAGTCCACTACGACCATGTAGCATGGGCTAAAGGCGATGAATCAGCAGGATGGACTTGCAAGCATGACGAAGAATACCGAAACAACATTCGCAAATCCCTAGCAAGTAAAGAGCAACAGGGAAAAGATTAAGACCTCCATCGAACGAGACTGCGCGATGTGAGTGTGACAAGGGTGACGAGAAAGGTTTCAACAACCAGTGTTTCAAACCTCCTGGGTTCAACCCCAGTGAAGCGATGTACAATAAGCGATTGCCAATACAAGCATTGCATCCCCGATTACCTATTCGAGTGAAGGTTGGAACAAAGACCCTAGCAGTCAAAGCGTTAATCGATTCCGGAGCTACATGCAGCACGATACACCCCAACTTGGTACGACACTACAGCCTATTCAAAAAGAGGCTTGATCACCCTCGACCTTTGAATAATGCGGATGGAAGTCCCAACCAAGGAGGAGCAATCACGCACGAGGTCTACACATTAATTTTTGATGGACCTAAACCGCAGCCACAAACGTTGGCAGTAGCAACCACAGGACAGGATCAGGTGATCCTAGGAATTGACTATTTGGCCAAAGTCAATCCCGAAATTGATTGGAAGAATCAAGTATGGAATCGGAATGGTAATTCGATACCATTCGAGCTCAACGTCATACGAGCTACCAAGAAGCGAAGGCACAGGAAGCGCAAACGGAAACGGCAAACGAAAGGCAAACCTGACAAGACAAGACCTAGGCATAACACGAAGCAACAGGCTCAGGACAGAGACAACTATCGACACTCTGGAGCACCAGGAATAATATTTGCGCCAAGGAGAGACAACAACGGACACTCTCACGAAACGAAGCCACAAGCGAAGCCGGAAACCAGACCAGCAACACCAAGACTGGAACAGGCAAAACAGACGCCAGAAGTGAAGAGTCCGAGCACGGAAAATATACCAGACTCTGCAACGAAACAGCCACAACAGGAAACGGCAAACAAGCATCATCGAGATGAGGAGGAAATAAACTACACTCCCAAGCGATGGAAGAAACAGGCACCACAAGGAACGAGTATAGTGCAACGACGACCAAGGCACATACCGAGACGGATGATCCCAGCATGGCAATTGTACCAGACATCCGAAGGCGAAACAGAAGAGATAACAGGCAAGCATAGCCTAGACGAACAGGAGGAAATAAACGACTCTCCGAAACGTTGGAAGAAACAACCACCACAGAAGATACATCCACTGAGGCAAAACATGCCGGAAGATGAAGAACTCTGGCCATCACCAGAAGAAAACCCGGGCATGAAGTATAGGATACGACCACGAAAGACACGGTATCCAGAGAAGCCAGTGGCAGGCATTATACGACCGAGAACGGCATCGTTAATGCGAGGAGCTAGTCCCACACCGAAGCGTACAAGATGGGCAGACAACGAAAGCGATATCGAGATGCAAGACGAGCAGGAGACAACAGAAGACACTCCTATGCACGATATAGAGCCAGAAGACATTGAAAGTCTTAGGACGACCAACCAACCAGCTACCCTTACCAGAAAGGAAGAGCTCGCTGCAAAGCTAGAGCTAGACATCAATCGAAATTGGTCACCAAGGCAGCAGAACCAAGTCTCACAGCCTCTGAACAAAGCGAGTTCAGTATCCCAGCAGTATTCTCAACAAAAGGCAGCTGCAGAAGGACTACTAGGAACACAGAAACGAGATTGGCGAAAACTCCTACCAAAGGAAATAGAAGACTACGCAGATGTCTTTGATCCTGACAAGTCAAGAAGGTTACCCAAGCATACGAAATGGGATATGGCAATTAACCTCAAAGAAGGAGTACCATTACCGAAACCGAGGCCTATTATCAAGCTCACACGAGAAGAGCAGGCAGCACTCGATGCTTATGTCAAAGAGTTACTTGACAAAGGATGGATTGAAAAGGTTCAACCACATGAACCATGTCCGGTAGCAGCACCAGTCTTCTTTGTAGGAAAGAAAGACGGAGGAGCACGAGCAGTAACCGATTACCGAGACATCAACGACACGACAGTATCAGATCCATACCCGATACCGATCATGAGTGTTCTCCCAGAGAAACTGGAGAAAGGAAAATTCTTCTTTACACTCGACATGCGATCAGGTTACAACAACCTGCGAATCCGAGAAGGAGACGAGTGGAAGGCAGCATTCCGAGTTGGCAATGCAGTCTACAAGCCAAAGGTCATGATGTTTGGAATGAAGAACTCACCTGCAGTATTCCAACGATTCATGAATGACAACTTCGAATATTGGCTCAGGACAGAAGAAGCACTCAACTATTTGGACGACCTTATTGGTCAAGCACAAACTGAAGAGGAACATTGGAAACTCCTCAGGGCAATTCTACAGAAATGCCGAGAGCTCGACATCTACCTCAAAATCGAGAAATGTCACTTCCTCCAAACCCAGCTCGACTACTTGGGATTTGTAGTAGGAACGAAAGGCATCCAGATGGATCCTTATAAGCTCAAAGCTATTCACGAATGGCCAGTGCCAAAGACGAAACGACAAGTTCGAAAGTTCCAAGGATTTTGTAACTTCTACCGAAGATTCATCAGGAACTATGCCGATACATTCGCACCTATTGGCGACCTTATCAAAAAGGATCGCAAGTTCATATGGGCAGAGGCACAAGACAAAGCATTCGAAAGTATCAAGAAGGCATTCGAAACGGAAGTCGCATTGGCAATGCCAAAGCCAGACAAATCATACACATTGGAAACCGACGCATCCGATGTAGCGATTGGTGCAGTCTTACAACAAGAAGACAACCAAGGAGAACTGAGACCTTTAGGTTTCATGTCGAAAACTCTAACGAACACCCAACGAAACTATCCGACGCATGACAAAGAGATGCTAGCAATCATGGAAGCACTCAAGCATTGGAGACACCTATTGGAGGGAACCAAAGAACCAGTAACAATCCGAAGCGATCATGCAAACCTCCGATACTTCATGACAGCTCAGAATCTATCGAGACGTCAAGCGAGATGGGCATTAGAGTTATCACGATATAACTTCAAGATTCTCCATTGGCCAGGCAAGAAGAACCAAGCTGACGAGCTATCACGACGATCCGACTATATGCCAGAGGACAAGGACAACTTAGGAGTTACCTTATTACCTCCTGATACGATCAAGCAACAAACATTGCGACGCACAGAGATCAACGGTCTATACAAGCTAGAAACTGAAATGGTCACTATCTCTGATCCTATTATCCGAACGATCAAGAGGAACTACAATACCGAGGAGGCTAAGAAGGAAATTCAGGCGATCAAGCAGAGCAACGGCTACAGTTACAGGAACGGCTTGCACTACGTAACCAATGCATTATATATCCCGCCGTCCGCCAACCTACGAGCGTTGCTAATCCGAAGGCGCCATGATCACAAACTTGCAGGCCACCCAGGAGCAGAAAAGACCATAGAGCTTGTAAAGCGATCATACTATTGGCCGAAGATGGAAGAAATGATCCGAGCATATACCGCAACCTGCGACATATGTCAGCGTGCAAAACCGATTCGACAGTTTCGAAATCCGCCGCTCCAACCGTTGGAGGCACCACATCAACCATGGGAAACCATAACCTGTGACCTGATTACCGACTTACCAGTCAGCAATGAAGGCTACAGTGCGATACTCGTTATAGTGGACAAACTCACTAAAATGGGGAAGTTCATTCCTTGCCAAGGAATACCCAATGCTAAGCAGTTGGCACGTTTGTTCCGCCAACATGTCTTCAAATACTACGGGGCCCCTAAACGAGTAATCTCCGACCGAGGTAGCAACTTCACCGCGCAATTCCTCAAGGAGTTCTGCAGACTCATCGATGTCGATTGGAAAACTAGTACAGCGTATCATCCACAAACCGATGGTCAAACCGAGCGACTAAATCAAGAGCTTGAACAGTACTTACGCTGCTATGTGTCCTACCGACAAACAGATTGGGCAGAGTACATCGATATAGCAGAATTCGCCTACAACAACAGGAAGCACAGTACTACACATCAGTCACCATTCTATACACTGTATGGATGGCATCCTCACCTGGACGTTGCGGAGACCGGTGATTCAAACGTCCCAGAAGCAATAAATCACCTAGAGGAGCTTCGACAAGTACAGCAAGAAGCCTATAATTCGATTAGGCAAGCGAATGAGGCAATGAAGCTTTATGCAGACCTGCATCGAGGCAAACTGCCAGAGTACAAGCCAGGAGACGAAGTGTTACTAGACATGAGGAATCTCAGTCGATTGGAACCAACGAAGAAACTTGCAATGAAATGGGCAGGGCCTTATAAAGTCGAGAAGGCAGTCGGACAAGTGTCATTCAGATTACGCTTACCCGAAACCCTTCCGATCCACCCAGTGTTTCATGCGAGTCTTCTCAGGCCTTACAAACGAAAGGAATACCCTGGAAGACCCACTTTGGATGAACCACCACCTATTGAAGTGGAGGGAGAAGCAGAGTACGAAGTGGAGACAATTCATAACACAAGACGTCATCGGAGCAAGGTCCAATACCTTATCCAATGGAAAGGATACCAGGAGCGAACATGGGAGCCACTTGACAACCTCAAGAACTCCTATCAAATGATCGAAGCATTCCATAAAAAGTATCCTCAGGCAATCCAGCCACCGAACCTTAACCAATGGATCGCCGCACGAAAACGAATGAGGCAATAGTTGCATCACATGCACTCCACCCGATGGAGCCGCTTATGGATCCACAATAGAGATGATGAGTAAGGTCCCCAATGACCTTACCAAGCGATGACATCAATGTGGCACACCAAAGCGAGAGCAGAGATAGAAGAATTAGGCAAGACATCGCCGACATACCAACAAGATGGTATAAAACATGGAGAACTTCGAGCTAAGGAACAACAACTCGAATCTCAACAGCTCTACTTCACTGCAGACGAACTACTACTCAGCTATGCCTATCTTCGATGAGCTACATGCATTCTGTCAACCAGAAGATGCACCAGAATGGACATTTGCACTTAGGCCACCGACCGAACGTTATCAATGGCCACAGCTGTGCAACCGATTCAACGAAGAGAACTACGAAGACGAAATCGTACCCCTATGCCCAGGAAAGTACTTCGACGATCTATTTGACAAGTGGAATGCAGTCCACCACAACCGAGACGAAATACCCCATCTTATGATGGCGAATCACTCAGACGAGTGGTTATTCAAACTCAGTAACCCTCGAGACGCAGCATTACGCCGACTCAATGATGATGCATTTCTAACCTACGCGATCGAACTCGAAACACAAGCATTACATCGAGGCAAGATCGACTTTAGGCACGAAACGACATACAAGAACATCATGGGCATCTATCATTCGGCAATTCAAATTTGCGCCTACCGACGAGACATGACTACCGCAATTCTTAACCGAATGATGCGATGGAGTCACTATCATCCGATGAGCATCGATGCGATGAAGTACATTATATACATAGCCGACCAGACGGGCTTCTATGCATCCCACACCATGCAGTTCATGACGGTACTCAACATGACGAAGTATTACGAAGGAACGAGATACCGAACGGTTATTGAAGCGAGGAACTCTACTACGGACGAGGTACCACTCGACAACATCGAGCACCACGTAGTCGAAGGCAAAGAGGTTAACTACGACCCTCATTACCTTATGGAACTCAACAACCGAGAGGAAGAAGCCAGAGAGAAACTACAGGCTACACGACACCCATTGCTGGAAGATCTGATGATCTCAGTCTACCAGTACCCGAACGAACTCTACCAGCCGGACGAGATGCTTACTATGTCGGAACAGGAGGACATGTACATACACTCCGACGATACAGAGTCAAGTGAAGAAGGTGAAAGCAGGGAACTATATACCCCAGCGAACTCGGCCCAGACTACACCTGAGGCTGAAGAATCCGAAGATTTGTAAACAACTCTTCTTTTATGCAACCCCTTTCCCATGTCGTGACCCGACATGGTCAATTATGCATTTCATTCTTACCTTATGATATTTATGGTCACATCCGACCAAATTATGCTTTATGCACCTCTTTATTTCACGCTTATTCGGCCAACCAGCACAAATGAAGCACTATGCAGAAGTGTCAAAGAACCTACAAGGGCCTAGACATTTTGTATATTGTTTTATTGTGCCGGCGCCGAATTGGCAGATTATGCCTACCTTTTATTATCCTCTATGCAACGGAGAAGCCAAAAAGGTTACGTGAAGTCACTCCCTTGCATTATGCTAGGATGTGCCTTCACGCTGAAAGGCACTCCAATTACACTCTTTCTTCGAAAAACTCCATTTGGGGGTTGAAGAGCCGTAGGTAAACACCTGGAACTTCACTCCCAAATTGGTATAAAACTTATTCATTAACGACTTAATGATTTTAATGACTTTATAATTTCTTTCTTATCACTTTCAATTGCGTCATATTCTTTACATGATGCACATTTCATATTCATATCCCTTCCCACCACCCTTTACAAGTCAATGTCTTCCCAGACACCCTTTTCACGACGTTCCTGCGAAGCAATACCTGCATTTTCGACGACTGGATCGATATCCTCAACGTCATAACCGAGCGCGAGGTGAACTCGAAGCGCAACAGTCGTAACATCGCGCTGGAACGATTGCATTTCAAAGTCGGCCTCCTAGAGGAAGATTAACGACTTGAAACGGCACAGAGCATGCATCACTTACCTGAGCACGCCTCTTACGCTCCAAAATCCAATGATTTATGCCGAAAATCGCGACAATAACGACAAAAACAGTAACAGCAGCGGCGACTTTCGACATTTTGGAGCAGAGATGATGATGGTCTGATAGCAAAAATCAACCATCACTAGGCGACCCTTTATCCGAGCTTTCTCACGGATTAGGATGAACATTTCTCCGAAAGTTCATCTTAGGGGGGGTGTAGTGAAAGGATCCGCTCAAAATCTCGCATCAGGATCAACGCGATCAACAGATCTACACGATCAGCTTTCCAAACGCGACCGGTAACCAAGCCAGCTATCAAAGGCCCAAGCAATCGAGCGGCCTAGGCAACAGTAACCCGTTACCACCCGAGCGCTAGAAGCACCGAAGCGGATACGTAATCCCGCTAACAGCTAACACCGCCGACCGCCTATTACCGCGGACTACCACTCTAACGCCGCCGACCAAGCAACCAGAGCGACCTCGATCAAAAGAAGCGATCAAACTTCTTAGAAGTCCAGAAGCACAACTACTAAAGCCTAAACGCTAAAAGGCTAAAGGCTAATAAGGTTTATGGAGACCTCACTGGCATTTCAGCACTGTCAAGTCTGTGCACGAGTTTACATGGTCCTTTATGAAGTATACTACTTAGTATGCACGGCAACGGTTGGTACGCGTGACTGTCACATCGAAACCGAGCGACACCTTCAGGATACAATGCATTCCAATCCACCAAGCCCAATAGTACCCAAGAAACGAGAGGAACTCACGATCACAACTCGGACCCCTCGAACTGCGAACCCGATAACTTGGAGAATGATTGGATGGTATAGACCGGAGTTGCACACACCATGTCCAGCATCTACGATACAGGCAAACCTTTATTTACCGAGAGATGCGAACCTGGAAACCAAGCAATTACAACTCCTTATACAACGAAGGATATGGCGCTACATTCGAGATATACGATACGAAGGCAAAGCATGGCTAGTCACCAGAACCCAGCAGAACCCACCAGCAGAGCTTATGCAGTTCATGATATGCCTTGGACCATACTCTACACCGACCCGACACCTTAACACTGACGTGCGAGTTATGCTTACCCTCGCTGGACCTCGAGATGAATTCCGAAGAATCACATACCGAGCAGCCTACATCGCTCCAAGAGCAAAGATGCCACTCAATGACGGCAATGACATCGTTATGGAGTACTGACAGCGGAGCATTCCATATCGGAGCACCACCTCTATTGTCTCAGTCAGCAACTCCAAAGAATTCTGTCATAGTGGAGACGACCTTACAAAGATTGGAGCAAAGTGGAGCGAAGCGCAGCAGGATGACAAAGGAACAGATGTAATGGTGGAGGAAAGTGGAGTAAAGTGGAGACAGGATGAGTAAGAAATAGGACGGAAAATGGAATATCTGGGAGCATAAATAGTTGTAGGATTAGGCCCTCATTTCCCCATCTTTCGATCCTCTTAACACACTGGTGTAAAGCTTGCCCTACAGCGAACTATTACTGTGTGCTTTGTACTATCACGCCTCTTGGAAATCCCAATCTGCTTTACTATTACCTCGTATCTGAAAGCATCCATAACTCGGACCGCGACTAGGAAGGCTAGTAAGGGACCGCGTGGTACAGCCAGACGTGGGTAGATAAGATCACCTCTGCACAACACACCGCTGCTTAGGCAAAAGGATCAAACCGGTGTAACCCCGGGCCTACTCCCTAACAGCGCATCCCGATCGGCGGCAGTGCTTCCGGGTCAAATTGTCCGCCACAGCACCAAGCTGTCCAGGAGGTCTAGCCACGAGTTGGATCCCTTCTTACCTCTCCGATCTTTGACACCGCCGACGCCTCTCTGTGGTCGAACGCCGTCGCCTTCGCCGCTGCTTAAGAGAGTCTGATAGTCTACAGCGGTTGGACAATTAGACGGACTCAAGGATACTTCTTGGTGGCCTGTATGAATGGTACGCGTTCTTGGTGAGAGTGGTACGTCGTGGCCAACACGAGTTTACCACCGGCACGTCCTGCTGATTTGATGCATAAGAGGCACTTGCAAAACCTCTCTTTTCTTCTCTGAAGGTAGAGTTCGAAGTAGAAATAACAAGATATATGCGTTGAAGAACTTACAGTTGACATCTTCTGCTTACAGGAAGTGATGATGGATAGAGAAGAAGAAGCGTGGACGACACGGCAGCATAAGTCTAAGTCCAACGGCTAGACGCGTCTCGTTCCAGATATTTACAGAAAATATTAAATCAGGTGACGCAGGTCAATACAGATAATCTAATCCAACCTTCCCGGTGGATCACAATAGATTATTTACGAGATAACTCACTCAGATAATCACATACGAGCTCATCTTATCTATTGCATCCCGCGGCCTAGACTATCTGTGACATGGATCTATAAGGCTTACAAAGATAATATATTTTCATCTACATTACAAATCGACCATTACATCTGATAGATGACTAGTATATGTCCTCCCAGGTGACCTGTATCTATCTCGACGCCCCCCACCAGATAGACCCAACATGCGGTGAATGCAGAGACGTATGTTCAGCACGTAGCAAGCGGTTGAGCCCCATTGAAATTTGACTTACAATATCTAAAATTTTAACCTTAAGCGGTGTCGATTTATGCAATTATCGAGTCAATGATAAGCAGAACGTAAATAATCTGACTATTCGTCGCTACTCCCTTGGTAATTCGCAGGTTATTTCGAGTAGAAACGAGTCGGATGATCCATAAACCTTATGACTCTGAAGCGGAAACTGCACAGGCCGGCAAGTATTGTTTTTAGGACTCGAGTGAGTAATGATTCATAGACCATACCGAAGAGATGTGGAGGCTGGGTGTTACATTTCCAGTTAGCATAGATGTACTGAGGATAGCATTGAGGATTAGAGCCGGAGGAAGTGCACACCTGGGGCAAAGAAAAATTAGTGTAAATTACGTAACACAATTGGATAATCATACCACCTTGCAACGGGAGACGAGGATGCTATGCATTTTCTCTTTCTTGTCCGGAAGAGACTCATACTCTCACTGCCAACCATGATCGTGCCCATTGCTCATAGGCTAGTGTCAAATTTGAGGAAGCGATCTATCTCATCATCAAAACTGTTTTCCATGAGCCTCAGAGAAATGTTTCTCAACTTCCGAATGGAAAGTAGCTTCCTTTCTATTGTCGCCGCCTGCGAATCACTTGGTTGCATATCTGCTCCCACGGACCTTTCCGAACATAACAATCCGAGAGATAATGAGGCATCTCTCCTAAACACCCTTTCTAGTTCATGATCACAACTAGTGGCTTAAAACATGCCGGGTCTAGCTATTTCGCCCTTTCCGGATGACATTCCTACACATCCTTTATTGGTTGTCGACTACGAGCTTATCAAGAACCGAGATTGCGAAGAAGTCGAAAAGCTTTGGAAGGCTGCAACTGAATTGGGCTTTTGGTAGTGAGTATCATCTATGCATTGAGGCATTTCATCTTCGCAACTTACTGTAATCACGAGTCTGAAGAATCATGGGGCTAATAGCGAAGTTGACGGGATGTTCGACATGGGAGCCGAGACGATGGAGCTTTCAGTGGCGGAGAAACTGAAATTTGACCAAGGTGACGGTGGTCAGTCGTTTGGGTAATAGCCTGTTCTTCGGCGGAGCACCATCGACACTTTGCTAATGGCAAGTTTTAGGTACAAGGCAACTGGTGTTTATGCGACCAATGAATACGGCGATCCGGATAACGTCGAGTTCATCAATATTTCTAGGGAGGACGCTCTTGCATACCCCGAGGTCGTTCATCGGACCTATCCATCCACTGTCAATTCTCGAATGGGAGCTACCATTACTCCTTTCGTGCGCAAGTCTCTTGCAATCATCGATACAATTTTTTCGGTGTTTGAGGAAAGGCTTGATCTTCCGATGGGTGCGCTCCTGAGACTTCATTGCCACACAGACAGCAGCGGTTCGGAAGCGCGTTGTATCAAGAGCCCACCTATCCATGCTAACAGGAATTCTGCGATTGAGAAGGACATGGTAGCTTTGGGAGCCCACACGGACTTCGGATCTCTCTCATTTCTACACAACCGGATTGGAGGTCTGCAAGTTCTTCCGCCGGGGTCATCAGACTGGCAATATGTTCTACCAATTCCTGGGCACGCTATTTGCAACATTGGCGATGCCCTCACGATATTCTCTGGAGGTATCTTAAGATCCAACCTTCATCGTATCGTTCCGCCGCCAGGAGCTCAACGAACGTGTACACGTTGGTCCGTGGTATTCTTCTCTCGGCCTGGTCATAATGTACCTCTACGTGCTTTGGAAGAGAGCGATACAATAAAGGCGGCCATTGCCCACATGAGTCCTGAGGACCAAGCGAAACACAGACCTGGTGTGACTCAAGGTGATTGGTATGCTAGACGTGTGTCAAAAGAAAGGATAAAAAATATGAACGTGCGTGAATGACAGAAACTTTATTGACTCGCTGACCTTCTCTTCGGTTTTCTATGTAGGGCCCCGAGACTTGGCATGCTTCGAGAGGAATGGAGTACAAGCCAAACGTAATCTAACGCTCTGTCGAAGAGGTTCATCAGCTGCTTGGACGTAGCCAGACTGCTGAGCACAGACATTTGTTCTGAATGACGTCGTCCAGACTCTGTCCTTGCAATGATTTCCTACATTGGTTTAATGGTACATGGCCATGCAACTGCATCCGGTCGAAGGGATTTCACTCGGCCTACATTGACCACGAGACCTCTTTACCTTGTGCGCTCATCGGACGAAGTCCAAGTTTAGTCGTCGCGCTGAGTGGTCTCATGAACGCGTCGGGATATATTTGATGATTGAATGCAAACGGACTCCATCGGCGAAGCGTTTCCTGGCTTCGAAGCTTCACTCATCTCTGCTGAGCGAATGCCTCTATACCCGCCACAAAGCCGACTTATTCGGGTGACTGTTTTATTTCAACTCGAACGAAGATTGAGTATTGGGCGCTCGAACTAGATGTCGAAGCTCCTGTTGAAAGTTCTCCCATACTGCGATGGGCACATCGATTTCCTCTCTTAACTCGAGCATACTCTTAGGATCTCTCAGGATGTATGCTGATACTCACACGCTCAGGATACACCACTGGCTAGTCAATGCTAAGACTAAGGATGGCAATAGACTGCGACACTCTCTGGGAATCTTCGTGTGTATAAAAACAGAATTCGGTCGCGTACTAAACACAACCCAACCCCGTTGATAGTAGTCTCCCTAAATATGCCTGGATTCATGCTTCCTCCTTTCCCAGAGAATCTCCCTACGCACCCCCTCCTTATTGTTGACTATGGACTCGTCAAATCTGGTGATGCTCAAGAGATCGACAAACTCTGGAAAGCCTCGACGGAATTAGGCTTCTGGTAGTACGTGGTGCCACTTGTTTTACTGTACAACCAGGCGCTAACTTTCGTATAGTCTGAAGAATCATGGCACCGACTTTGAAGTCGATGAAATGTTTGACATGGGCGAGGAAACCTTAGCTCTCCCTCAAGATGAGAAGATGAAGTTCATCAAGGGTGAAGGTGGCTTTTCCTTCGGGTAATACTCACTATGTCGCACTTGCTGACTACCGAGACTGACTCTTTTTCGCCAGTATAAAGAGATTGGGTTCTATTGCGACTAATGAGTACGGCAGTCCAGATAACGTAGAGCTCATCAACGTCTCCAAAGAAGACGCGCTTGCGTATCCCGAGGTTTTCCACCGTACTTATCCTTCCACGGTCTACACTCGAATGGAATCAACGATCGCTCCATTCGTGCAGAAATCCGTCGACATCATCGACACAGTTCTGTCGGTCTATGAAATGAAACTTGGACTCCCTGCAGGTGCACTGCTTGAACTCCATAGACACATGGAAGCAAGTGGTTCGGTGGCTCGCTGTATCAGGAGTCCGCCCAAGAGATCCAGTTTTGAAGGTCCCATCACGAAGGAAGACGTGTTCCTTGGGGCGCACACCGACTTTGGGTCCCTCTCCTTCCTACACAACCGTCTCGGAGGACTGCAGGTTCTTCCTCCTGGCAGTTCAGAATGGCAATATGTTCTCCCAATCCAGGGTCACGCCGTTTGCAATATCGGAGATTCGCTTTCCATGTTCTCTGGAGGCATCTTGCGGTCAAATCTGCATCGCTCTGTCCCGCCTCCTGGAGCGCAGGCATCCGAGACTCGCTGGTCAATGGGCTACTTCTCGCGGCCAGCAAATGACGTGATGCTCCGTGCTTTAGATGAAAGCCACGTCGTAGACGACGCGCTATCGCACATGAATTCTGAAGAGCGAGCGGTGTATTTCCCGAATGTTACACAAGGAGATTGGTATGCCAGGAGAATGAACAACATCGAGCTAAAGAACAGGAAGGTACGTTTAACTTCAAGTCAAGGAGAAGAACAGGGTCATGCATAATTTCTTTTGAATAGGGTCCCGAGACGTACCGCGCGAGCAGAGGTATGGAATACAACCCTCATGTTATTTGAAGTAATTGTGGTTAGGATATGAGGAGCTTAGATATGCCTTTGTAGTGCGCGTGTTGTAGAATGGAATGTCATACTTTGAACGTTCGTTGAGGATCGACAAAGATTCGCAGATCGACAGAGGTGTGATGGCTGCAGTCAACAACTTGTGATCCTTCCTCACCACGAACGGCTGTGTGCACGAATAAGTCGCTCCTCAAGGTGAATAGCCATGAACACTAGTTATCGTGCTTTACTCTCGTGCCCATCACTGCTGTAAATTAGGACAAATGGTCCTCATTCCAGTTCATCCCATTCACACTTGAAGGGCGTCGCAACGTACGCATCATCCGACGGACTCTTAGGGCAAGGAAAATACATCCGGAATGCGTTGGGGCATTCTGGTGCGTTAGAATGCAAACGGACTTTGTCGACGAAGCATTCCTAAGCATCGAAGGACAGCGCAAGTGCGCAATTCTGGTAAACAAGACTCGTGATGACCGATTCTTATCGGTGTTTTCCTCGGATTTATCGTATCTCTCACAAAGCTTGAGTATTCAATGCTCAAACTGAATGTCGAAGCCCTTGGGTAGAGTTCTGTTGCCCCATTGCAACCGACCGACCGGCACGCCTGCTCGGGTTCATATGCCTGGATCTCGCTTTGTTTGGATAAAATGGAGTTCGAAGTCCTGATATAAAAACAGACTTCCAAACGTGTACCAATGTCATCCAACTGTTTTGCTGACAGTCTCTCCAATCATGCTGGGACTCACACTTCCCCCATTTCCTGAGGATCTCCCAACTCACTCTCTCATAATTGTTGATTATGGACTGGTAAAGTCTGGGGACTCTCAAGTGATCGACAAGTTCTGGAAAGCCTCGATAGAACTAGGCTTCTGGTGGTACGTATCATTACCTATTTAACTGGATCTGCGTCGTTAAAGTTCGTATAGTCTGAAGAATCATGGCGCTGAACTAGAAGTCGAGGGTATGTTTGACACGGGTGAGGAAACATTGGCCCTTCCTCAGGAAGAGAAGATGAGATACTTAAGGGGTGATGGGGTATTTACCTTCGGGTAAGAATCACAATACTGCATATACTTTTAATTGAGATTAACGCTCTCTCGTCAGCACAAAGCAATTGGACTCAGGTGCGACGAACGAATACGGCAGTCCAGACAATGTCGAGTATATCAACGTCTCCAAGGAGGACGCGCTAGCGTACCCTGAAGTTTTCCACCGGACTTATCCTTTGACGGTCAATGCGCGTATGGAATCGACGATCATCCCGTTCGTGCAGAAGTCAGTCGATATCATCGACACAGTCCTGTCCGTCTACGAGATGAAGCTCGGTATGCCGGCTGGTATATTGCTCAAACTTCACCTACACATGGAAGCTAGTGGCCCGATCACCAAAGGAGACGTGTTCCTTGGAGCCCACACTGATTTTGGATCGTTCTCCTTCCCGCATAATCGTCTCGGAGGGCTGCAAGTTTTCCCTCCTGGCAGCACCGAATGGCACTATGTTCTCCCGATACCTGGTCATGCCATTTCTAACATGGTTGCGAAAGTTTATAACTTTAATGTACATTCCGGTGCTGATCTTCACGGCATGCAAATCTTGAATAACCTCGCCTCGCTTCTCATCGCATCTATCAACTCATATCAATTCGTCCTTACCCTTCTTGCATACCCTTGCTACCGAAACCTTCTCGTTCTTCAACCTTTCGCAACTCGACACTCGCTCACTCATACCATCATGGCACTCGCTCGTTCTCAAGAACGAAACTATCATCGAACTTCTGGAGGATGTCCTTGGTGTACTTGACCTTTGCCAAGTGCTAAGATGCGATCTGCTGGATACTGTCCTCGGCAAACAAGTCCGGGCTACTCGAAGACCTCCATACCTCACTGATAGGGAACGTGCACGAGCACACGCACGGCTTTCCCAGTAAGGTGGCGGTGCCAGGCTCTTCGTTGACGCCACCCACAAGTGAGAGATGTCATTGATGCCTTGCTGCAGAGCATCAGGTGAGAACTTGTTGATCGTGTAATGTGTTGCACGAGCAATACCTTGCGTGCCCGCATGTACCTGCAAGTAGAAATACACTCATCGCCCTGGTCAACAACTGTCCTCGCAAACAAGTTCAAGGTCTTGTCTGCATCTTCCATCTTCCTGGGTATCTACGGTGGTCAAGATGGTACACGGTTGCGATAATACACTATGGAAACTGAACATCCTTCTGGACAATATTCAGTCGGTCGGGTTGTCCGGGATCGATAGTCTGTATGCGACGACACCCAAGGAGTCGGATTTCCTGGCAAGAGTCAAAGTCCAGGAAACAATTCGCAAGAATTGTGGGACTGATCTTGGTTGCGATGTCGGCGCTGTCCAGAGATGGTATCACAGCATTAGCAGGTCTTGACACTGAAAAGTCGAACGAATTATAAAACGCCTCCGCTCTGTTATCTCGTACGAGGCCGGGACGATTCGCCTTCATCACGCGTCTTTCGTCGACTACTTATTGTCGACTGAGAGGTCCAAGGGCGAGCCATGGAACATTAACGAGCTTATTCAGAAGCGGAGTATAACGCAGCGGTGTTTCGGCATCATGGCGGAGAACTTACGCTTCAACATATGCAACCTTAAATCTTCGTTCTTCCGCAACGAGGAGGTCCTGGATTTGCAGACACGTATCGCGATTAATATTCGAACGCACCTGGATTATGCATGTCGATTCTGGGTTGTCCATTTGTGCGAGCTATCGAATTCAGTTGTTTCGACCGAGTTGAAGGATCGTATGAAGAGTTTCGGAAATGAACACCTACTACATTGGCTCGAGGTGCTTAGTCTGACAGGGCAGTTCAATCGAGTCACCGTCCGAGCTTTGTACGATGCAAGTCTGTGGTCAGCGATCAGTGACTTTTCTGATCTTACTGCAGTCAATCGACGAAGAGATCTATCCTCCCTTTTGGGCAATGTATGGGTTGGCGAGTGTCTTTGCATATCCGGTTTCACAAAGCGCTCCTCATATCTATCTATCTGCGATATCCCTTTGGAAAGGCGAATCGCTCATTATTCAGTAACTCACCCGATTGTTAAAGTAAGCAGAACGGGCATAAGGACCCCACGCCAGTGTTGCAAGGGAACACAGAACGGGCGAATTCAATAGTGGTCTCCCCTGATGGGGAGGACATGGCATCTGGTTCTGACGACAAGACAATTCGTGCCTGGAGTGCCTTCAGCATCGAGCTCATTGAAGGTCCGTTTGAGGTGTACTACAAGGTAATCTCCCTCTCGCTCTCCCGGATGGGAAACCGGTCGTGTCAGGCTCCAAGAACGCGACGATACACATTTTGGATGTCAACAATGACAACCTCGTCTCTGATTCCGACGTCATATCGGTAGCGTTCTCACCAGACAGCAGACGCGTCATCTCCGTTTCTGGCAGGAAGGTAAAGTTTAGTCGCGCTGAGTGATCTCACGAACGCGTCGGAATATATTTGATGATAGAATCTGATAGAATGCGAACGGACTTCATCGGCGAAGCGTTTCCTGGCTTCAAGGCTTTTCACATCTCTACTCAGCGAAGTGCCTCTATCCCCATCACAAAGCCTGCTCTTATCGGGCCGACTGTTCCGTTTCAGCTCGAACGAAGATTGAGTATTGGGCGCTCTTGGGCGCTCGAACTAAATGTAGAAGCCACTGGTTGAAGTTCTCCCACCCGCTGCGATAGGCACATCGGCTTCCCCTTTAACTCGAGTATACTCTTAGAATCTCTCAGGATGTATGCTGAATCTTACATGCTCAGGATACACCACTGGCTAGTCAATGTTAAGACTAAGGATGGCATGTAGCTGTGACTCTCTGGAAATCTTCGTGTGTATAAAAACAGAGTTCGGTCTATACCAAAGGCAACCCAACTCTGTTGATCGTAGTCTCCCTAAATATGCCTGGACTCACGCTTCCTCCTTTCCCAGAGAATCTCCCTACGCACCCCCTCCTTATTGTTGACTATAAACTTGTTAAATCTGGTGATGTGCAAGAGATCGACAAACTCTGGAAAGCCTCGACGGAGTTGGGCTTCTGGTAGTACGTGGTGCCAGTAATTTTACTGTACAATTGGGTGCTAACATTCGTATAGCCTGAAGAATCATGGCACCGACTTTGAAGTCGATGAAATGTTCGACATGGGCGAAGAAACCCTAACTCTCCCTCACGATGAGAAAATGAAGTTCATCAGGGGTGAAGGTGGCTTTTCCTTCGGGTAATACTCATTACGTCACACTTGCTAACTACCGAGACTGAATCTTCTACTCCAGCATAAAGATATTGGGTTCTACTGCGACCAATGAGTACGGCAGTCCAGATAACGTAGAGTTCATCAATGTCTCCAAGGAAGACGCGCTTGCGTATCCCGAGGTTTTCCACCGTACTTATCCTTCCACGGTCTACACTCGAATGGAATCAACGATCGTCCCATTCGTGCAGAAATCCGTCGACATCATCGACACAGTTCTGTCGGTCTATGAAATGAAACTTGGACTCCCTGCAGGTGCACTGCTTGAACTCCATAGACACATGGAAGCAAGTGACTCGGAGGCTCGTTGCATCAGGAGTCCGCCCAAGAGATCCAGTTTTGAAGGTCCCATTACGAAGGAAGACGTGTTCCTTGGGGCGCACACCGACTTTGGGTCCCTCTCCTTCCTACACAACCGTCTCGGAGGACTGCAGGTTCTTCCTCCTGGCAGTTCAGAATGGCAATATGTTCTCCCAATCCAGGGTCATGCCGTTTGCAATATCGGAGATTCGCTTTCCATGTTCTCTGGAGGCATCTTGCGGTCAAATTTGCATCGCTCTGTCCCGCCTCCTGGAGCGCAGGCATCCGAGACTCGCTGGTCAATGGGCTACTTCTCGCGGCCAGCAAATGACGTGATGCTCCGTGCTTTAGATGAAAGCCACGTCGTAGAAGACGCGCTATCGCAAATGAATCCTGAAGAGCGAGCGGTGTATTTCCCGAATGTTACTCAAGGAGATTGGAACTCCAGGAGAACGAGCAACAGCGAGCTCAAGAACAGGAAGGTACGTTTAACTTCAAGTTGAGGACTAGAGCTGGGCTGGGATCATGTATTAATTTCCTTCGAATAGGGACCCGAGACGTACCGCACGAGCAGAGGTATGGAGCACATGCCTCATGTTTATTGAATTGACTGTGGTAAGGATACGGGGATTTTAGTTATGCCTTTTGTAATTCTGCGTATGCTGTAGAATGTCACGAATTCAAATTATTCGATTATTCGATTATTTTAGAGAGAGTATGTCATTGAGGATCGGCAAAGATTAGCGCGGATCGACAGAGATCCATGACTCAGTCTTCTCGATATCACGTTCTTCGCAACTTGGCACCGCCTATGTAAATTGCGTGACGACTTTTTCCCGGGCGGAGTTTGAAACCTAACCAAATATAGTAAGTCGCGCCGATCATTGTGTCCCACTTTCCACACAACATGTGGATATTGAGTTCTGACTTGCATAGAGCTCTCACAACACAAAATTGTAAATAAGGACTGACATATATGGACAATGGTGAGTAGTAAGAGGAGATTTGGGACTGAATAACTTATTAACAGCTCAAATTAGGTAGATTACCTTGAATAAATGAGAGATACTTGAATATGCATGACTTTGCTTTCTTGTATCTCTCCGAATTCTTCAGCTATTTGAATGATTTAAAGTATAGAGTCATCAGGAGAACCAATAGCATCTATTGCACTGTCCTTTTCTTCAATCAAATGAATGAGGGAGTGGTGCTTTGCCATCATATTTTTACAATGTTATCTGACCAGAACAACTCTATGATAATAGTTAGCATCTCTTTTTTGTCATTAAGATGATTCTGAACATTTGGTAAATCAATCTGAACTATCTTAAAAGCAGTTAGAAGTGTTGTGCTATTTGGGTCAGCAATTCTGCAATTTCGCTTTTTTGGTTTCAGTGTCACGTGATCACGAAACTCTATCTCGGGCCAGTTTTTGTGCACTGGCTCTTCCTCCACAAACTATTGTTGAGCACTTCCAAAAGTGAATGGTTGTATTTGTATTATGTATTAGATCACAAATTAAAGTGGAAATGCAAAATTGGAAAGAAAAATAGAGAGTAACTGTAGTTGAAACAGCATATATGCAGATTTACTCCATGAATTCTTGGATTTATACCAGAGTTTCACCACATACCTAAATTCTATTCAATTTTGAAGATTTTGTTCAAAACAAATTTTGGAGAAGTTGCTCTGTTCTTGATATATGCTCAAAAAATTGGCTTTTCTCCTTGAATGTTTGGCAAATTTTCTCTATTTTCCCATATTTGTATTCAGAATTATCAAATACATTTTTGAGGCATTTTTACATATTTTTTCTTCAGTTGTGGAAGCCATGAAAGGCCTTTGAATGCAAAAACACAAAAAGTGAGACACTAAAATCTGCGTGTCGATCACAAATGACGTTGACGCTTAAGCGAGCCGTGGGAAAGGCACAGAAATCAGATAGGCGGTGCCAGTCACCATTCAACTTGCACACCGGGCAAAAACTCATTCCGCGCCCTTAGAAATTTTGATCGGAACGGGTGAGCTCTCATCCGATTGGCTTTTTTTCCATTCTGGGTAACATTTTCACGGTTCGGAAATGAGTTTTTGCCCGGTGTGTTGGTGGTTGTGATTTGTTACACGACACGTGATCATTGTGGAGAAACGTCAACCCAACAATCCAGACACGCAGCCCGCGTTCTCTTTTGCCCACCATGTCCTCGAACACGACTCAAAATTTGGCTTGCTACAGAGTATACATGCCATACGAGATCAAGCCTGGCACTGGTCACAGCTCGTACTCCAACGCATACCCTTTCCGGGTGCCAGACGGCGGTTATGTCGAAGACCTGAAGAAAGCCATTCGAGACCATCCGGATTTGAACCGCCACCTGGATGGCGACGAACTAATTCTTTTGAAGGTATTTCTCGGTCATCTCCCATTCTATCGTTATACTAAAAAAAACCACTACTGTTTCCACAGTGTGGCTCTCTGTCCGTGTTGCCAGTAAGCGCACGCTATAATGGTGCTTTGAAATGGATTCGTGATCACGCCCATAATGAAGAGATCAGGATGGACAGCTCTCTTCTCCTTACTGACTACTTCGGCACTGGACCCGCACCTCCGAGCTCCAAGGTGATAGATGTGATTGCCGTGACGGAGTCCAGTGCGTTTCTCCTCTCTTCACCCATCTACAATATTCCTAAAGTGGTTTCTCGCAAGTTCTGGAAAGCCGTGACGTGGTCTATGCTCTTCCGGACATTCATGCTTCCAAGGTCTCGAAAGGTCGGTTCTGTTCTTTATATGTAGGTATGCTCAGGTCATGACGTGGCTTCCAGACCGATTGTCGCAGCTTGATGGTATGAAGCGGTTCCCGAGTTCGTCAGAGGGCGTGAAGAGTGAGGAAAATATAAGGGGATGGACCAACGACAATACTGGTGTTCATACTCACCGGCCGGTTGGAAACTACGGCCCGCCAACTGCTCTTTTCCATCCTGCCCTCGCCAGGCTCAGACATCGCCTGAGGCACCTCGATCAAATTGACGAACCGTCCGCTGATCATTTCGAGTGGGCGCACAAATTTATTCAAGTTTGCAATAACGGGTTCAGAAAAGAGAAGATTCTGGAAGGAGAATTGAAGCAGATCATCAATGCTCTTATTGGTGAGGACGCCACATGGCAGGAATTGCTTCAGGACAATAGGGCGAAACCAGATGCGGTATGGGGACAAATAATACGAGCGATCTTGGAACTCAAGAACGTCGATGGGTTGGGCGGGAATCCGATACTGCAAGCTACGCTTGATTACACGAAGATTCTCTTTCAGGCTCGGGATGTTCAGGCTCAGGTTCGTCCTTCCATTGGTTTCGTGCTAAACTCGACTTATTTCAACGCTCATTGTATTTAGCACCACACTTGTGTGGTTCGCTCGAACTGGCCTATCATCTTCATCGGCATAGCAGGCAGTCGGTTAGAAATATCTACTGCTGTTTTCACCGATGGAATCTATTCCGACAAACTGCTCTCGGAGGATTTCTACATTGACGCCTGGCAATCGGAAACTGTATTACATGTGGGCCGTATCTTCAAGGCGCTCTCTCTTGCAATCGAGGAACTCAGGGTATACTACGAACCGTTTTCTGATGGCGTGGAAATGAATGCAACCATTGCTCACGTGTATCCCAATCCTTTGCCCTGTGAAGGTTATCACATCCCTCGGCTAACTTACATCGGCAAGCTATCGCACATGGGGGGATTATTGGACAAGAAGGACAAGGAGGTGGTACGGCTGGAGAGACCATATGCTCTTTACCGCGCAAGAATGGTCTGGCGACGAGGTAGACGTTGTAGTAAAGTTCACTGTGCGTTACCATGAACAGGCGCATCGGATACTCGAACAAAACGAACTGGCGCCGAGATTGCATTTTTGTATCCCTCTTGTTGGGGATATGTACATGGTCATCATGGATTATATCGAAAACACGCCGCTTTACCTCGCGAAACCTGAAGATCTCGAAAAAGTTCTGAGCGATGTCGAGACTGCAATCGACCTGCTTCACGCAAAAGACCTGGTATTCGGAGACCTCCGCATTCAAAATATCGTTCTCAAGCCGAAGGGAAAGGCCATGCTAATCGATTTCGACTGGGTCGGCAAGCACAAAGTGGATAGATACCCTGCATCCTGGAATAACGACGCCGGGAAATGGTCCCCAAGCGTAGACAGGAGGGTGCTGATGGATAAGGCGCATGATACGTTCATGCTTGATAAGCTGAGGCAGCACTGGGGGAAGTAATTACCGTGTGTCGGGTCTGTCTTAGTGTAGAAATTCTGTATCAAGGATGGTTCGCGGAATGACATGCATGAAGATGTACTTTACAATGACCTCAATCTCCGGCCTTTCTCTCTCTCCCGTGTCTCCTTTTCCTTCATGCTCCTTATTTTATTCATGATCTTAATGTGTCTATTGTCTTTATTTCTGTGGATGTTGTGGGTTGGAGCGTGACTGTCACATCAAGATCTCTTCCTTATTACCTGATTGCCTGAAAAAACGGTCCCGTGAGAAATTCTCCAAAATCTGTGCCGTCTTCAAGATATCAATCTCATCATGGACTAGCCTGGCACTTTGTCCTTGTCCTTGAGTCCTTCCACAGACGAACGACAATGTGAGCATTTGAAAAAATATTCGTAACAAAAAAGCTTCAGCGAAAGCATCTCACGCAAGTCGTCCATCTTCAACAGTAACTTGTAGAAGGATTTCAGATTTTATTGCTAGATTTATTCTTTCTAATCGAATTCGTACAGATTCAAGAAGCATTAACCAGGATAAAGTAAAGATGGGAAATGCTCATTAAATTTGCTTCATAAAGATTAAAAAAGAACGTAAACTGGTGAGCCGTGCTAGAGATCTCAGCTGGAAAGAGGGTTCATGAAAATAATAAACGAAGGTTTACGGAATCCTCGAAACGAAGCAGCTTGTGAACCTTCACCACGAACATCTATGTGCACCGATTCGCTCTTGGTCCAGTTCACCTTATTCACACTTGAAGGCGCCTCCATGTATGCATCATCCGACGGACTCACAGGACAAGGAAATACATCTGGAATGCGTGGTGTCTTAGAATGCAAATGAACTTCGTCGACGAGGCATTCCTAAGCATCGAAGGACAACGCAAGTCTGGCCGATTCTCACCGGAGTCTTCCTGCGGTTTTATCGTATCTCTCACGAAGCTTGAGTATTCAATGCTCAGACTGAATGCCGAATCGTAGAGTTCTGTCTCCCCACTGGAACCGAACTTTTGTGACCCCTCGGCAGTGTCGGCCCGCCTGCTCGGGTTCACATGCCTGGGTATTGCTAGTGGCCAATCGTTGTTCAAATGAAGTAAAGTTCGAAGTCTTGATATAAAAACGAACTACCAAACGTGCATCAGTGTCAACCAACTGGTTTTCTAGCAGTCTGTCTGAACATGCCGGGACTCACGCTTCCCCCCTTTCCTGAGGATCTCCCAACTCACCCGCTAATAATTATTGATTATGGACTGGTAAAGTCTGGTGACTCTCAAGAAATTGACAAGCTTTGGAAGGCCTCGACAGAGCTAGGCTTCTGGTAGTGAGTATCATTATCTCTTTAGCTGCATTTTCGGGGCTAACCTCCGTGTAGCCTAAGGAATCATGGTGCTGAACTTGAAGTCGAGGGTATGTTTGACATGGGCGACGAAACATTGGCCCTTCCTCAGGAAGAAAAGATGAAATACTTAAGGGGTGATGGGGCTTTTACCTTCGGGTAAGAATCACGATTCTGTCTATGCTTCTAATTGAGATTAACACTCTCGTCAGCATAAAGCAACTGGGATCAGGTGCGACGAACGAATACGGCAGTCCAGACAATGTCGAGTTTATCAACGTCTCCAAGGAAGACGCGCTAGCGTACCCTGAAGTTTTCCACCGTACTTATCCTTCTACGGTCAATGCGCGCATGGAATCGACGATCATCCCGTTCGTGCAGAAGTCAGTCGATATCATCGACACAGTCCTGTCCGTCTACGAGATGAAGCTCGGTATGCCGGCTGGTACATTGCTCAAACTTCACCCACACATGGAAGCTAGTGGTTCCGAGGCTCGCTGCATCAAGAGTCCTCCCAAGAAAACCGGTTCCGAAGGCTCGATCGCGAAAGAAGATGTGTTCCTCGGAGCCCACACTGATTTTGGATCGCTCTCCTTCCTGCATAACCGTCTCGGAGGGCTGCAGGTTTTTCCTCCTGGCAGCACCGAATGGCACCATGTTCTCCCGATTCCGGAACATGCCATTTGTAACATCGGCGATTCGCTCTCCGTATTCTCTGGAGGCATCTTGCGCTCAAATTTGCATCGCACGGTCCCGCCTCCAGGTGTGCAGGCGTCTCAGACTCGTTGGTCCATGGGATATTTCTCTCGACCTGCGAATCGTGTATCACTATGCGCTCTGGACGAAAGCGAGGCCGTGAAGGACGCATTGTCTCGCATGAGTTCAGAGCAGAGAGCTATGTACTTCCCGAACGTGACCCAAGGAGAATGGTATGCCAGAAGAATGGACAACTTGCAATTAAAGAACCGAAAGGTGTGTCCGGGATCGAAAATTTGTAGATAATTTGCTAACGTTTGTAATGTGATTATTGGATCAGGGACCCGAGACGTACCGCGCAAGCAGGGGTATGGAGCATCGACCTGACGCTGTTTGATCATGTTGAAATGAAATTTGGGCGAGATTGGAAGCCTGAAGCCGTATTTTTTGTAACTGTATAACTTGATTCGATTTTTACTGTATGCAGAGTGGGATCAATTCGATGTTGAAAATATATAGGAATATTGTCTGATTATTCCTGAGCTGAGAATGTTCAGGGGTTCAGATTATCTTTTAGTGCTAGTGCAATGACCGCTGAAGATCGATCGGCGAGGATCAACGCAGTTGTCGATCTTTTCTGATTCGTGATGATCTTGTTCACACACATAAAGATCTGAGCCCTTCAAGCTGGTGAGCGGATGGTTCGCTTCAAGGTATACATCTCTATATACTCAGTCTCATCCCTGTTCCATTCTGATAGTAACTTAATCAGAACAGATGGCTCCTCGTTGAGTTTATACCGTTCACATCTGAAGGAGTCGCGACGTACGCGCCATCCGACGGACTCACAGGAAAACACATCTGGAATGCACTGAGAGAAAGCGTGCTTGTTAACTTCGGGGATACTGGCTGGGGTGCTGTCGGTTCGTCGTTAACTGGTAAGTCTACTATATTTTGCTTGTAGAAGACTAGGACATACTGGCACTGGCATCTGTCGTTCGTTCGTTTGGGTATGCAACAGTGAAGTATTTCTCTCCGACAACAAATCTGTGTATCGTCCGCGTTGCGCGAGATCATCACCGTATTGCATGGGGTGCCGTGACGTGTATTAGGAAGATGCAAGGCAGGGCGTATCTTCCAAATGTTATCCACGTATCTGGTACGCTTTCATCTTCATTATTGTTCATCATGTTTACGTCTAATACTCGTCCTTACTTCTGAAAGGCACCATCAAGCACGCCCAGCTAGCGGCTATACAACATAACAGAGAAGCCGTTGCCCGATTGCGCGCTCAGTCAAAATTACCCGGTAAGTTACGTTATAAACGGTTCTGTCACCCATCTAATCGCTGACTTCAATTTTCCCTTTCGCCGCTCTGAAGCAATGTACCAAAGTAAACACGATGAATACCTCGAATCGAGTACAAAAGAAATCGAGGCTCTGCGCGATTAACATCTCAACTTCTTCATAGCAGTCCTCTATCAGAGCTTCGCCAGGACCGATACATCCTTCGTATTCCTCGACGTCCGTTGTCCATCAAGTTCCCTACGAGCCCACGACACGACACCTTCCACCAACCGGTCGACCTCCTCCTTAGTATTACCAGCATGCAAACATACGCGTACGCGGTCTTTGCCCTTCGGTACGGTCGGCCACGAGATGGGACGCGCGTTGAGACCGAGTTCTCTGAGGTGTGCTGAGAGGGGGCGAGGCGTAGGAGTTAGGATTGGGATGACCGGCGAAAGGAGGCTTGATGGTGAGGTGGTTGTGAGGTGGGGAGGCAGACCGATGAGAGTAGGGGAAAACGAGGCTAGTTGGTCCCGTAGGAGGGTTAACGCATATTGGATGAGGTCATGCAGGGCTTTTGCGAGCTGCACGGGGCTCAGAGAAGGAATAATAGCACGATACATACTGAATGCTTACCTTCGCCGTTGTCCCATCCTCTAGCAGATCAAACGAGCAGTTAATAGCAACGACGTTCGCGCAGCTCAGCGCAGTAGTGTATATCAGCGGCCTCGCATAATTGAGCAAATAACTTTTCACCAGTGGGCTCGTCAACACGACCGCTGCAAAAAAAAGAATACTATAAAGATCATGCGCATATAATGAGAAGCAGCAGTACGCACCTCCACTACTCGCCAACGCCTTCCCAAACGTATGCAATCTTGCAAACACCTTTTTCTCTAAGCCATAATGCGCTACGAGTCCACGGCATTGGGGTCCATAAAGCCCGGTGGAGTGAGCTTCATCGACGATGAGGTGCGTGTTTCCCCCTGGTAGGAGCTCATCGAGAAGCGCGATGATTTCGGGTAGAGGTGCCAGTGTGCCGTCCATGCTGTAGAGAGCCTCCACCGCTACGAATACGCTACTTTGTCCCTCTCGTATTCCTACTCCGCGTACTGGATCTGAGAGAAGGCCGAAGAGTACGGATTGCAGCGCAGCGATGGAATTATGCGCAAACGGAATCAACGCCTTCTTTCCCAGTGCCGAATCCCTCGTGAGCCTCGAAGCACGCAACCCATCATGCACACTCGCATGAATGAACTCATCATACACAACCACGTCTCCGATCTGGGGTATACTAGCAAAGAAGCTCGCATTCGCGTCGAACCCGCTGTTGAACAGCAGCGCAGCAGGCGCATCGAAGAAGT
The DNA here is from genome assembly GCA_033182465.1 of Sanghuangporus weigelae. Taxonomy (NCBI): domain Eukaryota; kingdom Fungi; phylum Basidiomycota; class Agaricomycetes; order Hymenochaetales; family Hymenochaetaceae; genus Sanghuangporus; species Sanghuangporus weigelae. The sequence goes on from CP137324.1 coordinate 1,475,525, forward strand.
TCCGTAGACGCTCTTCCAGCGCATCGTGTCCCGAAGGATTCACCAGTAATCGAGAGCCGCCTGAGCCGAGGATAGCTGATTCGGCTTGCAAGGCGTTCAAAACGCGTTCCCGCAGGGGCGCATACGAGGTCAGCGAGAGGTAATCATTCGAGACGAAGTCGACGAGCTCTCTCGAATCGCCGCGCGTCGGTGAAGGCAGACGGCGAAGAATATTCCTTCGCCGACGAGAGTCAAGCGCTCCTTCCAGTTTTTGGTTAAGAGAAGACATCCAAATAGCATATACTCAGCTAAAGAGCGAGAGAAAAGAGCTCGATCTAACTACACAGCACATTAGAGCATAGTTTAAATTACTTATATGTAAGTAATGCAGGGAATAAATTGAATGCTGGTGCCGAGGCGAGGCAGAGAAGGATAAAGATTATCGATATATCCGAAGAAATCAGCAGCCAATGATCGGCCAAAGCAGCTCGGACGCGGCTCAAGAGCGTGGTTAACATTTTCGGTAGATCCCATTCCGCATCTCTTCTTCTCTGAGAGTGTATTAGCAAGGAAAGTAAATTAATGGGAAAAATAGCACACACCTGTATTCAAACATAACCTGAACACCGACAAATAGACATGAACAGGCGAGCACGAGAAATCGTAGCCCTGAAGGACAAAGCACAATAAGTTCAAGCAAAATCGGAACTCGCGTGTGAATGCACCTTCTAAAGTCCCGAATACCTGCCCGGCCAAGTATTTAATCCCATCGACACCAATAACGAAACCTACGAGATTCGCGGAAAGCATCATCAGGACGTTCGCAACGCCGCCCAGAGCGCAGACGTGTCGGTACCACGGACGATTGCCGAACTACCAAGAAGAATGTCAGGAAACTAGTTAGACCTATCCGTCCGAAACCAACTGACCTTAGCAGAAGGCAGGATGTAACGAGCAGCAACCTCAGGAACGATGAAGAGGGTAACTAGCCATCCCCATGCGAGCAGCCGGAAGGTAAGGTCATGCCAAAGAGCCACGAAAGTGAATATAAGGGCAGTTGAAACAATGAGGTTCTTCGTGCCTCCGAGAGGAATGTATATGTATCTGCATGCTTATCAGTCTGCGAGCCAATTTGAGGTGCAAAGAGAAATATGTGTACCTGACGAGCCACAAGTTGAAGCTCCTATGCCAAGCACGCCAGAAACCTAATGTTGAGTAGTTATTTGCCATGCACCGCAGCATATTTTCTTGTGGTTCGAGTCCGTCTGCCAGAGCCCATAATCGGAAGAATCGCCATGGTAAAAGAAGCTGGTTAATCATCATTAGCCTTTCTCCGTATAATTGAACGGTCAAGTCTCACCTTCAGCCAGACTATTATCAAGTTCCAGAAGCCTATCATACTCAGTTCGAACGAGGTATCTTTCTTCCATGCTGCCGAGTCCTTGATAGCCACCATGTACATGTAGTGCAGGATCAGCTCCATGGCTAAGAAACACATGACGAATCTAACGAGGTATCTTCCAACCAAACTCCATGATGGAACATTTGTCGGTCTGATGAACTGTGATCAACAATGATTGTCAGACGCAAATTCCGAATAAATGATGGAAAGTGGTCACTACCTGCCACATGAAGTCGTTGAAAGTCATGATTGGTCCCGCGATGAACAGCGGCGGATAGCAAACATAGGCAAAGTAATATTTGAACGAATATACCTCCAGCTCATGTGGAGTTACTGTCCGTTGTTTATAATCCATTTCCGAGTTTGGAATTACAGCCTACGTGCAGGATGAGAAGAATTGAACGGACTGAGCTATGAATATCCTCGCTCACACGGCTTGATTTTGAAGCATTACATGCCCAGTAGTAGTCCATATTGAAGGACACAAGACGCAGCATTGTGATGTTAAAGGGTATGAACCATCGAGCATACGCTCCTGTCATGCTATCCTAGACAGCCATGATCGTTAGCTCATTGAGCAGACACAACGTGATTGATGACGCACCAGGTAAACCAACAAAGGAGACAGGCTCGAAAATCGGAATCCGTTATTCCTCTCGATGGCAAACAGAACTCCCATATTGAATATCCATGTTAGCAACGGATTTGCTTTTGACGACCCGAATACTTTTGCGATTCCATAATTAACAGAAAGAATAAATAGTATTTTGAGAATGCTTGCTCCATGAAGACTGAATAAGAATATGACGGAGAACCCGAGGAAGAAAGGTATCAAGTGTAATCGTGTCCCGTCCGTAGGTGAGTTCGAGCGTAAGAAAAGTCGGATATACATGTATTTGATGACGAGGAAGAAAGCTGCGATGAGAGAGAGTAACGGAAAGTTGTTTCGGAATGTTTGGAATTGGGCGTCACTGTTGTCCTGTATTCTACCTTTAAGTCACAGAAAAGGACTGATTCTGTAAACTCACGATCTTGCGACCGAATATCCACCCATCGCTCAGTCGAGATTCAAACAGATGATAGTTTGAGTGCGTTTCTACAGTCAGATAGTTTAAGTATGATCGCATACGCAGATATGCTCGCGGCAGAAATGCGCACCTCGGCTCAGAGAAATCGGTTTCCACACCATCAGAGGCAAGGCAACAATAAACACCACATAATAAACCAAGAACTCTAACGTTCGCCACCGCGGCAAAGGATGCGTCTGAATAATCTTTTGCGATGAAGAAGGCACATCGACAGTCATTCGTAAGATGCCCCGTCTTGCATGTACCGCATCGTGAACAGGTTCCGAGACTAGGAAGGGTTGCGTGTTCGTCGCGTCGACACGGTCGCGCTCAGACTCGCCACGTAGGTTGGAAGGCATTTGCAGCTCCAAGTCGTCTTTGCTCATGAGATACCAGAAGTACTTGTTTTGCTCAGCCGTTCTGTTGGTTATTGAAGCAAAGCGCTAGTTCAGCAGAAAATGCATAGTTTCTGGTAGATACGGTAGATACGTTGATGGGACAAATCCAAGTCTATTGTGTTTGCGTGCAGATCGAGATCGTCGCGTCCTCTCACGTGTCCGCTAAATCACCGCGACGCTCCCTTCACCGTGCAAATATAATGTAGAGAAAACTACCGATGTACAGTCTTCGCTTTTGAACTTTTCGTATATATAATACGCACGTGCGATACAGTAACAAGTCTTTAGAAAGAAAATGAAAGAAAAAGGAAATGCGAATAATGTAAAGCACAACATAAAAAAATCAGTCAACGAAGCATCCACGAGTCAACTATCCGCTCTGCTCCATCCTAAAGCGCTTTCGAGGACCATCAGGCCCAAACTGGCCCCCACTCTGGTTTTGCATGAATGCCGGGTTGAAATGACCTCCACCTCCCTGTGCATTAAATCCTCCTCGACCACCCATAGGAGCCATGCCCATTCCTATTCAGTCCGGTAAGATAACTGAAAGTATAACGGTGGTCGGAAAAAGAACGCTCACCCATACCACCCATCATGCCGCCTCTACCGCCACCAAAGTTACCGCCATTCATCATCCCACCTCGTGGGCCCTGGGGGATCATCCCTCCACCTCTTCCAGCGAACGGCGGCACGTTCCCCCCAAACTGATTCGTCATTCCGGCCATCATATTCATCATGTTCATTCCCGCCATATTCGGTACGCCAGGAAGAGCTGCGCCTCCTAACGGGCTCCCGCCGCGCATTATTCCGGGAGCGCCACCTCGTATTGCTGGTGCAGGAGGCACATTCTGATTGGTAATCTGATTCCCTCTGAAACGACCCGGCTGGTTCTGATTATGATGGCCTGCTCTTTGGTCGCGTGGAGGTGGTTCTATATAAATCCAGTAAATAACTATGCGGATCAATGGCAAACCATGAGCTTTACCTTTTGGTAAGGTACGGAACGGATTGCCCTGCGTTGATAAGCTGAGATTCGTGGATGCACGTCGGCCTTGAAAATCGCTGGACGGCAGGTCAGATGCTTGAAAAAGGGTCTAGAGACACAATCATACTTTTTGTCGAACCAGTTCTTCAGTAAAGTTGCATTTTCTGGACTATGGCACTCGATATATACAATCCTAGGATTTGTGGGTCAGCGAGGGAAACGATGCATCGTGGCGATGTTTCGTACCCTTTGCTTTTTCCATTGACTTTATGTTCAGAGAAAGTGATATCCTTGAGCTCGATGTTTACACCTATACTCAAGGCGACTTGACGCAAGTCTTCATCCGTAGTCCACTTTAAAATAGAAACACGACATGAAAAACACTTCAGAATACATGCATAGGGAATAGAAACAAGGAGATAAACAGACCCAGTTCAATTCGCCAACATAAAGAGCGTCCACGTTGGAATTGCCCGACATCGTTGTTCCCCCTGTGCCTATATTCCCATTCATCCCAGTATTACCCATGTTTGTACTGTTTAAAGCAGACTCTGAGCTGTTATTCGGAGTCCGTGATGTTTCACGGTCTCTGAATGTGTCTTGAGCACTGCCATCGGCTGGATCTTCTTCGCGGGGCCGCTTTTCGCCCACTAACGGTTCGTGGACTGGCGTTGGCGGCTCTTCCACAGTTTGCTGTTCGTATTCATTTGTGACCTAATGCATCCTGCGTCAATGAACTCATAGATCATGCACAACTTAGTAACATACCTCAGGACCCATCGCAGAGCTAAAGCCATCGTCTTCGCCGTAGATATCGAAGTCGTCTTCTGGCATCGTAATGACTCACTGCGGTTCGAAACTTAAAGAACAAATAGAGTGATAGGTGGCTGTAAAAACTTCGTTGTTGAAGCAGCTAAAGAGGACAGGAGAGCAATCGGATTTCTCTGATAATCTGAGTACTGCAACGACCGTACGACAGCAGAGATTAGAGTCAGAAAAAATCGGTACATGCATGACACCCTTAGAGGTACAGGGAAATACACGACAAGGCACGTACATGAAATGAGTTCAACGACAAGAGATGATACAAAACGTATGAGCTGCTCCAACTGATATTTACCGTCGTATCCCGCTGCCTAGCGATTTGACTATGGTGATGGTGGTTGAAGGTGGTTGAAGGTGGAGAAGAAAGAACGCTTGTTCGTTCAACTCGCACGCCTAGACGCTTGCGGGATAGCACGTGATGTTTCTCACGCCTTTGATTCGAGCATCTTCCGAGCCGATAGCCGACTCGGAGGGCTCCTTGGCCACAGCCGTCTTGGCCACAGCCGTGCCACAACCTGCTTCAGCCAAAAAGCCATCTTTAGGATAGCTTATATCCGCAAGAGAGCTTTTGAATCTACTGGCGAACAAAGATAAGCAATGGCAGGTGCGAACTACATGGGAGGAAGAAGGTGCGGCGGAGTTATACATATCGTACTTGTTTGTCTGCAGGTCGTCAACAAATCGGTACTTTGCACAGAAATTCTGCTAGGGCGAGGACAAAAGATGCCACAGGACGAGCGCAAAAAAGTCACTTCATGAAACAAAGGCATCAGATCCTTGCTCGTGGACTACGGAATCACAATCTAGATGATAAGGATTATCGTCCCACTCAGAGTGGACGTATCGAGGAAATCGGGTTTGCGCATGCTAAAATGGATCTCCAACAAATCGGAATACCAACAAGGTCTTCCGTACAAGCGAGAGTACCCGCGTCTCGTCTGCTATCAAGCTCCAGTCCTAGTTCAAGCAAGCAAATTTTGGTCAAGCGCTCAAAGGTACTAGAAGATCTGGACATCAACGAGCGTATGTGAGGGACACGCATATATACACGTATTTGCTGAATAAACACTAGCTTCTGGTTTAAAGGCCACTATGCAGCGCATTCTTTTGCAGCCAGACCTCGCTGGTCTGAGCCGCCTCAGTGTTAGATTTCCCCCACGAGAAAATAGCGAGTCGTCGGGCCACCCGAGGAAAAAGCAGGTCAGTTGCTTTTTCTTCGAATTTGCCGTTGTGTACTAATGCGATTGGATGCTTAGAAGGCTTGCGAAGACACTTCAACTGACTCCTCTTCATCTTTTCGCTACGATTCCCCGACAAGGATGGGCAATTCCCAACGACTGCAGGCACTAACCAGGCAGCAGACTCTGATGAAGTCGGACGATGATCAATCCTACTCTGATGTACATTCTTCTGCTCACTCGTCATCTGCCCTCGCTGAAAAGTCAGCTGTTGGACACGATTCTTTTGGGTCCTCTCTAGACCGACTTTCTATTATGCAGGAAGCTGGCTCCAGCTCTAGTTATCCGGACTCTGGCTTCTCGGAACTCCCGTTCTCTGATATTGGAGACAAAGAACATTCGCAAAGCCGACCTGATCTGCAAACACACTATGCATCCGATGCTGAAAGCAGACCCGAAGTACCTCTGGGTCCAGGTGTTCCCTCTGCTTGTGGTTCCTCTTCCTCTGAACAATCATCTCGTAAAGTGCTGAAAGGCCGGACTCCGCAGGGGCATGTACAGGACAACTCATCTCGGCATAATACGATTGGCCGTCACTCTGCATCTCATGGATCGACCCGAGCTCGTATGATCACAGTTTTGAATCCCGAAGACACCAACAACTGGTTTGCTCTCGATAACACCTCTATCGCTCGACTCGCTTCCAAGCGCTCCTCTGAGCATTCTGCTGACGACAAGGAGAGTTGTCGCTACGGTGTTGGGTATGTACCATCAGACCCGAACATCGAATACAAGCCTTTCGTACCGCTGTCGATGATGCTTCCTTCCTACTCTGACGAAGAGTTTGATGACAGTGTCGAGGAAAACGCATTAGACTCGCCTATGGACATCGATGCCATATGTACCGAGATGGACAATCCTGCGATGGATGAGATAGAGTTTGCCGCAAGGTCGGATCCTGCGACGAACGTTGATACCGAAATCAGCAGTATGGAAGAATACACGCTGGAGGAGGAACGTATGGAACAAATGCTTTCGGAGATGGAAGACTCGTTTAATGAAGGATGCGTGAAGACCAGTGTATCTCCTTACCGTATTAGTCGGTCCAGAACGAACCAGTTCGCCTTTCCGATACCAACCCGAAGTTTCGCTACTTCACCCATCCGCAGGTTGTCGTCGACACGCCGTTCTCGTTTCTCGCTTCCAACCGAATACAGCGTTTCCAGCATCCTCGCCAGTAACAGCGGGAGAGTTCAAGATCTGCCTGACTCCTCCAAGGAAGCCGTATTGATACGCTCTGAGGACTCTGGCTCCGTCTTGTCGAAATCTCCTCTTCCCTTCACTGGTACTCCTCGACGAAGCGACAGTAGGTCTATTACTGATGAATTAATTTATCTCGCCAACTACTCTGTACATCCAGATTCGACTAATCACACTGACGTCCAGTATACTGAGAAAGCATTTCCTACTACATCGCTTTCGGCTACTCTTATCGCCAATCCTCCTGACGTCAATCTTGCCCCTTTGACAGACCCACTTCAAGGCAAACTTCCCACACCGCATACCGCTGAGGAATCGGTCGCGACACTGCGAGTAATCGACGGCCCGGATCTTTTTGCCGGTGACGAAGGTGATGATAGCGACGATTGAATGGAAATGCCGCTCTTGCACAAACGTGTTATGTATACTCTAAATTATAAACTAATCGCATGCTATATTCCACATAAATGATACAATGTCGAGCAGGGAACTCTTCTATGAATGCTACGAATGAGAAAGCGAGAATAAAGGGACAGGATACAGATAAGTGGTATAAGTCAAGCAGTCACCTTGAGTTAATGCGCGTCACCCTGCTCGGCGCGTTTCTTTGCGCTAGCAAACGCTTCACGACACTGATAATGCGTCACTTCACCTCGCGGAGCGTGCACTGCGATGACGCTGCTTGCTCCGAGCCTCTTATGGCATTGAGAGCACCTATCAGAGAAACCGTAGCGACTATTTAGGTCATAATGAATCCAAACCAAAGGAAAACGCACATCCGTGAATCAATCACTCTTACTCTTCGACTCTGTAGCGTCATCAACCGTCGCCCTACTTGGTCGTTATGGCTCTTCCGAATTTCTCGCACGACCTTCGTATCAAATATCGGTGCACGCGCAGCGTCAAAAAGGAAAGTGCGAACGTCCTGGGCAGGCACAAGTGGTGGAAGAAGTCGAAGCGTCTCCAGAGTGTCCAGGTGTGGACTTTGTCTGCTAATAAGCTCGAGGGCTGGTTTCAGCAGGTTCGTAGGCTGCTGCGTCCTTTGCATGTTCGAGGAGGGCTCCAGGTAGATCTTTAGCAGAGACAGAAAGATGTCCTGTGTCGGAGAATTAGGCATGTAAATGCTCTTGCAGTACCTTCGCAAGAAGCATAGAAAGAGTAAGAGGGATATACGGAAAGGTACATTGGATTGCTTACTCCTCTGCCTTCTTGTAATCCGCCAAACGGTAAACGTAGATCTCCAGAGCATTCACATGCCTGCCCAAACGCCCCAAGAGAACAGCCCTCGATTCAAACATTTCTGTAACACGTGCATTTCATGAGATGCGGCTGAAGAAAATCACTAAAAATACCTTCAGAGGGCAATAGTGCGAACAATCGATCCACTCTGTACACCTCCGAAGACTGAATAAATCTGAGAAACTTGTCGTATGTTTCATGATATGCATCTAGTTTCCATGCATGACATCAGTAAACATTCTTGTTCTCTCAAGTAGAGGACAGACCTTCACGTCCATTCTTGCGCGAATCCAAAGCCATTTCGAGATAAAGCTCCGCTAGGCGATCATGAAACAACGGCGACATTTCTTCTCGCTCCTTAATCAAGTACTCAAGATACCTTGCGCACAACCCAGGATTAAGTTCTTCCTCGAGGAAATCTGCAACCTTGGATCGCGGTAACTCCACAATCTCAGCAGTAAATATCTGAAAAACGGAGCATTCATCAGTACCTGTTTTGCAACAGATGATGGCAGAAGCTTACATCATAAACGGCATCTGGTTTATGTTGATGTATCCAACGCGTCGCCTCGAATATCTGGTCAAGATACTCAGGACCAAGATTTTGCACATATGAAACAGTCGGTCGGATCTTCTCTTCTGTGTCTGATTCTTTTTCGCTCAAACTGGTTCGGCTTCAATGCGCCATTATCAAGTTGATAAAGTAAAACAGAAACCTACCGGCGTAACAGTCCCAAAGCCTTCTCGTGCATTTTCTTCCCCCTATACAAAGAAATCAACTCTGAATATTTCTGGCAATGATGAAAGTATTAGCCTTTATTCGAACCGACCAACAACACTATGCTCACCTCCCGCTCCATGAGAACGTTCTCGACCTCTGTAACTTCACACCAGTTTGGCAGGCTGCACAACGGTCCGATCAACCCAGGTCGTACAACTAGATAAGCTTTGAAAAGTGCAGTGTCGACAATTTGCGCGAAACGGATCAGTTCTTCCGGAGTCAACGACGTTAAAGGCACGCTCGGAAGAGCAAGCAGGTCCTCTACAGACGTTTCTGATAGAGACGGAAACTGGTGGGATTGAGCGGGAGTGATATGCAAGACATTCAGTGCATGTCCGATCCGAGGACGTCTGTCCGGAAGGTAACGCAAAAGAGCCTCCACGGAACGCGGGAATGTATCTTAAAACCCTTTGAGTTCGCGCCGAAGAGCGAAAGTATGGATAAGTAAGAAACTCACCAGCAGTTTTCGATTTTTCTTTCGTTCGGCCTCGAAGGGAAACTCTATCCTCATCCCTCTCTACACTGCTGCTCACTCCAGAAGCCCTCGTATCCAATGTGCCTTTCCTTCGAGCACGCAGAGAACGTATCGAGCCTGCTGGTGATGGGGTCCGAGCAACTGGGGAGGTTCCACTTCCTGGTTCCTTCTGTTCAGACTGCACGGAGGTAGCCTTCGGCTTAGGTTCTGGACCTCCAAAAAGTGGTATCCATCGATCTGACGGGACATGCAGACGACCAGATACGACATCTGGGTAGAGAGCGACGACCTTCGCAGGATTGATATCCAGTTGAATGAACGTAGTTAATGCACTGTCGAAGTCTCCCTTCTTGAACTGGGATACCGCATTGAGAGCGCGTATTCTTGCCGTCCGAGATGTCTTCAATGTTCAAAATTGGTTACGATTCGTGATAAAAATAGAAATGAAGATCAACCTTATCAGGTAGGGTAGCTTCTTCAATAGTCTCTAGCAAGGCGAGAGCTTCCGTGTATCTCTCCTCTTCGACGAGGTCATCTATCTGTTCTCCCCATGCTTTCATCCGAAAGACCCAAATTGCACTGCCTTCCGTCGATGCTGCAGTTCGATCCACGGGTGTCGATACAGCATAAACTGGCGCCTTTGCAGAAGGCGAAGGTGCCAACAACCGCAATGAGGATAATGATGGCGCAGAGCTGGGTAGAAGCGTAAATTGGACAGGTTGCTGATTTATCGCTGAATGAATTTGCAGCACTGGAGCTTGCACAAATCCAGATGGTCCTATCGGAGCCGTATTGGTGGGATCAAGAGCGGAGGCCGAGATACTGCCTGCAGATTGCACTGACAGTACGTAGGGCTTTACATAGGCTAACATCGAAAGTCAAAACACTGCTCAAGCACGATTTCTGTGCAACCAGTTACGCTTACCGATATCCTCAGGAGGTGCATTCCATAGTAAACTGTTTTGAGAGGCCTTTCCATCCATACCAAAAAAGAAACCTACGCCTGAGCAAGGTATATTATGAACGAACTGGACCGGTCCATAGAGTCACGTATATCGTACCATCTCTTGGTATCAGGACTTCGTCTCCGACAATGACCGCCATCGGCTTAGCTTTTGCCGCGAGACCCAGGGACATATATCCGCCAAGTCCAGAAAGAGAGCTCATACCATAACCGCCAGAGCTCGTCGATGTAGGCACGTTCACAGGCATCGTCAGTTCCGCGGCAGTCATGGTTTCGAGGTAAAATAGAACGTGATCCGAAGCAGTATAAGCCAAGCATAGAACATTGGGTTTTAAAAACGCAATGACCCTAGCTGAATGCGGTAGAGAAGCTTCCTGAGATCAAATAGCTCAGTGATCAATAGCCTTGAGCACGAGTTTGGTCACCTTGACTTCCTGAGCTTCTCCGTCCTTCCACGAATATACAACCATCTTCCTCTGAGCGCCGACAACCAAATATGTCACGAGTGTAGGGATCCCTGGCGCACTTGTGCCTCCCACATCGGCGAACGATTGCACTTTTCCATCTACCGATACACTCTCAACGGTTGAAGAAACAGCGAACGAGAACGCTTTTCGCGATTGCGGGAGTGGCGTAGGAGGAACGAGATCCGGAAACGGGTAAAGCGTCACAACCGAGTCTAAATATAAAGTTGGATGATTTCTATATGCCTGCTTTATTGTCACAGACCTGAAAGAGCAACGACCGAGTTTATGTCCTTGATATACCCAACTTGCTCTACGGGTCTTTTGCCCAAGTTCTTGGTTGTGACAAGAGTAGCTTTCAAGCTATTGTCGTCTTCATGATCTATATTATAAATGTGCAGGTTCCCGACAGCGGTCCCAAGAAACAGCCTATCACCTGTCATTCAATGAGTTCGCAACGTTCCATGAAACGAAGACCAATTCATACCATGGACTGCCAACGATTCTATCTTCTCTTTAATTCCGCCTACAACGGAGGCTGCTTCGTAAAAGGGTCTCATTTTTCTTCATAGCATTGTCCGTTTGTGGTTCCGTTGAGGCGCACAAGCTTGAGTATAACAGTAATTGCACTGTCTTGCAGTGCCCAGTGCCAATGAACGAGTAGTAGTAACGTGACGATTCGACCGTGTTTACCGAATCACGTGAAGTGGTGACTTAGATGAGATTGCGTGCCCAGTCGGAGTTTGAAATCTATCCAAATTTAGTAAGTTGCGCCGATCATTGTGTCTCACTTTCCACACAATATGTGGATATTGAGTTCCGACTTCCACAGAGCCCTCACAACACAGAATTGTAAATCAGGACTGACATATATAGACAATGGTGAATAGTAAGAGGAGATTTTCAACTGAATAACTTAACAACAGCTCAAAATAGGTAGATTACCTTGAATAAATGAGAGATACTTGAATATGCATAACTTTGCTTTCTTGTATCTCTCTGAATTCTTCAGATATTTGGATGATTTAAAGTATAGAGTCATCAGGGGAACCAAGAGTATCTATTTCGCTGTCCTTTTCTTCAATCAAATGAATGAGGGAGTGGTGTTTTGCCATCATATTTTGCAAGGCTATCTGACCAGAAAAACTCAATAATAATAGTTAGCATCTATTTTTCATCATTAAGATGATTAAAAATACTTGTTAAATCAGTCTGAGCCATCTTCAAAGCAATTAGAAGTGTTGTGCTATTTGAGCCAGCAATTCTGCATTTTCGCTTTTTGGTTTTGGTGTCACGTGATCACAAAACTCTATCTCGGGCCAGTTTTTGTGCACTGGCTCTTCCTCCACAAACTATTGTTGAGCACTTCCAAAAGTGAATGGTTGTATTTGAGTTGTGTATTAGATCATAAATGCACAGAAAATTGAAGTGGAAATTCAAAATTGAAAAGAAAACAGAGAGTAATTGCAGTTGAAACAGCATATATGCAGATTTACTCCATGAATTCTTGGATTTACACCAGAGTTTCACCACATACCTAAATTCTATTCAATTTTGAAGATTTTTTACAAAAAAAATTTTGTAGAAGTTGCTCTGTTCTTGATATGTGCTCAAGAAATCGGCTGTTCTCCTTGAATTTTTGGCAAATTTTTTATATTTTTTGATATTTGTATTCAACATTATAAAACACATTTTTGAGGCATTTTTACATATTTTTTCTTCAGTTGTGGAAGCCATGAAAGGCCTTTGAATGCAAAAATAAAAAGTGAGACACAAAAATCCGCGCGTCGATCACAAATGATGCTTAAGCGAGCCGTGGGAAAGGCACGTAAATCATATAGGCGGTGCCAGTCACGTGAAGTTCTTAGTTTGCGTGCGACATCTACTTTCCGCGTCTAACTTCAACTTCGAGTTGAAACATACCACGACGTTTATTCTAGATCAGAACCTGGCGTATCTGGTCAAGGTAGGACAGATTCTCACAGAGGTATCGATCATTCAAATGTTTCATTCAGTAACAGGTATTCTCCAAAAAGTGATACGCTTTGGCTAATTTTACAATTCAAGTACAAGCGATAACGCAAACGCGTAATGCACGGAAAGGCATAGCTCCCAGTGCATTTCAGGCCGTCTTTGAGGCTGTGAGTTCTCTCAAGTTAAATAATATGCGGTTTGTGCTCCATTCCCCGACTTGCACGGTACGTCTCGGGTCCCTGAATCAATTTCGATCAGTACAGGTCTCGCGTCGCGTCGCGACTGAAGTGCTTACCGTTCTGTTCTTAAGCCTGGTGTACTTCATTCTTCTGGTATACCATTCTCCCTGAGTCACGTTTGGATCATATCTAGCCCGGTCATCGGGAGTCATACGAGACAGTGCTTCTTTTACTACCGGACTTTCCTTCAATGCACGAAGACGCACACTACTTCCGGGCCGCGAGAAGAAAACGACTGACCAACGCGTATGCGTGGCTTGAGTGCCCGGAGGAGGCACGATTCTGTGCATGTTTGAACGAATTATGCCTCCAGAGAACAGAGAAAGTGCGTCTCCGGCGTTGCAAATGGCATGCCCAGGGATCGGACGGACATACTGCCAGTCTGGGCTATTCGGAGGAAGGACTTGTAGGCCGCCAAGCCTATTGTGCAGGAACGAAAGCGAGCCGAAGTCTGTGTGAGCGCCCAGGGCCACCTTGTCCTTGTCGATTGGACCGCTGCCAGTATCGGTATGCTTAGGCGGACTCCTAATGCAACGGGCTTCGGAACCGCTGTGCTCTTCTAGCGAATGAAGTTCATGAAGTGTGCCAGCGGGCAACTCGAGCTTCTTTTCAAATACCGAGAATATCGTGTCAATAACGGCGAGCGATTTACGGACAAAAGGGGTGATGGTTGGTTCCATTCGAGCGACAACTGTGGACGGATATGTGCGGTGTACAACCTTCGGATATGCAAGCGCATCTTCCTTCGAGATGTTGATGAATTCGACGTTATCGGGGCTTCCATGCTCATTCGTAGCGATCGTACCCAGCGCCTTGTATCTTTGGTAACAAGTTAGAGCCATTCCGGTCATCAGCTAGGAGACGCTGTTACCCAAAGGATTTTCCATCGTCGCCTTGCTCGAACTTCATTTTCTCCTCAAGAGGGAGGTCCATAGTCTCAGCTCCCATATCAAACATACCCTCAACTTCCTTATCAGCGCCATGGTTCTTCAGGCTGTCGTCTTTTCTTGAGTAGCATCTAGGTGCGATTCAGAAAGGACGCTTACTACCAGAAGCCGAGCTCTGTCGCTGCCTTCCAGAGCTTGTCGATTTCTTCTAGATCTCCTGCCTTCACGAGTTCATAGTCGATGACCAAGAGAGGGTGAGTTTTGATATTGTCGGGAAACGGAGGTAGCGTTAGACCAGGCATGAATTTAGCAATATAAACAGAAGAGTCGTTGTACTCGATTTCGGCAAGCTCATGATCTCGTTCTTATACAGTAGAAGAAAGAACGGGGTATACTTTAGTCCACGAGTCCTATTCCAGATGCGATATGATCAGTTGTGGATAATGTTCATGTGAGCTGTTGCTATTATTCGATGTGGGATTGACGAATTCCTGACTAGCTGAATGAAGCAATAGAAGATCCATAGTATCTGTACTTCAACTATGGAGTAACTTTATCCAAGGAAGAGGAAGTTCAAAACCAGGGATATTTGGGGATATTTATACTCGTGAGCGTCGTTCGACGGGCAAGATGACTGAAAAAGCTCAGGGTAAGCTTCCAAAGTTCTTTCACAAAATGCTTCGATATGAGGCTTCTCCGATGTACTCCGGTTAGAATTGCTCGAACTTGCAGATAAGGTAATTGCTCAAATGGGGTTGCCGCAGAAGAGGATTGTGGTAATGTAGAAGCTGTTTTTAGCTATCATCTTGTGCGTCGTACTAACCAAACGATAGGCAATGAGCATATACCTGTCTCAGCATATGATAGACCATAGAGTACGAAGCAAGATAGCCATCCTCGATTTTCTGTGCAATTGAATTCAATTCCTTGGACTTTTCAACCTGTAGATTGATGTACAGGAGAATGTATTCTCTAAACGTCATATCCTTGACTGAGAAACTCAGATTATATTCGGTGTGTGCTCCATTCCTCTGCTCGCATACCAGTCCTCAGGCTTCTGCATTAGGATCTTGCCATCAGCGTAGCTCTTCTCCAACTGGACTGTCATAGGCACTCACTTTCACGTTGCTAGCTCTCTGCTTGATGATTCTTCTGTTATACCACTCTCCCTGTGTCACGTTTGGTTTATACTTTTCCTTTTCTTCGGGACTCTTGCGTACAAGCGCGGCTCGGACGACGGGACTCTCCTCCAATGCATTTAGCTTGATATTGTGTCCTGGACGACAGAAGAACACCACAGACCACCGAGGATAAGTGCCTTGGACGCCTGGAGGTGGGACGACTCGGTGCATGTTGGAGCGGAGAATGCCACCGGAGAATAAGGAAAGCGCGTCGCCGATGTTACAGATTGCATGCCCGGGAATCGGGCGAACGTATTGCCAGTCTGCGCTATTTGGAGGGAATACTTGCAAACCGCCCAGACGATTATGGAGGAAAGAGAGCGACCCGATATCAGTATGGGCTCCAAGAGACAGTTTCTCCTTTTCGACGGCTCCACTATTGTTCCTATACTTCGGAGGACTTTTGATGGCACGAGCTTCAGACCCACTACGGTCTGTATGTGCGTGGAGCTTAAGAAGTGTACCGGCTGGTAAGTCGAGTTTCTTTTCGAAAACAGAAAGGATCGTATCAATGACCGCAAGAGACTTGTGAACAAAAGGAATGATAGTCGGCTCCATGTGCGCAACAACCGTTGAAGGATAGGTGCGATGGACGACCTTTGGATACGCAAGTGTATCCTCTCTGGAAATGTTGATAAATTCGACGTTGTCGGGAGTTCCATACTCGCTGGTAGCATAGGTGCCTAGTGCTTTGTATCTTGGGGAATATCAGCATTCCAACAGAATCTAGTTGATGATGACAGCGAATGTGTACCCGGAAGTCTCTATGCCTTCTGCGTACTCATATTTCAGTTTCTCGTCTAGCGGTAGATCCATGGTTTCCTCTCCCATCTCGAACATGCCTTCCACCTCGCGATCGGCACCATGATTCTTTAGGCTTCAAGGCGTTCAAAAACATCGTGAAGAGGAATCAGAAGACAGTACTCACTACCAGAAGCCAAGTTCTGTTGCGGCTTTCCAGAGTTTCTCGATTTCTTCAGAGTCTCCATTTTTGAGGAGCTCATAGTCGATAACCAGGAGAGGATGCGTCGGAAGATTGTCAGGAAACGGAGGGAGTGTTAGACCAGGCATAATGATTTGGACACGTTCAATGAAGACAGTAAGCCCAGAAAGGCTTTTTCACTGGTTGGCCCTGATAAAAGGGGCGAGAGGAATTGCTGCCGCAGCTACCAAAAAGTACTGGTAAGTCAGCTCTTGGCTGTTGAATACGCATGGGAATCTTCCTTATTCAAGTCCCTATTCTTGCACGCCGTGTGATACAAGAATCGTTCACAATGTATTTGGGGACCGGCCGATGGACTTCGAACACCGAGTGAGTCCGTGATAATGAACCTTGTCCAAAACCAAATACAAAGCTTCTCACAGAAGGATTCAGTTTTGAGCCCATAAACGTCTTTCGCAATGGCATATGACTAGATGCCTAGCGGTCATCGGAAAACGAAATTGCATTTGGTAGAAGAGTTGCCGCGTCATGGAAGGTTTATGCATGAATTACTGGAGACTTCCTGGATATCGAACAATCCGACGATAGCATTGTTTAAAAATCGCGTTTCAATCTCCTCAAATTTGCTTTGACCAACGTTTTGAAGGATGAATCGACCAAGATAAAGACAACGATTATCTTAGGTTTTTATAACACAGGTCAGCTCTTCGAGTTCACCATGGACTATCCGCATAAAGGACACCACTCAAACAGTCTTCCCAGACATCGCTTCCTCATAAATTTAAATAGTTTTGGGTTTGTGTTCCATTCCTCTACTCGCATACCAATCCTCCGGACTCTGCAAATACCATTAGCACGTCTCTTAACTAATAACTAGAAACGAGTCGTGCTTACCTTTATCTTGCTGACTCTCTGCTTTACCATCCTCCTAATATACCATTCGCCCTGCGTCACGTTGGGTTGATACTTTGCTCGGTCTTCGGGACTCATATGAGCAAGGGCTTCTTTCACTGCAGGACTCTCGTCCAAGGCCCGGAGTTCCGCGTCATGTGCTGGGCGCGAGAAGAATACTACAGACCACCGAGTGTATGCACTTTGCACGCCGGGAGGCGGCACGATACGATGCATGTTTGAGCGTAAAATGCCACCGGAATACAGTGCAAGCGCATCTCCAATATTGCAGATTGCATGGCCTGGTATTGGGCGAACATACTGCCAATCAGGGCTACCTGGAGGAAGCACTTGCAATCCGCCCAGGCGATTATGAAGGAAGGAAATCGACCCAAAATCAGTGTGAGCGCCGAGAGATACCTTTTCCTTATCGACAGTTCCTCCGTTATTCGTGTATTTCGGAGGGCTCTTGATGCAACGAGCCTCAGAGCCACTGAAGCCCGTGTGAGAGTGAAGCTCCAGAAGTGTACCCGGCGGGAGTTCAAGTTTCTTTTCGAAAACAGAGAGAATCGTATCAATGACTGCAAATGACTTCCGTGCGAAGGGTGTAATGGTCTTCTCCATGTACGCGGTCACCGTTGATGGATAGGTTCGCTGTACAACTCTCGGATATGCAAGCGCGTCTTCCTTAGAAATGTTTATGAATTCAACATTGTCTGGGTTTCCGTATTCGTTCGTCGCATAGGTGCCTAATGCTTTGTATCTTGGGAGAAATCAAAGTTACATTCAGACTTCTTGCGAGTGATGGTCGCTCCTTACCCACACGACCTGCCATCTTCTCCTTGTTCAAACTTCATCTTCTCTTCCAACGGAAGATCCATCGTTTCTTCTCCCATTTCGAACATACCCTCGACTTCTTCGGTAGCGCCGTGATTCTTTAGGCTGTGTGGACTTATGTCAAATCATGGTAAAACCAGAACTGCAACACGTACTACCAAAAGCCTAGTCCAGTCGCGGCCTTCCAGAGCTTATCAATCTCTTCCGAATCCCCAGTCTGGAGAAGTTCATAATCAATGACCAGAAGAGGATGAGTTGGGATGTTCTCCGGGAATGAAGGGAGAGTTAGTCCAGGCATTCTGGGATTACAGAGAAACCCGGCTGTTCTGCTATGAGAGGAGCCTGTGGTTATCGAGCTTATATAGCTACCGTACGCGTGTCAACACCTTACCCTCACTGATAAGTAACGTGTAGGAATGTTTTCTGTTCCCTTTGGCAGTGCAGAGTCCGAGAGGAGGTTTTCAGCTTAAAACAGTGGGATTCGAGTAGCAAGCAAAATTGAACTTTGTCCAATGAACTCAATTCCAAGTCTCATGCCACAGAAGCAACTGATTCAAGCATTCTGGAAGTTCTCAATCAGCAGCTGACCAGAAGTGAGGCAGGTGCCGAATATAAAACTTGAGAGGAGCTCCTGGAAGTAATCTCGATGTTGGAGACAGCGTTTATACGGCAAACAAGTAGTAAATCGTGGGTCAGTGGTAGGTATACGTATACGTATAGGATCTGGACTCTGGACTCGAACTCTGCAAGTGAATGGGAACGAATTCCCAAAATAGGCAATAGATGACACGTGAATACAGGAATATTTGACCACTGCCCTTGCTCGTCTTCAACTTTCATTGACGACGTTCAATGCTTCATCAACGACGACTTCCCGATCATGAGAACATACGAAATTTTGCCAGCTAGGTCTGTCAAGTCAAGCTGCGGATCACGAATTTCATTTCAAATCATCAAGCATAATTTTCTTACTTTAGAAACAGATTTGTCTTCGCGCCTGCTCACGTCGAGAGAGTTCGCTATAAGATATGCATTAGGTGCAATATTTATTTCACGAGCACATTATCAATCTCCATTATCCTTGCAGAGACAAAGAGACAGATCCGTTCCTACGTCATTAGCTTTGCGATGTCACCTCGAGACAATATGTCTGCTTCTATTACCAGTCGTTGGGTACAGTTTTTACTGTATCTTGGGGCCATACTAAGGAGATAATTCGTCGGCTTTACGATGTCACCTCCAAAGGCATTCGAACAGGCCATCTTCAGACGGTACTGCTGCTTCCATTGCCGGCATGCCTTAGATTCATATCGACATCCTGCATCGGCGCGTTCAGATTTTTCTAAGCTTACGTAAGATGAACCATTCAGCCCAAAAATGCTAGACGGAGAATTTTATTCTGCTCGCACGTCGAGCAAAGTGGCGTTACTCACGCCTTCGATGATGCAGCTTTGCTGGTCACTATATGGATTGCAACCGATCAGAACCAACCTTCCTCTGTGAGTGACATGTGATGTGATCTAGATATAAATTAGCGGACCGTCTACCGTTTTTGTCGTCAGGACCTTCTTGAACTTCTTCCACCACTTGACGCCACGATTATGCTGAGAACAACTTTTCCGACGCCCAAATATAGGCTATTCAGCCTATCCTACTGAAAATTGACAAGCTTTTGTATCTGGTCTTGGCTAGAATGTCAGTGTTTACTCAAGCCCTAGTACCTGAATAGACAGATGCTTCTCTAACTCGATCCGTGGGCCTGTGTTCTCATACTTCGGCTTCACTTCCGAGTGCACGACTAAAGATAGAGGCTTCTTCTACAGCCAACGAGGTTAGGAAGTGCTTAAATTCTACTGGAAAAGTCTGATGTCGCGCACTAACTGCGCTGAATAAATCATCTTTACGTGCCTTGCCGGCACACAAATCCACGATATTTCGCATGACCCAGGATGTTTCTGCCGAATCTATAACATAAATTGCAAGATCAAATCTGGGCCGGACCTGAGCTCCGCCAAAGCCCTTCAAACGTCGATGCTCCTGCTGAATCTTATTCTATCTGTGTTGTCGGCTACTTTGAACACACCTGCATTGTGGGCTGCTCCGAATAGCTTAGTGGCTGAAACAACATCAGGTAGATTTCAGGGAGTGCTTACATCTAATGGAACAGAGAGATGGCTAGGAATCCCATTTGCACAACCTCCTGTCGGGAGTCTCAGGTTCAAAGCCCCGGTCTCAATATCAACCGTTTCAGATAGCGTTGAGGATGCATCGACTTTCGGAAATGCATGCCCACAACTTCCTGGAGATCTAGGTGCACCAATGAGCGAGGATTGCTTGTATCTCAATGTTTGGCGTCCCAACGGCACATCTCCCAATGACAAGTTACCTGTGTTGTTTTGGATCTATGTGAGTATGAATTCCGTTCTTGCACAGATCGTTTGGCCTCACTAAGAAACAGGGTGGAGCCTGGACATCTGGGTAATTTGCTTTATCTCGCATCGACTAATAGCTCATCGTTTCCTCCCAGGGCCGCCTCGATGTATGATCCGACGAGTACGTTTCATCTATCTTCCTGTTTCTGGGAATTTACTGAAGATTCAAACAGGAATAATAAATCGGAGTGTAGAGAACGGAAGGCCAATTATCTTCGTTTCTTCGTAAGAACTTGGTTTGCGCTTCCTTTTGACAATGGGGAATGGAATCTATTTTGCAGCAATTATCGTGTGAATACGTTCGGCTTTGTGAGCACGATATATACTCTATATGTTCTTTGTGCTACTTATGTACGCAATTGAATTTAGCTATCGAGCTCTTTCGTCGAACCTCAAGATTTGAACGCTGGTTTGCACGATCAGAGAGCGGCTCTTACGTTTGTTCAAGATAACATAGCTTCCTTTGGGGGAGATCCAAGCAAGGTAGTTTTGGTTTTCCATGCGCAGGAGTTTCCTGACTGCCTTCATCTTGTCAGATAACAATATGGGGTCAAGTAAGGATAAGATATATCTGGTAGAAGATGACTCTTATGCCTCTTGCATAGTCCGCTGGTGCTGGGGGTGTTCAAGCTCACCTAATCTATCCGTCGTCTCGCCCGCTTTTTAGGGCCGCGATGGCAGATTCAGAGACTGGTCCATTGTGAGTAAGAGCCAAATACCAATTGTATATTAAATGTCGACTATTGTTTACAGTAAGAGTGCCCCATTCGCCTTCCAGTATGACGAGCCTGGGAAGCCATTCGCACGACTTACCGAGAGTCTCGGATGTCCGCTTGGTCTGGCTGCAGTCTCATGTTTGCAGAAAGTGCCGTTCGAGGCAAGTGTCGAGTCTTCCGAGAGACTTTGAGAAACAGATAAATTCTTATAATCATGAGCAGGCGCTTCTGAACGTGAGTAACAACATGATCGCGACAACTTTGAACAATCAATTATGGGAGCCGAGCGTCGGACCTCCTGGGAGTTTCGTTGAGGCAAGAGCTTCATTGAAGATTGCCCTGGGAGCATTTCGGCATGTTCCTTACCTTGCCGGAACCAATGTAAGTTTCGTATGCCGGTCTGTAAGACAGTTACCGATAGTCAATCTTTCCATAGTTGAATGAGGGAACTATCTTCAGCACGTCTCTCATAAACCTCACTCATCCGAGAACGACCGAAGATGAAGTCTTCGACAATTTCATCGGAAATTTACTCCTAGACAACCGAACGTTGACGAGGGACGTACTGGACAGGATAAACCAATTCTACCCTGCAAACGATCCAGCTAACAATGCTCCGTTCAATACTGGAGATTCGTTGTTCGACAGGGCTGCTGCCTTTTACGCAGATAATATGTTCCTCGCAGCAAGGAGGCTCTTTTTTGACAGAGCAGCATCTTTGCAGCCACTGTTTGCCTATCATTTCCGAGAATTCATCCCTGGGAATGATCCGGCTTTAGGAGGTGGGCTAGCTTCTGTTGGTAGTGCACTCAAGCGTTTAAAGCTTACTATGTTCTAGTTGCTCATGAGTCGGAATTGGCACTCCTATTTGGCCCTGTTCCTACCTCCGTCGAGGAAGAATTCGCGAATCAGATGCTCGACTTTTATATCAATTTCGTGAACGACATGAATCCTGGTCGTGAGTTGACGACTATCTTTTGTCTGCAACTTGTCAGGCTAAGATCGATTGGATTTAGCGCCTTGGCCTCAATTTACTTCGAGTGGGAAGAAGGTGTTACAGTTGATGCGGGACAATATCACAGTGATCGATGACGGTAAGAATAATTTACCTTGGCTGAACTGCTTTATTGTTCATCTAATTCACCTCGTCACAAAGACTTCAATCTTGAAAAGACGACGTTCCTCAATTCGGCGAAGGTGTTGAATGAGATGGAGAAATAACGAAAGAGAAACGATGAAGACGGTCGCAATCCCTATTGTCCTGACAGCCCTGATTTAGTCTGTGGTTCATTATGGGTGCTGGTTTGAGCCCCGTTGATCACTTTTTGCTTACATAATTTGAATATATTTGAGAGGACTGTGACAAAGTGGTCCTTAACCCTTGTACACTGACCACAACCTTGCCACCTGCACTCGTCCAACTCGAAGATCAGTCTCTTTCTCATCTATTCTTCCCTGCTCGCTCTTTAAGTCTTCGATCATGTCCGCTCGCTTTGCTGAATTAATGGCGTTAAGCGCCGCCCAGACTCAGGATTCGGTTGCCGCCACGCAGCAGATTATTCAAGAGAAGAGACGGAAGGAAGAGCAGAGGAACAAAGAACAGATGGAGAAGGACAAACGGGATCGAGAGTTCCAAGTGAGGCTTATAAAGAAGAAGCTCGAGGAGCAACAGCAGGCGGAAGAGCGAAAGCAAAAGCAGGAGGAGGATCGGCGAAGAAAGGAGGAACTGATCCGGCAGCGAGAGGAGGAGCAGCGAAGAAATCTGGTCTATGGAAAAGATCGTCGAGCAGGCGGGTCTTCAGGTGGTGGAGCTCGAAGTCGTAAAGGCCATGGTGGCTCAGATGATGATGGCGAGGACGTAGGTGGCTTGGTTCTGACAAGGGAGGAGAAGCGACAACGAAAGCTCCTTTCGGATCTCAACAAAAGCTTTCCATCAGCGAGGAAAGGCCACTCTAGTCCAACTTCACAAATTCTTAAGAGATCTTACAGAGCAGGGGCAGCAACGAATCTTTCGGAATCATCCTCTCGATCTCAGCCACGTCACCCGCAGCAAGGAGGCTCTGGCAGTAATGCTGAAAGCCTAAGCAATATAAGGAAGAAGCTTGCTGCTATGCCACCTACACTTATGCGGCTGGGCACTACGAAACGTGACGTGCGCACAATTGACGAGATTGTGACGGACTTGCAGAAGAAGAAGGAAGTGAAGGTCATTGACGGTGAAGAAGCGCGGAAGAATGGGTTTGACTGGTTCGGAGAACAGAAGAAAATGAAGAAAGCTGCGCCGGTCCCTTCGCTGTCGCCCAGTCCAGAGACGAGAGCCTCGCAATCGCCGCGTCCTCGGTCTAAGGAACGTGTGGCACCACCGAAGTCATCCGCTTCCACACAGCCTCGAATTAACGGCGCTGGCGCTCACACTTCCGAACGGAAGGAGCCTCGCACAAAAGTGACCATTGTCAAGCCTGATCCCGTCGATTTACTGTCATTTTCGAAAATCAACAAGGGTAACAACTCGACGTCAACTAAATCGACGGTCTCGTCAAAATCAGCCACTTCTCATGTTTCCCACGTGTCTTCCAATACGGGGAAGCAGTTGTCTTCTGCATATAGGAAGCGAGCGCGGTCGGACTCATTCTCTGACGATTCGCTGTCGGATGACGGGTCTCCGCCACCTGTGAAACGTCGGCCTGCCAGATCTTCGACTCGTAACGACATCAGTTCAGAAATCTGGAAACTGTTCGGGAAGGACAGAAGCCAGTATATCCAGAATGATGTCTTCAGTGATGAGGACGACGATATGGAAGCCGATGCGGAAGCATTGAGAAGGGAGGAGATGAGGAGGTGCGTTGATTGGATCCTTCTGTTTTTCAGTGGCTCACATTGCTGTCATCATGACTCAGCGCGAGGCTTGCCAAGAAAGAAGACGAGTTGGCTGAGGAGGAAGAAAAGCGTCATGAGGAGGAGAAACGCAGGAAGAAGAAGGAAAAGGAACGGAGAGGTTATTAATTCTGCTCGGAGAAATTGGATCAGCACAGGTTTGGCATCTCTACTTGTTTTCACGAACATACATACAACGACCCGACATCTTGCATTCTTTTTCTGTTCCACCTATACGGATAACACATCACATCACATCACATATATTGTATATCACAGGCACCTTGCTTAGTATTTCCTACTTGTCACAGACTTTTTGGCATCTCATTCTCGACACATCGTCTCGAAGTATTAGATCAGTCACGTATGTGTAACTGTTTCTCTGCTGTTGTCAATTGAAAAATCTTGCAGGCCCTTGGGGGATCTCTGCTTGTAGATCGTGATCTAGAAATGTATCGTCTGCGCCTCGCCTGTAACGACCTGCAGCCATAATTTCGTTTATGAGCAAGTCTATTTCCAACTTAGTCGTGTGGAAGCGACGGTCTATCAAACTTTGATTTTTTTTATCTCACTTCCAGAACGGAAAGAGTCCACTATCGTTTCTGAAGGTACAGCAGAGCGCAAGTATATAATCTGGAGCCCAGAAGAAAAAGACTTGTCATTCCAATCAAATCTATAAGTCCATCCTTTACGATAACCATGCCATACAGATGCAAAGACAACAAAAAGGCTCGGGCAGATATGTAGATCGTAGATGAGTTGGGACGAGATGAGACGGGGGTGATGAGAGGTAAGTTGAATTTCCAATCCCAACCTGGGATGAAATAGGATGTAGCAGATGGGAGTTAGGAGTTAGGACACGGGAGCGGAATTGGGAGTAGCAGTTGGGGTAGGGGTGGGAGTGTGACCGAGCACAGCACATAAAATAATGCATATAGAAATATAAAACCCTCGAGTACGAGAAAGTGAGGTAGAGGTAGGAGGTATAGGAAGCACGTAACTTAGAATAGTACGTCTATGGGTAGGATGGATGGAAGAACCAAGAAACAATACGCAGCAACAAACGAAAAGAAAAAGAAAAGAACCGAAGGGGGAAAATGTAAGAGTAATCCAAGAGAAATAAATGCGAAGAGGGGGGTCCCATGGATGAACATGTATGTAGATGAATATGTACGTACGCCAGTACCCCGAAAAAGAAAGTTACGGGACAGTGCAAATGGCCATGAATGAAATAAATCAGAATGACGAATAACCAGGCTGAAAATCGGTGCGTCTGGCTACCCTTGGGCTCGCATTTGGGCTTGGAAGCTTTGATTCGGAGTTTGGATCGGGGCTTGAATCTCTTCGAGTACACAGGAAAGTATGATGAAACGAAAACGGAAGGAAAATAAGAAAAAACAGAACCTCATCTAGAACAGACGGAACAACACACAAGTGGTCGTAGAGATTTCATTTCTTTCGGGCATGTAGCAAGACGTGTAGCTGGGGAAGGACATAGGTAAGGAGATAGACAGAAAGATGCGTAGGCGCTTTGTTTTTCCTGTGAATAGAAAGGAGAAAAACAACATGTTTCGTCAGACAAGCTTCATGATCCAGCTTGTCGAATATCAAGATTTGGAGCAACCTAGACAGACTAGGGTAACGCAGGCGTCGCCATCATGGATAATACGGCCACGACGGGTAGTCATTCCAGCCCTGTTGCATAGGCGGGTGGTAGGCCTGAGGCGGATGTAAAGAAGGATGCGAATGCGAATGCGGTTGATGCTCGAGCGGTTGTATTGGGGGACCCATCCGATCGTCTGTATCGCGATTATGAGGCCGACTCTCGACGAGGCTCCTCGGGAAGGGACGGTCTTGAGGAGGTTCTGACGGTGGACGCGGCAGACCTGTTAACAGAAAGTAAGGTAGGTACAGAAAGTTAGAGAGTGTGGTTGAGTAAACGTACCACCTAAATTGTCGAAACCGGATGGCTGATGCATCCCGACTGGACCTGGTCTGTCTATCCCATTGGTGGAGTTGAAGCCAAAGGGCGACGCCTCGCCGCTGCCCAACGATATGCTATCACGTCTCTGATCGGACGATTCCATATTGAAGCTGTCAAATCCGACTTGAGACGGAACAGACAACGACGGCCCACTCTGAGGAGGGAACGGCGGGCCGTACGAAGCAGGCGATGCACCGTGAAAGTTCCCAGTGTCGCGGAAGCCTGAGGGGAATTCACCACTACTGCCCGGTGGTGGCGGCGGCTGCGAACACGACCCGCCACTTGTCCCAGGCGGAGAATTGTAATGCGACGGACCAGGACCTGGCGTCGTAGATAGTGGGACCGGATAAGACGTCGGACCAAGCAGCGGAGTTGACGGCTCGACAGACGGAAGACGATTCGGCGGGACACCATGACCGTGCGTAGAAGACAAACTCGAGGGCGGGAGCATATGTGAGGCGTCCGAACGCTGCGAGGCGGTGCTGTTCGCCCGTGCGCGGGACGAGTCTTTGCGATTCCTGTTGCGTATCGAGTACTGCGGATGGGACGACTTGAGCTTCGTCGTTGCCGGTCTCGGATCGCCCGCTGTCGTAACATCCACTGCAGTCCCAGCACCATGCTTTGTCCGAGAACTGGAGGCTCCATTCCTCGTAGTCGCTACTGAGTTCGCCGCGCTATTCGTCAAAGGCAGCGCAACGTTCGCGATTGGAACCGGGTTCGGATTCACAGCTGCTGCTGGAGGACCTGCACTGACGACGCTCGGCCCAACGAACGGGAACCTAAAATGATACATAAGGTCCGAGCTCGCAGCTTCCACCTCCTCGTGTTTCCGCTTCATCATCGACGGCGTGCCGATACTCGTCGGGCCCAAATCGCCAAACTCCAAATTCGCGGCCTCCTCCGCTGCTTCGGCTTTCATGATCAACTCTTCGATAATCCTTACCGCTTCACTGGGCAAATTGTCATTCTCTTCTGAATGCGGGGAAGGATGCTTGCTAGTGAGCACGGAAGGATCACGCATCGTCTCACTCGCTAGTCTCAGCGATGCCAGAGCACGAGGAGCGAATAACGGATGTTTGATCGCCAGATGGCCTAACACAACCGTTGCATTGAAGAGCTCCCTTGTAAACGCGTAGCACATGAATAATGCGGGATGCTCGTTACGATATACGGAATGCAAATACCGCCACACTCGCACGATGTACACAGCCGGCTCGAGCATCATGAGTGTATCGAAGGTCTTCTCTGAATAATCGTCATAGCCCTTCGAATCAACAATCCCATCAGGCCTGCTATCTTTTGTCACAGCAAGACAGAGATTCATGAAGAGATGCCGGGCGGATATCGCAAGCCGACAACGCATCGCAATAAGGTGCGGTGACTCCTCTCCTTCCCGATTATCCTGCTCAGGTGGACTACTCGGAAGACGCTTCGACGACGGAGACGCCGAGGACTTGATGTTATGAACATTGGAAGGTATTTCTTTCAACTTTAGGTGGTCCGATAGGTTCTCCTGCCATCTTGCAATCTCGGCTTTCATCGACAGAAGTAACTCACGCGTTTCGGCAGGACCTGCATCCGGGTGGAGTTCTTTGAACGCAGCGAGTTTCCGCTTCAACTTCTTCCCTAAAGCCACGAGCCTGCAAGCAGAAAAATAGGATTAACAACAGAGAGAAGATAATTAAATCCGTTTTCATGAGACATAAGAGCGGAAAAAATGGAACTGACCGGCACCGTTGAATGAAGCCCTCAATATTGCCATGCATCGACTCGATATTCGGAGCAGGCCGATTCGCAGAATCCGGACCAAAGCTCTCCTCGTCCACGTCGGCAGGCAACTCCGTCGTCGCTCTATCATCATTTATGAACGGACTCTCGCCTAAGCATTCCGCTACGAATCTGTTCGTTTATTCATTCAAAGCGCATATAAAAGGAAAGTCGGTCAGTAAGCAAACAATTCGTAAACGTGAGTGTAAAAATAGGAACAAAAGCGCGCCAAGTGATATTCATTTGCGGAGAAATAAATCAATGAATGAAGACAAAAGGGGGGAAAGAGATACGTACGCATCGTGGATGACGAGCTCCCACCACAGCCGTCTGCGCATTTCAGCCTCGTACACTGAGAACCTCCCGCCACCCGCAAGTTCAGGATCGTGATTCAGACCCATCATCCGCGCGTTCGCAACCGCGTCGCCCACAACGCCGAACATTTCAGGCGCGAGCGCCAGTGCAGGTCCACGTGCTGATTCTTTCTCTTTGCCCTTCCTCTTTGGCGAGTTATTATTGGAGGGTGATTCCGCAGCAGCAGCAGAAACAAAGGCATCGTCCATGACTGCATCGCGCCTTTCTTCGTCGAGTCTTTGACCGTGGTCTGTCCCGCCGTTTAGCTGGGCTTTCCGCTTCCGCTTCTCAGCCTTCTTCCGCCTCCCGGCGCCGAAATCGCGTAGCAAATCCGCACCTTCACCGAGTCCGTGATGCGAGCTCAGCAGATACCGCGCCTGAAGACACCTGGCGTGTATGTAGTCCGTATCGAATACCTCGTATCCTGCACACTCTGTTGCCAGCTGTAAAGAGAACTTCGCCACGCGATAAAGCTTTCCTGGTAATGAGGGGTCAAGGTGCACTGCTGAAGAGCTCTCGCCTTGCGAGGTTGTGGGACCAGAGGCAGGGGAAGCTGAGGAACTGGATTCGCCAGTGTCGAATGAGGATAATGGAAGCGGGGGAGGTGGCATTGATGGATCGTAAAAATTCGTACTCCCACCTAGGTTTGAAGGACCCGGGCTGCTTGCTCGATCGGTCCCGAATGACTTCGGACCTGAAGCTCGACCGAGCACTTCCTGTTCTATGACCCAGCATCGCGCACCGAGGGCGATGCCGAAACAAGCAGCCGCGAAGAAACTATGGGTGGGTGGCAATGTCCCTGTCGTCGTCGCTGTCGTCATCATGGTGTTTGTTGCCATTGCTACTGCACTTGATGTCGTTGCCGGTGGACCAGAGGTTATCATCGTCGATGTCGTCGGAAGCAGCTCGTCCCCCCTTCCATTCTCACTTCCACTCCCAGACGCAGTCTTGTTAAGCTCTGCCTCCGCCCAAGAGCACATCTCTTCTATCCGGTTCTTGAACACCATGAAATTGACAGACGGAGACATGAAGTGATGTTGCTCAAGGCGCTTGTAGATCTCCATGCGGATATAGGCGGGAGGGAAGGTATGATGAACAAGCTTCGGAGAAATTCCCACCTGACCACCGGCCTCGTCTTCACCTTCTTCCCCTCCATGCTCAATGTCATGATCACGATCATCACCAGCGATCGTCTCAGAAGTCGTGAGTCGAGAAGCAGGGACGCGAAAGAGCTCCGTGTACTCTTCTATAAATTGGAGCACGCCCTCAGCTGGAATGCTGGGGTACGAAGATGGTCGTAAATCAATCCCACTCCCGCCAGTTTGACGCACTATCCTCACGCCCAGTCGCTCCAAGTCGAGCTCACCTATCGAGGGAGGCGTATCACGCACCGGCACCGAAGCCTTACTCAAGCCTAAATGATCGACCCACAATCCCGCAACACCTTCCAAATTCACAGCGACCGAGGAGCCGTGGGCACCCACGGCAAGAAATACACGCTGCTGAGCCGGTGCCGTAGAAGCATGTAAAGGTGCTGCCAGACCAGGTAAAGAAGGTTTCTTCTGTGCATGAGAAGGACCGGCGCTAGAAGACGAAGCCGGATCAGAAGGAAACGATATGCCGCTCAGCTTGCCTTCTACGGCCTGCAGACGGATGTTAAGCGACTGGACATCTCTGTGGATGCGTGGAGGGCGACGCGGGCGAGGTGTTCGAGGGGGTTCAGATTGAGGTGGCAGCATCATAGTTGTCAGTCGTTGGTCAAAATCGCCCAGATACATCAAGGTACGAGGCAAGGAGAGCAAACGTGGCACGACAACGCAAGAGCGCACAGGAGAGACAGGGGTGAGGACGAGGGCGACAACGCCGGACGAGTCGGGTATCGAAGTGTGGGGTGTCAAAATTCAAGTTATTTTCGTGGATAGGGGGAGAGAGAGGCGGGCTCGGGACGTACATTTTCTCGGCCGCGGCCTGGGAGTATATGCATTTCGCAACTGTGTCCCGTTTGGTACAGGAACCACAAGGCGTGCGTCTGTCGCATTTGAGCTTGAGACGTTTACACTGCCAAGCACAAAAAAAGTAGAAGGTAAATTTAGTACAACTGAGAGCGAAAGAGAGGAGCAAAGAGCAACGCGAGGTGTGGGGGAGGGAGACGAGACGTACCTCGGCACAGACGACGGTTATACGCTGACGACAGCCTCTATGTAACGGACGTCGCGGGGGAAGAGGATGTTCAGGACATATCGGAACGAATACAAGGTCGACACGCACATTGAAGAAACCGACGACTTGACAGGTCGTTTCCCATCTGGGCCGACGACAGAGTTGGCAACGCTACCAGAAAGGACCGAGTTCTGGGTGACACTGACGCTGTCTGTGGCAAAGCTGACTACACTCTCGCTACTGCTCCCTTCATACGGACGTTTACTGCTTCCACTGACGCCGACGCCGGCGCCGGTGCTCCCTGGGCCATGAGGATGACTATCGAGAGGACCTTGGGAGTCCATGACCATCGAGAAGGATGACGGAGACGTGAAGAGAGACAGAGTTTGGCTCGACTCGAAATTGTAATAGGATGAACTAGCGCGAGAAGCGCAAGACACAAGGGAAGAACACGCGCGCTTGATATTTTATCTAGATACAGCAGACTCGGTATTACACACAGGCAAGCTCTGGAGATCGCGCGTCATGCGCAGACTGACTTGGATGTGTCCTCTGCGCTTCGAGCGAGAGCGTGTTGAGCGCACGAGGCGGAGGGAGAGAGCCAAAGGGGGGATGAAGATACGCGCGAACGAACGGGCCTATAGCGGCGAGTACAATTCAATTCAATTACTTGCACTCCTTCGACCCTTCCATCCCCGTACCTTATTTTCCTTACTTATTTCCTCGCCTCTCTTCCGCACTCTTGGCTCTTTTCCCCCGGTTTCTGATTCTCTGTTTATTTCGTCTAATTTCACTTTATTTTATTTTGATCGCATTATTTTGGTTTATTTTGTCCCGGGCGCTGAATCACCGCGGATGGGATCACTGGCACTCAATTACATAATATTAAGCTTTCGAAACAGAAGATCGCCATCTCGATCATGTGCCAGATTGATGGACGGGACAGTCGGCATCTGTCTCGGCATCCCGATCTTTCTCAAGAAGTTCATCCATAACAGCGACTCAGTCACACACGCCGCCGCCTTCTAGCCTTCCTCTCGCTCATGCATCATCAGTCATTCACTCGACAATCCATTCACTCTCACTCACTTCAACGTTTGAAGGTCCTCGGTCCTCGTACTATGCCAAGCACGGCGCACGTCCATCTCCACCAAGTCCTATTTGTTTCCGGTCGCGATCAAATGTTTCGCTTGTCCAGATCTCCAGGGCTGCAAGCGTCTTACATTCGATGCCCGGCTTATCCCACCCACCCGATCCTTCTTGTCGCCAAAAGATTCGTGTCGTGTATTCCTTGGGCGAGATCCTACTTACAAGGTCCCTCGTTTTGTCAAAGTTTCTTATTACCACGCGGACACTCCTCCGACCAAGCGCTGCAAAGTGCACCCGTCCATGTCCTCTCTTTCCATATCTTCCCGTATCGTATGTTCTGACTTGTTCATAATTATCCAAAGTCATCTCGTGCTCTGCAATCCATATCAGTAAGTACTTACCTTTTTGCCCGATGCTCGGAGAATAAACTCCTCCGACGAGAATTCATCCATCAGATGAGTTATTTGCTGCGGTAGAACATTATATTGTACATACTGTACTTCACCCTCGGCATATGTATATAATACGGTTATGACTGTTATCCATGCTATCCCGTCTTTTCCTTTTTTTATCGGTCTGCACACGGCTGACGGCACAAT
Organism: Sanghuangporus weigelae; assembly: GCA_033182465.1. Classification (NCBI taxonomy): domain Eukaryota; kingdom Fungi; phylum Basidiomycota; class Agaricomycetes; order Hymenochaetales; family Hymenochaetaceae; genus Sanghuangporus; species Sanghuangporus weigelae. Next base: position 1,507,469 of record CP137324.1, read on the forward strand.
GGGAATGCATCGCCTTGAACAGAGGCATTTGACCTTATTTGACACGTTCCCGCCTGACTGACAAGCTCTGTCAAGTGACAGAAGCTTATTCTTACAACCTCCCCAAGCTAAACTTTCCTCCTTCCTTCGAACGATCGATCGAGAAGAAAAAAGAAGCCGCGTTTGGAATTCTAGACCGGGATTGTATGTATTTGAATCACGTCATCGCGACTTATCAAAAAGTCTGTTTCCTATCGTGTCCAGACGCAAAGCCTCTAGTCCACTTTGGGGGAGATCCAGTCGATCCCGGCCGGACGTCTTCAGAACGTCTTCCCGAGTTTCTTCGCAGTTTACAGGATCATGATTTCGTATGGATTTTCAGAGAGGAGAAAACAAACCAAATCGCCTGCGAGTGAGTGAGTGATATTTTTACATACAATATTCAAACCACCCCTCCTTGTCGTCCCTTTGTGTAATTTACCATTTTATAGACTTAGCTTCGCGGGGGAACGCCGCGCAGGCAGGAAACCTGCAGAAACGATCTACGATCAGAAAGTATAAAAGTATTTGTATTGTATTTGTTATTTCACGTATATTTGTACTCGTATTCACTTGCAGTATTTACGGAAGGTTTTTGATTTGTAAATATTCCACTCTCATCGGGCCTTGCATCCGAGTCGGTCATGATGGACGCCTATCGCGTCCCACTTCGTAAGACGTTTCGCTAAATATCAATATCGTACCCGTCAACAGGTTCGGGATCTCTTGACCTCTGCTGCTCTCCGATCAAGGACTGAACGCGAAGCTTCGTGACTCAAGTATTCAAGTGTCATTTGCCTCCGCCTTGATGATTAGTAAGGCAAACCGAAATCATTCACCGTCAGAGCTCAGCTCACTCATCGCCTCCGACTAACTGTTTCTCATTTATTTCCGACAGTTCTTGAAGAGGGTTGATATAGAAGGTATCCATCTACCGAAGATTCTCCCATTCGTCTCGTCTTCATTCCCCACTTAGCAGCACGCGTCAAATAACTACCGTACAGTACTACTTTGATTACGGTGAGCGTCTTGCGTTTCTACTCGTCTGACCACGATCCGTACTCACTTGCAAAAAACATCCAATCCTGTCTCAGGCACACAAACTACAAACTACCGACTACTGGGCTTAGTGTAATCTAGCGTAAGGCACGCGAATGAGCGTGCTGCGTAGTCGAGCATCCAGGCTCGAGTTCTTACGTTCACCTCTTGAAACTCCTTAGAGCTCCTTAGCCGCGAACCTAAATTCGTCAAATACCAAGATTTCTTGGTATGTTTCTTCTTATGGATTCGCTTGTACTCGCTTGTGTCTATAGCACATAGACTGAAGTGTCTGACTCCGTTATTTACTTATTTTACTTAGATTGATGGAAGTACGAGCCCAATGAGATCTGATTCGCTCATCGCCGAGCTGCGTTGTTAATGTTATCTTTCTTGACTTTTCTGTTCCCGTTGACTTCTTTTCGTTTCTTCTTTCCACGTGCGTGTGCCTTGAGTTGCTGTCTCATTAATCGAGATTGACCGGTAATCGGTTAGATCGCTTAGACCAGGGGTAAGCATGTCCGATCCCTGAATGATTTTAGTTCCGGAATACTTATCGCTGCGAGGTTGGACACTGACCTTCGCAAACTGCGTGCTTGATAACTTCATTTCAGTTCTAGGTCGGTAAGTGTCTACTCGTTTGTCTGGTCTGCCGAACTTGCAGGCGACACGTGAAAAATCTGAGCCCAGAATCTTAGTCCATATCCACGTATTCCAAATTTGCAGTCAAATACGCGCGAACAGACACTATAAGCTCAGAAGGTTTGCGTAACGAAGCCGACTGGCGTGAAATACGAAGGAGAGGAATCAAAGAAACCTCGTCACACAAAGCAAGTTGTGATGTACAGTGTATCTTTTGCTGGTCCATTTCAGCTGGTTGAAAGTGTTTCCCCAAACCAAGCAAACAACACGTCCGCTTACTATTCGGTTAGTACACCCACTAGTACTTACTATTCAATTATGAACGATCTCATGTCTGAACAAATATTACCTTTATTGATTTTATTCGCCCAGTTCCGGTGAGGAATCAGGCTAGTACTAAGCAGTATGCATTGCGCAATCCCCTAGGGGTTTCAGGGTGACAACATGATGTTGGCTTTGGTAAGTTATTCATTCAAGGAGAGGAAATAGCGAGTCAAGGCGAAAGTACTTCAGTTTCATACTATTGAAGTTTGAATATCTTGACTCGTTCTCGTGTTTGAGGTTCAATCAGTACTTTGACCAACTGTGATCTGGATTGGCTTTCAAAGCCCGATTTGTGGAATGTGGAAGTAAATTACAGCTACTCTGGAATATCAGCAGCGAACCAGCGCCGGTAAGAAGGATACGGATAACAGCTTAAACTTGAGGGATCGCATAGGAGAACAAACAGGAAAAGATGACAAGGGAAAACAAAAGGATTTCTATCCTGTGAGCTCATTCGAGCCAAAGGATCTTTGCTGGACCACTGTAGTCGCGAAATGATGAGAAGGAGGTCGGTCTGAATATCAGCCGACTTACTATTTCACGACACCCTGAAAAAGCTATCAGTACCTTGAAGCAAGAAACAAGAGTGAGTTGACGGACATCTTCTTCCCACTTGATCCTTGCTTCTACCTCGGTTGTCCCAAACTTGAGCTCTATGTCGAAAACCAGGTACTTGTAAGACCGAAACGTGGAACTAAAAATAACCTCGAGCAACGATGTGCCACGATCAAGAGTATCCCACAAGGAGGAAAGGTCGGCTTCCAGTCGGAGTATCGTTTTGAATTTTTCTATTCAAAGAAGTTAGACATCCACCTCAACCGAGGTCTGTCAGGATACCTTTATTTTCATTGTACCAATATGGTGCCGGAAGGTCACCGTCGTAGCAGAAAAGTTCTGCATTGCATCGAGATGCGCTTGCTCTCGAGATGGTTTTCCTTTTGTAACTACAGGAAAACGTCTTCATGACTTCTATAGAGGATCCCTAAGAGAATATGTAGAAGCACGTTTGATGTATCTTAGAAGAATTGGTGTACCTTCTCAGCAATAGGATCGAATATCGGACCTATAAAGTCGCCATCCGTTTCGTGTTCGACAAGGTCAGGTCTTTCTCGGTGATCGGAGCGTAGACGATTATAGCGCGTGTAACAATCCGTGCCATAGGTCGTTGGGCAAACTCGTGCTACAACAGTCCCGTCAAGGAAATGAAGAATGGTTCCGTTCGCAACAGCCTTGGAACTAATGAACCAATCAAACATCGTGTTGCCAAGAGTACTCTGAGTATCTCTGACTTACAGACTCGTGTCTGGCGTTTGGATCCTGGTTCCGCTTTGATCGAACGCTCTGCGCAGCTCCCTCTGAAGATAGGCACTGTTACCAAAGCCTCCGACCAACCAGACGGGCTTTCATGGATCTTGGTCAAGAGAAAGTTATGCGTTGAGAATAGAGAGAAATACCGTAGTTTTGGTGTCGCTTCGGCTCTTCATGAATTGCTCTCGAATCGATTTTACCACTTCAGTCACAGAGTGCTCAAAGCAATGGGCCAGATCGTCCCTAACGGACTGTCAGACAATAGCCTTTCTCAGAAACCGAACACGCACCGACGTAACAGAAGGAAACCACCAGATATGTCCAGAAGAGCATCGTTCTCTCGACGACCGCCAACCCGAAGCAGCCCATCTCCGTCTCCACTGAATTGCGCCTTGGTCTCAGGCTCAAATTCGTCGCTTATAAGAGCACTGATGTTATCCTCGTCACCATACTTTGAGTCTGCCAACCGTCCTGTAAAGTAAATCTATTAGCTTCATGCTGTTATTCAGGATGTCAAAACTAGGCTACTTCGAAGCAGATCCTTTCCGCGCATATTCACGAATATTGAGCCAGCGAATCGACCTTTTCAGATTTAATCGTAAGCCTTATGCTGTAAGAGGGCATTTCATTCGAGACCTACAGTCCGGCGCAGTGCACTCCTTCAACTGTATGGGTGATGTCTCAACGACTTCAAATGTAGTCATGTCAACCGTGCCACCCCCAGCATCGGCGATCATAAATCGGAATCCCCGCTATACAAGTCGTTCAGCAAACCTTTCAAGATGCATGGCGATTGAGTGTACCTTCAGATCCGGTCCCAATCCGCCCCTCAGGCAAGACAATGCACTCGCTTCTCCTTCTGTAACAAACTTGATCCTGTTATACCCCTCGTTTGTGTCCGGAACAAGTCCGCCCTTCACTGCAGCGGACCGATACCGCTGCTGAGTGTAACCCGACCATCCATTAGGATGTCCATGGACATACACCGCTTCATCTTTGACCTTGTTCCATAGCTCATTCTCATTTATGTGAGTTGCAGAAATATATCGACTCGTCTCATCGACAAGATAACGTAAGAAATCGGACATGACCTCTTCAGCGGTTTTCCCGGGAGGGAGTTCTCCTAGCTTCAGGCCGTATGTTTCAAGTTTTTGACCGGAAGGGCGGAGATGCATCTTGAAACTGCGAGTAAATGGAAAAGCAAGCATTTAGGGCATGACAGATCGACTGGTAAGCTTCACCCACTGCTCGGCTTTAAACCAATGTTGTTGCTCAGCTTCTCGGATGACCATCGACTTCATAGTCGCTGCCCCGATGGCCTTCGCAACTCCTTTCCTGTCGTAGTAGATAATCGATGGGATTTTATAATCTCCTGTAGACTGGTCTGAAAACCTGCAGAAAATGAATTAAATAAAAACTATTCATCGGACTGAAACTACCTGGTCACAGGCTGTATTCTCGGCACCTGTCCAGGACGAAGTACGGCATAAGATACGCCGCTGAAGGTAGTGCCTACATCGATGCCGATGACGATGGCAACCTTTGACCCAGAATACCGTTGCTTATGAAGAGGCTCGATGTAGTTTGAAGACATTTCGTGTGATCTATCAAGTCAACGTGTGGGGCAGGGTATGCGAGCTGATCAACCAGAAGAGACCCCTTTAATACCAAAGCGAACTCTCGGTAGACATCTCTCAGTAACGTACCGCGACCGTGCATGTGAATAGAAGACAGCAGCAGTGAATAAATGATATGAAACATGCAAGGCAAGTCTCTTCATCGACAAAGCAAACGCCAGCACCTACCTTAAATCTAAGGACCGTCAGCAACTGCCGGTCATGGTTGGCTTCCTTGCCTAGGACTTACCTTTCCTGCGTTGAAGCGCTTCATCGGACACGAAAGGCAGGTCGCTCTTGACGCTGCGTTACAGTCTCACTAAACCCATCTAAAGAAATGTCCGGATTTCTTACGCTACTACGTGACGTGCTCGTGAGTATTTGAATACTTGTGGCAACATAGGCTTTATGTTGAGAAACGTCGTGCTAGTCCTTGGCTCTCGCGCAGCTGAGCTGTCTTGGATGGCATAAAACCAAAACCAGTGACATAGAATCGCAAGGAGAGGACTCGAAAAACACACGAGGCACAAGTAAGGCAACGCCAAGTCCTGATTCTTCGCATACGGATGTAAGATCCAGTTATCGGTTCCAACCATTTCTCAACTGAACAACGGCATCACAGTCCTACCAGAATGAGCGCTCATCTACGGGAGACGCTATTAGTCCTAGTGACGGCAATGCGAAACGAGACCTCCTGAACAGAGAAAGAGACGCTCATCCTGCAGGTACAGGCATGGGCATTGACGCTCAATCAATTCCGGGCCTCGAAAATGACGAGCTCACCGGCTTGTTGATTTCCGAGAGAAACAACGCTATGATCAACGCCACTCCTTCTCCTTCCACTGCCGCTATGGGAATCACCGTTGGCTCAAACATGTTCGGCAACGAGATTGCAAGAAGGACGTTCCTGGAGAAAAATGACGATTACTCGGAGAATGAGATCATAGCGTTGTGCACGTCCTTGAACGGCCGCATAAACCATCTATCAGGACACTTGATCAGAGAGAAGTATCGAATGCGCGTTCTTCGGCAGGACAAACAACAGGCTGAAACCCGCAACCCTGCCAACGGAAATGAAGCGATTCCAGAACTTGTTCGGAAGGTTCTAGGGAAGCGGCTGGTCGACGAACTTACCATTAACAAAATGAACACGAGAAGCTCTACGGCCGTCGACCATTCCATACATGACGGCCTCGATGCTTGGTCGATATCTTGCGTACACCTGGCAATGAAACCTGTGCTTTTCGGACTGAAGTTAAGGAATGACGAAGAGATTAAACGCATATGTAACAGCATGGCCGATAAAGGTTTTTTCTCATTCACAGTGAAATTCATCTTATGATGCTGACGGTTGATACACAGAACCGGAACTTACTCAGTGCTGGCAGCTGATTAAAGACTATGAAACCCTACGTAGAGTCGGCCAGGGTACTAAGACTCTGGAAGACATAGGTAAATTACAGCATGTGCCGCCTAAAGACGTGGGAGAGTTAGAGTACGCCGTCCTTCAACAAATCTTTGAACGAACAATCACCGGAGGTAAGCGTCATTTTCTTATCGTTGCGGCAAGTCACTAATGTAAGTCATAGCTGGACCAAAGTGTCCGTTGCAAATCCCACTCCATTGGGGAGCTTTGCTGCATGCGCATGAGCTCGGACTCGAGTCGTATAAATCCGCGATCTCACAGACCAATCGATTTCTTCAGGAGGGATTACGTGAAGTCTTCGCAATGGCAGGCGCTGAGCGTCCTGATATTTCAAATAACTCTAATCTTGCCGGGATGACATTGAACATTGTCAACGACGCGGCTACATTGGCTAAATACACGAAGACGGCTGTCTTTTCGCAGAATACCGAGATCGTTATGGTCGAACCGGAGACCGAGTACGACAAGAAGTACATGAAGTCTGCAGACGAGTTAGACAAAGGGAAGGTCAAATGCACCATAAAATTCGGATTACGAGCGACAGACACAGACGGAAACGAGAAATGGTTATTGAATACAGAGGTTTTGCTCACCTGAATCATGATAGGATAGCTGCATTGCATCGGAGTTGTGAAGTAGCTCATTTGTTGTCTGCGATCTCGCTCTATTTAGTTCTGTTGCATTAATAGACATCTTGTGATATTTTCATTGATTATCCACACCTCGAGAAGTTAGGTTGACGATGATGGTTACAAGTTGAGGTAGGACCAAACATAAGCAAATCTTCATGGTTTACTTCCGAAGCCAATACCGATTTACGTCATCGACTCAAATAATCTAAAGCGTAAAAATCACGAGACAACGAGTAGTAGATGAAAGTGTAAGACTAAGATTACAACGGATATTTGGCATTTATCAATGGTCAAGGAAGCAAAGCTGGAATCGACAGTCTAGGAAAAACGACGGGAAGAAAAGATGGCGTGTGTAAAGACAGATAGATAGGTCTAACCCAAGGGAACAAATGAGCGATGGGTAGGAGATACAAAGGGTGCAGGGAAGAGCTTGGAAGAGGAAACGAGAAATCGTAGAAACATCGTGCGTAACGTACCTTTTAGTCATCAGTGATTGTAAAAATAACTCTGCTTGCATATATAACGGTAAGTCGGATCTCCAGCTAAATCATTTGAAATGGCGAGATACTGTAAGTACGACGGGCAATCAAAAAAGCACACGATAGACTCACAAAGCGCATTAAATCATATATTGTCAGTTATTATTCTTTCGCCAAGACTGAAAGCTCAGAGCCCCAACCACACTCACAACGAGAAGTGCAGTGCCGGCACCAACGAGACCAGGAATATACAAGTACCAAGTGTTGTCCTGTTCTTCTTCCTCACTCGTCCGCTCCAAAAGGGCCTCTGATGCCTGCTGCCGTCGTCTCCGGACGCGGAGTGTCGACTCTGGGCGGGTCTTCTCCAAATCTCCAGACGTTGGATCATCGGGTCGTATCGTCTTTCCGTCATCCAGAAAGATTGACGGCATCTGTAGCTCCAGTCCGGCACCTCCTGGAGGAGATGTGTTCATTCCCATACTTCGTCTCGAGTGTGGCGATCTGCTCGTGCGCTCCGCACGACCCGGGCGATCGATACCGCGTAGATCAGTCTCCTCGGGCAGGTAAGGTATCGAACCATCCATCCCCGGTGCTAGTTTACGTGCCCGCTCAAAGTACATTCTTGCATTTGCTCGGTCGCGTTTCCACATTTGCGTACTGCTTTCTATGCGTGGCGCTGGTACGGGGGCTTCATTCCGCCGAATGGAGTTAAGAGGAGAATAGTTGGAGGAAAGGAGCTTGGTTGCTATTCCGTCCAGATGAGCTAAGCCTGCCTCCAAGAAAAGCTGCGCGAGAGCCACTGTTCCCCCGAGGCACAACACGTAATACTCTACCGTACCTCTCCGGGGAAGAGGCGTAGACGTCGGAGAGGTTTTTGGCGAAGGCGAATGTGCAGAGACGGGTATCACGGTAGTAACTGGTAGAAAATGGGTAACGAGGCGCAGCGCTGCAAACGGCGTATGGAGGTAGTGCCATGATCGTCTGTTTATATAGAGTTGCGTAAATGGAATCGCATAAGTTGATAATAATGAGGCACTTACACAAAATACTCAAATGCTTCTTCCTTGTCATTCCGAATCCTAAGATACTCTTCTCCAAAACATCCCAAGGTAGTGGGATCCATATTGTACTTTTGTCGCTCTACATTAATATCGAACGTAAAGGGACCTGTAGGTGTAGGCGAATACGACTCCGGTACTGGACCATCAAGCAAACGAGGCCAGTAACCTGACCTCTCCTTAGCTAAAGCAATTGTCACTAGCTTCTCAGGGCGATCGGAACGCAATGAATCAAGAGAGGACAGCGAAGACTCCATAGATGGCATCTGTGGAGAAGTAGGATAAGAACCAAAAGCACGCTGAGGGAACGCAGGGATTGTGATAGTGGCAGTCATGCGTTGTTGTTCATCGCGGGACAATGGATGAGAACGTTCAGGCGATGCGAAGTCCGAATCGTCGTTATCTGATACCTGCGCGCTCTCTAACGATGCAGCGAAACTGCTTGAGATTTCCGCATCGGAGACATACGCATACGAGGACTGTGTCGACACCGTCGAGGCCGTGGAGGCAGTTCGCCGTCGTGGCTTGTCCGTTGACTCGAATGTCCACTGAGAGGTTGCCCTGTTGATAGCAGTGTAGATCTTTCCCTATGCATAGTGAGCATCATCAAGAAGAGTTAGAATCATGGACATGGATAAACGAGCATGGGACTTACCTTGAGGATTGGCATTTGCCCACGTATGCTCGCCACCAGGTATGGTGGATCAATCACCACCTAGAATTACTCAACGTGTTCAATATGCAAGTCAATCAGCTCCCTGAGGATGCTCTCACTTCTATGTCGTCAAGTATCGTTTCATGCGGTACGAGTATGTTCACTGTTGCCTGCGGATTGTGAGCACAATTCACAACACCACGAAGGAATAAATAGGTACCTGATCAAGCACCTGTCATACCCAACGACTGTCAGTCATCTAACGTCGTTTTTGTTGGCCTATATTCATACGTACTTGATGCCAGAAGAAGGCTCCTACATGTCTGTCGTCGTCCATGGCGAGATATAGTGTGGAAAGAGGAAGAGAGCAAGAGGACGCGACATTCGGCACACATTATTACGGACAACCGCGCGGCTTACGGCTCTAGTTAGGAGTGTACATAATAGTACTGTACAGCTTCTGCAACTGCCAATATATCTTTTCTCATGAGTCACTCACATTTTTTTTCTCTCAAATTACGAGTCATTGTATTTGAGAAATGGCAGCACTAGTTTGTTTGTGATCGATAGCACATAAGTAAGAAATAATGTCATCAATTAATACAGTAAACGTCAGAAAATGCAGACATCCCCAATATGGGTATGGGAAAGAGTAAAGATAATGAGCAATCCAACGGATGAGTGTACGCAATGGGAAAGAAAGGAATGACACGTAGTTGGGAGCTGAAAAAGATGCAGTAACGATGTCAGAAATGCGAGTCGGTGAAAATAGAACACAAACCATCAAACAGAGAGGCGAGAAATATGCAAATACCTCCAAGAGCCCGGGTATATACGTGGTAAATGATGAGTAGATGGAAATCCATACTGAGATTGTGGAATGGTAAATAAAAAAAAAGGGAGGAATCAAAGTGATGGCTTTGAAAGTGTTGTTGTTATCCGTTTTAAGACCTCCTTTTCCCGTTCCATGTGTTCTATAAGCATTCCGTCTAGACGACGCACAGATGAATCTTGCTGATCTTCTTGTCCTCCATGAGGCCGGCCATCCCTACCTGGTACGCTGGAGCTTGCAGTCTGAGGCCTCTTCGCCAATGCGATTTTGGCCTCTTCGTGCTTCAACCAATCCGCCGTCGACTCTGAAACGCGGGGAGGATTCGGGAACACATCGTGCCACTTGCCATGCTTCTTATTCCAGAAGGTAGTGTGCGACGAAGACTGAGGGACATTGGATATCCCTCGCCAATGATTGATCGCGTGGTGTTCAAGTCCAGTACCACGTTCATTCAAAGCTGTCCGAGAGCTGAGTTGAGGGGAGGATGCATTCCGATGTTGCAATAGAGCATCCAAAGCGTGTCTCTGATCATGAACAAGACTATGAGTAGAACCTGCTCGAGGATCGATAGCTATCTTTCCTGCAGAGTCGCTCTTGCACCCGCCTATGCTCGAATTTGCTACAGACGCATCGTCATGGACAAAACTGACATTGTCTCCATCCTCATCCTCATCATCCTCGTCGTGGTGATCATCACCATTGTCCGAGTCTGAAGATTCTTCCTCGTCATGATGACTTTGCATTTCGACGGCATCAAAGAACGAAATCGGAGACGCAGTGTAAGGGCTTGAATGCGATCCTTGGGCTAACAGGTCTTGTACTGTCAGCCGCGGTACATGCAATGCGGTAGGTATTCCCGGCTCCTCCTGTCCGGTTGCATCGCCTAAGCCTCTTGCAATATCAGTGACCAGTCTCGAAGGCTGATTTGCGTCACGTGACCGATGAGAAGCGCTCATAGAGTTGTAAACGCGCATAGACGAAACGCGCGGCGGAGGCGAAACGATTGCATAAGGATCGGAGTGGTTCGAAGCACGAGAAGCAATACGTGAATTACCTCCCAAAGTATTGATATCAGAATGACCGACCGGACTATCAGTGTATTGACTTCGGTCATAGGCATCTCGAAAAGCAGATGTAGTCGGAGAAGGTTGTGACGACTCGCATGATTCTCGAGGTACGGACAAAGATCCAAACGAGGGACGCGATCCAACAATTGTCGACGCCAACGTATGTTCCTGAGGGGTGTGGAAAGTACTCAGTTCTCCATCATCATCCGAATAATGCGAACCGCTCGTCATGCTCAAATTCTCCATTGTTCGAGATGACTCTGCTGTACCAGGTTTGACGGCGGACACGGTCGCTGAATTGTGCTGCGATCCTGGAGGTGTAAGCTTGCCGAAAGCACCGCTCAATCCGACGTGAGATTCATAAACGTCTGAAAGTCTAAGAGTGGTGTCCCGGTCGGCCTGCAGGTGGCTAGCGTCGGCAACCAAAGGGCTATCGTCCTCTTGTTCGCCCTGGCCTTGGGCATTGTCAGAGGATGATCCACTAGACGTTGGATTTGATCGCCTCGGTGGAGGCTGCAGCGGCGTCGTTGGTGCCGTCGGAGATGATGCACGCTCAGGCTCGTTCGCCACAAGTAAGCCGCGAGACTTTTTCGCTTCGCCTCCAGGTTGTTGACTGGTTGGTAGTTCTAAACTCTCATGTCTCTTCAGTTCGCCGTGAGCTGGAGCCTGACCACCATCTTCGTCGTCTATAATACATTTTAGGATACTCTGTCCTATAATGGGCTTTTGGGAAAACTCAGAATGGCCAGTAATGACAGATGGCTTCGCTTCGTCCATAGAACGGGAGGGTAATGGCGGGATACTCATTGCAGGAGATGTGACAGATGGCGAAATCATGGAAGGCGATGCTGAAGCCGACGTCGGAGAATGAAGATCCAGCGCACGAGTTGGGCTAGAGCTAGTAACTGAACGTGCGGGTGTGTCCGCCGACGAGTTATTGAGTGAATGGTCAACAGCTGCGTGTAGAATGGCTTTCCTCCATGCCATGTCTTCTGATTCAGCCGACCAGCTTCCCGGACTCGATGGAGGAAGCTGATCTGCTAGTAGTGCTGCTCCCAATGAAGAATCGATGCCCATGCCGCGAAGCAAAGCCGCCTGAGGTCCAAAAAACTCGCTAGGACGCACCAGAGGAAGGTCTACAGAATCCGTAGGATCCACGAAATGCGCCTGTATCCGATCAGAGCGGGAAACATCGCTAGCATTTCTCTGTCGTTCGGCCTCCCGCACCTTCAGCTCTTGTTCGGCCTGTTTGGCGACGCTTGCAAGATCCTCCACTCGTTCTCGAACGACTACAACCCTGCCTTTATTCTCTGGGCGAATTTGGGGTGCCGAATAAGCTGTCCGCATACGCTGTACAGGAGCTGAAGCCTGCTGAGAACGTAGAAGACCAGATACAGTGGAGGCGTCAGATGTCGTTCTAAGTATAGGCGCGGGAGGAGCCGAGGCTATCTTATTATCTGACGATACTGCGGCCTTCTTTTTAACGACTTTAAAAATGTCGAAGAATGTAGGCGAAGAGGATTTCGCAAGAGACTTCCTCGGGATATCCGAAGAGGATACCTCGTTGAATGGTTTCGAATGCGCTGGGGGAAGATAATAGTTATTCTGCATGAGCAGACGGAGACGATAAGAAACTTCATCAGCATCCATCTCATGGAGTGCATCAAGGTGCGAATCGTCAGCAGGATCAACGGTAATAATGTGACAGACGTCCATGTCTTGTGCAGGCAAGGAAGGAGGATAAGGATAAGAACCTTCGGTCGAGGTGGACTTTGGATAAATAGAACTCGACGCTGTCGACTGTTGAGTGACACCCGAATCGCGCGGCTGATGCCGAAAACGACGGCTTGTCGCGAATACGGGCACAAGAGGGGTGCCGCTGAACGCGTTGGGCGTTAGTGGACTAGGCTGTTCCGACGAATCGGATACCGAACTATTGCGAAAAGCGTGCCTAGGCAAGCTCACACCCCGCGACTTTGTGGCAGAGAAGCATCAGCCAGTGTTCTCCATGATGAAAATGAATGAAAAGCACTCACACGTTGGCCTTTCCAATGTTGCCCATTTTCTGAACGCGTCTCTCTGCCTCGGATATCGTCTATCACCGGACGGGTAGCTGATGGCTCTGTACTACGTGTCCGCTGCCGCGGCAACCGTTGTTGGTCTCGGTTGTCCTCCCTATTTCCAGAGGCCAGTGCTGTTTGCACTCGCTGGGGCGAACGCGGGGGTCTTCGTGGTACACCAGTCTAAGATCAAAAGAGGAAAAAGTTGATAGGACGCGTCGGACTTTATAAACACCTTGACGAGAAATGGCACTAACCTCCAAAGCACTCAGACTTTTCGGAGAAGAACCAGCACGCGAATCGGTCGACGGAATTTGGACAAATAGCTGGCTGCTGGATAAATCACCGGAGGTCGATACGATATCAGAGGAAGAGTCTTCGGCACGACGAGAATTCTTTCGTCGCACACGGGACCGACGTGTGAGGGAGGAGCTGCCCTCACTCATATGTCCGCTAGACATGGAGGCGCGAGTTTCGAGTTTGTTGAGGGCTTGAGCCGGCCCGCCAGCGTCAGCGACAACAAGAGCGGGAGACTCAGCGCTGACCATGGTGGTGGTCGTCGCATGAGAGTACCTTGGAGCAAACCGGCTCGGTCGGCTAGCACGACTGGATCACTGGATACCTGTTTAGGAAGTTCTCGGCACGCCGCCGGCCTTGTATATTCTTTTCGAAATTCTCTTCCACATGCGCTATCCTCTGCCATCTGTATACTTCAAGCATAATCAGCTCGTTCTATTAAAGGCAGGAAAATCGTACAGCTGTTCCGAATAAGTTAAGAGTGGGAGACAAAACCGTCGCTGTGAGTTCGCAGATACATTTCGATCAAAAAAATTGCGATGAACGCCTTTTGCACAGACGACCAGATACAAATGAGAAGTCTCAAACGCGTAACACCTCTGGCGTGACCAAAACCCTCCGCTGACCGTCCGAGTCTACCACTTCTAATCCGCACTGCAATGTACACTTAACTTCATTGCCGTCTCCTTCTACGGACACCATCGAGTCTCCCTCAAATGGACTCCCAGGATCAACTATCACAGTTGCTACTGTTTGTGAAAAGACACCGGTCCTCGTACGCTCCGCTAATGTGGCGGCGTCTTTAACAATCCTTTCTAGCTTGTCTCGGAAACTGTCTGGTTCTGGAAGTTCAATGCCAGCTATCGTGAAAATCTGCAGAATGCCCCGCTTAAGGACCTCTTCTGTTCGTTTAATCGCGTTCCTGTAAGAAGGGAGTCCAAGCTCGTATTTGTACAGCAATCCTCGCCAGTGCAAGGCAAATTGTCCTCCGTACTCTGCCGGTACAGTCAGTAAAAGGCCTGCTTCGTCTCCAGCAGATGTTTACCGTTATGAATTAGGTTGCGATGATAGATTTCTTCAAGAATGGCATACTCTTCCTGATCTTTCTGTCGCGTACGTCGCAAAGTACACATGCCGTCGACGACCTCCTGGGTGCTCGAGTTGATCGCACGAGGCGAGACAGTATAATAGAACCTTATCTGCTTCCAACATCGCGCTAGCTCCGGTTCTGCACTTTTTAATCAGCAACATGAAAGTAGAGGAGACGGAGCTCAAACCGTGATCGGCCATTTGGCGGAAAATGTCTTCTACATCATTCACTGTTCTTAGACGCAGCCCAAACAGCATGGGTTTCATCGCCAGATGGATGCAGAATGTCAACCACGCATCAAGACTGTCATGAAGGGATGCTGAGATATCATCGATGGACAGTTCTTCACGATCTTGGCCAGCTTCAACAAGTTCCGTGTAAAGGCGAGTCCCAAGGCCTTTCTTGATAAGCTCTCCTATCCGTCTTTCGGTTCCATCTGCATGTCCGGCTTCGGAATGCCGTACATCACTTCCAGGCTTTCGCCTGACGATCCTTTCAATAAGAGACGCGGAAAGCGTGTTGACGCGGGAAGCCAGCAACTTTGACCAGTCTATTAGTTCCTTCTCTGTGTATGCATCGCCTCTGTTCATGAAGAAACGTCTTGATGTTTCATCGTGGAAGGTGAAAGGGCCGCTTGGAGCTGGCTTATGAACTTCGTCGTGTCCTCCGTCGTTTACGTTATTGGCCTCGTTGCGACGATGCTGTTGGTCGATTGTCACATTGATACCACCATGGCCGGCCCCGATTTGAGGAGCATGTGCTGCGGATGGAGTAACTGGTTCTTTGCTGATTGTGCTCGGGGTAGAATCTGTCCTTGAACGAGCTGGAGATACGAATACCCGTTGCTGACGCGGAGGCCCGGCGTCAATCTCATCCAACTTCAACTTCTTTGAACGGCTTGGTTCTTGTGCCTCGGGGCTGGATATCAGGTATATCTTCCTCGGAGTGATAACGACCGCAATGTCGTCTGCCGTCGCGCAAGCCGGAGAAGGCTCGGAGCTCCTGATCTTCTGGATAGAGCTCTCGTGCAAGGCTTCGCCATCCTGCCGTACGAGGTAAGAGGTGTCAGGAAGCTCGCTCTCACGATTTCTCTTTCCTATTGATAGGCGCTCATCTTCGTCTGGCTGCATGGGTTCTGTGAGCTTCGAGATTCGTTCAATATTCTTATTACCTTACATGCGAATGCCTCTCGGCTATCCTCGTTGATTCAGTGCTGCTCTTCTGCACAACCTCTCCGGTTTGTTCATGGCTTGCCTGTGACTCGAGGTCTCCGGCTTCTTCTGGTGTTCTGACCTGATCGTTGTCCTTGCTGTTAGGTGCATGCCTTGTGCAACAAAGATGCAACAGTGTCAAAATCACCAGACACACGCATCCAAATATAATATCCCAAAGATGTTTGAGCAACTCCTTGGTACTATGCCAAAAGTCTCCCGATGGCTTCGTAATGGTGAATCGCGATATGTCTACGACAGACATCACTCTAAGCAATATTGTTCAGGTAATACTTTAAATATTGAGTCTGCACAGATAACCTTACCTCACTTTCTAGAGACAATGTAGACGAAAGCAGAGCTGGAGGCGGTAGGAATGAAACATAAGTCACAATAACCTTTGCGTATATAAAGCTGAATTCTCTCCATGCTTTGATATATGAAACACATGTTTTGTGCATGTAGTCATCTAAAGCGCCCTCCAGTCTTCTATTCACCAAACTGCCTATGGCCCGGGTCTTGAGGTCTCAACTTCATAAGACTTAAAGTGCTTGCTCTTTCCCCAAAGAACAGCTCGCACATCCTACCATGGCTTCATACGATATTCGCTCTCTTCGGACAAAGCGCTACACTGGAAATAAGACATCCATCGTAATTGGTATAGACGTGGGAACGACCTTTAGCGGCGTCTCATATTCTATACTTCGTCCGAATGTGGTGCCGGAGGTCCAGCAAGTGACGAAGTGAGTCGTATCTACATAATTTATAATTTATGATATCGGCACTGACCACGCTTTACGTAGATTTTCAGACCAATCCGTGGGGCATAGCAAGATTCCATCCATTATTTATTATGATCTGGATGACTACGCTGCGCCGAAAGCGATTGGTGCCGCTACGACAAAAGACATGGTCATTAGTGAAGCCATGGAAAAAGAATGGTTTAAAGCCGAACAGTGGGCATTCGTTTTGACCTTGCTCCACAACATTGGCAGACTCATTATCTTCGATATTCCAGTTTTAAGATGCATCTTCGACCGCCTGGTCGACAGTTGGAGACTAATGGACTCAAAGTCGGTGAACTTCCTCCGGGAAAGTCTGCTGAAGAGGTTATGGGAGATTTCTTGCGCTATCTTATTGATGAGACTGGTCGATTTATCTCTGGATCACACATAGAGGACAGTAATCTATGGAACAAAGCTAAGGATGATGCGATATATGTTCTCGGTCACCCCAATGGATGGTCTGGATATTCGCAGCAACGTTATCGTGCTGCTGCGATATTAGGCGGACTCGTTCCTGACACCGATGAAGGTCGTAAGCGAATTAAGTTTGTCACTGAAGGAGAAGCTAGTGCGTTAGCCTGTCTTCAAGGTGGTCTGGGACCGAATACCCTGAAGGTAGGAATATTTATTTATTTCATTTAGCAGGACCTGCTGCTGATTAGATATCTAGCGAGGATTTCGTTTCATGATTGCAGACGCGGGAGGGGGGACAGTCGATATGACTACCTTCGAGGTTGTTGGAACAACACCCCTGCAAGTAAAGGAGGTTACTACACCGGACTGTGAGTGCCAATGTTTATTTTTCAGCAATAGATTTATAGAGACTTTTGGAAAGGTCGGTTCGCTGGATCCGTGTTTGTAAACATGCGTGCAGGAGACCTTCTTCGGAGTAAACTCACATGCCTCTTCGGGAATGCTCGTTTCGTTGACAGCTTTATTTCATAGGACGACTAGCCAATTCCAACTACGATGACGAAGACAACATCGAAGGCTTAATAAGCGATGAATTTGAACAAACAACGAAGCCGCAGTTCACCGGAGAAGAAGATGGCTTGCTTAAAGTCGGAGGACGGCGAGACAATAATCGGAAATTGGGTATATCTGGCGGTTATCTCCGCTTACAATGGTATGGTATCTAGATTACTTGCGACAGTTATTATGGAGTTTTATCAGTCCGTAGCGAGGAGCTAGCTTCTTGTTTTGAAGATTCCATCATGGATATCGTCGATTCAATTCGAGAGCAGTTCGCGACAAGTCGCAGCGACGAGAGAACAACGGTACTTACTGATCTTTCTCTGTTCCGCTTCCGGCTTATCGGTTTGCTAGCCTGTCTGGCTGGTAGGAGGTTTCGGATCAAGTTCATTCCTCTTGAAAGAATTGCGGAAGGCATTTGAACAGAGCGGCACAGCTATCCAAACTCCGGATACAAACCTGTATGTAGTCTAATTGAGTAGTCGAAGCGCAGAAAATCTTCCTGATCACGTCCACCAGATCCAAGGCCGTGGCGAACGGTGCTGTTTTACATTACCTGGACGGCATGGTTGTAGCCCGAGTCTGCCCAACGTCCTATGGAACAGACTGCTATACTCGCTTTGATTCCTCACGTTCTGACCATCGCAACAAACCTGAGTTCATCGAGAACAGGTCGAATGGCGCCTTCATTGGTCCGATATTTGATGTCATTGTTCGAAAGGTGATTTCTTCCACCATCATCTGTATTGAAGTCGTCTTTATCATTCCGTAGGGATCGACTGTCGACGTTGGTAAGACATTCACGAGAAGTTACAGTCAGAGGTTCTTCTCCAAGGAGAGGGCTACGCACTATACTACAGAGCTTCTTTGCTATGACGGAGATCTTCCGGTACCTTACTGGTACAACGAGAACAAAGGTATGAGCATAAGTCATTTTATTCAGATGATGAACTCAACCGATCTTGTTAGAGAAATTCCGAACGATATGCAGATTAGAGGCAGACCTTTCTGCCTTATGTCGGGAACCAAGCCCGACTTCTTCATTGCTTGAAGCGTTCATAACACCTCTTATTGGACCATACTGGAATGTATCCTTTGACGTAGAGCTGAAGTTCGGAACAACGGAGGTCGAGGCAAGGATCAAATGGGTCGAGAATGTTCGTCTGTTTTTATCTTTCTTAGAGTTTGATAGACGCTGATCTGAATTTCCAGGGTGTCACCAAATAGTAAGTTATTCTCAGTCTATCTCACAATGAGCGCGACTTAATCCTCTTTTCGTAAAAGTGGGCCGGTGAAGATCGATTGGCTGAAGTGACTGCTTTTGTATTATTAAGAATAATTTTCATAAATCCGTGTCCTTGCGTTGGTTTGTCTGCCCACTCCTGCCGTGCTGGAAGTGCACTGCATACTACTACATAACTTGCATACTTCTGAACAATATGAGACATACTAAACAACGCGGAAACAAAGCGTGATGCGACGTCAGCAAACATCTCTATACAAACTCGACAACACCTATGTAATACTCCTGAATTGCTTGATCTGAGTGAGATAAGGTCGCTCATGGCTAAGATTACCGCGTCAAAAAATGTGGAATTACACGGAAGCCAATTTTCTTACCGCTAATGCCACCTTTGGTTTCAGAAGGATCCTCCCAGACCTGGCTTGAAGTGGCACTTCCCGGAGACCAATCTCAAGTGTGCATAGGACGGGACGTGCCCTGACAGCATCCAGCGTCGAGTTGGTCTCGACTTCCATGGTATCTTCTCGAAATATTGCGCTTGGGTTGACCATGTCTATATCGAGAAAGACTGAGAAAAGCTTTGTCTTGAGCATCTCTGACATGCTCATCGCTGATTCGATTATCTCGCTCTCCGCCACGATTCCCTGAATTCGCGACATAAAGGCCGAGGAATTCTTCTCTCCCGCGAGGACGAAAACGGATTGGAAGTAATACGACAGATCCTCTACATGTTTTGTAGAGACATTCTTGACATTCTCAGATCTACGGTTGGAAATCGAGTGTATATATGTAAGGGCTCTCCATCGTAATGCCGCTGCCAGAGACTCTTTGCCGATAATCAGTAAGGAACTCTTAAATAGACTAGTCGATCTGTAGAAAAAAGTACCTGAGCGAAGCATGTTCTCAAAAGTTTCTTTCATTTCGATGTCGGCCTGAGAAGAAAGCCCCGGACAGAACGTGCTACGGATGATGACCGAGACTTGATAGACCGCTACAGCTTGGAGAGCGTCCGTCACCCAATTCTGCACTTCCGGTGACGGTTGAGATGATCTTTTGCTTCTGATCAAGTTATACAGGCTCTGTCCAGTGACAATTCGCAGATACTCTGCATCGGTCGGGCCTAAACCACCGCTTCGGATCCGAGTCCATGATATAGATGGTGTCTCGACCCACTCATCGACCAAAGAAAGGGCAACATCATTGATTTTCTCGTTCAGCGCCCGACATGCATTGATAACGTCTGTCTCTGAACAAAGGTCAAGTGTGTCTTGAAACAGCCGTTTGCTCTGATCATCGCGGTTACATGTAATCGTGTTACGCGAAGTTTCCTCCTCTTGCTGAATGTCTGGTAGAGACCACTTCGGCAATTGCCGGTGACTTTTCCTTTGTATTTTCTTGTCATCTTCTTCACGTTGTCTGCCTTTGGTCCAACGCCAAGAGAGAATGTTTGGTACTTCAAAGGTCATGCTCTGACGCCACGAAGATCTACTCGCAAAAAGTCCAGCTGCGCACTTCTCTCAGCGATAAAGCGTTTCATACCGGTTCGCTGTTGATCTAGCATCCCCATATCCTGTCCTGGCTGGACGTCTCCTTGCTTGTGTGAAAGGCCCTGAAGACCCATACGACTCTGGTGACCGTGTCCTATCAGCTGTCATCTCTGGATTCTCGTCGGTCTCGTCGGCGCTATTGTAGTTGCTTAGGATCCGGATGATTTTTTTTCGGTAACCAAACCATCATTGCGCACCTCAATTGCTCGTAGAACGGGCCTGCCGGAATGAAGATGCTCAGGGAAAGGGAGAGGACTGAGCAAAGGATGCTCATACGTGATGGGGGTATGCGTCTAAGAACGTGTAGGCTACTCTGTTGTTTCTACATCACAGAATTCAGAAGATCACAGAATTCAGAAGACATGACATTCGTGCGAGGCAGACACGCGTTATCCAGGCGAGGCCTTCTTAGCGCCGGTCCTTGTATATATCGTGGGCTCAACTCTCGTCCATAAATACTGCATACAGACTACCTACTTCTTTATCCTACGGCGATCATGAACAGTGCAAAGCAACCTCGAATATTGAATCCTCAGCCTTATAAGGGACATCACAAGGAACTCATCATTGGCATCGATGTAGGCACAACGTTTAGTGGTGTTTGCTATGCATTCCTCAGACCGGGAGAAATTCCCCAAATCCACTCGGTGACAAGGTATGTATCGATAACTTGATGCCCTGTCATTCCTAATCCATTCTTTATAGGTTCACAGACCAGACTTCAGGTGACAGCAAGATACCTTCAATTATGTATTACGACAAGGGAATGGAAATGAAGGCAGCGGGTGCAACAGCTGCAACTGAGGACACTGATGTCGAAGCGGAATGCGAAGGATGGCTCAAAGTGCAATAGTAAGTCGCCTCATCTTACATACAGTACTCCAAGCCTTTCTGACCTCACTCATCAAGCTTCAAGATGCATATGAGGCCTGCTGGTAGGACGATTGATACAAAAGGCCTGGAGATCAGCCCTTTACCGCAATCTAAGACTCCGACAGCCGTCATGGGCGATTTCCTTGGCTATCTTTATTCAGAAACGGTCAAGTACATCAGGATTCATCACTCCGACAGTACCGATCTTCTGAAGAGCGTCAATGATCGGATCAAGTTCGTACTGAGCCACCCAAATGGATGGACTGGCTTACCACAACAAAGCATGCGCGAAGCAGCAGTCTTGGGAAGGCTAGTGAAGGACAGTGAAGAAGCGCGCACAAAGATCAGTTTCGTCTCGGAGGGTGAAGCCAGTGCGCTTTCCTGCCTCGCTGGGGGATTCTGTCCTCCTAGCCTCGATGTGAGGACCTGCCCTTTCATTGTGTAGACTTCTCTGTTTCATGTTTTTTCTCTCTTTATAGCGTGGATATCGCTTTATGATCGCCGATTTAGGTGGAGGAACTCTCGATATGACATCCTACGAAGTTACAAGTTCATCCCCATTACGCCTTAAGGAGCTCACCTCATCTGATAGTTTGTTAGTTCTACGTCTCCCGTAAACTGATTCTGATATTCTCACCAGGTCGATTCGCCGGTTCTATATTCGTCAACAATAGTGCAAGAAACCTTGTTCAAAGTAAGCGGATGTTTCGTTTTGATGTCGTGCATAACTGTCCTGACCATACATCAGAGCTCTTACGAGGATCGCAGTACGACAATCCGGAAATTCTAAAGGAAGCAATCGACGATCATTTTGAAAATTCTACCAAGAGACAATTCAAGGACGAGAGAAAAATCTCATGGCTTCGTGTTGGAAATCGCGACGAGAACACTGCGAAATTAGGCATTAGACAGGGACGTCTGCGTATTGATGGGTGAGCGCCAGTATCTTATGATCAAAGGAGCGTCTTGACCATCTACTAACTGTAACTTTAGTACAGACATGGCGAGCTGCTTCGAACGGTCGATTTCCGAAGCACTCAAAATGATCAAAGCTCAGATAGCTAGATGCGGTGGAAAGTCGATGGTAGAGCCGGCTTTGCACAGAACGATGATCACAAACGTACTGACTGTTTTCTTAGCCTGTCTGGCTTGTCGGCGGCTTTGCTGCAAGTGACTGGTTGTTTTTAAAGTTAGAAGACGCACTGAGGAGTGATGGAGTTGAAATTCGTCGTCCGACAGCAATTGATCTGTATACCTTTTTTCATATTCTCTGGCGGGGCAACTTATCACGCTGATCTTCACTGCTCATAGGTCAAAAGCTGTAGCTCACGGGAACGTATCATACAGTTTAGAGAACATAGTGTCGAGCCGAGTCACTAGGTGTACTTATGGCCTTCTCTGCAGCACAGAGTATGACAAGAATGATGCGGAGCATCGTAGACGGAAACATTTGCAGTATACGAACCTCAAAGGTCAGTTGATGATGCCAGGAAAGTTCGACATCATTGTAAAGAAGGTGAGTGAGCATTCGAACATTGATCGTTGTAAAACCCATTTTAATATCCGATTTCATCTTAGAATAACGAAGTGAAGGAAGCAAAACGGTTCAGCAGATCTTATCAGCGTTTAGTTGAAGATATCTCATCTGCGAGAATCAAGACGAGAATCCACAGTTTTGCCGATGGACATCCCGTTCCAAAATGGTATGACGAGAACGAAGGCATGTAAACTTTTATCTATTTGGTCAAATGGCAATCTGATCTGGTATGTTTGTGGCATAAAGACACGTTTGATCTCGCCTTTGTTATAGATGCTGATCTTTCACGTCTATGTCGAATCTCCAATCTCCAATATTACAACGACAAGACATTCTGGGAGTTAATATATGAAGTCGAGATTATGTTCGGTTTGACGGAGCTCCAAGCCAGGATCAAATGGACAGAAAATGTACGTCGCGCGGCTTGATAGGTACCTACCTTTGATTGAGACAGTCTTCTTTGTCAGGGAAAAACGAAATAGTATGTCTTTTTGACTGATGCTCGTCAGACACTTACCAGGCTTTCAGTGGTCCTGCGCTTATATTTTATGATGAATGAAGTCTCATCGTTCTTGC
The DNA here is from genome assembly GCA_033182465.1 of Sanghuangporus weigelae. Classification (NCBI taxonomy): domain Eukaryota; kingdom Fungi; phylum Basidiomycota; class Agaricomycetes; order Hymenochaetales; family Hymenochaetaceae; genus Sanghuangporus; species Sanghuangporus weigelae. The sequence continues at coordinate 1,530,755 of CP137324.1, forward strand.
GCGAAATGACATGACAATTGGGCTGTTTTCTCGACTTCGGTTCACAAACTTGTAGCATCTTCTGTAGCAGTATTTGTGCCTCATATTCATTGAAATCGATCTATTTTGATTCGAGATGTGTTATAGACGGAGAAATTTGTCCCTGTCCTGTGTACCGAGCTCTCTGCATTTGATCTGATCATTTCGTACGTGAAGCAAGGATGTCTTCGAGCACACAGGTAACTCCTACTTTCTCTCTTCTCACTTCTCAAATTCATTCAGAACCTCAGGCGAATTCAAGAAGTCCGTCATTCCCAAGTTGAAATCTTTCAAGAAAGAGTTCAGGTTAGCTTTGCTACTTTGCACAGTGACTTCTGGCTCACCGTCATCGATAGCCGTGATATTATTCCTCATCAATTGCAGCACTTTCTTGCCTTGGTAAGTGAATCTTGGCCAAGAAGCTTTCCGAAGGCACCATGAACTTATAATCAGACATTGTAGGCGTAGAGACTCACGTCCTGGATTCATATCCGAGATGAAATTAAGGTAAAAGTCTAGCATATCATTAGCGAATTCATCTTCAACCGGAGTCGGAACGGGTCCGTAAAGGAGAGCCAGCTCAGAAGCGTGCGCAACTGGTTGTCACTATAAGAAGACGTCTTGCTCAAAAAGCGACCGAGATATACGCACCACCAAGAGTCACATTGTTGCCTGGGATAAACTCCCTGAAATGGTATGCAAAAAGTGGCTGCAGAGACGCAGCTCGGTCGAAGAAGAACCGTCTAGGTGCAAGGAACATGTTATCTCCATAGAATGCAGACGCTCTGTCAAACAGCGAGTCTCCGGTGTTAAATGGAGCGTTATTTGCTGAATCATTTCTAGGGTAAAACTCGTTGATTCTGGAGAGTACGTCCGGTGTCAAGGTACGGTTATCCAAGATTAATTTTCCGATGAATGTATTGAGGGCTTGGTCTTCTGTCATTCCCGGATGTGCATCACCTAGAAGAGTCTCGCTGAACCTTGTGCCCTCATTGAGCTTGACATTAAAGCAGATCAGGAATCAGCGAAGAGTAAGTTTGACATTGGCCATTAGGACTCACATTGGTTCCGGCTAGGAAGGGCACACGCAAAAAGCTTCCAGAAGAAATTTTCGCAGAAGCTCTCTCCTCGACGAAGCTCCCAGGTGGTCCGACAGCTGGCTCCCATAACTGCGTATTCAGCGTTGAGCTAACCATCTCATTGCTCACGTTCAGCAGCGTCTTAGAACAATCAGCTGTCATAAGCACTTCTCTTGTAAACAAAACATAATAAAGTTCTTTTACCTCAAAAGGAACGCTTTGAAGGCACGAGACAGACTCAGAACTCAGAGGACAGCCTAAATTAGCTACGAGGCGCGCGAACGGCTTCCCTGGCTCGTCATATTGGAAGGCATACGGTGCACTCTTGCTATAGATGAAAGTTAAGACAATATCAAAATCGAGAGGATTGGCAATGGTTACAATGGGCCTGTGGGTGAGTCTGCCATGCCAGCCCGGAATAGCATTCGCTTCGCAGGGAAGACGATGTGCGCTAACACACTACCCGCTCCTGCAGACTAGGAGTGTGTTCAGTAGTATACTTTGGCGGGCTGAAGTACACTCACTTGACCCCAGATAGTAACCTAACAATCGGAAGGGGCAATCAGCAATACAACAAGAGAATCGATTCCTGTAGGATAGACCTTGTCGGGATCGCCTCCGAAAGATGCTATGTTATCTTGAATAAACTCTAGCGCCAATCGTTGATCATGCAGACCGTTGTTGAGGTCTTCAGGCGCGACATGTGAGCTCGCCAACTGGCATGCAGTCAATACCACTTGCTCAGTTATTGCAAATCGATGCTCACAAATCCAAAAGTATTGATGCGATAGTTGCTACGACAATGAATCTGAGCCCTTTAGCTGGATTAAGAGATGGGTCTATCGACCATGCACTCACAAGTTCACGTAAATGAAGGGCTTTCCAATCTCAATACTTCGATTAATCAAGCCTGTATTGAATGTGTCAGTATACACATTTCGTAAGAATTAAAGGGAAGACCTGACGTGTTGGGTCGTAAGTATGAATAGAAGCAGCACTATTGTATGTTATTTTTTAGCTTCATTCGCAGTCAGTGCACGTACCCGGATGTCCATTGCCCTCCCTACGGTTACCAGTCAAAAAATACCTTCGCGTTACTGAAAATGAACAGTTACTCACGTAGATGTATGCAAGCACCGGCAATTTTGCGTCAGGTGAGGTTCCATTTGGCCTCCAGACATTCAAGAATAGACAATCCTCACTCATAGGTGCTCCGAGGGTTGCTGGCAGTTGGGGACAAGCATCTCCAAAAGCTGATGCATTACGAATCCCTTCCGACGCAGTCCTTATCGGCACAGGTGCCTCGAACCTAAGGTTTCCGACTGGAGGATGAGCGAAAGGAATACCAAGCCAGTGCTCAGTCCCGTTAGATGTAAGGATGCCTTGGAACGTCCCCGATGTCGTGGCGACTATGAGCTGGTCAGGGTTCGACTGAGCAAGAGCAGCGAAAATAGAAAGGCATAAACAGAGAAAGATAGTTTTCGATACGACGTCCATGACTAGGTATGTGCCAGACCATGTTCGCTCGCCTTTGAAGCGGGCTTTTATAAAGGCCGACAAGCAAGCAAGATCTCGGTTTTGGCGCATTTTTGCCATTGAGATAACAATCTCGATATCCCAAAGTTGTGCGGAGACAAAGCCAAGGCGTATCATGGGACGCGATTTATCAGAGGGACTGAACTTCTAAGCTATGTTACTGCATTTAAGAAGCACGATGCCGACCGATTCTAAAGATATCCAGCGTGCCGTCCGGAGCGTCGATGGCTAATGGCAAACCAGTGATCTTCTTTATAACAGAAGCCGACATTATTTTGCAAATAACCGACTTTTTTCTGTCGAGAGAAATGGGTAAACATCGAGCCAAAGCGACATTTTTAAGACATAATCAAATAAGACCGTCTGCATCTTTCGTGGAGCCCTTTCTAATAGACCGAGCAGTAGAACAGAGATGGTCCATCGGGAGCAGCTATGGACATCCCAAAATCGTCGGAAGACTCGGAATGCGATGAGGAAATTGAAGAAACAGACTGACCTGCAGGAGCGGTCCGCTTACCATCACATGACCCAAAAACGTTCAGTAACGGGCTTCATAATGGTCACGTTCATCATCTTGTTTCTTCAGCATCTATGATCTTCAAGTTATCTTTCTGCGAGCGCAATTCTTCAAATTTGCGATAACGGTGCATCCCGAACTCCGAAAAGGCTGGAGGGTGCCAGGAAGGCGCGTCAACTGATGGTGTGTGTTCCATTCATATGAACAGGAGGAACCCGCAGGATGCGGGCAGTACATCAGATGTTGAAGAAGATCGAAAAAGTGCAGGAGGATTCCTCGTCTGGATTGAAGGGTAAGTCAACGAGGCTGTCCTTTCTTTGTATGCTTGGATGAGAACCGTACGGAAGCACCGCTTCGGTCTGACGCTATCCTCGTAAATGTTTGCTTGTTGTGCTTTACTTCATTGCTGCGGCCGTCTATTTTTGAACTGAACCTAGAGCTATTGTGCATAAAAGATAGGTTACGAGATGAGATCACAGAGTAAAGAAAGGACGCTGAATCAAGATGAAACGACTGAACTCAATAACTGCTGCGTTTTCTGTTATGAGGTGTCAAGTAAACTCATATTTCGAGGCTCAAGGGGTACCCTAATCATCTCAGTCATATCTGCACTTATTCTCTTGCTTCTAACCACGTGGAATAGAGACTCGGACATGCGTTTTCCAGCACTTTGAAGCTTGCTTCCGTGATCCTTGTGACTAACATGAGAACAACAGCCTACTGCCTGTTGCTCAGTTGCATTTGTGCTTCAACGACCACAATCTTTGCCGATCACTGACCAGAGTTGCTCTGGAATGGGCTCTAGGTACTCCTCTTCAACGTCTCCACCCAAGGCTCCAGGTATTATCCTAGGATTCGATGTAGGATCAATAACGAGCGCTGTATCTTTCGCTCTGTTGCTTCATGATCGGCCTGTCGAAGTTCGGTCGGTTACGTGGTAGGTAAATATCTACCACTAATAACTATCAACTGACGCCTTGTTGATATTCGTAGGTTTACTGGTCTGGATTCACCAGCTAACAGAATCCCGTCAATTATGTATTACGATCGACATGGGGTTTTATTGGTAGCGGGGGCTTCGACTGTCTCGGAATCGATTATTTGTGATGCTGATGATCAAGGTTGGTTCAAGGTTGAGCGGTGAGTGTCACCACGCTTACTTGCGATTCTTGCGTTGGCTAAAGTATCTTCAACAAAGGTTTAAAATACATCTACGGCCGTACGATTGGAAATTCGACTCTTCAGACTTTCAGTCTGGCTTGCTCCCTCCAAGCAAGACGGCGATACAAGTCATGGGTGACTTCCTGCGTTATCTCTGTGGCGAGACTGTCCAGTACATCAAGCAACATTATGTTGACGGGAAAGAAATATGGGAACAAGTTTCGCATGAGAAATATTTCGTATTCAGTCTGCCGAATGGATGGGACAACGTCTCTCAGCATCGCATGCTCCAAGCAGCGATACACGCTGGTCTTGTGTCTGACTACTACGAACCGGAATCCCAAATAAAATTTGTATTCGAGGACGACGCCAGTGCTTTCTCACGTTTGCTTGGGCACGATATTGATGACAATCCAGTATGTGTCTGAACGATATGACCCGGAGCACGCGCTTACTCAACGCAACCTAGCAAAAGAATCGCTTCGTTTTATTTGACGCAGGAGAAAGCATTTTACAAGTTGCATCGTACGAGGTGGATGAAATCAGGCCGCTGTCATTGAAGGAAATCTCATCCTCCAATCGTTCGTACTTACTGGCATATCCTTCCATCCCGGATATCATAATCCGACCTCCTTATACAGATTGCTACTCTGGATCTGTATTCATCTACGAAAGATTACGGGAGTTACTGAAGAGTAAGTCGGGATGTCACAGCTTCTTCATTATAATGACGTTCAGAACCAGGGAAGCTATGCGGATCTCGATATGATGATCAAAAAATTCTGGACGGGATTTTAGAGGATGGCTTTGGGTCTCTCCTGAAGTTCAGTTTCAGTGATTCGAAGCAATTCTGTTTGCTGCGTGCTGGTGATCGGAGAGATAATGATTCTCAGCTTGGGATCCAAAGAGGTTTCCTAAAACTTGATCGGTGAATATGCCAAGTATTGCTTCTTGTCCTAAGATCTCATCATTCCTCTATCTATCCTGACGAGCTACAGACTAGAACTTGCAACATGTTTTGAACATTGTGTGCGCAATGCGCTGGTTTTAATCAGACAACAAGTGGATTTATGTGGAGGAAAACCCGTGGTAAGTGATCTATTTCTTCGTTGTTTCATTTTGACTAAATGAACTTGTATATTAGCCGGTGTATCTTGTCGGAGCTCTCGGTTCTAAGCCGTGGATGATTGAAAGGTTGAAAGAAAGCCTGTTGGAGGATGGCATTATAGTTGTCTCCCCAGACATTGATCTGTGAGTTCTCTAAGTGGACGCTATTTCATCCTGGCCTTAGCGTGACCTGCTGCTAGGAATAGTGCCGTCGCTGATGGTTGTGTGTCTCACCTACTACATCAAGCGGAATGCAAGCGGGAAGTGAAACGTGCCGATGGAATAATATGTTCTCGCTGAATTCGAGCGAGATAAACCACAGAGACTTTGTCGCACTGCGTCGGTCTTCCTTTATACTCCCTGTATGTTTAGGTATACTGTATGATATTACTTTTTCTCAAAGAATGAATACACATTTTGCATGTGCGAGCGCCCTCTTACAAAAATTGTGGGAAATGATGGCGTCATTTCTTGCAAGTCCACCCATTACAACCCATCTTTTCCTCAACTTTGAACGCTGTGGCTCTTCTTTAAACCTTTTCCCACCATCTTCGACGATATCCTGCGCAAGAGGGAGAAATAACTGGAAATTCGGGTAGATAATGGTAATGGTAATCCAACCTCATGACCAATAGGAATATTCCGAATCCGAATTCCTCGCACCAAGGTCGTGTTGTTCGTGAATGCAGCTTATCCAGTCTGCAATCCTCATTGTCCAACATTCAACATCACTGAGTGCAATCATCAAGATTTCAATAACCTGGCAGAACGGGTGAGGAAGGCATGGATTTCAGCTGCGAAGTGCCTCATGTCGATGGACTGATTGTGCGTGCTGCTCAACCGTTCAACGCTGAGCCTCCTGCTTCCGCGCTTGTCGAGTTCAAATATACGCCTGAAGAATTGATTTATTGTCGAAATCATAGTGCGTTCTTTGTTCGTGCCTCTGTTAAGAGACCATACTGATTCATGACTTTCTTATCTAGGTCCTGTCTATGAACTGGACGAGGATACGTACACCGTGACAATCGACAGCGTAGATGGTATCCTCGCAAATTCAATGGAGTTCAAGTACAGAGACCTCAAGAACAGCTTCCCGTATGCCGAGGTTGTCGCTGCATTACAGGTTTGTATCTCCGTTTGGGGTCCAATCTGGTTCAATACTTTTCTAACGATGTATTTTCTATTGCCTAGTGCGCAGGAAATCGAAGGAAAGAAATGGGCGAGATTAAGCCTGTGCGGGGTGTCACTTGGGACTGCGGTGTAATAGCCAACTGCCTTTGGGGAGGCGTACGTCTGAGGGATGTTCTCCTGCGAGCCGGTATCGATGATTCTCAGTCGATGGAAGGATTACATGTCTGGTTCGCTTCGCATGTGTCGGTCTGCCAGGATGATTCATACTATGGTGGTTCAATTCCACTGAGGAAAGCTATGGACCCCGAGGGGGATGTCCTCCTTGCATTCGACGTATGATAATCTCCTTTAATCGCATTCCGTGGTCGAGTTTCCAACTCCTCAATATCTACGTCTATATAGATGAACTCTCAATGTCTCTCTCCCGATCACGGCTATCCACTCCGTATAGTCGTTCCGGGATACACAGGCGCACGCTGGGTAAAATGGGTCGATCGTATCACCATCGCACGAGACGAGTCACCGAGCTTCTATCAGCAACGTGATTATAAGATCCTCCCTCCCTCTTGCGAGACTGTCAAACAAGGCGCACCTCTCTGGAAGACAGTGCCCGCGATTGATGCGTTGCCTGTAAATTCTGTCATCGGGAGCGTCAATGAAGTCCCGGGTGAAGAGAGAAAGATACGCTTGAAAGGCTATGCGATGGGTCTTGGCGGGCCGGGGCGCCAGATTGCTCGCGTGCAGATTGCGATCGCACCATCTGATCGTTCCGACGAGCAATGGGTTGACGCTAACATTACCTATCAGGAAGGGAAATGGAGTTGGACGCTCTGGGATTGTGTTCTTGATCTGAACGAGGCGAAGGAGAGTGTTGAGAGGAAAGGCGGCAAAAGAGAGATAACAATCTTCTGTCGTGCAATTGACGAAAGTGGGGAGATGCAGAAGAAAGAGTGCGCTTGGAATATGAGAGGCGTCGCGTTCAATGCGTATGGAAAAGCTATCTGGCGTTGGTAACCCAACGTTTCGTCATTTCATCACATGTATGAGTGAGTAGGGAACATGTACTCCATTATTTTGAATAATAAATGCCTTTGATGCGATATGAAGAACAGCCATGAAATAAAGAGAGACAAAGGAAGAACGAGAATCCTATAGGATTAGTCAGGAAATGCGATGACAGAAAACAGGTATCGTGTACGAACCACCATCAGAAACGCAAGTGCAATGTCATCGTGCCTTTCCCTCGAGCTTCTCAAGCAAGTCTTTTGCCTCGTTTATTTTACTCGCAAGGTAGGGCGACCCGCCTCGATCGGGATGGTTCGAGAGCATGATATGTCGGTGCGCATCTTTAAGTTTCATTCGCAGTGCCGGGGTGTCTCTGGAGATATTAAAGACAGAGAGGTTTCAAACGGTTATCTCATCAGCCAATCTGCACAGAAACGGCGATAATGATATAGAAGAAGAGACGCACTTTAGCCCAAGGATAGCAATCGCCTCCTTACGATCCATCTTCGCCTTGAACCCGCCCTTCACGAACTGCTCCGCACCGCGCGCACTGGCGCGCATTAACTGTCGACCTATGACTGCTGCGCCAATCGCACCGACACCGACAAGAAATGGTGTAGCCATTGTGCACACGTTGGTGGTAGAAGAAAAGGCAGCAAAAGAGAATCCGTGCTGAGGAAGGAATAACGATGTCACGTGTCGAGGATTTCGTAAAAACAAGGGAATTGACATTGGCTTCTTGACTTTCAACCATGCCGTGCAATCGTCTCATCTGCCAGGGGGCGACAGTCTTCAGTTAGAAGACCTCAATCACGTATCCTGGGCGTCCCGATCAACCACTCAAGAAGCTCAGAGAACCACCTTTTGTGTTGCCGATTTGTCATTCTCGTTCTGTCTTCCGAGTTACCTCGGATCAGGTTGTTATGTTCTTAAGACCGCAGAGAATACCTACAGTCATAGCCAAAAGACGTTTGTCTGATATGTCGGTGAAGCGCAAAAGGGGCTCGAGGTCGAAGCCTCTCGCTCTCCTGCGTCTTCCTGTGCCTCGTCTACGAGATACTTTGGACCGCTACCTTCAGTCGCTGGAGCCATTTCTCCTTGAGGAGGAAGCGAGCGGAGGTCGCTCATTCAATGATTCTGTGCGTTTGCGAGCTAGGATGGCAGATGAGTTTGAACACGGTCTGGGAAGAACGTTGCAAGAACGACTTGTAGGTTGGTCTGTAGGGTCATCCCCATCTCCATTCCATTCGTATCTGGTGTACTGAGAATCTTCCGAGCAGAACTTGACAGGAAATCGCCATACAATTGGCTGGTCGATAACTTCTGGCTAAAGAAAGCATATCTGGAAGTCCGTGCTCCGTTGCCCATCAATTCCAACTGGTGGTTGGCGTATAAGGAAGATAATACTGTCCCCGAAGCCGTTCGAAGTGATCGAGATCTGGGAGAGAAATGTGCTGGGATCACTGGGTGGCAAATCCGTCGAGCGGCTTGGTTGCTAAGCCGGACGCTTCAATTCAAGAAATGCATCGAATCGTAAGTGATCCTTTGAGCATTTGCTGAAGTCGCTCGTTCGAATGAAATTACAGGCAGGAGTTACACCCGGGTACGACGTATACTGGTTTATGGATGCGTAATGCTGTTCCAAGAATGTTCAACGTTTGTAGAATACCACAGGTCGAATGTGATCATCTATCGACAGCTCAGGCATCATCCTCTGCTCGAAGTAAAGTAATGGTTATGGTGCACGATTGGATCTACTCCATCGACGTTTTCGATGGTAAACGTGATTATTCAGGACATGTTGAACTCGAAAAGCGTCTTCGTGATGTGGTCATTGATGCTGGGAGGAGATTAGCGGCAGGGGAAAAATCCGCACCGGTCGGCGTTCTGACATCTGATGATAGGGATGCTTGGACGAAGGTAGGTTGCTAAAATGGAGACGATCAAGGCCTGCTTATTGATTATTTGTCAGAATTATAACTACCTCGCTCAATGTTCTCCAAAGAACCAAGAGACGCTTCGAACCATTGAAGACTGTCTGATGGCACTCAGTCTGGATCATTACGTTCATGAGACTGCGGATCCAAACCCTTCAGAACTCAAGTCGCATTTGCACAATGTTCGCTCGGGCTTGAATGCGAGAAACAGGTGGTTCGATAAAGGCATTACACTGATCGTAGAGAACAACGGTCGAGCAGGTATGATGGGAGAACACTCCCCCGTCGATGCTCTAGTGCCGAGTATCGTTGCAGATTATTCGCTCTCGGCTGATATGGACTTGGATACGGACTGGGCGCCGTTAGAGCCCTTCGAACCGGTTGAGAAACATTCAGAATCTCAAAGTTGGGAACGGTTAGACTGGGTGGTCGATGATCATATGGTCCAGGAATGCGCCGAAGCGGAGAGCCGAGCAAAGGCGATCATAGCAGATTCTGACGACGATGTATTATGGTTCACGGAGTATGGGACGGACTGGATAAAAGGCACCGGTAAGTTTCTTACTTTCTCGTATGCCTTCAAACGCTAATGAAATATTACACGTCAAAGCCGTTTTGCCACCAGACGCTTATATCCAGATGGCCATGCAACTCGCTTGGTACCGAACTCGGGGATCATTTACTGCAACGTACGAGACGGCATTGACCAGGCTATTCCTCCACGGACGCACAGAAACGATTCGGACATTGACAAAGGAATCCCGCCAATTTGTCCTCGCCATGTGCGATCCAAACACTTCAGTAGGTCTTGGAATTTTGTCGAGTACTTCATGGCTTAACGGAAGACAGAATGAAACTCGACTCGAGTATTTACGCCAAGCCATTGCAATGCACGCGCGACTTACGAAAGCCGCAGCGACGGGCAAAGGTATCGATCGGCACCTTCTCGCCTTACGTCTCTTGATGAAAGACGATGAACGGTCCTCGTTATTTGAGGATAAATTCTTCGTGAAGAGTCAAGAATGGAAGTTGAGTACGAGCGGTCTGAGTGCAGGGACATACTTCCGCGGAACTGGGTAGGCGTGCCTCTTGTTGCATTCTCGACTCCTATCTCATATGCCTTCCTCCTTAGTTTTGGTACCGTGTATCACGACGGCTACGGAATCAACTGTATGTCTAACCATCTGACATCTCCTTCAGTCCGGCGACTTATACTTATCTATCAGATCTTGCTGGGCCTGACATAATCAAATTTGGAATAGAGTCGAAGTTCTCATGTTCGGAAACATCAACAGAGGGTTTCAAGAATGCCATTGCCTTCGCACTCATAGAAATAAGATCTCTAATTTTAGACACACCTCTTCAAAGCATGGCATTTGATGTACCTAGACCTAGACTTTAACATTTTAATAAATAAATATTACATTTTTACAAGGTTTTGCTTGATTTCATGATAAATACATGAGTCGCTCAAAATGCAGAAAGGGAGAGAACTATTCTACTTTATGCAATGTATAGCTTTTCTGCCAAATTATCCATCTCCTGTATCCATCCACCCTCTACCTGATCCCACTCCTCTGCCATTCTACCAATCAGAGTATGTCTAGCTTCTGGACTCTGCAGAAAGGCCCTATTAGAGCAGATGAACATGCTCCTTCTAGCTCTTGAGAGCATGACATTTGATCTCCTTATATCATAAAGAAAACCAACTGACTGAGTTCTAACAGTAGAGATAATAATGTAATCTCCTTCATTTCCTGTTAATAATTGTCAGAATATAGCTGATAAGAAATAAAGATAAATTTAAATGCCTTGAAAGGAATCTACTGTAAAGCAGGTATTTGCCCAAGGCAGCCCAGAGGATCTGAGCTGGAGCTCTAAATGATCTCTCTGTGTCTCATAAGGAGTGATAATCTTAAAGGTCTTCTGCTTCTGGCTAAGAATTGTAGCAATATAGATAGCAGCCTCAGCTTCAGATGAGTTCTAAAAACTCTTTAAGATTAAGTAATTTTAAGTAGAATAATTACACACCTTGAAACTGAACCTGTCAGGCTCCTCCATCCCATGGACATCCAAAAATTGAACACATAAAGATGTCGAGACAGGGTGTTCATCCCAAGAGATAAGCTGACTTTCATAAACCTCTTTTGAGATGAAGTTACCAATTGCGGAAGGCATTCTATCTATAACACAGTTAGAAAAATAATAAAATATAGTATCTTAAACTTACATTGAGTGTCAAGCATTAGAACTGCATGCCTGCCTAGAAGCACTCCATTCTCATAGACACTCCATAATGCTTCAGTGCCTTCAGAACCAAATGGAGGTACTATACAGAATTTAAATTAAATTGATTTTCAGAGCTAAGGATAGTAGACTCACATTGGTTGTTATCTCCGACAAAGTTAATTTTCTTCACATCCTTCCCATACTGCATGATTGCAGGTAGGTAGCTGTTCATAGAAATTTGTGATGCTTCCTCAACAATGATAGACTCAAAGTGCATGTGTTTCGTCACATCAATGAATCTGCTATTGCTAATCATGCTGAGGGTAGAGAGGACAATCCGAGATCGAAGTGGATGTCTCATGTCCTTTGAAGCAAGAACATTGGAATTCGGAAGCTGCTCGTATAAGTGCTCATGCCTGCAAGCTCAAGAGTTAGAATACTATTCTAAACATGATGACATTAAACTCACCATCCAGTAAGGAACTCGGAAGAGACAACCAAGGTCCAGTCCAAGATGCCAGATTTATATAGCTTCTCACCGACATTCTTGATGGCTACGTTGCTCTGTGCTACGATTAGACATGTGCCGACTGGCCGATTGAGAATCTCGGCGACGTAGGCGGCGATCACAGTTGTTTTGCCTGTGCCAGGTGGCCCCTGAATGATGGAGATATCCCTGGTAAAGTCGAGCATGTCGTAGACAGCACGTATTTGTGATGTGTTCAAGATACCACTGAAAACGAGCTCTCGGTCGATTGATGAATCTTGGGTCCAGGTCGGATACGATTCATTTGGAGGCCCCGTGAAATTAGCGGAGCGTGAGTCTTCACTCGAAGTCATGTCATCTCGAGCCGGATGCATTGCTGATGAAAAGATGGCAGACTTAGACGGATGATAGAAGTACCAACGTAGACAGGACTTACGTGACGGGAAAGCAGAAACGTCTGATGTCCATAGATCGTCTGCTACGTTTATTCGGCCATTCGCCTTTTCTTGCTCAGCGTCGAGATCTTGCCACGTAACAACAGGTTCGTCCGAAGTCCACGAAGCCACATTCCATCCATTGCTTGTCGCAGTCTGCCGACTTGCAGAGCTGGTATTTACCATATCCTCGTCATCTTCAGTGTTCTCATTCACGTCGGACCAAGAAGGGAAAAGAACCTTTATCCACCGGTTGTTGAAAAGGAGTGTTTTTCGTTGCAGAACATTCAAGATTGCAAGCGTGTGTTTCTGCTCGGCTTTTGTTGGTGCTGCACGGCCGACGATTGTCAGTGAACGAATATTCGGTTCATTGACATGATCAAGATGTTGAACACGCAAAGACGCTTGCTGTCCTTGAACCTTCGCAATGGTACCGGGGAGCATGATATTCTGCGAGAGCTCAGCTTTGATAACCTTGCACGAATGTGAGTATCTTGGGAAATACTACGCAGACCGAAGACATACCTGTCCGGGAGACGGCTTGATCCTTTTCCCATAAGCCTGCTGCTTCCAAGAGGCATTGTTGCCTCTGAATGTGAAGGATGCAGCAGAGACATCCAATGTCTCTTCAGACGGCTTCTCCAAGTCTCTGACGAGAAGACCTTCAACGTTCTGAGCCAACATGTCCAGTTCCTACGTTCTTCAGTCAGTAACGACGGTAACTAAACCAGAAGACCCTCACCATTGCCGTAAAGTTCGAGCTATCTATCTCCGGGATGGTCCTGACTGCACCCTGCGCTTCTGGAAGAGTGCCGATGTACCAAGCAAACCACGCTTGTTGAGCAAGCGTTGAACTACCACTTTTGTCATTCTTATAAATGACAGTCTGGAAAGCATCGCGTATGGCGCTCTCAAAAAGCTCGAGCCTTGCTCCTGCAAGTCTCTTGACGGTCTGGACGACATCCCGGTTGTTCGGCGGTAGGCTGAGTAGGTCGATGGCCCGGTCAACTGTTAGAGCCATATCCCTGTAAAGCGCAAGAACGAGCTCATGCGCATTGAATGCATATACCCGGGAACCGCAGGAAGCAGAAAGCACCTCGGAATGCAGCAGAAGACGGCGACGGGGCTGGGTAGGACGGGTCTTGACGATTTCCGTCACGACAAGGACCTTGCGATGGATACAAATAGCTAACGCAGCTAAGTGACCGGATTTCGTGTACCCTGGGTGCATTCCGAACGATCGACCATTCTCCAAGGTGACCCCTGCTTGAGCTCGAGTTTCCTCTTCGTCATTCTTCAAGAGCCAGTCGAAGTATGCATCATCCAGTCTACCTTCGGGGACGACCCTCACGGGGAAGGGCCGATATCGTTCGTCTAAAAACGACTGATCTATATGCGTTTCGTGTATTTTAGGAGCTCTCGGCGGCATGCTGCGCGTCTCGGATATACGTATTCTGACAAGGTTTTTGGCGAAGTATGGAGGATCTGCTGTTGATGCTTGATCAAAGTAGTGTTGCCACTTGATGATCGCGCAGTCAGGTTACTAGGAGTCACTGTTCACACGCGTGACCGTGTCACTTCACCCACCATGTCTGCAAACGCAAACGACCAAGACCAATGGCATACAGTGTATGCTATCCAAATTCATTGGTCGAATTCAATTTTTATTGACCGACATATGTGAAAAGGTCTGTTCGAATACCCTTCGCCTCGTCGAAGCACGCATCAATCGCAAAACAAGTCATCGAAGTTGACCCGGAGTTGCAACCACAAGCAGTGAAGAGGACGTTGACAGTTGAGGATGATGAACTAATAGCGTAAGAACAAAGCAAATTTTACTTCTACAAGCGTGCTAAACCGATCGTGATGTGCAGGACATTTACTTGCCTCACTATTCGACTCGCCCGCATAACCATCAATGCTTTCTTCGAAAACGTCGACCTTGTAATACGAACATTAGGAGAGTTCAGTCCCGACGCAGAGATCAAATCGAATCCGGCTCGATAGCAAGTTCGCTTCTCCTGTGCTTCAGCGTCTACTGAGCCAGCACTATGAGAACGGAAGCAAAGAAATATGTACGAAGAAAAATGTTGTGTGTATCAAATTTACAATATCGACGCACATTGCGCGTCTCTTTCGTTTGTTCCAAGAATTTTACGGTGTACAGAGGGATACAGGTCATTGATCAAACAAGATCAGATATCATGGTTGCGGTAGTCGTCAAGAAAACCGATGCCATCTTCCGAGTGAATGCTTCACCTTCCTCAACAACAACCGACTCGCCTACTCCGCCTCGCCCTCACCCTCGCCTTCCGCCTTCTTCTTTTTATTCTTCTTCTTGTCCTCGCGCAACTTCCTCGTCAAAATCTCTTTCAGCTCTTCGTCTTCGAGTTCCTTTTCCGTTTGTACAAGTTCGGGCTTGTACCACACCGGGGGATGTGTGATTAACGAGGGACCAGCGGGCAGTAAGGCGATAGTGAAATGGAATGCGGCTACGAAGGATCCAGGAGGAGTGTATCTTCAAAGAGAATGGAAATGAGTCTCCAGTCTATTCGCGGAGAATGTGTAGAAGAAACGCACATTACATCGTAAGGTTTTACCAATGCATGCTGGCATGCCTCTTGCAGACCCATTCGTGCTTTCTTTTCGTCCTCTAATATGCGGATATTGAAAGGGAAAGCTCCAGCCTTCTTCTGCACCTCCGTAAATACTGCTCGGGATGTCTTCATCTTTAGTTGGTATGTTACTAGTGAATCTCGCTGGTAGACGGTAGCCTTCGCATCCTCAGAACGAGCCTAAAATATCCGATGGAATCATGAATGGATTTAAGAGGGCGAGAAACCATGATAGAGCCCACCTTTCCATCTTCACCTGTTGTTACAAGAATATCGATTCCCCATACTTCACCCTCTGCAAAAGTGATCGCCTCGAAATCTCTCTTCTGCTGTTCGCTTGGATTGAGAATGACTCTTTTCTTCCCATCGATGACGTTCTGCGTCTGTTGACACGAGAGCATACCTACTTACGCATAAACAATCAATCAATCATCCCCTCTTCATAAAGAGACGACAAGAATCAAACACTCACCCTCAACAGCTTTACAACCCCACGACGCAGTGACCTTGTTCACCGCATCCGTCACCGCCCAATTCTTATTCCCCACTTTCACTAAGCGCATAGCGATCTCAGCCGCATGCCACGCCGCCTTGATCGCGTCCGCGCGTCGGCCCGTCACGGGGTTCTCCGCACTCGCGCCGACGACGAGCGTCTCCGCCGCCACGGATGCGAATCCATCGATGTGCGCGCCGAGGTGGATCTTCACTACGTCATCCTTTTCTAAAGTTTGGGAGGATGCAGGGTCTGATCTGTAATTTTTTTTCGTGAGGAAGGATGGGGGGGGAGGGGATGGTTATAGGGGGTTAAGAATGATGGTTAGTTAGATGGAACGCATATATGCATATATGCGTGATATTATCGAACGTACGCGAGTGGCGAGAAGTGTGCAACGCAATTGTTCACTGATATACACGTCGGAAATGCGATTCCTAAGATTCAACATAGGACGAATCAGTTTAATTCAGAGATTTAGAGAAAAGACGCGCAGACAGACGAACCTTTAGCGACCTTCACCCCCTTAACCGACTTATTGAACACCGCTCCGGTCCCCTCGTCCAGCAATCTATCTCCCTCGATGCACAGTTCTAGGATGTTCGCACCCTTGACGCACAGTTCGACGAGTTTCTTCATCACATTGTGCACAATATCCGCTGCGGTCTAAGAAACCAAACCAAAACCAAACCAAATCAACATGAATAAATTTTTAAGCCAAAGTCAGCATGCGATTGTTTCTTCATAGATGAACACGAGATATAGATCGGCTATGAGCTGCACGTCCAAAATGAAATCACTCGGGTAGAGTGAAATCTCCTGTACGAACGAGACGAACGAAAAGGGGACTACTAGCCAAACGACTCGAAACGTTTATTTACCTTATATTTCGTAAAGTCCGCCTCAGCCGTCGAGCGCGGTTTTTCCTCCACCGATTTAGATTCTGGGGCGGACATGTCTAAAGTCCAATTTCAGGCTCGAAATTGAGGTAGTTGTAAAGGAGGAGATGAAGATGGATGAGGGAGAACAGGGGAACTTGTTTGGCCCCTCGCAAGACGACTGAGGTGAAACCGTCTGGTTCGCCTTCCAGATATAGTAGTCGCCCATCCGGTCCCGAAAACAACTCAATCCATCCATCAACACCTCGCTGGAGTCATACTCGAAAATTTAATTGGAAGAGGCGAAAAAGACTATATACGTTATTTTACAGCAGCAGGTAGCGTAAGGAGATTACTTGATACACGATGAATGTAGTATGCATATAAGTAGAATCGAATCGATAGGAAAGGCGACTCATTGATTTTGGAAACGATCCTGTAGACCTGCAAAGGACACGCCAGAAGAAATGAAGTGAACGAAGTGCGCAGGACAGGCAATACGTATAATCTAAGTAAAGTGGAAAAAGGTGGGGAAGAAGCCATCGAAACGGGCGCGATCTTCTCGAAAGCAGGTGAAGCTGAACGGAGGGAAAGTAGGAGATAAGCGAAGAACGTCCCTCAGAGAGAAGAGAGAAAATAAAAGGAAAAACTGCTCGACAAGTATCGTACTTATGAATTCCACCGTTCCAATTGTTCGGACTAGGAGCTAGAAGTTGAAAAGTGAGGAAGGAAGAGATCTATCGATGGATGAATGCAGGAGTAGCGCTGGAAATGATAAGTTGGAAATTCGAAGGAAGCAGTAGAGTAACGATAAAAAAAACTTTAAGTGATCGATAGATAAACGGATAGTTGAAAGTTGACCAGCCTCCTCCGCAAAGCCAACAATAACAACTCCCTTTTTTTTACACCGGACTCCGATTCGGATTCGGATTTGAACCAGGGAAGGACACGAAGGATCCAGTATCCTGAAATGCAACGAAAAAAAGAAGAAATTTTGAGAAGAAACATTAAAAAAGGAAGAAAAGTTATGGAATTGGCTCGCTGCGAATGATATGTACCGGTCTTTTGCACACGAACCCCCGTAGAGAGCGAATGAGCTCTGGCGGTGCGGACGCGTAGAAGGCCGCCACGTCTTCCGTATCGCCTTTATCTCGCCAATCTCGCCAGGCAGGTTTAGGAAGCATAGCTGGGATCGGCCATCTCAAACTGGATTGGATGAGCTCGCGCATCCCGCAGCGGTCTTGCATGTCACTACAAGACAATCGTATTAGTACGAATAATTGGAATGTTGAATGACGACAATAAAACGTGAAGGGTGGAGTTGACTTGGATCTTACCATTCCCAATTGTGGAAAAGCGCCTCGAAGTCGTCGCGATCAAGTCGACTGTTAGGCGTCTTCCGCTCATGTGCATGAAGCTTCTCGTACTCCACCCATATCGCTTCCTTACACGCGCGCATCATCTCCACCAGCCGACCGAGATGTATGCGCGTCTTCAGAGATTCTTGCTCAGGCGTGAGGACGATCGTCCCAGATGAATCAAAAAATCTCCTTAGCGTCATCGGCGAGGCCGCGCTCATCGATCCCGAATCAACAAGCGTGGCTGATGACGATGAGTCTAGAGATATTTGTGAAGATGCGTAATCGTCCGAATCGGATTGCGGATCTGGATGCACGACCCTGCTTGGTGGTGGAAGGTAAAGTCGCATAACGGGTAAGGACTGCACTTCTTGAAACGCGGCTTGGAGGTAGAATGGGAGAACGGTGAGTACTTGTGGGTTTATGAATCGGGATGTTAGCATTTGCATGAATGCTTCTTTAAGTTTTGAGTGATCTCTCTATAGATTACAATCCGAGTCATTTTGGGTTAGTTTGTTCATTTATATGGGAGAAGATAGTAACTACATACTTGATCCCGTTGCGCTCCAGAGATAGTATCCATGCTACGCGCCTTCTCCGACGGAACGTTATCCTCAGAATGTTCTTTACCGCTCTCTTCCTCTTCACTATGCACCGTTTCCTGTGTTGAACGGGAATGACTCCGATTCATTCGACCGCGTAGCGTCGGTGATGCGCGGGGTGTTTTTGTGATAGGTGTGTCGGGAGAAGGGAACAATATGTCTTCCTCAATTATCTCTAAGCTTCCCCCAGGTTTCAAGACCCGCACAATTTCCTGAATGGAAAGAGGTCGAGCGTTAACGCGTTATTAAGCCATTCATGGAAACAATTCACTCACATCGATTACGTTCTGCCACTGTTATTCAATTCATAGTCTGTTAGTTCCATTCCAACGAAAGAAACCCGCTGAGCGTATCACGGGATATGCGGGATTACCCACCTCGTCTTCCGGAACGCCAAGCCCGATGCTTTGAGCGCGAACAAAGTCGAACTCTGCATCTGCGAATGGAAGAAATTCGAGACTGAGGACGATACGCGTTAGTTATGATGCGCTGTTCCACATAGGCGGCGATAGACGCACAAGTTGCCATGTACCCATTCTATGCGTTGTGCAAGGTCACTACGTTTTAATAAAGAGAGATTTGGTTGGCGTGTATGCACGTCGAATCCAACGAACGTAGTTTCCTGTGAGATGTTTTATCAGTGAAAAAAGGCGGAGTGCCAGTGAACATCGGTAAATCGTACCGGCCAAGCATTCGCGGCGGCAATAATCCAGGTTCCACTCCCGCAACCGAGGTCCAACACTCGCTTTGGGGGCGCCTCCAATTTTTGCAAGGACATGCCTCCCACAATGTCTGCGAAGAGGATGTGGTTGATCGCGTCGCTGTTAAAAAAAGTTCGCGTCGCGTCAGAGTTTCTTGTGAGAGTACCAACGTACAAGCTAAGGTGGTTGTTCCTGGAATGCATAGGATACGGGACCTCCCCATGTTTTCTGTGCCGCGCTCGCGCTCGTTCGAGCAGCTCAAAGCCGACCTCTTTGTGCACGCCCAGAGCTTTGGTTGGCTGTGCAGACACAGGACTGGGAGTGTTTGGAGCAGGCAGGGCGCTGGAGCGAGAAGTAGTTGAGAGTTCGGTGACATTAAGAGCGAGATGGTTATTCATGACGAGGAGAGGCGAAAGAGGACGTACGGGGTGGTTGAGCGAAGGAAAGTTGGGTAGGTTGGAAGCATTAATATTAAATATCTGCCAGTGAAGCCGTGCGTCCCGGTCACGGTATCGTATCCGTCGTTAGTGTTAGTTCCAAAATTATCCCAACTTCTTGATGGGGACTGGATGCGTACCTTCCCACGCACCATGCCGTGCCATGCCGGTGCGCCGATCATCACTTGAAAATCCTGTCGCACTTTTCAAATTTGCACTCAACAGGCCATATATCCATCCATAATACATAAATTGCTTCTGATCCTGATTCTGTAAATTACATTAAAAAATGAAAAAGATATGACAGAAATTTGATCATATTTCGAAAACTAGGAATGACTAAACAAAATGTTTTTTAACGCAATTCAAGAGAAGGATGAAATAATGCATTTTGCATCTTAGACAAAGGGATTTGTTGTTGTGGAAGGCAGTTATTTCGGAAATGTTGTGAGACTAAGAATATCTTGTTGTAGTATGCCTCCATCAAGAAAGCTCCAATTCCACTGATTTTTCTTATTGGATGAGAGTAAACAATCCAGAGCACCTTTATAACTATTTTTTTGCAGTCATATACTTGCATTGAGGATGAATGGGCCATGCATCTATGAAGGGAGCAGCATGTATGCAGTCACGTGACTATACCAAGTTGTGAAGCAATATCGCACTCTTAAAAGCCAATGATTCTTTGTAGAGCAACATCATTTTTGAATAAAGTGTCAAAAATGCATAACAGGTATTCAAATAAAGTGTTATATAATGTCTCTGCCCAGATGGTTGCTTTAAATACCCTCTAGTGAGGCAATTTGAGAAGTGCGACATGAAGATCGGCGTGAGTTACCATGATAGGGAAGTATTTGGACTCCGACAGAAAGAAAATGCGTACGCCGCGACCTTGGTCATTGCCGATCCCCATCAAGATTCTTGAGGGGACTTACTTATTGTCAGTAGCACGTGACTCAAAGCCTCGGAAACACCCTACATTCATAACCGTCTTTCGGCGACTCGAGGTAACAAGTTTCGTGTTTCAGCCAACAGATTCAACAGATATGCTCGACCCTCGAGAAAATTCACGAAACTGAAATCGTCGTGCCTTGAATTTTAATTTAATTTAATTTATTGAAAGTTAGTCGCTGATGTAAAGGATGTGACTTATGTAAGGGACTATCCTGAAATGGAATTATCCTTAGCACCGTCTCGTTCGTTGATTCACACTTGTAACCAACGTCATGAGTGCCGTCGCCCTCCGCCGTCTGGCGGCCAGCAGGCGCGCTCAGCTTCCCGCCGTCGTGCCCTCAATGCATCGTCAACTTCAACGGCGGATGTACTCAGATCCTGCAAGAGACCCCCAGCTTGGCGACTATCCAGACATCCCGCCCGTTTATCGCGGTTACTTGCCTCCGTTGGGCTGGTGGGACAACTTGACGCGTCGGAACTTTGGTGATCTCGTGCGTTATTTGCACGCCTTATTCTTTCCTTCTTTTCGCTAGGGCTGACTTTACGATCGGACAGCTGCACCCGGAAGACGAGTTGTACTCAATGTGGGGTCCCGACCCGCCCAAGGTCCCAGCAAGGCAGGCTTTCTTCCATTTCAGTCTCGCTGTAGCTGCTTTCGGTGGTATCATGCTATTCGCTTACGAGGCCACTCCCGAACGGAAGGCCGTGCCACGACAGTACCCGTTTGATGGTCTTGTTAACGACCTGGGAGGCTTGGAGGAGAATAAGGTCCGTGCTTCTTTCTTTCTTTCTAGTGATTTTAGGATTACTTATGATGGCGGATTGTCTACAGGCTAGACCTGAATCATTGGAAGGAGAAGATGAAGAGTGATTTTTGTTATTCCGCGCTGAATGAAAGTTCTCTATGTTCCGGAAACTATTCGATCTTTTCACCGTTATGCTCCAAGAACGTCGCAGTCAAAAGAGCGAAGCACGAAATCGCTGAATCCTAATAAGTTACTTAAAAGCTATAAGATACCTATAATCCATATAAATGAAAGAAATTAAGAAATTAAGAATCCATTCATCCTTGATACTCCGACCCGTCCGATCCAGAATCCTCATCTTCAACATCCTTATGCTTTGTTTTTGCGTCATCACCGTTTCTATCGTCAGTGTTTTCACCTTGTGCTGCGCCTTTGTATGCCGGACGCGGTCTTACGCGCTTTCTCAATTCCATTTCGCGCACAGGAGCGTCTGTCGGTGCTCCGACGAACTCGTCGCTGGACTCTGTCTCCTCTGCGCGTTTCTTGGATTTGCCCTTCGCTTTTGGACGAGACGGTTTTGCTTTCTTCCTTGTAGATTCTGACGAGGCGACAGAATCTTCACCCCGAGCCTCGACTCGCGCCTTTCCGCCCCTACCCCTCCGACTTTGGGTACTCTTCCGTTTCTTGCCTTTACCCTGTCTGCTCCCACTCGCCCCAGTTCCTCTGGTGCTTTCATCTCCTTCGGCAGAAGATGCTTTCTTCCTCTTCTTCCTCGCCGGCTGTTTCTTTCCCTCCTCTGCATCATCACTATCGTCACTCTCAGTCGGCTCCGTACTCGTACCCTCGGCACGCTGTTTTTGAGCTTTGCGATGTGCAGAGACGAGAGCCTGAAGTCGCCGACTAGCGTAGGCCTCGCGTCGGCGTGGTTCTGCAGCTCCGACGCCCTCGGAAACGTTGAAGAAAGTGTTGAGCGTGCCTTGTCGATTTGCAGCTGCTTCCTGATGTTCGAAATGCCAAAGTAAGCTAAATGAAGAGAAGAAAAAGAAACGAATGAGAAATGTAAAGTCGTACCTGCCCGCGTTTGTTAATCTTCTGGATTATGGGCAAGAGAAGCTCGTCGACTTTGACGACGTTCCATCCGAGTTCCTCGAGGAAGAAGCTATTCAAACATAAAATCAGCTAATCGTGTTCATCGACCGAGAACAAGAGACTTGCCTGCGCAGACCATCAAGATCTGGAAGTCCCCACTTGAACGGCTCTTCTGAGGTGTCAACGACAGGATGGTAGTACGCATCTCGCTGTTATCAACTTCAGCTATATTCTATCATCAGCAACGGACATGAACGTACAACAGCCGGATTAGGCCAATCACTGGCGAGGAAGAGGTCTTTGAAGCGCTTTTTCTAGTTTGCAAAAGATGTTGGCATAAACTAAGGAATCCTGACGAAGATGAAAATAGCGTACAAAACGTTTCTTGAAGGCTGAAGTATTGTCCGACTCTCTGTCACGTCCCGACTGGACCTTCATCCACCAATCTGTGAACTTATGCAGTCCATCATCACCAGGGAACTCCCTAAGAAGCTCCATAGCGACGACGGGACCGACACCAGGTAAACCCGTCGTATAGTCACTTCCAAGGAGGTAAGCCAACCGAATGAGCGTCCCGCGATCGAGCCCAAGTTCGCGAGCGAGGTCCGTCAGCAGGAAACATTCAACTGTCTTTGATTGGTTGAACATATTCTTGTATACGCGTTTCGCGCCGAAGAGGAAGACGTCTGAGTCGTCTGTGATCACCCCATCTACGAGTCCGAGCTCGAGGAGCGTGGCGCATTGGGCTTCTGCCTCCATGGGTGCTGTTATGTATGGAATGCCGAATAGGCGAAGCATAGTCTGAACAAAGTATCAGTTTGCACCGTGGAGATGAGCATGAATAATCACGCAACGCACCATGATCTGCGCAACCATAGCCTGATTTACATCTTCTGCATCACGCATTGCTGCCTTTCTCTGATCCCGCAGAAGCCTAATCTCATCGTCGATCTCGGCTCTAACGGTGTCGAGGTCACGACCCCGAACTTGCGCTGCGAAGCGTGCGAATTCACCAGTTTCTTCGTGGACGTTCATTTCTTCGGCAGCGTCCCAACCTTCATCGTGATTTTCTGCGCCGTCCCGCTGTTCTTGTCCACCGGGAGACTCAGGATGGAGCCACGCTTCGTCATCCGAAGAGGCTTCCGAGCCATTTTGATCTGGTAAGCCGACAGTTTCTGATACCACGGGCTTCATATTCGAATCCTCCAGCTGGGAAGGAGCTGACGATATTGTACTCGTTATGTGCATCTCTGGCTCCTCGCGAGGACCAGATTGTGTGGAAGTTAACACAGACTTTTCCGTATTGTGTACAGGCAATGGGAAAGCTTTGGGGATATCGTTGGTGCCGTGAATCGCCTGAAAGTCTGATTCCTTCACCACATTTGGCACTGATATCTCGGTCGCGGTTTGATCAAGTCCAAAATCAGCCTTTACTGTCGGGGAAGCGAGTCCTGCGTTGTCCCCGGCTGCCACGTTGCTCGGAGCAGTCCGTTTCGTCTTATTCACAGATAGGTCAAGTTGCGCGATTTGCGGTTCCTCGTCTGAGACCGACTGAGTGGCGTCCTTGGTTTGGTTCTCGGACTGAGATACCGTCGACAAGGCCGGCTCGATTGGGACAACAACTTCTTCCATATCGTCGTCTTCATCCTCGTCATCATCCTGGACAGGCACTTTCTGAACCACAGGAGATGGTGATTGTGCACGAACGGGATGCCTCGAGACAGCAACGGGAGGAGAGACTTGTGGTTCTCGGCTAGCATAGGCGAACCGTAGGGCAGTATCCAACCTAGATGGTGTGAAGTCGATATAAAGGTCATCATCATCCGAGTCTGCTGCCTCCGGTGCACGTTGGTCACTGGCATCCTGTTGTTTTGAGGTAGCCTTGCGAGACTCTTCAAGTGCCGTTATTAAGTCGTTAGCCTCTTGGTCTTCCAATGAAGCCTGCATCGCAGTTACGAGTTCGGCATCCTCGACGCCCTCCCAATCAACATCGGAGCCATCACCGACGTCTATATCACCGGCATCCGCATCAGGTATGAACAACGGTTCCTTCTTCTGGGACTTCTTCCGGGGCATCATCGTTGCTGCTGGTCGACCTCTGGCAGCCGAAGCTGCTTGTCGCTTCTCAACACCTGCTAACGCAAGCTCACGTCTATATTCCCGTAGATCCGGATCCGGTGTCGCCTGAGGTCTTCAATCATAAAAGCATGTAAGCAAGAAGCATATAAGCAAAGGTGAGCATGACGCATACATAGCTACTTCTTCCATATCTATATCATCATCACTTTCTTGGTCAGAATTAATGCGTTCGTCTGCATTGTCGAGTACGATCGGCTTGTCCTCAGTTCCATCATCTCGTATCCCTAGTACCCACCCACCGATCTCGTCCTCGTTCTTCATAAGTACATATTCTCTATTTCTCTCGCTCGCGATGCGAATTGGGATGGTGACATGCGCTTTCCCAATGCTATCGGTTGTCTCTAACAACTGCTGTGTCAGCGCATTGCGTTGTTTAAGGAGCTGAATTTGTTGACGAGAGAAGTCGAGAGCGGTACGCGATTTTCGAAGCATCGCTTGTAGACGCTTATGTGATGTTTGTCTGGACTTAAGACGCAGGTCACCGATAATTTCGTACTGCACTTCTGTGGGTAGCTCGCGAAAGGCAGGAGAGCTAACATCGAGGTCCTCTGGACGCATCATTTCAATAAACTCTCGCAGCTCGTCTTCAGTTGCAAGGCGTGGGTCCGGAGCAGTCGAGCGGGTTGCCTTTGCGACTGCAGCGTCCATGTCGACTTCTGGAAGTCGATATGGATCATGGTCCCGCCATTTGGCTTTCTTCGCCGAAGACGAAGGCGACTCTTTCGCCTTGCCCTTAGTCTTTGCTAGGGTTCGAGGTGCTGAGGCGTCGAGGTCTTCCAGATAGACAGTGCCATCATCAAGTGCGACTGAGCCTTGGGGTGGTCTATTGCCGTCCTTTGCCGAGCTTTGGGTCGGTGAACTGGGGTTAGCATTGTAATAAAGAATAAACTGGCCAGGACGTACCTCTGAGCATGATTCAAAGCCTCCTTCCTCAACTGAGCTGCCAGGAGCTTCTGCGCAATCTTTTCATGACTTTCAGCAGCGCCGCTTTTCTTCTTCTTGCGTTCAGCCTGAGAGATCACCTATTAGTTATCCAACCATGCTACAAGTGTCCGTGAAACTTTACAATAGTCATCCGCTTCAATGCCGGAGCACCTCCATCAAATACGAACACTGGCTTAATCCCGTAAAACAGAAGCTTGCATATTCGCCGTAAGAATCCAAGGACGTGTGCGTTGACCAGACCGCGTCCTTCCTTGTCACGCATCGTAGCCTGAAACTGATAGATCCATATACTGGAGTCGATGGCCATGGACTTTCCCTCCACTGTCTCCAGCCTGAAAGAGAGTAGATACAATCAGAATCGAATTCAGAGGAATTCAATGAGGCGACTTACATTACTGGTCTCCCCGCTGGAGCCAGAAGACTCCAGAGTGATTTAACACCCATCGTTCAAACACCGTCCAATACTCGGTCGGGGAATGCGAAAAAATCAAGAAATCAAGAATCAAGAAATCATAAATAAGGAAGAAAGCGTCTTCAGCAGTCTCATACGCCACGCTGCTGCTCTCAAGCCACTTCAGAGCGAGATGCTTTCAGGAATATGTCATCGTCGTTGCAGTCAAAATGGGTCCAGTCAGTACTACGGTGAGTCACGGTGACGCATGCCACATTATCCGTGACCGTGAGTCACGCGGTAAGGGATTCGGTTCCGAGCTTAGCCTTGACTCAGCTCAGTACAAACCAAAACCAGTTCTCAACCCCTTCTCAAACAAACACGCAAGATTCTTCTTATGGACTATTTTATGGTGGAAGATCAGACAAATTGGCTTGCTACCATATACAAAACTTAGAAAGACTCGGCAATTCGGACGCAAGGTCGGCCTCAAAAAGCAGACTAGCAACCATCCGTCATTTATATTCTTCGCGGAGGGACAATATTAATATCGGTAGCTTGAGTAGATGTCGACAAGTTCAAGATTTTGAATGTTATGTTATAAATTGAATGAAGATATTTTCGGAGCTCGAATTGATCTGAGACGCGTCGCGTCGCGTTACGACGCGTGACCGCGTCAGGCCATTGTCCTCTCTCTTTGACCACTGGCACCATCGCTTAAGCAACTTCATCTACGCTTTGCGTTAACTACTACTTCTCCCTATTCTCATAAAGGTCAGCTTACTACTCGCTCGCTTTCTCGTAAAAGGGAAGTGCGGACCATGGCGCCGATACAGGTTGTGAGGTGGATCAAGCAGGCTTATCCTAAGCCCGCCATAAACTCAGTAAGGCTGTAATCCTATTGGCAATTTTTGACTTTCTTACGATCTGCTTGACGCCAGGAATGGCTCGATGCCTGTTGTACATGGATCGCAGATGAAATGCACCTCAACCCAGCAACACAAACGGAAGCATTCACCGCAGAAGTAGAGAATCAACTTCTCGAATCCGATCTTCGCGACTCGATGGAACCTGGGACAGGACTCCCTCGCAATGCGCGAGCAATGAACAACCAGCGGATTCAGGGTTCGCCGCACATTCTTGTCGAGGTCACTGCTATAATGGAAGTCGGGCATAGCGCGTTCAACTTGCATAATGTGCGACAGGCAAGAATTGAACGCGCTGATCTTGCTGGGTTAGCGCAAGAGGAGGGAGCTGAGGATGATGAAGGCCCAATTCCGAACTATCCCAGAACTATGCTTAGGTTTGAAATTTCCGATGGTACTGTGACTATGCCAGCGATTGAGTATAGGTCGCTTCCTTCACTCAAGCTTGATGAGACTCCATTGGGTTTCAAGGTGAGTATACCTACTGTATATTCGGCATCTTACTTTGGACTCAACATCGCTCCGTAGCTTTTGCTTAAAGAT
The DNA here is from genome assembly GCA_033182465.1 of Sanghuangporus weigelae. Lineage (NCBI taxonomy): Eukaryota > Fungi > Basidiomycota > Agaricomycetes > Hymenochaetales > Hymenochaetaceae > Sanghuangporus > Sanghuangporus weigelae. Next base: position 1,558,213 of record CP137324.1, read on the forward strand.
GTTCTTGTCCGCAGAGGAATCATATTCCTTGAGCCAAAAGGAATCGTCCTCAAGGGACACAGAAATGGTGATAGGGACGAGTTCCGAGAGCGAGACTTTGCTCACGGACTCCTCGGACGTATGATGTACGTTTCTATACAAGCCTTCGATCTTGCTTGCTAATTTGGAATAGGAAACCGATTCCTCAAGCTCAAGACCAAGGTGAAAACGGACCAGACGAGAACCAGCCTCCGCCTCAAGGTCCTCCAGCAAGAGCCCAAGCGCCCGCAGCTCAAGCTCGCATTCCTCTGCGCGAGATATCCGAACCTCCGGAATTCAGAGAGGATGCCATGGACATGGACGACGAAGCTGACCTTCCTCGCAAACGTCGCATCCCAAATCCAAGCACTAACGATCTTCCGCCGCCATCATCAACGACGCGTGTTTCGTCCTCGGCCTCATCTACAAATACGCTCGTTGCTTCACATTTCTTTGGGACTTCGTCGAACGCGACTAGTAGCGCTACTGCTGCTGTTATTGAAGCGACGACACGACGCCTTGCGCGTGTCCTCTCGCCGGTCCGCGGAGACCCAATCGATATAACTGATTCTTCGATGGAAGATCCCGTACCTTCTGCCACAAGACCGAGCTCAACAACGGTGAGTTCCAGCCGGCCAGCCCAGGATATTGGAACCGGATTCAATAACGAAGGTATCGCTCGCACGAGGATCAGCTACGAAGAATTCGAATTCGACGACGACGACGAAGAGCTGGACGCCGCCTTCCTGGATGAGATTGCGAAAGTGGAGAAAGAAGCGCTCGCGCGGGAGGGCGGGCAGACCATTTCGTATTCTCGTGATAGTAGTTCTGTTCCGAGTGGAAGAGTTGGCAGGACGAAGAGAGAAGCGGAACGGAGATCCAACACACCCGTTGCCGCTCCAGTCCCGTCATCTTCAACTGCTACACCTGCTTCAAGCGTACAACGTCCTGCACGATCTACTACTACAAATCAAGCCACTCGCCCACGAGCACGAGTGCAACCACCATCCTCAACGACAACAACATCGGCAGCAACAATAATAACGCAATCCAAAGCAACGAGTCTCAATGCACTCGACGACGTCATTACGGTAGACGACGAAGATGACGACGACAAAGAGAACGTTCCCGTCCCCAAACGCCGTGTACGGCGACGCCTATCTTTCCCTCCACCACCCATGCCCAACGATGTTATTGATATCTCTGATTAATTTCCTGGACGAGAGGACGGCGTGTGTCTATACCGTTGCTGTGTCGTGCAGTCATATTTATGTGCTATGATCTCTGCTTTGTTTTGTTGTATATATATGTATGAGACCTTACAATTTGTGGTAAGAATTATAGCAAGGGAAAATGCTCAACATTGAAAGGGTGGAATAAGTTTATTACAAGGCACTACAAGCGACAAAAGAGGAAAGAATAGCAAGTATCAATACATACAAGATATGTAAATAGTACGATCTCAAGAACAGAAAAGGATGTGAGGCTTGAATCGAACTCACTAAATGCAGCCGATCTGCCGCACATTCTACGTATGACAGTGAAGAGAAAATGAGAAGCGACGGCGTCTAAGCACACACGGATAGGAAGGAAAATCACGATCGAAAGAAAACGACGAGCGAAGAGAACTGAGGAAAACGAGCGGCGAGCGTGTTACCCAAGGACATTGTTCGCTTTGGTCTTCTTTTTCTTCTTGCTGGTGGCGAAGTTCCTCCAGCTACCTACACGTTCTTCTCGAGTTTCTATCAGGCAGTATTGTAATATAAATAACTATGCTGACACAATCGGCAAAGACGAGTGTATGAGACGCACCTTCCCAAACTTTGTCCTCCTCAGCCTTGCGCTTCTTCGCAAGTTGCTCTGCTTCTTGTCGTTGTGCTTCTAGTCCTTCGTTTGCAAGGTTCATCTTGATAGCTCTGTATAGAATGAGGTGAATATATTCCAGAACGCGTCCAACCATATCCAGAGAAAAACAACAAAGTAGAAAAAAGCCGAAAGAAGAAAAGACAGACACGCACTTCCGCCTCCGGACCTCCTCTTCAATCATCATCTCCTTGCACTTCAGCCGCATTTGCACTCTAAAAGGCGGATCTAGCGCTTTGACGCGCGGATCGCTTTCTTCAATGGTTGTAGGGAGCTTGTGTTCTCTGAGGAGGAGCGTACGAGCTGAGGTGACGATTGCGTCGACTTCATCTCGCTTTTTCTCGTCGCTGAGTTCTGACTCGGCCTTTTATACGAGGGAATATCAGTTGACTGGGCTTGCACACGCGAAAGAGAGGATGAGACGAACCTTCTTGAGAAGGTCGAAGGCTTCTGGTGCGCGTGCGTGGGATGTTTTATCAGGATGAATAACTGTTCAGATGAAGATGTATGCGTCAGTAAGCATAGACGGAGGATAAGGGATACTCGGTACTGACAGAGTGAAAGTTGTCTATAGCGCCTCTTGATTTGTTCCGGTGTGGCGGTCTCGTCTATGTCAATTATCTCATACGGACTGCGAGAGTATATTCGGGAATAAGTCACGATTAACGAACATCAAAAACGAATAAGTATGGATGAACGTACTTGAGTTTGAACGCCTTGAGTATCCTCTCGACCTCGAGCTCACGGTTAAGCGCCGTAGCCTCGCGGTTCAGCAATCTTTCCAACTCTTGTTCTGAAATTACCGGTGCTTCATCTTTGTCTGTTGGTTTTCCTTCTGGCTTTGACGTTGTATTTGATGCCGTAGTTGAGGAGGGTTTGTCTGGCATCGTCGTGGTTCTGAGTACGCTGTAATGAATGTGGACCGTGTTGTATGGATCGACGTTCCCACGAATACAAAACTACTGCTTCGATTACCCGATTCGCCTGTGTAATTGAAGCATGTCTTTTCGACCTGCTTTTCAGCGCGTAGCTGCGTCGCGCGCCGGGCTCGTAAGCTCCTCGCTGTTTCTAGGTTATAGCAATATTTCTGATTATGCCTTACTGTAGTCTCAGTTCTGTCTGAGTAGAGCACAAAATGAGACGCGCTGTCGGGCGAACTCGAGCTATAGAAATGAGTTCTTTACGAAGAGGATGTACGCGACTGGGACTGAGCAGTCGCGAGCTACAGCAGCGAGCCAGATCTTCAAAAGACGAGAAGAGATGTACAAGCAGCGAAATAAGACGTTGTTGATGTACTCAACAGCCGTCGTGCGTCCTCTCAAACTTTTATCACATTCATGCAAACAACTTACTATGTGTTCACACTCAGATCTTATTCGCAACGGGCATGTCCTACGCCGCCGTCCCCCTCTACCGCGCCTTCTGTGCCGCAACTGGTTTCGCCGGGACACCAGTGGTCGGTACAGGCAAGTTCTCTCCAGAGCGACTCGTCCCCGTCTCAGACTCCCGGCGAATCCGCGTGCGCTTCAATGCAGACACTTCTGAAGCACTCCCTTGGCAGTTCATGCCGCAGCAGAAGTACGTCGACGTCCTCCCTGGTGAGACGAGTTTGGCGTTTTATAAAGCGAGGAATACGGCACCGTACGATGTTATTGGGATTGCTACGTATAATGTTACACCTGATCGGGTAAGTGCTTTTCGTTTTTCACCTTGTCTCTTTGTCGGACAGGATGCTATGTGGAGAGGACTGGGCAAGCCTTCGAAGTGAGGTGGACAATGTGCAGAGTCCTTGTCCTCGCTGTGCACCTGCAGCGGATACGCTTGGGAACCGTTCTCAATGCCCTTTATTGATCCATATTTTGCCTTATGCTGTTTATCTCGTCCATCTTGCTGGTCGAGTTGTCTTGTCTGCAGGAGAGGTCACTTGAGCTTTTCTCGATTCTAGACACATTTGTAGAACGTTGTGAAGGGGATGAGTAGTTCAAATTTCTTCTCAACTGTGCTTCGAGACTTCACATTATATTGAATTTTTTTATTTATTTCTAGATAGCATCATATTTTGCCAAGGTCGAATGTTTCTGCTTCGAAGAGCAGAAATTATTAGCAGGAGAGGAAGTGGACATGCCACTGCTATTCTTCATCGACCGGGATGTTTTAGAGGATCCAGCATGCAAAGATGTTGATGATATCGTGTTATCGTACACGTTCTTCCGGTACGACTTCCGCCATCTGATGCACAATAGTCACTAACTATTTGTCGTTAGTGCTCGACGAAATGCGTCAGGGCAGCTTGAGCCTGATGCGCCCGAGGATGTTGTGCAAGCATCACTGGGATTTGACAAGTATGAGCATGCACCGACGAATAAAAAGGAATAAATCATAAAATAATGTAGAGATATTATAATGATAATGAAATAAACACTACTCTGTAGCATCATGTGAGCAGTGCCAGTGCACAGTGCGCAGTTTAGCTCAGCATCAGCAGCAACCAGCTTGTTCTCCGACGCCGACGACTAAGACTCCGCACAGCATACATACACTCGGGTCCGCCCTACTACTTATAAGCGACCATCAGGGGTCTGCAATAATTTGAATTTATTTCTGATTGACGACGAGACGATGGACTCGTATACGGGCAGGCTGAGTACAGAGTCCGCGAGTGGCCGCTCTAAACCTGGCTTTGGTATTCCACGACGTCTCTCAAAGTCCAACCGCGATAATCACAACTCAAACTCAACGGCCATGGTCGATGCATCTCCTCAGCCGGGCAGACCACAGCAGCACTCTCGTTCATCATTTCTCAGCTTCTCGTTTGCGAAAAATAGGACCAACAGTGCTCCGTCGACGCAGGTTCATCAGCCTACACTCAGCACGGTCCGCGAGGCGCGCGGAAGTAATAGCACCACCAGTACTGCTGGGAATCAAGCGGATGAATTTGGTTTGTCTGTGTCACGACCTCCACCTCAGCAGCACCAGTCTGCTCCTGGCTCTGGCTCTGGTCCTGGTCCTTCTTCGTCGCCGACCTTACAAACCCAATCAAGAGGCCAGATGGCAACTACTGCTCCCGCTGGTCCGTCTGGATCACAACAAGGAGCAGGGCAACAACAGCAACCAGCGACGCAAAAACAACTTCACCCAGAGATCCGCTCCATCGTCAGCCTCTCCACCGCTCAAGCACACAAGATATACTTCTCCGGCCCGCTCGTCAAGCATGTCGAGCGACATACGGATGGGAAGATCGTCGGGAAGGAGGAACCGTGGCGCGAGGTGTGGGTCCAACTCGGCGGGACGACCCTCAGCGTCTGGGATATGAAGGAGATCGAGGAGGCTAGTAAGCGAGGGACGGAGGTCCCCCCGACATACCTCAACATCACCGACGCCTCCATCCATGTCCTAGGTGCCGTCACTATGCCCAGCCCGGACGGTACCCCGGTCAAGTACTCGAATGTGATCACCCTTACGACGGCTGGGCTGAACCTCTTATTGTTCTCATGTCCGAGTCCGCAGGCGCTCGTGGCGTGGACCGCGGCACTGCGACTGTCGGCATATGAGAAATCGCGGTTGGAAGAACTATATACGGCTCATCTACTTCGCATGTCGCTTAGTGAGAATGGTGTCTGTGAGTATCTACATATTCATATTCCCCGGCATTCTTTACGCTGACGCCGTTACAGGGAAGGACCCGCGCTCGCCGCTCGTCAACGGCCGTATCGAAGGATGGGTCAAAATCCGCATTAACGGCCAGACCGACTGGAAGCGTCTCTGGATGTGTGTTCAGGGCGGTCAAGCAGATGGCAACGCCGACGCCTCTATGACACGCAAACACCGCATGTCCGCTCTCTTCAGTCGCACCTCACACGAACACAGTACCAGCATCACCTCTATCCCCTCACCTGACCGTTCCGGTGGTGTTGTTGGTCCTGGCAGCGCCTTCGACCCTCGTCTCCCCCATATCGCATTTTACGCCTCCCCTAAACCCCGCGATCGCAAAAAGGGGCTGCTCACCTTCACGGGCGTAACTCAGGTGTTTGCTGTATATCCGGAACGCCCCGAGCTAATCAGTCGAAGCACGCTTATCAAAATGGAAGGATTCATCGGAGATGAGGAGCTCGCGGGTGAATGGCGCTCGCGAGAGGGTTGGTTGCTTATGATGCCAGAGCCGGACCCGGGTAAATTGGGGTCGTTGGAGATGCTTAAATGGCTTGTCGGTACGTCCGATGTTAATTGTTTTTATTTTTATTTTTCTGTCTACGTAGACTATGTGCTAACTATGGCTCAGGTTTACATGATGCGTTTAGCCTTTATGGACGTCCAGGGGGCTATACTTGGAACCCACGTGAGCCTATCTCGTTGATGTTTGCGTATCCCGTCGGACCGCACAAAGACGTGAGTTTAATGTCCATCAATCATCAGATCAAACTGAAAAAAAACTGAACTGATTCACTGATGATGTCCAAATGATAGAACCTTTTCCTTGATCGCGAACTCGCCGAGAGTGTCGACCCTCGTGAAGACAGAGGGTCCGTCGTGCGTCAAAAGTTCAAGGAGATTCTTATCGAGCGCATGTACGGACAAGACGCTGCACAAAGAATATCCATGAACTTCTCGTCTCCGACGGGTAATGGAAGCGCGGCGCCTTCGAGTGTGCCACCATCACTTCCACCTATTCAAACTGTGGTAGAACGGCCATCAGAGGAGTCTGAAGATCATCAGTTGCAGGACCAACGTGCTCCTCAAAATGGGGTGGGGGGTGCAGCTGCTGCTGGAGGTGGATCCTTCCAGCTTCCTCCTCTCAGCTTTGACATCGGTACGAGCGCTGCCTCAAACTTACCGCCTGCTCGTGATACGTCCTCCCTGTCGCCTATCACAGAGCGCACAGATAGCCATTCGTTGTCTCGTGGAAGTACGCAGGAACAGTCACATATCTCGCCTGCGACTTCTTTGTCACTACGGGGTGCGACGAAACAGTCAACGATCGAGGAGGAGGAGTGTACGAACGTACTTGGACCACAGCGTGTTGAAAGTCCGCCTTCAATACATGATATGCCATCGACCAATCAACAACGACAGACGAGTGTGACGTCGCCTCCGACAAGACCAGCACAGCTCGCACCGCGCTTTAGTCAAGATTCTGGTGCGGGGCTGGGATCAACATCGGTTTCAGCTTCAACGTCTGTGTCGGCGTCGGGACTGGGATCGGGTCAGGGTTCCGGTTTAGGCACGGGCACTGTCAGTGGTGTGACAAGTCCAGCCCGGGGGGCACGTTCGCCTCCGCTGTCTCCGGAGTCGTCGATATCGCGTTACAGCCAGCCAGAGGACTCGATCTACTCCAATCAAAATGTACATATAACGAGTCCGGAGCAGGTACAATCGCCAGCCTCGACTTCAACTGTACAGAGTCCAGTACCCGAGCGTGATCACGACGCGCGTTCATCTCCGCCTTCGTCATTTGCTACGCAGATGCAAAGACAGTACCAGTCGCCGAAGTCGTCAGTCCCGCCTCGCATGCAGCAATACCAACAACAGCAACAGCAACATCAGCAGAATGATCCCGTACCGCCGACTCCTGCGAGTATGTTCTCGACTTCGACGCATATGAGCTCGCCGTTTTCAATCAACGAGCTCAACAAAGAACAGCCTCCTGTTCCACCAGAGAAGAGCTTCCAGCGGAAGCAACCGCAGAACCAGCAGCAGCATTGGGAGCCTCAATACAAGCATAACGCTGCGGAGTCGGAATATGTGTTCGACGAACCGGGTGCTTTGTACCTCATGCAGCAGCACCGACAAGCCGAGGGCTTGCAGCAAGGACCTTCTGGACGGCGCAGCGAGGACAGAGACGAACGAGATGAGGACGAGCATTCGGATAACTCTGAGCATTCGGCGTTGACGAACCCGATGAGCGTAAGATCTGGTGCGCCTCTTCAATTTGCCGGCGCTAGAGCGACCCCTCCGCCAAGAGCAACCCCCTCGCCCGGCGCGTCGCCTTCACCCTCATCATCTCGCGTACCTGTCTCGCCTGTTCCACGCCGACATGCACCCGGAGGCTTTGAAGTCGTCTCAGGTGCAGTTGGTACTGCAGCGCTGGGTGGAGGTGCGAGTGTGCGCAGTGGACGTTCCGGCTCGTTGCCGGATACAAGCTCTTACACGGCTACCTCGCCTGCTTTGGGAGGTGCATTTCCCGGTGGTTCCGGTGTGGGTGCCGGCGTTGGTTCTGGAAACGGCAACGTGGGAACAGGATTGGTCGAGAACGGGTCTGGAAGCCGAGGACTCGGAAGAAGACCTTCTGGTGCACGTGCACCTCAACAGCAGCCTCGCACTGTTGGCGGTAAACGATTTGTTCCTACTGATTCTCCTTCGTCTCTACCTCTCGAAGCTGACGAGCAGCAACCTTCACTATCACCCCGCCCACCATCAGCTCAGGCGACGTCTTCGTTGACAACCTCACCCCAACCATCGCAGGTAGGTAGTCCGCAGTACGGTAGACAGGTGCACAGCCATATGGCGAGTTCGCTTGCGGAGGATGAGACTGTCGACGCGCTTGCTGTTCTGAGCTTCTTGGAGCAGCAGGACGCGCCTGCGCTGTCGGAGCCTGCGAAGGCCACGTCACAACAAAATGAGAAGTTGCAGCAAGTGAAAAGAGGTCTGTCTGGAAGTTCCTCGTTACCTCCGCCCCCAACGATTTTGGAACCTGAGGATCGTGCACCGTCACCACCTTCGCAACACACCGGCAGCAAACCGTATCGATCGTCGTTCGCTCCATCCAAGCAAGCTGCTGAACGTAAGGCGAGGTCTGCAGCCCAGCAAGCTGCGCATGAAGAAATTTTGCACAAGCCTGGAAGGCCGAACGGAAAGCAACGTGCGAAGCAACGCGAGGGAGGTTGGGAAAGTAGTGAGGACGAAGAGGAGGAGGAAGAGGAAGAAGAGGAGGAAGACGATGATGACGTGAACACGGATGATGAAGCTCCTCGTACCGCGTCCCGTGGTCCGCCCTCGGGTGCTCCCTCCATCGCAGCACCCGTCGGAAGGAACCCTATGGTGCAGCAACAGATGCGTGGACTGTCGCCATCGAACTCGGCATCCGAAGAGTTTAGGGACCATCAAGGCCAGCAACGGGCGGTTCGCACGCTGCCGCAGATCCCGCAACGGGGTCGATCACCTGGTGGTACGTAGCCGAATACTCAAATAATACTCATTAGAACGCGTTGAATCTAACTTCTTAATTTTCTTTGGACTTTTTCGTGTGCTCTAGGCTCGGATCGTAGGTATGATCAGTATGATGGACCACGCGAATCGAGCATGAGTCGTCCGCAGTCATACCTTCCGCCGCAACTGCAACAGCACTATCAGCAGGCCCAGCAGCCGGGTGCTGCGCGTCAAAATATCTGGAGCTCTGTTCTTGATACGAAGACCGATACGGGGATGCCAGGACTAAACAACAACAACGGTAACCATAATCGGGATACGTTCGTGCAGATCGAGGCGCCTGCGGAGACGATGACGAAGGCATTCACGCCGCAGGGCTTGTTGTCAGCTGGTATGCAAGACAAGGAGGAGAGGTCTGCTAAACGTCAGGAGGAGCTTGCTCGTGAATCGGGTGCTTCGCTCATAAACGTACCGAATAAGCCTCCACCGCCACAAGTCGGCCTGCTCGGTGCGATTACAGCTCATGAACGCGAGAGGAAACGCGAGGGAGGTATGGGAGCAACATTGACGGAACGCGAGCGCGAGAAACGGATGGCGGAGGAAAGACAAAGACGCTTAGATGAGTTGCAGCGCCAGCAGCTTGAACAACAACAGCAGCTCGCCGCACAATTTGGAGGGATGTACGGAGGTGGATTGAGCCCGCAGATGACGGGTATGAACCCTATGATGGGCGGGTTCCCAGGCTACCCGCAAATGATGGGCCCGCAGTCGATGTACTTCAATCCAATGCTCCCGATGATGAACCCGCAGCATATGTTCGCTGCTCAACAGGCCGCACAGGCGTATCAGCAAGCCATGATCGCGATGTCGACTGCAGGCTCTCAAGCCGGTGGTCCTGGTGGTGGTAATGACGGGAACGCCAACGGTGGGGACAGGATGAGCCAGAACTTGAACCCGATGGGCAACTCGCCCTCACCTGGGGGGATGATGGGCTTCGACCCGCGGATGTCGATGATGGGCATGGGTGGTATGATGCCCATGATGCCTATGGGCGGGATGTCGCCTATGGGTATGCAGATGACTGGTGGAAGCGGAATGGGTTCACCAGGAGGTGGTGCTATGGGTGGTATGGACCCACGCTTCTCGCTCGGTCCGAGTGGGTTTGATAGCTGGGGTGGAGGTGCGATGGGAGGGCCGCTGGGAGGACATACGCCTGGTGGTTCGGGTCAGCAGTCTCAGCGCGCCTCGGCGTATAACGGTTCCCCGAGAGGATCTCCAGCGCCGAATCGTGGAAACAATGGAAATGGAAATGGGAACGGGCATGCGGAGGAGAGCGCTGCTAAGGCCTGAATCTGAATGGTAGTGGTGGAAAATTTCAGTTCATTGGTCGTTATTCTTTTGCGATACATGATGCTATGATGCTACGTTTCTTTCCTCATCATCGTCATATTCCTGTGTCTCTTTTCTAACTATTAGCATTACCATCACATGGACATATTCTTTCTAGTTCTCTAACCATGCGGACCTTATTCGAGCTTCTTCGTTCGATCTTGAATCTTGGTGTTAATTCGCTCTGTTCAATCCTTGTGTTCATTGACTTACGCTCTTTGATTCACCGGTGTTTTCTTGTGTACATATCTTATGTGCTCTGCCCTCTGATCACCACTCTCACTTTCTATCTCTATCCTTTTCTCCGGAGTTTATGCAACCTTTACACCCCCCGGCCAATGATTGTTGTTTGCTTTTAAGTTACATAAGTCGATGAGGTCAAAATCCGATCAAGCAGACAATCTCAATGACGTCACCGGTTCAAAAAGCCAATTTATTATCTAATTATCTAATCTACAGATCTGATTCCGGTGCAGATCTTTCGTAATTTTTCTCGCTTTGCCTGGAACCATCATGTCGGACTCACCTGTGAATGAAGATCTGCAGCCATCGAAGCTGGGCACGAAAAAATAGTAGGTATATTATGACGCGTTTTTTATGCGTGAATATATTGGGACCTATCAGTGACATGTTGCCTTGAAGCTGGGATAGTATTTACGAGCAGGAAATCACGAACTTTGAAGATTTTGGTGATGAAGGAGAGGTGTGGTGTGTCTTGATTATCTTTTCCGCGATCGTGTGTAACTGTACTGATATATTCCTTTTACTTTCTCTTGTCGTTGTGGACTGATCTGGAATGAGATAGGTTTGGTCAAGAAAGCGTAGAAAAGATGGTGTCATGGGCGCTCTCGAACGTCCCTCCGTCCTCGTCCTCATCTTCGTCCGCATCCCCTTCCGCGTCGTCCTCTTCTGCACCAAAGATCCTCGAAGTCGGCTCAGGGAATGGGAATCTGCTCTTTGCGCTCGTCGATGCGGGGTACGATCCCTCGTATCTAGCTGGCATAGATTACTCGCCGGATGCAGTAAGACTTGCGCGGGAGATCGCGTCTGAACGGGGAAGAGGATGTGAAAAGGTTATTTTTGAAGAAGTTGACTTTCTCAACATGAGACTCGAGGAAGGGAAACTATGTGGAATTCTAGAGGTGAGCGCCGGAGAGAAAGGAGGCGGGGACGGATGGACGCTCGTACTGGATAAAGGCACTTATGATGCTATGGCACTTGCGGAGCGCGATGAGGATGGGACGAGACCTTCTGACTCGTACCCCGAACGAGTAGCGGCGCTTTTGGCACCTGGCGGTTATTTCTTGATTACATGTGAGTTTCGCTTCTTTCGCCTAGGTCGAAAGTTTCGATTTACGAATAACTTGATAAACAGCGTGTAACTTCACGCGCGAAGAGCTCTTGCGGACGTTCCAGACGCCTGATACAGGCCTCATTTACCAGTCGGTCCTTCTACTATGTACTTTCCGTCTTACTATACTTACGGATTCTGATCCCGGGGACCTCCTTTCAGTTCGGAAATAGAGTTCCCGAGAATATCGTTCGGCGGAGTACAAGGCAGTACGTACTGCAGTGTAGCACTTCAAAAATCGGCAAAGGCGCAATGAAAAATACTATAGGACGTCTGGTGTGACGATTAGGAGCAACGACGCGCAATTTCTATCGCGTCAACCAAATTATTCTGACTCTGAATGGAGTACCGGGGAAAATGTCAAAGTTTTTAAGGTGGGAATCCTGGCGGTGTGGGACTCGCTAGACCTAGCGGACTTCCTTGGCAGTCTCTTCCGCCGGACGAATTATACGCTAAATGACGCCCTTCAAAACGAGTTGCGAGGCTGATGGATCATCCGTTCAGATACCAGTCTAGAGCATAACGGCAACACTGTCCTAGAAAAATCGGCTTTCATGCGCGAATTGGTAATTAACGAGAAAATATTTCTTGAGCGCAGCGGACACAGTATGCCTCGTCGACTCCACCGTCTTTTGTTCGTATGCGAGCTCGAGCATAATTTCTGGACATTTTTCATCTTGGGCACTTCCGAATAATGCACTTGATGCCTGGAGGATGCACTGGCGGATGGGTCTAATGCAAAGTAGGTATGCATAAATTGACTTGAGTGTAGAATTGTGGTAAGACAAGTGTCAAGAAGCCTCTGGATAGTACAACAAATGTGGAAACGACATTGTCTGCGAGATAAACAAGAATACCAGAAAGTGGGAAGAATTGTTCAGACAGGTACGATCTAGTTTAGTAGACTGTGAGGTGTGATTCAAAGAGATTGTCAGGATCGACCTCGTCTAATGATCAAGGTCAGCATATAGCTTTATTACAGGGCAGGACCATCATGTACCACTCACCAGGTTATTCACGTCCAGACTTCTTGCATTGCTGATATAACTCTGCACTTGCGCAAAACACGAGCACTCCACAGGCAACCTTCACGGCCATAGGAATCGTGACCCACGACATGACTGTCATGACGAGAAGTGCAACGAGAAAGGCAGCGCCACTCCAGTAGAGAATGGACGCAGCCATAGAAGCTCGATTACTGAATGCAAGACTGTACGATGAACTGCGTATAGGGTTCGACAGATGCACACCGCAAGCTTGCAGCCAGAGAGACATGATGGAGAAAATGAATGATGCCAAGAAGAGGGCACTCTTGATACCATGGACTGCAACAGAAGAATTATCGTAGTTCACTGGGATAATGTTGTTGTCCAGTAGATGCTTGAGCACGAGACTAGTCTAGTCACGAATGAATTGCGTGAACAATGCCGAGCACCATAAAGATGAATACTCACCACAGTAAAGAGCTTGGAATTCATGATGCTCTGCATCTCAGCATCCAAATTACAACACGCAATCAGAAATATAGCCACAGCAATGCTGATCGTGATGCTATAGCAGACGAATACGGCAGTTACGGCTTCGACGTAGACCTCATAGAGAGATGCGAACACAGCGACGGCCATTGAAAAGAAAGAGAAGCAGCGCGCGTCGAGGGCATTTGCTACAAAATGAAGGCTCCAAGTGATGGCGCCAATTGCCAGAGCAGAATTTGAAGATGCACTGCTGATGACAATCTTGTGCTTAGACAGGAAAATGGCGACGAGCCACACCTGACAGCATCGTAAGTATATGCCGCCTTACCAACAAGTAAGGAGCACTACGATATATATACAAATACATGCTCATTTTGGTTCCGAGCGCTCTAATGCATGTGATTAATATGACAATTAGAACAAGCCGAAAGTATAAACTTACTGAGCCGTGACTGCCGTGATCCATGTGGAATCCAATGATCTAACACAGAGAACTGATCTAGAGTGTTGATGTACAGGGCGTAGTATAATATACAGATCAGAAGAACTTGAGTGGAACTGGAACTGGCAGGATAAGTGTTTGAAGAGACCGCATCGACACAGCTTATAAGCAAATATCAATATCAATATCAATGTCAATATCAATGTCAATATCAATATCAATATAATAGTATATCTCCCTCTTTTCATTTTTGTTGTTCCCCTACCTTCCACTGGCCCACTTGTCTTGAAAAAAATTTGCTTTTACGTATTTAGTGCTGGAAACAGGATTCTGCAGTTTTTTTGAGCAGAAACTGTATAGTTGCAATAAAATGGTTGAAAAATGCATTTTCTCAGCTTGGGAGGTGCTGTCTTTGCCACGTTAAAAATTCCAGCAAAACCATTAGACTACCATTTTTGTCTCAGAGCTTTTCGAATGCAGTCATATACTCCTACAATTTTTTCCTCGCAGATTTGTGTGCTCTAGAAATTAAAATTGAGAGATGAGTCCTGGGAGGGTGACATGAGGTGACAAAGGAGTTTGGTTTTGCCTATTCGATCGCGCCGCACAGAACTGTGACAGCATGTGACAAAAGATGAAAAGAGGGATAATGATATTTTGCTCAATAAACTCTGTAAAAATATTTTGAAAGTTTATGGATGTCTATGCATACATTACGACCATGTTTGATTTTTTGGCGTGAAAAAAATGACGTTGCGAGTCTACAGACAAAAAATGAAAAGAGGATCACACTATAGTATCAATAACAATAACAACATCAATATCAATATTATCAATATCAATATCAAAGAAGCTGGGAATCAATGAGGATTAGAAGCCGCGCTGGTTATAATAAATAGGGAGCCGAAGACAATCACAGCAGGACACAATGAGTAGGTTCGGTCAAGGAGTATGGACAAAAGGCTTATGGACAAAAGGCTCCTCCAGGCACCTTCAAATGGCACGCTATCCTCCTTTTCATCTTCGCCCCGTCCACGATAACCATTTCTCCGAAGATCCTCGAAATAGCTCCAGGAAGCGGGAACTTGCTCTTTGCGCTCGTTGATGCCTTCGTATCCAGCTGGCATTGCTTACTCGCCCGATGCTTTGAAGCTTGAGAAGAAGATCGCGTCTGGACAAGGAGAACAGAGCGAAGGGATCATATCTGAGGTTGTTGATTTTCTCAACGTGGAACTCAAGTGAGGGGCACTGCAGGATGGAAGAAGTGCGGGCCAGAGAGGACTCGGAAGGTGAAGTGGAGAAAGGCGAGGACAAACGGATGCTCGTACTGCAAAGAGGTGCTAGTACTTGTGCTTGCAAAGCGTGATGGGGAAAGGAGGAGACCTTGTAAGTTGTGACTCGTACCTCAAATGAATGGCTGCGTTTCTGATCACTGGTGATTACTCCTATCCTATTACATGTGAGTATCACTTCTTTCAGCTACGATGGAAGTATTAAATACATGAATTGCAGTAACTTCACATGCGACGAGCTCTCATACAAAGTGCGCGAGTATAGAGTATCATATGCTGATATCAACAATCCGTGCCTGGATAAGCAACGTCATTATTGGACCTCCGCAGCATCTTGCAATGCATCTCGAGAGATTTGACAACACCAGCGAACAAATGCATCCGTCGAACTTTGCGAGTCCATCTGAGGAAATGTCTTTGACAGAAAATGTAAGATCCCCAGCGACAGCGCTGGAAGGCGAGTGGCTTTCAATAGGACCGCCGCCAAAGCCTTTTCGTCACGTCGAGTAAGAACATCGGCATCCATTCCATTGCCCAGTCTCGGCACGGATGATGGGTCCTGTGTGTTGGCAAACAGATGCATGAAGAATTGTTTGAGGAATGATTTGGTTTTCGCTTTGAGGCTGACGAAATCAAGCGTCTGAATCAAATAGGAAATGAGGTTCTCGGCATTCATGGATCTTTTTCCGGAATAAGTAGACGTACTTTAAGGATTGTGATCGCAACGCAGTCTTTTGCAACCAGCCAGGCATACGCGCGGGCGACGTTCGACATCCTGGTACTCGAGACACGATCTAGCTCAAAGGCATCTTCTTCACCTTGGTCATCTCGAGCCATCTCGGTACCGCCGACGCTCGCCTCCCCTAGACTGCGCAGAAAATCCCAAAAACAGTATTGCAGCGTTACGCGGTGGCCGTGGGACTGCTTGCAGAGATGCGCTGCAATTAGTGTGTAGTATGGATTATATGATTTTTCCTGTGCGTGGCAGGTTTACATTGAGAAAATGTCATCAAAGGAGGAACTTACGTTGCCGCAACAGTGCAAAAGAACACGGATGATCTCTCGCTGCTGAATCTCTGTCAGATTTAATTGGGCCAAGCGATCACAGGCATCGACGTAATCCTAGAACAGTAATTAAACCCTATCCGGTTTAAGACTTACTTTCGGGACTTACATCACTGCTCATAAGCACGACAAATATACTACGCCTGACATCCGTATTCATGCCTTGCTTTTTTGCGAGCGTCAGTAATGCGTTTTCTGCAGAAACTGCCGTAGCCTGTGCTGCTGAGTTTTGCTGCTCGACAAGCGGATCTCCACCCCAAGCTGCTCCGACAAGCCACCATTTCCCCTTCGAATCGGCTTGACGCAAATCGCTGAGCGATATTCGAAGCGGTTCGTGGGCATGAACTATGGATTTGCAAGATTAAATAAAGGAACCAGATGGGATTAAAGAACGGGACAGAAGAACGAACCATGGTATTTCTTTCCAATGCCCGCAACAAATTTGTTTACCCTCTCTTTTGTCTCGTTACCACCCTGGGCACCCGCTGTGGCTTTCTTGAGCTTGTTATTCTTGAGATTGATGAGTGTTTCAACCATGAAACGTGTCCGTGAACTAAAAGAAAATTCCACAGTTTAACGCACAAAACAGGACATAGCCTGGTGACAAAAGGACCGACCTAGCATTTCGTTGATCTCCTAACTTCGTTTGCACAATCTGAATAATGTCTTTCAATGCCGATGGATCATCCTGTCGTAATTGTGCACCGGAACCTTTGAGAATGCATTATACTGAATCATTTGTCGTATGGAATACACGGCAAAGTGCTTACCTCTTGCGATTTTCAAGATCAGTTCTACATCAAGCTCCGATAGCTCACCCTCAAGAATGAGTCGAATGACGTCATACACCAAGGTGCACGAAATGACATGGCAATTGTACAGTTCGGACAGTAGCACGAGTAAATTTGAGCATTCTTTGCCAACTTCATACTCTGTCTTCGCATTCGAGCCCTCTTCAGTACGGGGCGCATTGCGATCTTTTGATCTGTTATAATGACGCTCAAAGGTGGAGACAACGTTTTGGACAAAGTATGCAGCTTATCAGACGGTAAACCAAAAATTTGAGCCTGACACATTTAGAGACTGAGCAAGTGGATTGTACGTACCAAGCTCAACACCGATGATTTTATGCAGACATGCTATGAGACCCGCGTGCAATGCAACATACGTGTCAAGTAAGATGGAATGCGAGCAGGTCCCCTCGATAATTAAATTCGACAAAGTAGAAGTGATATCTGTGAATCGAAACAATTAGATCCAGAATAATTCATCCGGGAAAGTCAATTAAAACTACCATGTCGTCTATGCGATCGGTAAAGACTCTCGATCTCTTTCAAGATGGAGTCAATGTTTTGTTCGCTCAGCCTTTAACAAACTCAGTCAGTATTGTAGATAGAACACAAGATGTCAAAGTTGGTGGTAACCTGTTTAGAAGGCCCTTGAGTTGCCGAACCAGCTTCGCGTCAATCTCGGATCCGTTTGACTGTTGTGCTGCAGCTTGCTTTCGCAGATGTGGAGGGATATATTTTGACGCTTTTGGTTGCATAAGATGAAGGATGTTATGAGAAATCAAGATGCATGACGTACCTGGGTTTTGTCCAGCTACTTCATTCGCCGTCGATTTGCTATCGCTCTCTGATACCTCCGCTTCCTCACCATCTGCATCAGAGTCCTCCGACTTAGATTCCGTCTGTTCATTTTCCGACTCTATGCCTATCCCATCTTGTCCTGACATCTCGTTATCATCGTCGAGCCTTGACGCTTCGTCTCGGTCGTCGGACTCGGCATTCCCATCAGACTAAGAAATATGAACAGTCAAATAACAAGATGGATGTCTAGTAGACAGTTACCCACATTTTTTTCAAGATCATCTTCACCGGCTTGATTAAGCACTTTCTCGTCGAGGTCGACTAATAAGTCTAAGGAAAGTAGTCAGACGAAGCTAAGTAGGAGCATTGTAGATCTCAAAGACTCACCGAGGATACCATCCTCTTCAAACGCAGAGCTATATTTGCCTTTCCCTTTCTTATCCTTCTTGATTCCTAGCTTCCGTTCAAGCATCGATATATATACGTCCTCTTCCTCTTCTATCCTTGACCGCTTCGTTGACATGCTGGTTGGGGCGTTCCTCGTTTGCTTCTTGTTTAAGGCTAGTCTCGACCCCCGTTCTTTCGATCTCAGCTTCTTCTTTTCGAGCGTCGTCCCAGTTGTAGTGGCATGACCGGAGTGTTTGACTTTTTGAGCTGACAGAGATGCTATCTCCGGCGGCAGGTCGAACTTCACCTTCTTTCGAGGCGGAAATGTGTCTTTTGTCTCGATCACTACGTTTCTCTCGCCATTTTGTTTCGGAGCACCATGTGCGAAAAATTGGGCCTTTCGCTGTTTCACCAGCTGACGTTCCGCCTTCCTCTCGGCTTTCCGACTGTGGGATCCTGAGGCTCGTCTGTGCCCTGAGCTTGAAGCAACTTCCAAAGGCGAAAGAACTTAGGAAAGTCCATAGAAACAGATACGTCGAGGTCTCACCAGACTGTGCATTTATCTCGTCTGTTATCGATTGAGGAAGACGTGTCGTCGATTGACCCTTTCTGGTTGTCATCTTACAACTTAACAGGTTCAAGCAGCACAATTGAAACAAAATTGTACTTTGTTTTAAACTGAGATTACGTAAACAAGTTTACATCATCCAAATGTCTATCTACTACATAATACCGAATAGGTCTTCACGGGATCCAGATGCGACATTTTCGATGGGTTCCGATGCTGTACACTCAATGTCCTTTATAGAATTGTCACCGCCTGAACACTGCGATCGAGGAGCAGAGATATGGTGTAGGTCGCCTTGCTCCGGTTGCTAAAACGTGGTTCAGTGTATGAAAAAATTAACCTAATCTCAAGTTCTCCATGAATGACTTACCACAGGCATAGACAGGGCCGTACAACAGAGGAGGAGAAGCACAAGAAAGTATTTCGAGAACATCGCTCTGAGCCAAGTTTACTAAGATAGCGAGGTTGCGACGGACAAGTTTACTCACAGCGGGTTTTTGGTAAATTCAGGGGAGTATATGCGCAGGATCAACCTTGCGACTAAGATGACTGGGAGAAATTGAGGAAGACTGGGATGAGGTGCGAGAGGACGACAATGAACCGCGAGAGAAGGATATCAGAGCAGACTAGATATCATTCTTTTTGAAGTAAAATGGTTTGGAACACCTCGCTTTATACGTGGTGGATAAGAAGGATTCAGCTGTTGTCATACCGGTACCGAGGAGCAATATATGAAGAATGTTGATTGATGTTGCATCATGTTGTATCGTTCAGCTGTCCTCACATCTAGGAGTATCTAGGTATAAAGATCGTTGCATATCAAACGAATGCTCAGACACCAGAGATCTTCATAATTTCATAGTGGGGATCGTCCAAAGCTTTGCATACAGCTCTTGTAGCTGCGGTCAAAGTGAAGTCGTATCGATATTGCTGTGTGATGACAGAATACGCACGCAGCATTGGAATGTCAGGATTCAGTAAAGTCTGCACAATAGTACCAAACCTTTCAACGAGAACAGCGAGCAATGGCGACAAGTATCATTATCAGCTTGTGAGGTAGGCTCGTAGTTGATGAAATACATCCGCAAGGCACGAGGATCAGCGTTACGACTCCTTGATTGTCCCGACAGTATGATTGAAATCTCTGTCTCCTGATCTCATCGGCAACCATCATCAGCACATTGCCGCAATGCATCAAAGTGCGAGTAACAGATTGTCGAAGCTGTTTAGAGACATGTCCGGAGATATATTGCTCTGAAAAGCCATACAATCACCATCGAGCTGGGAGCAGATCAACCATGAATCGTCAAGTGATACCTCAGGAGTCAGGACCGAAGCGAAGGTTCCGATGATCAAGCGGGTGCGTAGAGAGGAATGAGAATACAGAGAAGCAGCCAGGAATCGGCACGAAAGCCTTTGTCTGTCCGCGAGAGATGGTGGTTGTGCGGATATAAGATTAGACACGGACAAAAGCATTTTGCGCCGAATGCCAATTTCCTCGGCTGACATGTGATTTCCTTTCGTTCACAAAGTCACGATTGTGAATCATTGGTCGATGGCCGGGTCTACAGTTCTAGTTCTTTGCTTGACCGGCCCCCGAATAGACTATTTATTTCCATTTTCCTTTCTCTTCCTTTCCATCATCCACTTGACCTGGCAACGACGAGTAGTGAAAATTCCGTTACCTTTAGGACGAAAGTATGGGACGACCAACAGCTAAAGCTCCTACGTCGACTGCTCCTGAGGATTCCTTGACTGTACAGGACAACCGTACGGGCAAGGTGTATATAGTTCCGTGAGTATGGATTTTGTTTCCGACTCAGAAGGAGGTAATTGCTGAAGCTAGATGACACGTAGGATCACGAATAATACGGTACCAGCAACATCATTTAAGCAAATTGCCGCACCGCGTAAGCCGGGAGAGCGGGAAGAGAACGAGGCGGAGCGGGGACTTCGTGTTGCGGACAAGGGTTTCTTGAACACCGCCGTCATTACCTCGGAGATCACCTATATCGATGGAGAGAAAGGAGGTATGCACGTTTGCGATGCGCCTGAGTTATGAATTGTTGCTCATCCTATATCAGTGCTTCGCTACAGGTATGATCTTGGTCCAGAGCTTGTTATAAATGGACATTTTATGGAGCATGGCACAGAGGATACCCGATCGAACAGCTCGCTGTGGACTCTTCTTTCTTAGAGACAGCATACCTGCTTATATACGGTAATCTGCCCACAAAGGAACAATATCATGTATTCGAAGGCGAAGTGATGCATCACAGCATTGCGCACCAGGACGCAGAAGGCCTATTTCGTGCTTTCCGGTATGTTTTTTCCATCAAACCTTAGACTAATTTCATGTGAAACTGAGTGATAATTCAAGTTATGACGCGCATCCTATGTCAATTTTGACCAGTGCCTTCGCTTATTTAGGTTCTATGTATAGCGAGGCACGTTGATTTCACTTCATTTACGCCTTAATTAAGCTGAATATTGGACATAGGCCAACCCGTCTTTGCAAGGGCAATCGCTATACACGAAGAGTGATGCAGAGAATCTGGCGAATATGGACAAGCAGATTTATAGACTGATAGGCAAAGCGACTACTCTTGCGGCGTATGTCTGTTTTCTTCTGGAGTGCTTTGAAATTTACGATGCATTATTCTGTGTAGCATGGCCTATCGTATTCGGCAAGGTAGGAAATTCGTGACTCCTCCAGCAGGATTGAGCTACACGGCTTCGTGAGTTGGCTCTGCAACGCGTCCGGAAGATTCGGACCAATGAAATTATTAGGTTCTTGTATCAACTGGACCACCTCGGTGAGGAGAGCTACAAACCATCTCCTGTTCTCGCAAAAGCTTTGGATGTGCTATTCCTTCTACATGCGGATCATGAGCTTAATGCCTCGTGCACGACTGTCCTTCAGACAGCCAGTTCACTTGTGGATCCTTATTCTGCTGTCGCGTTAGTATCTGTACATTATGTTTTCTTTGCTGTACCGCTGACCCATGGATAATATTTAGTGCCGGTTGCGCTTCCTTATAGTAAGCTTCTTCCCTTTGCGTTATCATGTCGTTTCCTAATTTCTTACTTGGTATCAGTGGGCCCCTTCATGGTACGGCTTTCGTTTCATTTTGAAGTTCAACATTAATTCAACACTTCCTTTAGGTGGAGCAAATGAGGCCGTTATCCGAATGCTCATTTCTATCGGCTCCCCGGATAATGTCCCCGCGTTCATTGAAGCCGTGAAGCGACGGGAGAAGGTCTTGTCTGGCTTTGGTCACCGGTAGGCTTTACTACCCGTTCTTTTCGGACGCTAGCTAATTGACGAACGTTGCAGCGTCTACAAGACCGTAAGTTTCTATCTATGCCTGTGGTAACGTACTCAACATCGGGCGAACAGACAGACCCTCGATCCTTCATTATTCGGAAAACAGCTGATGAGGTGTTCAAAGTGTAAGGCATAAAACTCGGATGGCCTGACGTACTTATGCAAATTTTTGCGCAGGACGGGTAAAGACGAGCTACTCGAAACAGCAATGCGGCTACATGACGTCGCGATGAACGACGAGTACTTCATCAAGCGAAAGCTGGCACCCAACGTAGATTTCTGGAGGTAAGAAAGCAGACATTTCGCTTGACGGACCATCTGACGTTTTGCAGCGGCCTTATATACCGTGCGATGGGTGAGTACGATATTATGTCATTTATGCGCCGCTTCTCACCTGTCACTAGGCTTCCCTCTTGACTTCTTCCCAGTGCTGTTTGCTGTCCCTCGAGTGGTTGGATGGCTTGCACACTGGCGACAGGTATGCCTGCATTTCATTGATTGGTGATACATTAAATTGAAATTATGAAGATGATGCTTCAACCTGATGGTGTCAAAATTTGGCGACCACGCCAAGTACGTGTTTTCCTTGCGAATCAAGCGAAGGGAAGGACAGGACTAACAACGATTTGCTGTAGATATATGTTGGACCGACCAGGCGAGACTACGTTCCCATGGAAGACCGTGTCGCCGTGAATGGGCCGAAGAGCACGCCAACGCCAGTTAAACACACCGGGTGAGTATGCCCGTACTCCTTTTTGGACGAGTCTTCCCACTAATACACATGGTAGACAAAGCAAGAGGACGATGCTAGCGGCATATGTTGGGAAGAGTAAATTATAGATACAGTGTCTGTTGTGAAATGATTATTAGAATAGAATAATGTCGCTCAACGTACCTGATTTTCTTAGAAATGAATAAAACGAGTAATGCAGGCGGTGATATTCAAACTCCGCAATCAGATGCCACCCGTGAAAGACGAGGACGGCAAGTTCCGGTTGTTCGGGCGTCGAGAGAGCCAAGGAAGGGAAGGACTACTTAGCGTCTTTTCTATCAGCTCCTTTGTTTCCCCCGCCGCCCATCACTTTTCCTGCCTTCGTCCCCTCTCCTCTCGCCCTCATCCATCCGCGGCTCACGCCTCTGTATCATCTTCAAAGATGTTCTCGACACTCCTTACTGCCACGCTCCTTTCTGCATTCGCCTTCCAGAGTGTCCTCGCTCAGGACCAGTTTGCGATTTACACCATCGCTCTCAATCAGGTGAGCTTGCGTGGCCCCCCGGAAAACGATCAAAAATCGTGAAGATGGATGCTGATGTATCCTCGTCGTGATTTGTTCGCGATTTTTATGATTAGTGCGAATCTGCCCATATCACTTGGACGCAGGCAAAAGCACCATTTAACTTGGCTGTCGTCCCGGTTGAAGACCCTTGCAACTCTATCCTGTCAGTGAAATTTTGTCTCGTTTATCTTACATCGATTTTCTAACTTGCCCGCTTGATTTGCAGTGTTGACCTCGGTGACCATGAGCATCTTTCCATGACTTGGCCCAATGTCACCGTACCCGCCGGCACGAAGGTTATGTTCTCCCTCTTGGACTCGAGCGATCAAGAGGCCTGGTCTGGTGAAGTACGCGTTACTCCCAATCAAGCGACTGAGAAGCTATCTGGATGTATCTGATTGATTCTTTTTACCCTTTTTCAGATCACGGTCGGCGAGGGTAGCAGCGCCTGCCTGCCAGGCGCGTCATCTGAGGCGGCCTCATCAACTGGACTGTCCACTGTTTCCGGATCTGCTACGACGTACGTCTCTTTCTTCGTGTTGACTGTTGCACGAGCTGATAGAGTTTTTCCCACTTAGGCTTACGCTCACGTCTTCATTCTCCACTGCTTCCGCGTTTGAGTCCGAGACTGCTACAATCGTTGGTGCTGCAAACGCTGGGACTGTCGGCAATGCTCCTTCCGGTGCCATGCCAAGTGTGCGCCTACCTGCGGCCGTAACGGTCCTCTCTTCTGTGGCGGCCATCGCTGCTGCTTTGGCCTTCTAAGGCCTCTAAATGTCAATATACCCAGACGCATAAGCTAGTCGCCAAATGGGCACTGGCGGAGCCGTCGTCCATTCCTTCTTGTACATTCCTTCTCGTTTTCTTTTTTCTCTTCTTAGATACCACAATCTCCCTGCATTTGCTTGACGCAAGTTTTAGTCTGGTCATTGCAATCACGCACGAAAGTTGCATGCGGCTTCCTAGCGTATCAGCGATTTCAGCATTCAACATCTGACAATCTGTTGCTCCTTGTTTTTTATTCCATAAGCTATCCTATCGTTCAGGAAACGCATTTGGCTCTGCCTTCATTGTGCGTATGGCAATTTTTTTTACACACATACCGAGATGTTAGCTCACACTCCCTCCCCCTTCGTGTCCTGTACTCAACTCGGCTTTTGACTCCTTGTTTTGTTTTGCTTGGATATGACATACATAACAATGTAGTCGGGCTGAAGGATACCTGGTTCACGAGGTGACATACACTACTCCATGACAAGTCACGATAAGTGGTAGGATCATCTTATACCAGACCTTTTCTGTTGACATTTTAGGTACTTTATTGGTTCTACATACATAAGGGTTAGTGGAGTCGGGCAACGTCTTCTTGTTGTATCTCTGTACACGCGTTTTTAGCTACTTCAATCATATTAATGTTATAAATTTTCCCCGGACACTGTAGTCGATTTTGGAAACTATAAGACTGATAAAGAGAAATAAATGCAAAGAGGGGGCGTCCCATGGATGAATACGAATGTAGATGAATATGTACGTACGCCGATATCCCGGGGAAAGAATATTACGGGACAGTGCAAATGGCCATGATTAATGAAATATAACAGAACGACGAATAATCAGGTGGAATATTTTGTTTTGGAGAAAGATTTTATTCAAGGGTCCAGTAGATGTGCTGAGGCTGACGTAGGGGCACATCTAGCAACTATAAGTACCGATGACCATTGCTGTGTGCCCCATGGGGTAGAGGAGCCCTCTCGCCAGCGGTACTACTGCTTCATGCGAAAGCCCCTAACGCGAAAGGCTGCAACAAAGAGAGAGAAACAGGAGGTGGACTATTTTTAAACTATATTCAGAAGCTTCGGGCACGTGGACTGACGTTTCTCGTCGGCATCGCAGTCGGAAACCCAAATTCCAGCCAGCAGTACTGATTCTGGTCCTTATTACAAGTATTTTGTAAAGTTATGCGACCTCGTAAAACATCAAATGTACACATCTAAGCAAAGTACAGAAGGAACGAAGGATGGAAGTTCGGATGATATACATACATGTGTACGAAACGTACGTACTTACAAACAGAGACAGATGATTATTAATGCTAATGTAACAGAAACCCGAACTGCTAGCCATAATTACTACACGCTCGGTTTTCGAATTATAAATCTATCAAACTGTTCGTGTTCGCAGGCGACGGATCCGTTACAGCTCCACCTCCAGAGTTCTTCCCAGCAGTAACCGTCTTTCCTTTCGTAGGCTCTATAGCCGGTCCAGCAAGTAATATCTCGTCCTCTTCCTCCTCTAGGAGATCATCGTCTTCTCCTTCGTCCTCGGAGTCTGAAAGAAGCACGAGTAGCGGCTGTGCGGGAGTCTTGCCCTTGCCGTTTGCCACGTACGGCCCCTGAGCGAGAATAGTGTCTCCTGTGACGCTGCTGTCGCTGTCTTCGTCCTCCGGTAGGGCGATTGCGCCTACCCGGCGTGATAAAGCGTAACGTAACCCGACAGGTATAAGCACTCCGACTACAACAGCGCTGAGCCCTAGACCGTTCCGCCACGAGATGAGATGGAAGTCCGCAGCGCTCGTCATGTTGTCCAGTCCACCGCCAATTGTCGTATGGATAACAGACACACCAAATATGCCAAAGAACGTGCTGATCCAGAACGGAATGATATCAATACGTAAGTGAGGAGCAAGTACGTTGACGACCCAATGGGGCGGCAACGGCGCTATTCGCAGGACTATGAGGTAGGAAAGGAGATTTGCGCGTTGTTCGGCGAGGATTGTACTCCATCGGTCTAAACGCGCGGCCCATTTCGGGAGGGTTAGTAGCGCAGGACCGAGAGCCGCGGAGATGAGATAGCAGAGGGTTGCGCCTGTTGCGACGCATGTGCACACGAGAGGGAGAGCAATCGGGACGCCCCATACTGCGCCACCAAGAATTGATAGATACATTGACCCAGGAAGAGAGAAGGCTTGGAGGCTAGAATTGATGATATGAGTAAATATTCAAAAGGAAGTTCGCTTCCGAGGTGTGAACAGGTATACTAAGCGCGTTCGCGGGGATCAGAATGAATAAAGACTCACAATAGATACGTTGTAACATAGCAAACGACGACGCGGATTGGATAAATATCACGGTATTTCTTCAGAAGATAATTGAGATCCTGCAATTGAGCGAACGACTTGGGTACGTGAAGGAGAGGGCGATCTTGTCTACACAGCAAATGAGATAACAAGTTTATTTGTTCCTGTGAAAGTATAACTTACTCTTCTAATGGCGGTAAGGCGAGCCACAAGGTACCGCCGAGGACTAAGGTGCTGACAACAAAAAGCACAGACATCTTAATCCCAGCATTTAACAATATCCTTCTAGAAGATATATTGCTACTAGGAGACATAGGCATTGTTGCACCGTAAGTTGACGAACCCGATGCATCCGACCGCAATAGGGGTGACCGGTCTGAACTATGACTTCTCACTGAGACTGGCGACAGTGAGCGCGGTGATGATGGACCTGGACGAGGAATGGTCGCCAGGGTGTATGCCGAAGCATTTGAATGTTGTAGGGCATTGTGCCCAAGAGTTGAAGAGCTAGCGACCGGCGAGCCAATCACAGACGCATAATGGGGCGGAGATGCGCTCGGCATGGGCGACGAAGATTCACACCAGCGGGTGCCCAGCACGTCGGGAATGAGAGCAGCGACGATGAGATACTTTGGACAACGGCTGGCGGGTAGGTGAGAGTAGGAGCGAGAGAAAGTGGAACGGCCTGGAGAGGTGGGGCGATGCAACGTTTGTCCTCCAATCTCCGTGAGGCGTGTCAGGTGATGAGGTAAGCAATCGTCAGCACGAATGACTGTCCACCGATTTTTGTCCCGCTTTTTCTTGCCCATCACCATCGTCCGTCCTCAAAAACGATGCAACTTTGCCTCGGGATTCTAGTCTATATCTGGACTCTGTCGATGCTCGAGGACTGCCAGCTACACCTTGGCTGAAGTTCGACTCAAAGAAAAAAAATACGACCATTTCCAGACCTGTTTGCCACGCGAAATTTCCTCACGTTCTGACGCATTAATCCAGTCCAATCCGTTGGCTATGCTTAACTTGGGCCCTGGGTCCTGGTACACTCTACTCCTGCGTACCGACTGGTTACTTTTTCAGAAATGGCGACTTGTTTTGTTGACATTAGAATAAAGCAAACAAAGGCGAAGCCTTAGAGCAAGAGTAACGCTTGAAAGGGAAATTTGTCGTTGATAACCATCGGTGTCTATCACGTCACTTTGCTGCTTACCTC
The DNA here is from genome assembly GCA_033182465.1 of Sanghuangporus weigelae. Lineage (NCBI taxonomy): Eukaryota > Fungi > Basidiomycota > Agaricomycetes > Hymenochaetales > Hymenochaetaceae > Sanghuangporus > Sanghuangporus weigelae. The sequence continues at coordinate 1,585,686 of CP137324.1, forward strand.
TTACTGAACGTCTACTGTCCTTTGCACCTTTCTGCCCGAAATGGATCTTTTGGCAAGAAACAGGCGCAAAGTGAAAACGCATTGTGAGTTATCTGTACTCCGAGGCGCCAGAAGAAAGTTCAGCACCTCCCCCTGCATACCAGAAGCAGCATTTCATCTTTTGAAGTCGCTGATGTACAGTCGACCGAGACCTCTTCCCTACCCGCCCCCCCGTACGACCTCTTCATTTCGCTCTCGTCAGATTGTCACGCACCAGAACCAGCTGAACGAGAAGATCCTCTTGCAGCTGCTTGATTCTTTGCAGCGCAAGTTACTGGAACGTCGAGGTAAGAAGACGGAACTAGTAGTGCATGGTGGTGTCATCTCTGTCCTGGCTTACAAGTCTCGTCCTGTGACGACGGACATTGATTACATCGAGCGTGTTCTGCCAGAGGAACTAGATCTTCCGAAGAAGAAATCTGGATTCGCACTCGGGGAACTGTTGAAGAAGTTTATCAGTGCTATCCATCTCAGAAGAGGACAAGACGAAAGGACCGTCATTAAAGAGTGCATTGCTGAGACTGCTGCTGAGTTCAATGCCAAGCACGCGAATCCTATTATTGTCCTGGAGCATGACTGGATGAACCCTGCGTGCGACGTCGCTCTGCCTTGGCATCTCGAGTACGCCCATATGCCTTTCTCATCATTCTTACGATACTCACAAATACTTCAGTGCTGATTGTTACATGGTTGATCCGCTTGTCATCTCCGCGATGCGTGAAGCTGAGACGCAAGGGAATATCATTTATGACTCCCCCGGGTTGAAGTTAGTCGGGATCACACCTTCCTGGACCTTCGCTCTCAAGCTGCAGCGGTACTCGCACATGGATGAAGAAGACATCGTTTGTCTCCTCCAGAGAGACGGCGCTTGCGCCAATTACACCGAGGATGAATTCGTACAGATGGTTGAGGAACGTCTGCATATTGACTGTCCTGAAATGGAATATGATCACTATCCGGAGCGAGCGAAGGCGGAATGGAGGGCACGTCTGAGCGACTGTGTGAGGAAGGCGAAGTATCAGCTAGGAGGGCAAGGAAGTCATTCTTCTCCAGATTCGTCTGATGATGTTTACGTGTAGTGCTGCATTATGGTTTGATATTACGCGCTACACCTTGATATCCACGCTCCTTTACACAGCCTTCAAGTTGAATACACGATCCTTTCTGTGCGACTCCCAAATGGTGTTTATACGCCTGATGATTAAAAATTGATGCATGGGAACTGCAGTATGAAAGTCGAGTGAATGAATGAAATGTACTTTGCTTCAGAACGTGCCACTGGGGTGTTTATGAAGAGTACGTTCGGAGTACACCTATCAAATCGTCTCACTGCATGAACTTTCCAGCGTGTTCGGATGTGCAAACAACCCGTTTAGACAAGTTACTAAGCTTTTGCATACTAGGCAAATTTGAATTTGCCGGACAATGTCTTCCGAATAGCTTCCGTCAGTTACTTTTATAAATTGATGGAATGATGCGAGAGCTGTAGCTGGTTCACAATGCGTCAAGCCCTATCTGCATTTTCCAATCAGTGAAAACTGGAAAGTTGACTGAATATCGTAACAGTCTCTGGTACATGAGAGTGGAGAAAGTTTCTGTTGATCGATTACAGTGCATAGAGTATAAATTTTTGCTCAAATGTTTAGGTAGTAATCCATCGGTATCTCCTGACTACGACCTGCCTTGATCCTTCTTTATATTCTGTTAGACGGATAGCCTAAAAAGTTCAGGTGAGATGTATTTCCTTTGTAAAATAGAAATAAGGCTTCAGGTGGAATTTATGGAAGGGGGAGAAGGCAAGAGGGTGTGTATTATGAATGAACAAGTATAGGGCTCGAGGGGAAACTCAAACACGCCTGTGGAAACTAGTTGTCAACAGGGTGCTTAGGTCAGGAGCTCATGTGGGAAATGTTTTCAACAGTGTGGAAACTGTGGAAACCCTTGTGGGAAATGTACTACATAAGTCGCCTAATAAAGCAGTTTTGTCGCTTTACATGTGTAGGCATCTTTCTGCTCTGTAAGCACTCTGCGAGCCGCCCCTTCGGAGCCAAGATAATTTCGAGGGCATCATTCATTCACGGCCCCGGACACTGGTCCAATCTGGTCGACCTTCTCGGGATCAGGAGCAAAATTCTCAAAAAAGTATGGCTGGAATAAGGTAGTGAGTCTGGAAGGCTAGACAGCACGTTATGAAGTTGAGAAAGCTTAGAGCCTGTTCGGCTGCAGCGTGATGTGAGATCGTGATTTCCCTCAATCGCAACATGCAAGTGTGCAAGTTGAGGCAAGTTGAGTACCTCAACCGTGGGAATGTTTTTGCACTCCCCATCTCGCGGCTGGTCCCCTCACTTTTGCTGAGAGCCCATAGCACCACATTGCAGGCATGTAAAAATTCAATTTCAACTGGGGAGCAGTGCGCCCGTATGGATAGATTATTTTTGTGATTTTTAATTAATTTTTTTGTGGTTGAGTTGTCGTGTATGGATGAGATAGTGGCAGATGATGTGAGATACCGCTATCTGAAAAACAGGTCGGAGCTGTGGCAGGGAAGTGATGTGAGAACGTGATTTCTGAAAGTGCACCGAACGCTCACCTCAACTTCAGATCACACCTCTACATCATCTCAAATCACGCGGCATTTTTTGGCAGGGAATATCTCAGATCACGCTGCAGCCGAACAGGCCCTTAAGTACTTTCCAAATTCCTCTGATGAAAAAACTCGGACAGCCATTGATGAATTGATGTCCGACTTTTTCATTTTCAGTATTTATATGCACCATGACATAATACCCCAATTTGGGTTGAAAAACTGTATATTTCTTGCTCCCGCTTCCAAAAGTCCTATACCGACTCCTACCAAATATTGATCTGAGTTTCCACAGTTTCCACATGCTCATTTTCGGCCATCTGAGCTGCCAACATTGTCAACCCCGTGGGAAACCACCAAGTTGTCAACTAGTACTGAAATTGATAACTCCGAGTTTCCCCCTCGAACTCTAAACAAGTATATTGAATATTCTGGGTCTGGGAGAGGCGCTGGAAGAGGCGCTGGACAATGAAGATCCAAAGGTTACATAATACCGCACAGCATTAGCGTCTTTCAAGTTGGCACCGACACCATTACTATTTAACTTGACCACCTACAAAATGGCACAGTCTAAATTACTACTCGCAATTTCTTCCCTTGCTATTCTACTGAAGGATGGATGCAGGCATGGTCAGTATCATGTTTAATAAGACCGATATGACCTGCTGAGCAACCTTCATCACAGGACCCGACAGAACTTGAAGCCCAGATCGTGCAAGACCCAGAGCAAGTTGAAGAAGGTTTATGTCAGTACGAAATGCGAATCATTGTGAGTATGCGTCATCTATGTGGTGGCGAGTAGATGCTGATGTTCAACAGATCTGGTCTACTGCCCTTTTTGTGTCAAGTCAGACTATCGCTATCGGTGGTGCATCCGGGACGATGATGAACTTCGTTGCTTCTGCGTCGTGTCTTCAATTGCTTGTAAAGCCTCTTGGAGAACGTCGCGTTGCTCTTACCTCCATCGCCTTTGCCATGATCGTGTCTCTTTGCGACCTTTACCTTGGAGGAATTACAGCTGTTTTCGTCTGCTATCTAATGACGATTGCCTTGGGTGCCGTCATTTTCTGTTTAATCGTTGCAAATAATTCTAGAGCAGCAAGGAGGGCTTCAAATGATGTCAATCTTTTTCCAGTTGTAAGTACACCCCAACAGAATTTTCGACAGTTACTCAGTCCGCTTTCTCTCTCTCGCTAGACAATACTTATCATGAGGCAACTGATTGAGAATGACATTGTCCTGATGAACTCCGACTCCGACATAACAGCGCTACATAACTTTCAGAGTGGCATTTTCGCTGCATCGTTTATCCTATCCACCATGGCTCTCTGGCTTCAGGCCATCGGTATCCATCCCCTGAATCCGATGCTTCGCACGTCATACTCGATTGCGATTAGAGAGAGGCCTCGTGCAGTCGCATCCATCCTGTATTGGAGTGGTGCAATGCTCACCCTAGCATATCTTGTCATCATTATCATCATTTCTTCTGACGGCACGCCCATCCTCGTGAAGATTTCTTGCGCTGCGTTTGGGACGTACACTGTCGCAGATCTTCTCAAGAACAAAATAGATACCAAGGAAGACTAGACACTAGCGTGCCTAATAGTACAGTCGCTTTTTTGTTTGTTGATTCATTTGTCTCGTTGCTTTGTATTGCCTTGATATACCATAATCCCTCATCGTTCTCCTCCTTGTCAATAAGGAAAGCAATATGTATTCTACTCAAGCAGATTACTTGTCGGAGGCGTGTGCGTCCGATAAAATCTCGCAACTGTCCCATACACAGTTGTGATCGTACACAACGTTTCTCGGCACAATGAAAAGAGTTGATCTTGTACGCACAGAATTCGCTAGAGCATGGTCGATACATGTTTTTAGTCCTCGAAGAGTATAGTTCATCGCAGCAATAGATAGATCGTTCGGAAGATGGATTAATCACACCAAGTCGTCGTTGCAAGTACATGGGTCCGTCCGATGTGCGCACTTTGATCATCAATAAACAGACATTGGAAGGACGATAGCCACTCGTATGTTCATGTTCGTATGTTCATGTTACGTGCTGCAGAGCCCGTTCCGCAATAGCGTTGGTGAATTCTTCTGTGGCACTCATAACTCGGTAATTGTTGCCTGGAAGGGCCGGACGTCGTATAGCATATGGAGACTCGCAGACTTGAAAAAAAAAGCGGAATCCAGGTCTTAGCATCAAACGGCATCCACCCGCAGAATAGGATCTTTAAACCAATGTCTTCGTTGTCGACGAGAGACGCCATAGCGTTACGAGCAAGAATCCTGCCTGGTCCTGCCTTCTTCAGATTTCAGAAATGGATTACTGACGTACGTACCAGACTTCCCGCAAATCAGCGCGTGACCGGAAGCATATTACATTTGGATATCCCGGCGCCGTTCCGATAAAAATTACCTGGATCGGGAGAGATTAGATCATACGACACTTCGGCCGCGTTGGAGAGCGTGAGTACGACGAAGAGGCGCGGGCGAGGCGAGTCAGCTGAGCGTTCGCGGCAGACGTGGATATAGAGCTTGATGAAGTTGGAAGATAAGCAAAAGTGTGATGAGGAGTCGTAGACAGACATCAAGTCGTCGTCTCCTTCAAAACATGAGCATTGCTTACAGCGTTGTAATCCAAGCCAAATAACTTCATGGCACAGTACTAGTGCTTAGATAAAAAAAAGTCTGCTCGAAAATGATGCGGCATCGGACGCATGGACGTTTTAAAGCCGCGACTCGTGTGTTGGCGAAATGCGTGAAGTGACGACCGCCGTTGAGATTAAATCCTTTGAAAGATAGGTATAAAACGACCTAGTAGGGCAGCGCTGGAGAGCTGTACACAGTGAAACAAACAACAAGTGAAATCATTCTGTCCGGGACCAGCGGGAACTTGATCATGCTCTATTCCGAATGGTGTCGGAAAGTGCTTGCCAAAGAAAAGGCCATCCAGGAATATTCAGACTGATCAAGTACATGTAAAGTGCTGATAATAAGTAGCAGCATCATCATGAGGCGCAGGTGGTCGCACTTAAAGTTCGGCGAGCAAGGTTTATCAATTGCCGGGCCCGCCGGAATGTCTGTATAAGTTATTTGTTACCCGGGTGTGGCGATTGAGGGCGTAGCAGGATAGAATCATGTCGATCATCGAGGGACATTCCAAGTCCACTAAAACAGTAGTCAGAGATACCCACCGTAAGTACTATGTTGCTATCGAGTAGCACTTGCTGTTGTAGAGACAACAAATGGCGAGAGTGTTTGGATTTATTTACGACAGTAGACCGGATGCGGGCGGATGAGCCGAGCTCGTGTTACGGCAGAAGCCGAGCCCCGCCGATGTAAACAGAGAACGCGATTCTCGTAGGCCTCCTCACGACTACCAGTCTCTCACAACGTCTTGTCCTCCTTCCCCGTCCTCCCCTTCCCGCCGTCCCCCCTTCCCGGCCCCGTTCCTGCTGCTGCACGTTGCTAGTCTCGCACGCTGTGCTCAGCCTCTTCTGTTACTTGTCCTGCCAGTGACCGTACCGTTTTCGTGAGACGCTAGCGGCCATCTCGCTATGGCGGAGCGCCCGAATCATCTTCAGGGTTATCCGATGCCTCAAAGCAACTTCATGAGCCTTGGGCAGCAGCAGCAACCTTCGATGGCGTATCAGCAGCCCCAGGCGGCTATGAATCCCGCTCACCAGATACCCGGTGTGCCGAACCCTGAGCACCAGCGTATGTGGCAACAGATCCAGGACAGACATCGAGCGATGGGCGGAGCGGATGGTATGGGTCAACAGCAGTTGAACTCGCAGCAGGTGTGTATTCAGTCATTCCTCTCATCTTTGCCTTCGCCGCTCCTACCGACTGCGTCCATCGGTCTCCCCTGATGGTGTAGTGACCGGTCAATATCCGTTCCAGTTTCTATTTTGGGTCACAATCGTTATTTTGTCACGTCCCAGTCCTCAAAGCCTATTCATAATGTGTCACGTTCACACGCTCGTCGCTCCCTTTGCCTTGCTTCTTTGCGTTTTTTGTACTTGTACTTCGTCGTCGCTTGTCGCACAGTTCTTATACGTGCAAACTTCTTCTGTCACGGTCTCTGACCATCTTTCTTCCAGATGGCTGATCTCCTCAGGAGCCAAGCTGCTCTCTCTCAGGCGCAAAATCATCAGCAGTCGCAAACGCAGCCTCCCCAACTTCAACAGGCCCAGCAGTTTCCTAACCTTGGCGGAATGACTCAAATGAACAATGCGTTACCGTCTCAGAATGCTCTATTGACCATGCAACGTCAGCAAGGGATGCAGGGAGGTTCTATGGGTGGTGTCCCGAACGCACAACTGACGCCGAATATGGCTCAAATCCTCGCCGCACAGCGCAATGGAGTAACGAATCCCGCAATGATTCAAATGAACCGGCAACTTGGGTTATTGAATCGTGCACAGAAACAGCAACCGCAGAACGGACCGGCGAACTTTGTTCAGCCGGGTCCGTCGTTTGGCGCCCAGCAAAATTTCCCATTTCCTCCAGGCGTGTTCCCTCCAAAACCAGACGAAGGTCGTATAGCTGCGGTGCAAGGGCCACAACACTTTCCTGCAACAACAGGAGTTCTGAACGGCGTCACTCAGGCGCATGGTTTTCCGAATGAGATTCTGCAGCGTGCGCTGAGAAACGGTGATGGTCGGCCTTTAACATTCGATGAACTCCGGTTTAAAGCTGCACAATTGAGACGGACTATTGAAGCTGAAAGAGCCGCTCTGGAGAACGTACCAAAGCCCACTACACAGGACGCACTACTGGCTTACAGGGAAAAACAAAGGGAGATTCAGACAAGGGAGCTCGTATTTTCGAAGATTTTAGAGCATACGAGAATCTTAGCAAGTCAACAGGGTGTACAGCAGCCTGGCCCAGGGAATGCGCCCGATGCCCCAGGCGCGGCAACAATGTGAGTAATGTGTGTTCCTTCTCATTCTCTCTTTCATTGACTGTCGTCAAGGAGTTCTATGGGGTTTCCAAATACTTCTCAGCAGCAATCTCAGACCTGGATGCCGCAAATGAACAGTATCAACATGCCTAATCAGCCCACAGGCGGACTACCTGGCAATCAGCAAATGCATGGTGGTCCCGCACAGAATGGTCCAGCTCAGGCAGCTCGGCAGCATACTAACTCACCTTTCCATGCGAATCTTGGGCAACCCCAGCAACAACAGACCCCTATTCCTCGCTCTGGGCCTACACCCCAGCAGCAGCAGATGTTACAGGCGTTCTTGCAACAGCAGAGCGGTAATCAGTCGTCGCCGCCATCGTCAGCACCTGGCGTACTTCCAGATCAAGGCAAATTTGGTCAGCAGGCTTCTGCACTCGAAGTTCAGGAGACGCAGCATCGTCCCAATAGCCTCAGCTTCCCTCCTTTAGCCCGTGAGAGGTTTATGGGCCTCTTGCAGGAATGGTGGAAGCGAAGTGGCATCAACTTCGATCCACGAATGATAACTATTGGTAATCGGCAGATCGACATAAATCAGCTACACCAATTACACACTGAAGTATTGCAACTTGGTGGTGTTGTGAATGTAGGATTGAGTTCTTACCTTTTAAAGTGACAAATGTTGATTTCTCATTTAGGTGCAGCGTCACGACTTGTGGAATGTCATCGCGGCTAAAATGGGCTGGACTGCCGCCGCCATCAGCGAATCGGGACACACGCAGGATCAGATCGCTGAACAAATTAAAGTCGTATATGAACGGCTTCTGCAATCATTTGAACAGACGTATATGTCCGCTGCGATGAGGCACTCTTTAACCGCGCAGCAGCAGCCTCTAGACCACCAGATTGCCCCTAACCAGCCCAGCTCGGGTCCGAGCCAGCCTCCATTGTCGAGCCAGCAGGCTGTACAGATGATTAAGCTGGCAAGTATGTCCGCGGAGCAGTTACGTGCTAATGGATACCCCGAAAACCTCATCCAGAATATTGAGCGTAGTAGACCGCAGCTTGAAGCGACTTGGCGGAAAATGCAGATGCAACGAATCCAAGCTGCCCAGCAGCAACAGCTTCCGCAACAGCAGCAGCAGCAACAACAGCAGCAGCAGCAGCGGCTTCAACAACAAGGAGCGCTTTTGAATGCTCCGTTGCCGTTCCAGAATCAGCTCCAGGCGCAAGCGTCTCTGCTCAATCCTTCTTCGTTAGCAACCCAAGGTGGTCTTCCCAACGCGAATACCTTAGGTCACCCGGGACTCTCCGCTGGGTCCAGCCAGTCGACAGAATTTCCAGGCCAGCAGCGCCCAGGTTTGAATGCATCGCAGTTAACGCAGCAGAATATTCAGATGTTCGGGATGCTTTCGAACCTGAACCTGAGGAGACCTACCCCGGAGATGGTCAAGCAGGCGACATCGACGATCGATCAACTTAAACAAGATGTTTCAAAGGAACGAAGTGCGTTTTTTCTATTTTGTCTTGACGGTTTTGTGCTAATAATGGATACTCTTTAATATGAAGCTTTCCGGCCAGAACATGTAAGACACCTGTCTGACGCGGAGAAAGGGGTCTTTCCTGGGCAGTTTGAGAATCTTTGCAACGTTATTAGAGATATCAGCAGATTCTACCACGTTTATCTGGCTGCTACGAGTGATCTTCCTCTCATCAGAGGTATCATAAATATGGTATGGATATCAACTTGTTGCATATCAAAGCTCTCACTCACTATACTATAGCTCGACATGTGTGACAAGCAACGGCAGCTGGTCCAGTCGGCAAATCCTGTTTACGTTCTAGATATTGGCACATTACAGAGGTTAACGAAGACAGCTGTGGAGGTCAAAGGCAAGATATTTGCGGCAGTGCAACAATTGCGTGCCATGTCGCAGATGGAGCAAAATCAAGCTCGTGCAGCTCTGCCTCAGCAGGGCGAAGGCGGGCCAGCACACCCGCCTCCCATCCAACAGAGTCAATCACCAGCGAATATTGCGCCGTCGCCAGCTCCGATTCCGCCACGCCCGCCCACAGTGCAGCCGCAGCCGCCTCATTTACCTCAGCAAAATCTTCGCCCTCCGCCTGCTAGAACCCCTCAGATGGCGCCAGCTCGTCCATCGTCCATAGTTCATAGCAGGGCGAAGGCTCCCACCGGCACTTCGCCGAATGCACAAGACACAGTGCCTTCTCCCTCCGCTTCAACCCCTTTGCCCAGCGGCGCCACTCCGAGCCATGTACAAACATCTCCTCAGACTCCGAAATCTCCAAAAGGTAAAGGACAGACTAAATCGCGACAAAAGGCACGAAGGCAGTCCAAAGTGGCGCAACCGCATGCCAATGCTGGTCCTGCTACATCGGCACCTCCGTCTACAGCGCCGAGTGCAGCGGTTGCGCCTACATCCACGCCAGCAGCCGAACCAGCACCGAGTCCTGCTCAAGCAGCACCTTCTCCCGCTGAATCTTCTCTCAAACGCTCACGAGAGGATGAGCCTACTGACCAAGCAGGATCTGCCTTGCCTTCGCGTGCGGCAGCGGACGAGACACCATCGAAACGCATTAAAACTGACTGGGAGAATGTACCAGATGCGGAACCGTCCAAACGTCAAGCTGAAGCCGAAAGTATCAAGACCCCCGGCCAAGCGGCGCAATTCTACAATGACATGACGCAGATACTAGAGCTGAGCAATGATACAGCGCTGCCACCGGAACTACATGATACTCTTGCTCAATTGGTGAAAACCGTGGGTCATGGTCTGGAAGTTCCAGATGCTACGGGCAGCTCGTCAGTAGGTTTGCCGAACGGTGGCACATCTTCACCCAAGGTTGCAGATGGGGACGATTCATTTTTCAGCTTCCTTGATTTTACGGCCTTTCAACAGGACGACGAGAAAGCGGATACTCCCGAACTCGTACCAACGTCCTCTACAAACCCGAGTCCCGAATCTGGGGCAGGTTCCGAGACTGAACACCCTCCCGCTCCAGCGACCTCTGGATCTGTTGGTGACAGGGCTAAAATTGTTGATTCATCCGAATCCGAGCCGAAGACTGACCTCTTCGATATGGGGGCTGATTCTTTACGGCTTGGGATCTGGGGTGAAATTGATGGAGGCGAATCAGGTTATTTCAATTCTTCCGACATGTGGAAATGGGATAATATACCGCCTTCTTCTGGGGATAATTCTTGGGCGATTTCCACGTAGATATGCTACGTTTCTGGGTCTTTATGCGACTTCTTCACCGTATTCGTCTCCTTTCTGTCGCTGTCTTAGTATCGGATTCTTCACTTCGCGCTTTGCTTTCCCTGTAACGTCTATTTATCTCGTCTTCCTGTCCTCTGTTTCTTTCAATTTCGTCCCATCTCTTCTTTGGTTGTTCTGCGCCTCACAGTGATACTACCGCTACCGACTTCACACCCGTCTCCACCCTCCTCTCTCCTCTCATAACGTATATCATATGCATATCATGTCGCCATATCCTGTCACCATATCCAGTACTCAAGTCTCTCTTGTTGCCTCTTTCTCTTGTTTCCTGCTGCTGTACGCGTATTGTCTCTGTGCCATCACGTTTGCTATCCGTTACTAATTTACATGGAAATACATAATCGTGTGGAAATACAAAATTGCATTTGACGATGAACAGACGTAATATCGTAAGAGAAGCAAAACAAAGCACACAAAAAAATTATCTCTTCAGATTCACCCCCAAGGATTTTGCATCTGGAGGTTTGACCCTACTTTGCTTCAAGAACGGATCAGATTGTCGCACCGTGTTCTGCAACAATCGGTTCCGCAGTGAGAATGAGGCTCCAGCAGCAGATTCTGTGGAGATCTTAGGCTTCACAGATGCACGATGCGTTCGATTCGATAGCGTCGAATGCGGATGCCGTTCCAAAGTGGAACCTGAGGCAGAGGCAATTGAGCCCAGAGAACCTATTTCTGCCTCGAATCTTCGTCGCTTGGCTTCATCGTCAGCTCGTCGCTCAATCTTTCCGATTTCAAAAGCCTCCCTCGCTTCGGCCTTAACAGCATCATCATCCGCCACGAGTGCCAGCGACTCTGGAAGGGCGTATTTGCCTTTCACTGAATCATCGGCATCCTTCCGGGCTTTGTCCAGCTTCTTCACTGTGCGGAAGTACTTCCGAGCGCGAGACGAAAGTATATATGGATCGTCATTGTAGTGGTCCGAGACGGATTGCAATGCTTCTATGCGAGGCTTTTGAACTGTAGTGAGAAGGGTTTGTGCCTGCGTCTCCTTTTCAAGTGCAGCCAGAGGATCGGAAGGTCCTTGTTTGTCAGGATCTGGCGAGCGCATTTAGCATATGAATTCTCAGTTAGATAAAGTAATCTTACCATGAATCGCAAAGCCTCCGTTCTCTTCGGGGTCCCAATCTTCCTCTTTCTTTCTAGCACCAGAAGTGACAACATAGCGCGTGTTCTTCGGGTCCGTCTCGATGGTGAACCAGTTGTCACAAAGGTGGCATTTGCAACGAAACGAGAAAATGGGCGTTGAGTAGTAGTTCCCAATCTTCTTCTTCTCCGCATTGTAGCGAACGCCCATGCCGATGTGGTTGTTGCAGCCATCACTTCAATAGCGTATGAGAACATCATAGCGCACATATACCAGAGAAGCTTAGAAACGACGCGGAATGAGGTTCACCAGGGACACGTACCACCAGATGTTAAACGGTAGCTCGAAGCGCGTAATCAGGATGCCCTGGTCGAGCTTGCGAGCTCTATCTCCGAGAGCGTGTATGCCTACAGGATGCACAATGACATTCGTACAGTGATTGTGGAATATAGTAAGCAGGTACTGACCTCTATAGGCATTTAAGCTCTTGTGTTTGGTTGGATCATAGTCCGGGGGATAATATTTGTTAAAGCCTACGGCAAGTCAGACAAAGATAACTTGCGGTTTGCGATCTGATACTTACCTTGCATAGTGGGCGTGGCTACGAAATAATCGTTATTTAGCGACATTATTCCTGAAGTGCACGTGCCATAGAAATCGGCAAACTCCAGAGGTCTGTGCGCAACTTCCTAAATCGTCCACTGTTCTAAACTCTAATTTTCGTCTGTACACAACACACTTTGTTCCATCATCACAACAAGAGCCCTAGGTGCGCCGTTGCTGCTCTTCGTCCTGCATGTAACATACTAATGATAGACAATGGACAGTCACCGCTGACTATCCTCACATCATCACGCAAGGATGAGTTACGTCGCTAAGGGCGAGAAAGACTACGACGCAGCGGGTGCCGTTCCTCTCGCGAAAATTCACAAGATTCGCATCACTCTCACAAGTAGCAATGTCAAGAACCTGGAGAAATGTGAGCACTGTTTCAAACCGTTTGTCACTGCTGAGCGTTTACTGAATTGTTTGGGTATAAAGTCAGCCATGACTTGATCAACAGAGCTAAGGACAAGCAACTGCGTGTCAAGGGTCCTGTTCGTCTGCCGACCAAGAATCTCAAGATCACCACGCGCAAGAGTGTCAGTGCGATTCTCTTCATGTCGTTGCGCCTTTGTTGATCCTTATCTATTCTCCAGCCCTGCGGTGAAGGTTCCAAGACTTGGGACACCTTCGAGCTTAAGATCCACAAGAGGCTCATCGACCTTCATGCCTCGAGCGAGGTCGTCAAGCAAATCGTAAGTTCTTGTATTTTGTGTGATTTTCTCCGCTCTCAACAGTGTTTTAGACAACCATTTCCCTCGAACCTGGTGTCGAGGTCGAAGTTACGATTTCGTCTTAATTAACTCTGTGCTATCGACTTGTCATCTCAAATCAAGCTTGTGCTCCATGCAGTATATGCATCGTGCAAATGCTTAATATGAATTCTTTTGCATTGCCCCGGGCCTGCTCGGAGCTCTCTTGAAATGAGGATAATATATCTTACTAATACATGAAGTGCTCTTAATACGTGCAAACTTCCTTTTTCTACCGCTTCGTGTGGCTCTAGTGGAAGAATTAGTGTCCACAGCCGCCCTTGATGAATTGGCAGAAACCTAGATGAGGAAATCTTGGGTTATTGAAGATGTTGTCCTCCAAAGGCTTCACAGCACCCAGCAATCCGTCGCTTTTGTCCCTGTTATCATCTTTGTTATTCTTAGCAGGTGCAGTATTTTCTTTATCCGTCTTAGATGCTCGCCCAGTCTCCGTCGGTTGGCTTGGTACAAGTGACGTCGGCCGCTCTCGATGTGGCCCCGTTGCCGATGCGGATACATTCAGGGAACTCGCATGATCCAATTGGTCGGATGTACCCTGAAGAAGATAAGTTCATGTTTGCATAACAGCTGCGCTGACGTTCGGAAGCTCACGACAGGGGCAGAAAGAACTCCGGAAATAACAATCAGAAGAATGAATACGAGACGAGGTCGAAACATTTTTTTTTGTTTCTGAAAGGCATTAGAACAGAAAGAGGCATCAAATCGTGTGTCCATTTCGCAGAATGATAGGAATGTACCTTTGATACGAGAAGTACGCCTGCGTAGGCAAGTCGCGGACCAGCGCGCAAGTAGTTGAGGGGCAAGGGGTCTGAGGACGCCGCTTGATCTGGTGCTAGGCTGTCGTCGTCGACTCTTTTAATACTACGATTCGATTTGGCCAATGGGAAATACTACTTTCTATCGCACGGTGTTCCTTAGATCATCACTGCGGACTTTCTCCGCCCGTGCATCAGACATCTTTTGGCTCTGGATACGCCGTGGCATTCGTTCGTATCTACACATGAAGATGGGAATCTTAGCCATCATCACTGAATGCAAGAGAGCTCCAGCGGTCTTGGTATTGGTCCCGAACTATAGGATCGCCTTTATGTATGCGGGAAGAGGACCGTGGCTGAGCATTGGAGCCGCAACGGTAACATCATGTTGAGCTGATACCGGTCATACACAAATATTCTGCGTCGAATGGCGATGCCGCATCCGACGCCCGGTTAACAGAGGAGACTACGGACCCGATTTAGGTGACCAATGACACACATATCATTCATTGATCAATATCCTATGGCAGCACGGTTACTCTCGGCCGAATAACGAACAGAGAATCCCGATTGGTCTATCGCGGTTCTGTCTGTGACTGTTTGTCTTGCAGAAAACGCTGAGGGTCAATCTGTGTACGTGGCACCGATCAAAAAGGCAGATCACCTCAGATCACTACCGGTTTTCACGAAGCGACGGTCGCTCACTCCTCTTGAGCTTACACTGTGTGGTTCAGGAAACGAGGAATCAAATTCATCAGGAACATGGCCGTGACTGACTATTGCTTCCGCTCTACGCTGCCACTGATGATATATATATTAGTTTTTTCGAGACAGCATCGGATTCTGATATGGTCGGTATCCCAACTATCATCGTGATCTTACGATGCCTGCCTCAGAATGCGCCACATGGCTGTCTGTAAGTGTCAAAACCAAAGCAGGCTCGTGCGGCGAGCCCGAGACTCACCGCTGGACGTTGATCCCTCGGTTGTTCTACTATCTACTCGCTTCAAGTGCTGGACACGGAAAGCCTGTCTTTCTTTCGTTTCAAACGTCGTCACTCTTTTATATTCTGCTGCTAGCAGCGGATACCACACGACAATGTCTTCCGACGGCGAAACTGGCGGTCTTCCCAAAGATGAGGCGGACCACTTCCAACAAGGTCTGTCACTATCCTGGTACTTTTTCAGACTTGCTGAAATGACAGACGGCGTTCAGTCCAGCGAGTAGATGAGAAGATCTACCTAGGCATACAAATTGCTGGAGGTCATATCCTGCTTCCCATTCTCATCCTTACCATCTTATTCTCGAAGAGGATTACACGCCATCCCGTCTTCGTCACTTTCTGCCTATCGTGGATATTCTCATCTATTTTGTACTCTCTTCTGTGAGCACACTTCTTGAATCAAATACTGCATATCTACATACAGCTCTTCTCACCTAGAAACTCTTAGCGTATATCGCGGCCGAAGTTCTAATGATCTCCTTTCTCTGAATCCGTCATACGACACTTGCCTTATCCAGGCATCGCTCTTGAATGGAGTTCAAGCATTGTGCGCATGTCATTGTACTCACCGGGATCACCGTAAGGTTCTCACTAGAGCTATAGAACTGCCTGCACGAATCTTGCGCTTGTGGTGCACGTGAGTCCAAGCTATCCATCATGGTCGTCTGATCTTCTGAATTTTGGCTAGCTATGGGCGGTACTCCGGTATTGCAACTGCAATCATTCGTCCGAAACCAAAGGGACAGGCTTTTTATCCAGAAGCCGAAAGGAGGTCATTCATAATTGCTTGGTTAGTATCCTTGCCCATGGAAAAAAAAAGTTATTCAAGCAATATTCTCGTTTACTGGTGTTTTCTTCAGCTTCTAGGTGGACCCTTCCTTGTCTTTGTAGTATTCACAGTTGTTACGATGGTGGTAAGTGATACAATTTGTTACTAAACATAAACTTATCAAATGCAACTGCAATTTTAGATCGGAAGCCAGCCCGCGGAGAGTGCAGACGGAAGCGGAACAATCCCTGATTCGAATCTCTCGATTCCTAGTGTTTTCTATTGCATTATCTTACAGAACGCAGACTTCTCCCATTCGCTAACACCAGGACTGAATATGTGCGCGAGCCAACCAAAGACGCTATTGTCATCTGCTGACAATACTTATTCCAGTTTGCGAGCGGTGTTGATGTTTACTTGCCTTGTGTCGCTCATTACTGTTGCATTTGAAGGTAGGTCCATTCCTGAGATAGGTCAAATTTCAGCTTTCATAGCTACTCTGTAGCGCACATTGCTAGACTTGCGTATAAGAGACGGGAGTATCTGAGAGAGAAGACTTTCAACTGGCCAGCACTTTTCTTGCGCGTTGTTTTATTCAGTATCTATCGCATCGTTGCCCTCAGGTATGTCCGCAGTATTCGTATGACACGTCTTGGCATCAATATTGAGCTTATCAATAGTCTGAACGTGGCAATCATCGTTCATCCAGACGAACTGCTTCTCGTTGGCATATCGAAGAATAATATATTCAATGGCGTCATAGATTTCTTCCAGGCAGCAAGTACGTATAGGCTATTTTCGGATATCTCAATATCACTGATGCTGAACTTGTCTCGGTCAAAGTTCCACTGGTTGCTTTCCTGGCATTTGCCTCGGAAAAGGTTTGTAACTTCATGACTTAAAGCAACGATTTACTGACAAGTGAAATCCAGGACATCCTGAACGTGTGGTGCTTCTGGAGGAAGGACAAAACCCAGATAGAAAAGTCCCCAGTTTCGCGAGAGACTGCGTAGATGGGCTAAAGAAGCGTTCATCCATTGATAGGGTATCTATACATACAGTGTAACGTATAGTGTACATACGGTATATATGATCGTGGGACGCGAAAGCGGGCGGCGACAATGTCTTTAAGTTCTACTGTACAATTAGCCGTCATTTCCGCCGGATACCACGGCTCTACGACAGGTAGAGAATAAGTTATCGTGAATAAGTCATGAGCGTTCAGATCCGCCATTAAATGTAAAGTATATATGAACCGATGACCGGACGGTGATCGCTCCGCCCTTCTAATTGTCGCATAGCTTGATCATCAAGAGACTTATAGCTCAGCGGGATGATTTCTCCGCGGCGAGGCTTATGTGACTTAGCAGGCAGAGGCTCCTGATTCTGTGAAGTCTCATAAGTGAGGCTAGCGGCCAAAGGTTCTATTTCGGTGTCCCGGTTGAAGAACGGAAGCCGTAACCATCCCCGGTTTGATGTCGTACGCAACCTCGCGACGTGATCCTTAGGAGGCACCGGCGGAGGTTCCTGATTTGCCGTCTCTGCAACAGCTGTGGCGTCCTCTGGGAGAGCTACAACCGGAGCAGATATCACTGGCATCGCACTATAAGCTCGACTGCGCCGTTTGCGTGTACTTGATGTTATGAGAGGCGTGGTTGAAGTCGGTTCAATCGATCGAGATTTCAACAGTTTCGGATTCCGCGCCTTGCGCATGTTGACAACGTTCACGAGAGACTTGACCTTTAACAGTGCCGACTCTTTCTCAAATCCTAGAGAGACTTGGTCCATTAAGGGCTGGGAGTCTGATCGAGCCGTTGCTGGTCGCGGTGAGTCCTTCTCCGGAAGTGGCGGGGCAGCATTGGCCGTTGAGATGGAGGGTAAAGATGTGAGTGATGTCGTACGAGCTCGAGATGAATACGGTCGGAATGCTTGCGAGAAGAAAGCCAGCATACGCGGTCCAAGCGCACTACTGCGTGGATCCGAACTCTCGTCTTCGGAATCAGGCTTCGGTCGGATAGTGGTCCTCCACAATATTCTATCGCACCTATCATAATTATCCGTTAGACGGCCAATACAAGCCCAAAATCGGACCACTCACCAGCTCGGAACGCGTTGCTTACTGGACGAATCATACGCACCCGTATCAGGTTCCTGGCGAGTATTTTCGGTTCCCTTGGCACTCCCTGGTGTCTTTGCGCTCTTTACAGACTTCAGACTTTTCTTAGATGACATACGACGCAGGTCGCTATGAGACCTGCCTAGCTCGATAGCTGATGCTGCTGCACGAAATGCTGAAGTAGTACTGTCCGAGTTCGTGCGGCGAGATTTAAATTGAGGGAATGAAGCAGAGAAACCGCTATGCTGAGATGTCTTGGATACTCTGCGTACTATCGGTTGTCGAGGAACAATTGGCCGGACCACGGAAATCCATTTCGCTTTGGCTTTCAACGCGGCCTTCGTTATAAATAGCTTTCCCACTGGGGTATTGTTATTCGTGGGAGCATTGTCGTCATTGGTCTTGCTTGATGATTGAGGACTTGTAGAGGGCGCGAAGAAACCGTCATTGCCACTCGAGGAACCATTTCCTGCCGCTCTGGATTGCATAGACGTGGCGCTGACCGCAGTAGATACAAATGAACCATTGTCCTCATCCGCATCCATAGAAGCTCCCTGACGTTCGTCAGCGACTTGTCTCGCGTCGAGCTCTGTCTCTGTCTCCTGGAGCTCCGATAAGTTCTGGTTGGATCGTTGCCCAAGCCAGCGTTTGCTGCCAAGGGCTCGTCCAAGTTCCTTGGAATAGACTGACTTGTCTCTCTTAACTGACTTCAAGACGTTGTACTTGAAAGTCGGAGGAAAGTTTATGGGAGCTTCATTGAATCCCGTGAAGGCTTGGCCTTTCTTCATGAGCGAGAGTAGCTGGTCGAAAGTTAGCGCTTCATCATAAGCTATGAACACAGAAGTAAGATCTTTAAGGCCCAATAAACTCGGAATGAAAATACCTTGGCGCGAAATCAACCAGTCTGCATGTAGTCTAGTGATGTCCAACCGGAAGTTGAGGTCTCCGAACAGAAAAGTATAGTCAAACTTGTCCGTCAAGTCTGCAATGAAAGAATAAGCCCAGTAATAAGAGTAGTGCATCATTCCGACCTTCGGACATAACACGAGGATCATCCTGTGAGAGAAAATCGTTGATTTGTAGTTCCGTCTGTGCTTCCCATTATCTCAAGACGTGCAAGTGTAGAAGTCTAAGACGCATGCATACCTTTATCTTTTGGAAGTTGGCAACTCGAGTCATCGTACGATCCTCGTGCGCTGAATGAAGTCATGTCAATAGATTCCCTATCACAACAATAAATCTGGTCACCTGCAAGATGCGCGTTGACAAAGAGCAGTGTCGTCCCGTCAAGATTAATGCTAATACCGACGCCACCCTTATTGCCCAGTCGTCCACCTATAATACCGGTTGAAACTGAGGATCTGGAAATACCTGTGGTCCTTGCTTAGAAGAGCTCGATGAAGCGAGCTAATCACCGACCTCGCACAAGTGGCTTCAGATCACGATATATGAAAACAGCCATATAGATGCCCATGAGCCTCTCCTTCGCTAGGAGCTCATAGGGTCCGATATGTGCTTTATCTTTACACCTATGCTTGTACTTCTTCTCTGGGTCTTTCTTCTTCTTTTCGACTTCCGAAGAGCAGATGTCGTCATCCCGCTGTTCTACTCCACAATCAGGCTGCTTAGGCGGACCTGATTCTGTGCCAGACTTTGCAGCTTGTGAGTTATACAGTTCCGATGCAGATGATGTTCCTGCGCCGTCCTTGCGCTGACCCAAACCATGGCAGTACCATTCCTCAAGGATCCAGCTCCATCCAGATGTTGGCCCATGGGAGCTAGCATCACCACTTGGCGATAAAGGAGGGTTGGATGGAGTGGTGCCGTCGGGCTCTCCCTCTTCGTCCTTGTCGTCTTCCTTGCCATCCCTGCCTTTCTTCTTCTTTGAACCTTTCTCGCTTTCCTTAGTTCTATCCTTCTCTTTGGGTCGGAAGCTAGCACCGAGTCCCATGGGAAGGCCTAAGATGTATCAGCCATTTGATGCCGCATTCATGAGTGTTATCATACTTGCCTGACACCGTTGGACACTCTTGGCCAGCACTAGCAATCCATTTTTCAGCACCTGCCGACTCAAGCTTCCTGCGGGTACTTACACTATGACAACATGATAGGGATGGCCGTCTTCCATTGACATGTTCGGAATTCGAAGCTTGTCAGGCTCGTTTCTTGGACACGGGACATACGGAGGAACGGTACCAAGTAAATCCTCCAAATTTCCCTGCAAACCGATTTAGTATATGAACGGAAAATTTCCGACACGATGCGTGCCTTTGGAAGGGAATCATGCATATTCCAAGACACAATACGGATTTTGAGAAAGCGAGGCAACGGACGAGTAGACGCATCACTGGAGACTTTCAGTTCAGGAGAAATAGGAGCGACGACTGCAGACGCCCTTGGCGAGGAAGTGGTAGGAAAAAGAGACTGGAGCCTAGTGAGAATGGTCGGTTGTCCTATAATGGCAAGATGTCAGTGAGCTCAGGCCTATTCATGAATACGTGGCATACCTGTCCGCGGTCGACCTGACCTTCTAGGTACATCTTTCCCTTCGTCTCGGTACAGTGGCAGGACTTCTACACACCTGGTTGAGGCGCGGGACATCTCAGCTAGTTAAAAGGACTTTCGGATTGCGCTCAGTCGACGGGATCGGATTGTTACGCGAAGGGAAGGATCCAGATAGTGAACCGACACGATTGTCAGGCAACGCATGCAAGAACGGAATTCGGGGAGCGTGAAGTCGAGCTATATTATTTTTCTGGTATTGGGTCTGCGATCCACCGTTTCGAATCAAACGAGGGCGTCTGTAAAAGAGGTGACGAATGATGCAAAACACGACGGAACTGGCAGCAGCAAACCACGCTGTTTAAGTACGTAAACCACGAGTTAGCACTGGCCAAAGCGTACGCACGACAGATAACAATGACACCGACAGCACAGACACCCTAGAGCAGTAATGGCCTCCTACTTGAGGCGCGCCCAACGGACTGGAAGATCGTAAAATGCAGCATGGCACAGAACAGCCGGCAATTTCGGTTAAGCAGATCATGTGATGATGGAAAGCACGTGCCCTGACTGATTCAGAGATGCACCAATTATCTTATTGGCCAGCTAAACATCTGTTGAATCTCACTAAGCGTCGACATGCTAAAGGGACAATTCCTTGATGCTCAGATGGCGTCGCTATGTAGGGAGGCGATTAGTTCTTTCCTTGCGTCGAAGGGAACATACTATACGAAGATATCGTCTAGGCATCCGTGTTAGAATATATCGAGCCCCGAAGAAAACCTCGGCTATGCTCAAGTCCCAAACGAAAGGGGTATTTCACTTGCTCGCTCTATGTTCGCTTAGCTACTCTCGATCAAAGCACTACATCCTTTCAAGAAACTTGAAGACACCTTGTAACAAGTTTTGTCATTTTTTTACTGCCTTTTTCATATGTATTGTCACTCGCGACTTCTGTGATTTTTGTCACACAGAACACCTCAAAATATAAAAATCACCATATCTCACTCAATTCTTGACCGTTTTGCATAATCTAAGTTGCTAAACTCATAGTTTTAAAATATGCTTCAAAATCTAACAAGGATGAAGAGAAATGAGCAAAGAATGAGTGAGATATGTCGTAAAAGGTCGATTTTAGACACATCTTTCATGTGCAGTTTTTCCTGCCCTCATCCCTGCTTCTACAGTCCTATAAGCAAGTCCAAAATGATATGATTATTTTATTTTAAGTTTACAGGCTGACTTTGAGCTCTATTCTGTGTTGTATCTGCTGGTTTGATGCATGTCTGGGCTGAGCTCAAGCCTACCTTTTCTCAAGGACCCCCAGACCTCAAAATAAATTTATTCTTAGGAAATCTGATGTCTGAAAATTCATATTATACCAATAGCATCACTTTGGTGCAGTCTAGGTTGTTGTAGCACCCAGTCTGAGGGCAGGAAAAACTGCACATGAAGGAAGTGTCTAAAATCGACCTTTTACGACATATCTCACTCATTCTTTGCTCATTTCTCTTCATCCTTTTTAGGGTTTGAAACATATTTTAAAACTATGAATTTAGAAACTTAGATCATGCAGAACGGTCAAGAATTGAGTGAGATATGGTGATTTTTATATTTTGAGGTGTTCTGTGTGACAAAAATCACAGAAGTCGCGAGTGACAATACATATGAAAAAGGCAGTAATTATGCGGAGGCTACGCCTTACAAATAGAAATTCCTTCAGATTCAATCACATCCAGACGAATTGAAACCAATAATAAGCGCTAGCTTCTGATAGAGGCACGGACTGGGATGTACTGCACAGGCCAATACCGGTTCATGAAACAAGGATCCTGTGTCCTTATCAGCGCGCTGTGTGGAAATTGTCATGGCTATGTCTAAAGGTCAAGCTTCATCAAAGGATGGTCGTTCAGCACACAAGCGTCCAATGACGTGCATCGAGAGCTGAGACGGGTTACTACTGCTCCAGATGCGATTTCTAGCGCGACATATGAACTCAGAGCCATCTTCGACTCGCGTATTTTTGACACCGTGAGCTTTTCGCTTTGGCTTATAAAATGCTGCGACTTGAGAGCAGACGAGAGGCATAGAGCTAGTCTCCCCGCAGTGTTAATATCTTGTCTCTCGGTCAACACTCTCCGCTCAACTTACCTTTCACGATAATTCTATACATATACAAATCTTTGCGCTGGTACGCACGGTCGATAGTCAGGTAGCGAATTAATACAGGTAAGCAGGCTTATGTTCATACTTCTGTAACAGTCTCACTGAAAACCGTTGGGTACATGTACAGCATGCTTCGTGTTCATCTCTTCGCCTTTTCGTTCTTTTCCCTTCTTTCTGGGGTGCTCTCTGTGCCTGTAGTGAGTATCTGTTTTTCCTCCGCTCACCGCCTACTTAGAGGGGCTCTGTAGCGATATGCAAGGCCAACTACATCAGGACATCTGATATCCCGGGATATCATCGGTCGGAATGGAAACTATTCGCACTCTGACAATGATGGGAACAAAGGAGGCAGTGATTCACTCCTCGGCGATGTCGGGGACACTGCCGGAAACGTCGTCGAGCATACTGAAGAGCTGTGGGGTGGTGGTAGAGGAGGACCCGAACTAAACTGCGGCCAACACATGAGGAAGGACTGCTAGATCGGTTTTACTATTCGCACTTTCAGTCATTCTTCTATTTATTTCGTCGAGTACCATTCAGTGGCTGAGTATTAGCATACATATCGAATAGCTGGTTTGAAATGACTGCCCGACGAACAATGATCAGCGATCCATGATGGTGCTGCACTCAATGGAAATAATCTGTGTCTCGAGAGCCAACATATAGAAAGCTTTTTCTTTTTCGGAACGGTTATTTTTTGAGTCAAGCAATGCCTCATATGAATTTGATTCAGAGGCAACTCAGTCAGTTCTCATTGCTCTTCTATGCCCCCGGTCTGTCAGGAAACCAGTGACCATCGCTATAGTCATGGAATGATCAAAATCTGGTAGTACTATAGTGAGTGATTCCATCATGATGTCCTTTGTGCGGTGTAAACTATAATCTTCATAGCGACAATGACGATGCCAACTACTCTGACACAGAAGAGCATCATGATCATACCAAAACCAGTATCTCAATCCAAATATAGAAGTTCCTTAGGCATTCAGAATGCATCATCATGATGTATCTTGAACGTTGCTCCCACAACGAACAGATCGTACACAAGGACAAAAGCTTCACCGTAGATGATCAATCACGAAGACGCCTCAGTTTCGCAAGGCAGGAAGCAATGCTTGGGGCAACTCCATGATATTCGGAAGTCAAGGACATACTTATAAGGACTCGAGGACGGCGCAGAATAATCAACCAAAAGGCGGCCGCCTCGAGTTGAGCTCCAGATCGCCTTTCCCTTTTTTACTCGTTCTCGGATAGATCCCGGAGATCTTTCTTACACCAGCTGTGAGTCTGTCAATTTCAACTTATTCACGAAAGCAGTATTCCCACACTATGCATTAGCCAATATGGTCAGCCTCCGCTTCGTTGCTTTCGCTGTCTTCCTTCATGCTGTAGTAGCTACGCCTCTCGTGAGTTCTTGACTACATTGGGCCCTTTGTTACCCGATAGTAGTCGCTTACCATACACATACTACATAGTACATCCCAGCGAACATGCCTAGTATTAGCAGACGCCAAGACGTTACGACCACTTCCGACGTCCCAGAACCATTAAAAACTCACATTAATATTGGCCTACCCGATTCGGCTCGACTTGGTAGCCCAGACCTTGAGTGTGAAGACGCTGTTGCAGGGTTCTGCGAGTAGAGTGTCATTGCTGGATGGACATGCGCTACGTGTAACGAGTTAGAAGAAACATTTTGGGTTCGGACTTTACACTCGGACAATGTTCTTATACTCAACGACCTTGTATCTCTTCTTTATTTCTGCCAATACGGGAAGAACGTTTTGACAATTAGAATTGATACACCACAGAGTGGAAGTAACTGGCTTGAGCTTCTCGCACCAACTCTCGTCCTTTATGCCTTTGAGATTTGCGAACAATGAATAGGACGTTTATGTAAGTAGCCTCTATTGTTCAGAATTGTAGAATATCGAAATGCTGTAGCTCAAACCAATATAGAACGGCCACTGGGGATTTGAAGACCACATCCAGATACATTTTGACTTCTGTAGAACCATCATCCAAGTGAGATTTTTAGAGACCCCTCCATAGGATAAAATAAAATGAAATTTACTGCACATAGATCCCTGAATATCGGCCATTGCTCTGAGATGCGCGGATTTAGTGATTGGTGATACATGAGTTAGGAGCTCGTAACATGAAGAGTGTACCTGTGTGCGCTGTTGTTCTGATAGCGACGCTCCGTATCATATTTCCTCTTGATGATGTGCTTGTACATGCAACTTATCAGAAGATGAAGGAAGTTAGAATGACAATATACATACCCAGACGGAGATTATGTCACAAAATTGATGACGAAAATACGAATCTAGTTTAGGCATATGCGCACGCTGGAAGAACGTGAAGGTGGGACTCAAGAAACACAGGCATGAAGTAACGTGCTACGAGTTCAGGATCATGCGCGATACCAGCACCAGTCATTATCGTTTGACAGACGCCGCTGGTAAAGTGGTACCGATCAAAATATTTGTAGAGCACCGCAATTATTCTACCTCGGTAAGTGTACGACGTTGATCCGTCGGAGTGCGCGCACTCGGAGTCATCCATCGACTTGAGGTGTAGCAAAGAAGAGGAGCTATAATTATCAGTGTGTCAAGTATGAATCAAATAGGTGTATACCTATTTGTGCATCTCTCTGGTTCTGCCATATCATCAGATTTCCTGAAGCCTTATAGTAAATCGGAAGACACACTTGAATGGCATGTCACGTAGAAGTTGATCAACTGTGAGGTTCGGCCAATGTACAAGTGATGAGAATTCAGTGTCAAGAGGTTCAAAGTTTTCGTTCGTAACGCAGACTGCAATTTCTAGGATACGTGTCTTCGCTGGAGGCTGGAATACATCATTCGTCTATACGTTTAGTAGATAGAATATAATTACCGACGTATGAATTAGAGTCTATTGATTACAGCGCACCTCTAGATCGAGAAATCGTAGTTATCAATATTGTAGGAAGATTCGGACGAATCATTGATTGGCCTGGAACGCTGGGGTCGCTGAAGCACTCGTCCCTGCGGCAGGGCTGCAACCAATGGAATTGGCATCGATACTGCTACAGCCGCCGTGGCCACAGAGGATACAGAAAGTTTCTCCGGTAAGACTGAAACTTGACCTGCAGCTTTCTGTTGAGGCTCACTGTCGTTTCCTTTCTGAATGAAGAGGAAAGAGGACAGTAAGAATAAAACACAGTGAAGTGGGATGAACAATAGCAACTACTTTTACGACAGCTTGGTTAGCCTCTGCACCCCCAAGGTCCCCTGGGTTGTCTGGCCTGGATCACCTGCCTCAGTTTGCAAACGTTCATCACTCGCAGCGTGATCTACGTTTTTTTGCGATGCCCCGAACTGACCGTGCGGCTCTTCTGCGTTCTACTTCATGCAGATGAAAACGTGGAGAAGTTTCACTGCTCCATTGCATACTTGCCTCTATCATCAAGAACCTCGGACTTGAGAAATCCCTTGTTTCTGGTAATCCTCTTGCTCGAGCTTTGCTTCTGGTTAGCATGATACCGAGTACTCCGAATGGCTCACGCAGGCAAAAATGAGTAAACAAGTAAAGAACAGTGAGAACGTGGGTTTTGTATGTGTGGCCTACCACCACAGTAGACAGTGCTGCAATGACGTGACGATAGGAAGTCAAGGTCGCACAATTGGCGCATATTTCTACACTTCTCACGATTCCTCGCATAACTCAAACTTTCCATTCTGAAAGGTTCGGTGATTCAGATGTTTCAGTGAAGCTGGGTTAAGACCCGCAAGATCTATTACAGATAAAATACAACCAACAGAGTGCTGTACCATCGCACCCGTTGTTACAAGAACGCAAGTCCAAAGGCACGAGACCCTAGATATCAATGCTATATTTTCTGTGCGGGCAGACAATAGTCGATTTTATGCGGCTGTAGCAATTGCCTCGGATGATCGTTCAACAGATTGACTGGCGTTTCGATGCGCGCGAAGTAAACGGTCGAAGGCCTCCTTCTGGCCGATTGCTAACTCACCACTCTGAATACCAGAATGGTAGATACGCAAAATGGTATCAACGTCATCCAAACTCTGAGTACGAACGTCCGCGAGCTCCTTGATCTTGGCGGTGACGTCCTTAATTTGGTCGTCTGTGAGGGTGAGGTTGAGCTGCTCAACACGCGACTTGACCGCGTTCCAGCCTGTGAGACGGTGCCCGATTGCGACATAGCGCGTCAATCCGAAGTCCTCGGGCTTGAGGATCTCGTATGTTGACGGGTTGTTCAAGATTGCCTTCGCGTGGATACCAGCTTTGTGAGTGAACGCACAATATCCGCTGTAATAGTTTTGAGATACCCTACATCCGGATGAAGATGTAAAGAACGTACGTGACGGGATTCATGAAAGGTACGTTGACCTCAACGGCCTCGGCGACAAGATTTTCGATTCCGCGAAGCATGGGAAGGTTATACTTGGACTTGACATAGTCTGGGTCCGCCGCATACAGGCACGCGACCAGTCCGCCAAGTGGAGTGATTCCAACACGCTCGCCAATACCGAGAACGCTGGTATCGATGTGAGTCGCACCTGCTTCCAGTGCACAATACGCGTTCGCAATAGCCATGCCTGTGTCATTGTGAAGATGGATTTCGATATCACATCCTACAACACCGCGAAGCGTGCGGACTAGATCGTAAACCTGACGCGGGTTCGCGCAGCCGACGGTATCGGCGATACCAACACGGTTTACACCAATCTTGTCGACGGTCTGGTAAATACTGAGGAGATCGACGAGATCGGAGCGGAAAGAATCCTCAGTCGAGAAGCGGACTTCGATACCCTTAGACTTGACAAAGTTAATGACCTCGGTCGCAGTCTTGGTTATGTACGTCATGTCCTTTCCGTGTGAGAATTCTCTTAAAAATGAGGAGGTTCCAATAACAACATCAACGCCATCAACACCTGGCACGAAGGAATTAGTTCATCCCTACAGGGACGCGACTAAAAATGCGGAGTCCGTACTAACCGGTCTCAACGGCGATTTTGGCATCGTCCATGTGACAACGAATATGTGTTAATATCTTGCAACGAAGACCTAACTTGCAGATAGCTTCACAATCTAGTCGAGACTGTTCTGATGCTGCAGGCGATGTGAGTTCGATGTACTCGACACCGAAGGCATCAAGGGCCTTAGCGATGGCGATCTTGGTCTTAATATCAAAGAATGCATTGGCGAACTGTTCGCCCTCTGAAATAAGGTTCGAGTCACCAAGTCTGGACTTTGTCTGCTTGACAACGAGAGAAAGAAAACACACCTCGTAATGTACTTTCGATGATCTTGAAGTTTGCAACGTTGTTCAGAAAGTCGGATGCACGCGGGGCGTAGGGGTTTGGTCGGGGTGCAGGTCTTGTTGGTATACCATTTTGTCTAGGATTGGCATGGCCGTTGGCACCATTAACACCGTTGGCACCATTGACCGCTTGTGCAGGGCGACCAACGCGCTGGTTTTCGACGCCGACCATGTCGTTACGGTCGGTGGTCGCTGATGAAGGTTCGCATTGGCAGCCTGGGCACATTTTTTGAGGGGAAGGAAAGGGGATGAGGAGGCGGACTGGGTGGAGGGCTCTAAGAGAGGATGGTCGAGTCAACAAGTCAGGGTAAATGCATCCTATGTCATTCGCTGTAATTTATGAAAAAAACTGTTCCCATTGCACACGTGACCCAATCTGGTATTATATCGTCGTCATCGGCCGAACCCGTTCTTTTGAAACTCGTCCGTTACCGTGCTGAGTGCATAGTATGTATTTGTTCGATTCAATAATATAACTGAAACTTCGAATTTATTTGTCTATCAGAGAGACATGGGGAAGAGAAAACGCGTTCAGCAGCCTCGTGAAGACGAAGAAGTCCGTCTGCTTCCTCAAGTGAGTAACTAGCCTGCACAACTGAACGAGATGCTCTAATACAATTTGATATTCATAGAAAAAGTTCTATCGACAACGAGCCCATGCAAACCCCTTCTCAGACCATTTCCTAGAGTACCCGCCAGACCCGGACTCGTTTGACATTGCGAAGTTGTATCCTGCATATGATAATAGCGGGAAGCGTCCTGAATTTGTTGATATCGGATGCGGCTTTGGTGGTCTGCTAATTGCTCTTGCTCCACTGTTTCCCGATACCTTGATCCTTGGTGAGCGGAATCTTTATTCTAGCATTGATCATCAGCTTACTCGTCGAACTAGGTATGGAGATCCGTGTACAGGTCACAAAATACGTCGAAGACCGCATAACCGCTCTCCGATTGACTGGGAAAGAATCTGAACAGTCCATCTCGGAGATTGATGTGCCCGGAAGGGGCCCTTATCAGAATATTGCCGTCATCCGCGCAAACGCCATGAAGTTCCTCCCAAATTACATTCATAAGGGACAGCTTTCGAAAATGTTCTTCCTCTTCCCTGACCCCCACTTCAAAGCACGGAAACACAAGGCGCGCATCATCTCTCCAACTCTGCTTGCGGAGTACGCATACGTCCTACGGCCGGGGGGGATCATTTATACGATCACTGATGTCAAGGACCTTCACGATTGGATGAACGAGCGTCTGTCTGCCTTCCCGCTCTTCGAACGCGTAGGAGAGGATGAACTACGAAAAGAGGGCCATGGTCCTGTCTTGGATGCAGTTATAACATCCACAGAAGAGGGAAAGAAAGTCGAGAGGAACAAAGGTGACAAATGGTTGGCTTGCTTCCGAAGGATAGAAAACAGGCGAAATTGAATTTCTGTAAAACAATGTAACTTTTCATATTGACTATCGGAATCGGATTGTTGTCCTGTCTAAGACGCGAATCGAAGACAGTATCGCTTACATAACCATTAGATTAGAGCAGTTCACGGGGCACGTGAAGTTGAACCGCGTTTTTACAAGCGCGACTCCCGCTCCCGACACACACTCTTGGTTGGATCACTGGCAGCGCACGGACAAGTAAAGTCCAGAATAGCTTCGGATTTGGCCTACAACGAAGTAATGGATATATTCCTTCGTGACGAAATGTCCCAAACATCTGAGACTCCTGCCCGGTTTACTGCTACTCGTATTATTCGAGCAAAATCATCGCCTACGACACAAGTCACGACCATCGAACCGGATTGGGATCTGGTATTTCGAGAGACTACGTTCCGCGACAGCAAATCAACTAGCGACGACTTTAAGTCGAAGACGGGCCCCAGCGACTCTGGTTCTACGTTACATAGCAGTGTTGCAACAGTCTCGCATGGCTTACTCACTCCTCACGGGAGCATTAGTGAGACCCTCATAGAACAAGACTACCATAGCACGCAAAGCTCCTTCCCCTCTACGGACTCTGCTAGAGATGTCAGCGACATCTCAGAGATTAGATTTGCTAGCCGCGAAGAATCAGTCCTATGTAACGACGAACCGACCTTATACCGTTTTTCACGATCGCGAGCGTCGGAACCTTCTTCAAGTGCTCGCGTATCTTACGTATCCGTTGGAGTGCAAACGTCTTTGCCCTATACATCGCCGTCGTATGTGTCAACAAGACCACCTTCTCCTATCTCGCCTACTACAACACCAACTACTTCACCGAAGCGCAAACGAAAGGGAACTCCTGAGTATATTCGCCAGGGAGCCAAACTTGCTCAGGAACTTGCGGAAGACTTAGTGTATGTATCAAATTCGAGCATCTTCCACTCGTTTTCTGATTGTGATGCTCATGTTTCTAGTTTCCTTGCTCAAGAAAAGCGACGCCTTAGACGAAGTCTTGCTCGTATCGTACGCAAAGAACGGGACTGTAGGAGCTTTCTTGTCCCGTTTACTAACGATCCTGAAGAGAAGGATACTGACGACAGTATTTCGGATGAAGATTCTGATTTTGACCGGCTTACACTCTTCCCTCGACACGGGCCTTTGACTCCTGTCAGCTCTGATCACGAGAACGGCACAAGACCCCAAGCAAAATCTTCGAAACCTCCTAATCATGCTTCATCAACATTACTCGCGCCAATCAAATATCCATCTACTTCAGATTCTAGATATTTGAGGGCAAATATTGCTCCACAAGACGAGTCCTCTACTCGCGAAAACAACACCGAATCAGCAAGCACGGATGGCATGTTGCATATTCCGAATTATACGTATGCAGAGGGCACTGTGACACCAAGCAGTATGACTTCAAGCGAGGAGCGAGCGCAGAGATCCTGTAACGACGGCCTTGCTCCAAACCCTGTCCGAGATCCATCAACCTATCTCGTTTGGTTCGACTTAGAGGTGCGGCTGTTCATTTATGCTATGCATGTTGAGTCTCATTAGCGTCTGGATCCCGGTCCGTCCGACCATCAAGACTACGGATGCCGTTCGTCCTGCTGCTAATATACGCATTCTCGAGATTGCCGTGTTTATCTCGGATAAGAACTACCAACCACTTGATCGCGGCAAATCGTTCATCGTACATTGGCCTCTTTCTGCTGAGGAGATCGCTCTCGAGATGTCAGAAAGGTAAGATCTTAATAGTTCGTGTCTTCGCTACTGACTTCTAGCATCAGAGTACGCGAAATGCATAGAAAGGTCGGAAATATGTTTGCGTTGACTAATATCGTTTTAATTCTAATTTGTCATACCATAGTCCGGCCTGCTCGATGCTTATGCAAATACCCCTGCAAAGGATCGCCTAACTCTTCCACAAGTTGAGCGACGCATATGCAGGTATCTTGAACGACATGATATAGGAACGGATGGACGCGCCATAATGGCAGGTGCTGGTGTCGCCTTCGACCGAGGCATGGTCGTCAGTCATATCTCTCTTCCCTTCAGTGAATCAATTTACTGACTATATTTATATATATTATTGTCCCGACATCACCTCAGAGACAGCACATGGAAAAGCTCAATGCATATTTTAGTCACCAAATTTTCGATACCACGACGCTTTGGGTGAGTATTCGGCTGTGTCGATCGCGCTGATAATCCTCGGACCACGCGCTTACCTGTGATGATCTAAACTTAGCACGCCATTCGACGCAAGTACAGTCGAACGAAACGCTTCTCCGATTCGTGCGTACACAGGTGCGTGCGATATCAATGAGTTTTTGCGATAACCATCTTACATAACCTCTATACAGAGCTATGGACGATATTGTAGAATCTTGCAGAGGTATGCAGCTCTTTGAAATGCTTCATTTGGATCCGCGTGATCCTCAATTATTATACACAGAGGCAAAACTTTACTCGGAGCTTGTCTTAAAGCCTACGGGAGAGGTCCAATGGCCAACCCAGTCATCACAAGGAATCTAGTATAATTTGGCTGCGGATATCAATTCATATCATTCCTATTTTTATATTTTCCTTATGCAGCGAGTCTGACTCGCTTGAGCGCCGCACAGCTTTTCGGGATCTTTCTTTTCGCACAGGATGCATACGTACCATTTATTTTTACGACCACGCTTGTGTCTATAACTCCAAAGCTAGTATGAATTCTATCTTGGCGCATGAGGCAGCACGATATCACGAAGATGAAAACAATTATGAAGGTTAGCTATACACCCGTTCAATCGCACGTACTTTTTCCTTCTTTCTTTGAAGGTAACACACCGGGCAAAAACTCATTTTCGAACCGTGAAAATGTTACCCAGAATGGAAAAAGAGCCAATCGGATGAGAGCTCACCCGTTCCGATCAAAATTTCTAAGGGCGCGGAATGAGTTTTTGCCCGGTGTGTAAGAATTTATGCATGTGAACAAGAGATGATATGCTACCTTCAAGCTATAATGATGTAATTTCAATAAAGAAAGGTTACACATTGCTTGAGAAAGACTTGCATAGGTTCTCTCTGTGTGTGAACCATCCATTCCTCTAAATACAGCAAAGTGTTGCAATATGTATCATAGCCTTCCAGTTAAAGGGCAAAAATTGGAGGATAATCGGCAGAATCCATAATATATTAATGTATTTGGCAAAATTCCCTTTAACGACAAGGAAAGACTGTTGAGATGACGTTGGGAGGACACTGGAGACAAGAGGGACCGAGCCAGGAGACTTTAAGGCCTTTGGACATGATGATGATTTGTCCATTGCAAGAGCAACTGCTAGTATCTTATGATGTAGGGCACGTTTTTGCATGGCTGTAGGCTATGCGAAGTCTTCTCTTCTATTCTCACGGTTTGGTGAAGTGAAAAAAGCAATGATTCAATAGTCGGAGATGATTCATTCAATAGTCGGAGTCCGACGGTGATCGTTGCTTCATTTTTTCACTTCAAGAGATCGTGAGAATAAGTCAACAGCCATGCAAGAACGTGCCATGCATCATAAGATACTGGCAGTTGCTCTTGCAATATTAATGGACAAATCATCATCATGTCCAAAGGCCTTAAAGTCTCCTGGCTTGGTCCCTCTTGTCTCCAGTGCCCTACAATTTTTTAAGCGACCGTATAGCTTGTCCTGCATCTTTTCTTTGTCAATACGCCTGGTTGCTTGGATTCGAACGCGGTACGTCCTTTCCTTGTTCTCGAATCTGCCCTCGTTCCATGCTGACAGTACCTGCTAGGATGCTCAAGTACCAAACATGCTTGAGAAATAAGAGCAGACACAGGCACCAGGTGGAAGCAATGGATCCCGTCACGAAATGCTGGTCATCGCAAGTGTCATTCATGTATTGCAGCATATAGTCCCTGACAATCACCTGCCAGGCCTGGTTGGTTGCCCTCTTCGTGTCGAACATCACTGGTAGCACATCTTCCCTCGCGATGAATTTCATCGTTTCTGGCTCTTGCCTTCACTTCCTCGCCGAGGCTCTTGGAGAAGAACGCATCACTCTCGCCTCCATCGCCCTCGCCATTATTGTATCTTCTTATAAGACTTACCTCGGAGGACATGTAGTCATATTCTTTCTCTATGTATCGATTGTTTCAATTGGCGGTGGCATGTTCTTGTTGATTGCTTTGCGTAGACTTCGGTCCGCGGGGCGGAATAACATTTGTACAAGGGCATTTACCATGGTGAGTTTCGTCTACATTCTTCGTCGACATTCTCTGTGTGACATGTCTCTCTGGCAGGCAACTCTGATCTTGAGACAATTGCTTGACAATGGTATAATCCCGATAGAAACTAATTCCTTTCCGAGCACCTTGCATGATCTTGGTTCTTTTCGTGGCATCATTCATCATGTCTCTTTGGCTACAGTCAACCGGGATTCGGACTCCTGAACCCAATGAATTATGCTTCAAATGATCGCTGCGATGGAGCTTCCTTTGTCGCATTCGTTCTGTACTGGGGCGGCGCAGTGTTTCTCGTCGCATATGTAGTCGTCACTATGATGATCTCTTCTTCTGAAACACCCATCTTCGCAAAACTTGCTGGTGTGGTATATGGCGCACGTATAGTGGTAGCTCTCTTTGGATAGTAAGACAAGGTCTTTTATTCCGCGTACCTGCTGGTAAGCAATCATCAATATTTTTCGAAAGTTAGTCCTGATGTTCGGTCTTTTCCTCGTAGACATTTGAGCGACCATTCGAATTCCCACTGCTTTCGTATTGCTTTCGTTGGTTTTTGAATTAATATACTTGATTGGATCGGATTCGGAAACATAAGAATTTTTTGGCCAAGTCAATTTAGTGTACGAGATTATTCTGGTCTTAATCCACGGAGTCTATCCTTATGAATTATTGGGTGATACTTCATGAAGCATCACGAAGCTTTGACTTGCGATTATCATTCTGAAGCCGAGACTCGTTGTCTTCCTCGGAACATTGCCTGCACAGCCTATTCCATGCTTTAATAAGAATATAGGATTAGGACCTGATTTGGAAGTAGAAAATGCAACACATCCGACTTTACGAACTTCACTTTGCAACACAGAGAAAAGCCGCCGGGAGGATATGTTGAATTTGATGTGAAACGAGGGGCTTGCACGTAACGAATGTAATCCTTTGGGCGGACAACCCATGATGTTTAACTAGGACACGAGCATGCATTAGGACTCCGGAGAAAGGGTATGGTCATCACGGAGCACATACCGATGCAATAAATGATCCCAAGCTTTTGGTTATTCACCCGGCCTACTGTTGAGTTTCAATATGCTATTTTCGCTCCGGAGAATCGACAGGTGGCATATGGCTCGAGTTCATCATTAATCAAATCATTGATCACTTCGTTATCATATTCTGAGCTGGTCAAGCTCTCTGTGAGTACTTGTCGACAAGATATCGACTTCTTGAGCTGTTACTGAGGGCACTTCATGGCATGATCTTCACATGCAAACGTATGAATGTTCAGCCAGACAGTCTCGTAAATACTTACAATCCGGTGTAGTGTACTCAGTTGCGGTGGTGGCGTTGCAACAACTCTGAATGTCGCGAGATTGACGAAAACTCTTCCGGCATTAACAATCACAATCACAAATTATGAGCGCGCTAGACACACCTTACTCATCTAATCCATCATGCAAGCAAATTTTCCACGCATACCTTATAGAAAATGTGATTCAAACCACTATGCATACAGGGAAAGTCGTTTGCACATCCTTCCGAGGCAAAATAAATCCATCTGTGTCCTTCATCAGTGCCAGGGACAAGCCCACCTTTATCGCAGCAGTTCGAAAGCATCCCAGAGAGCAATCCGACCATTCATCCGGAAAACTAATAACATATGAGGTGTTGTTAGTGTTCCGACCGTATGCGTATAATGCGTATACGGCCGTATCGTATCGTATAAGAGAAAAATAAGAAAATATACGGCCCGTATATATACGTCCGTATCCCATATAGAGTTGGGAAAGAAATGCCGTATACGGAACTCCACCTCGCACGCTCTTTGGAAGGGTATTTGTCCCTGCCTTCCATGCGGGGAGCAGATTTTTTTCTTTGGAAATCATAATTTGAGTGTTACCAAGCACGGCAGGACTGGTGTCAGCGAAAATTTTGGCAATATGCAACCAGGTAAGCGATTATTCGCACACATCCGGTGATCACATATACGCTGATCTGCTCGGACAGCTATGAAAATCATCCCTAAGCACCATTATCAGTGAACAGAACCTTCATTGCATCGAGATAGACTTTGAACACTTTGAAAAAATATTTGTTAGTATGTCCTGATGTGGTAGAGTTACGGAACCTCCGTATACGCCGTATTCCCGTATACGGGTGTTCCGTATCCGTATGAGACCTTGACCACCAAATATACGGCCGTATTTCATACGGTCGTATCCGTATAAGACTCGAGTTATACGGCCGTATCCGTATACGATACGGTCGGAACCCTAGGTGTTGTCTTCGACCTCTTTCTATATATCATTTTCGTGAACTGCAGAAATGTATCTTCGCGTCTCCTTCACGAGATAGTGCAAGTAATCGCTCATATCCTCTTCAGCGGACTTTCCAGAAGGGAGATTACTGAAACTGATGCTCGCTATCTCCTGAGCAGGAGACATCTCGAGACAGATTTTTTGTTGTTCAACGTTACCCGATAGAACTGAAGACAAGGGCATACTGCTCAGCCTTGAACCTATCTTTTTCAATGGCGTCATATATGATGCAGTGATGCATCATAGGAGCACCGTTGGCTCTCAGAACAATGACTGGGATTCCAATCAAATCATAATATATCACCGACGGGATGCGGCTGTTCCTAAAGAATTGCCGTGAGGATCTACAGATGTTTTAAACGAAACTGCTTATCATCACGCTCAAGACGTGCTATAGTAAAATCCCACTCACCTACTTACATTGTCACATAACGTACCTCACCCGAACGAATAATTGAATAAGAGTCCGCGCTGTGTTCAATCCTACGTTGATACATATAACAAGAGTGACTTTGGTCCCAAGGTAACGCTCCACTCCGAGAATGGGCGTATTGATGTTGCATGAAGGCATCGTTGAAAGACGAGGAATTATGTGGGTACAGGATGGGCTCCTTGAGGTTCCGGCCATCATAATCAAATTGGCGCATAAAAAGCGAGACCATAGATTATTTGTACTACACACACGAGCGTGCGTTCCTCATATCAGGATGGACTCACCTAAATATATAATAATGCACAAGTGAGTGATTTGCCGATATAAGATGACGATAGACATCTCTTTGCAAGATTTCTGATTGTCAGATCTGCAGGAAGCTTGAATGGCCATCAAGCATACGGCCGTATTGTGTCATGTTCAATGAAACATAGGCTTTCCAGACTTGCGAGACGATTGTGATACCTTTTTGCGCAGCAAATAACGTGTACTTGAGTCTGGGAAAGGCACGAACATACCCGGACAGGATTTGTTGACGACAAACGAGACACGCGTGACGACCTCAAGCGAACAAAGACCACCCGTTTCTGTCATACCAGAATTCATTTGTCGGAGAAGTTCTCTGCGCGCGAATTTGAAAGAAGAACGACGGGAACACCGGCTCTGACCTCGGTTGTGTTCAGTATCGCGCATCGCACTATGATCAAATGAAGGTATTGGGATACCACACGGGTTTAAAATTATAATATGTTTTAGCGCCTTGGGGAAGATATCTGCGTCATTCGCGATGGTGGCGAACTAGAGATGATGGGTGCTCAGCCTGAGGGTCTACGGTGCAACGGCGCGTAATTGTACGAAATTAGATGAATTGCTGCAGGCGTCATCTACGGCGGACCGTTTCTAACGTACCTTGTGATCCAAAGACGGAAGGAAGCGCCATAGACTCCGACGCTACTTACCATTACCTACCTCTCTTCGTCAAGTCAAGTGAGCTGGAATGTGCATCTTATTAGGTCCCATGCCGTACCCAGGACACGATTCGTTAAAAATGCACAACAAAAAAGAACAAAGAAGCACTTTCTGGATCAGCTCCGAAGAGATGCACATGATCTCGAGCTATCATTTTCTGATTATGGTTGCACCGCCCTTTGAAGAATAGTCAAGTCAAGCAGTAGTCAAGCATTTATTGGACTGATTCCGAGTCCGAAGATGAGCCACGTTGAGGTGGCACGGCCGCCGTTGCGGACTACGGAGTGTTGCAGATCAGATATAGAGAAACCATGGCGTATTAATGTGTGCTGGTAGCGTATACACGAAAACCGACGCTCTGAATGAGGATAAGTATGTCGAGACGTTGGTCAATGGTAAAAAATGAAGCGAGTCGAAATGCCAGGAAGGACGCTCCCGGGAGCACGTGCTTATGTTTTTCGGAGAGCACAGACGACGCCTCCGTTGCACGGCTCGGATGGTTGCTCCTGACGGCGACCGGTTATGCTTTGATGGCAACAAAAAAACCAACAAAAATGAAATGCATCAAATCGGAATCAGGCAGGTTACTGGCTACCTTCCAAGAACACACAGATGGAATTGTGGATTGGCTCGGCAACATGATGCTGTAACAATCGGCCACGGGGACAGGTCCAGGACTGACTACAAATAAGCGCAGCACTCGGATGCCTTGTCTTCATTCATTTCCCCCTCTTTACTTACACATTCTTCTCCTTCCCTCTCTTCACTTTCTTTCTTGTTCTTTCCTTAGGCCGGGTGCCGCTCTCGTTCAGTTTCCCTCAGGTCTCGCCAGCAAGAACTGCGCTCTCGGATTGCATTCATTTTTTGGTGTTAAATAAAGAAGAAAAATCTCAGTCACAATGCAACTCATCGTGTCTTTTTCCACACTTCTGGCAGGCTTACTTCTCGCCATATCCCTTGCAAACGATGTCCAAGCTCGTCCGTACAGGCGCAATGCGGGAATGGTCAACCTTCCTCTCAAGCGCATCGAACAAGCTAGGAGTGATGTGCATCCGCAAGTGGTGAGTTTGCACGTTGTTGAAGCCACGTATTGGCCCGGTTTAATTTCATTGTTCTCGTTGGCTTGGCACTTCGAATTTTACGAAACAATAGCTCCTCCAACAACACATGAATCGTGGTGTCAAGCGCTTCGCACGCATGACGGGCCGAGCTGCGCCGTCCGACTTGGAATTGCGCGAGAATCTCCATAAGCGTATGTATATTCCTGCAGGTGGACGCAAGCCGCTAGGTGGCAAGCGAGAGGGATTTGAAAGGCGTTTCAATCGTGAGGGCACGAAGCCTTTATCCAACGCAGCCAACCAGGCTAAATCACTTTCCACTTCCTCCACAACGGACTCCTCGCAATCGGATGATGCGACTCTTACTCTCGGTCAGATCATCGATGCTCTTACCGAGCTTGCAAACAGCGGGAATGATTTACATCGCAACAACCATAACAAGAGTGAGTCGGAGATCATTATTGTATCATTAATAGCTCTGAACAATGTGGTGTCGGAATAGATCACGGAAATAGCAATAACGGAGGCACCAATAATGGCGATGCGACGGCGTCCGCTGCGAGCAACGCTACCGCGACGGCTACTGATGCTACGTCAACTGCATCTAGCAGTACTAGGTACATCTTTGCCTGTTCATTAAAAATTAACGTCTAACACCCTTTCACAGCGAAGGGATTCCTCAGGCCGATATTGACGCCGCGTTAGATGGCGGCCTGACTGCGGCAGAAGATCCCTCCGCGGATAACTCCCTTGGCCTTGATATCGAGTAAGTACCGCTGTTCCATTGAATTGATTGGAGCATGTGCTCAAGGTTTCTTGTGCGCAGAGCCAATGATGTCGGATATATCGCTACCGTTCAGATCGGCACTCCGGGAGCGGACTTCAAGATCCTCATGGATTCAGGTTCTGCTGATTTCTGGGTAGGCTCGGAGAATTGCCAGTCCGAAGATGGTGGAGACTGTGGCAATCATCAGTTCCTCGGCTCCGACTCGTCTTCATCCTTCGTCGACACAGGCGAGCAATTCCAGGTCACGTATGGCTCCGGTGCGGTTGCCGGCAACATCATTACAGACGATGTGAACTTTGCTGGTCTCAGCCTCCCTGCGCACACTTTCGGTGTGGCTACGGCGGAGAGTGTGCAGTTCTCGAGCGACACAACGTCCTTCGATGGTCTTATGGGTCTCGCGCAATCGACACTTTCTAATCAGGGTGTCCTTACACCCGTTGAGTCTCTTGCCCAGAGCGGCACCATTTCCGCAGCGATCACTTCGTTCAAGCTCGGGCGCATTGCAGATGGGACTAATGATGGTCAGGTCACCTTTGGAGGACTTGACACAAGCAAGTTCGATCAGGCAACATTAACTACGATCGATAACGTGAGCCAACAGGGCTTCTGGGAGGGCGACATGGATTCTATCACCGTCGATGGCCAGGATCTTGGTCTCAATGGTCGATCTGCCATCCTTGACACCGGCACAACGCTCATCATCGCCCCGCCCGACGATGCCACTGCGGTCCACGCCGCTATCCCGGGCGCGCAATCGGATGGCCAAGGTGGATTCACGATTCCGTGCACTACTTCGTCTCAAATTGCTCTTAGTTTTGGTGGTCGCAGCTTCGCGATCGACCCGCGTGACATGCTCTTCCTCCCCGTGGACCAGAACGATCCTACTGGCGACTGCGTCTCGGGTATCTCCGCTGGCCAAATTGGGGGTGCCACTGAATGGCTTGTCGGCGACGTCTTCCTCAAGAACGTCTACTTCTCCACCGATGTCGATAATAACTCCATCCAGCTTGCTAACCTTGTTTAGATAGATGTACGGGCTCTTGGCTTCTTGTTTCTGTCGTTTTACCTGAGTCATGCGTGTTTTCGATGAGTTTGCATTTGCATTGCTCCCCGCCTCATTACGTGGTCTTTGCTGTGCCAGTTTGGTGTAGATCGCCTGCTGACGCACGGTCCCTCACTATAGTGCTGATGCATTCATTCCTTTATTTACTACATAATGCGATCCGGTCGTTCCATTTGCTGTGTATTGGTTCTTGCTTACTACTATTCGGTCACTTCTTGATGAATAAAGGGGATTGATGAGATAATTGGTAACCGATTGTTGTTCCGAGCTCGTCGAACGACCTAGGAATTAGGCTGCAGAGACGAGACGCCCAATCCGATGTTACTGTTGTAAAGTTCCTAGATACTTAGAACGGAATTACTGAGCTTGTTATTTTTATTGGTCCTCTCCGAGCGGACCGACTCAATTCAGTTGTTCTCATTCCTCTCTAAGTCCCTCTCAACACAATAGCTTCCATCTCGCTCCATCTCTTCGCGAGCCTTACACACTTCGGACCGATTCTTTTCTCATGGACACGTCACAGACCATCTCGGCTCTACTTTCTCCGCCCCAACCAAGGAAACGAGCGCGATTTGTACCCCTTTGAGGGATACATAATAATTATAAATTTTTGTCTGGTTTTGTTCGCCATTCATGTGAGATTAGGGTTTCGACCGTATCGTATACGGATACGGCCGTATACTTTAGACTCTATACGGATACGGCCGTATAGATACGACCGTATATTTGAGTGCTCAGACCTTTATACGCATACGGGAGGCCCGTATACGGCTTATATGGCGCATACGGCAGCATACTATTTTAGAAAAAATAATTAAAATAATTACACGGTCGCTCTAAGTGTTTAAGTATCATAAGGTCCCTAATTGTTCCTGCCTTCAATCTAGCACGTCGGAGAGCAATTGTGTCGCGTCCGCTTGAGAAAATACGCTCAACAGCAACGAGCCTGAACAATCTTAGTAAGCAATTAGTATAGCACGAAGGACAAAGCTTACCAGGAATACAATGAATGTCTCTGGCAAGACGAGATAAAATGGGAAATCGAGCACGGTCGCACGGAACTTGTCAATGTGTGTGACACGAAGAAAAAAAACTCACCGGAACTCCTCTACTCAGTGCCGACTAGTACTGTGCCGTATATGGCGCATATGCCGTATACGGCATTTCTTTCCCAACTCTATCACAGCGGGCAAACAGTTATTTAGACACGGACTAAATCCATAACTAGATGACAAATGAAATTTGAAATTTGATAATGCATTTGGGTGCATAATATATTTGATGTCTTTTCCTTAGCTAAATGCTAAACTATATTTGAAATAACAAAAGGGATTTAGATTCGGATTTAGTACACAAAGAAATAACTATAATTACTAAAACTAGAAAGTATAGTTCACACCGGGCAAAAACTCATTCCGCGCCCTTAGAAATTTCGATCGGAACGGGTGAGCTCTCATCCGATTGGCTCTTTTTCCATTCTGGGTAACATTTTCACGGTTCGGAAATGAGTTTTTGCCCGGTGTGGTTATTTCTTTGTTTACCAAATTCGAATCTAAATCCCTTTTGTTATTTCAAATATAGTTTAGCATTTAGCTAAGGAAAAGACATCAAATATATTATGTGACTAAATGCATTATTATATTTCAAATTTCATTTGTCATCTAGTTATGGATTTAGTCCGTGTCTAAATAACTGTTTGCCCGCTGTGTATACGGGAATCGGCCGTATATTTTCTTCTTTTTCTCTTATACGATACGGCCGTATTGCGTATACGGAAAGCCGTATACGCATTATACGCATACGGTCGGAACACTATGTGAGATTGATATTGCCTGGAATGTACAAACAATAACTCTGTCGTATTTTGATAGGCGATTGAGTTGAGGAGATCGCGATGGTGCGAGCTCACTTGGTCCTTGATCTACGCAGCCAGGTATTTGAATCGGACGGACTCTAAAGATGCGTTGTGATTCTAGCAAGGTACAGGGCTGTTCCATGTTCGGGCTTTGAGGCCAGCGCTGACAAAGAAGAGGATTATATTTAGAATCGGCGAGGACAAGGCAGATGGTACTTAGCGGTCAGCAAAGTAGCCTCATCTGTCCTGCTGAGTGTGACGACGTAGAATCCCCGATATCCACGGCCCCGGGGCGTACTTCTAGGATCATGATATCCATAAAGGTGATGTCGATGATAGAACAGGCAGAGCAATTCAATGTAAGGGCAAATGACCTCCGTCTCTGGGTCGCACATACAGCATGATCGGCCGACTACCCATTGCTTTCAGCCACGCTGGGAGTTGGTATGGATTTTCTGAATAAATATATGAGTATGACTGGACCACTCTTTTGAACTCCGTCTCAAGGCAGAGTCTTGGCTGCA
The DNA here is from genome assembly GCA_033182465.1 of Sanghuangporus weigelae. Classification (NCBI taxonomy): domain Eukaryota; kingdom Fungi; phylum Basidiomycota; class Agaricomycetes; order Hymenochaetales; family Hymenochaetaceae; genus Sanghuangporus; species Sanghuangporus weigelae. Next base: position 1,628,283 of record CP137324.1, read on the forward strand.
ACATGTTCCGCGGCGGTACGAGACTAGGCCGAGACGGCGCCGGCTTTACGTATCTATTCCCCTTCTTTGAATAACGCTTCGGAAACACTCATTCTAATCTGGAAAGAGCATCTCGAAAGCAGCAACTTTTCATGAGATGAAGAAATTTACCTTGAATTATAGAGACGAAATCTTCTTCGTCAAGGTCTCGATGGATAATTGACGAATTGGGTGGAATCTATCCGTCTAGTCTTTAGATGATGGATTATATATGCACTTTTGACAGTTAAAGTTCCAATAAAATAGCTATCGGCACGATTTGGAAGGTCGAACGATGCCCAATGACGGACAGGGCAGTCTGATTGATACTGCAAAAGTCCGCTGATAAATATTCTAAAAATAATCACTTCAATACACCGAAACCACTCACCAGAACCAACTCCGCTCGAAATTCAACTGAGCCGGCGAATAACAGATCGCAAACATGGTCCTTGCTTGCTGAGACGATACATAAATTTTCTGACTAATGTTACGGATGCATCGCTCTAAGCCCTGCGGTGCGTAATTCGAATTTGAGATTACTTTTGATTTTTAAATATCGATATCTCAGCCATAGTATGAAATAAATAAGTCTGATTTATGCATTGTCCTACGTGGAGATTTCTACGAGATGCAGTAAGCGCATACACAGAGGTGAAGTGGGGCTCACCGGGATGAATTTCACGCCAGAAACCGTGGCGATTGCACAGTCGACTTCTGCATCCGGAGGGGTTTATCAAGCCGACATCAGCGAAACTAAACAGTCAGCAATCCGTACCGGTGAAACGAAACGAGTCGCGTAATAGACGCATATAAATAAATATATGTACGTGTGTATCATGCGCCGTGCTCTTATATATCTTTTACTTACCGTATTATGGCACCGCCCTTCCAATGCTGCCCTGGCGAACAGCTCGGCCAAGGTCGAATAGGATAATCTATCAGGTACGTCAGGAGCCACGACTAAGTCACGGTGAGCAAGGAGTTGGCGACAGAGAGACGCATCAGAGTCTTCGGCGCAACAGTAATAATTTGGTTGAATTACGGCCTTGAGGAAGGTTGTAATGGAATCTGCCCTCAAATTTGAATAGCACATCTGATATTCTTGGCCTCGGCCGTCGGTCCTAGAGCCTCACATCTTCCCACGTATTGAACCTCGTCGCACACCTTCGAAAGAAACCGCCCCAGTCTCGCAACACTCTTGCTGGACGAAACAGTCTCGGCACTGAAGCCTCCTGAGCGCACAGTAGTTAGATCCATAGAAAACCATACGAAGCCTATTGATAACAAATAAGAAATGAACAGTAAAAAATACGGATACTGTTACACATGATGTTGAGTAAACACAAGGGAAAAGTGTATTTGATTTGGATTGATAGAGGTAAAGAAAGCGGCAGGCGATACTGTCCGCCTCCTTACGCGCAATAAACACAAAGATGCCTCCGAGTCTAGTCTTGTTCGATGACGTGTGGTGATTATACCAACGGGGTTGCGCAATGCGAGAGAGGATGGTGGCAGTGATGAGAAGTTGAATAAGCATAGCGGTAATGCAAGCGTTGTGTGTGGGGTTGTGGCTGATGCACAAAATGCTGCGAATAATGTATGTTGAAAGGGTGGCGGGTGATTGACTTGGTACAGAATGCTGTATAACCGTTGTCCGTCGAGCAGGGAGTTTGGTATGCATCATGCTTTGCGTATTTGGGAGTGTGAGCCAAGAATTAGTCGTTGGGCTGGGATGATGGTGACACGAACGAACGGCGATCGACAAGCGAGGAAAGCAGAGAAGTAGATGACAGCGAAGACCAATAATAACACCGAGCAGTCTATTAATATTCTTCCATCGGTATATGAAGGGTGAAATAGGGATGTTGCAACGCGTCTCGAACAGTTATACGTTCCGCGGGATCGAATGCTAATAGTCGCGATACGAGATCACAGAATTGCTGGTTGATATAATCCACGGGCGGAATGATCTCCTGCGCGCAGCATTAATAGATGGTTCGGTGGATTTATCTACATATACTCACCTGCAAGCTTCGAGTTGCACGCACATCCTTCCGGCTTTGGCGTGAAGCCTTCTTTGGAGGCCAGTTGAGTTTATTGGTTCCTTCCTTGAAGAACTCTGGCTTGTTCCGAGCCCCCGCTCTTGCAAACCGCTCGGGTATAGGGCCTATGACCGCTTGCATCGTAGCCAGATGTTCAAGGTTATCGTGACTCCCGAAGGTTGCTACGCCAGTATAGAATTCGACGAGGATGCAGCCTAATGAGAATGCATCGCACGGGTACGACCAGCCCAGTCCTAATCCGATAATGCTCTTGAGCAACATCTCATCATGTGAAGAGCAGGAAGAACAACTAACCGAGTATGATTTCAGGCGCGCGATAGTGTCGAGTAGAAACAACTGATGAATGGTATTCCTCCTCGAAGGTGGCGCTTCCGAAGTCTATGAGACGGATGTCGGTGTTGTTGAGTATCCGCTTCACTCGAGGAGGTTGGCCACGCTGAACATTCACCACATCGGATTGTGAATACGAAAATAATTCATCATATCGTTGTACGAATCTACCGACCTTCGTACTCGGATACGTTATAGTTTGGTATGAGTTCTCAGCCAGGAGGATGTTTTCCGGCTTCAGATCCGTATGTACGAGACGAAGATCATGCAAGACTAATGGACAATTATTATAAGCGAGGAGAGCTGATGGAAGCATAGACTTACAGGCCACGCTTCCCAGCAGCTGTCGGGAGAAGTCCTGGATGTGTCGCCGCGGAAACGGCTGGAATTTGTTTGCCTTGAGAAAGTCGTATATACACATGCCAAGCAGCTCGGAGACGAGGCAGATATGATTTCGATGGTCAAACCAATGCAAGAGGTGTATGCATTTGCTGGAAGTTGTTGAGTGAGAAGTTGTGGATTGGACGCGGAACACTGGCGACAACCTACTTCTTGTTCAATGGATCCCGCTCCTTTAGTCTCTGTAGTACGCGGACTTCAATTTTACTTGCGTCGCGATACTTGGGAATGGCACGAATAATCTTGATGGCAACTCTCTTCTGGTTTGTGGTGTCAATTGCCTCGACAACTTTGCCGAATGTTCCTTGTCCCAGTAGTCGAACTATCCGGTCTGGAAGGGTCCGTCAGACAATAGCATCGAAAACCAGCGACAGACAGGAACTTACATCTTCTGAAAATCATATCATCGGGAACCACGATATAGTAGCCCTCCTTATCATCGTATGAAGGCGGTGCCCTGGCTACCTGCGTCTGAGGGGTGGTAAGAGAGCAGTCAGCGACACCTTATCGGGCATGGATCAGAAGAAAACCACATACATTGTCGACGGCATTGCCATTCGCCCAAGCTCGTCCGTTAGCTACGGCATTCTGGGCATACTTTGCATTGGAAAGAGCCTTTTTGGCCTGGATAACCTTGCTGAGCTCGGGTTCTCGTCTCCGCTTCTTGAGGGCTGGCGCAGCGACACCGGTGCCCGAGGAAGCATTGAAGCTGAGAGTCTGCGCCTCCTCGGCAGCCCGAGCGCGAGTACGAACGGGGACGCCATACTGAGGGGGCTGTATCGACACGGAGTTCCCACCCACGCTCCTGGAGGCACTGGGTGGGTCTGAAATTGGGGTCTGAGGCGGCGGAGTGTCCTCGATGACGATGACTTCGCGGAGTCTGCCCTCGTCATCGATCTCCTGGACTTCGCTGTAGGAGACGGAGTAGTGAGTGGGACGCTTTCGCTTCCTTGGGATGGGCTGAGAGGGCATAGGGAGCGGAACGGCGTTGTTGATCGCCGTCCGCGTCACCAGACTTGTGATGGGAGGTCTTGGATGGAGATAATGGGGTCTGTGGTTGAGCTGGGGCGCATAAGGCGACGGCAGCAGCTGGTGGATGGCCGTCTGCATCATTGTGAGGAGCAGAGAGGGAGATGGTGGGCAGAGGAAGAGGTAGGGTGAGTCTGAGTGAAAGAGGCTAAGAGGGGTCCCCACGATCCACGATGATTTCAGCAACAACACTTGTATTTCTCTCTCGGCTACATATTACTTGCATATATCCGATTCAAATATTCACAAAATTACCAAAATATTCTCCTCATACTTGTAATATACCGTCTCTTGCTCTCTCTCCTGCTCTCCTGCACGGGCAACGGGAACTTCACAAAGTGGCACGTGCGAGACTGATCACAAGCCACCATTTTATTCCCTTTTATGGTACCGGAAGTAAACCCAATCTATTATTTTTTTTTAATTTCGTCTCACACTTATATTATTCACTACCGGCTTGCCGTCGCCAGTCGGCTTCCTGTTCCTCTCACGTCCAACGTCCAATTCCAAGTAACCACCCTGCTTCGCCACACGAAGCTACATAGTTCTTCCTTCAGTTGGCTTAGGACTGACACCCGGCTTCCCCATCTATAGCAGTTCCTCATGCATTTTTGGTTATGAAGCTACAAGCCACGATCAAGGAGCTCGGCCGGTTCTTGCATGCACGGAAAAAACCGCCTTTCTCGGAAATCTGCGGTGACTTGTGCCAGCAGGCCTATGGAATGCGTCAGCGAATTCGCGGCACGACGAGCACCCCAATTAAGAGACACGGCGGAAGATTCAGAATCGAATCAACTCGTTTCGACTCAGGTGATGGGAGGCAGACACTTTCGCACCTATTATTGCCCCGGCCCCATCGGCAGTAGCTCGGCACGTCCATCGAATGGAATGGTGTTGCTGTACAGTAAGTCCAGCAATATGCATCGGAGGACGCAAAATGCGTAGTGCCGCGCACTGGGTAAAGCAGACGTGGCGCCGTTTGCCTTCGATTGCCTGGGCAGTATATTCCTGGCGAAGAGATAGAGGGTTGTGGTGCTTCTTAATCATTACAACGATCTTCTACCTGATGAGACTGAATTGGGAGCATATCGGAAATCCAGAATTGGACTGAATGGGAGACCACTCCATAAGGATCAAAGCCGTGCATTGCGCAATAATATGGATTTTGAAGCACAAGTGCCATCGATATGCAAAACGGTTGCAATGAGAACGGCCACAATTTTCAAGCACAGGGAGTTCATTTTAGTCATAGTGAACGGTTGTATCCAGCAGGAAGTGAAGATCACCCATGAGCGGGGCTAGACCATAACGGTGACTTTGACGAGGAAAGAAGGGCGTCCTCGTTGAGTCTGAGTTCACAAGAGACCATTGGACGGATTGGGAGCCCAGTGGATACTCACAGGCCAGTAGGAAATGGAGGAGCTAGAAAAAGGGATGATAAATACAGGAAATAGAGTTCATCAAAGTATCGCCAAATGAGGTCACGCGCTCACACGATGGCCGGTCCTCCATTGGACTCTGGCGTCCTCAACGCTTGAGTTCCTCATTTCCCAACATTATACAAGACTTTCTGCACGACGACGACGAGCAACACCAGTCTGCACGGCCTGCTGCACCATGCGCAGTCTGCCGTTTCCGGCTGAAGCGGCGTACAATCGTGAGCAGAGCCTTGATTTCACCTCTCCAGGGCCTGGTACCGTCCCAAACGGCGTCCCTCCTCTCGCCGATGTCGTGCCTCTCGATCCAGCACTAGGCGGACCCAGCTCTGCACCTCCTTATTTCCCGCATGTAAACGGTGTAAAGGGCGTAAATGGTCACGGAGTTCAGCAGGTGAGATACATTTGCTTCATCTTGCTACGCGAGCGTTTTATCACATTCTTACGGTATATGTGGACGCGACGCGACGCGCTTCCGCTTCATTCTTTCCTCGTTCATTGTCTAACACAATGAAACCAACTTCTGATTTTCTCGTATTGTTCTCTAGTGCGATTCAACTCTCCAGCCGTATCCCGTGTCTCCGACTTACGCCTTCGGACAATATCCGCAAGGACCAGAAGGTGATCCGTTCGCGCCACCGCCGCATTTCTTCCCCGGTTCATCTATCAGGAACGCGCCAGATGATGCTGGAGCAATGCCACAGAAGCCTGTGAAGCGTAGCAAACGCAAGCCGCGACGCGAAGAGGAATGCGGGTTCTGTGGAGGCGACAACGCAAAAAACAACGCTGGATCATCTGAACGCATGGTGACTTGCACCGACTGTGGGCGAAGTGGTAAGTGGTACTTGGTTGAAGACACTTTTCGATGAATCTTATCCTCTCTATGATGCATAGGACACCCAACATGTATGGACCTTGGTTCAATAGGCGAGGTGCTTCACAGTTACCCTTGGAAGTGCAACGAATGCAAAACATGCGAAATTTGCAATGAGAAAGGTGACGATGTGCGTATGAATATCCGTTCGTTTCTTCAGTGCGTTCAGCTTAACAACTTATGACTTGCAGGAACGTATTCTCTTTTGTGACAACTGCGATCGAGGTATGTTCTATTAATATACGCATTTACCGTTCTCTATATCACAATGCTTCCAGGTTGGCATATGTACTGTCTCGACCCACCTCTCGAGGAAAACCCTGAAGGCTCTTGGTTCTGCCCTCAATGTCATGAGAAAGTAGAGTCTACACCCGCCGCAATGGATCAGGTGCACCGGGAGCCACCTATTGCACCTGAACTGCAGATCGATCCGGCACTGCAGACGGAGGCTGAGACCGCCATGGAAATAGACCCTGTATTGCGAGGTCAATCAGTAGCTTCGACTGCACCTTCGGAGCCCCAGCCAACGCCACGTCGACGCCCGAAAGGCAGACCGAAGTCTCGGAAAAGTGAAAGAGTGAGAGACAGGAAAGGGAAGGGCCGTGCGTTGATCTTATCAGACGAAGATGAAGAAGAGGAGGTCGAAATTGAAGCGCTGATGGAGGACGATCAAAAGGAAGCACAGGAAGAAGAAGAGGACGAGGACGAGGAAGATATGTACCCGGTTACATCAACTCCGAAGGGAAGAGCGCCTCTCAACAACAGGCGCAAGTCAAGCGCTCGAATACGAAGAACGAGTGAATCTGTTCCGGATGATATAGAACGTCCTTCGCCTCCACCGCGGCCTCCAAAGAAGATGAGACTCACCGTTCATTCACCTTCCCCGCCTCCGCGCCAGCGTCATCCGGGACCGGGCCGACCAAAAATGGTAGTGAAGCTGCGATTGCCTGGCAAAGGGAAAGGCCGTGAGGACGAGGATGAGGAAGAACCGAAGAAAAGCATGTTTGATGAGTTCCTTGACGAAAGGGAATGCGACACGTCGAAGACGTCCATCCTCAGCAGCGATAAGGAGAGATTCGAGAAGGCGCGTGTTATTGCAGAGGTATGTTCCCATCGAGTTTTATGGTTCTTGTCCATATCTTTCTGAATGACTTGCTTGTGATAGTCCAAACTCCTTCCTCAGCCAACAATTGAGCCTATCGATTTGTCCGCCATTCCAGGCCCCTCGAATGGACGATTTCCTCTCCGTTCCGCCGTTCACCAGCTCCAACAGCAGCAAACTCAAGCCCGCATATCGGTTTCAAGTTCCATGTCTCCAAGCCCTTCAACACCTGGTCCACCTCATAACAGCACAAAATACGACGCGTCAGTTTTGCGTATTCGAACGATTCGCTTCGGCCCTTACGATATACAGACGTGGTACGACGCGCCCTTCCCTGAAGAGTTCTCTAATATTCCGGATGGCCGCCTCTGGATCTGCGAATTCTGCTTGAAGTATATGAAAAGCCGGTTTGGTGCTCAGAGGCATCGGGTACGTGATGGCTCGTGAAAGTCCGGATGCAGACTCGGCTGCTAACCTATGCCTTTATAGCTCAAGTGCAAAAGCCGGCATCCACCCGGCGACGAGATTTACCGAGACGGCTCGATATCTATTTTTGAAGTAGACGGCCGGAAAAATAAAGTGTGTAATTCTTATCTCCCAAAGAATTTCCTTCGGCGATGAGAATTGATAAATTACTTTGATATAGATATACTGTCAGAACTTATGTCTTCTCTCGAAGATGTTCCTTGATCACAAGTCCCTTTTCTACGATGTCGAGCCTTTCCTATTTTATGTCATGACTGAGGTGGACGACGTCGGTGCTCGGTTCGTTGGTTATTTCAGCAAAGAAAAAAGAAGCTCGAAGGATCTCAATCTGAGCTGTATCATGACCTTGCCTGTGAGGCAGCGGCAGGGTTGGGGTAACTTATTGATCGACTTCAGTGAGTTCATTTTGCTATATAGAGCTAACGCCTACTGAACACGTAGGACAAGGTTACTTGTTGTCAAGAAAGGAGCATAAATGCGGCACACCAGAGAGGCCCTTGTCTGCTTTGGGTGCCATTGGCTATAAAAAGTACTGGACGCTGGCTATAATGCGGTATTTAAGCAATGCCCCGAGCAATCCTCGTCTGGAAGGTACGCTGCTCTCTCGTGACATCCACATGAGAAGATTCTCATCCGAGTTACACCCACGACTATTAGACATCAGCATGGCCACCGGCATGACGCTGGAGGATATCTACACGACGCTTATGCAGCAGGGGATGATCACTGTACACGAGGGATCTTCGCCAGTACGACCGTCTCCGGGACGTTCTGTCAAGGTCAACCGCAACCGAAAGAGTGGGCTCGCACGGAGAAACTTGCAGAAGGCTCAGCCGGCTGACGAGGAGAAGGCGTCGAAGGGCCCATTCGTCCCTCCGACGAACTATGAGATACACTGGGATACGGACGATGTCAGACAGTGGATGGAGGATTGGACTTCGAAAGGGTACCTAACGTTGAAGCCGGATAAGCTGAAGTGGACACCGTTCCTTTTGTCGAGAGCCGATAAACTTGTGACTCCGTTGGAAGATGCGCTGACTATAGCACCGATAGACGTTGAGATCATCCAAACACCGACAACGCCCACTCCCGGTCCTGTTCTGGCAGAGGTTCCTGCTACAACATCTCCGAGCCCTGCGTCCCTTGAAGTCACGGCGGAGGCGACAGAAGTTGATTCAGCACCCACCTCTGTCGTCGCCGCCACATCGGCATCAGTTTCAGGACGCGAAGCGGTCGGTGACTCTCATATCCATGCTACATCCGCAGAAGGGCTGCCGCCACCATCAGAGTCTGAGGAACGAACGTCAGAACCAGAAAGTTCTCCCACTCCGAGTCCTTCGCCAGCGTCGCCATCATTCCCCAGTGGTCTCGAGGCGCTGGCAGCAGTCGCCTTCGCGGTGTCGAAAGCCAATCCCGTCGACGTGCGGAAGAGGTCTACTACAACCATCTTGCCTCCGGATATTGATTCTCCGAAACCTGCTTGGACTAGGAATGGTCCGAATGGAATGGCATCCAACCCTGTTCCACAGGCGAGGTCTCTGCAGCATGTTAGAAACAGTCCCATAACTCCACCATTGGAGACGCGCTCGAGGAGACTGGCGGCAAAGACGGAGGATGTTAGCGTTCCCCTTCATAGGATGGTAGTGTCACCTGCAAATGGTCCGGCTACCTCACAATTGGATGGACACCGGTCAGTCGTGCCCGGGAACAATGGCATGAATGGGCTCAGTCCAACCTCACCACCTTCTGAGCGAGTATCGGTAGAGCAGGATGCTGAGCTTGCAGCTAGGCTTGCGCGAGAGGAAAGTGTTCAGAGACGATCGCTTCGTTCGTCTTCCAAGGAAGTGTTATCCGTACCGTCATTAAGTGCTCGGGAGTCGAGGCCAAGAGAGTCGATACGCAAGCGGCAAAAGGCGCCATCAATACGCGAACCATCTCCTCCGACGCCTATATCGCCTGATAGACCCACGACGCGCAGACAAGCTCAGGCCATGGCGATAGAATCCGCGAAGTCTGGGCGCATGACTAGAAGACAATCGTCTAGACTTGCGGCGAATGGCGGCGATGTTGAAACGTTGTCTATTAGTAGTACGCCTCTCAAACGGTCTACGAGGCTTAACAGCGCATCGAAGCCTCAATCACCCGCGAAATCTGCGCGTAACCAGGCGGCTTCTTCACAACGAAATAAGTCGCGCAAAAGCCGCACTGCACGCTCTAGGCGTGCTCAGAGCCCGTCTGAACAGTCTACTATCCCTGAACGCGTTGAAGATGAGGAAGAAGATATCGATGCAGAGGGAGAACCGGACATGGACGCGGAAGGGGAAGTTGAAGTGCCCGATTCCAGCCAAGATGTCAGCATGGGCGAACAAGACCACGGCGTTAAGCTTGGCGTAAACGGAACGTCGGGTGTCGAATCAGGTCGAGTGAATGGTGAGGATCAAGCTGTGACCCCGACGATCGCGGATGGTCACGGTGCAGACACGGTTGATGCGGCGCCACCTCTTTCGGCCGGTCTTACTCACGATACCCTGAGTGCGAGTACTGCACCAGACTCGCCCATGAAGGTGGACGTAGCTATTGAAGAGGACGACATCGATGCGGAAGGAGAACCTGATGACGAAGATGCCGATGGCGAACCAGATCCTGACATCTTCTCGTAAAACCTTACATTCTTCATTTTCATTTCATCTCACTCTTGTTTTTTTCTTTTCTGCTATCCCATTATTCCGCTAACGAACGCAGTCCAGTACACTCCTTTAGTAGTAAACTCATGGGCTTTGTTGTGCATATGTTTTGGTTACATTATGTGTCGCATTATCTTTTCGGTTGTTCTTCCATCGGGGTGTTTATAGAAGTTTTATATGTATTCATAGCAGTAACGACTATTGTAATGAACCAAATACGAATCGATTGGTGTTTTGGGAGGAAACAGAATAGCATGCCATCCCAAGAAACGGAAAGAGAGAGCGTCGAAGATTCAAGGAAAACAGTACTAGATGGTATCAGCATTGTTAAATAGCAAATACATATGGCATTCGATCAACGAGTATACGTTACTACGTCGACGACTTCAGGCTTCGCAGCACCTCAAGTTCATATCCGGATAATTCCTGCCCTCGCTCGGCTTCTATGGTCGTACCTAACCCAATGATGTTCGACGTATGCACAACATCGACACCTTGCGAATGCGACATGTTCTGGTTACGAGCGTCAGCTGACGATGCGTTCTTTGCGGAACCGCGAAGGTTGAGTAACAGACGATTGCCGATCACGCTGGAGAAGGCTACGGTGAAGCCGATGGGGATTTCAAGCACGGTGATCTGTGGAGGATAAAATCGTTTAGCACTCTCTAGTCTATGGGAATGATAAAAGAACGAACGGGTCCGATAATCCACATCAGTGTTGTCGTAAGATATGTTGCGAAGGCACTGGAGGGATTGCATTGAAATTAATCGCATCACATCATTCCGATCATCAAATTTTGAAGAAGGCGTACATTATAAAATATCCGACACTATCCCGCAGCAAAATCTCGAGGATATTAAGATGCCTCTCGGGTTGATGGGATTGCCGCGCTCGACGCCGTAGGTCGCTCAGTCTCCGAATTTCCCTATCTCGATACGATCTGTACCCTCGAATACAAGCGAGGGCACATAGCAGCGCTTCGAAGCAGAGGATCGGTATCCAGAAAGCATAAAAGTGTGATGATACGTTTACTGGGATACAAAAATCGGTTCCCGGAATTAAATGTGCTCGAGCTATCAGAAAGAGATCCATCAGAATCATTAATACTTTCAACGGGAAGAAATGTTCCGTTGTGCACGGTACCTTCGACTCCCCGAAGCGTGGTCCCCATAATTACTGCGGAAGTGGCCATTGCGGAGATGAAGAAACTGACCATTAGGGCTAGTACTTTCTTGTTGCCATAATAAAGCGCGTAAAGACGCAATTGGAGAATCGCTATGCGTCACATAACATTGGTCAGACAGAGAAGGGGTGGAAAAGAAACCTCTTAACGCACTTTCCGCCAAGGCAGCAGCAACGAGTCCAGTCCACCCTTGCCACTGGAACCAATGTAAACCTTTACCAACGTCTCCATCAGACAAAGAGCATAACAAGACAATGACTTTGAACTCACAACTAACGAAATGTTAGAGTTGACCATGTGAGCATTTTCTGCTAACGCACAACTGAAAGTTCAAACTTAGAGACCCCTAAGGAACATCAAGGGAAGAAGATAGCACGCACGTCGTCTGATAGCTTAGGCGAGAAAAGGGCTGAAACGAGGCATATGGGTAGATTCATTTAGCATGTCAAGGCCAAGAACGTTCTCCGCGCGACGAACCATACTTATTGAATCTGGATTGGGTTTATGGCGACAGCAGAATCAGACTGGTTCATTGACCGAGATATAGGTAACTGACCCGACGACGAAAAGCGTGTAATATCTATTCTGTTGAGTAGGCAACAGTCGTGAGCTATATGTAATGGATGAGAACTTTATGATTGGCATAACGTACCAGAAAAAAGAGCACCTTGCCGATGCTCCATCTGGCTTTCTGTGCATCGTTCAAAAACAACGTTAGTCACGACGCCTTCAAGGGTGGACGACAGGACTTGCGCACCCATATAAACTGGATCTAGACAGAAGTTAGCCTCCTATGAGCAGCTACCTTATCGTACCTACCTCTTGGTCCAATGTCAACACTGGACAAATGAAAGTAACATAAGTCACGGAAAAGGATGTTTTGAAACATGAATTCTGACAATAGTCAAAAATAATTATCGTGCTCGATGCCACTGTCGAGACGAGTCAGATAATACCACACGAGTTATAGAATGCTGGCTTACACTCCGAGTACCGAGTGTTGATGATGTCCTTCAGAACTGAAGCGGCCTGATCCCAGAGCTCATCGGCCATGGCAAGGAGAGGAGGGGGAAAGAAAGCCCGGGTAAACAGGCGAAATACTAGGCCATTTGAATATAAAAGCCACCGTTGGGTGAGATCTGATACAGGATCCGAAGAAGAATGGGAGCGTGTTTGTTCAGTTCATGATATCGCCGATCAACGCTTCAGGTGATTCACGGTGCAGGAAGAAGGTTTTTTATGCCCTCTAACCCAACTTGGTCATGATCAGACGTCCTGACAACACCCTCGGAAATACACTTTCGAACCAGGGCACATGATACAATTCATGATCGGCCACAGAAAGACAGACTTTAGGCCCGTAACAGCTTCATTTCGTCCATTTTGTCATCCTGGGACGCCTGCTGTACGTGAGAGATTTTGGAGGCTTTCGCCCAGGTCGGTGAGACTTTGTATCTCACAATGGCCTGAAAGTTTTCAAGAAGTCGATGAAGTAGCTGTTTATGGTAGGTGAGTATGCCATCTCAACGACAACATTACTTGTTAGAACGGAACAGATAACTGACCAATGCCAAGATGCGCTGGCCTGTCCGAGCACCGGGAGAAAGTCTTCATTTTCCATCCGGCCGCATGGTCAGTGGCGGTGTGTAGCAGCTGAGATCGACGACCACGAAGTTCAAGTTGTCTGGGCGTTGATTGGCAAGAGACAATCAAGCACTTTGAGCTAAAGTCCGAGCAGCAAAATTGGATTAGGAGTCCAAGAAGATGGCCAATGTCTATCACCGCTCATTGTTGTAAACGTAACTTGTAAGGTACGGCGCCGTGGTAGGTACGACGCCTCGGAGTCAAATCGATGAATTTCGATGCGAGCACGTGATGTTCCCAATCAGTAATTCTTCTATTCGAAGCGAGATTCTGACTCCCATTCCATCATCAAGAGTTATTGCTATTTTTTAGCTTCGAGCTATTCGCCCCCACCGCGGCAGGTGAGAAAGCAATACTACGGACCTCTGCACATGTAGCAAGTAACTACGGTATATTATACTAAAAAAGCTCAAATTAATGAGAAAACATTCTGAATTCAGTGGGCTAGGACTTCAAAATTGACTTCAAAAGTCACTATGAAGACACTCGCAAACGCTGTGCTTCTTGTAATCCTCACCCTCTATGCTCTCTTTCTGGAGTTTTTACGGACATATAATCTCGCGCAAAAAGTCAGAATATCTGGTCCACATTGTCTTAGCCTTGCACCAACAATCTGCTTCATTCAAAAGAGCAACCACCATGGGTTCTAATAAATGCGTACCTCTACGGAGTCCGGTTTGCCTGGACCTTGGAGAGTATCCTTTATGGCTGCATGGTCTGATCCTTTCTGGCGCCAAGGGTTTCCCTCCGAGTCAATCGTTTTATATTGTACATGCGCATCCAAAAATACATTCCACCCTCGAAACTGTGTTTATTGTTTCCTTCGTTACGTCGCCATTTCCGATTCCATTCCATCCATTATGTGCTAGTTATGTGGCTGCACGAGATCCGGCTCATCACTGGATTGGCGGTCGAAGTTACATCCACATCGAGATGATCAGAGCAAGTACGCGAAATCGCAAAAAAAAAACCGTCCACCTTCTGGCTTTTCGAAGCACTGCGGTTTCTACTGCCTGCAGAACTGCTCTTTCTTTTCTCCTCTCTCCGTTCAGCCTTCTCTGTGATACGGAAAGTCAGAAACGCGCAACTCCTCAGCAACTCGCTAAAGATCTTCTAGCGCAGGACAAGGCTGCACAGTATCCTTTCGGCAGGACAAGAAACGAGAACCGCTTACCTTTGGCACTACAGGCAGGACATATACCTGAGCGCTGAACTTGATTCGTGCATCCATATTTGGATTCGCAGGGGACGTAGCCGTCGCAGCCCTTGCTACATCCGCCTCCCGGCGTGAGAATGTGGCCCTTACAAGCCTTTATACCACAGTGGTGATTATAATTCGCGTTGTTGCGTGTCATGCCAGACAGAAATATTGATGTATATGCTTTTCTTTAGGTTTTCGGCGAACGCGTGATGACAAGCAAGCAAGAAAAGAATTGGACGGCAATTAGCTTTCGAAGATTTGTTACAGGCTAGTTGACGGATCGCAGACCCACCTTTATATCTGCTATCGTACACGTGTTCCTCTGTGCAGGTACTTCGACCTCAATTAAATATTCCTGGGGCTGTACATTGACCTGAAGTTATCAGGGCCTCGCTGCAGTCATGCTTTACTAGGGTAGGGTCCAGCATCATAGAACTTGATGGAAGAGCTGCGTAACTCTAGGTTAAGACAGCACCATTTTCAGTAGAACCCAAATCGAGGTATTCTCAGAGCATCTAGGACTCATTTGATCTCTACCTTTTTATTCTCATAACCCGTTCATCTGTGACTAGTCAAGTGAATCTGGAGAATGAGGCTGTCCACCTTGTGCGTTTTGGGAAGACTGAACATGTCACCTTCTCATCTCGTGAGGATGCTCTAATCCAGTGCTTAACTTCGAACAATACGGCAGATCGGCAATGCTCCCTTCAAGCCAACAAACTATAAGCCCTAGGACTCTAGAAGAGCCCAAGGCTGTTCTCATATCCACGAGATCACACAGCATCTGCGGACCACGGAGCACTTCCCGAAACCTAGGTGGACAATTAATTAAACCATGCCGCTCTATAGCTCAGTGTAACTTTCTCCACGCTATGGTCCCGGGAAGAATGTCCCAAGGAGTATATCCGGCAAAGTCATCCGTCTCGGATAGCACAATGATCACATTAACGCAGACAGGACGGGCATGCTGCAGAGATTTTTTGGTTCCCGAGAGCTCTGAACTTTGCTGACCACCAAAAGTTCATGCCACAATGCCGCGGTCGACAGCAAGTCCCATCAAAACCCCCTCTCAGGACATCGTTGTACTAGGGAATGGAAGACACAATCAAAACAGCAGCTTCGGAGGCACGCAGGCGTGCAAGACGTGCGGGGGCATGCACAGGTTTTGATTCATTTGAAGCGGAGTTGAATTCGATTCTTGTACAGATAATGTTGTAGAGTGCACGTATAGAATTACAAAGCGACCAAGATTGATTATCATCCTAGGTGAGTATCAGTCCTCCTTCTCTCTCTCTTGTTCCTCCACCCCATCAGCACGACGCTTAACTCCTTCCTCTATAGCAATCCCCTTGACATCAGTCAAGATCATCAAGGGGACCGGGCCCTACTGACGCTTGCTCATTCGTCTCATTTGCCGAATCTAATTGCGGTGCTATGTCCGGCGTGCTCCAGAATGCCAATGAAGCGCTGTCAGTGTGCGCCGAGTCGTCCGTCGCAACAACACGACCCCGTCCATCTGTTACAAAGCTCTGTCCACCGTTCCTCCGCCCATTACACGACGTGATGTTGTTACTTGATTTCGCGCGTCGTGCGGTGAGATCGCTGCGCGTCTCTGGTTTGCGTCTTGTCTCGCAGCCTGGGGCGCGGCTGTCATCGTCAGAAGGTGAGGTATCTGCGGGCAACGAGGGTCGTTCGTCATTCAGATTAGCTTCCTGATTGATCACGGACTCGTTTGAGATTAAATGCTGCGCAGAGAATGCACTAGAAAGGTACGCCTCGGGCACCGCCGTATCATCGCTGAGCGCTGAACCAGAAGATACGATACTCCTATGCCTTTCGTCGATGTTTAAATGCCCTGACTCGCCGAGCGCTTCTTGCTCAGAGTCGGCAAACCTCATTACTTCAGAGTCCCGTACCATCTGCACCGAGGCATCTGACTCGCCAGTCCAGTTCAATAAATTGGCAAGGTCCGGTAGACTGTGCCGACGGGACTGAGCCGAAAGAAAACCTATTGATGTTCCATGAGAATCATATTCCCCATTCTCTGACTCCGCAACGTCCGTCAAAGAATCGACATATTCCGAAGGTATATTCCTGTCCATAAATGCACGAGTGAGAGGAAGAGCAGAAGTGGGAGCACTGTCTTCCGGTGTGGCCAAGATCGACGGCCTGGATGAGGGCACTTGCGCTTCCTCGACATGATCATCTTCAGATGACATTGTGAGAGCATCAAAAGATTCAAGATGCTCTATAATGTCGGATCGCTGGAAACCATATACAATGCGTCATAGTACACTTAGAACAAAGACCAGGATTATTATAATGACAAGCAGCTCACGTACAAGAGTATCAGATAAATTCTGGCCAATATTTCGCAGGTTTCTGCGGATGCGAGAAAACACTGATTCAATATGAGCCCGCAAGTCGGGCCGCAGCGCAGTCGCTGCCTGAAGTAAGTCCAAATCCATTCTACGTCGTTGAAGAGAGGCCAGCAAATCCACAAACGTCGCATCCGCTCTTCGATCGCGAAGTCGGCCACGTTTCTGGACGTTTGTCAGCAGAGAAGTCTCTCAACGGAAAAGAGCAGCAGTCTTACCGACATATAATAGTCCGCACCGCGCTCGAATACAAAATCCGTGCCGTCTAGCTCTTTGTGCTGATAAAAGCAATCTTTTCCAAATGGACAAAATCTAGAGCCAGGGACAGACCGCTCGAAATATCTTCGGGATGAAAAAAGTAAGGACTATAAGAGGTGTGCTCAAGAGTTACGCACTTGCATGGTATCCGACTCATGCTAGCCTTGTAATTCGCAATTGTCGTTGACTTCAAAGGATCACCGTCGGGATAAAACACACTACTGGGCGTCACGAACTTTGATGACTTCCGGCAGTATGGACAACGCTTAGTGTTCCCCGATATTACGATATCTTGCGTTTTACCCGATGGGTCTCGCCAGCCACGTATGCACTACAGAACAAAGCTTAAGCAAAACATGGTATTCAGGTAGTTATGAGTCACACCTCCAGACAGAAGACATGGCTGCAGTCCTCTGTTCCGGACGAGAAGGAGCGTCTGCATTAGTTAGAACGAAGATGTGCTGATAGGAACGTACACACCAAGCAGACCATAAGTCACGGGCTTTTCCTGACAGATGGAGCAAATGGCCGGTTCATCCTCATTGTCAAGTTCCGTGCTGGTCCCGGTGTTGGTAGATGATACCAGTTCTATACTAGACTCTCCATTTGTAGAATTGACGTGTCTAAACCAGCATTTGTCGCCGCGTTTACAGAAACCTAATCGAGATGAACGAAATTCAGAACGAATACCACTCCAGCATGAGAAACACGATGTACCTGCCGCGTAAAATTTGCACGTTTTGCTCTTGTCGTATGGTGAAAGCGTTTCGTTGTCACCATGAAGGAACTTGCACGCGTCCCCGTTACGACATCCTCTGCTTGACCGGAAGTAGTGGCATGTTCCTCGTGGTTTAGATGTAGTGGGTCGTTCGCTCATACTGGTCATACAATTTGGTCGTAGACACCGCTCGAGGTATAATCGTCGCGGTCGAAGAGTGGCACTTCAATAAATAAGAGAGCCCGTCCATAAACAGACAAACAGACGCAAATCGCTTATGTAAGCGTAAGTGAACACTCAGAAAATACTGCAGTTGTTGAACTCACCATGACCCGAGAACACACCCACTATCAAGTACTCGGTGTATCCCCAACTGCGAGCCATGCAGATATAAAAGCCGCTTATCGTCATGCTTTGCTATCCTCACATCCGGATAAGAAGACATCGTTTTTCACGCATTCCGAACACTCGGGAAATTTCGATGTTGCTCGCATCCAGGATGCATATCGTGTCCTATCTGACGACACTGCACGAATTGCATATGATGCCTCTATTTCTCAGGCTGGTTTAATATCTGATGGCCATGCAAAAGCCGGCCCTAGACCCGCTCAAGTCATTTCATTAGAGGAATTCTCTTCAGTGGAGTCCGATGATGCAGGAATTGTAAAATGGACCTACACTTGCCGTTGCGGAGGGATGTACTCAATTACCGAAAAGGACATGCTGGATGACCGGCATCTAGCCGCTTGCGATCAGTGCTCAGAAGTCGTCTATATCGGTTTTGAGGTTTTGGAGGAAGGTGAGGGCGACGCCGAGTGACAATCAACGAAAGCATCCAGGATTATTTTCAAGGATTTCGAAGGTACGGCCAGTACTATTGGTTGATTGCCATCTTTCAGGAGAGGACATGCTGAACTTTACAAGTGATTAAAGGATTTCACGTTTGACGCTCATATCGAAATCGGCACGGCTTCTGCTCTCCTCATTCACGCGCTGAACATGCAATGATGCATCGCTCACTGAAACAGGGAGGCCGGACGGTCAGGTGAATTCATTTCATCGAGACTCATAGAATTAGCTGTCCGTGCCGTGTTCATGGTCTGCCGTGCACTTTCCGTCATGGTTTTGCTCATGAGGCCGAAGTTATTTGTATTTCCAGCCTGGGACCTAGTGCCCATAAAGTTGAGACAGTTCGATTCAAAAACCCACTGTCAAGGATTCTGTTATTGTCCTCACCAAGCAGCGAAATGGCTTCATGCAACTTGTGAGCTCATGTCAGCGTGAAACTGGACGTTGCTGACAAACATTTTTCAGGGTAACTGGAGTTGTAATGACGGACCCAAAAGAACGATATGAGGAAACAGTTTGCGTCACTTCACAATCAGTCTCTTATTCTCCCGAACCTTTACCGGTTGATGAGAGTTTCGGAAATGGTCCTCACGGGGAGGCACAAATAGACATAATCGAACAGGACCTTCGTACTCAGAGGCAAATACAGACTTGTCTCCTTATGAGCACGCTCTTCGGAGCGACTTGTATTCTCGTCGCAGTGCTCATGCAAACCCACGCACTACCAGTGGACCCAAGCCACTACAGTGGTGGGAACCTCCGCCTCACAATAGATCCTCCACAAATCCGAGAGCTTTTGCTCCTGTGCTTGAACCTTACGTTTGTCAAATTATCCGTTTGGGCATGCGGCCGGGCTCACGAAATGGCACTCAAATGGACCCTTGTGTCTGAGAGAGACAAACGTTCGGGAAAAATGCGCCTCGAGTTCAACTCAAGCCTGCGCTTTCTGCAGTCGTCTTATGATTGGCTCTCGGCTTGTGGATTACCGGCGAACGTCGTGATGGCCGTGTGCCTTACGGTTACTTATGCCGCAAGCTCGATGGTGCTCCTCGGTATGGAAAAGGAGAACGGAGCGTACAACGTCATTCTGTCGTTCGTCGCGCTGTACGTCCTTGGTTTCGCGATTCTCATCCAGTGTACAATTGCTTTGTATGCGATCTGCACGACCGACATACTGTCTTGGAGCCAGTCGCCGTTTATCATCGCCCACATACTAGTCAAAGAAGGAAAGTTGACGAGGCGCCCCGGTCGATGCATGCACGCATTATTCGATCTGCACACCGATGGACCCATGGTACCCCGAGAATATCAGAAGACCATTTGGGATTCTCTCCCTCACTTCCATCGATTTGTTTTGTTCATTTGGGTTATCGTGGCAGTGAACTATTATTGGGCATTTGTCATGTGGGGTATGATGGCCTCCGGCACCCAGGGCTCACAACCAGGCGATGACTGGAGTTTGCTCCCGTCCTCACCTTCGAGCGCGTCTAATCCGTTACCAAAGAGCAAAGTCACGGCACTAATGAATTTTGGCTGGGAGGGGGAAGCACCAACGATAGGTATGCTGTGGAGTCTGGGAGTACTCGCGGGATGCCAGGGTGTCTTGCTTACGACCATATTGACTTGCTCTGAAGCGACCGCCCAGGTCGTGAGTGAAGAACGATTGTGGCGCGATGCCGGTACGGAACAGGGTACAGATCCATCCCCATCGTTATTGAAACAGATGTGCATGTCCTGGCATACGATATTCACTCACCTTTCCGACCCGGTTCTTCACTGGCTTTTCGGCCTTGCGGTCGGTGTGAACGCAGACGCCGGGTTCCAGATTCGTCCTGTCCAGGTTTGTCATAGAAGTATCCTCGTTTCTGTATTGCCCCTTATTTCCTTTCGTCTCTAGATGCTCTACGTGTCGCTGGCAGAAACAGCGTGTGCTTCACACCTTACCCTTGGTGGGAAATTTAATCAGCCGCATACCAGTCAGCCATCAACTTATGGCCATTTGCAAACATTGGTTGATCTAATTGATGAATGGCATGAGAAGATGTATTGGGGCCACAAGGGCTCTGGACATGCCGGGACCAGTAGAATGTCCATGCCAAAGGTAAATTTGAAGGAAGAATATGGTCATAAAGATAGAAGAGGCTGTTGATATTTTCCGTATCCTTTCCCATGTATTTTACAGCAGAACCTGTACCGGTGATTAGGAGTAACCTGAGGCTAAGAACAGATTTTCAAGACAACAGGGTAGGCAGGTGATTCAAGGTCATAAGAATACTTTTAAGTCCGCAGTTGAAATGCAACTTTTCCAACATCCATCCACACATAAGCTCTTTTCATCAAACATCTTCTGTCACTTCAAAATGCTCGTTCCCTCGGTGTCCTCCTTCTGTCAAATTAGTTCCGGCGCTTCCTTTTCTTATGGTCCTGCACCAGAACATAAGAAGAGGAGTAACGACCTCGAAATGCAATGTTTTCCGCAACTATCTGCGTTCGATAGCTAACTTGGACCCAAGTTTAGGTACCAATTATGATCTCCTGGAAAATAGTTGGTGGCATCTGGACCTGGAGCTTTGTTAGGACCGGACACGCAAGCGTCTACAATATATGGTCCCTTTCGATTCCAATGACTTTGATTCTATGCTCTTTGTCCTTTGTGCTGCGCAAGAACAGTTGCTATATCACTCGGCGGAATGATCATCAATATTATCTTCTACTCTCGACGCACGACCCACAGTTTCATCCATCTTTGTTGATTGACGCCTGGAAAGGAGCGTGAAAATTCGATGAACATTGAGATGTCTCAACCCTGCGTATATGATGGTATTGGTATTCTGGCATGCACATTTTCCCGTTTCGATTAGAATTTACCTTGTCCTTTTCATCGTAGGCTAGACTGTGAAAATGAGTATCATACTATGTACATACCGACTTGAACAGGCTTTATCTAATTGCATAACGTGTGATGTTCTTCGGATGGCGACCAATGTGATCTCGATGGCATACATTCAATGCAAAGTGGGCTATAAAGCAATTTATATGACCTGACTTATGAATGAGCTTACAGCCAAATTATTCGGGCAATTAATCCGTCATTGACAACGGAACCAGATGCACCATCCGATTGAATTGCTTAGAACATTGCCCCCTGATTATGAAGACCACAGCAAGGCCGATCGCTTCCGTATGAAGTACAGGGCACCAGACTCGGGAATAATCCTGTGATATAAGGAGTCAAGGTCTGCGGAACAGTACAAATGCTCGATAGAGTCATGCAAGATGGAGTTCAAAACATAGACATTGTATTAAAACACCGCGTCATAAAGAAAGCAAGTCAACAACCCCAACGCATCGAATGTCAGCTGCGAGGATAATTATTCGACCAGTCCTCGCCCACAGAAGAATTTAGCAGATCCAGTTTCATCGTAAACGGACAGCTGAGGATGGCAATAGTTCGATGTGTCCACAGGCTCGCGCGCATATCCTCAGGTATCCAGATCAGCAATTCGCCCTCTTCACCCTTAACCCATCCGTCATCGCATAATGTCCATTTCGACATTTTGCGATCCGCGGACGCCATCCTGGTAGAGTTACGGCTGTAAAGGGCTATACCCTCGTCGGCGTCGTAGGACATGGGCGAACACGACCTAATGCCCGTTGCTCGCTTTCCAACATCTCCTGCAATGACTCCGTCCCTGCTCACGTCCCACAAGCGTATAGTCTTGTCATAAGATCCCGATATGACGCGATTCCCGTCGACTGGAGAGAACATCACTGATGCGACACCGCCTTTGTGTCCCCTGAGCGGTCCCAGGACAAGCCCGCCACTATCGACATCCCAAACGCATATCGTCTTATCCCAAGAACCAGAGACGAGCAGCTTGCTATTCGGAGAAAACGCGACTGAAAAGACGGTTGAGATGCGTGCTTTGAATGGACCCGAAATGAGTTCACCGCTATCGGCATCCCAGATACGGATCGTTTCATCAGCAGAAGCAGAACCCGATGCGATGCGCTTCCCGTCTGGAGAGAACACCAGTGAGAGGATGCCGCATCTGTGTCCCTCGAGCGGGCCCAAGAGGAGCTCGCCGCTATCGGTATCCCAGATGCTTATCGTGTCATATTCGGAAGCAGATACGATGCGCCTGCCATCTGGAGATAATGCCACTGAAATTACATTTTCGATGCGCGGGCCCGAGACACGTTCACCCGTCTCGGCATCCCAGATACAAATGGAGTCAGTACCGGAGATGATGCGTTTCCCATCTGTACAGACTGGTAAAAAAATCCCAGACGATGACCGTATTTGCGGCAGTTCCAAGACGAGTTTGCCGTTGTTGGCATCCCAAATGCGAATAGTACCATCCCCAGAAGCTGAGACGATGCGTTTGCCGTCTGGGAAGAATGCCACCGAATGGACACGGTCTGTGTGCCCCTCGAACGGGCCTGAGAGATGCTTGCCAGCGTCGACATCCCAGACTCGAATAGTGTTATCCTCGGAGCCTGAGACGAAGCGTTTTCCGTCAGCAGAGAATGCAATTGAGATTACCGATCCCGCGTGTGCCTCGAGTGAACCTAAAACAGCGTCGGTGCTGCCTACATCCCAAATGCGTATAGTGTCATCGTGTGAACCTGAGATGACCCGTTTACCGTCTGGAGTGAAAATAACTGACATGATAGATAACGTGTGTTCATTGAATGGTCCCCAGATGATTCGTCCATTGTCGGCATCCCAGACGGCGATCGATCCATCCCAGTCACCCGAGACGACGCGTTTCACATCCTGAGAGAACGCGACTGAGAATACATCTGATGAATGTGCTTTGAACGGCCCCGTGACGAGCTCGCCTCTGTCATTCCAAACGACGACGATCCCATTATACGAGCCTGTCACGACACGCTTCCCATCTGGCGAGACAGCATACGCCAACGCGTCGTCTACATCGAACTCCGAGACTCGCTTCCCGGCGCCGGCATTCCAAATGCCTTTAGAGCCTAACACGAACTTCCCGTCCGACGACACTGCGAGGTAGCGAATATCGTCCTCAACCAGAACAGAGACCAGCTCGCCGTTCTCAAAATACAAAATGTAATCCTGAACCAAGATGACACGGTTACCATCTGCATAAGACGCTGTCTTTAATTCGTCCACCTTAAATGGGCCAGAAACGAGTTCGCCAGCGTTAACATTCACAACCCGGATCGTCTCGTCAACAGCACTGGACACAATTTGCTTGCTGTCCAGCGAGAACGCGACAAATTTGACTCTCGAGCCTACATCAAAACTCCATATGGACCTGCCGCTATCGGTATCCCAGACACGAATGGTTTGATCATCAGAGCCAGATGCGATAAACCTTCCATCGGGGGAGATCGAAACCGATTTGACTGGTCCTGTGTGCTCCCTCAAGATTTTAATGCACTGCGTTGGGCGCCTCTTCCCCAATCGGTGTATTTTGACAACAGGATGCGTTTCTGAATACAGGTCCGCAACAGGCGATTCGCCCTTCCAGAGGGATATGGAAGATAGATAGATATGAGGAGCGCTCTGCGAGATCGGGTATGCAAACACGCTGGCTAGCCTATATGCTTCCCAAAGGAGGGTATTGAGCTCTTTATCAATTGACTGAAACAAGATCAGAAGAATATCAAATGCGTGGACAGAATTACTAACCGTAGCCCACTGACTCGCATCAAGCAATGTTCGGATGGCAACGCGATCGTATTGTTCCGTCAGACTGAGGACTTCAAACCAATACAGCAGATGTCTTTCCATGAATTCCTTTAGCTTGCTCAGTACTGTGGTCGGTTTGTCCTCCAACGGCAGTTCGCACACATGCGCCGCCCAGAATCGACATGCATAATCCAGATGGGGCCGTATCGCGTCTTCGATGCGCTGTTTAAGTCCTGAGTCCTCCTTGTTGCAGCTGTTGCAAAGGAACGACGTCTCAATTCTACAGATGTTGAATTGCAAGTTCTCTGCCATGACGCCAAAACATCGCTCGGTCACAGCTTGCTTCTGGTCAATCTCGTTGATATGCCAAGGCTTATCACCAGACCTCTTTGATGATGATAGATAGTCGGCGAAGGACGCGTGGTGCAGATGAACTGGCTTCCCGGGCTCGTACGATACTACAGATTGAAGTCGCCTCAGTATAGGATCCGCCTCATCCTTTTTGAGTCCAAGGAAGCCTTCGATACCGGCACTCGTCATAGCTTCCTTTGCTACCAAGATAAGCCCTAGAATGGCAGTGCCGTCATCTTTTGTGTCCAAATCCTGCCATACTCCCGATTCTTCGAACGCAGTTGCATAAAGCCTGTTAAGGTCATATCCGGCAACTGATCGAATATCCTTTGCAAGCCTTTCTAGGGTCTGTTGTGGGCGAATGGCTCCTTGCACCATCTTAACAGCAGTAGATGCCCAGACGAACAATCCATCTGCAGCCTTGCAGAGCACTTGAACTTCGTCGTCATAGCCCTTGACCCGGTCCTTCACCCCATACGTGATATAACGATCAACGTCGTGTCTGCTGTCGTCAGTGCCGTGAGTGAGCTCGATGCGAGAAATATGACTTCGGGACGACAGGTATGCCTTGATATCTTCCTCGGGACGACTCGTAACCAAAATGCGAACTTTTGCCGGAAGCTGTGCAAAATCGGTTTCCAGCAGGCGCAGAAAGTTCTGCCGTTCAGCAAGGCTGCCACTCTCGTCGAGAGAATCGAGAATAATGACAACGGGGCCAGTAATAGCATTAGGGATGGCGAATACATTTTGTAGCGGATCCACGAGTAGTTCCTTGAACTGAACTTCCAGTTTGCTATCTTTGATGTTATTGTTTCGCTTGATAGCCTCGATGACTTCCCGAGCGACAGGCGGGTAACGACTCGCAAGCTCGTAGGCAATGGTTCGCACGATAGAACTAAGTTTGCCCTTTCCCCGTTCGTCCCGCCTGAAGAACAGATGAACAGGTTGATAGCCTTTTTCCGTACATCTGTCAGAAGCAGTGACAGCGACTGTACTCTTCCCACATCCTGCTACTCCAGACAGCCAGAAAACATTTGGAGGTGGAGTCGTCCTCAACGATACGAAATCCATGATCCGTGTCAAGTATTCCTTGCGAGTATCTTCAAAGCATCGGGGGCTATCTGAGATAACGGATGTGGACTTGAACGGATCGAGTGTCTCCCTCCCTGATCTTGTCGAGCTGTTCCCGCAGTTCTGGAGGGCAGTTCAACTCTCAGCAAGTGCTTCAAATGAAGATCGTGTAATGAAACCTACGATTTGCATAAGCCGTGTGCAAACCAATAATTGAGTCCAGCTCTTTCCTGAGCTCGTCCAACCGTTCTGAGCGTTCCTCTACTTCTTTTGGGGCAGTCACTTGAATTGTCCGAACTTGGCAGAAATTTAGTCCCTGTAAAATGTAACGGAAATACATGCATACAGAAGAGGTTGCGCCCTGAATATTTCTGTACAAAGCGAGAGCACTGGATTATTTCCTCAAGCAGAGACTTAATTATGGGCTTCAGCAGTTCGGTTCTGTCTTCCAAATTCTCTGCCTTGGTGCAGAACTCGCATGTCTTCTGGTTTTTGTCGACAAGATCAACCAGGTCGAATTCCGTTTTCAACTGGTGGGACACGACCTGCATAAAATGGTCAATCGTTGGATAGATATGACAGCATTGACAGGCACACACTCTGTACAAAGCCGTCGCAGCTTGCCACGAGGCGTTGGCGACAGGATGGATCTTAGAGAATAAACATCAATAAACATCATCGGAGATTCCACTCCAGTGTCAGAGGACTTACTTGCACGACATTGTCGACTATCCCAATTACGGCATCCACTACATCAATGACAGTTTTGGCCACTTCCGCCGCATTATCGGTTCTTTTCAGTAGAGCATTGATTTGTTTGGCACTCTCTTCGGCTGCATTGGCCTCTATTTGTGCTCGAGTTTGCGCATCTACTATCTCAAGGTGAAGAAGAATACTACCAGCATCCTCGGAGCGTACTCTTCTGGGCCACAGGAGTTTTTCTGAATTGACAAGATTTCGTGGGACTAAATGACGGTTGAGTCTGAGTGTAAGTTAAAAGATGGATCACTGCTCACCAGCAGTTCCAACGGATTCTTGCAATAGCTCTGCAGCGTTGATATTGACATGACCAATGCATTTCGCTGACTTCTTCAAATAAACGTCGAAAGTCTCGTCACCATTGTCAGAGCGGGAACTATTATAAAGTCAGAACCTGCAAATTGAAGATACGCAATGTGCTCACAACGTCAATTTGTCCTTCCGAGTTGGTTTTCCTTCGCTGTTGAGGGTACCTGTCTTTTGAGTGGTATCCTTAAGCTTGACCTCCACGTAAAGCGCGGCATCCTTCGCATCATTCGGGTTTCTCTCAACACAGATGACTAGAAGGACGTCTATCAGAGGGGACGAGGCTCAACTGGTGAGAGCGAAACACGAGGCTGACCTTGTAGAACATAATATCTCTCGTCCGACATCGTGGAGCAGGGTTGAGCTGACGTCCGAAGGGTTGGGATACCCTCGTCTTATATAGACTGTGTTGATGCAGGCGTTCTCCGCGTGTTCAGTCGTATTCTTAGATCTCTCATGTGAGCAGACGAGGACTGTCGGTCCTTCCGCTCCACCGTACTTCTGATTTGATATATGACATGAAGACTCGGGCGTCTAGATAGGCCGCGATACAAACAGCCAATTTCCATCCTGCAAGTTCAGTTTGAGGCCCTCAAAGGATGTCAATGGTCAGGCGCAAGTCACAAGGTGGTGAGCTTACAGGCATAAAAAAGCAAAATAGGAAATGGTGCGTAAGTTCACCAAGGAAAAGCGGCGAGAGAGACTCTTGCCTGCTTCCTCGCTATCCTCCAATCATGTATACGCACACGATAACTCGAGCTTCCCGGTCAATCACAGCGCCCATTTCCTCTCTGTACGTAGCTTGTTTCACTGTTCCTGGTCTTGCCCCCCTATCTGCATGCCTCGAAAGAACTCCTTTTCTCTAATGGAAGTGAACGGAAGACTCGGGTCAACACGAGGAATCAGTACGGCATTCAGAATGAGCCCAGATGCAGCCTCGAGTAATCAAAATAGAATACCACTGTTGTTTTGCTCTCTCCGGATGGATGGAGACTCGCGGTCTTGGCTGATCTTTGTACAGAAGCAATCCTTCGTATAAAGGGGTTTCGGGAAATGGTATTACAATAGACAGCTAGGAAGAGCTAATTTGAAAAGTTCAACAAGGCACGTACCAGTCAAACATTTAGATTCAGGGTGCGTTCAGCATGAAAAATCAAATTGCAAAGATTTAGCCGAAACCAAGCATCACGTCATTCACGAGTGGCAGGAAGAGTGATTGTCAGTGATGAGAAAAGCGTGTGCATGTGCAGATGAAGCCGAATAATATGTAGAAAAAATCGGAGCGGGCTCCTCAGGTTCTCCTTGCTCTGAAGAAGTCTTTTCTGAAGCCGAAAGCTGTACTCCTTGTAGAGGAGTGCTTGCAGATCTAGGATGCAGAGGGTCGTGCTCAAACGAAGCTGCGCTGGCACTCTTGGGCTGAATGTACTAGGTAGGCTATCGGAGGATATTAAGGCTCGAGAATCCCTGCTTGGATATCCTCCCACTTTTTGCTGTGTTTGAGCGTCGCCATCACTGGAGGAGACCTCAGTAACAGTGGCTGCATCGTGAATCTATTCAGTGGCATGTCTAGATCTCTCTTTTCTCTCTTTACCTAGCAAATTTTCCTTCCCACAACCATTCAAGAGCAAGTCGTACCTCCTCGCATCGTGCAGGCACAAGCTTAAGGATGAGACTAATCTGAATCTTCTGAGCAAGATCCAAGTCGCGTCGAGTGAACGCAAGAAACAGGTGTTGCCGTACATATAATCCAATTTGAAAGCATATGTAGATTAGATTTGTCACTGTGGGAACCGGATAGCTCCGCAATTATCGATTTGATAGCTTCGGCTTGACGCTGACCACACACTCTGAGGCTGAGGCAAGTAAGTAAGCATGATATTAATACTTGAATATTCTAAGGATACAGAATAGCGCCCTACTTAGTTCTTCGGTGGTGATAAGGCTGGTAGATGGAACACTGACGGGTCAGTGCATCTTTTTTGTGGTCTTTTGCCCACTCTCTATTCACGCATCAGTTTCAAGGGAAGGAGGTCCAAATGAATACAACACATCCTCGCGGACGTCCTCCTTCACTAGATCACTCATATTTATTTCAGCATCGTAGTTTTCTTTTTTACCGCAAGGCAGGTAATTCTTTAAAAATTGGCCAGTGACATCTGCATTTGAAACTTGCTTCCGGCACTGGCACACGCAAGCTTCAAGATATATAGCTACCTTCAATTCCAGTGTCGAGCATATGCTTCTTTCTCTGTTCTTTGTGCTATACAAGAATGGTTGCTACGGTTGCTATAGCTGGAGACAAGGAAATCACCAATTCCATCTTCCGAGTCCAGAACTTGATTCACCGTTTGATCCCATCTACGTGTTGACGACCACCTTAAAAGGAGCATGGAATCTGGACGATCTTCAACATACCTGTCCCGTGTTTCGACGAGTCTAGTGTTCTCCATCATACGCATCATTCTGCTTCGTTCTTACTTTACCTCGTCCTCTGTATCGCGGACCGGCTGTGAAATGAGGTGCATGCCAACTCGAATGTATGACATAAAAATAATTCATTGCACAATATTACATTATGAGGGCTGGAGACGTGAAGTGCAGCTGAGAGTAAGAAAGAAAACACAAGCCTTGAACAAGAGGCAGAAGAATACACCGACAAAGCCTGATAGACAAGCATCAAGTCGGGGAACCAATGAGAATGCGAAAGCATCTAAAGCACTGCTAAAATATCAGACTCCACTCGAAACTAGAACAGCAGATAGACTGGTACGAACCATAGCCAATAATTCATGGCGAACTAAACGTACATTGCGATTGCTCCCTGCTGCTCGTCCATACGCCAAACGCCTGCAATACGCACACTCTTGTGCTTATGACCACAGGATGGAACGGGGCATGACCATTCGTATTCAGCTTCGATCACAAGGGCAGGAGCCTTCCCCTTGCCCTTTCTTCGCGCTCTTCCCTTTGCAACGCGGCCACCTGGACGACCAGGGCGACGCCGTGCGGCGGGTTGAACTGCATAATCTACCGAGCGCACAGATGGTATCGCATGGAGAACAGGGTCATGATCTGGTATAGATCTGTTCCCGTGTCGCGTTGAACGTCTACTGGGGATTGACGAGTCAAGAGCCGGCGCAGTACCGTTCTCGAATTGCCCTGCGGGACTAACAGGGACTGGTTCGATAGAGGTAGTGGCGATCGCGGATGATCGACCGCTCTCTTTAAGGCGAGGTCGTAGTCGCGACCGAATGTAACATTCCGGTGTGAAAGAATCCTCAGGCTTCCGCTTGGAGGGGATACTCGGCGCAGAAGCATCGTCGTCTTCGGGTTCAATAGCCCTTCGCTTGCCTTTACTCCTTGCTGCAAAACCGGATTCGCTACTGGCCTGTTGTAATGGCTCGGTGCCCTCTGCCTTGGCTTTACTCTTCCCCTTGAATGACAGTGTTTCGTCATCTCTATCATTCTTCTCGCTATCCTCTTGATCAGGTATTGGGGGCGGCTTCATGATAGCATCGATACATTTCCCGTCTAAAATATGACCGCATCGCAAAGCAAAAAGCTTGAACTTGCGAATCTCTTCTTCAGGGCCGACGACATTCATGACAAGATGATCGAGGCACATGGCACATACCAGGGCTGTGCCCGTCTCGTGTGCCGAACTTGGCCCCGGGCCATCAGAGATCGTGATGACTTCCTGTGAAACGAAGTCGTTTGAAAAACCAGGTTCTGGTTTTGTGGGATGAGTAAACGTGGGCTTATAGCTGGATTCCTCCTGGCGAGGCTGTTGATGCCTATGTCGGCGACCGAATGGGTTATGTATCAATCGGAATTGAAGGTCCGGCTGGCGCTCTTCGGCATCCAGCACAAGCGCCTCTAACAGATCACGATCCTCATCCACGTCACGCCTTTCGGGACCTGGGCTGCCATCAGGTGCCTGGAAGAACATACGATAGGCCGCCAGGCCGAAACCACCAAAAAAACCTCGCCAACCGCTATTATTTTCCACTCGAGGAGGAGCGGGATGTGCCGGTTCGAACTGATTTCGGCGATTTAAAGCAAGCATACCACCCCCGAGGGCAATATTTGGACGGTGCGCCGCATCATGCCCATCATGCCTGATCCCAAACCGCTCCTGCTCATGATTATGATGAGCGTCTTGTACAGGAGGAAGCCGAGGCTGAGCCGGTAAACCCTGCTCAAATCTAAACGGTTGCTCCATGGGACGGACTACGCCTCTAAGGTCTATGTCAGGAGGAGGGCGGTAACGAAGAGGTGGCGTATCACGTGCAAACCCGAAACGAGGAGGTAGAGGGGGGACTGGGGGAACATAATTATCCTGCGGTGGCGGAGAGGGTGAAAACAGCACTCGGCGATTTGGCCGGCGAATTTCTAATTCAGTAAATCAGCACCAACGAGCCAAAATGCAAAAGAATAAAGAGACATACGTTGATTTCGTTGAGCTCGCGCATTAGGTGCCGGTGCTGGGCGAGAAGGACCCGCAACAATCTCTACATCGTCGTCACTGTCTCCGATTACAATGGGCTCATGCGTAAGACGACCTGGACGATGTGCTATGAATTGAATGTCATCATCGTCCGCATAGTTGTGCACGCTACTCGGGACAAGATCGTCCACATCAATAACCTCCCTGGACGAGAAATCGTGGACGGGAGTTGGTCGCTGGACGAGCGTCTGGGACATCGTGGTGGGGTTTGCAATACAACTTACAAGAGTACTCCCACATAATTACTGTTACTGGAAATTAGTCATACTCCTCCCACGCATCACGTGCTGCTCGGAAAAAAGACCATAAAATAAAATTTCGTCCGTTTTCTGGTCTCCTCGTTCTCTTCTTGCGCTCGTCGAGCATGTAGCAATAAATACGTGAGTGACTTTTCCTTTTCTTTTCTTCGTGATGACTTTATTCTCTTCCCCGTCCTACACGACCATGCCGAGGAATAGAGTATGTTCGTTCGCAACGAACTCGCGTCCTACGGGGCGCACAGTGCACTTGCCAGTGCCATTTTGTCTGATCCGATTCTTACTTGGCTTCGCTATTTCAACGGAAACTGACTTTTGCCCTTAGATACTTCTATCATCTGTTCTCCAGTACTGGAATCGGTCTAATCTGAAACTGTGGGTAACCATTTTCCGTCTTTTTTCGTGCGCCGTCGAGGCGTTCCTGCATGATGAGAAAGATTCCGTTAATTCGCAGTTTCCACTCTAGCGCCCTCTTCAGGAGTACTCCGCCCAGACCGTACATCAATTTCCCCCTCGTCGCCGCAGTGAACCCAAAAAACTGTTGGCTGAGGTGGGCCACCGTTGTGTGCGTTGGCGTGCGGTGGGTGGTCGGCGCGATGAGGGCTACCAAGCACTTCCTTGGATGTCTGATCCTTCTCAACGTTAACATTTTTGTCGTCCTTGAATGCAAACTGATTATTGTATCCCTTTTGCCAGGTTTATTCGATAATTTGATACCAAATTTGTCTGTATTATTAGAAAGCCCAATGATGAACCCGAGTTTCTGATCTGATATTTACAAGCGTATTTCTCATCAAATGAAGTGTGAATACTTGAGAGCTTAGACTATACGTATGCGTGGGATGACTGACGATGAGTTTGTTGAATGGATATACAGTATTCACTCTGTTAACTTGCTTCCAACGTTCATGATGGCCCCGAAAGAGCCCACCCGCCACCAACTCTCCTCGCGTTTAGCTTATCAGCAACATACACCAGCGTTTCTACTCCGCCTGCAAAGCAAAGTCACAGGCGATGCTGACGATGAAGAAGACGACGACTTCTATGAATGGCAAGATAAATCGGGTCGACCTCCCATCCCTCGAAGACCGACGCCTCCAGAGCGTCCTGCAGATGATCCTGGCAGTGCGGACGAAGATGATCTCGATGAGAAACCTCAAGTCGTCGTTTTACGGAAAGGCAAACATTTAACCGCGGAAGAAGCGGAAAGATATGCAGAGAACGAGAGAAGGAAAGGTGTGTTGTTTTTTCTGGTACAAATTCGAGGATAATTCGCGGTGTTCTTATTTCAAACCTCTGACGGTCTTTATAGAGCAAGGGCTTCCTCCGCTTTCAGCTACTTTAAAAGCCGAAAAGAGCGCCGAGAAGAACGACTCAAGCACGAGCAAAGAAAAGTCAGATGAGAGAGAAACCAAGTCCAAATCATCGTCTTTGTCGTTCTCATCATCTGGGGCGACTTCCACCACGAGAGGGTCTACAAAGAAGCGCAAAGCCGTTGGAGACGGCCTTGATGATTTACTGTCCAAGGAGGCGAAGGCAAAAGTGAAGAAGAAGGGAAAGCAATCTTCTAAGGCGAAGAAGGCAAAGACGGGTACCCTGTTGTCGTTTGGAGAAGATGATACTTGACCTGCTGAGCACGGTGTTCATCTCCGTCTCAAGAAACTGTTGGCTCTGTTAATATAAAGCTGATTATTTTACGTGCGTGCCCTATTTTTATTTCTTTTACTAATAGTGGTCAAGTGCCACTGATTCACTCATTTTAGATGAGGTAGACCCTGCAGGTGCTGTGATATTTGTATCATTGGCGGGCTTTTGAAGGTCCCGGTAGTCATATCCGCCAACAACGCGCCACGATACGGTTCCGCTATACTCCTTTCGTCGTCTCCACCATCACGGCCAGATTCCACGTGCATCCATTTCATCGCTTCTAGTTCATTGTGCTTTGTTGATTCATCGAGATATGTCATTTCGCAAATGTATTTGTGAACTTCGACTCATTTCCTGGAGCGCCGAGGAGAGTCAACTATCATCGTTTACTTCGTCCCGGTGGCACACGATACCACGTTTACGACTGCAAATCGTACGTAGAACTCTCGCGTCCGTCTTTGTCGGCATCGTAAATATGTTCAGTGAGGACCGCGTAGACGTTGCCATAATTCGACTTCTGGATCCGAAACAACCTGCCCAACCAATAGCAAGCACTGTATTGCCAAGAAATCGCGCTCTGCTTAAAGATACCGCGAGTTATGTTCCGCCGTTCGCAGCTTGTGGGGACGACGCGGAGCTTGGCTCGTTCGGAACCTATGCGCGAATGCCCGGCCACATCGGCGCACATGTTGGTCGGCGCTCTCACACAGGCTTCGGTCATCAAAATGATTACCTGATATTCTGACCACTCGGACTATGGATTTGGCAGAGGCAGAATAATGTACTGCATCTCGATATGGCATCTGACCTTGTTTTGGAATGGCGAGCTGCGACTACAGAGTGGGCGGGAACCGTGTGCCTATGTACTCGAGAGGGAATCTCATCTGAATCTATCTCGTTCAAGGAACGGACTTTACAGAAGGAGGTTCATCATCTGTCAACGCGCCCATTTGCTACTTTACGTCCAAAATGCACCAGTTCTCTTGGCCTTCTAGCCTTGAGAATTCAAACGCGGAAACAAAAGGCCAGTCGGTCATTATTCAAAATGCAGTAAAAGCCAATGCAAAATGCGTGGAATTTGACTGGCTGGCCCTAAGCGAAGCGACATTGCTGTGCCCACCGCTGATGCTGGATCGCCGACCATCGAAAAGGACCATTCAGGACAATGGAGATCAACACGGATCTCTTTGTCAGTCGGGAAGTTATAGCACATAGCTAATTGCGAAGCTATGCGCTGCAGGGACCTTACGCATCTTTACGCGATGTCACGTTCGAGTGGTGCATCCTCGGAGCGAGAGACCGCCCGTATACTATGGAGTCACAAAGGCACCTGAAAGGAAGAGTGTTTCACCTCAGTTTCGACCTGATGGATTTGATGGACAAGGATCTATGCGGACCGTAGTCACCTGGGCTATGCGATGCGGGGCTCTTGTCTTCAGACTATAAAGGAGGGACCAGGACTGAAGACGGGATTACTACGGACACTCCCCTCAATCTTGATACTTCGCTTTAACCAATACGTAAACGTCGATTGAACATCATGACTACTCCCGCGTGGCCGACTCCGCAAGACCTTCAGGACGTTCAGGGTGAGTGCAATGTAAGTTTACACATCTTGTCCTCTCTAACATTGTCTTTTATCCAGGTGACATTATGTGCGTACCTCGCCCAACAACATCAATAGTTCGGACTACTTATCGACATTGTATATAGTCTCGGTTTCCCCAAGCGCACAGAAGACTTCATCTTCTTCAACATCCAGAATGCCGCTGCCTTCAAGCGCGACCTCAAACAACTGATCCCGGCGATTACTTCGACTGCCGACATCCAGAAGCTCCGCAAGGACATTAATGACCACAAAAAGAGCGGCAAACATGGCTTGCTCAAGGCTGTTGGGATCAACATCGCGTTCTCTCGGAAAGGATTGGAGAAGGTATGGGTTTTCATTTAGTCTTGACGATTGGTTTCTGACGGGTGTTCAATCTTACAGTTGGGTATCACTGATGACCTTGGTGACGCGTCGTTCAAGAAGGGCCAGTTGGGCAACGCATCCGCACTAGGCGACACTGGCAAGACGGACTCCTCTGGCAACTTCGTTCCTGACTGGCTTGAGCCTTTCAAGAACGAGATCGATGGTGTCATCTTGGTACGTTCTCATCTCACTAGATTATCTGGGATCTCAGCTCATTACAAAATACTAGGTCGCTGGGGATTCGAGAGAATCTGTTCAAGAGGGTGACAACAAAGTCGAGCATGTCCTTTGCAACTCCATCAAGGAAGTGTTCAAAGTGAAGGGCCAAACTCGTCCGGGCAAGGAGAAGGGCCACGAGCACTTTGTGCGTATGATCCCTTCTGACGTTTACTCCATCGTCAATGCTGATTGCGCTTTGATATCCAGGGCTTCCTTGACGGCATCTCTTCACCGGCAATCGACGCGGTGACCGGACACCTTCCCGGTCAGATCGTTGTCCCACCTGGTGTCATCATCACTGGTGTGACCGATGGCGACTCCGTCACTCGTCCAGCCTGGGCGAAGAACGGATCTTTCCTTGTGTACGTCTGCCTTTCTTATTTATTCTTTGGTTGTACTCACAAAATCATCATATCGCGGTAGATATCGTCAACTCCAACAACTCGTCCCCGAATTCAACAAGTTCCTGCATGACAACCCCGTCGTGGTCGATGGTCTACCGCGGGATCAAGGTAGCGAGCTCCTCGGTGCGCGGTTCTTTGGGCGCTGGAAGAGTGGTGCGCCCATCGAGCTGTCGCCTCTCAAGGACGACCCGGAGCTCGCGAAGGACAAGCAGAGGAACAATAACTTTGACTTTAGCGGGGAGAGCTTCAACGATCAAACAAAGTGCCCGTTCGCTGCGCATATTAGGAAGACGAACCCGAGGGCGGACTTGCTTCAGTGAGCTCATTCAATCTCTCTTTGCCTTTTCGAACATAATTGTTGACCCGATGTAAACAAGGCCGTTCGGACCCAATGCCCTATTGCCACACATGATCATGCGCAAGAGTATCACCTACGGACCCGAGGTGACGCCCGAAGAGGCGAAGGAGAACAAGACGAAAGTCGACCGTGGGCTCGCGTTCGTGTGCTACCAGAGCAACGTCGTGCA
Organism: Sanghuangporus weigelae; assembly: GCA_033182465.1. Lineage (NCBI taxonomy): Eukaryota > Fungi > Basidiomycota > Agaricomycetes > Hymenochaetales > Hymenochaetaceae > Sanghuangporus > Sanghuangporus weigelae. Next base: position 1,664,630 of record CP137324.1, read on the forward strand.
GGGCTTCGAGTTCGTCCAGGAGTCGTGGTCGAACAACACTGGGTTCCCGCCGCAGAAGAATGTCGCGCAGCCTGGGTTCGACCCTATCAGTACGTGCATCTTCTCCTTCCTTTGCGGTATGCGCCAAACTCAGCCTTGTCTCTTCTCTTACCGTGTACAGTCGGTCAGAACAATGGGCAGGCGCGCAACGTTGCTGGCTTGCAGATCAACAACCAAGCGGGAAACACGACACTCCCGATCGAGTTCGTCGTGTCGAAGGGTGGCGAGTACTTCTTCACGCCGTCCATCTCTGCACTTAAGACGAAGCTTACTGCTTAAGTGCAGTTGATCTTCAGAATTAATTTCTTTGGACAATCTATCCGTGTAAGCTGGGAGGTCGTTTTCGAAAGGAGTTGACATGTACATATTTTGTAACTTTACGCTTTTCATGCTATGCAATGTATTCTGTTGTGTATGTACTCACAAAGAAATATATACTCAAACGTATCAATGTACCTGGATGAAAATAAAGTTATCGCTCATCCAGCCATCTTTGAACGACATTGAGCATCTCCTCTGCAGTGTTTCGATTCTGGGCCCAAAAATGAGAACCACCCTCGATACAAGAGACACTAACTCTCCCAGCGCTCGCGTTCCTATCTGAATTAACATTCAGGTTCTGCTTTCCAAGCACTTCCAACTTGTCACTCCACTCTCGATAACTCTCAACACCAGTGAACTCATCTCGGTCACCGTAAATGATGAGTACGCGCGCTTTGGGGTCGCGTGCGAGTGTATTTAGAGCTTCGTCGTAGGACTTGGAGCGGAAGAGTGTGAGCCAGGCGCGTGGGCCGAGTGGGTATGAGAGGAGGACGTGTGATGTTTCGATTTCTGAAGGGGTAGAGAGAGGTGGGTGTTGGGATGTTATTAGACTTCCGTGCGAGTAGCCCTTTAGCAAGTTTTGTAAATACAGTAAGAATATTAGAGGATGAGGGACGTACGATGAGGAGTACATGCTGGACATTAGGTACTTGTTCGAGTGCCCATTGAACAATTTCGCGTAAGTCTTGAGCTTCTTGTGAGCCAGTCAATGACGGCCAGCCTTTGGAAAGACCGACTCCTCGACTGTTATATTTCAGGACATGATACCTTCGTTCGAACAGACATTCTTCAAGTAAATGCAGTACACTCCAGAAAGTATGAGCAAAATTTATTTTATTTTGAGGAGACGACGCACGGGTCGTTCATGTTCCCACCGAGCCATGACCAAGGGTGCAGTAATATTGCCAGCTGAGATGAGGCTGAGGCTGGCTGGGAACGAAGGACGAGTTCTACTATGCGACCAGACGGTAATTGAACAAGGTCGGACATGACGGGATAAGCCGAGTCGCGTTGGCGTCGCGCAATCTCAAAAATAAATAAATTCAGCTCAGCACTTCACTACCGACAACAACCTAACTGCCGACAACGATGTCGATACGAGGTCTGCCCGACGAGCGTCCGCGACCGAGCGTTGCGAACCTCATTGGGCGATTCGAGCAGCGGGCGAGTAAACGTCAGTCATCCGTCGGGCCTGGCGGGTCTGGTGCCAGTGCATCCCCGACTGCCTCGCCCTCCCAGTCTCGCTCGACAAGCGTGGTCAGCCATACTACGGGCGACTCGGCGGTTATAGAAGCTAAGGAGCGTAGAGAATGGCCCCCGCAGCAGTTCAAGAATATTAATAATAATAGCTTTGGGAATATCACGAATGGGAATGGGAGTGGGAACGATGGCCTGCCGATGAATGCACCGAGCACGGCGTTCAGGACTGCTGATTTACGTGGATCGTTGGAGAAAACCTCGGTGGACAACTCGATGCGCGGTGTCGTCAAGTCTCCACCGTTGAATTCGTCCGGCGATGTACAGGCTTCTGTGGAAAGTGAAGAAAAGCAGGATGCGTCTGCGCCGCCTCCGCCTTCTGCAAACTCGGAACCATCACTAGTAGTCGAAGAAGTGAAACCTAGTACAGAGAAGAAGGAGGATGTTCAACCAACTACGCCGATGCGAGCGGCAGGGAAGATTACAGCGAGCAAGAGTAGTATTCCTTCGTCAACACACTCTGGAACGCGTGCTAGGGCTACTGGCAAGACAGCGACTACACCACGACCTTCGACAATCGCACAATCCAAATCAACCTCATCAAAGACTTCGACTTCCACGCCGCCCGCAGCGAGGCCGCTTACAGCTCAGCGGACCGGCAACTCTGCTGCGGGTGCTGCCGCCCGAGCCGGAGCAAAGAGCCCGCCTGTGTCGACGCCCTCGCGCGCAAAGACACCAACTGCGCGCGGGTTACGCGCCTCAACATCTGGTCCGCTTCTCAAGACCGCTTCCAGCGTTATGGCAGATCGCGCAAAGACGCCAACAGCCTCGCCCGCGCGGGCTAAGACACCTACTGCCTCTGCTTCGCTATCCGCAGTTAAACATACCCCATCCTCCGGACTGTACGCGCCGACGAAAGCTTCTCTGGCGCGAGCGAGAAACGCGGAGGCTCCGCCCCCGCCCGTGCCGAAACCTGCTGTGAGCGTGAGCTCGTTGGAGAGGCTTATGAAGCCTACTGCGGCGAGTGCGTCGAAGGTGCGTGGACCTGCGCCTGTGCCGACGAGTCCGCCGCGTGCACCGCCGGCGGGTAGGAATGCGAAGATGACACCGACTTCCCCGCCGGCTAAGGGGAAGACGCTGAAGCTCCGCGTGGGACTTGCACCTGCGAGGATGAAGGAGGAGAGGGAGAGAAAGGAGAAGATTGCTGCTGCTACTGCGGCAGGTGCGAGTGCTGCCGTTGTTTACGCCACCGGTACTGCTACGATTGTTCAACCTATGTCGGAAGACGAGCATGAATATGAACAGGAGCAGGAACAACCTTCCTTCATCTCTACGACGGGCATATCCGATGCATCTCTCACTCACAAGAAGGAGCACGAAGAAGAAGAGTCAGACCATGCAGGCCCACCGTCCGACATCGAGAGCTACGACGATGCTTTCGCGTCGGACGATGAACGCGCCTTGGAGCTGGATCGAGCGCATTTGGTGTCTGCGCGTCCCTCCGCTGAAGGGGATAAGGAGCCATTCGCTGGGACGCTTGAGGTTCCTGAAGTGCTCCCAGTGGAGGAAGTGTCTGAGGCGAAGGTCGCGGTCGAGGAGCGCGAAAGTGAGACTGTTCCCGCTCCGGCGTCGGCTGAAGAGGAGGAGGAGGTCGTGCAAGTCGTTCCCCATTCGGAACCCGAGTCCGAGCTTGTAGATGAGGAGCTCGCTGCATCTGGACCCGCTGAATCAGAACTCGAGCCGGCGTTGGAAGCAAAACACTTAGCTCAGACTGAGGATTCCCCCATCGGACGCGAGTTAGAGCCCAAGGTCGAGGCGGAAGCAAAAGGTCCTGCTACGCCTACCTCACCCACGTCAAAGCAGAATGGGCTCTCGGTCATTTCTGAGCCAGAGACAACGGAATTTGATAGTGTATTGAACATGCTCGCTGTCAAACCTCCCGCCTCGCCTGTGAGTATCCCTGACGAGGAACTTTGAATCGCCTAAGATGAGGTGGGGAGATATTTTGAGTGGTAGAGAAGTTACATTTCTTGACGATGGCTTCGGTTGTATTTTACTTTTTTTTTCTCATATTTCTTTCATACTTTCTAACGTGTTCCATTGGCTTCATGAATGCAATGATTCCCCCCCTTTCCCTTTCTCTTTTTACGCGTCTCTTCTCTTTTCTGCTCTTGTAAGCCTGATTCTTGGTTGGAAGTTTCATAATCACCGTTTTAATAAACTTCTTTCTTTCAATCAACTTGTTCAATCTACTTTGTTACACCATTTCGCCTTCTTTTTCTCTTTGCTTTTAAAGTGAACTTGGAGTGGCCCAGCATTCTTCAAGTGAGATATACCCTCAACCTTCATCACGATCTCTCGCACACTTCCAGTGCATTTTATCAATACCGTAAGCTCAGTGGTAACTCCGACCCCTTTTTTCTTCCTTTCAACGTAACATACTTCCCGTCCCCCTTCAACCGGCTCTTCAGTCCTTCTGTCTTGTATACCCTGCAGAGTCAATCGATACACTTAAGTAAAATGCGTTGCTTTCTCTTTTTGCTCTCTTTGTTTCTTTTCTCCTTTTTGTTTCGCTTGATAGTTCAGAAAGTCAAATAAACCAATTGTTGAACATACATACGTACATGAGCGTTCGCTTCCCCCCCCACCGAAAATGACAATGATTTGAAGACAATATGACTGACATCGGAGGTGTCGTCCTTATTGAATGTCAGAGCGGTTGACCTGGATATGCATAAACAGTTGGATGGGAGGCAATGCTGATGTTCATTGTCCTCTGAGTAGTGAAGGTAGATGTATGTAGATAGAAGACAATGAAGGAACATGCGGAGAAAGGGATAAATGAGATGAAATACAGCAATGCATTGTTGAAAGAGATATACGAAATCAATGGAAGGGAAGGTATAAGTGAGAGCGTGCCTTGAGTTGATCGTGTGGCTTTGATCAGTTTCGAGGTGCGGGTATGACTCCACGGCGTCTACGTTTGTTAAAAAAAAGAAAAGACATAAGGAGACGTCGGGAAAGTCATGAATACAAGTTACTCACATCTCTCGAACTGGAGAATTGAAAGCAAGCAAGATCGGAATTAAATCGTGATGGGTAAGATAAACACGAGATTTGTGGGTAAAGGGGAGTGAAGCTTGTTGCTTACCTCGGAGGATGAAGTTTGCTAGGACGGCGAAGAAGAGGAGCGCTGAGATGATCACCGGACCGATGATTTGGTCTGTATGATTGTTCAGAGTCGGGCAATAATGAGGTAATATTGAAAGGAAGGGCGGAGGGAAAAGGATAAAAATGTGGATGGTGACGTACCAAAATGCCCTGGATCGCGTTTCCGGATCATCGTGATGCGTTTCTGGTAGATTGACCATCCATATACCTATCCCATTTAAAATAGATTCAGCTCATGCTAAGAGCAGGAGAGGAAGATGGAACGCACGACGACGCAGATGCTGATACCCGCATAAATGTATGCAAAGTCACGCGCGATGGCATCTTCTGAGGCGTTGAAGAGTGCTAGCGCGAGTGTGCCGAGGAGTACACCGATGTTGAGGTAGGCTATCCATGCTGCAAGAGTTAGAGAATTCAGGCACAGTTCGGTTATTCTTTCTTTGAAATTTGTTGGTGAAGACAAGTACGCACTGCGCTCGTTGGCGAACCAGACTTTACCTTCCACCCTTATGGGCGTTGGGATCTTCTTCGGGATGCGGACAGTGACTGGCACACCGCCGCCTCCACCTCCGCCTCCGGCATCTGTACCATCTTCGTTCACGGTCTCTTCATCCGGAGGAGCACCAGCGTTGTTACCACTAGAGATCGCCTGATATTCATGAACGAATACATCCCCCTCTCCTTCTGGGATCCTATCTGCGCGAGTCTCGCGATCGCGATTCCGTCGGGATGTGTCCGGGAGGGACTGGAGAGCTGTGGATGAGAAGGGTTGGAGGACGGCGTGCCAGGAGCGTTTGAGCAGGCCTTCGTGTTTGGTTTCGGCGTGAGGGTGAGACGAGGAGGAGGCCATGTTTTCGAATTTATTCCGATTTGTTTTGAGGATGTGATGACAGTTCCAAAGCAAAGAAGGAAACCTTGGCTCAGTCGCCCAGTCCGCGGTCACGGGTTCCGAGGAAAGATAAGATTAGATAGCATCAATTTGAACTGAACAAATAAATGACGCGTTGCGATCGTTATTTTTATGCCACCATCTCTCTGACTCAATCAAGACCTCACAGGACCTTACCCGCAGAGAACTCGGCATGAAAACGAAAACTCTAGATCAATTTGATGCTCTCATCTTTGATGTGTATGGTACTCTAATCGTACGTGCAAAGTATTGGTTAGGCTCATCGTCTCATATCCGATACTTCAGGACTGGGAAACAGGCATATACACAGCTCTGAAGCCCGTGCTCGACCGTGTCAGTTCATCCTTCTCTAGAAAGGATGCACTTCTCGCCTTCTTTTCAGTGGAAAAGGACGTGCAAGTCCAACATCCAACCATGCCATATAACAAGCTCCTTGCAGTCGTCCATTCCACCTTTGCTACACGTATCGGCACAGCGTCCACTCCAGAGGAAGATGACGCGTTTGGAAGCTCCATATCGAAATGGCCTGCATTCCCTGATACGGCGGAGGCACTTGCGTCACTCAAGAGGCACTACAAGCTGATCGTCCTCTCCAACGTCGATAATCATTCCTTCAACACATTCTCGCGGCCGATCCTGGAAAGTAAAGGCGGGACATTCGATATCGTGCTGACTGCGCAAGACTTGGGGGTATACAAGCCCGATCCAGCGAATTTTAAAGCTGCGCTGCAAGCTATTGAAGATGGATTTGGAATCGGGAAGGAGAAGGTACTTGTTACGGCGAACAGCCTATTCCACGACCACGAACCTGCGAATGCACTGGGTATATGCAGCGCCTGGATCGAGCGAGAAGGGGCGACGATCGGCGTTGATTCTGGCAGTTCAGCGACGTACGACTTCCGATTCAAGACGTTGGGCGAGATGGCCGAGGCGAGTTGACTACATGACATGATATGATGTAACTGGTGATGGCATATCCCGATAAAGTAAAATGGACCATCAAACTGCCATACAAAGGAATAAATGCACACGTGATATTACATCTGGGATCTTCTCGATCGTTCCTCCCGTTTCGGTGTATTTCCTGTTCTCTTATATACCACCTTCTCAATCTTCAACTTCGCGAGATTACATTCTACCATCCATCCTCATAGCATAGACTCACACACCCAATCATGGGCAAAGACTACTACAAGATTCTTGAGGTCCCTCGCGATGCTTCCGACAACGACATCAAGAAGGCATATCGCAAGGCAGCCCTCAAGTACCATCCAGACCGTAACGCGGGCTCAGAGGAATCCTCTCAGAAATTCAAAGAAGTAAGCATACATGTTCGTTGTGTTTGTTCTTCGTTACTGACTCTTGTGTTCTGATAGATCTCTGAAGCATTCGAGGTCCTCAGCGATAAAGACAAAAAAGCCGTCTATGACCAATTCGGTGAGGAGGGCCTCAAGGGCACTGGACCTGCCCCAGGAGGAGGCGCAGGTGGCCCATTCGGTGCCGGTGCAGGTGGGTTCCCTGGTGGAGGCACTTCGTTTGGCGGCTTCCCAGGTGGAACGACATTCACGTTCACCTCTGGCGGACCGGGTGGAGGTGCCCGTTCTACACGCTTCTCTCCCTCAGATCCGAATCGTATATTCGAGTGAGTATCTAATTTATGCGTGATTACTTTTTTGGTTGAGAGTACTGACATTATATTTGTGTAGGCAATTCTTCAAAGGTATGGGTGGCGGAGGCTTAGGAAGTATGTTCGGCGGAATGGACGAGGACGAGGACGATGGACATACGTTCTTCATGAGCAATGGCATGCCAGGTGGAATGCCTGGCATGAATGGCATGAGCGGAATGGGAGGAATGGGAGGAATGGGCGGAATGGGTGGCATGCCTCGCAGACCCCAAGCTCAACAACGCTCTCAAACCCGACCGAGCACACCTGCAGAGCTCTCCGAAATAACACGTCCTCTCAGAGTCTCGTTAGAAGACCTCTATACGGGCGCGACGAAGCACCTCAAAGTCGGGAGGAAGCTATTCAACGGGCAGACGGAGGAGAAGGTGCTCGAGATCGCTGTCTTACCTGGGTGGAAGAGTGGGACGAAGATCCGCTTCCCGCGTGCGGGGAACGAGGTCAGTCCAACTGGAGACGCGCAGGACTTGGTGTTTGTTGTCGAGGAGAAGCCGCATCCGCGGTTCGAGCGAGACGGGAGCGAGCTCATCGTCAAGGAGAAGATCCCGCTTGTTGATGCGTTGACGAATATCGGCGGTGGAGTACGACATATCGAGCACCTCGATGGAAGGAAGGTGCCTGTTCCACTCCCGCTGGGTGTGATTAAGCCGGGCACGGAGAGCCGTGTACCTGGTGAGGGGATGCCGATTAGGAAGGAAGGGAGCGTGAGGAGGAAGGGCGACTTGATTGTGCGGTGGGAGGTTCAGTTCCCTGATCGGTTGACCCCTTCGCAGAGGGAGGGTGTGAGGAAGGTGCTTGGTTGAACGTATTGGTTTTCGCTTTCTGACGGACCATGAGCACGACAAAAAAATCATCACGTTTCTTGATCTGTAATTCTTCCCTTCCCTCCCTTCCCAACCTTTTCTCGTTTGTTTCACTCCGTTGTTGTAACTTCAAGTCATCACACCATGATATTTCCTTTTGTAATTTGTTTTCTCATATCTTAGTCTTAAAAACGCAAGTGTACGATAGATACCCTTACAATGAGCATCCGGCTTTGAATAGGACGAAATGCCTGTTAGTGGGAGAAGAGCAGCACGTATGATTCATCTATGTGATTCTAGTATCATATTGATTGTGAGAAATACGTGGGATGAAACCAAAATCTCGTATCACACGAGTAAATCGTCCAGATATCAAATACTGCTCCGTTTCAACAAACAGCCTGTGTATATAACTACTACAAAAGATATCCGTACGTACGAAAGGAATGTATGACAGACGAGATCAATATGTAGATAATCCCAATAGCCTTGTGTGAGCCTCCCGCGTAGTGTTCGAATCCCTTGCACCTTATAGAGGTAGGACTAGTCCTGGGGGCACGGGATCGTTGATTCATCTGCCGTTCCCTTCGAATCGCATATGTCTGGGAATCTTTGAGGTCCTCCCGCGAGAAACTTTCCACACCGAGCGATCGAGGAGCGTACATGTAGAAATGCGTGACAATTTAAATACAAGTCAGTCGAATATTTGCAAGTTGCGTTATCCTGATCCGAGTATGTGTGTATAATACGTACTCGTCTGAAGGCCCGAGGGACTGGCCGGGCATTCACTTGCATCATCGCACCAGGCATGAGACACAGAAGGAATGCGAGGAAAAGGACTTGGAGCATGGTGAAAGCAGCAGCGGTCTGTCGGTGCGGCATGATTGTTGTCGACAAACTGGGTTGAACTGGATGGTGCAGGCGAGTCGAACCAGTGAAGGGAAAAGTGTACGAAGGACGAAGACTGAGGGTAGGAGATGGACAGGGATTTATTATAAGAGTGTGGTTCCCTATCTCAACTCCGGTCACAGGTCTAGGTCCATCGAATATATCAATTCTGAGGCGTACCACATTCCGACCGTCTTGTTAGTCGTTATTGCAAAGCGCGTTTCAGAGATGGGCGACGCAACGAAAGCAGATTCTGTTGAAGGATCCGTGACTTGGTGATCGTTGGATCATTGGATGCGGGAGCTGTTAGATCAACGATCGAAGAAATGAGCTGGTTACTTACCTGATGATCTATGATCATAACTGAAGTACTGATGTGTCGTAGATGCAGAGACATCTCGTTGCTGCCGGATCAACTGAGCATCAAGTTCTGACTAGACGGGAACCATCTTTCTCCCATTGAAGACGACCGATGAAGGCATTAAAGAGATGAACAGAACCAGAGGAAGAGGGTGAAGCGGATTTTCTTTACAGGATACATCATAGATGCCCTCACAAACAGCATAGAGCTCTGATACAAAAGACATGCTGCTGAGGTGGCCGCGTAGTTGTATTCTCCTCTTCCATCCTTTGAAGGACCTATAGAGGTTTTCGAGTAGACGTTTGTTGGTTGCAAGTAATAACTTCTAGATCTCGCCGCTGAAGCACAGCGTGTTGAATGTAATGGATGACACATGCTCATGACTCATGACCGAAAAATATTCTATTATAGTTTTTTTTTATCTGTAATTATTCTCAGTGCCCCTTTCCCCTACCTTTTCTCATTTCACTTCATTGTCGTAGTCCCGAAGTGCGATATTCCACTACGCTATTTTTCCTTTTGTGATTTGTTTTCTCATATCTTAGTCTTTGAAAGTGCAACTGTGCGATAGATACTAGGGCTCCGCAGCGTATCGTATATAGCGTATACGATACGGCGTATACGCTATACGTGCGTATGCGTATCAGCTCAAGCAACTGGATTATACGCCCGTATGCGTATGATATTTTGGAAATTTTGGCGTATATGGCGTATACGTGCGTATATTTTGGGGCCTGAAAACAGTAAGAAATCTCGCACTCGAATGAGAAATCAAATCTGCCTCTTTGCTTCGAAATTAGACATAACTCACCGAAATCTTACTGTTGGGTGTGTGGCCACTGTCTCTAGTACACGTCCAGCATAATATTTAGAGTTGTCTCGCTTATAATGCAAAAATTACGTAATTTCATACTATCTGACAGAATTCTGGCAGAACCTCGTCATTTGTGCACAAAAATTAGTATTTGTATTAGGTGTCTCACCTTAAGGAACGCAACCTTAAGGAACGCAACGAAAGTATTTCTAATGCACAAACATGATGTGCAATGGTCAGAATGTTGTGCTGTTGGTGTGGACCCGTATATGCCGTATACGCCGTATATATACGCGCGTATCCGTATCTCAGTTCAAAATCAAATATACGCTCGTATTTTATACGAGCGTATGCGTATATGCCTAAAATTATACGCGCGTATCGTATACGATACGCGCGGAGCCCTAATAGATACCCATGGACATCGAGCTTTGAATATGACGAAACACTATTCTGAGAGAACAAAGGTGAGTGTGTCGTGATCACTCCAGGCAATCGTCGTAGTATTATTCATATATCGAGCGCTACTTAGTGAGGGAGATTACATCCGTTTCAACCAGCGCCTCCATAGAACGAGTCAAATATGAAGCATTCGTACAATATATATATGCGACACGTTAGTAAACATGTAACCCCAAATCCCAATAACCGAGATGGATCCTCTACCGTGGTATTCTGATCCCCTGCAACTTCAGTGGTAACTCTAGCACGAGACCTTTGACTCGTTTGCCGTTTCCTTCGAATTGCATATGCTCGGGTTTCTCGAGGGTCCTCCTGCGAATTGCTTCTCGTGTCAAAGGGTCAAAGAAGAGCATACACAGAGAAACGTATGAAAATTTAGGTATAAGTCATTTGAAAAAGTTGCAACGCGAAGCAAGTTCAAGCATGTGCGTATTGTACGTACTATTGAATCGAGAAGAGGTTGGGGGACGGGTAGGGCATTCACTTGCATCATCGCACCGGGCTTGAGCGCCAGAAGGAATGTAAAGAAAAGGACTTGAAGCATGGTGAAAATGATGTTCAGTTGGCGCGACATTGTTGTCTTCACGTTGCGTGCAGGATCTGACTAGATGGTGAATACGAATTAGTATATAAAAAACGGACGTTGTGAGAGCAGAGGATGGAAGAGCATTGCCTACAGGGGTATGGCGGTAGTAGATTATTGGCTAGAACTGAGCGTAGGTGGTTTATGATCGTGTTGTGTTGAGTTTGACTCGGAGTCTGGGTTTTAGGACTCATGGATTGGAGTCATCCTTTTATACCAACAGAAAAGCACTGCGAAACACCAATCTCTTTACCTCGATCCTAGCGCCGTATCAACTTATTCGGATCCATCTGACATATAACTTGCCACATTACAACCATCGTTGTTTTCGTGTGAATTTCGAGTGCATATGATGCATTTGAAGCAGATTCCGTTGAAGGACCTGTGCTCGGATCATTAGGTATGTGGACTGTCAGGTCAATGATCAAGAAATATCTGACATCGAACGTGATCTGTGATCATGAAGCAATGCTCTGCTAGAAGAAACATTGATGTGCGTCTCGAATGCAGACATCTTCGTTGCTGTCGAGTCAACTGAGCATCAAAGTCGAAAGGAGAGGGATTTCTTATTTTCTAGTTGCTCAGGTGGCGAGAAACCACCGCAGGATTAAAAGAAGAGTGTGAAGTGGATTTATTTAACGGTAACATCATAGATACGCTCGCGGCGAGCAACGAGCTTTGATGCGACAGATATGCCGCAGGTGGGAATTGTACTAAGTGACTTCATGGCCGTCTAGTTGTATCCTCCCCTTCCATCCTCCTCAGGACCTGCAGAAGCATCTCTGGCCTTCTCAAGAGTCAGCGCACGAGCAGACCTGGCATCCTATTGAAAAGTTTGCCAAGAAGGTACGAAATCTTTTAAGTAAGTGCTTTTCGGTTGTGTGTATGATAATTTCTCACCGCTGGAGCAGAGCGTACTCCCATCAAGAGGATAAAAACTGACAGAAGCACGAGGTGAATGCGCTGCATTGCTGGGTGAACAGTCGAACTTCAGTGAGCTGGTGATTGCGCATTTTTGGATCGACTTACTTGATTGTTGGAACGTTGTAGAGATTTGGTACACGCAACGATACTTGTTTCTGATAACCACGAGTATGCGGTGAAGAATGAAGTTAGGGATGCTGTTAGGCGTACAGGTCGTTGCTGCGAATTAAGCTGGGATGTTCTTCAACACTTGAAAAGCAGAGATCTTTATAGGCTAGAGTTTAGTGCCGAAAAGAGAGTTCGTCTGCACTTAGATACGAATCAAAATAGAAGTTGCATGGTTACAGTTGGAGCATCAGCCGCTCACCTCGCCAGAGTTTGACGAGAAAAGAACGCTTGCTTGACAGTAAGAATAGAACGCTCGCTTTGCTAGTCGGAATTGTCTCGTCCATGCGACGGACACCACCATCAATGTTTTTTCTCAGCGACATACCATTATCATTGGTCTATTCCAAGATGTTCTGTGTCAAATGAGCGCCGAATTTTCATGTGGCGCGACATCATACAACCCCCGAAGTCGACTGGAAAGCCTGCTTCCAATGGTTAGATGACTGGTCACGCTCAGATATAGCATAGAGATCTGAATGAAATGCCATTCCGAAACGGAGGACCCCCAAATGCATTCTATATCAGCACAACTTCGTCCGAATGATTTTCTGCGTTGTGCGGCCGGACAGTGTGATAGAGACAAATGATATTTTTCATTTCGAGCATTACCTATATTGAAGGAAGGTGTTCGCGAGAAGAATGTTTGCTCTCGCTTTCGGGTACGACACCGAGAGATTTACGTAGCTCTTCCTCCTGCTTGTCGAGCATCTGCTCGATGCCCGCGAAAGATTTGGGCTGACCCGGAGCCCACCGATCGTAGACGGGCTCTCGCTTGAAAGCTATTTCTGCTGTCATGATCTGTCGCAGACGCCCGGCATTTCATGTAAGCTTAGAAGTTGCCGGGAGTGACTTGAAGCACCTACAAGGATATCAGCAGTAAGACCTTTGATGGGCGATACCGTACTTCGAAGGCGATGCATTCGATAGCCGAAGCCAGGCATAAACTGGGCATCGGATGCGTTCTGCAGAAACAGAATTTATAATCAAACGTAGCCCAGCAATAGAAAAGTAATCACGTATAAGTCTTCGAGATATGGCCAATGTTCGCTGCCCAACTCTGATAGCTGAAGGTCTTTAGCTAACGAAGGATCAAGAATCGCTTCGAGTGGATGGTCGAAGATTTGATCCACCTCGCCCTCGCAAGGCGTCAGAGAGTCCAATATGCTCAAGTTGGAGAGAAGAGCAACTACCGGAGTGACAATCAGACGATATTTGGATAAAGACGGTCGTAACAAGCACAGCACGTGTATGCCAGATGACCGACGAGGCAAGCCAACCTCTTCGTGAGCTTCCCGATACTAGAAAAGATGAATATAATTTGATCGAAGGAAACGATGGGAGAGCCTTACCGCAGTGTCAATAATATCCACGTCAGTATCGTCACATTTTCCTCCGGGCAAGGCAGTTTGACCGGGATGAGAGCGAAGTTTCTTCGAACGGGTTGTCAGGAGAACATGTAATTCTCCTTTCTTCTCGTACAATAAGACCAGAACAGCAGCAAGTCTGTTTGTGGGATATTTGGATCTGATAAAATTCGCAGGAGTAAGGATAGGATTTAGATTTGGATGACTGAACGGGCACAGACAGGTCAAACTCCTCCGGTTTGTGGCTTAGTAAACGAGTGATGGCTGTCCATGACTTGGGAGAGAGCTTGTTGAGAATATCTTCAGGTACGCCAAAAGAAGATTGGCTGATACTCTTCACGTCCATGCCACCCAAGCGTACTGGAGGCTAGTAAACAAGCTTGCGGTGTGGGTGCAAGTAGGTGCAAGTTGATTGGCCATGTGAATCACGGATGAGGTTGTTGTTTACTGTTGTTGACGTCCGTCAGTTCCGTTCTTGTTTTATCGTGTGACGCGTGACAGACGCTCCGAAATCGACCTCAACAATTCTTGCCTCCTACTCACATTTTTTTGGAGTTTCTTGCAGGTTCTTCGTGCATTTCTTGCTTATTTCTTGCTCTATTACGCGTGAAAACTTGGTTGAATTCTCGATTTGCTTATCAGCCACCAAGTTCAACGCACAGTCGGGACGATCTTCAACCATGCCACTGCAACATGCGCGAACACCAGGACAAGGGAATTCTACGAGCTTATTGTCAAGCGTGTTCGTTTTTGTTTCTCGCGAGTTCGACTCATTTGTGAGTAATGCAACTGGGAGACCACCACGCGAGGTTCGTTTGGTTGCATTATAGGATGATTATACGTTGTCTTGACGCGTTGCGATGTAGGACGAAGAGTATGAAGATGATGAAGAATACGACGAAGAGGAGGAGGAGGAAGACGCAGCACCCCAGGCGTCTTCCTCCAAGACGCAGCTGAGATCTCGCGAGACAAGGAGACAGGGAGAGAAAGCAGGGGATGTCAACACTCGCCGCAATAATGATCATGCACGCGATGTGGATGAAGTCCGTCCGTCCATGTCGCGCGCACGCGTGCGTTCGCGATCCCGACGGCATAATACTGACAATGATGATGATGGGAGCATAAAGAGAGCAAAACACGTCGCTTCAAGTCCCTTAACTCCTCGCCCCGTACGAAGGCAACCAACGATCCCAAATGAAGAAGGCAAGTAGCGAATCCAAGATTCCCATCGATCAAACATCCATTCTTCATAAACACATTGGCTATGCTGTTATGCTGATTCGGATCTCTTTTTTAAAGTAGAAGAACTCATTATTTCGGACCGTTCCCGCCCGCCTTCCCCGAAGCCTTCTTCTCCCGTACTGCGCCATAAACGTTCTTTCACAATGCCAGGTGCTCTGTACGATCGTACATCATCTCTCGAGCCATCTCCTGAACCGGATGAGAATAGACCTCGCGTCGTTAGATTTGCATCCGAGGTTACTACGTCTCCATCGCCGCGAAAGCAGCCGGAGACGCCTCGGTCGCCATCGCGCCGTAATCGGAATACGAATGTGGAGGCGGGTCCATCATCTAGCCGCAGGACGACTCCATATAACCAGCGAGTTCGAATGTCGGAGGACGAATCTTTCTCTGGAGATGAGCGAATAATGCCATCGTCTCCGACTAAACGTCCTCGGAAGAACAGCTTTGTGCAAGAAGCTATTCGAGTGATGTCTACAGAGAAGAATCCGGATCCGTCTCTGTTACTCCCTCGGTCTCCATCTGCTGTAGTGTGGCCATCGCCTACCAAAGGGAAAGGGCAAGGGAAAGAGCTTGTTTCTCCCGAAGCCATAAATATTGAGGACTCCGGTGAAGAAAGCAATTCAGACAGAGACAGTGATCGCTCTGAACACGCGGATCTCTCTGTTAGAACTAGAGTGAAGGGCAAAGAACGAGAGCTTCATACTGCTAGGCAACAGGAACGAGAGAGGGTGGGTGATGAGGAGAGAAGACGGGACAAGGAGAGAATCCGAGCTTTGGAAGAAGAACTGCGTAAGCTACGCGAAGAGGTAGCTTTACCTTCTATTGTTATGGGAGTTGTTCTGACGTTCTATTTCTCCTGCTCAGTTGGCAAGAAGACCTGTTGCTCCTCAGCCTTACGCAATACCTCCACCCCCACCACCCCCGCCTCCTCCTCCTAAACCTGCCACCCTGTCCCGATCCCAGACGAGTCAGCCTGGATCAACCTTTGCCAATGTTCGTGCTTCGTTGAGACATGCAGGAACACCAGTGGAAAAGCCCATCAATCCGGCTGTGTACGGAGGTCCAGCTGTCCGCAAAGGTCAGCCGACGATTAATCTTGACGCTGACAGAATGACCGCGTTCTTGAGCGAATTAAAGACGCATAGATTGAGGAGAGTTGGTGTTTCTGGGAACGAGAGTCGGTCACAACCTGCAATAAGAGTAAGAGAAGTGGGAGATATCGGCAATAGGACGGAATTTGCGATTAGACCAAGAGAGATTGAAGAAGTCGGGAACCAGTCCGAATTCTTACCAAGACCAAACAGGAGTTTTACTGTCCCGATGCTAAAGGATAGAAGGAGAGCGAACGCTACAATACCGAAACGGGTCGCAGATGCTTCAGAAACGGATACGCGAGTTGGTGAAAAGAGAAAGCACGCAGAGTCATCTCATGAAGCAGCACAGGAATCGATGCGTATGTTTTTCATGCTCAAACGTATAACGCACTTTTACTCATTGATATCATTCCTGAAGCTTCCAAACGGAGGGCAGTCGCCGCGCCTCCCCTATCGACCGATTCCTCAGGTGATTCATTAACGGGCCTCCCTATATCTTCAGTGAACAGATCTAGATTGTCTATGCGCCCCGAACGTGGTAACGGGGTGGCGGCGAATACGGCGCGCGTTCCATCGGCTCGCGCACACATTACTGGCGCATCCGATACAAGCTCGATTTCACGTGTCCTCTCAGGCATACGCGCAGAAACAGAGATCACTACTCCTTCATTGTCATCGGATAATGAGAATGAGAACGTGAGCAATGAAAGTCAAGAAGGTCGGTTACCTCCCACTCCGCCTCCAGAACATTCTATTCCCGTGCAAGGAAAGAGCACAACAGCGCAGACGACGACCGTCGGCAAAGCGCAACCCGCAAGTCATGATGATGCCGAGGATGTGGAAGTTATCGATATGGATACGTATCGGTCCGAGCAAGAGCAAGCTAAGTTGCGCAGTATGGCAAGGGGTCAAGAATCACCGCGGACCTCTGAGACGTTCTCAAGGAGGCCTCCCGCCTCGTCCAGGCTGCTTGATTCCCCACGACGGCCTCGACGGCCTGCGAGGCCACGAGCCATCAGGGAAGTTCAGCATGATGAAGGTGATGACGATGAACCGGACCCGTTGTCTTTGTCGTATATATCTGCCGATGCTCCTTCGTATGATCAGCTTAACGAACAAGAGAGCTACGAGCAACCAAGTGAACTGCGACAGCCGACTATCCCTGAGAGTCCACCGATTCGGCTGCCCATGCGACCTCCACCGGGTACCTTCAAGCCACCACAGAAGCACAAGGCGAACCTGTCCTCGCGTCTTCCTATCCGAAAAGGTTCACAAAAGAACAGGTCGACGAAGGAGACGACACAAGGACCGTCGAGCATGAATACCCTATCATCATCATCATCATCAACTCTCAGGAGACTCGACTCGTTGGAAGCGGAGCTTCGTCGCGCTGAAGCTGAGTATGATGCGGATATCGCCAACGAGGACGTACAATTAGAGAGCGGGACGTTGAGCGGACTCGGAACGCGCAGTCGCAAACGTGGTTTCCTTGCGTTCGGAGGTGCAGCAGGTCGACCTGCTATAGTAGATGATGGTATGCTCCAAGATCTGGAGAACTTGGAGACCTCTGATGAAGAAGTTGTGCAACCGTCTAGGAGGATGCGGCGGGCTTCGTCGACTCGGAGGATGTAAGATACTTGATTTTCTCTTCCTAGTTCAATCTTTATTTGTGTGGATAATTTGATTAGCGCCTCTGTAAATTATTCTTGTCTTTTCACGCCTTATTTGAGCCGCGATTTTCTGTCAATTTTGTATTATAATAGTTTGTCTGTGTATTAACGCCTTTTTATTTGATGATATTGACCGGACTTTACGGATGTTCTAGAGCCAGGGACAACACGTGAAGCATGCTTGTGGCTGTGAAGTGTCCAAATTTGGAAAGAAGTTGAACCCAGCACGGGATCGACGCATGTACTCCGATCCGAGAATTATATTATAATCAGCCCCTCCTCATCATATACGGTCTCCACCCGCAGTATACCATATTGATCAAGTTCAACTTGGCTCAGAACTACCACCATTATCGACGCTCTATGCCCATACAGAACCTATTGAAGGAACTGTACATGACAAAATAATCAGGACGATTTGGGCTTATGAAGCGTTGTCACTGGACGACCCCTTTCTGGTGCACGAATCTGTATATACTTATTTGTGCAATCGGTGTAGTCGGCGCATTTGTTTCTCAACCAAGGCGAGCAAAATGGTTTGATATATTTGGAGGAATGTAGGACTAACAGGAAATTAAGATGGGGCCAGGCTGTCGCAGTTGTCGACAACTTGCTCTACGTGTATGGAGGCAAGACAGACCAATTTGGTTCATATTCGTACACGTCGGCGCCAACGACGAACGACCTCTTCGCCCTTGATCTTTCGCAAGGTTTTGACCCTACATCTCCGCCATGGAACTACGTCTGTGGTTCAGAGAACTTGTCGTCGAGACAAGGTCAACAACTGGCCTGGCACTCCCTGTCTGCGTACAACACCTCGCAACTTTTATTATTTGGAGGGGATGGAGGACCAAACTCGCCTATTGTGCTACCTAGCCAGGCGAACTCCGCACAGTTGCTCGATGTTAGTGATTCAAGCGATCCGACATGGATTAGTGAGCAGGAAGGTTGGGCTGGACAACCGAGTCGGCGGATACACCACACTGCGACTTCAATTGGAGGGAAGGTGTACCTCATCGGTGGGGAGAGGGATGATGGATCGACCTTTGGCTACTCAGACCACTACGCATTCGACCCAAGCACTCCGAGCTTCACACAGCTTCCGACGGACAACGGTCCGCCGGATATTTATGGACACGGTTCGGTCGTACTTTCAGATGGGCGTCTACTCGTCTTTGGTGGCTATTCACAAAGCGAGTCCAGCCTTGTGCCGTTCTCGACCATATGGAGCTTGGATACACGCCAGTCAGACTTGTCATGGACTACGGAAAGCGTATCGGAGGACAGCGTTCCACCCGGACGGCGGGCGTTTGCGTATACGTGGCTGGAGGGAGATAGGGTGTTGATTCACGGGGGTTCGGACGCGGAGTTCCAGACTTCGTATAGTGATGGATGGATACTGGACACGACTACGAATCCGATGACTTGGTCGAATGTTTCTGCACTTACTCAGGTTGGCGCAAGGCGCGATCACTTTGCAGTCGAGGTTGGTTCACAAGTCCTCTTCTGTTTTGGTGAGTATCTTTTATATTTCGTTCTATCTACACAGGGCGCTTGTTGACGATGCTACACTACAGGCTATGGAACAAACGCGGGTTCATCCGTCTCTCTGCTTGTGTTCGACTATGACCAGGATGCATTCACGTCATCCTTTGCGCCGCAATCCGGTCCTTCGCTCACCACGCTTCCTGCTCCATCCGGGACCGGTGGTTCTTCATCAGGCGGCTCGCATGGTTCCGGTCCGGGAGGGACAGGAGGCGGTTCCAATCCGACTCATGATTCTGGAGATCCCTCCTCACCTACTGATACTGGTTCGGATGGCGGGAATGAGGACGGTGGTGGTGCAGGTGATGGTGATGACAAGAAGCAAACTGCTGTCATTGCTGTTGCGAGTATATTTGGCGTTCTTGCCATTGCACTAGCGGCGGGATTCCTGGTTATAGTCGTCATTAGACGTCGGAGGTCGAGAAGACAGTTCTACCTTTTGAACAATGAAGACGACCATCCCCGACCTGGTGCTTCTCCCCCTTGGGAGCTTGCGGGTATTGCTATTCTTCCTTGGTTTAAAGCTCGAAGGGCTCTTGCACGAGGGGAGAAGACGCGAGTTGTGGACAAAAGAGAAGGATGGACTGTGCTCGGCCTTGGACGTCCGAGGGAGCGGGTAGACATGCTTGCTAATGAAGACGCCTCTGAGCTTGGGATCGGACGACGCCAACCCGGGAGACTCGGAAGTGGGGACTCCAGAAGCTGGTATAGCTTTCATGACGGTACCTCTGGCCATGAGCGTTACGAAAGCGGCGCCTCAATTGGACGCTTGTTCAGTGGCTCGCTGACATCTTTGAAGAATATCGGATCTGGCGTCCGACGTGTGATCAGCGGTGGAAGCGCCAAAAGCCATGGCCATCAAAGAGAGTGGACAGACATATCGCTTCCTCTGGATCCGTACGGCGCACATGAGGATAGCGAAGGTTTACTCTTGCATGACAAAAACCTTTCCTATGGTGTCAAGAATTCATTGGACGAGCTCGAGGGCGATATCGGGCTTGCCGCGAGACCGAGGGGAGGGAAGGAAAGCTCGAACTCCTCGGAATACGTTGATCCATTCCAGGACCAGGTGGAAGGCGAAGTGCTGTTTGATGTCTCTCCGTCTGCGATGAAGCGCAGCTCTCTGGATGGTTCAGAACCTTCATCTAGTAATGCTCAGAGCCAAAAGGAGGTTAACGCCCGCTCTTCTCAATCAACTCTTTCCCAAGCATCCGTACTCCCCCAACTACCTCCCCTTGTTCCGGCGACATCAAAAAGTACGTCGGACGGCCCATCCTCCTCCTCGTTATTAGATGGCAGCAATGCAGGACACAGCACTTCCTCGTCACAACATGCCGCATTGTCGCCCACCTCATCCACCCGTCCACGAACATCCTCTATTATCAATTCGTCTGCGCCTCCGAGCAGTCCAGTGAAGCGTTCTGACTCGTGGTGGACGCGATTCAAACGCTCACGAGCTGGCTCGTTCCGCGAGAACTCACAGGATCTGGGGAGGACTCCATTCTCAAGATTAGACCTAGACTTCCGAGATCCAAACCCGCCTCCAGGACGGTTAGGAGCAATTAAGGAGGTGAGCGGTGGATCTTCTGGGGCTGCTGAGTCTCTGCGGGCTTCACGTATCGGTCAACCTGAGGAAAGCCAGGAGAAAAAGACAAGGAGTGGCTCGGGTTCGGTTGAAAGACTATATCTGGCAAGCGGACACGAGCAGAGCACAACGTCGCTGAAGACGAGTCGGACGGCAGACTCAGCTGCGCTTGAGAGACTGGCTGGGAAGATGGATGTTGCGTTCCGGGAGGCGACCGGGACGTCCATCGATTGCGGATCGAGCTTCTCGGAGAGTATTGGAAGGAGAGCGAGCCATGAGCGCGATACGACGTGGTCGACGCTTGGATCTGGACGGCATACTCTAGAGGGCTCGGAAGGCCAGGATATCGTAGATGGCGCGGTGCTTGATGATGGAGGACGAAACATCGTGCAATCACCAACGGAAATCGCCACGGCGCCACATTCGCCTTCTGATCGAACAGTGGAGTCTATTAGAATGGTCTCGCAATCTCTTCCTACATCTTCCCCCCTATCTACTACGAGTCTGAGTGCGACTCTGAAAGGTCTGAAAGGCAAGAATCCCATATCTCCTGGGACCGTTGCTACGCGCGTAGCGGACTACGAGCGACACATGTCTCTTGAAATATTCTCATCTCCAGAAGCCACACCTACACTATTTTCTCCTTCCCCCATCAGTTCAAGAACACCAAGGTCGCAAAACAGCTTAACGACGCCCATGTCTGCTACACCTTCGCCTACGCCGAAGCCAACTGCGAAGCGGAAAGTAACGAATGTGAAGTATGGACTTGTACAGCGTCCGGAGCTTTTCATTGCGAATCCTGATAGGGATAGTCATTCCATCGGCGGCTCGTCTGATACATGATACTGCGATCCGGGCCTGCATTTCTCCTTCCCTCCCCTTCCTTTCCCTTTCTTGGCTCAAATGTTATTTATCCCTTTTTGATTTCTCTTTGTGTAGTCTGTTGATTGAGGGACGGATGGGCCTGGATGCTTTGGGTTCTTGATTGCAATTTTCCGTACTGTTCTTGCGATTCTCTATGCGCACATCGCTATCCACATTTTCCTGTTTCTTCACTGACTTCGCGCGTTACGACTTATTGACGACACGGACACCTCTTTCCCCTTTCCTGAGCTGCACACACGACTGGCACCTAGCTGCAAGACTCTAGACCTTTTGTAACTTGATAATGTCTGGTTTTTCCACGTGTAATGTTTGTAGGGACTGCAGATGAATAGAAACGACAGAGAGCATACAATCTGTTTTCGTGGGAAGTTCTATAGTGAGAATGATTGAATTGACCACATTTACCTAAGCTTAAAACGTGGGTAATTTTCAACCTTGGAGCAACATGATTCTGAACTTTATACGCTACGATCAATTCCTTCAATAACCATCATCAATGCTGAAGGACTCCGGTTACTTGCTTCATTTTTAAGAATTCGCGAATTGTTCTACAGAAGTACGAGGAGTCAGAGGTCTGATACTAGCACCCCTATTAGCGTTCTGGAATTCCGAGGCCCGAGTCGAGCTACTTGGATTTCGAAGGGTGGCTGGAGAAGAATATCAGCGGTGGCTGTTCGCAGGCGATTTCCTATCTGGGAAGGATAATACTAGTCTAGGGCTCACCCCGGTTCTTCTTCCTTGCTCCTTCTTCTCCAGATCTCTGATGCTGACATCGCGTGCTTCTTTCATTGCGTAAGTGCTACGTGTGGATAAAGTGAGGCGAACTGAAAGGGTCGCGTTATCAGTCTGTCGGATGCCTCCTTGTTCCCGGCGAATGCTTTGCTTGGTTTTGCTAACTGGCTTGCACCGATGAAGACGGATGTGACGTAGTCCCGATCCAGTCGAAGTAACTTTCCTTTTCCCTCATGATGAATAGAATAGACGAGTCGCCGTATACTGGGTCTCGGGTCAGGTTTGAAACCATCTCTGAGCTTCACGTGTTGCTTCTGAAGTTCTCGTCTCGCGCTTTTTTCGGGTAACTGGATAACAGAAATTGCTGTGGGTATACATGTGGCCTGAGATTAATGTTCCGTTGACGTGCTCGCTTCCGATAGTTTCTCGATATGCCTGGTTCAAGAATAACCCTGCGGTAAGTGCTAAATGCTCCACGTTATCGGGGAACTGTCCGGTCTGCATTCGAATATTATTATTGGGTTTCCCTCTTTTCTGGATGTGAAAAGAACCCATTCGTATACCAATATATCCATGCACGATCATCGATCTTGAGGAATAATTAAACCTGATCTCCCAATCAAGTCGATTTAGAGTGCTAGTCGGACTACCGCGGTAGTGAGATCGTCTCATACCGATACGCCCCTTTAAGCTTGTGTATCTCTCTCCGTTCGCCGCTGCGTTGAGTAATTATCTTCTGCTGTGATACAGAATATTTTCAAATACAACGATCTGGAACCCTTGGCACCAGTTTCAAATAAAATGCAATAGGCAAGTTAAAAGCCTCCTGACGCCTGCGGGGTCAAAGTAGTCCTGGATTCATTGTAAACACCGCCGTCGCGGATTCGATACTGCAATAAAATATTGATATCATATCATTGACAGCCGTCCAGTCGAGAGCATTGAGAGCACCTTTGCACCGACTCATCAGTTCCACTCCGTGACTGTTCTAACTGTCATATTCAAACCTGTTTGTCCCTGATGCCTTTATTGTTTTATTTGACGTTTCAAAGACACCGTCGCACGCATTTGAATATGGGTGTTGCCCTCAAAAACGGAAAATGTCTGCAGAAGGGCTAGATAAAGCAGGTTCGATCATCGCCTTTGGTGGAAAGGGGTGACCTCGGTGATCCGTTCTTTGGTCAGCAAATGTTCACAGATGGCAGAGAGTCAAACGCCACCACGCTTGAATGAGCTCGGTACCAGATGCTTCCATAGATAGATTTATCGCGCGGGTGAGGGTATTCTCCGTCTCCCAGGTTCCCAAGTAACGCATTCTCCGCCGGGCGAGAAAAGAGTGATGCGCGAAGGGATCGTCAGTGGGTTTCCGCGGTCACGACTGCCGCTTCTTCTACTCACGGATCTCTTACTGTGCGGATCCAGTGAATAATGCCGCTACTTGATTATGTTTAGTGGTGTTCATCTGATCTGAGCTGATCTCGGAGTCTGAGAAGAATTTAGAACTACTGAGGATCAGATCTCGAAACGCCTTGTGGACACCAGATCGAACACCGAATAAGATGAATATGGAAACAGAGGGAGCTATGCGAGTGACGGCACGCTCGTATGGCCGATGGGAGACCTGACCTAGATTCTGGCTACTCATTGTGTCGGCAATGATGATTGATAGTTGATGATGTTTCAGTTTGTTCTGTGGAAAAGAAAAGGAGACCGAAGAAGGCAGGAGACCCTAGACTCATAGTCATCTTGTTCTCAGATTTTACGTGTATTGGAATCTGAGCTCGGTCGCATCGGGGATGGCAGAGTTGCCATGGTTTTTCAAGGATGGAAATTGTTCACGCTTGACATGTCGAAAGAATCGTATCATTAATCATTGAATCAGATGCGAGGATTGTTGGAGAATGCCTGCCACAATAAGAAGTTATTGAATTTTCAGCATTACGGACCTGATTTCAAGCGCATAATGCAGTCATGCCACTGGATTGGAGGATTGAGATCTGTGTTTCATATAATACAAATTGTTTCTCGTTGTCATGCTTTTCCCTCTAAGCTTCGTTAATGGTCTTGATGTACTCCTCGGCGAATTCTTTCGGAGCCTTCTCGAGGATCTGAACACATCGCATTCATTGAGCATCCTTAATCTTGTGTATCACATTTACAAATTGGATCACGAACCTCTAGGAGTTTCTCCACGTATAATTTCTGCGCATCCTCCTTTGAGGTCCCCTTGACCTCGGACCAGGCGTCCCTGAATCGATAATAAATCTTAGTTATTGTTTCATAGACAGAGCAACGAATGAGCATACCATTTGGCCTTGCCGGTGAAGTCAAGGAGACCTGACGGACGAGGCACGTCAACATCGCCAATTGTAGCTGGATAAACGAAAATAGACCGTGTTAGACAAAAGATAATGACACAGCGGATGCAATGCGGAAACTCTATAGCTTATCCTGAGGCCGAAGCAGCCGCGATCGCAGCTGAGTCGGCGGAGTAACTGACCTTGCTTGTAGTACTTATAGAACTGAATGCGCGAGGCGGCCGTTAGCATTGACCGACAGGTTCAGGGTAGCGAAGAGCGACGCACAAAAAGCTGTTCATCCTGAGTGGGCTTGACCGGGCCATCTTTAGGTAGACCCTGGACAATCTCAACGGCTTTCTGGAACTTTGCTTCGTAGCTCATTGTTTTGATGGCGATGTGGACGATTCTCAGGAGGATGAAGACAAGAGAAAGAGAGAGAAGATGGTAGACGACGATCATCGTTTCTGTATTTGGAAATATCTTATCTTCTCGCTGATTGCCGAGTACCATTGTGCCAATCTTCTAATTTTCTGTAAATTTCGCGACATTGCCGTTCTCGACGACGACACCGCGAGCGAATCGCAGGATATTTCTGTGATTGAGAGGCATATATAGATACTCTGGACAATTTCTCATAGTGACAGTGTATCGCGGTTAACAATTACTTGATGGACCCTGTTACATAAGCAGGGCTTCATTCTTGATGCCTCGTGGAACAGGAACATCTGGTCGGGTCGCAGCCACTCAGATTCCGTCGTCGACGGTCGTCTTTTTTAAATACCCAGAAAATACCCTTATTAAATAATGTCGTCGTCGGTGCAGAGTCACGGAGGGAGCAGTGGCTCGGCACCGCCTCCAACTCCCCAAGAAATCACGAGGAAGTTATCGGTGCACAACAGACCCGCCAAGGTGCGTGTTTGGCCCATAGGCGCATCAGTGCATTCCTGGCCTCGCAACTCTGCTTTTCTCCCATTCTCTGACTGACGATCGTCTTTTTCCGGAAATCACGCTCCTGTTTCGCTCCTTCGCCTCGCATGATGGAATCCGTATGTCGTTTATCTCGGTATTATGTTAGACGCGACTGATGTAACGTGCGTATCTGTAGATCCAGCCCGTCCATGGTCTTAGTCCGCCAGCGCTGTCGGGAACCGAGAGCGATTCAGATACGTTCTTCTCGTCAGAGCATTCCCCGCTTGCAACTAGCCCCCCTGCTGGTGGATCGCATCCTCAACCTATCATTTATCCTCACGGCCATGGACAGAATCACAGCCACAGCATGTCCCTTGGACTCTCGACCAGTGTATCATCGAAGCCATTATCCTCCATTGCAGAACGTAGGAGTGGGAGTGGGGATGAGGAATCCGATGACAACGAGGAGGTGGACGAAGACTGGACGCAAGACCATAATGCAACCGAGGTAGCGCGTTCTCGGAAGCAAGACGGGGATACTGTGATCAAAACAGGCTACCTATATAAGAAGGGGGAACGGCGCAAGGTACGCTACCACAGCAGCGAGAGTACCCCGTCACTTTATCTTATAGTTGTATAGACATGGAAGAAACGCTGGTTCGTTCTCCGGCCAGCTCAGCTTGCCTTCTACAAGAATTCTGCCGAATATCAACTACTCCGCCTTCTTGATCTCGTGGACGTGCATTCCTGTTCAAGCATTGAGCTGAAGCGACATCCGAACAGTCTTGTGCTCGTGTCTCCCAGCCGCACGTATTATCTTCAGGCGAACTCGGAGCAAGAGATGCAGGACTGGGTGCAACGTGTAAACGAGGCTCGCGAATCCCTCCTGGGAACCTCTACCCAGAATAGTGCAACAGTAGCACCAATTCCTATTCCAACCGCAGCAAGTGGTTCCCGTGATCCGAATACCGCTTCACAGTCGCCTGGTGCGATTTCGGGTAGAGGTGCTCCAACACCATCTCCGCCTTCAGCTCGAAGCATTGGCTTCGCTGGTCCAGTCACATCGGACTCAGAATCTGAGGACCAGGTGCAAGGTGAGGTTGCAAAATCCTCTGGCACGGGCACTTCACCATCAAAACCTCAAACGGGAAGTACCGCAAACAAGGATGCGTCCAAGATTATTCTTTCTGGTTACCTGATGAAGAGTCGCTCCAAACGCAAAGGCTGGAGGAAGAGATACTTCGTACTTACAAGTGACACGTTATTCTACAGTGCTAGTCATATGGTTCGGTGTTCTCGCTGAAGTGCTAGATCTCAGACTGACGTCATTTTATGATATATTTATCCAGGATACGAAGCGCCCGCGCTCTATTGAGCTTGCGCAAGTTATTGATGCTCTTGAATATGATTTATCGAACGATAAGAATCACTCCAGTGGCTCTAACGCGATCTCACCTCCTGCGATTCGAGAGAGTGAAGACAGTCATGGACATGAAGCCGACTCTGCAAACGCCGGGTTCACAGGTACGCAGTATGCGTTCAAGATCGTAACTAAAAAGCGACCACTGCTATTGTGCGCTCCGAGCGAGGCTGAAGAAATCAAGTGGCTGAGTGCTGTGAGGGCTCTCATCGCGCGGCGCTCGAATCCACTAGGATCGACTGGTAACGCTCAGCAAAATGCGACGACGATCCCGGGCGTCGCGGATGGTAGCACATCCACTGCTGGAGTTAATGCTTCGAGTTCGATGGCTGTGAGAAAACGCAGCGCAAGCGGGGCTAGCGGCCTGCCGCTCGCTCGGGATGACCACACACATCACTGAGACAGAGTCGACCCACGCTATGCATTCACCACAACCTCCTTTCTACGCGGCTCAACCATCTTCCTCGGCCATACGGTAATATTCTCACAGCACCTGCCTAACGGTTTCGAATATTCAAACCCACCTGTACTGGATCTACCTATTATTTCTATTTTGCTTCGTTCTTGTCTTTTTCGACCACACACATGATTGTGAGACCCACAAAAATACTTGTCTAATTCTAAGGTCATTTCAATCTCTTTGGTTTCTTCTTTTATTTCCGTAGTTTACTTATGGCCTTTGTACTATCCTCTTTACGAGATGTTTATTTGACGTCGATTTCCCGTTTGACTCGGAGCCCCTTGAGCTACGGACGTACCCCACAGAAACCCTCTAGTTACTGCCAAAGCTTTGAATACTCCGGGGGATGAAATACAGATGGGGCGAGAAATCGCGATGTTGGCAGAGGCGTTACTGGGTGGAGAAGCGTAAGATTTGGTCAGATACTACGAACAGCTTGTTTCTCGATGGGGTTAGGCGCTCTTTGGCGATGGCCCTCGTTTTGACACTTTTTCTGTGTGTAGGCGACGAAATCGGACCACTGGTACCAGAAAGGTACCTGCAACAGCTGTCTGCCTGTTACTGAAGCTGGGCGGATCTCGCCAGTCAGTGATTCGACTACTTCTGTCGTGTGGTCTGCTGGCCAATTCCAGCGTGCAAGATGAGTGGAGGCCAGTCCTTGTGTGTGAATATCCGGGTTTCAATACAGTCGACAATCGCTATTTCGAAACTCGTGGAAGGTGTACGGCATAATGTATAAGAAGAGATCTTCTTCTCGGGATAAGCCTCAAGTGTCGATTTGCTAATTTGCTATCAAATGTCTACCCTAGAATTCTGGACTGGAATTTGAATATGGCAGGTGTACGTATACGTTGGAGTAAGATGGCCTGCTGACATGCTGCTTACTGCCAGGACTAGGTGGCCTGCATGAACGAGGGGGAGGTTCGCTTCTGACTCCGACCCGCGTGAAGGAGAAGAAAGTTCAAGTAGACAGAAGGCGGTAGGAATCCAGCTCCTCTTCTGCCTGTACTCATCCTCACTCCTCGAACGCGTGTCGAGTACTTTCATCAGAGTGTGGGAACAGCAGACGGCGTTTTCTTGCTGTGAAACTCTGTCTGGAATAACCGCGGAGGCGTGGTTGACGAGCTTCGATTCGAACAGATGAATAAGATCGAGTTGTGATGATAAGGTCTAGTGGATTCCATCGACGCCCTTGTTCCGCTCCTCAGAAGCGTGTTGTTCTTTTCCAACGAGAGAATAGAACAACTCGGATGGAGCTTCCCTTGCGAACAGTATGTTGCTACATACATACGGCGATGTGCAGGACATTCAGACGTAATTTGCCTAACCGTAGGTAGAGATGAGCCGTTCCGACGTCCAATGAAAATCTCTTGCGGTATTCAGCAGACCACGGTGAAATGGGATCGAGATTTGGGGGGGCACTTCCGTAGAGCTCAGTCAATTCATTCTGAGACAGTTGTATACTCTAAGAAGAGGACCGACATCGTGTGGATACCCAGGTACCCGTCGCAATGTGCGAACGACCGACTTATTCCTCCATCTAGATTGCAAGGAGCTCCAGTCCACAACGCGGACCACCAAGAGTCGGTAAAACTTGGAAATACTGCTTATTTTGCCTTTTATGGAATTCGCCTCTCGCACGTGCAATGAAACGACCTTGTGCATGCTTATTACCTTACCTTCACTCTTCCTCTTCTTCCTTCTTTCGATTCCAGACAGAGAGGCTATGGCTATGCTTCATGTGCTCATCATAATGTCGGCCAAATGAATTTGTCCTCCAGATTAAAGAGTATGTATTGTGGTGCGAGAATATTTTTGGCCAGGACTAGGACGTGGCTGGCTATCGTCACCCGTCAAGCTTATCTACAGCTTAAGACTAAGATCTTTCTGCACGTCTGGCGTGAAGCTTTTTCACTTGCGATTATCTCCTACTTTTGTAATGTGCCTCGACTAAATTGAGTCGAATTTATGTCGTACATTAGAGAGCTTCCAGCCGAGACCAAGAAAGAAAGTTGGTCATTAAATAAGGAAGCGAGTCCATGGAACATCTAGATGAAAATGTGATAGAAGTGCGGACTACTTGTGTCGCCTATTAACAGCTTCATGAATGGTTCCACAGCCATTACGGAAAAGGCAATTCCCGACGAGTGTCACCTACACTCCACTGCCTCTCCTTGATGAACGGACGCTGACATGCAATGGTACTATTGATACGGACATCTGAAGATGAGGAAGGATGCATTGGGCTGGTAATAATCAATGTTTCGCTTTCTCGTTTGCTCGCTCAGATTGGATTCGCTTCATGCTTTCTCAAAACACTGAATGCGTCAGGTCCCGCGTTCGATCCTAGAAAATGGAAGCATGCCCTTCTTTGATATATTCGAATGATACTGGTCCCCTTAGCGTGAAAGCTTGAGCCACGCTCCTTCTATCTGAATTTTTTCACGTCGATGCTTTGCTCGACGTACCTAACTGATTTCGCTCTCTTCTGTCGCACGGCGAGAGATATTGTCCTAGTAAGCCCGTTGGAGTGGCTGGGTTTTGTGTTCAGCTGAGGTCGTATCTGCTTCGGAAAATCGCATTCTCCTAGAGGTTCTTCATGCGCACCGCCAAGCCAGGCTCATTTTTCATTTCAGAACAGAAGGTACCTCAAAGACGTCCGATCGGTTGACGCCCATGATTAGAAGCGCTGAAAATAGTTGTGACTACTCAAAGAAAAGTTCTCTCTTCCCCCCTTTCCGCAGCGCACATTGGCCACACGCGTATCACGGAAATTAGAAGCAAGTTCAAGGATGAAACACAGGAATTTTTGGTTCGCCGGAGTCAATAGGGGCGGTAACATCTTCCAACTGTGAAGAGCTGGCATGTGTACTCACTTTCGGGTACTGGGGCCACATCTACGCCTCGAAGAACAAACATGCATCGCGCGACCGCAGACTGAGTCAACAGAAGGTTTTCAGATGATGTTGGCAGATGATAGGGGTGATCGAAACGCGACCCGTTCGTTCTGTATCTCGTCAACTTTCCAATGGTTCTTTATCTTAAGCCCACCTATTATACCAGCCTTTCCGAGTCATTTCTGAAGGGAGTCACATCTGGACGATATCGCCTAGATCGAGTTTCATAAATGGCAGGAAGGGCTAGGGCAGTTCGTAGCATCAAGCACGCGTACACGCTGTGCAAGAACAATTAAGTCCGCTACTCGCGATTGCAACGAGCTCGTTCGGCACACCTCACGGCAGAGGCCGCGTGGGAACTCTCGGGATTTGCCCGATATAGAAGGAGTGGACCCACATCTGATCGGTCCAAACTCAAATAAACAAAAATGTTTAGATTAACTCTCGCGGTGTCCCGGGTCCGCGCGACACAGCCAATCGCCGATCTGTTGGTCGTCTATTAGATTGCACTGCTTCTGACTTCTCGAGAGAGAATGGCGTGAAGAAAGATGCCTCGGACAGAAGAGAGAAAGGAGACTCACCGGCTTCCTGTAAGTTTGTTTTCTCTGGGTATCGAGAGGAACTGGTACTAGGCTTCAAACTTGTCGTGCTTATGTCCATCCAAGATAGAGAATCTTCAGATACTTGTCATTTCATAAAACTTGCGCTTTCAACAGTTCCTGGACTTGACATGTTCGGAGTGCCAGACAAATCGGGATATACTAGTAACGAGTTGCAATCTGGATCATACATCGCATATTCCATTGGACAACCGGTTATTACTTCACTAGTATGGGTCATAGTTCGTGGGGTGGCACATAACGAAAGCACCAATCGCCTTGCTCCTTGAGGTTGTCCAACCACATTTTCACTCACCTTACGGTGGGTACACAGCGTAAGGTCTAGAGTGTCATTCCTTATCGATCATCGGCGATGTGTCGTTGATGGGTGCTCCAACAGTTCTTGAAGATTTTTCGAATCAGTATTGGTTTGTGTCAAACTACACCGCTTTTCTTTCTCTTTTATTGAGACTACCTGTTTGGTTATTCACGGTATTGCAGACTTGCCTGGGGACTCGCCCGTACGGCATTGCACGGGCTCCACCCGACTAGCGACATGGCATCTTTTGATGAGCAGATGAAGAAATGAATCAAAATCATAGGGCTTCTGAGCACGATAGACGCTCAAGATACGCATGGTGTGGTGTGCGTGTGTCCAAATGGGTCCACGGCTATCCTCGAGAAAGTGGTTCTGTCGTGTCATCTTTCACTAGAACTTAGCGAGTGACTTCTCGGGTAATCTACGAACTTCTTGGAAGACGTTCTAGTTCCTTGCTGACTTGCTTGCGACTTACTGAACAAGGAGATCTATACTCATCAAGGCACTCTACTCGGGAAAGTGAAAAGGTCAGGACTCTCGGGCATGATTGTTATTTTGACTCGTCAGTGCTTCTAATGGTCGCTGAATGGTATCTGCTTAATTGCGACGGGCAAAAGATCGCCGGAGAGTCTGTGTATTATGAGGCGAGTTCATTCTGTTGGAACAGCATCTCATACATGATTAAACTTTTGTGATTTATTTAAGTAGTACCTTGTCATATGGCCTGATATTATCTGGACCTCCGACCCGGCAGGAGTCTGGAGATATCGCATAATGCATCACCAGCGGATGACTTCATGGCGTGACTCATCATTTTCTTGATCTGTCTCGTTCGCTGACACTGATCGATACTTGCGCTGCGACAATACGCAAGCATAGCAAGAACGATAGTTTAGAACACCCTTTCAGCCGATGATTTCCCTTGACGCTTGGCATACTGCTTGGGGGCCGTGAGTAGATATGGCCGGCAAACACTGGAGAAGTTAATGCAATAATCACGTAGCTTATACACAAGAAACAATGAAACCTATTCAAAAGGAAGCAAAATCGAAATTGAAGATTCTTGTATGAATCACAAGAAACTGGCCAACATAGGCCTATGGCGCAAGCCGCAAAGAAAACCAATGTGTAGAACCTTGATATTGCGCCTGGTTTGGCAATATCAATCGACCATGGAAAATGGAAGATCAGAGCTTCCTCAAATCCTCGGATATCGTATGATAGGATGACTGTTGGTAACTATGAATAAATATACCTCAAAGAGAAACCGGGACACAAGACAGAAACGGGAAGAGAAAAGCAAGAAGAACGAGCGAATTCGGACCGCGATGGGAGATGATAATTATGAATATCATTGGAACGGTTTGAGTGTGGTGATAAGTAGTTGTTTGGATGTGACACAGGTCCTTGTTGCTGCCGTGTTCAGGCTGTTCTGTAATTCAATCATGCGTAAGAAGTCAAGGGACGCTGCTGGCCGAGCTCAGTTTATGTCGAGTGATCATTTCCCGAGCATTACTAACAATTAAGTGGCTTTGATCTTCTGTTTGACTATTTTTGATTCGACTTCTTCGGCCACAATGGAACGGAACCTCAATTGCGATTCCGGGATTTCAATTTCTCGGGCTTTTGTAGATCCATGTTCCGAAGCTTCTTGAAATCCCAGTACCACAGCATCACGAGCAGTAAAGCATTCATGCACTCCCAGACAAAGAATATTGACCAGTCATGTTGGCTGAAGAGTACGTGTGAATAGATGATCTATCTGGAACATAGCCACTACATATATGATCAATATTTCTCAGGGTCCTGGCCCGAGGTGTTGGCGACTGCCGGCTTGCCGTAATCATTCATTGGCTAGCTCAATATTGGAGGTACCACTTGGTGGGCTCGGAGCGAGAAGCACTTCTCTTATTCAAAGAAACTCGGATGCGGGGCGTAAGGCAGGCAAAAATGTGTATAGGTGTTAAGTTGAAGCTGATAAGACTGATGAAATACAAAAATAATTCGGGGGTGACAGACGCGCGAGTGAACGTGGCCTATGCGTGTGTATGAGGGTTGGCATCAAGGTGTTACGCGATAGTTGAAAAGGACAAAGGGACGATTTCGTCCTAGCGTTCGGTGCTGGCTAAGGGAAACGGAGAGGTGCGTCCAGGGAGGTGTCATTGTAGCAACGTAACGCGTAGATGGGTTCCCGCTATCCGATATGAACCAGGTCCTCTGTCTTTTTGGAAATTCCATGGTTTGTACATATTTTTACGGCAGGACGTTATCCATACTCGATCAGAGACGGAGAAAGCAATACTGGATGTCATTCTGTGAGCCCACTTGCGTCCCGACTCTCCAACGGCGCTACCTCTATACCGGGGAGTCTGATCCTTCCCGCTTTTAGCCAGTCCACGGAGACAGTAAGTTGACAAGTAAGCAAGTGAACTGGAATGGAAGTCATTTATCGAGCCTGAGCTATATGTTCCAGCAGACACTGCATAGAGGAAGTCGAAGAGGAAGAAGATGTGAAGGAGAGAGGCAGGGTTGTACTTTGATATCGATTGTCAAGAAGGCGGTGGCTGAAAAGGGGACGGATGGAAGATCTCGTTCGGGGGCGGCTGTGTCGGTGATTGTGCGGGTGCGCCATGCAGGCAAAGCGGACGGAACGTTGATGTGGAGGAATTCAGAAATTGGATACGATCGGAGGAACGAGGTGCATCTTCGCTTATCGGGGTGTCTGTGTCTGCATCGTGCGGTGGATGGCAACGCCAGGAGGAACACATGACGAAAGCGCGGGACTAGACTGGGCAAGACATAACTGAAAAGTGTAGGGCCATCGCGGGACACCGCCGCTGTTGCATTTGGCTGACGCGTGATGGGCAATGATGACAATGATGGATACTAGATACACAACATTCTCTACAACGAGGCACATGGATATTTGGTGGATATCTGATCGGAGAGAGTGGCTTGAGGTGTTTGTCCTACTCGGGAGTGAATCGCTATGGAGATTAAACTTCTCTTCTTTGATTTCAGACGAGGTGTGCGTAAATCGAGTAAGGACCAGCTCCGAGTCGGCGACTGGACGTGTTCTAGCGGTCAGACAAAGGCACGCCTACGGGAAGCGGGGACGGAAGCAAAGATCGAGGGCCAGTTGTGACAACCAAGGAGAAGATTCCTGAAAATCAAATTGCAAATTGAGATAATATTTGCCAATTAGGGATTAGCTAGGATCGTGACGCAGGCGTGACAACTACTAGGTGTAGCTAGGCGCCCGATGAGGACGGAGCGGAAGCAAACTCGGAGTCTCTGGGGTCATACTCCTTTCCAATTTGGCTCCAGCGCTTGTTGTATTTAATCCACCATGGTCCCTCGAGCTATTTGCCGGCCGATCGCCCTTTTGTCCCTCCTCTCCGCTCACGATTGCACCTCCATCGTCCTGCTTGCTCTGCTCTTTGCTATCGACTTTGTTTCGCTTTCGTCTTTTCTTGCTTTCTGTCTGCCATCGTCTACTCGATCACTACCACTGTCTCCGCACAATGTCTGCAGGCTCCTCTGGCGTTGCCAGACAACGCGGCACTAAGCCCAAAGGTGCCGTCCGCGCGAAGAGCGGCTGCTACACTTGCAGAATTAGAAGAAAGGTGCTCTCTTATCCACTGGCAGACTGATCTACGCGTCCCCTTGCTCATTGACGCGCGATAGAAATGCGACGAGAAGATGAACAACGAAGGCTCCTGCCAAACGTGCGAGCGTCTGCGTCTCCAATGCCTCGGATTTGGTCCAAAGCGTCCTGACTGGATGCGCGTATGTACCTTTGTATTTGCGTTCTTTGTATGCGTCTCATCAGCGTTTCACACAGGAGGGGAATAGCGTCGCCGAGATACGCGAGAAAATCAAGACCTTCCTCGCTCAGAACGGAATGATAAAAGGTCACTCTGGCACTGCCAACCTGCGTTCAGTCGGGCCTTCGACCTCTACTCAAGACCCGTCCGGAAGCGCGGACGCGATGTCGCCATCCACCTCTTCCCTCCCACTTTCCCAGTCAGCGGCGGGTCCTGGAACGAATGGCCTCAGCACGCCTCTCTCAGCGACGTCAACACTTACCCCTGACAATCGTAGCGCATCACCGAACTCTCCGCCAGAGTCCCGGGCGCATCATAGCCACTTCGTAGGTGATCGAGTGTTTCCTTCTAGCCATGCTCATCCGCAAGACCATTATGATAATTCACTGGACGCGTCCGGAATGCATCGAAGCGGACATGGCGCAGGTATCCTCGATCTCTCGAATGGCAGACCCACCCCGATTCGAACGCAGTCAACGCGAACAGCTCGTCATTCAGGATACGGAAACAATTTCGGCGAGGCCACTTCCGGACTCGGTTTGATGTCGATGGGCCCACCTAACGCTAATGGAAATGGGACATCAAACACCAACAATCACACGCGTAGGTCACCTCCTACCCATTTCAGATGCCGTCGAACAGCTGATTTACTAGGCTACGAACCTCGTATCTCTGAAACTCTTCCCTTTGCGCGTGCATATTCTATGACCGCGATCTCTGCTCCGTCTATGAATACGGTGACACAATCTCACGCTACGCCTACGCCTTCTTCTGTCCCGTCACACTTCTTAACTGCGCGTATGGCGTCTTCCTTCTCCGCTCGTGCTTCTCGCCCGACTTCGTACCCTCATACAACATCAACTACCGCGAACCTTATCTCAAACACGATGCGCATGACTTCACCGCAATTGGGATCTACGTCTTCCACCTCCTCATCACCTCCCATGGCATCCCGCGACACACCTTTCACGCCATATACTCCTCACCCCGCGCTTCCCACACTTCCCTCGAATGATATAAAACCTTCCGATGACTTCGACTGGCCCTTCCCCATGTCCACATTCTCGTCCACACCATTATCTATGCCTACTCCTGCATCTGATGCTCCCTTGCTATCGCCTTGCCTGAATGTTGACACATTTGGGTCTGGCATCGATGTCATGGATATCTACCGGGAATCTCGACAACATGCTTCTGGCTGCGGACCGAACAATGACACTGGTACTAACACTTCCACTGACATTCGCGTGAAAATTGAATCGGATGTTGACGGACTCAACATTGGTCGCAACTATACTGCGCTTGACTCAAACACATACGTGCATAATCCGAATGGTGTTACTGATGTGCTGCGCCCTCGATCTTCAATTGATGCTGGCTACGCCGCTACACCTTCCAACAACTTTACCAACCATGAGTCTGGCTCTATTCTGAATGAATTGCCCGCGACGTCGTTGTCGTACCCCATGGATACCCATGGCCATACTAATGACTATGCGAATAATTATGCACACAACCCGCGCCCGTCTGTTGCCCATGCATTTCACGACTTCACTGCGTCCACTTCCATGGGCATGCGTGATCACCCAACGTATGCCGCTCGTGTCATCACAGTCGACTCACCGTACATACATCGCATTCCTGAGCTGTCGCCTGACTCGCCCAAGCCTTCCCGCCCTGTCGACCCCATGATCGGTGCATATACCTCCCATTCCGCTCAGGGTGCAGGTCCTGGATATGTCAGCACTGGGCATCATGTTACAGAGGGGTTCTCAATGAACTCCGGGCACATGCGCCCCGGTGATGTTGGACATGCTGGGATCGGGAGCGGTCACGGTCAGACTGATCACGGTTACGGCCATAGTAATGCTTATGGTCCCAATCAGACGGCGCCAAGCAGTTCATGTAAGAGTCAGGGCTTATATTCAAGCATGTAGAGGTTGCTCATGTAGTCTTCCCCATTTTTTATGTTGTACTGTATATTGGCGGGTCACCCGACTGGATTGGATCGGAATACGGACTCGCCGTCGCTATCGCTAAAATATCTCCTAACCCCGCACATTCTTATCGACTTGTCGCTCTAATTATCGTCGCCCTCGATCTTGCATCTGGTATCTTATACCGCGCGTGCGCATTCTCTTGTCTTGATGTTTTGAATTTGCTGTCATTGCTTTTTATCTTTAATTTGTTATTTTTTGTGTGTTCGTTGTAGGGGCAGGGGATGACACCGTGCGATCAGCAACTCACCAATCCCAAGAGCATCAACATCAGGCAACTTACGAATGGCCGCCGAACAGTTTCCCAAATACACCTGCAGCGCCAAGGAACGGTTTACCACCTCCGAGCGTGCAAAGCTCGTTTGGTGCATCATATAATGTCACGAATTACGCAATGGATCTGGCTATGCATGAAGTGGATGCCTTTAGCGCCCAACAAGTGCCCATGACCAGTATGCCGATTAGCGGCGTCGACGAAGGATCGATGATACCTTACTATCCAGCGGCGCCTGTCACGGAAGGAGTCTTCTATGAACTGTCACAAGAGGAACAGCAACAAATGTATCAGGACATGATGCCTCTTCAGGTTCTTCAGCCAGCGCTAATGGACCCACTGTTCGCCGATCGCGCAGACCGCTCTTTAGTGGAACATTATCTCCGCCACGTTCGCCCTGTCCAATACTTCTTCTGGGAAGAACGTGTTGCCGATCTTCTTCGTGGCCTTGCGCTCTCAAACGATGCAGTACGCAATGCTATTTGCTCCGTTGCGAGTGTGCACATACGTCACATGCGCGAGGGAAGTATTCAGCTACGCGGAAGAACGCCGCCGAGCCCGTCCCGCCGTGTCCCGCTGCTTCCGGCGACGAATATACCTAATGTCCCGGAAGGCGACGATGGCAATACCTATTATGACCGTACACAACTGGCTCTTAGACACACAGGCCCGGAGACGTTGACGGAAGCTGAAGCAATGGCTGGTCTGCAGTGCATCAGCTCATTCTTGTTTGCAGGAGGGGTCGGGGGATGGGACTTCTTCCTTGACGTTGCTTGCACGTGGGCCGACATAGTGTTCAAGCGCTTCCGCCACCTTGCAGGCGATGCGTACTTACTCGAGGAGCTTGCGAAGATGAGGCGCGAGAATGAGCTCATGAGCTTCATTGTACGC
Organism: Sanghuangporus weigelae; assembly: GCA_033182465.1. Lineage (NCBI taxonomy): Eukaryota > Fungi > Basidiomycota > Agaricomycetes > Hymenochaetales > Hymenochaetaceae > Sanghuangporus > Sanghuangporus weigelae. The sequence goes on from CP137324.1 coordinate 1,702,968, forward strand.
ACGACGATGTGGTTCGAAGTGCTGGCGAGCGTCACGATGGTCCGGAAGCCCAAATTCCTTGAGGTTTACCAAGTGCTCTTTGCCGACAGTGCGAGAATCGTTGAGGTCGATGGTCAAGCAACTCGCACGGAAGCGGAATTTTCGATGCTTGAGGTTATGGGCTGCGACAACCTAACGTTCCTTGCCCTGGCTGAGATCTCGGCGTTGGCAGCTTGGAAAGAAGAACAGACCAAGAACCAGACGCTGAGTTTCGTTGAGCTTCAAGAACGGAAGTCCAAGATCGAGGACCATTGCTTACGAGCACTAGCTGAAGCTGAAGCGAGCATTTTCCGAGATGATTCGGCACTGGGTGCTGATTCGCTCACAAATCGTAGACGATTAACAGCGGACATCTTCCGCGCCTCCGCCCGACTTTATCTTCATACTGTCTTGAGTGGGGATAACCCTGGAGTGAAGGAGATTCGTGATGGTGCGCGCGACACGATTGACGCGCTGAAACGCGTTCCGCCCGAGCCCAAATCGTTACGATGCTCTGTTGTGCGAAGTGTGGTGTTCCCGTTGTGCCTTGCAGGTTGCATGACCGACGATGCGACGGAACGCGCGACGGTGAAGGAGTTCCTCGAGGGCGAGGGCGGGGCAGGTAATTGCGGGTCCGTTGTGGCGGTGATGGAGACCGTGTGGGAGCGTCGGGATGCCAAGCGAAGGGGCGCGAGGCGGACCGAAGAGGTCGCGGGGAATGTCAGCTGGCGGGATGTCTTACGCGAGCGTGGGGGTGGGATGCCTATTTTGCTTGTCTGAGTCACCTTATGATTTCGAATTGGTTTTTTTCTTGCTATGTCGAGCTGTGTTTCGCTTCGCTTGAATAATGCTCTATGCCTGAGAGCTGTACTGTAAAGTAAAGTGTAATGATATATTAGGTTTGATGGGAATGGATCGTGATGCTTACGCAATCCTGTGAAGACGGAGATTACCAAGCGAGTGCCTGATGGTTGACGGAAGCGTGGTGCTGCCATTGATGGGAACGCTAAATTTCATGGACCGAGTGCATATAAGATTGCTATATATATACATCTGTGGATCTCGAGATCTCGAATATATTCTGAATCCCGACTCGGTCACGCCCCCGCTCTTTCCTCTTCTTCTTATAACAAGACACAGCTCGGTCCATCTCAACCTCCTTCCTTCTCCATCCTATCCAGAGTCTCATAATGTGTGAGCCTCAAACATCGGCACTAAATTCTCTCCACAACAAACACAACGTTCTCAATATATTCTCTGACTCTTTTCCTCCTGCATCTACACTCCCCGTTCAAGTCCCTGCCGCTCCTCGCGGCGGTATGCTTCAGACCCCTTACAACAACAGTGATCATAGCGTTAGTTCCTCAGAGGACAGTCCCTCCCCTCGCACTCCTCCTGTCTTCGACGCCGCGTCGAGCGTGTCTCCGCATCCAACTCCATCTCCTAACATCCAGTCTCTCTCGCTTGGATCAAAGGAGAGCGAGGGCGAGAGCGATAGTGGCCTTTGCGCGCCAGAACAAGAAACGTTCCCTCCAGAGTCCAAATCTGAAGACAACTCTACTATTCGTCACGCATTGGTTGTTCTAGCTATGGACCAGCAGCAGAATGTCCCTCAGCCCAACCAGCAGAACACTGGCAAGGGTGGTTGCTGGTACGTCGTTCCATTCCATCCCTCCACAAGGCGAGTTTGCTGACGCGTGTATTCTAAAACACCAGGACGTGTCGCATACGTCGAAAGGTAAGAAATTTAGTAATCGCCAATCTGTATTCATTCCGTCGGCCCTGACGGTTCTGACAAACATAAATTTTCAGAAATGTGACGAACAACGTACCGACAATTCCTGCCAAACATGCATCCGCCTCCGCATTGACTGCCTCGGATGGGGTCCCAAACGCCCTGCATGGATGCGCGTAAGTATCTCATTCAAGTGCCTATTTTTAGCGTCCTTTCCTCTACGCGCGTTTATTCGTGCTACATTGCTGTGCCCGTCGTTTCGATTTACAACTTCACATTATATCTCTGTAGTCATGCTGCAATGACCCAGTCTTGTCTGATGATACAGAGCTGACGCACTTTTATTTTGGCAATTTAGGACAAGCAAGCTGTAGAAGCGTACAAAGCAGGCATTAAAGAGAAGCTCATTAAGGCGGGAATGGTCCGTGGTCAACCCCGCCTAACTCAGAGCAACGCGTCGCGATCCTCGACACTTCCTTCTGGCACCTCTACACCCTCTGGTTCTTCAGCCTATGGACAGCCGCATCCAGCTCATCGTTCAATGTCTGGGCCTGCCGCGTTTGGAGGACTCGGTGGAATGGGATCCATTAATCCTATGGGTGCCTTCGGTACAATAGGCGGTCCGATGCTTGACAGTGGCATGCCGTTCGAGGTTAACCAGCAACAGTATGCGCAGCACCAGCAACATCATGCGCAGTCTCAAAGCGTGCGGTATGGCCCTTATCCTTCTCCTCGCGCATTGCAGGGCTTCCCGTCACCCCGCCTTTCGGCGCAGCAAGTGTCGAACATTCCGCAGGCGTCCGCGGTTATGGGCGCAGGAGAGTTCGATTATCTCGGCATTCCTGGCCAGTTCGAACATGACCAGCAGCAGCAGCATATTAGCCGACGTCTCAGCTTTGGAGTATCTCCGCAGCACCAGCGAAACACTCAACAACTGGACAGAAGACGCCACAGTCAAGTTTACACAAGCTCCTCATCTCTCGCAGGTAAGATCGACTTACCCTATTTTTTCTCTCTTTTTTCCCCTTCAAATTCGGTCGCATTTTCTCTGGATATATCTCTGTTTGGCTCTTTGATATTCTGGACCGCGTTCCCCGTGCCTCTTGGATCAAAGCCTTTCTGGCCGCATCTCGTTGCGTTGGCAGCGTTACGCGACGAGTCCACCTGCTATCTCTCTGGATCCCCTGCGGAACCCTTTGTCCCCAACCCCAAACCCGGGAAAACTCTGCATTTTAGTGCGGGCTTTGGGCTCCGATTCCAGATTGAGATTGTTTTGGCTTTAGCTTCTGGTATCGGCACATTTCTTCAAGAATATTACGATTCCATGATTCGATCACAGTGTCTCCCTTCGGGTTCTCACGACGCGGCAACCCTATCCTGATGCCTTCTTTCGACATAATTACATCGCGGAAGTTGACATCGGGACCTGACGAGCATTGCCTGCTTGTAAATTCTGATCAAGTCTCTAGTGGTCCTCATTGACCACATCGCGTCGCACCGCATAGCATCGCATTCGATCAGAGCCCGTCTGGCGAGCAGGCTGTCCCTGAGCATCCCTTTGCTCTTGTCACAGTCGGTTGTCTATTTACCGACAGCACCTGCACCCTCCGCTCCAGTCGGGCCATTTGTAGCAGGGGACTAGTCTGCCATAGAGTTGTCGGCTTGGAGGCGTCACGTCGCGGCAGGGGACAGCCCCCGATCTGCGATAGTCAATTTCTCACCCTCACCATTCTTGGATTTCCTTTTCGGGTGTTTTGCTTTCGGTGTCTTGACAAAGGCCGGTAGTTATCACCATTCAATTCAACATTCTGCAAAGCTTCCTCCAGTTTCCTTCGACGAATCTCCGCATTTTCTGTTCCGTTCGCCCTTTTTTTTCACAGGTCCAGGGCTCGCCTTCCTCCATTTTGCTGCCCGTAACGTTTTACCTTGTTTTATCCCCGTCGCTTCCCTTTCCCGCACCGCAACTTCGTGCCTTTGCGACCCTGAACGCCTCCAGTCAACCTCTTGCCCTTTTGGGTCTCGATCTCGCCGAACATATGGACGCACGGGGAGTTTAGCCGAAACACTGAGGCGAGGCTGTTCGTACGTGATGGCTCAGTGAGAAAGTGCCCATCTGCTGATGCTCCCCATCCTTCTACTGCGATCGAAGATGTCTTCTTTGCCGAATTTCATCTGCAATGTCTTGTCGCAAAGGTCATCTGTCATCGGCAGCCTTATCTCCATTATTCCCACAGCGGTTGCACCTAACCTCCGTCAAAACGAGTCACCTGTTGGTGCTAAGACATCATCGGTGCTTGGTTAAGCGTGTATAATGTTCCGTCTCAAAGGCTGCGGCGGACGAATCATATTAGGAGCACGACAATGGATACGCATGTCTTGCTGCAATCGGATCTCCTATCTGATATGCTTTTCCCTTCTCGTTTATTGCCTACGGATTCATTTTGATTTATTTGATTCCTCACGTTCTGTTTCACGTCTGCTAGTTATATTGTCCATCATTAGGATCTTATTTTGATGAAGTTAACGGAAACTAACGTACCGTTCACTTTACAGGCGACTCATCTCCTTCCCACGGAAATTCCCCTTACTTCACAGGGCTTGCAGGCCCGTTCGTCGGTTCAACTTCAGTGCAGGGCCCGTCCTCATCGGCCATTGATTATCCCAACGATGTCTTCGGTACCTTTGGGTCAGGTAGCGACGTGACAAATATATCCCCGGCAACGCGTGGTCTAGCTGTTCCAGGTATGAGCACGATTACTGGCGTCGCAGGAGTCAGCGGCTCCCCGTCAATGATCTCCGGTGACGAATCATTACTGTTCGCAGGAGGTGGTACGTACCCGGCTCCCTCAAGCCGTTCTCCTTCTGCATCAGCGTCTGCGTCTGCATCGGAACCAAGCAGGTCCAACTCCACGCCGGCAGCAGGATTTTCCGACCCATTGACCGACCCTGCCCTTGTTGATCCCCACGTTCAATATTACTTCGATAGCGTCATGCCGATGCAGTACTCATTTGCATCTGGAAGAGCACGGGGTGTTTTGCAGAACGTATGTACAGTCCCTAAAACAGATAATGTGAATGAACGCTTGGAGCATTGAATATAACTTCCATTTGTTTTTTTTGGCCTTTTGCTTTTTGTGCAGTTGTTTGCCCGCGAACCATACGGAGCGCTTGTCAATGCGTCATGCGCGCTCGCAGCGAAACACAACAAAACAATCCGCGTCGCACGCCTTCTTGACCCGCCAGATGTCGACCCGCAGCAATCGACCGCGCAGCAATTCTTCAATCGAGCATGCCTGCAGCTGGCCAACACCACAACACATGCGTCTGACATAGGTGCAGCGGCGCCAAACGCCGGCTATTCCACGTCCGATGCTCTGGCATCGCTGCACCTCGTCGCATACTTCTCGCTTCAGGGAGGCACGGGTGATTGGCAGATACATCTCAACATGGCGCGCGATTGGCTGGCCCAGACGGGCCTCTGTGCACCGGAAAATGAAGCGCCCGAAGAGGCGCTGGCATTGATGGGCGAAGCTGAACAGTTCGCAGCGAAGATGATTATAGTGAGTAGCTTATTTCTCGTGTCGATCTCGAACCCCTTGCTGTCCCTGCCGATCATTCATCTGACATTGTGGTACTTCTTGCTGACGCCGATCCCTTAGTGGTACGACGTATTCGCGGCGATCTCTCAACAACAATCACCACGCTTCCTCGAGACATGTCGCCGACTGTTCGGCAACTTGGTCTCACGCGAGGCTAGTAGTCAGACTGCTGAAGTTACAAATATGAGCCACTTTATGGGCTGTCCCGAAGATGTGCTTCTCATCTTGGCAGAGACAGCCGCGCTCGCGCAGTGGAAGGCGCAAGAACGACAGATCGGGACCTTGTCGAACCGGGAGCTTCTCCGTCGCGGTGTTGCGATTGAGAACCGACTCCTGGTGAGCAGCATCGCTGAAGGCGCCGCGCCGACAGCAAGCGCTGAGACCACGCAAATGCACCCGACACGCCCGCCTGGGGAACACAGTGGTTCCTCGCCAGCGATGTCAGGATCGCAAGTCGGTCAAGGAGGCACTGTGTCACCCGTATCGGACACGATAGGAGCATCGCGTTCGTCCGTTGCATCAGCTTCTACGAGTTCTTTTGATCCGTTGATCGTTGGAGAACGTGGAACCCCCGGCTTGGGCGCCTCCAGGCCGCATGATTTTAGAACAGTTCATGATGGAAACGCACCTGATAGAAAATATCCGAGTGACTTACACCAACGTGTTGGCAAAGTCTTCCTTCATACTGCGACCCTCTATCTCGCCTCGGTCATCAATGATCCCAGTACGAGTATGGCTTCCCTCATCTCCGACTCTTCTCCATCGCTAATTCCGAACCATCTAGGCAACCCGGAAATAAGCAATGCCGTGACAGCCATCGTTGGCGATCTCGTGAACCTGACCGATGTCCCGGTTGATCGCATGTTTGCTCTTCCTCTGACTCTTGCCGGTTGTATGACAGACGTACTCGAACAGCGCCAGTTCATCCGCTCTCGTCTTAGCTCTATGGACGAAGCAATTGGAAACGTGCGAAGTGTACGTATCCTCATGGAACGCGTGTGGGCTGTCCGAGACTCGCAAGGCGGAGTAGTCGATTGGTGCGACATCATGCGTAACGACTTTGGAGTCGAAATCCTGCTTGTATGATTGCATGGTGGACCATTAATTTCATCAGCTTCAAGACAATCGAATGGAATGCAAAAGCAAAGATTGATTATTACTCACGACGAGCTTCTTATTTTCTCCCGTTTCGCTAATACCATTTATCTGACTTCGTAACGGAACGCTGCAAATAGTGAAAATTATATCTTATTCAATGTACTCGTTGGTATTTGTATAGTGACTGAAGAATTACCTGTTAATATACCCGGTGCGGCCTTAATGCAGCGGTCTGAAGGTTGCTATCGTCTTCCGACGCAGCTTTCTGCATATGATTGGCTAAATTGCGAATGAGGTTTCGTGAAGTAATGCTGGGGTTGGGAGTGCCGGCCCTTTCTCGACCGCTAGCAGACATCCTCAAATGAAACGAAACGAATGAAACATCCATTCCGATACGTTGCCTTGCGCTCAGCATGCTTGCGACCCTCTCTGGTCGTGTTCGGGTTATGAAGGGCGGCTCTGAGTGACGACGCTCAAAAATATGAAAATCATGGAGAATCAATAGACTTACTTGTAACCTCCAGCTCGACGATCTGAGTCAGCGCGGTGGAAAAGATCGCGGCGTGTTCCAGTTCGCGAAGCTCCAGAGAAGAAGCCACCTCGGCGAGGTCACTTTTTACCCGATTTGGTTACTTTGTCCGCTGAATAGAATGGACTTTATAAGATGGCCTTGACGCTAGATGAAGGGAGGGCTGTCTGCCGGGAAGCAAAAGGCATAAGAATGACCAGCAGACAGAGCCTATAACAGAATGATCCAGGTGCGTTATATAGGTTGCGATCGCATTTATTGCAAGGTCGTAGGAGGAGTCTCTCGGTGCGAGTTCCGTAGCATGTAAAACGCCTCTACTGGATCTTCGTTGAATGAAGCTCGTCATCAGATCTACATTCGAAATCAGGCGCAAAAGCAGATCTAAAAAGCCCCAACGAGAAAACTTACCTAAATGCAGCAGCGTAGATAATATTACAGACAGAAATGAGTCACATATGACATACAATAAAAGGCTCCGGTGCGCAAACTGCGATCAAGAGAATTCCGCTTTTGACTTTCAAACCTCACGGAAAATCCTGAGGCAGAGCACAAGAGACGACCGACATTCGAATGCCTATAGGTACTAGGTAAGTCGTGAGCTCCGAGTCCACTGTCCATCGGGACAATCACGGCATCCGTATTACGGTTGTCTCTTAATGGTCCTTGAATGCATCGGACTTTGGTGTACTCTTTCGACAGTCATTCGTTGGCTGTACGAACTCCACTCGCAAAGGCGAAAGCCAGAGTTCTGCATGCCCAGAAGGCATGGTATGTAGCCATCAAAATAAATGATAAGTACGGTACCACATGACCAAAGGGTTCGAGTGGTCAAGTCAGGAGAGCAAGAGAGGGGTTGCACAGGTGGTGGAAGGCTCGGAGGCATCATCAGCTCAGTGGGTCGCTCTTATAATGCATCGCATGCTTAGCCGACAAGGAACGCTTGTTGCGCTCAGCGCCCACGGCCGACTCGGGTCCGGAGTACTACATAGTGGCGTTCGAAAGCAGGAGCAACGATGGTCAGCATCATTATGACTATAATAGAAATACAACGAGCGAATAGAGAGGATCGAGCAGATTGGCACCAGAGAGCAGAGGTGGTTGAGAGGGGGAGCAGGTGATGATAAGAGGGAAAGAGACGGGGCAGAGTTCTTCTCCTCGCATTTCCCGGTCCAACCGGTATTTCCTCTCGCCAGCATCACCGAGTTTTGATTCGGCGCGTTTGCGCGCAGTCCTCACGATCACGTGATCTGACGCGTTCCCGTGCCGTGTTCAACTTCTCTCCTTCAGGTCACCAAGTTCAACTTCAACATTCACATAGCTAAATCTCGTACCGAACTGACAAAGACAGGTAAGGCTATGTTCAAGGGACTCTCTAAGAGACCTGTTTCCGTCGGTCCTTCCTCCAGAGATCAGGACGGTGCTGGCAAGGAGAACAGGCCGCGTAGTATCGCAGCGCCTAAGAGCGCGCGAAGAGTGTCTGTTTTCCAGGATGCCGATAGAAACAGAGATAGTCGAGCTCCGGATGCACCGCAGGCTAGCCAGAACAAACCGGAAAAGGTTCAGACTCCTAAACCTGGATCAGACTCGAAGGAAATGGAGAATGCTTTTGACAAGCTCTTGGTGAGTTCTACTATTACTCAACAATCTCTCAACTAACAGTGTGGACAGGATGATCTCCAGATTCCGGAAAACCTCCGCCCAAAGTTGAGTGGAATGGACTCTCACGTCAAAGCGGCAATGCTTCGTTCTTCTCAAGTTATCAAACAACCTGTCTCCACCATTGGAACGACGCCTAACAAATCAGCCAATACCCTTCGCAAATCCAAGAGTAGTGACTCATTCTCTTCTCCTCGATCTCAGAATCAGGCCTCCGACGATCTCCCTCAGCCACCGCAGACTACTGGAAGATTCCTTGGCGCCGCAATGAGGTCTTCCATTTCTCTCGGACGACACTCTGATGACGAGGCCAGGCAGGTCCGGGGGACTGCAAGACACTCCCGAGGCCTGTCGCTCGACGTCAGCAAGCATTCGTCAAGAATCTCGATTCCCTTATCACTAAGTGACGGTACAGGCAAAAAAATGCAGCAGCAGGGATGGTCGAAGGACACCGCTCCTTCCAGATACGCAAACATTCTAGCGGGCATTTCAAGCCTAGAACTGGACGTGGAATTTGTCAAGAAACTCAGACTGTTATTGAGGAATGAGTCGGCGACGTTAGTTATTTTGTCTTCTTATTTCCGCTCAAGCCAGATCTGACTCTAAGAAAAGTTGGACTGAGACCTTCTTCCAACTGGACGGCTACTCTGCTCTTCTGACGCGTCTGAATGAGCTTCTAGAAGTCGAATGGAGGTGAGTGAAGGTCCTCTACGTGCTTTTAAACATGAATTCTCAGCTACGTTCTTAGGGAGGAGCAACATGATGATCAGTTGCTGCATGAGCTGTTGCGATGTTTAAAAGCCCTGTCCACTTCTGCCGTTGGCTGTGCTGCTCTTCGTTCCGAAAGTCCAACTCCATACACCCAACTAGTTAGACTTCTATTCTCGGATAAGAAGCCTGGTGATGTCGCAACGCGGCAACTCATCGCAGAGCATCTCATTATTCTCTTTGATCTATACCCACCGACGTCACTTCCATCGCCTTTTTCAACTACACCAACTAGGCAACGGCGACGTGAAATGAGGGAAGATTTCTCGGACACTTGTCCAGTCACCGATAATCCGCAGCTAATAAGCCTCCCTTCACCACATCGTAGTCTCTTCTCGTTCATACGTACACTTCTGCTTACAAAGCCTCCACCTCCCGCGGAGGGATCTGAAACTCCCCTGACTCCCCACGAGTTCATTGAAAGTCTTCATGTTCCACGGATCTACAAGGCGTATCTCCAGGAACTCTCTGACGTGTGCAGGGATTATTTCTGGGTATTCTGTCACCCTAGCAATACCATCTGGAACTTGGATGACACCGACGAAAAACGCGTGGAGAAGCCGCGTGCTCCTGGTGGCATGACTGGCGGTGTCGAGTTTGAGGCTATGGCATATTTGGTGGGTAGCTCCATTTCTTCGCTGTTTATTTAAGTATATTTACGGTTCATGACCATAGACAACACACTTCAAGTTCATCAACGCCATCGCGAAATCCGCGGCGGACCTTAACCTACCGAAAGAGAACGAGCTATCAGCGCATCGATTTCACTCGGATCTATTTGCATCTGGGCTTGAACGTATCATCTTGGTAGGTTGATGTGAGATTTGAGAAGTTAGTTATCGCTGATTATCATATTACTACTAAGGTTGCGCGTAAAGCGTCAACGACATACTATCCCACTCTACACCTCGAAATAGGACGCTACGCGGCCATTGCGCTTCAGGCTCAGTATGAGCTACCCTGGACACTATCTCGTATCATCGGGTCCCCTCCGGCGGGGATGGCGAAATCTGGAAAGAACACCAAAGAACGTGACCGTAATCGCAACTTAGCGTCAACGACAAGAAGTGTACGAGGTTCTCCGTCCACGCCGACTCGGAATAGGGGAGCAGCACCCGGTGTGCCCAAGATCCCAACTCCGAAGAAAATTGAGCCTCTCCGCTTTTGATGACTGAATGTACTTAACGATGCCAGAAGTAACATCACCGTGAGTACACCCTCCTATTCTCCTGGTGACATATCCCGTAGAAAAATGAAGCCAAAAAAGAGCTCTAGCTTGTGAACTTATCTATGCCCTGCACGATCTATGCCTTCACGATTTACATATGTATTACGCTGTAACTTGATTCCAATCTGTGTATGCCGACCATGTTTTACCTATATGTGTTACCCCTCTCTTTTGTGGACAAGCCGCTTCCTCATGTTTTTGATTCTAGTTTAAGGCTGTACATGTATCTGAGAGACCCGATTTTGCGTTCATGAATTTTGATTCCGCGATGTGACAGGTTCGTGACAGAAACGATGTTTCTAGTCACGTGATCGGGAGTCTTTATTGTGGTCGTGTCACAATTAACGTTCTTGCCTTTGGCCATCGTGTCATAAGGTGAACTCCAGCTACTCTACACAAACGGCAGATGAATATTAGCACGATTCAACTCCCGCCTTTGCCTGATGTCACATGGACCACGGGCAATGCTCAAGAGAAAGATGCGGATGTGAGCATCCATTTGGACTTCTCTCTTTCATGAGGCATACAATTGACGGTGTTCTCAGTTTCTTAAGCTGCGCTTATTAAACAAGCGAACTCGTGCTCGCATATCGCATCAACCATTGGATCTGAACGTACATGAGGGGAAGGGAGCGTATCTCGTAGTCTCAAACTTGAAGGGCTGGTTCGCTGCAATCACGCGAAATGTTCAGGGACAATCTCGTACGTTCAATTTCTTCCAGTTCATGTGCGTAACTTTTCTTATATAGGACTAGAACTTGTCTTTTCATCTCTCAAGGATCTTCGAGAATTCATCCTTTCATCAAAGGTAGAAGGTGAAGATGACTTCGTTCCAAAACGGGTTGTGCGGATGGCGGCACAGCCCGTATACTTAGCGCTCGCACTTCATGATGAGCGCCTAATAGTCGGATTCGCGGATGGCTCGATATCTATATATTCTGCGTCTACGGTATTCACTCCAGGTGAAGGAGATATTGAACCCTTGCGAACCTTTCCCCCGAGCCCACCTGGACCATTACGACAGATCCTAGGCAATCCGGGAGACCTCCCAGAGCTAGTAGCAGTCAGAAGGGATGCAGAGTCTGGAGCCGAGGGGATATCCGTTGAAATCCTGGACGTAAAGGAGTTGCAGTCGCTGGGTGGTTGGCGAACTGGCGGGATCGCAGGACCAGTACCAGTCTCAAGTATGTCTGTTCCGTTTCTTTTAACGATTCTTTATGGGCTCACATCCCCCTAGTCGCGTGGTCTGCAAAGGGAAAACAGCTTGCTCTTGGTCTTAAAAGTGGCGATATCGTCACTTATAGCCCCACGGACACTAGTTCCGTAAAGCTTCATGTTCCTAAACCGCCATCTTTAGGCGACTTTAGTGTTGCGTCTGTACTTTGGTTGTCAAATCAAGCCTTCTATGGGATCTATATTCCGGCTGCCGATAGAAGTCCAGAGGCCCCTCAAAAACACATCCTTACGCAATTCGACCCCAAGACGAACTCTGTTAGTCAAACGGAATTCGAAACTCCGTACTATGCATCTCCTGCACTGAGGCCTCCTGGAGCTTTCATGGTTGTCATGCGCAATTGGAACCCTACGAAGGTTCTCCTCTTTGTTGGTGACAGCACATCGAGCGATATTGGTCTGATTGGTAGCGTTAATGAGAGTGACAACGGGGAGACGTGGTGCAATCTTACGTTAGAAGAGACGTCAACGCCGAGTGTTCCGCTTGATAAGGATGCTGAAGACACTATACCTTTGGCATTAGATGTCGATCTCACTTCCGGTCAAGGCGAGCAAGCCGCTTCTGCCTCTCCGATCTTATATCTCTATGCAAGTGACGGGACTTTCCAAGCTTGGTTCATCACCAATGATGAGGGAGGCCCTTATCCAGGAATGGTCACTCCTTCTCCAGTGACTGCTTCTCCCGATGGTCAACCGAGTCAGTCGGTTGACAAGCTCCCAGCTGCAACTCCATTTTCGCAGCCTCCGGCCAATCCTGCTACCTTTACCTCAAATACGTTCGGCGGCACGACTCTAGCCTTTGGACAGACACCAGGCGGCGGTTTTGGCGGTTTACTCACACAGCCTGAACATACGAAGACTACCTTTGGCCAGACGAATATGCCTACCCCCGCAGGATCATCAGGTTTCGGCCAACAACCCGCTCCCGCATTCGGACAGACAACCGATGCTTCTACCTTCGGTGGTACGGCAAAATCGGCCTTCGGACAAGGACCTGCGAGTGGTTTTGGTACGTTTGGTTCTGCGGGACCCCCGAAATTCGGTTCAACAGGCTTTGGGTACGGTAATGCTAATTCTCCTGCTCCCGGCACAATTGCCACTCCTACAGAAGCACGTGCGGCAGACGCCGCATCACCGGAAGCCGAGATGTCTGATGCTGACGGAGGTGACGCTGGGAAGCTAGATGGCTTATCTTTAGGCGAGACGACGGACACAAACAAATCTGAAGATAAGGCCGTCAACAGCATGTTTGGCTCTTTTGCTAAGCCAACGACGCCGCAACAATCAACCGTAGGTTTCGGCAGTACAAGTCCTGCGACGTCATTTGGCGTATTCAGTAATGTTCAAGGCACTGGCTTTTTGAAACCTGCTTCAGGCTTTGGAGCTTTCCTGAAGCCTGCAGAATCTCAATTCGCATCGAAGGATTCAAATTCAGATAAGGAAACAAAGCCATCTCCTGCTTTTGGTTCCTCTGGATTTGGAATGACAGGGTTCGGGACTGCAAGACCTCATTCTGGGTTTGGCCAGCCGGCCTTCGGCCAATCCTCGTTTGGTTCTTCGACGGCTGTCGGACAGCCATCCTCCTTCGGTTCTTCCTCGCCTTTGACTTCATCGTCGAATGGTAATAGCACGTCTGCCGGTTTCGGCGCGTTTGCAGGAGTTTCTAAGGGTTTTGGTTCCTTCACGCAAGGGGATAACGCATCTGTTGGTCAGCAAGCACAATCAGTACCGAGCAAGCTGAGTGAAGCGCCTAGCATAACAATGGCATCATCCACCGAGGATTCCGGGAAAGGGTCAGCTCCCTCTTCAGCAATTGAGTCGAAATCGACTGCACCGTTCAGCGGACCGACGAACGCGAGCTCAGGCTTTGATAGCACAAAACCCTCGACGTCACCTTATGTTACCGAAGCGCAAACTTCTAACAAGTTGCCTGGTGCACCATCCGGAGAGTCGTCCTCTGGTGACTCTGGTAGTCGAACACTTTCTCCGAGTTCCCAGGACCAGAAGCAAAGCACGTTTAGTACTCCTGTGCCGCGTGGACAGTCACCTGCTTCTAGTCCAGAAGGAACCCCTACTCCGCAGAGGAAGTCGGGGCCTGCATCGCTTAAGGATGATTCCTTTGTTGATAGTGGTGACGAGTCCGTTACAAGCCCAACTACTGAGCTATCGACCACGCCCTTCGGAACCCCCGCTGCGTCTATGTTCAGGACGTCTGGTGCCGTTCCATCTGGCGGAGCATTTGGAAATCTGACCGCAACACCGTCAGCTTTCAGGCCGCTTGAAGGATTCGGTGCTTTTGGTGCCAGTTTAAAAACTTCAAGCTCGTCTCCGTTCGCTAATCCGAAACCTATATCCGTCAACGCCTTCAGTACGCCTGCCAAGCCAGTATCTGCTTTTGGTGCTGGAGGATCCGGCCCTTCAGGCGCATTCGGATCGTCGCCTGACTCTACCACGCCAAAGTTCGGAACACCGTCTACGCCAACTGCTTCGAATGTATTCGGAAAATCTTCCTTTGGTACACCTGCGACGCCTACTCCTGTGAGCACCACACCTTTGACAACCCCGGTGCCGAACGCTTTCACTACATACAGTGGAGCAGGAGGGTTTTCCGCGTTCGCGAAGGCAGGAAAGCCATCCTCCTTCAGTGACCTTCTTAAGTCCCAGAAGGACGGAGATACCAGCATCTCCACTTCTGCCAAAGGCGTTGGTTCAAGTAAGGAAAACAAGGACATTGACACTTCGTTTGTCACGGTATCAAAGCCCGAAGAAGTAGACCACGATAACCTTCCTCCTACGCCATCGACTCATGGTACGTTTGACGAGGAGGAGCAGAATCTAGGTGATGAGGGTGATGAAGAAGAGCATGATGATGATGCCAGCTCCTTCCTGTCCGAATCTTTCTCCGAAGAACCTGACGAGGAAGAGGAGGAAGGGGAGGGCTTAGAAGAGAGTGAAACAGACGGCGAAAATGAAGACAGCGAAGAAGGACTTGAAGAGGAGGACGAGGAGGAGGACGAGGAGGCTCTATCGCGCGCGAAAACGCAGAGTCCGGCCGTGATTCCATTGCCGTCGACTCCCGAATCTGAGAAGTCGACGCCCAAGTCTGCTCCTATCGACGAGAAGAAAGGGCATGGATCCCAAGACGATTCATCTGCGGACGCCGGAAAAGATATTCCTGAAGGGTCCATGCCAAAGCCTGTATCTTGTCAACCCGCCCCCTCTACGTCTACGAAGCCAGCTTCTTCTAAAACCGTCGTAGCGCAAGTACCTGGCGATAATGCTAGCGTGAAGGGACCAGTACCTTCAAAGCCTCCTACGTCGGCCTTCACTAAGCCCGGAGCGTCCGCAATACCGACCCTGTTTGGGAAGCAGATTCCATCTACCGGAATGCCTGCAGCTGGATCTTCTAAAGCTAATTCCCCTTCTCCACCGCCATTTACTCCAGCAACTACGCCTCCTGGGCAACGCGTTCTATCTCCGTTAGTGGAAACTGAATCGATGACCCCACCCAGCTCGCCGAGCCAGCAAGGAGAGCAAAGTCAGTTCTCAGCACCTAAGCCCGTAGGTCCTGCGACTTCAACGGGTTTTGGTGGATTTGGTTTGCCTGGCTCTCGTCCAACAAGAAGTTCTCCTCTTGCTGCTACTCCACTTGCTGGAGAAGAGAATAAGGCGTCTCCCGGCAACCAGGCATCCCAGACCATCGCTCCCGTACCAAAGCCCCGACCTGCTTCGCCCAGGACTCCGTTTGGTCAGGTGCCAAGTGCTACTGGACAACAAAAAAACCCTGTTTCGATCTTCCCGAAGCCTGAGGAACTCCAACGTCGGAGCCCCACTCCCTTTTCGGCAGGAATGTCCGCTCTCCCCTTAAAACCGACTCAGTTCGTCGCTCCTGTGCAGGGCACAGCGACTTCGTCGTCGTTTGTCAGGCCTCCCCTTAGCTCAGCGCAACACTCATCTGTGTCCTCACCAAATGCGCCATTCATCATGCCGCCATCAGTACCGGCAGTATCAGACGGGAAGCCTGCCTCTGGACTTGGTAATGCGGCGGGTATTACTGATTTCCGAAGCGGTGGAGCACCAGTTCAGCAATTCTCCCAGCCGAGCGTTCAACCGCCGCCTCCCGTGCAATCAACGTTTGAGTCAGGTATGCAAAGGGAATGCCAGAATCTCTATTTAGCTATGGAGGAGGAACTTGAGCAGGTATGATTGCGATATCTTACATTGTATTATCCAGGTCTGACTGATAAACTTAGCTTGCTAAGATGAGCAAAGCGGCTCTTGCAATGAGGACTAATTGGGGTCGTCCAACGGGCATGACTCATTCAAAGGAGACTCTTCGAGACAGAACGAAATGGAGTTTTGGAGATTTGGAAGCATTCAGCAAGGTAATCAAGGACGTCGAGAACGACGTATTGGCTGTGTACCGACTTAAAGATGAATTCCTGCCCCTTATACGGGAGGCGGAGAGTGCCTTACTCAAAGGTGCGTTCTGATAATCATCCCAAATGAACAACGTATTCAGATTTTCTTTAGCTGAAACTCGAAAGGAAGAGATCATTCGAATCTCCAAAGCAAAAACAGACCCTGAGTTTGCTAGAATATTGAAAGCCAGAACATTGGATCCCGACGCCTCAGAGACTCAGAGCCAGCTCAGAAGACAGATCCG
The DNA here is from genome assembly GCA_033182465.1 of Sanghuangporus weigelae. Lineage (NCBI taxonomy): Eukaryota > Fungi > Basidiomycota > Agaricomycetes > Hymenochaetales > Hymenochaetaceae > Sanghuangporus > Sanghuangporus weigelae. The sequence continues at coordinate 1,719,498 of CP137324.1, forward strand.
GGTAAGTGCCCTAGCTTCCATATCAGCATGCATCGAGAATAACATCCTCTATAGTTGATCAATGATAGGGTCGAGCAACTTGAAGCACATTTAAAGTCTTGCAAGAAGAGATTGGAAGAGCACCGCAAGGGCAAGAGCAGTATCAAGTATGTGCCTGTTTCCCTTGTGCTGATATTTATGTTACTCATCTTGTGAATCGAAGAGCACCATCTTTGGATACGGTCACCCGTATCTACCGTAATATCGATGTTGCCATCGAGGCAGAGTCGGAACAGATAGAAACGCTTGCCTCTCGAATTGCAAAGCTTAACATAGACGATCTCGACATGGCGCTACACGGAACCCCTTCACCCCGACGCAGACGTATCGAAAACGGAAACAGGTCGTTGTCACATAACGATGACAAGGATGATGATCGGGAGCCTTACTCTCGACCGCAAGTTACGCCTTCCATAGCGGCAAGCACTGCCGCAGCTCTGAATGCTGAGCGTAGTGCCATGCGTCTGAAGAATGCACTATTAAATGCGAGAAAGACCCCGTTGTTGAATACACAAGCCAGCCAGCCTGGTAGGCGCGTCTTGACACTGGACGACTTGACGAGACAGGACTCCGGTATCCGGAACGCTAGCACATTAAGTGGGCTTCCTGCGGAGCCGGACTTGTCCTCAGATCCGCTCGGAACCCCAGAGCAAGAAGATATAGGGAGCGAGAGTCAGCGCCGCCCCCCTCGGCATTTTGCACATGCTAAACCCGTGAAGCTAGGAAAGACTCAATCTCCTGTTCCATCGTCTATTGCTACGTTCAGTTGGGGACCAGTTCCAAAAGCTAACCCTGTGTCGTCGTTGCCGTTTGAGATCAAGCCAGTTTTTGATTCGAATAAACCTGTCTCATAACTACTTTTTGGAGTATTTTGTTTGTCTATTGATACGGGTGTCATGCTATAGCTTGTCTTTCTTGTTTCTGGTCGTTGTTGTCCATGCATCTTTTTGCGGTGTCGGTAGATTCATTAGAACAGATTCGATGAATATCAATGTGCATTTCTTTATGATCTTGACGGGTGACCACAACAAAGTACGTTGTGCAGCGCGGGAAGCAGAGAGCGGGACGCCTGGAAACCAATGATCGTGAATTTCTCGGTCAACTACGTTATTACGTTGCAATGATATTATTGGATACTACAAGAACAACATGTACAGTCTCGTCCCAGCACTCGTATTTAAGTGGTACAGGAAAGTCGGTAATCCATGATTTCTATTCAACTCGTCGGAGCTGCATGACCCTCCTCTGCATCTGGTCCAATCGTGCCAATCGTGCCATAATCGCTACGTCCATTGACCATAGTCTGATTTCCGTGATTGTCTTGGATCAAAGATTCCAGACGATCCAGTGTAGCCTAAGGATGGTGCGAAAAGAGAGAGAGCAAGGAAGCCCAGTTTCAGTAAGGTTTAAACCGCGAATCGTTGACAGGATCGCTGCGCACCCGACCGGCCTCGGTTAATTCAGGCTCGCCATCAAGGCCTTCTCGGGCTATTGCTTGGGCGGCTTCAACATCTGCATCGACGAAGGCACCGTCGTCATCTTCATTGTCCTCGCCCATGTCCTCATCACTGTCGGTTGGATCGGGGTGCAGAGAGGCACATGCGGAAAGTGTTTCGAAAAGTGTCGATACTGATAGAAGAGGCGATCAGCAAGGCGATATGGCTTGATATTCTTTCAAAGAGAAGAACGTACTGGATGAGGTATCCTCTGGGTAGATGTTGAGCTCACGCAGCTCTGTAGCTTCTTCTTCGTCTTCGACTTCGCTTGCGTCTGCCGAGGCGGGTTCGCCGAGCTGGCAGTAGAGACTTGGAGGTTCGCTGCGAGAGATGGCGTGGAGGATGATGCTTGGGTAGTCTATTTGGAAGCCGCGTCCTGAGCTCTCGGAGATGAACACAAGCGCACTACGGGGTTGCAGTCAGGGATCGAAGATGCGAGCGGGAATGCAGTGAACCTGACCTCTCTAAGATGTAGACCGTGCCCTGGTTCATCTCCTCTTCAGACAGGTCCGGAACAGGGGGATCAAAGAGCGCACGGACGTTCTCCTGTTTGTGGCGAAGAACAGGAGGGATATCAGAGAACGAGGCCGGCGTTGCTGCTGTGAGCTGTGCGTGTTCCTCTTTGGAGACGAACGCTGGGACTGCGGTGATGACTGTGACCGGCATAAGTGCACTCGACGTCGTGGTCAGAGGTAGACCTGCTTGTAATGCTTGCACGAGATTGATCTTATGTAAGAAACGCGGTCACACAGCCACACCGGACCCGACACAACCAGATCATTGGATCAATCAGATCTGATGGCGTTGATGCCGACGCCTTGCCGACTATGCCCATAAATACTCATTGCATTGAAAGACCGATGCACTCACGCACTCGAAGATAACACCCTCGATACTGTCTCCTCATTATCACTTTGAGCTTGGCTGACATGGCGTACGTCGCGCACATTGTCGAGCAGATTCAACACAATGTTGCATTCCTTGTTGAGAACGGGCATATATCTCAGCAAAATGCAGATTCCATTCTCGCGCAACTACCGGGTCAGGCGTCTGTAGCTGCTGTAGTCGCGCCGACGCCGATCCCTGTACCTGTAACAACACCGAGACGCGTCCCAGCTCCTCCTGTGTCTGCCCCCAAAACCGTCAAAGCACGGGCCATCTGGGCATACAATGAGAATGGCCAAGTCAGTCTTTATCTTATGTATTGAAATTGACGCGCGTTGCTCATTTGTTCAGGACCCCGATGACCTTTCTTTCCGCTCAGGCGATATCATCGAGATCGTAGAGGAAACAAATGCGGACTGGTGGACGGGCAGGTTCAAGGGGAAGCAGGGTCTCTTGCCATCAAACCACGTTGAGAAGCTGCCTTCGGGAGCGCCTCCAGCTCCGGCGCGTACCGTCTTAGCACCGCCTCCTCAATACGACCAACCCGCTGCTGGTACTGCGGCGCCTAGGGAGAAGACACCGTATAGACCATTCGGAGCTGCACACCATGGTGCAGACAAGCCGCCGCCTGCTGGATCTGGCGCTGTGAACTCTGTTGGCCTACAGGAAGCACCAGGGCAGGATAAGAAGAAGGGCAAGTATGGTGCCCTTGGTAACACTGTAGGTTTTCCTTCTTATGAGGTGCATTAGACGATGATGGGCTAAATCAAATCTGTTGTAGATGGCTCATTCTGCTGCGGGCGGTGTAGGATTCGGCGCAGGTTCGTCTTATGCGCAGCTTTATTTGATACACGAAGCGACGTTTTAACGTACTTTTTTCTTTCAGGTGCTGCGATAGGCGGAGGACTTGTCCGAGCGATTTTCTGAAGTCTTTATACCCACGTTTTGTGATAGATGGGAATATTTTGGGAAATGAGCCTTTGATTCCTGGCTTCGCGAAGCTGTGGACAACGGAAGTGCAACTGCATCGTCTCTGGCTCTAGATGAACAGTGGATTGTTTATTTCGAATTTTTGAGGAAAATGAATGAAAATGAAATAAAAGTTGTTGTTGACATAATCTGAAATGCCGAATGCAATGTGGGCTTGTATGTAACACCGCTTCATCCCGCAGCACCTGCATCGACAAACAAACATTGCTCCCGTTCTTCACTTATAACCACCACCATCCCAAGACCAGTTGGTCTCGCCACAGATCTCCAGTTGAAGACATTCCACCCGCTATTTCTCTCTGACACGCAACGTCACGAGGTGCTCACGATAGTCCACACAATGCCTATAATGGACCATATCCAGTCTGCCTTCGAAAAGGTCCTAAGACCGAATAGAGGCACTCTCGCTGGGAGAGGCAAGGGGATAGGGAACACAGGTGTAGCTCAGTTTGAGGACGATGTGCGTAGCTTTGTCACAGTATTCTTCTCTTTCCTGTCTCTTGCCCCTATCGCAACACTTCTTCAAACCCTGGTTGCCTTGGGCTGCAACCGTACTCGTTTGCGCAACGCTTCTGATGCTATGACCGGGGAGCCGGCGATGCGGCGCAGCAAGGAAGACGAGGCAGTCTTGCCTTAAGTGGCGATGCACTGGTTCAACTTTGCGACGCGTCTTGTTTCAGCACTCTCACCTCTCACTTCTTTGGCGCGTCCCCTGCGTCTGCTCGTCACTGTTGCGCCTTGCTGCAATCCTGTATGCATGAATGCAACAGACGCAGCGCTGTCGTCTTCTCCGAACGTCCTGGCGGTGACGGCGGTCGCTTCCATCGCGTCACGAACAGTCGCGAGCGCGTTGTCTGTGACGTCCGCGTCAGCGTCAGCTAGCGCGTCAAGCTTCCCTGATAGAGATATAAGCGCTGGTGATGGTGCACTTGCTGCTCTCTTGCTTGTCCCTATTGTGTTTGTGCTGTGGTTATGGGTTGCGTCATCTCTCTTTTTCGTTTTCAATTCATTTTCTCTGTTGTGTGTCCTTGCTGAATGCATGTTCTTTGTCCTTCTTGTAGATGATCATCTCAAAACCTGCAATTATTTTCTATGGCTCTCAAGCATTCTTCAACTTCATTGCTATGTGCTGCTTCGCAAGTGTTGCAAGCTTCCAAGCAAAATGGGATGTTGGTCCATGTACGTCCCTTTCATTTGCTTCATACACATCATTTCTAATTTGTGTATCTTAGCCGGTCTATCTGGCTTTGCCATCTTTGTTTCCGTCACAACCATGCTCTTATCATTGTTCCTACTTTTCGTGCCTGTCATCGATGTCAAATACGGCAAGCTCTCGCGCCTGTCCCGCGCTCTCTCAGAGACTCGGGTTGCTTTCATCTTGACTGTCACGGGGACGACTCTTGATCTTCTCGTCGCGTATGTAACACTGCCTGTTGTCTTGTCCCAAGTTAACTGACTGGAATTTCTCAGATTCATTACTACGATTTCCGCTTGGATACAAAAGGGTTGCAAGAACCCAGACGATGATCCCCATTCTGACCTGGGAGACGACTTCAAGAATGGCCTAGGAGGATGGTGCTCTACCAAGAAAGCCGGCGCTATATTCTTCTGGCTTGCTTTTGGTAAGGCGTCCTACTGCAAGTACAGTCCAATTTATAACATTATATTTGTAGCTGCTTGGTGTGGAACACTCACTCTCAGTATACTGAGCTGGAGGAGTGGGAAAGCCCGTCATCCCCGTGATCCTCCTTTCAATCCGCCTGTTGGGAGTGAGCAAGGAGTCTATGACGAACTCGAGGAAGAGGAAGACGAGTCCACCTATGGGCGACCTGCACCTCTTCGTGGTAGCTCTACTCATGCCGATTCCCCTTTCACCGACGGCGCGGCTGTTAACAGGAACTCACAAGCATCCTCCTATACTTTGCCTCCTGTGAGCGGTGTTGGTAATTTCAACCCTTCGGGTGTCTCGTCTGCAGCAGGCTCTATTCCCGCGGCGCGATCTTCGGTGGACGCTTATGGAGCGTTCTCGGATCCTGCACCATCCGGGTACGGGGGTACACCTCCAGTTCAGCAGCAGTCTTTTGGCACCGCTAGTGGTCTTGACAACATGTCTCCGGGCGGTGTCAGTCGAACAATGCAGTATGCGGATCCGTACGCTGCTGTGAGAGCTTCGATCGCAGGCGGTCCTGCACCATCAACGTACTCGACCCCAAGTGCTACCCAGGGCCCACCGAGTTACACTGAATACACCGGATACCGATGAACGGATTAATTATGGAATAATAATAACTAAACTGGATGTTGTTGTTGTAACATGTGATATGTTTGTTCATTGTTCGTGTTGGATGACGGACTTGGTTCTGTAGCATCGTCATGAATACGCCATGACCACTTGCTTTTTTCCCCTTTACTTTCGTGTGTTTTTTTTTTTGTTTTTTTGCTTCAGCCATATTTTACGAACGATATTTATTTCTTTGTCGTTAAACGTTCTTCTACATACGATATTACCTGTGACTTCGTTGTAAAATAAAGCATTGGATGGTCTGCAAATTCGATTTCGATCAAAAATGTTGTATTCTGCGCACGTGACGTGCGCCGATCGCGCTGCTTTCTTAATCTTATTCCAGTTATTTCGGGTCTAATTCCTACAATCATCTCCTGCACTTGGATGTGGCCGGACTGACTCGTCAACGGAGACTTTCTGTACCTCCATTATGGATAAAGATAATCCAGACTTTACTTTCGCGAAGTCGAGTTCATTGAAGCTCCCCGTCACGTTCCGTATGTAAGCTCAGTTTGCAAGTCTTGATGTTATCCGGTTGGATTAATTGAAATATGTCGTGTGGACCTTAATTTCTTTCTTCTCAGCTCTCAGTTCGAGGGAAATAGGAAGCCGAGACCGTTCACGGATATAATTGACAACCCGGATTTGCAGTTCTCTGGTCTTCAGACTCCGTATGCTCATGCAGTTTAGACTTTGGCCTATGTCTAATTACGAATATGTCGTTTGTCCAGAGGTTTCTCGGACCTTTATGTGACTTGCCAGCTGGTTGCGGATAATAAGCCGCTTACGATCCCATTCCGAACGGCTTTCAAGGCGTTTAAGAACAGCTACATGTATGTATTCTTCTACTGTTGTGGTTTTATCTGGTACAAAATGGTTGCTGACGTGCACCCACGCTTTAGGTGGAACGAATGGATAACGCTGCCGATTCGGTATTGCGACCTTCCGCTGAGCTCGCAAATAACGTTCACGGTGTGGGATATTGAAGGACCGCGTTCGGCAGCTCCTGTAGGAGGAACTACGTTCCGTTTGTTTGGAAAGAAACGGTGAGTGTGTTATCTCTTGGATATCACCTGCGACTTATCCATCTTGATGTTCAAGGACATTGAGGAGAGGGAAGCATAGATTGTATTTGTGGCAGGGTACCGAGGCAGATGGATCTGTGGATACGAAGACTCCTAGCAAGATGGAGATGAAGGATGAAATGGGGCGGTTGGAGAAGGTGACGAGCTGCTTGCCAGCCTGCTTCGAGTTTAATGACTCATAACGAAATTTTCAGCTTGTGAAGAAGTACGAAAGAGGGGACATGCCGAAAGAAGATTGGTTAGACAAGCTTGCCTTTCGGAAGATGGAAGAAATCCATGCTGTAAGGTTCCCGTACGTGAACTGCGCGTGTAAAGGAGTCGCTAATGTACCTCCCAGGCTGAGGCTAAGAAGTCAAAGGATTTCTTCTTGTATATCGACCTTCCGCGGTTTGATTTCCCTGTTGTCTTCTCTGAACCGGTAATGGCTTTTTGTCGTATGCGCGATTGTTCTGTGCTGATTGAAGAAATAGGAGCCAACTAATCTACCTACTATCATATCGGCGACTTCATCTCCCCAAGCATCGGTCACCCCTGTTGCAGGATCGCTTCTCTCGGATTCTTCTCTGTGGCAAATTGTTGATCCTGAAGTTGGTCGAGACAATCCTGTGGAGGACAAGCATCGTCGACTTATCCGAAGTCAGCGAAGTGGCGTCTTGGATAGGGAATTAAAGCCGAATGCAAAGGATCGAGATGAACTTGCCGTACGCTACAGTCCAGTTCGATCTCTGAATGGCTCTGACCGACTTTTGGTTTTAGGTCATTCTGAACTACCCGCCAACTCAACCGCTCACGTCAGAAGAGAAAGACCTAGTTTGGAAGTTCCGTTTCTATCTGACGCGAGATAAACGCGGATTGACTAAGTTCTTGAAATCCGTGACATGGCGCGATCCAAGTGAAGTGAAACAGGCGGTGGAGGTTTTGCTGCCACTTTGGACAGATATTGAGGTTGACGATGCTCTCGAGCTGCTCGGTCCTGGAACGGTCGACAGCCGAGTGCGAAATTTTGCCGTAAAGCAACTCTCGAAGGCAGATGATGATGTGAGCCTTTGGCCCTGATTGAAATCCACGTATGCTAATCCATGTACTACGTTCGTCATAGGAGTTGCTTCTCTATTTGTTGCAGTTACTTCAGGCCCTGAAGTTTGAAAGCTCTGCGAACGAGCAGCGGTCCATGCGACTCAGTACGAATGCCATCTCGCAGGAGGACAGTGGTCTGGCAGATTTCCTCATCGACCGATCTGTTCGAAATCCCGTTCTGGGTAACCGCTTCCATTGGTATCTTATGGTTGAAGTTGCTTTAGAAGATAAGCAAGTCGCAAAAGTATATGGGAAAGTCTGGTATAAGTACATGGAGAAGCTTAAGAAGGTAAAGCCTCCTCCTTTGGTCTGCCAGACTTTACTGACTATATTTCTTTCAGTCTGATGATGGTGTTGCACGAACGGATGTTCTTCGTCGACAGGGCGAGCTTATTTCCACGCTTGCGAAAAAGGCGAAGGAATTGAAGGCTTCAAAAGACCAGAGACCAAAGAAGATCGAACGTTTAAGAGCGTTCATTGCGGATTCAAAAAATGGACTTCTGAACATGGCACCTCTGCCGTTACCACTGGATGCAGCTGTTGAAGTCACCGGGATAGTCCCTGAGAAGGCTTCCGTCTTCAAATCGAGCCTTTCTCCTATGCTTCTGTACTTTACTTGTACAGACGGGAGTGAATACCCGCTGATTTTCAAGGATGGAGACGACATGAGGCAGGATCAGCTGGTGATCCAGCTCTTCACGCTCATGGATCGGTTGCTGCGCAAGGAAAACTTGGATTTGAAGGTCAGCCCTTACGCGGTCCTCGCTACTAGTCCCTCGCAGGGAATGGCACAATTCATACCGAGTATGGCAATTGCGACTATCGTGAGCGAGTATAATGGATCACTCCTCAATTACTTGAGGGCGCATAATCCAGACGAAGGAAGTGTTGGGACATTTGGCGTCAAGAAATCAGTTTTGGATACTTTCGTACGAAGTTGTGGTAAGAAATATCAACAATTTCGCAATTTAATGCACAAACTCACTGAGCTGTTCAGCCGGCTACTCTGTCATGACGTATATTCTTGGGGTAGGCGATAGGCATTTGGACAACTTACTACTGGCACCAGATGGTGAGTCGTTTGATCGTACCAAAAAGACAACGATTGTTGACGATCTTTCTTTGTTGTCCTTAGGACACTTCTTCCATGGTTCGTCATCAACATTTTGTACTTCTTGCACACGAGAACTGACGCTGCTATCCAGTCGACTTTGGTTATATTCTTGGGCATGATCCCAAGCCTTATCCTCCTCCGGTAAAAGTTTGTCCGGAGATGATCGAGGCTATGGGCGGGACGCATTCACCAGAGTTCGCGCGATTTCAAAACCTTTGCTTTGTGGCATATACAATCCTGAGAAAGAGCGCGAACCTCATACTTAACTTGGTGTCCCTCATGGGAGAAGCTAACATACCTCACGTCAATTATCGCGACGTCCATGAGCAATTGCAGGAGAAGTTCCAGTTACACCTCTCGGAGGAAGAGGCAATTAAGGAGCTTGAGAAGCAGCTCCGTGGCAGCTCTACGTATCACAACTTCCTTGATAGGATGCACGGAGTTGCCCAGTATTGGCGCTATTAGTCGGACTCGATGGTAGTCAGATTGCACTTTGTATTGTTTGATGGACCAAGCACTTAAGTATGTTTATAAACGCAAATCATGTACTTTAATTACAGTATTCTGTTCCTTAACCATTTGTACTCAGGATGTACTGAGAGCGCTGAGAATTCTTGTTTCGAGCTCTTTGATAGTGTCCCTCGATGTGTTCAAGCTGGTCATGAAGTATGCTACATCTCCGAGCGTCCTGAAGTGGATACCGAAAGACTCATCATTCGGAGGCACCTTTATGGATTGTAAACGATCTTGCGCTAGTTGGGATCGATAGCCTACAAAGGACAATAAGCATGACATCTTCCAAAAGGTACCTGAAGAAAGCCTTACCTTCTCCATTACCTCGTAACTTGATAGCTAACACTGTACCCATAGACATCGCCGAATCCACTGTCTGTAGACGGGATACCTCTGTCAAAAATTCTGGATTCCACATACTCCACATTGGAGAGGGCAGTGCTGATGCAGACTGTCCTTGCCAGCTGCGCTGCATTCCAGTCCAAGTATCAGATACTGCAAGTTTGTCCATCATGGCGAGGGACTCATTCGCGACCTCGCAACCAACGGCGTGAGCGGTATAGCTATGCCCGTGGAGCAAAGCATCGGCTTTTGAATCACTGAGGAACGCTTCGAATATTGAAGATGAGGCTAATGTAACCGCTAGAGGAACTACGCCCCCTGTGAGGGTCTTCGCATATACAGCAATATCCGGTTCTATGCCAAGGGTTGGGATGCAACTTTGCAAGCCTAGGCGGTAGAGGCCAACGAACACCTCGTCGAAAATGACGGGTAAGCCACGCCAAGCATCGTCCCCTCGTCCAGGCTCGGCGCCTCTCACGACGTCGATGAGGACTCGTTGGAACAATGGATCCACAAAGATCATTCCACCCGCGCCCATAACAAGAGGTTCTAGGACCAGAGCGGCGAGTCGTGTTGGAGCTTGTTGCGCATTGAGTTTACGCATAATCTGGGTGATACCTCTTCGATATGATTCAGCGAGTTCTGTATCAAGTCGGCTGGGGATGTCGTAAAGACAAGGTAATGAATCAACCACGATGTGTTTCTGCCACAGAAGCTCTCTGACTGTGAAAGAATCGGGTAGAGTAATAGTCGCCTTCCCCTCCCGCATCGAAACTGTAGGCGGATCAAGCCAAAATCCTTTAGCAGAATGCCATTCGCAGGTATAAACGCCGTCACCAGCATAGCACGCATCCATAACGCCGATCGTGTCACCGTGGTAGCTTCCTTTTAGTCCCAAGACGCCGAGCTGCTGCTTATCAGCTTGTTTGAGATCGGCACCATAACGCGTACAGTAAGCACGTAAAGCCATTTTCAATGCAACTTCCATTGCTGTGGAACCATCGTCCGAGAAAAATACACGTGAGGCCCAACCTGATCCTGGTCCGTTAGGCGAGACAAGCCTTTCTGCGAGCTTGAGAGCGGGTAGATGGATAGCTTGTGGAAACATGACATGGCCGTACCGACCTGCTGCGCGTGCAGCTGCTATGGCCAGAGAGGAGTGGGCATGGCCGAAAGCTTGCGTCCACCAGGATGCAGATCCGTCAAAAGAAGGGGAGAGAAGACTGGAAGTTTTGCTCGAATGTCCAGTATATACACTAAAGAAGTCTCCGTGAGCACTGTCAATCACCGTTACATCCCCTGGGTCTTTTATAAAGCCATGCTGGACGAACGGCCACCAAATAGAGTTCCTTGAGCGGTCGGGCATCGAATGTAATTCATCAATCCTTCCCGAGTGTCGTTTGTCTAGATGATCATTCAAGTTCGTCAATCGCTCGCCGTGCAACAATCTAGAGTAGTACGAGTCTGTCGCCGTGAAATTCAAGTTCGCATTATCGAGCTTTGGTGGTGGCAAAGGAAATGACGCGACGTATACGTCTCGTTCGGCAAAGTATTCGGATAAGTATTCCCAATTTCGGTAATAATCATCCTGAAAGGTCATGATCGCGTCCACTGAGTATCCTCGTAGAACCAAAGACTCGTATGATGATATAGTCGAAGAGATACCCCCAAGTTTAGAGTCGCCGACAAGAATAGCCGGAAACCGCAGAGGACGATAACTATCAACTTGGCTTGCACCGCTTATTGACGGGCTGTGGACGCCTTTGAGGACAAATCATTTTTATTGGCCAAGAGTCGACGAAGTGTTGGGAAACGTACCACCTGCCGTTTCAATGTACACATCAGTTTTGTCGGCGGTTCGCCGTGCGCAGTCATTGATGTACGCTGAAACAGACTTGTTGACGATTTCATCTGTAGGCTGACGAAATCGTCGTCACTACGTTAAACTTAAGATGCCATAGAGTTTATTCGACGACCTTATGTGCACTTTGTTCGGGTTCAAGTCGAAGAGCTAGATGTGGACTGACGGGTTCCTTGAACCGAAAAAGACACTCCAGTTGAATTCTACTATGATAGCGTTTGCCGAAACGCTTCACAAACCTACGAGTCCATTGATCAGGTTGAAATACACCTAGCATTCTTCAAAACTCACTCGTCGTCCGCATCCTGAATGGGACCCGTACTGACCGGCTTTAAGTATCGAACGTCTCGTCCTCTACCAGCCGAAGCTAGTGCGAGAGCAGTAACAAGCACGGTTTTCCCGACATCTGTGTTTGCCCCAAATATCTGATGGATTCGAATATTTTTGGACAGATGCATTATGTATCTGGATTCTGGACTGAAGAAAAGAAAGTAAGAGAAAAATAGAGTTTAGTTTCTCAAAGTTGACTGTATATGCGTACGTAATCATTTTTTTTTTCTGGACCGGATTTCGGTTCTCATCACAACCGTGACTTCAGCAAGCTAGCTTTCTTGCCGTCATGGATTCAGAGACCGTCGCTCAGTTGCAAGGTATACTATCTCACCTATCTTTGTATTTCCTTGAATGCCGAGTTCCTCTTTTCCAGACAGACTGCACGCCCGCGACGAGCTAATTCGAGAATCATGGGTTCGCGCCATGGAAGTGAAGATTGTACGCGATGAACTGACGAAGTGCCAGCGAACAGAGGGCGTGAACCACTACGAGAGCTGCAAATTTCTCGCAGAAAAGTATCTCCGAATGTTAAGGGAGAACAGAGTACGCTCGCTTCCTGAACTATCACAACTTTGACGTGTTTACAGCTGCATCTGTGCAGGTGAAAGGGTACAAACAAGTGGACGTCTGAGTTCTTACACATCATTCTTGTCATGCAACGCCATAGCTATTCAATTCCATGAAATGGGATACAGTATTCGTATCAGCACATAGATTATGTCGTGTCAGAATTACATGAGCTCCTAAGCAAGTAAACTAACATGCGACTGTCCCAACTCCATGTCGCTTTTTCCAAGGCGTAGCGCAAAGATCTGGCTCAAAGGCATCGTCTCTCTTACTTATTTGCGACCTTTTCGCTTTCGACCCTCTGTTCCACTCGTTTCTCCACCACTCAGCTCATCTCCACTGCTCGCAGCGCCAGCCTTTTTCTTACCGCCTCTCATTTTAAGATGGTGTTCGGGAATCCATTCCTCTTCATAACCTGCGCCGGAAGCTGTGACCGATCCAACAGGTGAGCTGATACTGGCCTTGCCGACTGTTGACACCGCAGTCTTTCGTGACTTCCTCGGTTTGGGAACGAAAGTAGCGTAGGCCAGATATCCAAGACCTCCGAGGAAGGCTGCAGTCAACAAGTACGTCGTGACACTGGGACAGATTCATGAGATTTCTTCGTCTGAATACAAATGCGAAGTGCTTACACTTGATAATCAAAGAAAGAGAAATCAGGCTCGACCACAGTCACGACGGAATCGTACGCGGTTACACGGTGGATTTCATCCTGAATAGAAATGAGTATAAAAACAGAGAATAAAAAGCAGAACCCTCACATCAACCGCATGCGTCAACCAGATGTTGAGACGTATATCTCCCGGCTACGTGAGAGTTCAATAGTCTGAGAGGCGTTATACTATCGATCTTAAGGAAACCGGCGAACCTTAAACCTAGCAATAGCATGGAATTAGACACGTCAAAAGAAGCAAGGACAAAACGTACTCGCTATGGAATTGATACGGTAGTTGCACCTTTGCTCCAGAGACTAGACGCAGACCATATGGGAGAGTTGAAGCCTGGTATGCGCATTAGTAAAGCAAGGAAAGTAGACCAATAGACTGAATCATACATTCTTAATGAGTGAGTCTGTCTGGGGGTCATGGAATGAACCCGCTACGGAAATCAGTGTAACGTTTTGCTCAGACTGATTTTCTATCAGGAGGTTAATTCGGTTGCGTTCCCCGTTGACAATCTCTTTAGGAAATACATGAATTCAGCGGGATTCAGCTGAGGACGTGAAGGATGGAACTGACGACCGAACGGATTGTTTTCTGGGAACGAGGCTATCACAGATATTTCCGGCTCTGTTGAAGCTGGCTGGTCAGACTGGGCGACGACCGAGACTACCAGAAAGAGCAGCGCAGACCAGGATGTAAAGAAGCGCATGACGGTGAGCAGAGTTGAGGTCCAATAGCTTAGCTACGCGTCCAGTCTTTCTTAGTGCCACGTATAGGAAAATCTGACACGTCAAATATGGCAACGTCGATCCCTCAAGCGCATCGGCCCGAAGATTGATAGATAGGTAAGTCTCCTGCGAAAAGAACCATTATTGCGTTCATTCTGATCTGAATGAGTATGAACCGTTCTGAGGGTTATTGAGTTGCTTCGCTCGACTCGTCATCTCGTCCGGGTTAATCGATGGGCAATATTTCTAGCAATAAAATAGTTTCTGACGAAGTGAAGATGCTAGGAGAACCACCGGCCTTTGGGCATCCTATGCTCCAGCAATTTGGTTTCGAGCCGTCGTACATTAATCTCAACAACGGTTATCCCTATGCTTGATTGCGGGCTCCCAGAGACTCACATAGCGCTTATACAAGGTTCCTATGGCTCGCTCCCGTTGCCAGTCCTCACTGCATGCGAGAAGATGACACGCGAGATCGAGGCTAACCCCGACCGTTTCATGCGTTCCACGTACATCCCAATACTACGTGATATCCGTACACGGGTTGCAGCGCTAGTGGGAGCAGACACTGACGAATGTGTAATCGTACCAAATGCTACCCATGGAATCAATACGGTCCTGCGCAACTTTGCCTTGAACGAAGGCGATATCGTAGTCATAAGTTAGTTCTTCATTCCTTCTTTTCTTTCCTTTCCTCTCACAATTACAAATACACAGATGATGTGACCTACAATGCGGTCTCGCGAACGATCCAGTACCTCAAAGACATCAATCCACAGATCATACAGTCTATATTTCCACTAACGTTTCCAACTACACCGGCAATCATCATAGAGGGATTTCGGGCGCATCTGAAAAGCTTACCGCGCAAGAGTGGTTGTAAAATCATTGCTGTAATTGACTCCATAGCCTCCATTCCTGGAGCATTGATGCCATGGAGAGAGCTTGTGAAGATATGCAAGGAAGAGGACGTCATGAGCGTCATCGATGCTGCACATTCTATCGGACAGGAGTTAGATATCAACTTGAAAGAAGCTGACCCTGACTTCTGGGTATCAGTGAGTTGAAAAAATAGAATATTTTTCGCTTTCAGGTCCTTATAAGTCTCCGCTTAGAACTGCCACAAGTGGCTTTATGCAAAGCGTGGTTGTGCGGTGCTATATGTCCCCAAGAGGTCCGAAGCCTGTCTATGTAGTTACTTGATCTCTACCACTGATGTTATTTCTTAGGAACCAGCACATCATTAGGTCCTCTATTCCCACTGCTCGCAACTATGTCTCGCCTTCGGATCCTCCAGGCGGTCCAGAGCCACCCAATTTCGTTGAACAGTTTCTATGTAAGCCTAATTCTGTGAATCTGTGTGAGATTTCGGGCTTGAAGTACATATGAGGGACGGGAACCATTGATCTTGTGCCATTTTTGAGTGTTCAAGCCGGTGTGTGGTTTCCTTCTGACAGTTCTAGTGGACCACCGTTTCATTTGATGAGATTTTTACTAGCGTTAGATTTCCGGCAGTGGATCGGCGGAGAGCACAGAATTAACGAGTATTGTCACAATCTGGCTCTTACGGGAGGTAAACGACTCGCGGAGATCTTAGGGACACGTTTATTGGACGAGAACGGAGAGTTCACAGCAAACATGGTACCATTCATTCCGATGATATACTAGGCTGTGTCTGATTTTACTTGGCCGACAGGTTAATGTTGGGCTCCCGCTGACCGCCGAAGGTACACTCGACATATTGTCCCGGATAAATGCGCACTTGGAGGAGAAGAACGTGAATGGCAAGCCTTATTTTCACAACGGTGAATGGTGGGTTAGGTGCAGCGCTCAGATTTATAATGAGGTGGGTATTTCTAGGAATGTCCAGTCCGACGTACCAAATCCCCTTGTCCAGGAGTCAGACTTTGAGAGGCTGGGAAAGGAACTCGCAGAAGTCTGCAAGACCATCGACGATTAGACTCACGTAAATATGCTCATCTTGTAGCAGTGGCAATATCATCTATAGTGGAACAAGTCCAATAAAGTGGATGACGTTATGTCAAACGATACCTGCCCATATTGGTCGCTGATGTTTCACCCCATCAAACGCACTTGACTTCTCGGCGCTACCTCGAATAAGCTCTCCAGCACCCTTTGATAGGCAACTGCTTTACCAAGATATGAGCATTTCCCACGGTAGCTTGCCTTCTCCAAAGAAGAATTTCATTCCGGTGAGCATCGTACTTCTTTGGTGGACCGGTTCGTCTGCCGAGCATCCTCAGCCCTGCTCTCGAGGATTCAGTGTGACATATAAATAACTGACATATACTCCTATCGACCGCCGTGGATGCGGTCCGACGCGTCGATCACTTATGATCAGCTATTCCGGCCCGGAGAAACTGATACTTCTATCCGAATAGAATATAAACTCCGCCTGAAGCTCGAGTCATTCCCTTCGAGTCATCCCTCTCTTCAGGATACTTATACGTTCAGCAGGTCTCTGAAAGTATCATGATGAGCGACGAGGTCAAGAATGTAGAGGAGTCTCCAACATTTGGACACCCCATGCTCCAGCACTTTACCTTCGAACCATCGTACATAAATCTTAATAATGGTTTTATATATGCGTCAATGCGAGCTAATTGAGGCTGACATTGTATCTCTGTAGGTTCCTATGGCTCGCTTCCGTTGCCAGTCCTCACCGTATGCGAGAAGATGACACGCGAGATCGAGGCTAATCCCGACCGTTTCATGCGTTCCACGTACATCCCAATACTACGTGATGTCCGTGCACGGGTTGCAGCGCTAGTGGGAGCAGACACCGACGAATGTGTAATCGTACCAAATGCTACCCATGGAATCAATACAGTCCTGCGCAACCTCGACTGGAATGAAGGCGATATCATAGTCAAAAGTCGATGTTTCTGCTTTTCTTACCCGTTGTCCACTACGCTAAAGTCATCAAATCTCTAGCTGATGTGACGTATGACGCGATCTCTCGAACGGTTCAGTACATCAAAGACGTCAATCCGTATATAATACAGTCTAGATTCCCACTGATTTTTCCAACTGCTCCTTCGATCATTATAGACGGATTCCGGACACATTTGAAAGGCCTGTCACGCAAGGGCGGCTGTAAAGTCGTCGCTATCATTGACTCCATAGCCTCTGTTCCTGGAGTATTGATCCCTTGGAAAGAACTTGTGAAGATATGCAAAGAAGAGGATGTCGTGAGCCTTATTGACGGAGCACATTCTATTGGACAAGAAGTAGACATCAATCTGAAAGATGCGGATCCTGACTTCTGGATTTCAGTAAGTATTTCTACCTATCATTTAACTGTCTTCAAGCCGGGTCCTCATGATCTCTTATCTAGAACTGCCACAAATGGCTATATGCGAAGCGCGGTTGTGCAGTGCTTTATGTCCCCAAGAGGTTCGAAGTCTGTCTCTCTAAACATCGACCTCTGCTTGCGTGTTTCTAATACTTTAATAGGAATCAGCATCTGATTAAGTCGTCTCTTCCTACCTCCAGTAACTACACTTCCCCTGCCGATCCTCCAGAAAGACCGGAGCCACCAAATTTTATCCAACAGTTCCTGTGTAAGTTGATTTAACGAAGCCACAAGACGACGTTTGACCTGAAGCGCGCGACAGGGACAGGAACGATTGATCTCGTGCCATTCTTGAGCGTCCATGCTGGTGAGTAAATACCTCGACAGGTCCGCGGGATATCACGCGCTTCATGATCATTTTTAGCCTTAGATTTTCGGCAGCGCATTGGTGGAGAACAAAAAATTAACGAGTACTGCCATGGTCTGGCTCTTATTGGAGGTAGACGTCTTGCGGGGATTTTAGGGACACGTTTATTAGACGAAAACGGAGAGTTCACAACAAACATGGTAATATCCATTATGGAAGTGCGATAGATGTCGACCAAAATTTGTTTGAATAGGTTGATGTCGAGCTGCCACTGACCGCGAAGGGTACGCACGGTGTGCTATCGCAGATCAAAGATTACCTGGAAGAGAAGAACGTGAGTGCCAGGCCTTACCATCACAATGGCAAATGGTGGATCAGGTGTAGCGCACAGATCTACAATGAGGTGAGTATATTGCATGGTATGATTGTTTTTCACACGACTGATTTGCACCTGTAGGTTTCAGATTTTGAGAAGTTAGGAGAGGTGTTGCTACAAGTCGTAGAAATAATAAATATCAGTGGCAGTGTGTGATTACATAACCATATTAGTCAGATATAATCCCACGGTCATGACGTTTGTTGGCTGTGCGCTCGACTCCTTTTGAAGTTTCGTCTACCAGACCAGGCCAGGGCGTTCGCAGCTCGACTCTTCTTTTTGCCACACAAATCCAGCTTTTGTCTTTTACTTTCCTGTATTTCTTTTATTCAACATCACTTTGCTCTAGAGAATATTGTAGTCTCTGCCACGGTGCGTCGCAGGTTGTTTGCTTTATCACTTTCGGCGTGTTTTGCTCACAATAATATATGGTTTAGTGAGGCGAGGCGTGGATCTCCGACCCGTGCACGCGTCAGAACGCGCTCGTGAATGGCAACTCGCAACGCGTCTCGACAAGGCGCGTCTGCTTCCTCATCCCCCGCTCCCCCTCGACGTTCATTCCCCGTCGCTCAACCGGCGTCTACGGCCTCGCCACAGCTCCGCGATCTTCGGCGCCAGTGGAAATGGGCCGCAGTCAGCCAGTTCCTATATACCTTCGCCCAGCTCGTTGCTTTAGATGATGTTCATCTTGTAGTATGTCTACGTCTCTTTAGACTGTTGTCTATCAAGGACCATGCTTATGCGGCTGTGATCAAGGACGTAGAAGAAGACCTCGTCAACTCTACCATGATTGTCATCCCCCGGCTTATGCAGCGTCTTCTGATCACCTTAACCCAAGACAGGAAGATCACGTTCGTGTACCATTTTGTCATTTACCTACCTAGTGTTCGGCTGATACCTGTCAACAGTGCCGACAACTGGCAATCAGTCCTCAGAAGACAATACTTGAGGAGAGATCCTACAGCCAATCCTATAGGTGTTGAGCCTCCAACAGTACGAAACTCTCGGGCTGCCACTGTTGAGACGGAAATAAAGTCTGAGGGTCGGGATTCCGCCTTGCCTGATGATGCGACATCCCTCGGTAATCACAGACGTGAGGAGCCGGCGCACGAGCATAGTGGAAATGACGATGGTGAGAGGGGTGCTATCGGGACACCTCAGGACACAGAAGCTTCCGACGAGAAAACAGCATCTTCTCTCCGTGCAAATAGCGTCAAGAAGGAAGACGAAGATGTCTCGCAGAACTCCCAAAATACAGTGAAGGACTGGGCCAACCTTTCGATGCTTGAGAAGCTAGAAAGCATACGTACCGTTATAGAGTGGCATTTCCAGTCGCCATTAAGATTGAGATCTATCATGCGCAGCGACGACGAAACAGCAAGCTGGGTACGTGTCCCCCTTTACCTAGCTATCGTGGTTTGCCTCTGTTCACTTCGCATTTTCCAGCGCATAGAACCGATTGGATATGATGCAAAGAGAAACGCCTACTGGTTTATTGGTGGTTCGCACTCTTGTTTTACTCATTTTCGCTATCGTGGCTGACTGTATTTTCTCAGCGGACCGCCTTTGGATTCAAAGGACACCTCCTAAGCCTCCAAAGAAGCCGAGGAAGCGCAAGGCTGTAACCAATGCCGATGGTCGAAAAACTAAAGCGGCTCGCGTCGAGCAGGCAGGCGACAGCAAGAAGAAAAGGGTGAAATCCTCACCGGAAACGGGAGACACACCCAAACGACGTGGATCAAAGGCTACAGAAACTCCCAAGCGCATTGGTCGTGCTTCGCGGCGATCACTCGCTGTGAACGACACTACATTATCGTCCCCAATAGTTAGTGGAAGGGCGCGAGCAGCGAAGACCCAAGCGAATGTGAAATTGGACTTGCAAGCCAAGCAACTTGCAGCCGCAAAAGCTGAGATGGACTCTTTGAACCGCAAATTAGTGAGGAACTCGCCGACTAAATCATCTGGACAGCGTACAGTTGGTATAAGGATAAGTCGTCGTTTACGTGGTGGCGCCGACGATGACGATGACGAGTGGCAACCGATCCCGGAAGAATGGCTACCTGAGAGCGAGCGTGTTCAGTCAAAGTCCGCGACCACTGCCATGCAGACTACACGAACGAGTACGAGAAGCAAAGGTTCTACACTTACCAGCAGATCAGTAGCCCCTTCTGGCAGGGCGAGGATTTCAGGTCTAGAGAGCGATGACGAAAGCGACTTAACGGAACTATCTGATTCCGAAACCTCGACTCATAATGTGTTGGACACTCCCGAAGTGGACACGCCCAAAGATCCGCCACCAGACCTCAATGGTGTGGTAGCTGGACATGAAAAGGACGACACCCAAGATGAAATAATATCTGAACCTCAGTATCTGGCCGATTTTATCGAATGGGAAACAGTGAGCAGGTTCCCTTCCGTTCTGAACATCTCTGAAAGGGTTTTAGTTGTGCATCTCCTTGCAAGAATGGGAAGAGATCTCGCATCGGTTTGAAAAGGCAACGCATTATCTAGAGAAGGCTTTACACAAGGTCTTGTCCCAAGAGGTTGTACCGTTCGTAACGGAGGCTCTTCGTGTAAGTGCTTCATTCTCTATATACATTGTACGCAGTGCGAATTGGTTATTTAGGAGGCGGAAAAGTTGCGTATGAAAGAGGATGCTCTAATGAACCGGAAACGGTCTTCGCGCATCGCTTTCAGAGAGATGGAGAAGGAGACTGCACGGATGGAGGCCATTCACAAAGCTGAAGAGGGGGAGAAGATGGCAAGGATGAGACGCTTGGAGGCGCGATCACGACGGGAAGAAGAAGAGAGGCTAAATCGTGAACAGGGAAGGGTGCAACGGCGGAAAGAACGGGAGGAACGTGAACTGGCTAGAAGCCTCCGTCTGGAACGCGCTAGGTGAGTATCTTCCAAATTTACAAGCTGAGCTGTCATCATAACCGTCTTTCTTCTACAGCGCTGAAAAGGAGGTCGATGTTTTGACTGAGGCACGCTCGGATAGTGCAGCCAAAGTCGAGGGTAAAGTGCCACGTAACGAAGTCCAGAAACATGCTCGTCACCGAACAAAGAAGAAGTCCAGCGAGAAGTCGGCGGAGAGCGAAACCTGGGAACTCGACTGTGAGATTTGTGGCGCGAAGGGTATCAATAGGGTCAGTATCTACTTCCTTCAGCTTGAGCCATGCTGAAGGTGCAACAGGACGATGGTATTCCTTTGATGAGCTGCGGTAGATGCAATAAGTGGCAGCACATCCCCTGTCACGACGCTGTTGACAGGAAAGCGGGAAGACCAGTACGCAACTGGGATACCGTGGATTTCTTCTGCAATCGCTGTCGTTCAACGCAGAATGGCTCTTCACAAGACTCGTTATATTTGCATCGAGCACCGGCAGTCAACGGACAGGGTCGCCCAGACGATCGGTATTCGCGCGCGCACGGTGCTTCTGACCTTGCAAACGGTAACAAAACAGGACAAGTAAATGAAAATCCCGCTCTTCATCAACAAACGGCAGGATCGACAGCTTTCGCCAGTTTCGCACACTATCATCCTCGCCATCATGGTTTCTCTCCTAGCCCCTCCGTTCTTCAGTACCAATACCATCCACAACTGCATTCATCATCAAGTTCTAGTTCCTCACAGTCGATTTTCACACACGGGAATCCAGTATCTTGGGACTCCGGAGATCAAGGTCGTTCATTAGACCCTCGTGGCAGCTACCAAGCCGTTCTGCCACAGCACGCACAGAATGGAAGGACGAATGGGCCGACTCCCTCTTCGTATGGTGTGTCGTTGACCGGTTCTTCCGGAAGCGCACCTGCGCAAAATATCCAGCATCCGCACCAATACTTCCCTTCCTCTCAACAGAGATTATACAACAATCCAGCATATCAACCACAATTGTAGACCACACATTAACTTATTCACCATGCTATTTATACATTATCCGACATGTCCCAGGAATGTTTGTAGACGGTCGGCACCTGCGCTCATCCACGATCTTTGGGATGGACCTTTTGTAAACATCTATCTAGTCAAGATCATCGTGTTCTACCGAATATCAATATAATCAGCGTATACCCTCGTACATCTTGAACCGAGATGAGACGAAAGGAAATGGGTCGTCTTCATGTGATGTATCTCTGGAAAGCAATAACCTATCAGTGTGCTTTTGATCAGGTCGATGAAATTTGCCACTGACTCTAGTGGACCGAGGATTCGGAGACCCCTTACGTGGGTATCCTTGCCATTCATGTGGTTCGCAAGAATGATGATCTGTAAGACGTAGCAATAGACGGGTTTGCTTTGTACACGCTGTCGGTAAATGGTGAATGAGCAAGTTTAATTGGCACTGACAATTCCTGCCCTTCCTCGTTAAGTTCCGAGGAGACGTCAAAGGCGACCCAACCATTTGGCTTGTCAAACGAGACAACCCTCACATCTTGCAAGTCAGAAAGACTTGTTCCGGCGCGAAGGCACAATGTCGAAGGTGTATAAGAGTCGTCTAATTGGAAGCTCAGATGCAGGGAGACTTTCTTTATAGAGATATAGTGAGTCGAAAGAGACACGAATATGAGAACCGACCTGCACAGCGGTCTTCCGAGGAAACTGGATGATTATGGAATGTGGCTGCGGTCCATCAGAACTGTTCATGTGGTTTATTCATCGAGTCTTTGAAGGAGAGTCGATTACTTACTGCCAGAAGGTCTCTGGGTCATCGTCGCGCAGACACTCGGGTCCAAACCCGAACTTATATGACGAAACAGACCATTTCGCGAGATGACCTATGTCCGGCCACGAAAGGGCTGTCGATTTGTCTCCTGTTTATCATTTGTCAGTCCATGGCGTTTCTTGTAGACTATGAACAGGCCTAATGAGAGCGGATTCTGCGCGGGCTCAGTGATTGTCGGCTGAGGAATCGAATCCAACCCGTTAGCTCTCGGGATCGTTGTGGTTGCCATTGAACCACTGCCAGTGAGCTCGGCGCGCTCGTGTGCGTGCGTCGAGAATTTCGCTCACGTGCATCGATCAAGAGAACTTAGCAGTGTTACATTTACACATATTTTAGCACGCCAACCAATTTGCCTAAATCGCCAGTGTCCTGCTACATATATATTCATAGAAAAAAGAATATGCTGATGAATGAAATGCGCTCGAGATTTTTTTCTAACCACTTCCAAGCCACATCTAAGCGTGTGCTCCTCCAGGTCCGGCCATGGATTCCCTGAGACTCCTACGTCGCTGTCTCGCTTTAGCTGATCTTGACGGCCTTTTCGCTGAAGGAAGTTGGCATCTGTGAGACTGTGTCAGATATGATTGTGTAGCTAAAGTAGCAATTCCTACGTGGTCTGGCTATCTAATGCTGGTAGGGCGGATGTACACAGAGTGATCTTCATGTATGGCATTTTTTCTTGCTTTAAGCTAGAATTTTCCTGTTAGCCGACAATATGGCACCAAGTAGATTGCTCACTGTTTTTTGCCTTCTAGTACCGTCATTATGTGTTTCTGTCTTTGGCCCTCGTCATCTTGCGAACCCGGATCGAGCGCACATTCTTCAATAAACCCAAGATGATTGTATTGGTAAAGACCAGTGCTCTGCGACCCCGAAGCCAGCTCTTTGAAGTATTCTCGCTTTATGATCTCCACGACTGAAACGAGCCGCGGAATGTTGAGCACAGAAGAAGAAATCGCCCGGTCCCTACTTTCCCCATTTCCCTTTGTGACATTCGTTTTGTCGGGGTCTGCTGCAGAATGTGACAAAGAGTCCGCGACAAACACTGAACTAGTCGAAGAACCGATAATGTCTAGCGGAGGATTCGAAGGCAGAGTATGTAATACCAAGGGTCGCCCAGGGTTTTCCTAGAGGAATGATACGCGTCAATGAAGTACCAAAATATCTGGTATTGCTAGCAAATTCACTCGGAAAAAGCTCAAGCAGAACTCAACCCATAACTTTATCCTACCTCCACTCGTAATACGAACATAATGAGGTGAGACATCGTCTTTTGTAGGATTGCTTGTTGAAGCCATGCAGTTCGGAAGACAAGAGGTTTCTTGTTGTCACTTGTTTATATGTTACATATAATCTTCCCAACTCCATAAACCATAAATTGTAATACAGATCAAATCAACGAATCAGTAAATAGAGTACACTGTTACTCTACACAGTTTCCATGAGCGTAGAACGAAGCGAAATTAACCAGCGCTGCATGGGCTACATGGTATATAAAGTGTCTTGATAGTCCTTCAGAATTATCAGCATTTGGGATAAGAAATAAATAAACGATGATCTGGCATCGAGGCACGAACGTGCTCCGGCTGTGAAGGACGTAGGCTAGCATGAGACGGAGAACGATCGACATGACTAGTTTTGCTACTCACGCGAATGTTCTCCGGTAGCGGTATTGAGCGTACGCAGCGCCTTTCCTTAACTTCCTGGACGACTTTATCAGGTTCCCATTTCTCCGTTTCCTCGACGGCCTTGTACGAAACTATAAGGCGTCTATACTGGTAACTGATATGCACGTCGGACTTCAAGACACCGGGAAGATTGAGGATAGCTAGTGTATTCTTCCCATTGGAAGAATCTCGGAATGTTCTAATCAATTAGAAAACGTCGGTTACATAGCATGTCGATGATGGAAGAAGGTGCCTACAGTGACGGCTGCTTGGAGAGTCGAGCAGGTCTTGAAGGGTTTGGGACTTCTTTCTCAACAGCCGGGCTTGCTTGCACCTTCTTCTCCTCTCCTGGTACCGCAATCTCGATAGAGCCCCTGGTACTAGTCCTCGATCGGACCTGCTGCCAGAGTTGATCGATGAACTCTTCATCGGCCTCAAGAGGTGTGACAGGCTCAGCAGTCTCCTTTGAGGATGAAGTGGATGTGGACATGAAATATGCACTTTCGACCGGTGATGATGAACGTTGGTGTGGTCTCCTCTGTGCAGGCGGTGAAAGGGGCATTGTAAGTCGCGGTCACTTACGACGTCAAGGTGAAAATTCTAGTCAAGGTCAAGTAAGGGATGAAAAGTGAGATAGCTGCCTGCGCGATGAAGAGGGAAGCAGAAAGAAACCTGGAATAGGGCAGAGCGTGGTGAGTGGTATCAAGTACTGTATCTGTATATCATTCATCTCGGCGCCAAAGGATCGTTCCCCTATTCCTATTATTCAAAGGTACGCAGAAAAGACCGAGAGGCATACATCAGTATTACGTACGTACACGTGGGAGAAGCTGACAAACACGCGAAAAGCCTTTGCTTCCGCATGCACATGTGCACCGCACCGTGGTTTCTTTCTCTTTCTCCTACGCCCATCTGGTGAGTTTGATCATCTTTATCTGTTCTTTCTGCGCGCATGATGATGGCCCTTGTGCCACGTTAAAAAACAGCATGTTAGACTACCTAGAGCATGTCTCGCTGCGGATCCATCTTACAATATTTCTGACACACCTTTTCTTGTCTATATTGCGATTATGGCCATTGACTTTACCCTCACAGATGAACAACGGTCTACCAACAATTTAATAGCTGGCTGATCGTCACAACATTGTATCTTGACGATAACAGTAGATCGTCTCAATGACACGCTCGATTATATGTCGGATCTAACTACGATGTCTCGTGTGATGATGACATGCCCATCCATGCATGACTATACTTCTCGTACTTTTTTTCATGTACAACAATCAACAGTTCCATCCAATGGTAATATACACGTTGTAAGTGAGCGACAGTGGGTCATGCTATCGTTTGCCTTTGGGGGCACCAGTTAGAAAGGTGAAAATGCGAATCGGAACACGTATGTAACCTACCAGAAAGTCTGAGCAACCTCGCAATTTTCTTGCCTTTGTCTGACGAATCTGATGGAACTTTGCCACTTGGAGCGGATTGCTTGGGAGGAGATGACGGGGCCTCGAAAGGAGCAGGCAGAGGCAACTCAATTGCTTGAGACAATATTTCATGGTAAAGAGGAGGGGGTCCTGTAATAGCTGTGACGGCAAGTAGTTATGGATACTCGAAAGACCTGAAAGCGACAGAAGCCAACTCACAATCAAGTTCTACACTATCGTCGAGGAAACGGAAATGCAAGATGCTCCGTGGCGCTAAGTGTAGATCAAACAGGGTCTTATCCTTTACATTCGGATCCGATACTTTCAGGTCTCTGCGAGGAGGCGTCTCGACTATGACGCAGTCAGATCCGGAGATTGTGAAAGCAAAAGTCGACATACATAGGACAAACTTATGTGCCTTTGCATCTTCGTTTAGACATGACCTCACGAACGCGTACACCAGTTTTATTACAGAGGATGAGGGAAAGGTTTTTTCCAGCATCGATCTATTAGCGAACATTATGCGAATGGTTGCCTGACGAAAATTCATCAATGAACATTTGAACAACGGGGAACGTATTTATGCAGCGAGACGTACCGTCGGGTATTTAACTCTAATCTCTTGATTCCTTTCATTACGAAGTCTCTCTGTGAGTAAAGGGGCGTCCTGATATGCTCTTGATCGTGATGCTAACGAGGCCTGAGCGGACCTCAAATCCTCAGCCGTAGGCTCAAAAAAGTCGGGAGATGGTGGATCCTCTACAAGTCGTATTGAGCAGTCGTGCATCACAGTCGGACATAAATAATCACAACCTCGAGCGCTGCTCCTTGTCTGATTTGGATTCGGGACATAGTATGTAAACTCGCCGATTTGCGTCAGATCACTCGAAGCTCGACTATCGATGTTCTTCTGTCTCGACGAGGAATCTGCTATTGTTTATCAAGTCTGTATCATGCAGAGAGTGATGCTTACCTTACCTCCTGTCGTATCCGCATCCTGTTCATTAGAAATTTGCCAATCGGTGCCAGGCTGCCCAGAAGCGTTGGCTCGTTCGACCGAAGAATTGATACTTTGGGAATCTTGTATATAAGATATCTGTTCGGTAGTTGGCGGTGGTTGTTCCATGTCAACGACGACAATAGGATAGGTAAGCAAACGATGAGTGCAAACGTAGACGCGCAGCCGACACATCATGTATATGCATCACGTGCATTGTTTTATAATTTTGGTTACAAAATGCCACAGTACTGTACTACATAGTACTAGCGCTTATTTACATGCTGTTTCGTCAATGATAATACATATCTGCTCCAAGATTATCAACTGCCCAGACGAGTTGCACTCATGCCTCCATCAGTTCCCTGTATTTTTTCGTGATCGGCGAGATTAGCTTGCGACTCGTACACGGTGACAACCGGATCTCGTTTTCTCTAAAGATTGGTTTAAAATAAATATCCTAATGGGCCACTCTTTGGTGAGACGAACTCACTTCAGACCATGATCCTCTTAGACCGATGAAGTATATCTTTGTCGTATCTGCACCTTGAGCCTCAGGGAAGAATATGGTCAAGGAGGACAGGTTGGAAAACTTGGAAGCTCTGTACTCGTCGCTTGTCGGTCAGGAAAGGTCGGAAAATTTGATGCAAGAGTGGCTTCGCACTTAACGGTATATTCCCCAATATCTCTTGATTGGGGTACTGGGAATTCCTGGTCCGGATGACGCTCGGTAATGTCAGAAAAGTCTACATTGTCCGCGTTCGCAAACTTGAGGGCTGTGTGATGAATGCCTCGGATGAGAATATTGTTGTAACAGATATACACACGAGAGAGAATCTGGAGGGGGTCTGTTCTCCTGGACCGGACTTTAAGAGCACTGAACGGAGCTTGACGGAGCCCGTGAAAGGGATCCGGAAGATTCTAAAGAAGATTATATGCGTTGTAGAAACGAAACGGAAAAGATGGAGAGAAGAGTACAGACAACTGATCATCAGCGTCACTTTCTACTGACTGACATAAGTAGTCAGAGTCAGCGCGCAGGAAAGAGAGCAAGAAAGAAGGGCGAGGTACCATAGACTCGTCAAGTCTCATATCCCAAGGTTTGATAACTGAACTTGGGGAAGTTTCATCTGCAGCGTTGAGAGCGATGATATTTTGGAGATCAATGTAAGGATACAAATTGTCGGCAGGACCGGTATCTGGCCCGTGATCGTGGTCATGGTCGTGGTCGTGGTCGTGGTCGTGGTCGTGGTCGTGGTCGTGAGCATCGTCACGACAATGCGCGGAGTGGTTATGCGGCATTAGAGAGAGGATGAAGGTAAGGTGCGGAAAGCCCGATCGGTATATGCGCGGATCAAGCCGAGGACGCATCGCCTCGCCGATTGGACGAGGCTGCAACTATCCTTAGCCACTCCCCAACGCTGATGACGTTGCCCGCACCGTCCTTTTTTCCCATGGCCACAGAGAAAAAAGACGCGAAAATGAGGAGCAAAATAAGCGCTTCTCTTCCCCGTTCCACCACCATCTCCTCCATCTCCTCTCCTCGTCGTCAATGCCTCTCCCAATCCGTCTCACTCTCGCAAGGGTATCCTTCTCGCTTTCAATCTTTCGTCTTTCGTCATCTCATCATCCTCTCTACCCCATCAGGTCTCCCCGCGAGCCGGCTTCACGGCCGCACGGTTTGCTTCCACTACTGCGAAGCAGTCAACTCTAAAAGAGCGCGTTGCTCAGCTCATTCCAGAACAGCTCGAAAACGTACATCTATTCTCTCCTTCCTATCAATTCTGTCTCTGAACTCAACCCTGTGCCTCAGGTGAAGGCAATCCGTGCCGAACATGGCAAAAAGTCCTTCGGTCCTGTTGTTGTCGACCATCTCTACGGGTGTGTGGCCATCTACTTTATCTTCACTTTGCTTATTGTCTATTCTAGTGGCATGCGCGGTCTTCCTGCTCTTATCTGGGATGGGTCAGTTCTTGATGCTGGTGAGTTCATTGTTTTCCTCGTGTTAGACAATTTCATCACAACGCATTCGCTGTTTCGTGCTTGTAGAGGAGGGGATTCGCTTCCGCGGTAAAACGATACCTGAATGCCAGCAGTTGCTCCCGAAAGCTCCGGGTGGCTCGGAACCTCTTCCTGAAGGATTGTTCTGGCTATTGTTGACTGGTGAAGTGCCAACTCCGGAACAGACCAAAGAGCTCTCTCGTGATTGGGCTGCACGTTCTGTTATCCCTGAATTTGTCGAGGAATTGCTCGATAGATGCCCAACAACACTTCATCCTATGAGCCAGTTCTCTCTTGCAGTAACAGCGGTAAGCAGAATTGAATCACTTATACGCTACTCTTCTGACTGGAAACTCGTCTCAAGCTTAATCATAATTCGTCTTTTGCGAATGCGTACGCAGAGGGCATCTCGAAGAAAGAGTACTGGGGATACGTGTTTGAAGATTGCATGGATCTGTATGCATCGTCGTTTTCGTCTGCCTGCGTTTTGGATTGAAATTAGTGTTCAGGATTGCAAAACTACCAAACATTGCCGGTCGAATCTTCCGTAACGTTTACGGAAAGGGGAAGGTACCTTCAATTGACCCGACAAAGGACTACTCTTGGAATCTAGCGCACTTGCTAGGCTTCAGTGATAATGAGGACTTCGTCGAATTAATGCGCCTATATATCACCATCCACAGGTATGTCTATGCTTGTTACATCTGTTTTAGCTCATTTAGCCATCCTTCATTCTAAAAGTGATCATGAGGGTGGTAACGTCTCCGCTCATACCGGCAAGCTCGTTGGTTCAGCGCTTTCGGACCCATTCCTAGCTTATGGTGCTGCACTCAACGGCTTGGCTGGCCCGCTTCACGGGTAATATACTTTTGCCAGACTTTCTGTATATGGAAAGCTGATCTATTCCTAGCCTCGCTAACCAGGAAGTTCTTGTGTGGTTAAGGAAGATGCAATCGAAAATTGGTGAAGACGCCTCCGATGAGGCAGTGAAGGAATATGTCTGGTCTACTCTCAAGGGTGGCCAAGTTGTGCCAGGATACGGACATGCAGTCCTCCGTAAGACTGACCCTCGATATATCGCGCAGCGTGAATTTGCATTGAAACACCTTCCAAACGACCCCTTGTTCAAGCTGGTCGGCCAAGTTTACAGCATTGTGCCTGGAATTCTTCTTGAAGCTGGCAAGGCGAAGAACCCATGGCCGAACGTTGATGCGCATTCTGGTGTTCTGCTGACATACTACGGTCTTAATCAGATGCAGTATTACACTGTGCTTTTTGGTGTATCGAGAGCTTTTGGTGTTGCTGCCCAACTGATCTGGGATCGTGCCTTGGGTGCTCGTGAGTCTTCATGATAGATTTCCTCGGTTGCGACTTCTGACTTTTCCTTTAGCCCTAGAGAGGCCGAAGAGTTACTCGAGTGAGGCTATTAAATCCATGTTTGCGGGAAAGGCAACTTGAGATCAGATCATCGTGCCACAAATTTCGACTCCTAGGATAGTTTTAATCGTCTACACTAGATTTAGATGGACAGAGTGAGCTACGTACAGTTAAATTTGTCATGACACATAATGTCCGGAGACTACTTTTTGTAATGCATTATCAGATTTATTTATTAGGAACTGGTGAGAAAATCTAAAAAGACGCCAGAATGAAGTATAGATACAGTGCAACCTGTGGATAAGAATGCCTCTCGGTGGACACCTCAGAGCATTCTTCAGGTTATTGCACGTCATTATATAAGCAAAAACTATTACATCATATCTTACACCTATAGCTAGTTGCAAAATTGTTGGCAATCACGTGATTTCACCACTTTTCTCGCCATCATGAGAGCTCAAAACACAGATAAAATCATATCTCACCCAAATCTCAACGGTTTCACATCATCTAAGTTGCTAAATTCATCTTTTCGAAAGGGCTTTCGTTTAAGAAAAACGATCGAGAAAATAGAGCAAAAAAGGACCCCAAAATGGCGAAAATATCATTTTCTGCCTCTTCCTTGCATGTGCATTTTTTTCTGTGATCCCTGCTGGTCCAGCACCTCCCCAAAGCTATCCAGAATGATAATATGATTATAAAATGAATTTACAGACTGAGTTTGAGTTGAATTGTGTACCAGAATGTGCTGCTTTGAGGCATGCCTGAATCACTCAAAACTCATCATTTCCCCCTAGCCTCCCAGGCTTCAGGAAAAATTCTTACAGGCCAGATTCATGCATGTAAATTCATTTTAGGTGTAATAGACTAGGTTTGTGCACTAGCAAGGGCCTCAGTGGTGACTGGCACCGCCTATCTAATTTCTGTGCCTTTCCCATGGCTCGCTTAGACGTCAATTGTGATCGACGTGTGGATTTCTGTGTCTCACTTTTGTTTTTGACATTCAAAAGCTTGTCCCGCCATCCACAACTGTATTAAAAATCTATAAAAATGTCTAAAAAATGTTTTTTGATATTGAGAACAAGAATATGACAAAATCTAAAAAAATGGTCAAACCATTTCTGAGATACAGCGAATTTTTGCACATATAGAATTACAGCTAGTTGCAAAATTGTTGGCAATCATGTGATTTTGTCACTTTTCAGGTCACAAGAGCCTCAAAACACAAATAAAATCATATCTCGCCCAAATCTCAACGGTTTCACATCATCTAAGTTGCTAAATTCATGTTTTAGAAAGGGCTTTCGTTTAGAAAAAATGATCGAGAAAATAGAGCAAAAAATGACCCCAAAATGGCGAAAATATCATTTTCTGCCTCTTCTTTGCATGTGCATTTTTTTCTGTGCTCCCTGCTGGTCCAGCACCTACCCAAAGCTATCCAGAATGATAATATGATTATATTATGAATTTACAGACTGAATTTGAGTTGAATTGTGTACCAGAATGTGCTGCTTTGAGGTATGCCTAAATTACTCAAAACTCATCATTTTCCCTAGCCTCCCAAGCTCCAGAAAAAATACTTGCAGGCCAGACTCATGCATGTAAATTCATTTCAGGTGTAATAGACTAGGTTTGCATACTAGCTAGGGCCTCAGCATTCACTGGTGAGCTGGGCTAAGCATAAGGTTCTGGTTGTATGCATCATTCTAGACAGCATCTTCTCAGCTCACCAGTGGATGCTGAGGCCCTAGCTAGTATGCAAACCTAGTCTATTACACCTAAAATGAATTTACATGCATGAGTCTGGCCTGCAAGTATTTTTTCTGGAGCTTGGGAGGCTAGGGAAAATGATGAGTTTTGAGTGATTCAGGCATACCTCAAAGCAGCACATTCTGGTATACAATTCAACTCAAATTCAGTCTGTAAATTCATAATATAATCATATTATCATTCTGGATAGCTTTGGGTAGGTGCTGGACCAGCAGGGAGCACAGAAAAAATTGCACATGTAAAGAAGAGGTAAAAAACAGTATTTTCACCATTTTGAGGTCATTTTTTGCTCTATTTTCGAGATCATTTTTTTTTAAATGAAAGCCCTTTCGAAAACACGAATTTAGCAACTTAGATGATGTGAAACCATTGAGTTTTGGGTGAGATATGATTTTATCTGTGTTTTGAGGCTCTTGTGCCCTGAAAAGTGACAAAATCACATGATTGCCAACAATTTTGCAACTAGCTGTAACTAAGATATTTCTACAAAATGTTTTTTGTACAAAATCTGTAAATTTTCATAAAATTACTATCTACATATTGAGACTGGTGGGTTTTGTTAAGGTTGAGCAAGCTAGATACATGCGAGCCGATGGAGGAACCTCAGTGCCATATAAGGGAAAGATCACGCATGTGATTAGCAGAAGCCATGCAGAAGCCTGATGACTAAGCGTCGAAACTGACAAAAAACCAATAAACCTGTGGAAATTGGATTGTCAATGTATGCAGTTGAATTCCTAATGCATATAAAGCACTCACAGTGTTGATTTTTTGAATAGATGTCCACAGGAAGGAAAAAGAAAACGGAGGCACAGTTACTTGCTCTGAAGGCAGTTCAGGACGAAAGGATAACGAAAATTCATTCCGAGAGACTCAAATCAACATCTGAAAGAGAATCCAGATCAGTTTCATCAAAGGTCGACTTACTTACCGAGGAGCTAAACAGAAAGGAAGGTCTACTTACCGAGCTCCAAGAGCTGTCCATTCAACAAGCAAGCAATAGGAGAAAACTCGAAGAATTAGTCAAGGATCTAACAACAAACAACTCAGCACTCGAGTCAAAAGTAAAGGAACTTCAGGAAACACTCACCACCGTAATGAGGCGATTGAACGCAGCTTTGCTGCGTTCAACTGCTTCAAAGAAGCAAATGCGGTACTCACATTTGCAATTAAAATGATCGGAGGGCCATGTCACAGCTCTGAAGGGGAAAATCACAGTATTAGGCACGCAATTGGTGGACAAGCAAGCAAAACTCACTGAAATAGAAGCGAAGGCTATTTCGTACCATGACAAGCTTTCGCAAGCGCATCATCTGCTCTGCATTCTGTGCTCCGAACCATCCTCTTCCAAATCACAATGTATTGGACTTGAAGAAGAACTTCTGCAGATAAAAAGACAAGTTGAGAAGTACAGAGGGACTGAGAACAACTTACACGATCGTATTCGAAAACTCCACAAAAAATGTCGCTCCCTTCGCATGGTCAACAGTCGTTCTGGCAGGAAACTCGATGAACTCACCACATTCAAGGAGAAAGTACTTGAGGTGATCAACCTTACCAAAGACGGCTTTTATGCACCACATGTATGCTCCTTAGTTCGTCGTATTGTCTCTAATGGATGTCCCCTGGGGAGAACCGACTCTGTAATCAAAGAATTTCTTCAATTTATCTGCAAATTTGTTGAAATTAGTTCCTCGAAGGTCCGCTCACCGAGTACTCGAACTGTTCAAAGGATCATAGGGGAGGGAAATGTAGCTTCGAGACTGCAGATTGCCCACAGTCTGAAAGAAACAAGAGGTAAGTTTCTTATCACAGGCACAAATTTGTGGACTTACCAGTCTTAAGGATTTACGACTGGAGAGGATGGAACAATGAACTTGGGTCAAAATTTCGAAGCCCTGCATTTAAACGTCCAAATGCCTGGTGACTGTTCTAGCTCTTCAGATTGTCGAGCAGTTCTCTTTGGAGAACTAAGAATTGCTCCAAACCACCGTGCAGAGACCCAAATGAGAGGCGACACTAAGTTTCTTGCAGAAATCATAGAGCTTTGGAACGAGAGTCCGCTAGCAGACAAAGGCCAGACTATACTCAGCTAGGATCTATTGTATAGGTACTAACTCGAGACTCACCTGTATTACAGAGTTGTCGACTGCACCTCTGACAATCGGGACTGTGGCTATGAAGTATCATGGTTCACATAGTGACTATGCGGAGGACCAGAAGGC
This sequence comes from Sanghuangporus weigelae, assembly GCA_033182465.1. NCBI lineage: Eukaryota > Fungi > Basidiomycota > Agaricomycetes > Hymenochaetales > Hymenochaetaceae > Sanghuangporus > Sanghuangporus weigelae. The sequence goes on from CP137324.1 coordinate 1,753,724, forward strand.
GAAACACCGTCTATTGGCCGTCTGGAAGAAGGAGCATACATTGCGGGGTCTTGGGTCTCGTTATTTCTTTGCCATGGCAGAGGAAGAGTGTAACACGCTTGTTCTTGAAAACGTTACCTGAATGATTCATGAGCTGGGAGAACAGTCAGTCTGGCAGGCTATGAGCGAAGAAGAACATTGCAAGAAACACTTAACTTTGTTGAACGAGATCACTGAAGGCCTTGTGGATCGAGCAATTTGGGACCTCTCGCAGAAGGAATGGCGAGAGGTGCAGCTTTTTGTTTGGACTGGTTGCAGGACGCATAAGGATCTCAATGCTGTAAAAGGAGGTTGTTTAGCAATGCAGAAGGAACGGAAAAAACACGATATATCACCTGTTCTGCTTGCTAACAAGGACAATTCGGCTGTTATACAGCTACAAAGTGTGGAGGGAGGGGGAGAGGGTGAGAGAGAAGGGATGAGAGACCAAAGCGGGGTGGAGAAACGTGCTCACGAAGTTTCGAAGGGAGGCGCAGAGAAGCTGGAAGACCTAATGAGTTTGTTACTTCGCCACAAAGACAAGAAGAAAGGTTAGACTATACTCAGCTAGGATCTATTGTATAGGTACTAACTCGAGTCTTGTATTTCAGGGCATCAAGATGTCTTTCGTGATTGGGCATTGCAAATCATGCAAAAACAAATCAATTGGCCTGACACATCAAATACTCGTTATTCTTCATATCTTGATGGTGCAGTGGAGACTATTGCTCACCTGGATGACTATCTCAAGTTTATAAAGTACGTACACTTCAACAAAACGAACCCAGGGCTTAATCATCTTGAGACGAATGTGGAAAAGGATCTTTTAGACCCTCCGATGTGCACCGAACTTGCTTATCTTGCCCTCTACTGCAAAGCGGTCTTAGTTCCTTACATTAGATCAGTCCGGGGCAAATCACTTGAAGCAGTGAATGCCCTGGATCTCGGTTCTCTGTTGCAGAAGGTAAGTCTATACTCAGCTAGGATCTATTGTATAGGTGCTTACTCGAGTCTTGCATGTCTACAATAGACTAGATCTCATATTTCGAAACTCATCAGGGAGCCGCAGATAATCCTGAAGACGAATGCTGTGCCTCGCAAAGCTGTTCTTGATGGAAATGAATTCTGGGACCGCCCCGATGCAATCGAAGCAATTACAAGACTCATTACCGAAAAAAAGCTTCCTAAGTTGGAGGACCTATTCCAGGCCTTCCTAACTGGAGCTTTAACCGTCTGGGAAAGATTTTTGTCAGAATTTAGCAAAGATGGAATAATAGCGACACTCACCGAAGGAGAGAAGGGCCTGGCCTGGATGCCGGCAACGAATGATGCAAATGAAGGAGCTCTTAGCTCTTATAAAGCCTATTCGCGACAAGCTCTGCACGGTTCAGTAAAACTGTTCAACTCACTTTACAGGTACAGCAGAAACCATACCGAGGAATTCATAGAATCATTGCTTTCCAGCAAAGATCAAGTGTTGTTCTTGATGAGACAGGCTCGCAGGGAGGATGAGGAGGGAAAAGAGAGGAAGCTCAGGGTCAAGATGGTGGACAAACACATATGGGAGGCTGCCATCAGAGAACAAAAGACCGAGACACGAAACAAGAAAAAGTCAGACCATGCCGTGCGAATTCAACAGGTTGATCTGGTACTTGATTGTGAAGCTATCGAGAAAATGAACGTAAAAGAATTGAAGGATCAGTTGGACAAGTTTAGGACAGAATTTCCGGAAGTAAAAGTACCTGTTGATAGCAAGATGCCGAGAAAGGGCGAGAAGAAGGCCCTCTTATTGGACCTCCTCGTAAAATATTATTTGTAGTAATATAGGTTGTCCAAAATGACATGTGTAGACAATGTTTGATGGAGTGATCTTGCTGCTTATGGTATTCCACAAGTGTGATTTGCTTCTGGTGCTGCATGTCCTGTGCGATCAGTTCACCGTTTGTGACTGAGAGAGGAGAGGGCTCGAAACGCATTCCAGCATCTCTCATGATTCCCTGCTGTAGTGCACACCGCTATTCTGGGTGTCAGCAGTTGAGTATTGTACATACTTCACCAGTGTCCAACACACTGGTGTATCAGTTTCCTGAGCGACTCCAACAGTCACAAAGGGTATATATGACTCAATTCAATTCTTCTGGGTGCTCTGCTATACCTTAGTACACACCCAAGACTTCGTACATATCTTGGCTCACCCTATTTCACCTTCCTTTGCACATATGTCACATTCCGAGACCCCGAAGACCCGCTAATACTGCACCATAGGCGCCACGCCATATTTCATTGTCCATACTTCATCACACTACCACTGGCCGACCTCCACCTCAGTCATCCGAGCAGATATTGGCACTCCAAGGTCTGGACTCAGACTCCTGAAGGGACCCTAAGCCTTTTCATCAGTGTTTCACACTGTCAGGAACAAATCCGACCTGTTTTGAGGTACCCAACGGCCGTGTACCTACATCCTAGATGTTCCACAAGGTGCGCTCCGTTGTTCAGACCTTGCCGAAGTGGTCTCCTGAAAGGATCCGCTCAAAATCTCGCATCAGGATCAACGCGATCAACAGATCTACACGATCAGCTTTCCAAACGCGACCGGTAACCAAGCCAGCTATCAAAGGCCCAAGCAATCGAGCGGCCTAGGCAACAGTAACCCGTTACCACCCGAGCGCTAGAAGCACCGAAGCGGATACGTAATCCCGCTAACAGCTAACACCGCCGACCGCCTATTACCGCGGACTACCACTCTAACGCCGCCGACCAAGCAACCAGAGCGACCTCGATCAAAAGAAGCGATCAAACTTCTTAGAAGTCCAGAAGCACAACTACTAAAGCCTAAACGCTAAAAGGCTAAAGGCTAATAAGGTTTATGGAGACCTCACTGGCATTTCAGCACTGTCAAGTCTGTGCACGAGTTTACATGGTCCTTTATGAAGTATACTACTTAGTATGCACGGCAACGGTTGGTACGCGTGACTGTCACATCAAAACCGAGCGACACCTTCAGGATACAATGCATTCCAATCCACCAAGCCCAATAGTACCCAAGAAACGAGAGGAACTCACGATCACAACTCGGACCCCTCGAACTGCGAACCCGATAACTTGGAGAATGATTGGATGGTATAGACCGGAGTTGCACACACCATGTCCAGCATCTACGATACAGGCAAACCTTTATTTACCGAGAGATGCGAACCTGGAAACCAAGCAATTACAACTCCTTATACAACGAAGGATATGGCGCTACATTCGAGATATACGATACGAAGGCAAAGCATGGCTAGTCACCAGAACCCAGCAGAACCCACCAGCAGAGCTTATGCAGTTCATGATATGCCTTGGACCATACTCTACACCGACCCGACACCTTAACACTGACGTGCGAGTTATGCTTACCCTCGCTGGACCTCGAGATGAATTCCGAAGGATCACATACCGAGCAGCCTACATCGCTCCAAGAGCAAAGATGCCACTCAATGACGGCAATGACATCGTTATGGAGTACTGACAGTGGAGCATTCCATATCGGAGCACCACCTCTATTGTCTCAGTCAGCAACTCCAAAGAATTCTGTCATAGTGGAGACGACCTTACAAAGATTGGAGCAAAGTGGAGCGAAGCGCAGCAGGATGACAAAGGAACAGATGTAATGGTGGAGGAAAGTGGAGTAAAGTGGAGACAGGATGAGTAAGAAATAGGACGGAAAATGGAATATCTGGGAGCATAAATAGTTGTAGGATTAGGCCCTCATTTCCCCATCTTTCGATCCTCTTAACACACTGGTGTAAAGCTTGCCCTACAGCGAGCTATTACTGTGTGCTTTGTACTATCACGCCTCTTGGAAATCCCAATCTGCTTTACTATTACCTCGTATCTGAAAGCATCCATAACTCGGACCGTGACTAGGAAGGCTAGTAAGGGACCGCGTGGTACAGCCAGACGTGGGTAGATAAGATCACCTCTGCACAACACACCGCTGCTTAGGCAAAAGGATCAAACCGGTGTAACCCCGGGCCTACTCCCTAACATCTCCGAGGTTCGGACTTCCGATCGGAGGTCGCCGATTGGTACATCCGTTTGGTCACTCCATCCGGTTTGTTCGCCAACTTGAGTGCGCGGTTCGGAGGACCCTTCCTGGACAGTTTTCATGTTGTTTCACAGTTCCTTGCAGTCCGTCTGACCCTTATTGCATCAGTTTCACACTCCTTGCTATGATTTCATCTTGTTTCACAGTTTCCTGTAGTCCACTAGACTAGACTTCTGTCTTGTCGGTTTCACGCTCCTTGTTGTGGTCTCATTACATTTCACCTCACGTCTTGTCATGATCCTTCCCTAGTCCCAGATCAGTCATTTTGTACATGTTTTGGACCCACATAGTCTATAAAACCCGCCCAGATGTCATAGTTTTCAGATAGTGAATACCAGAGATCTGTTCAGCGCACACATCTTCTGTTCTGAAGCCTCTCAGATTGTCCCGACCAACTCTGTCATTCATAGAAGATCAAAATACCCACTTTGGGTATCTCACCTTCCTTGTCTAGACCAGTCTGGACGTCCCGTGAGTGACTCGGTTACACTCAGCTTGTCTTCTTTCTCTGTCGACTCATCTCCGAGGTGATCAAGTTACCAAAGTATTCACTCGGTTCACCGCAGCACGTCCGGATCGGTCTCCCTAGATGACCATTGAGTATCACATCTTGCCTACATATATTCGCTCACCCCCCCTTTTCCGCCCTTTCAGATAGTTCACCCCAACTGTTCCGGCGGAAGCCATTCTGACTAATGACAGTTCCCACAGAGTAGGCCGGAGCCTCGGTCTATCTCAGGAGAGTCTTCTGGATCACCCTTCCTTGTTTGGTTTCCCCGATTTGTTCTCGCTCACTCCCTATAGGATCAAACACCCTAGCCTGCTAGGATTGCACCTACAGACCTAGTCCAATCATCCACCCACAATATCGATCATACATCTGGAGCCCACGGCGAGGGAGCTTTCAAGAACAAAGACAGGCTAACCATCAAAGAACGATCCTTTCGACTACCTGCTACCGCCGACATGGCAAAAATAATCCGAGAAAACCTCTCAGAAGGAAATATCACAATTGTCCCCTCCATGAAGTCCCTGCCGGTGTAGACTATCAGACCCTCTTAAGCAGCGGCGAAGTCAGTTGCATTCAACCACAGGGAGGCGTTGGCGATGTCAAAGATTGGAGAGGTAAGAAAGGGTGCAACTTGCAGCTAGGCCTCCTAGACAGCTCGATGCCGTGGCAAGGCCTCCTAGACAGCTCGATGCTGCGGCAAACGATTTGACCCGGGAGCACTGCCGCCAATTGGAATGGACATTTGGTCGTGGGGAAGAGCTCAATCGTAAAGGCTGGAACACGGTCGATGTATAGAGGGGCGCCGCTGATAGCGCACGGGACGGATGCGCCAACGATCACTAAGAGATCAGCGTCGTCGTCAATCACCACGAAGAGAGCTCAGTTGGCAATCGAGTGTAAGGTCTCGGCATCGTGGATAAGTAATAGAGCGATGGCGTCGATGGGTTGCACGAGCGTTGGCGACCACCAGGAGAGTGACGTCCTCGCCGATCACTAAGAGGGAACTCGGTCGGCAATTGCTTGTGTGGTCTCGGCATCGCAGATAAGTAGTAGAGCTCTGGTGTCGTCGGGTTGTGCGGGTGTTGGCAATTACTAGAAGAGCGACAGTGTTGCCGATTGTCGAGAGGGCGATGGCGTTGCCAACTCTCAAGACTCGGGGTAACCCCACTGATCACCTGTGCAGTGACGGGGGAAGCACATGCCCCTAATATTACCTAAATGGGAGCGGAGTCTTGGGTCAGCACGTGATCCTCGGCAGAGGTGATAGGGAACAAAGCAACTAACAGAGAAGAGAGAAGTGCACTTGGATCTATTCTGGACTTCTTATGGACACTACATACATGAGGTCTATATATACTGGGGAATACTGGTGACGAGCGTAACAGAGGTGGTGATGGTAATGGCGTGTCACAGGCGCGCAATCGGGGCATGGTGCGAAGCTGCCAAGACACGGGTGCGTGCCAATTGGGTTGGCGGTGATTGGCGCGGTGAAACTCCTGTGGGCGTTCTGATACTGGACAGGGAATATAAAGTTCAAGGGGCTGCCCTAGAATACCTTTGAGTAGTCAGCAGAGAGTTACACCTAGACCAAAGGCAAGTGGAAACGAAGGGATAAGGGAATATACAAGGGAAGGGTTGTAAGAGGGCTGAGGAACACGTAGGAAGCACTCGAGGAATGGTTCCGAGGATGGGCTTCTCCCGAGATTGATGGCGGCGGTGCGAAGGCTAAATCGACTCTCCAGCTCAACTGCGAGCTCTGGACTAAAGCCGACTAACACAAGGCACGAGAACTAATCTAACTAATGCTACACTAGTCGAACCACCAACTTGAACGTGACTAATCAACCGTGCTAACACACTGGGAAGCGACGGCAGCCGATCTCACTCATAGTCTAAAGTGTCGGAACACGGTGTAATGATTTGAAACACAATACAATGGATGGAGGGACTGTACAGTAATGGAAAAGGATGATATGGTGTCCTTTTCCGATGACAGTGGAGAAGGGAAGGTCTTGCAAGACCGAAAGCACGTGGCATGCTAGGTAACGGAGTTACGAGCGAAACCAGCAAAACAGATCGGAACACATGAGGAGGTTTCGATGCGGATGATAGAGACAAGAGGAGTTCTTTACACGAACACGGCGAACTGTACAAACGTACAAACAGCTCTGCTGTGAAGAGAGATCACCGATCAACTGTACAGAACATGAAATATCATATATTAGACTTTAGAGACGAGAGAGTCCACTACGAACAAGTAGAACTCGAAGCTGGGGGACTTGAGACAATCTGAGAACTGCTCAGCTCCAACTAAGCTGTCCCCCCACTATGAGAGTTGTGCTATATTTATACTAAACGTCCAAGACTGTGCCTCCTATCGGTCAGAAAACATAAGCCATAAGAAAAGGGGAACACATATCACTTATCTACAAAGGAGAGGGGCGCATATGAATGGTTAAGGGACACATAAAGCAGAAAGAAACAATACTAAGCATGGTTGGAACGAGAGCATAAGGAAATAAAAGGGACACATATAGAAAGGTGAGATCATAAGCGAAGCCTTCGGAACCGGGTGTCTTTGAGCGGAACAAGTCGGAACTTGGGGAAAGGACTTGGAAAGACCTCGGCTAGCCTTACAGGGCAAATCTGCGACATTTTGAATGGGAGAAGGACTGTGGACGATGCTGCAGGGTCAAATCTCTTTGTCAGGAGTATAGATCCAGGATCCGGAGACTTGTGATTGACTCGTGTAGGATCGTTGCGTGATTCTTCCGCCGTGTCTGATATGATGGCCAATCATGGAATGGTGCACGTGCCATTTAGACTATGGCGTTCTTGCTAAGTCCACTCGCTCCAGCGAAACCAGTCGGAACCAGGTGAAACCAGTCGGAACACCGCTGAACTGGTCATAACAACTTTGTACACTCGCAAGCTTTAGTCTTACTCTTCAGCGGCACCTCATATCATCGGGCGTGCTCGGATCGCTAAGTGGTCGCACCATACGAATATGAAATGTCAGGGGAGGCAATAATACCAAAGTGGGGAATATGCTAGCGGCCACCGCATCTGACACCGGACTCGGTATGCAAAGTGGCATAGTATGAACATGAAACGTGGTACCTTGGACCTTGTAAAACCTCCAGCCGACATCAGGTAAACCAGTTGACGGAAGCCGACGAACATTCGATCGGCTGTACGGTTCAATATACTTCCGCCGCTGTAGCGGATACATCCGCCGCAACATCCCAAGTGCCCGCATATCGGAAGATGCAGCTGGCCAAGCGCATTCAGTTTGGAAAGTCTGGAGGATCTGGGTACCTCGTCTATGATGCCAAGACGGTTTGGGGAGGCTGCCCAGAGACGCGGGGCATGCAGAAAGAGGTAACTGAAGACGTAACGGTACATCGGCACCACGGAGCGGCGGCGGTCTGACAGATGTCACCAGTCTGCTTGAACTGATGCCTGGAGTAACCTCATTTTTCTTGACTGTCTGGAGGCTTGCCTAAGGGTGTCTGGTTCGAGAGAGGCTGAACCCGCTTTCAAATGAGGGGAGTTGGCGGCCCTATTGGTCAAGCGGTGACTCAAGGAGTGGCGATCGGATAGTCATAAGGAGCAGCAGAGACGTAGCGGTCGCCGCACGATGGTATACTGTACAGAGTACTGAGGGGCCTGTACCGATGTACTGGTACAGGCAAGTGCGGCGCACTACACTGGCACCACCAAAAGTCACCCGGATCAATGTTCACGTATCACACAAACCAAAAGAAAACCCCATGACCTCTCAAATTAATCCCGAGGATCATTCCAACGCTCAGAAATGGTGGCATTCACTCAGACAGTGCCTCCCCCAGAACTTATGGGCACTACTATCAAGGAATCAAGGAAGAAAGAACTAGATTCTTTGCTCCATGGCTTTATATCTCACGTCACGGCATCCTACGCATAGGTCTCTTTTGGAAAGGAAATAAATTAACCATAATCACTGCGCATTGACTGTGCAACTAATATTACATATCCTACATTACATCGGGAAGTTCCCCCCCCTATTCACCCTCATCCTGATTCAGTTCCATCTTCATCATCATCGTCCACCTCAGAATTGACCACCAGATGCGCCTTATCCCGCTTCCTTTTCCTCAATGCACGACCCTCCTTTGACAACTTCCTCTTCTTTGACGAGCTCCTAGCCTTCAGCCCAGACAACTTCGCACTAGGATTCGACTGATTCTTCACCTTGACCAAGGACAAATTGGTCATCATTGTACGGTTGAGAGGAATTTTTGCCACGTGATGAGCCTGGATTTCGTCCCCACAGCGCTGTTTTTGAAGATACTTCCGATAGATCCCCTCATGCTTCTCCATGAAGGTGACCGCCCAGTCTGCTCTGTCTTGATCCCCCAACTCCTCCAGACACGCCTTAAGGATGTTGTTCTCAACCCCTGTGTCCCATCCTTCACAGATACCAAGGAACTCCTCACGCAGATGGCGCACCTCATATCACAGCGCATCAAGGAGTTTCTCAGCAGGGTGACAATACCGCGGGAACCAGCACCGGAGCTTCTTCTCAGCACAGTGATGACACGAGCACCGCCCATACTCGCTGGTACAAGCAGCACCATCCTTGAGGCATTGAGCGCACCAATCGTAGAAATACATGAGAGACCCCGCGTATGGTTGCCAGGTTGTCACTGAGGTGTCCTCAGCCGAAAACCCACTCGCCAACCCACAACCAGTCATTGAGACAGACATCCCTGGTCCGTCCGTATCATATACCGTGTCTGACTCAGTATCCACACTCATCCAAATGGATTTTGAGCGGGCGGGCTCCTGCTTCAAAGGGCAAGGACTAGAAGGCCCCGACTGTTTCTCCAGATCAACTCCCATTGTCTTCTATCATACTTATCAAGACCAGAAGGAACTGTTCACCGACAAATATAACTCACCATATTCTTGAAAGGAGACTCGCCCCGACCATTAAACCCATGCCCCGAAGGCTTCTTCTCAGCGGAGTCCCGACTCTAAAAGACACACCGGTCAGACAACTACCAACTACACTCAAGGAACCATATACTGGAAGGAGATCCCCATCAACCGTTTGACCATAAAGCTTGGCATACGAGACGAGCCGATGCATGCGCTCTTCTGATTCCAACTTGGGAAGCTGAGCCACAAACTGACTCAACTGCTCCTTGAAGACAGCTTTCGCAACCTTCTCTCTCTGCGCACTTCGACCTCGCTCGGATTCCCGCTCACGTTCTATACGAGTTTGCCCGTCTCGCTCTTGACGTGACCCTCCCCAAACAAGGAGATTACCTTCCTACTTCACCATTTCCTGAGGCCCAAGATACCGCGCTCGATAGGCCGTCTCAAACTCAGCAAGCAGGTCTGACATAACCGGATACTCGCCATCCGGACTATCGTCCCCAAGTAGAGCAGCCTCCAGCTTGTCTTTTCCTTCTGCAACAGCTCCCAAAGTTGCAGCATCCGCATGGAAGTACCAACCGTACTTGTCACTCAAATTCCAGACGTCGACGGCACCTTGCTGCCGGTTTCAAAAATGAACAAGTCAGCAAATTACAACGAGTCAGGATACGTATTCTACGCACCAATACGTCCCGAAATGCCCCCAAAATCATCGACTCTGGCTCTCCATCCATCTTTTCCACCATCGCCTGAACTGCGTGCGCCGCCTCCACAAGACGGTCAGATTCCGTCTCCAAGTTGCCTACACCATCGACAGATGCACGATCCTCATCAGGGGGAGGCACTGTCATGTTCTCGACCCTCTGCGATGAGCCCGACTCCACGAGAACAGGCTAAGAAGAAGGCAGATTGTCGTCAAGCATCACGATGTCTGACATGTCAACCAAAAACAGAATATAAAAACTCCGAACAAAAATCGAGCACACCGTGTTTTTACAGCCCAATTCAAACTCTGACACCCATGGTCCCATGATCACCGTGTAACAAACCTAATAGAACGACACCTCGCGGAATTAACACAAAAGCCCATATCTAACCGACGAAATGTAAATCATCGCAGCCAATGAACACCGATCTACCCCACATAGGGACATCACAGCAAAACAAAACCCATCAAAAACACAGATACACCACCGCATACACCCAAAAATCCCAATACAATATTTGATACGCAACCCCTACGTCGCCCTCATGAACCAGGACCTGTCACCCTTCCATTCCGCCCGGCCCCTCATAGCAACCCCGACCCACCGGCTTCCAGACAGGCCCCCGAGAACACCCCCACCTTTCACCACTTCTTCCGGAATCACAACCCTACCATCCGAAAAGTCCACAGATACCATCCAATCATATGATACTTCATTACATTCTTTAATTCCAAAGTCGTGCCAACAGATGCACGCATCCTGGCCATCGGAGGTCCAGGATACCCTACAAAGACGTACCGAGCTCCGGACACAAAACCTGGCCAAGCAGCGGTCCAGGTGGCCATTTATGACTAGCGAGTATGCGCAACTGTCCACATATACCCAAAGTCGTGCTGGATCCAATGTATGCACGCACCCTAACCATCAGCGGCTCAGATAATCACGAGCAAACAAACACTGCACCCATTCGGGGTGTACAAAATACTTCCGACATGGTAACACTCAGAGCGAAGCCATCCAATACAGTATCGCAACATTCCGACCCAAGATTTTACTACCTGACTATTGTATCCGGCTACCTACAGAGGTCTGACACTTTGGCTCGCTAAAACGAAAGGATGAAATTTCTCCAAAATGTAACCTCCGTGGACCGCACACACGTTCTCGGCTGCCTAGACCTCATCCCTCTCCATCCAAATCCTTAACCAATCCCCTCTACACGATAAACCTCCTGAAATTATACCCACAAAAGACACATGCATCACAAAAACCCCATGTATCTCTTATGAAAAACCCCTCCTACCTTGCTTGATACCACACCACCTCCGGTATGCCCTCCGTCATAGCCAACCCAGAAATTCACTGCATCACCGGTGGCCCTCCTCACCCTCATTTAACAATTGTTCCACACCCGATTACATTCCAACATTATGCCACACAGTTTCCCGCCCTTCCGGCTCACTTTTTCGAACTCAAAGGTGACCCCCTCTCTGGCCCAACCCTTGCACCTTGGTCTCTCACCCTTCGGTCGCCTCTTGAGGCCTTTGTTGATATCCTAGTCGTCGCCCCCGCAGTACACCCACCCACCCGAGTCCTTACATTCTTGCTTTTCATATGGGCCACGCCCCCGACGCAAGCCCTGCTAGCACAGGACGCTCGGCTGTCACAGGATGACTGGGCAGGCTTCTGTGCTCTTATCCAAGATGCTTATAGCCCACACCCGAAGCTCACGCAGCTGGCAGCACTAATGCAGTTTGCACAATTTTACGATTTAACCAATAACCTCGCCCTTCACGACTCAACCAGAGACGTGGTCTGGCTTCGCTTTATGCGCCTTTTTGATGCATGCTGTGAGGTTTCACTCTGCAGCCTCCTCCGCCCGCTCCCACTCCACATTTCTGTCCTGCAACAGACCATCGATACACACCTCACACAGGCACGACACTTGCTCGACACATTGCAGGATCTCGCGACAGAAGCAACTCAGTGCCTCCACGAGGTCCGCTTCCTCATGTACCTAACCGCCAATGACCCACGTCCACTCTGCTTCGACGCTCTCCGCACCCGCATTGTACGAGCTGTCGATGCCGGACTCAATAACCTTGATTGGGTCAAAACCCGCCTTACGGAACTCTCATCCGTCATCCGGTTTGGGCAAGCCCTCAGCGAGACATTTGCGCATTTGGACTACCTCCAGGCCCTCGACGACCCCCCAGCACACCCAGCTGCGGACAACCTTGACTGACTGCAACCAACTCAAAAATACCCCTGCTGGGAGATGTAGCGCACACTGCTATTCTGGGCGTCAGCGGTCAAGTATTGTACATACTTCACCAGTGTCCAACACACTGGTGTATCAGTTTCCCGAGCGACTCCAACAGTCACAAAGGGTATATACGACTCAATTCAATTCTTCCGGGCGCTCTGCCATACCTTAGGACACGCCCGAGACTTCGTACATATCTTGGCTCACCCTATTTCACCTTCCTTTGCACATATGTCACATTCCGAGACCCCGAAGACCCGCTAATACTGCACCATAGGCGCCACGCCATATTTCATTGTCCATACTTCATCACACTATCACTGGCCGACCTCCACCTCAGTCATCCGAGCAGATATTGGCACTCCAAGGTCTGGACTCAGACTCCTGAAGGGACCCTAAGCCTTTTCATCAGTGTTTCACACTGTCAGGAACAAATCCGACCTGTTTTGAGGTACCCAACGGCCGTGTACCTACATCCTAGATGTTCCACAAGGTGCGCTCCGTTGTTCGGACCTTGCCGAAGTGGTCTCCGAGGTTCGGACTTCCGATCGGAGGTCGCCGATGAAGAGTAAGACTAAAGCTTGGGAGCGTACGAAGTCGTTACGACCAGTTCCGCGGTGTTCCGACTGGTTTCGCCCGGTTCCGACTGGTTTCGCTGGAGCGAGTGGACTTAGCAAGAACGCCATAGTTCAAATGGCACGTGCACCGTTCTATGATCGGCCATCATATCAGACACGACGGAAGAATCACGCGACGATCCTACACGCGTCAATCACAAGTCTCCGGATCCCGGATCCGTACTCCTGACAAAGAGATTTGACCCTGCAGCGTCGTCCACAGTCCCTCTCCCATTCAAAACGTCGCAGATTTGCCCTGTAAGGCTAGCCGAAGTCTTTCCAAGTCTTTTCCCCTAGTTCCGACTCGTTCCGCTCAAAGACACCCGGTTCCGAAAGCTTTGCTTATGATCTCACTTTCTATATGCGTCCCTTTTATTTCTTTATGCTCTCGTTCCGACCATGCTTGGTATTGTTTCTTTCTGTTTTATGTGTCCCTTAACCATTCATATGCGCCCCATTCCTTTGTAGATAAGTGATATGCGTTCCCCTTTTCTTATGACTTATGTTTTCTGACCGATGGGAGGCTCAGTTTGGACGTTTAGTATAAATTTAGCACGACTCTCGTAGTGGGGGGGGGAGCTTAGTAGGAGCTAAGGAGCTCTTAGATCGTCTCAAGTCCCCCAGCCTCGAGTTCTTCTTGTTCGTAGAAAACTCTCTCGTCTCTAAAGCCTAATATACGATATTTCGTGTTCTGTACAGTCGATCGGTGACATCTCTTCGCAGCAGAGCCGTTCGTACGTTTGTATAGTTCGCCTGGTTCGTATAAAGGACTCCTCCTGTCTCTGTCACCCGGATCGAAACCGCATTGCGTGTTCCGATTGGTTTCGCTGGTTTCGCTCGTAACCCAGTTACTTAGCGTGCCGCGTGCTTTCGGTCTCGTAACATCTTCCCCTCTCCACTGTCGTCGGAAAAGGGCACCATATTACCCCTTTCCATCGCCATAAAGTCCCTCCGTCTCTTGTATCACGTTTAGGTCACCCAGTTACCGTCCCCGTCCATCGTACCGCGTTCGAATCGTTACGCCGCGTTCCGACACTTTAGACTCCGAGTGAGATCGGCTGCCGTCGCTTCCCAGTGTGTTAGCACGGTCGATTAGTCACGTTCGAGTTGGTGGTTCGACTAGCGTAGCTTTAGTTAGATCAGTTCTTGTTCCTCGTATTAGTCGGCTTTAGTCCAGAGCTCGCAGTTGAGCCGGAGAGTCGATTTAGCCTTCGCACCGCCACCATCAATCTCGGGAGAAGCCCATCCTCGGAATCCTTCCTCGAGCGCTTCCCACGCGTTCCTCAGCCCTCATACTACCCTTCTCTCGTACATTCCACCATCCCTTCGTGTCCACTTGCCTTTGGTCTAGGTGTATCTCTCTGCTGACTATTCAAAGGTATTCTAGGGCAGCCCCTCGAACTTTATATTCCCTGTCCAGTTTCAGAACGCCCACAGGAGTTTCACCGATTGGTACATCCGTTTGGTCACTCCATCCGGTTTGTTCGCCAACTTGAGTGCGCGGTTCGGAGGACCCTTCCTGGACAGTTTTCATGTTGTTTCACAGTTCCTTGCAGTCCGTCTGACCCTTATTGCATCAGTTTCACACTCCTTGCTATGATTTCATCTTGTTTCACAGTTTCCTGTAGTCCACTAGACTAGACTTCTGTCTTGTCGGTTTCACGCTCCTTGTTGTGGTCTCATTACATTTCACCTCACGTCTTGTCATGATCCTTCCCTAGTCCCAGATCAGTCGTTTTGTACATGTTTTGGACCCACATAGTCTATAAAACCCGCCCAGATGTCATAGTTTTCAGATAGTGAATACCAGAGATCTGTTCAGCGCGCACATCTTCTGTTCCAAAGCCTCTCAGATTGTCCCGACCAACTCTGTCATTCATAGAAGATCGAAGTGCCCACTTTAGGTATCTCACCTTCCTTGTCTAGACCAGTCCGGACGTCCCGGGACTGACTCGGTTACACTCAGCTTGTCTTCTTTCTCCGTCGACTCATCTCCGAGGTGATCAAGTTACCAAAGTATTCACTCAGTTCACTGCAGCATGTCCGGATTGGTCTCCCTAGATGACCATTGAGTATCACATCTTGCCTACGTGTATTCGCTCACCCCCCCTTTTCCGCCCTTTCAGATAGTTCACCCCGACCATTCCGGCGGGAGCTATTCCGACTAACGACAGTTCCCACAGAGTAGGCCGGAGCCTCGGTCTATCTCAGGGGAGTCTTCCGGATCACCCTTCCTTGTTTAGTTTTCCCGATTCATTCTTGCTCACTCCCTATAGGATCGAACACCCTAGCCTGCTAGGATCGCACCTACAGACCTAGTCCAATCGTCCACCCACAATATCGATCATACATCATATGTGTGGCATGATCAGGATTCTGAAGGGCGATGGCTGGTAGGCTGTTCGACCCCAAAGAGAGCCAATCAGGTCTCAGTGATGAGAGGGAGCATCACAGATGACAGGGAAGTCGCGAAGATGACACAGGAGCATGCCCAGGATCGTCCGAAAGGCTGAATAGGCCTCGCAAAGCTCAACCGGACGACCGTATGATGGAGAGGACCAAATGGGGAGTAGTCCAAACCAGGAAACAAAGGTCCGAACCTGAACGAGCTGGGGGAAGTGCATGGAGGATGGAGGAAACATGTATCGATGGTCCGGAGTGTCAGAAATGTGTGCCAGAGCTGACGTTGTAGAGATGTTGGGAGGTCCGGACTGGACTCGGGTGGATGTTAAGAACACTAACAAGGATCCGGAGACGTCATCGGATGCTCGGCCAGGCAGGGGGAAGTTGAGGAACGAGTGGAAGGGCCATAAAATGGGCATACAACGTCGGGCTGTGGTCGGAATCAAGAACTAAGAGCAAAGATGGAGAGAGGCGAAGCAAGAGAGTAAATGAGGGTGAACTCTACTCCATTGAGGTATACTGGGAGTCTATAGTGGTCGTCTACCACCCACTCCTTCTTCTTCTCTCGGACTAGCTAGTACATGCATCCTTTTATACTGTACTACCAAGCCAAGTCATGTATGCGACGAAATAAGCATATAGGACGAAAGGGTCAATGGAAATGGGTCGGAATGGGCCACAATGGTCTCAGACTCGAGCCTGAGGCTGTCAGGGTACTCAATTAGGGGTCTAATCTACCAATCCGAGTCAAAGGGGTGAGTCCAAAGGTGTGAAACATGTAATGGAAGGTAAAACAGGTCAAAATGTGAAACGTCCGAAGCTTCGGAATGCCTGGATGGAGTGGCTATGTAGCCCGGACCTTCATCAAACTAGTCCGGACCTGCACAGCCGCCTCAGACGATGCATTGGGTGTTCAGAGTTTGTCTGTTGGCCATTGGAATATTGTAAGGAATGAAAGGGTCAAGAGTCCAGACGAATTGAAGTACGTTTCACTGTCTGGGACACCATGTGAGGCAGGTATGTGACCCTAGAGTGTGTCATATGGTCAGGGCATCAGGTGAGTCACATCTGCTTTGGGTGACAGTCCTGTGCTCGGCTCGGAAGGTCCTGTGGGGTGTGATACATTGGGAAGGTCGCAATGCGCCGAATAGTCTGAAACGCATGGAAGGGCAGTGTACAATGGTCACCCTGTGACCTTGGGAGTCTAGTGATGTGATCTAGTCATTGGATGGGTGCTGTGGGCATGCTGGCTCATTCAGGTGACCTGAGGGATAGTCCACTGACACTACAGAAGCACCTATGTGCGCTATACCACGAGATTATATTGTCTGTCGCAGAAGGTAAATATAAGTCTTTCCCACTGTGTGTGAGACCAGGCTCCCGATAGGCAAAGAAGCCCTTGTAATATGGTCGCAATACGGGGAATTGTTGCTCTTGCTGTACAGATCATATATATAAGCAAACCTTTTTGTCATTTGCATTCACAAGGCGCATACAAAGACGTTGAGTAAGAACAACACTTTATTCAAAGTAAAAATATATGCGTACCTTATCCTAGTCAGACCTTGGATTCTGCTTTCAGATCAACAATTTTCCAAGTAGATGCAAATTTATGCAGACTTTCATCTCAATCTTTCCATCACTTTGTACAATGCCGACTTCGATGGTGATGAAATGAACATGCAGTATGAAATGAACTTGCAGTATGCCGTATCACTTCCGCCTCGTGTGATTGCTTCTGTATCGAGACATCTCGCTTGGGCTCCACGACAGGAGGGTACCGGTTGAAATACTACTTATGATCACAAAGCTTCCAGAAGTAAAAACATTAGCAATCAAGTGTAACAGTTTGATCAAAAGCAGAGGTTTGACAGAGATAGGGGCCTTAGTATAACATCGTTTTAATTGTTTCTGACAAGTTATTTTGCATATATCATGGCTTGAAAGGTTTTGAAAGGGTGTATTGGTGCTTGTTGGTCACTTAGAGTTTGCAAAATAAGATTCAGGGGAGGGACAGATCTTAGATGTTTGCGATTTGAGACATAATTAAAAAGTGAGACACTATGATTGATGCGAGTTACTATATATGGGCAGAATTTAAACTCCGCATGGTCACACGGTTTACTTAGGCTGTGCCAGTCACCAGCCTTAGCATCCACTGGTGAGCTGGGCTGAACAAGTGTTTCTAGTTGTATGCACTATTCTAGACAGCATCTCCCAGCTCACCAGTGGATGCTGAGGCCCTTACTAGTGCACAAACCTAGTCTATTACACCTAAAATGAATTTACATGCATGAATCTGGCCTGTAAGAATTTTTCCTGGAGCCTGGGAGGCTAGGGGGAAATGATAAGTTTTAAGTAATTCAGACATGCCTTAAAGCAGCACATTCTGGTACACAATTCAACTCATACTCAGTCTTTAAATTCATTTTATAATCATATTATTATTCTGGATAGCTTTGGGGAGGTGCTGGACCACCAGGGATCACAGAAAAAATTGCATATGCAAGGAAGAGGCAAAAAACGATATTGTTGCCATTTTGGAGTCCTTTTTTGCTCTATTTTCTCAATCATTTTTTCTAAATGAAAGCCCTTTCGAAAAGATGAGTTTAGCAACTTAGATGATGTGAAACCGTTGAGATTTAGGTGAGATATGATTTTATCTGTGTTTTGAGGCTCTTATAGCGAGAAAAGTGGTGAAATCATGTGATTGCCAACAATTTTACAACTAGCTGTAATAGTAGAGTAGAGGTTTCAATCAAAGGGGTACAGTTTCGATTGAAGATACAAAATAATTTTACTGAGGGACAATGCCCTGTATATATATCCTATCTACTAAATACTACCGACTATCTATAACTACTAACTACAGCCTTTCTATTGGTCTAGACAACATATGTTTTCCGACACCAACACTCTACAGTTGTGTCGACACCAATACTTTCCACTAGTGTTAAATCACCATATCACTACCATACTAGGAAGGTCTGTTTGAATCTGAACACCCCGGTACTTCGAGAAGCTTCCTCCATGCTTCCTCCGACTAGACCTCATTATCACATGTTAATCTCTCTTTATCTTTACCCTGCGATCCTTCTCTGTTCTTAGGTCAGGTCCACCTGATGGTTGCCAAGCCATTGCTTCTCTGGCACTCTGTTTCTGAGCTGAGCTTCTGCCGCTTAATTCACAATCGTGGGGAAGATAGTGATATCTGGGTTCGGGATTGGCAGCCCCTGCCTATCTTCTCCTAGCAGATGGATGTACTCCGCTACACTCCTTCTGTGCCTCACCACGACTTCAATGTCTGATAGTTGTAGTCTTGTGCCTGTCATTAGCTGTAGCCTCTGTTCAATATGCTCACAGCTAAACCATTTATTAACTGTAATTAACCCTGGCTCTGACGATCGCCAAGCCTGCATCAAGCGTTCTATCGCTTCTTCCATTAGATGTTCAATGTTCGAGGGCAGCCAAAGGTAAACTGGCCAATCCACTTCCACTGCCATATGACTGCACAAGGTCTGGTGCCGATGCTGATTGATCCAAGCTCGCACCACGACCTTCAATGCATAGACATCCCTATCGCTGAGCCAAATGGATACCTCGTGATCATATGTGCTCATTCCACGGTTCAGTAATGGTTGGTCTTCTGTCCATTCTGAAGGTCTGTACTTATGCCAAATCTTGACATCGGCTGCCTCCCTTGTCTCTAACCGTTCCACAAAGTTCTTTATCAGCCACTCTGAGAGTACCCAGCTTTGTTGGTAGGCCAAGTAACAATTGGCGCACATCAAGTTCTCGTGTACAAATCTTCTAGTTGTATCACACCGATAATGTCTTCTTTGCAGGAGTTCCATATACCTCACAACATTCTTGTCTTCCATAGCTGCTAGACTGCATTCCGGCAGGGGAGTATGTCCGATGTGCATATTAGATAATCCTAACTGCAAATCATTAGAGTTCTCCTGGTCTTCTTCAGATGATTCGCTACTTGGGAATCGCCTCTGCTGTTCTGTCTAAGCAGCCTTTCAAAATAATCCTGATTTGGCTACATAATACGGTGTGTAAAATGTCTTAGCCTACGCCGCATTAGGTAACCACAATTTTTGTAACACAATCCTAGCAGGCTAGGGCATTCGATCCTATAGAGAGTGAGCGAGAACAAATCAGGGTAACCAAACAAAGAAGGGTGATCCAGAAGACTTCCCTGAGGTAGACCAAGACTACGGCCTACTCTACGGGACCGGCGATCAATCAGAATCGGTCTGCTGGAACAGTCGGGGTAAACTGTTGGAGGGACAGGATGTGAATGAGTGTCTAGGTCCGTGCTCCTGTGACCGAGTAGGGGCAAACTATCTAAAAAGAGGAAAGGGGGGAGTGAATACACATAGGCAGGATGTAATACTCAACGATCAACTAGGGAGACAGTCTGGACACACTGCGGTGAGCCAAGTGAATACTTCGGTGACTTGATCACCTCGAAGATTAGGTTGATGGAGAAAGAAGACAAGCTGAGAGTATCCGAGTCACTCCCAGGACGTCCAGACTAGTCTAAACAATGAAGATGAGATACCCAAAGGGGGTGCTATGAGCTTCTACGAGTGACAGAGTTAGTTGGGACAATCTAAGAGGCTTTGGAACAGAAGATGTGTGCACTGAACAGATCTCTAGTATTCGCTATCTAAAAACTATGATATCTGGGTGGGTTTTATAGACTATGTGGGTCCAAAACATGTACAAAACAAGTGATCTGGGTCTGAGGGAGGATCGTGATAAGACATGAGGTGAAATGCAATAAAACCACAACAAGGAGCGTGAAACCAACAAGACAGAAGTCTAGTGGACTATAAGAAACTGTGAAACAGAATGAAATCATAGCAAGGAGTGTGGAACTGATGCAATAAGGGTCAGGTGGACTGCAAGGAATTGTGAAACAACATAAAAACTGTCCAGGAAGGGTCCTCCGAATGGTGCAATCAAGTCGGTAAACAAACTGGACGGAGTGATCAAACAGATGTACCAATCGGCAAACTCCGATCGGAAGTCCAAACTTTGGAGGCCACTTCGGCAATGTCTGAATAACGGAGCGCCCCTCGTGGAACGTCTAGGGTGAAGGTACACAACCGTTCAGTACCTCAAAACAAGTCGGAGCGGTCCCTGGCAGTGTGAAACGTTGATGAGAAGATCTAGGGGCCTATCAGGAGTCTGGGACCAGTCTTTGGAGTGCCGATATCTGCTTGGGTGACTGAGGCGGTGGTCGGCGAGTGGTAGTGTGACAAAGTATAGACATTGAAATATGGTGTGGCGCCTACGGCGCAGTACTAGCAGGTCTTTAGGGTCTTGGAAGGTGACATATATGCAGGAGAAGGTGAAATGGCATGAACCAAAATATGTATGAAGTCTTGGGCACATTCTAAGGTATAGTGGAGCACTCAGAAGGATCGAATCAAGTTGTATATACTTCTCACAACTATTGGAGTCACTCGAGCAGCTGATGCACCAGTGTGTTAGACACTAGTGAAGTATGTACAATACTTGTTCACTAACGCATAGAATAGCAGTGTGCATTACACCGTGATAGCTGGCTTGGTTACTGGTCACATTTGGAAAGCCGATCATGTAGATCTGCTGATTGCATCGATCCTGATGTAAGATTTTGAGCAGATCCTTTCACCTACTTACTCACTGAACGTCAGAGTAGTAGAGGCATATCAGAGATGGCAAAGGCAAATAGAATAATGAGTCAAGCAAGAGGAGATGTCAAGGATAATATATAGTCAAGGGGGAGGCTCAGTACATGAGGGGAGACTCAGAGTGAGGGATATCTTGAACTCTGACGCTCGGTCTGGTCTATGCTCTACTACCTGCTAAACTAATATAAGCTCTATATATACTCTGCTGCTGTCACCGACACATCCTACTGTCTGACAACATCTTCTGAGTCATCTGAGCCATCAAGGGCCATCACTGGAGCACCCAGGTGAAATCTGAAAGCAGCAACGTGAGGGAGGCATCCAATAATATAGAATATCGAGTATCTGCAATAATATGAGCACCAGTGGAGTTAGGCTTGGTAGCGCAAGTCAGTAGCTTGGCATGCCAATATACCATATGCCTACCTTCCATACATGGTCTAATGGGGGCCATCACATTGGGGGAAAGTTGAGAAATGTCAGAGCCAATGATCGGAGGCTAATATCACATATATGAGACAAAGGGCACATCAGTCAGTGTCCCTGAGGAGTTCAATGCATCGGTGGCACTCAATACAGAGTGTGAAAAATCCTTAGTGACTAATATGAGTGGCTGGAGTGGCAGTGCTGTAGAGGACTGCCGGACTGGTGGCAGATATGTTGTAATAAGACATGTAAGCACATATGACAATATATAGCTCCTAGATAATGGGAGACTGCTTGGTAAGCTGTAGGAGGCATCGGCGAGAGTACCTGAGGATGTCTGAGTGTCTGCTGCATTGATCAGTACCATGGGGGGCCAACTCAGAGGCATCCAGAGTCACTGCAAGGCAGTATGTACGGTAAATTGTAAGATTAGCAGCCTGTAGTCACTGAGAGATGTATCCTATAGTGCCTAGTGCTGAGTAGGAGTTGTCGGGGGACATGTCTGAGTGTCGGAGAGCCATTGGTGGATTGATCTGGGCCTTAGGAGGGTGCCGCAGGACAGTACATGTGCTGGAATTAATGGAAACGTACTCAAATGGTGTCTTGAGTGCAGTAGGAGTATGCCCTCACACTTTGAGGTATAGGCAGCACTGGGATATAGTATCTGCAGTCGGAGGGAGTCATAGTATGAGTGTGCTGGCACAGAAGGGGCCAGTGCACTACAACGCCACTGGTCTCTATGACGCACTACTCCATCAGCGCTGCTTCCAGGTCACTTCACCCACTCCATAGGTCCTCTTGCGAGGTCCAGTAGATAAGGTTTGGCCATCTCTTTTACCCCCTCGAACCTTAACATTACTGGTACCTCTCTGTGGTTAAACACTACTACCTTTAATATCATCTAGAAGAGTCTGATTGTCTACAATGGTGTAGGGTTGGTTTGGGTATCTGAAGGTGCTACAGATGTCCATCCTACTAAGGGTGCTGAGTGTATGAAGAAACCTCTAGAAATGAGATACCAATGCTATCAGACTCTAAACCTTACTACCTAGCAGATTCCAGGAACCATTGGAGACATGATGAAGGGGTCTAGAGATGCTGTAGGGTAAAAGGAATGAGCTAAGAGGGCCACTGCTCAGAAGAGGGGAACACAGGAGTGCACCGAAAGGGTGTAAACTCAATTGCAAGATGACAAAGAGTGTATAAAATGAATATAAGTGATAAAATGGAGTGAGTAGCTGGAGAAGATGCTGCTCGGTCATCTGATAGGATGCCTAGACTGCTGCAGGGTCATCAACATTGAATAAGGAGTGCTGGAACAAAGAGAAGGCCACACAAATCTGCCGAAGTAGCGTAAACTTGATAGGCAAGAGGTAGAGACCATATAAGATAAATATATAGGATAAGCTGAAGTAAAAGGCTGAAAAGGATGCTGCAGGAGAGTCTGGTAGAAAGCCTAGGTCACCAAATATCTAAATAGTCGCTGACATCAAATAGAGAGGCACTGGACAGGTATAAAGTGGTGGGGAGGAAGCTTAGAGTTAAATCCTGAGCTCCTACTCACTTATTGAATGTTAGGGCAGCAGAGGCGTATTAGAGGTGGCGAAGGCAAGTAGAATGATAAGTCAAGCAAAAGGAGGTGTGAAGGATAGTATATAGTCAAGGGGGAGGCTCAGTACATAAGGAGAGACTCAGAGTGAGAGATATCTCAAACTCTGATGCTGTCTATTAATGTACACTATAATCTTTGTGTTATGCTATCAACTAATACATGCTCTATTTATACTCTACTGCTCTCGCTGATGAGTTCTACTGTCTGACAACATCTTCTAAGTCATTGGGCTTGCTAAGAGATGCTGCTAGACATCTAAGAGTTATCTGCAAGTGGCAATATAAGAGTGGGGCATCCATAGCATAGAATATTGAGTATCTACAATAATACGGGTGCCGGCAGAGTTGGGCTTGGTGGCACAAGTCAGTGGCTTGGCACACTAATGTACCACATACCTACCTTCCATACATGATCTAATGGGGGCCGCCATATTGGGGAGAAATTAGAAAACATTGGAACCAATGATTGGAGGCTAATATTATATATATAAGACAAGAGATGCATCAGTCAGTGTCCCTGAGGTGTCTGATGCATTGGCGGCACTCAATACAGTGTGTAGGTGATCACTGGTGACTAATATCAGTGGCTAGAGTGGCAGTGCTGCAGGGGGGTGCTGGATCAGCATCAGACACATAGTAATGAGGTTATCAGCGATGTGTATGCACAGATGACAATGGATAACTTCATAGGCTATGGGGGACTGCTTGATAAGCTGTAGGAAGCATTGGCAAGGGCACCTGAGGATGTTTGAGTGTCCGCCACACTGGTCAGAGCTATGGGAGGCTGCCTCAGAGGTATCCAAAGTTGCCACGGGGCCTAACGTATAATGAATTGTATGATCAATGGTCCATAGTCACTGGGGGATATGTCCTACATTAGGAAAACAGTCCAAACTACTCACAGCTATCCACAACTACCAAAGCTACTCACCACTATAGGCTGCTATGTAGTGGCCTATAGTGGTGAGTAACTGTGATAGCTGTAGATAGCTGTGGGTAGTTTGGACTGTTTTCCTGATATATAGTGTCTGGTGCTAGGTAGAAGTCCTCAGTGAATCTGTCTAGGTGTTAGGGAGCCATCAGCGGATCGATCTGGGCCTTAGGAGGGTACCATGATATAGTATGTATACTAGAATCAATGAAAACATGCTCGAATGATGCCTGTAGTGTAATAAAAATGTGCTCTTGTATACTGAGGTGTAAGCAGTGCTAGGATATAGTATCTGCAGTAAGAGGGAGCTATAGTATGAGTGTCCTGGCACAGGAGGGGCCAGGGCACTACCACGGTACTTTTTATATCTTCAATAGAGTTCTATTGAATTTAGCTCACAATGAAATTTAGAGAGAAATAAGCATATATGTCTGTATAAGTAGTTTTTCATCAATAAAATCTTGCTGTAAAGAAAGGATCCATTTTGCACAGCACTAATTACTTGTGGATTCGGGCATAGGAGTCTTAGTGGTCTCATAAATGTCCTATGGAACTTCTTTATTGCTTCCATCCTCAGCCTAGGTGATTTTGGCCAGAGCATCTTTTTTTTTTGAGACTATCTGCAAATGGCATGTATATCAACAGTTGGCTTACCTCTGTGTCTCTCTAAAATCTGCTCCCATAATGGATGTCTTTTCTCTAAGGCACCCAATATTTCTTTTTATTTTCCAGCTTTCTTTGTGTCAGGGTGGTCGTCTGAGTAAACTATTGATTGCTTGTGGCCACAAGTATCTAGCTTACTGTCTTTCGGTACTGGGCCATTGAGTAAAATTGTTGTATTTCGAAGCTTCAGCTAAGCTCCCCCAGATCTAACGTTCATTTTATTTACATTGAGGGCATCTGGGGTGAATCCTTCATGAGCAGAGGAACAGTCAAATAAAAAAACATCAACGGTTCTAAGATGCAAGTATTTGAATATTTCAATGGCTCTCTTGATTTACTTCAAGTTGTTCTAAGTCCCACCATTTATCATGATTCTTCCTCAGGTAGATTAAGATGTATATGTCTGATATTTGAAGTTAACACTTAGGTGGGAGTCATTTTTGTTCTTTCAGTTGCTTAAGAGTAAGTGAAAGCCTTCCTATGAGAGATTTCTCACACAGGAAGCCTAATATATGTATCAAATGACTGTGGCCCTTCTGTCATAAAATTCTCTAGCCTGTCATCAGCCAGAGCTCCCAGTCTTGATCATTCACATGAAAAATTGATTCATCTTAAGTAATCAAGACATGCTTCTTCACACCAGGTGGTAAGTTTGGTGGTAAGTTTGGTGAGATTGGTTCCAGTGTCTTGTCATTGTATGTACACATAAATCTATGTAAACTTGTCAGTAAAGTATTTGTGATGAATGAAAGATATCATCTGTCCAGTTCTCAATCTTTGCTGTTGAGTCCTGTTCGTACATATAATTGTCAAAATTACTTAATCTCCATGACAAGAATCAACTAAAGAACATGGCTCACCTTTCAAATTCCTTCATTTTCTTGAGGAATGTCTTGTGAGACACCACCACATTGGGTCTCTTGTACCCATCAATGTATACCCCTTTCTTGGCACCATAGACCATGTATACAAGCCTACATAGTCATTTACATATAGTGGAGATTGCTATTTTTAAACCCAGATGCTTATTTGGATTAAGACTCAGAAAAACTTCTTTCAAGAAGTAGCTGCGAAGCTTTCTTGGTTTGACTTCACCGGTGTAGCGCACAGCACTATCCTGAGCATCAGCGGACCTTTCAGTACATATCTTCCCAGTGTCCAACACACTAGTACAACACCTTCTAGAGACTCTAACAGTCCCAAGGAGTATATATGACCTTTGCAATCTGTACCGAGCAGTCTAACACACCTTACAGCTAGTTGCAAAATTGTTGGCAATCACGTGATTTCACCACTTTTCTGCCATGAGAACCTCAAAACACAGATAAAATCATATCTCACCCAAATCTCAATGGTTTCACATCATCTAAGTTGCTTAATTCATCTTTTCGAAAGGGCTTTTGCTTAGGAAAAACTATCGAGAAAATAGAGCAAAAAAGGACCTCAAAATGGCGAAAATATCGTTTTTTGCCTCTTCCTTGCATGTGCATTTTTTTCTGTGATCCCTGCTGGTCCAGCACCTCCCCAAAGTTATCCAGAATGATAATATGATTATAAAATGAATTTACAGACTGAGTTTGAGTTGAATTGTGTACCAGAATGTGCTACTTTAAGGCATGCCTAAATTACTCAAAACTCATCATTTCCCCCCAGCCTCCCAGGCTCCAGGAAAAATTCTTACAGGCCAGATTCATGCATGTAAATTCATTTTAGGTATAATAGACTAGGTTTGTGTACTAGCTAGGGCCTCAGCATCTACTGGTGAGCTGGGGAGATGCTGTCTAGAATAGTACATACAACTAGAAACACTTGTTCAGCCCAGCTCACCAGTGGATGCTGAGGCCCTAGCTAGTGCACAAACCTAGTCTATTATATCTAAAATGAATTTACATGCATGAATCTAGCCTGTAAGAATTTTTCCTGGAGCCTGGGAGGCTGGGGGGAAATGATGAGTTTTGAGTAATTTAGGCATGCCTTAAAGTAGCACATTCTGGTACACAATTCAACTCAAACTCAGTCTGTAAATTCATTTTATAATCATATTATCATTCTGGATAGCTTTGGGGAGGTGCTGGACCAGCAGGGATCACAGAAAAAATTGCATATGCAAGAAAGAGGCAAAAAACAATATTTTCGCCATTTTGGGGTCCTTTTTTGCTCTATTTTCTCGATCGTTTTTCCTAAGCGAAAGCCCTTTCGAAAAGATGAATTTAGCAACTTAGATAATGTGAAACCGTTGAGATTTGGGTGAGATATGATTTTATCTGTGTTTTGAGGTTCTCATGTCAGAAAAGTGGTGAAATCACGTGATTGCCAACAATTTTGCAACTAGCTGTAATTATGTGAAATATTTCATGTTTGTTTCTTGATAGAACTTGACATAACAATAAGGATTTAGATTCGGATTAGGAAAACAAAGAGATTTCAGATAATGTCGTGTGAGAAACACATAAAAAGATTTCAAGTTCTTTTTATTGTTCAAAGAAAAAATAAGTTTGACTCTCAGTGGGCGATTGGCACACAATCAGAGGGCAATAGGAAGGAAGCCACCTTTGGATCTGTAACATTGACACAGTAGCGATGCTCGAATTCACGATTATTGATACCATTTTAATGCTCTGTCTCTCAATGAAAGTCCCATCCATGCCATCTTTGCCATAGACAAACTGTATAAGATCACTCAACGAATTCCAAACAGTCCCGTCATGACGTACCATGGTCTTCTAGAGCCTTGACAAGCCGCTGTTAGATGTAGCCAATCTCTGCCGTCTTGACAGTCGTGTCAATTAATCTCTTGCGAACCACCATAGTGTGAAAGAAGAACTCTTGTAGTGTCAATCCACACAAGTAGGAATTCTCAATGAAACCCCGCACCTCTAGACTGAAATCATCCTTTGTGAAGTGCGATAGTGTTCAATGTCTGAAACCGAATGGGATGCGCTTCCCTTCTACAGATTGCTGACTGATGCAAACAGACACCAGCGGCTACCATCTGCTTGACATTATTGTCCTCTTTGAGGTTCTCCTGAGCATATTGACCAGAGGAATCACGAGCCAAATTAAGCTCCCGTTCGACTTGACTCTCAAAGGAATTGTAGATAGTCATACCCGGAGCTGCTTTCTGGTGATCTATGACTGCATCTCCTATGACTCTGGCAACATTCTGTTTCTACATCTTAATCTGCTCCGTGATGTATGGCATTGTTTTTCAGTCTGCAACCGTATCGTCAATACCGATACTGAATTTATTGTGAAACAGTCAATAATTGACGATATTCTGCAGACCCATAAAGAGTGTTCGTGTAGCTTCAGGACCTTTCTCTCAGGAAACAGTGTGCGTTAGGCCGCTCTGGGATGTGCCAATGGTCTTCTTTCTCAACAATACCAAAGCTGATCTTGCCATTCTCAATCAGTATGCCTTCATCGAAGACCGGACTCCATGACTTGTTCTCGAGCGACTGGAAAACATTGATCCCATGCAGAATTATCATGCTAAGAATTTGCTTGCCCATCCATAAAGGTTTGGGTTTCAAAGTGGTTGGTGTTGGGATCGTGCTGTCCCAATTTGGTACCCAAAGCAGTATATTCTGTACTTATTGCCAATCAAAGAAATAATTGCACAAGGTGAAGTTGCGAATACCACAAAGAGTGTTCTGCACAATGACATCGATAACGGGCTTCTTTGCTTGGGGTGAAATGATCTGCCTGGGAACCCATTCTATTTGACTGAGCTCGGCCCAAGTCTCCTCACTCTGGGGGACACTACATGAAGATGAGAAACTACAGCACAAGGTAGCAGTGATGTGATGTACTGCATGTTCATTTCATCACCTTCGAAGTTGGCATTGTACAGAGGAGTGACAGAAAGATTGAGACAAAAGGCTAAATAAAATTGGTCAGAGTTCAGACATGAACATATAGGTTAAGCATGCACTTGAATAGGGCATTAGTCGGACCCTGTGACACATCATAGACATTTTGTGCAACCATGGCTGTCGGTTAAAGAGGACATAACTGAGTTGATAGACAAATTAGACTAGATCAACTGCTACTGAAGGGCAAAGTTACTCTCCGTTCTTTAAATGCCTTTCAACAACTCATCCATACTGAAGAAATATATCCATATGTTTATTGTACCAAAGATCTATACGCTTTCCGGTATCTTGAATCACTGCTGTGGATGCATACGCATCCGCATTTTTGGTGACTTTCCTACAATCACATGATAGAGTTTACAATATACTGTATAGTACTTTCTGGTTATGCTGACCTTCTGAATTTGCACTTTTATAACAGGTAGCTTAGGCCCTGATCGATAAAAAAAATAACAGGTGGATAAGGGTGGATAACTAGATAACAAGTTAACAACGTGGGATCCGGCATTTTCCCTCTTTATTTGTTCCTATTTGTTCAGATAGTATAATCATCACTTCCATAATGTTCCGGTACCAAAATGGCAGGGATCTGCCTCAATCATACATTTGCAATAAATCATCCAGTTGGGATATGTAGACTTTGACTTGCATACTGACAGAGTAAAGCTACTTTTATTATTACCAAGTAATTCTAAGTCACTATCAGCTGTTGGGACATGTAACTTCTAAATGTGGCAAGTGTGTTGATCACATTTGTAATCCAGTGATCAGCAGATGCCGAGTGCTGCCGACTAAATTACCTCACAACAGGTAGCCTTCGAGTTGCATGATCTTAATCTTTAGATAAGCTATCTGCCGTTATTTTTTTTACCGATCAGGCCCTTAGTGACTATTATAATGATATAAATTCAGGTTCAATCTTATTAAGATTTGTTTGTCATCATTGGGACTTATGAACATGGGGAGTATCAATCTTGTTTTTGCGTGCTTACCCTTTTGTTGCACGTGACAAAGTTGACTTTGCAACTCGCGACCTCACATGTCACTTCTCTCCTCCTTCTCCTCCTCCTCCTCCTCCTCCTCCCTCCATCCTCCTTACTGCCCTTGACGGGTGACATCACCTTGTGCATGCTTGAGTTGCTAGTAGGCTGGCGGCGTCTACTCTGACCACAGGTATGAGATGTCATTGATGCCTTGTTGTAAGAGTCAGGAGATACTTTTTGTTATCATGGAGGATGGTGTAGTGAGCCGCATGAGCGATACCTTGTGTACTCGTGTGAGCATGCAAGTAGAAATCATAGTCACAAATGCTCATCGCGTTCTGGTCTACATTTGTAGAGCATAAGGTCCTGTCGGTCATTGTGATGTGCAGGATGTGCCTATGCGCCGGTGAAGTAGGGCGGTGTGCCTGCACCCCAAAAGATTCAGGCGACGATTATGCGGGGTGGCCAAGGTAGAACCACATCCTCTCATTCAAAGAATAAGACCTGGGTGAGTGATACTAGATGCCATCGCCTGCACTGGACAGGAGATGAGAGAAACAGAGAGGCAGAAGCTCAGCAAGAGTAAGGGGTGGATGAGGAATGAATGTGGGTGTGAATGGGCACAGTTTATATAGTGCTGTGTCTCTGCCAAATGCAACAGAGGACGAAGATGATGTTGCTGCTTCAGTTTCCAAGGCAGGTTCTTTGTGTTTGCCGACACCTGCTCCTCCTATGTTGAACAGTACTGAAAAGACATGGGAAGAAGTGCATGCTACATGTTTCTTCTTTGATTGTTGTGCTTGCTGAATTCTACTTTCATGAACTTTAGCTTGTCAAGGCGCGGGAAGAAGAACGTGCTTGAGCCGTACATGAAGGCCGAAACAACTCAAGGAAGCTATCACTATGGTTGGAACTTGTCAAGACATGTTGTTAGGGAGTAGGCCCGGGGTTACACCGGTTCGATCCTTTTGCCTAAGCAGTGGTGTGTTGTACAGAGGTGATCTTATCTACCTACGTCTGGCTGTACCACGTGGTCCCTTACTAGCCTTCCTAGTTGCGGTCCGAGTTATGGATGCTTTCAGATATGAGGTGATAGTAAAGCAGATTGGGATTTCCAAGAGGCGTGATAGTACAAAGCACACAGTAATAGTCTGGTTAGGACTTTACACCAGTGTGTTAAGAGGATCGAAAGATGAGGAATGAGGGCCTAATCCTACAGCTATTTATGCTCCCAGATATTCTATTTTCCCTCCTATTTCTTACTTATCCTGTCTCCACTTTACTCCACTTTTCTCCATCATTACATCTGTCCCTTTGTCATCCTGCTGCGCTTCCCTCCACTTTGCTCCAATCTTTGTAAGGTCATCTCCACTATGACAGAATTCTGTGGAGTTGCTGACTAAAACAATAGAGTGGTGTTCCGATGTGGAATGCTCTACTGTCAGTACTCCATCACGATGTCATTGCCGTCATTGAGTGGCATCTTTGCTCTTGGAGCGATGTAGGCTGCTCGGTATGTGATTCTTTGGAATTCATCTCGAGGTCCAGCGAGTGTAAGCATAACTTGCACGTCAGTGTTAAGATGTTGGGTCGGTGTCGAGTATGGTCCAAGGCATATCATGAACTGCATAAGCTCTGCTGGCGGGTTCTGCTGGGTTCTGGTGACTAGCCATGCTTTGCCTTCATATCATATGTCTCGAATGTAATGCCATATCCTTCGTTGTATAAGGAGTTGTAACTGCTTGGTCTCCAGGTTCGCATCTCTTGGTAAATAAAGGTTTGCCTGTATCATAGATGCTGGACATGGTGTGTGCAACTCCGGTCTATACCATCCAATCATCCTCCAGGTTATCGGGTTCGCCGTTCGAGGGGTTCGAGTTGTGATCGTGAGTTCCTCTCGTTTCTTGGGTACTATTGGGTTTGGTGGATTGGAATGCATTGTATCTTGAAGGTGTCGCTCGGTTTTGATGTGACAGTCACGTGTACCAACTGTTGCCGTGCATACTATGTAGTATACTTCATAAAGGACCATGTAAACTCATGCACAGACTTGACAGTGCTGAAATGCCAGTGATGTCTCCATAAACCTTATTAGCCTTTAGCCTTTTAGTGTTTAGGCTTTAGTAGTTGTGCTTCTGGACTTCTAAGAAGTTTGATCACTTCTTTTGATTGAGGTTGCTCTAGTTGCTTGGTTGGCGGCGTTAGAGTGGTAGTCCGCGGTAATAGGCGGTCGGCGGTGTTAGCTGTTAGCGGGATTACGTATCCGCTTTGGTGCTTCTAGCGCTCGGGTGGTAACGGGTTACTGTTGCCTAGGCCGCTCAATCGCTTGGGCCTGTGATAGCTGGCTTGGTTACTGGTCACGTTTGGAAGGCCGATCGTGTGGATCTGCTGATTGTGTCGATCCTGATGTGAGATTTTGAGTGGATCCTTTCACATGTGTCCCAAATTTGAACGCTACCGACGAGAAAGGGTGAACAACCTTGACAAATGGGAATGCGTTGTAGACTATCAGACCCTCTTAAGCAGCGGCGAAGGCGACGGCGTTCGACCACAGAGAGGCGTCGGCGGTGTCAGAGATCGGAGAGGTAAGAAGGGATCCAACTCGTGGCTAGACCTCCTGGACAGCTTGGTGCCGTGGGGGACAATTTGACCCGGAAGCACTGCTGCCGATCGGGATGCGCGCTCAGTCGTGGGGAGAGCTCAATCGTAAGGGCTATGGTATGATCCGCGTATAAAGGGGACGCCGCCGATAATGTACGAGACAAAGCCGCCGACGAGTCAAGATGTCGGCGTCGCGAATAAGCAATAGAGCGATGGCGCTGTCGAGTCCTGCGAGTGGCGGCGATTACTAGTAGAGCGACGGTACCGCCGATTACCAGGAGAGCGACGGTGTCGCCGATTACCAGGAGAGCGACGGTGTCGTCGATTGTCAAGAGGGCGATGGCGCTGCCGATTCCCAGGAGAGCGGCGGGGTCGCCGATTACCAGGAGAGCGACGGTGTCGCCGAGTGTCAAGAGGGCGATGGCGCTGCCGATTCCCAGGACGGGGGATAGCTCTGCCGATCACTTGCGCAGTGGCGAGTGAGCACGTGCCCCTGTTATTCCCTTAAACGGGGGCGGCGTCTTGTGTCGGCACACGATCTTCGGCGGAGGCGATAGAGAGCAAAAGGGCTAATAGAGACGAGAGGAGTGCACTGAGATCTATTCTGAACTACTGCTTCTGAACACTACATACATGAGGTCTATATATACTGGGGAATGCTGGGGAAGAGCGTCACAGAGGCGGCGACAGTGACGGCGCGTCACAGACGCGCAATCGGTGCGGACCCAAAGATCGGGGCGCGCCGTGAAGCTGCCAAGACACGAGCGCGCGCCGATCGGGCTGGCGGTGATTGGCGCGGCGCATCATCATCGGGCGTGCTCGGATCGCTAAGTGGTCGCACCACACGAATATGAAACGTCAGGGGAGGCAATAATACTAAAAGGGGAATACGCGAGTGGCCGCCGCGTCCGACAATCGGACTCGGCGCACGAAGCAGCATGGTATGAACATGAAACGTGGTACCTGGGACCTTGTAAAACCACTACCCGACGTCGGATAAGCCAATCAACAGGAGCCGACGAATATTCCATCGGCTATACGGTTCGATATCCTTCCGCCGCCGTAGCCGATACATCCGCTGCAACGTTCCAGGCGCCCGCGTATCAGAAAGTGCGGCTGGCCAAGCATACTCGGTTTGGGAAGTCTTCGAAGGACGGGAGGCGGCGGACGTATTGGTTGAGCCGCGAATCAAGGAGCGGCGGTTTGGAAGGTCTTAAGGAGCGGCGGAGGTGTAGCGGTCGCCGCACGATGGTATACTGTACGGAGTACTGAGGGGCCTGTACCGACGTACCGGTACAGGCAAGTGCGGCGCACTACAGCGTACGTCCATGCTAACTCCTAAGTGATGTTAACTTTAAGCTGCACTTATGACTTTGCTATTTTGTTTGTAGGCATTAGATTATCCAGATGGGAAACCAACCAAGAAGGTCGATCATACTCGCACTATTAAAGTCTATGAATGTGGCCAAGGAGACAAGATTATCCCTTCAGATTTGTGACCTCCTCCTGTTTTAAAGGTATATACTAATCTGGTCTTCTTCCCCCACATCAATTCAAATGTGTCATAGATACTCTTGACTACCTCTTCCGCAATCTCATTCCAAGAGGTGGCTTCGTGGAGACTCAGGCATTTGTCCGGGATTGCTCTCGAGCTGTACACAACAATTTCATGATTCAGCAAGACAGCAAATCAACAGATATCAAGTGTCACGAACAATGCACACATTTTCATATCCTTTCACCCCATCTCATGTATGACGTACTTATGTTCAATCAAGCTTTAGAGATCCAGCAGCTTATGAACTGTGAGTCTTCAACCTTGCCACCAAGTTGTTGTTTGGATCTTTACACCTGCAAAAGCTCTGCTGTTTCTGAAGGAGTTCTAAGACAATCAAAGAGGAAGGGATAGATCACCTAACGAATTGGAGATGCATATATACCACTGTCTCGGCCTTATTTGCAACCAGCATGAACGAAATGATAGACCCCGACTGTATATCGCCGCCAGCCTTCCAGCTTATATCTCATTTCCACAGTGAAGTCCAGGCTGCCACAGTCCGATCACGAAGACTTCGAAGCTCAGAGTCAATGGGGCTGCCATGCAAATGTTTGCTGAATTAGCAAATGTCCTGCAGGAGCGACAGAATGTTGTCATGATGTATCTCAGGCATGCTTTCTCGAGCATATTTTTGAGAAAGATACCATTGATGATATTGGAAGCATTAGAGGGCCTTTGTCGATACAGGATATTCTTGATGTTAATTCAAAGGGAGGCGCTTGTATTGAAGAGGTGGATGGTATACAGGATGCAGAAATGGATGACGAGATGGTACAAGAGGTGGCAGAAGAGCAAGCGGAAGGGGAAGGTGAGCTAAGCACTGGTACTACAAGCACCTAAGAACAGACATTATCTCAGTCTAGGTCTGTTCCAGGTCCAGGTATCTACTCGATGATCTACATATCCTAGGCGTCTCATAGCTCATTTTATTCTCAAAACTTTCTTTAGTATCTCCCTTTGGACGTTCGACAACTCAGATAGCTTTCATGCTGGTTCTCGTGGGTGAATCTATATTTGGCAAGATTGTTAGCTTCTCGTCCACTCCTGCAGTTATCGAAAAACAGGGCTCTTCATCAGTTTTAGGTACTGCATTCAATACCTTCCAATCTGCTCCAAACGTATTTGGTGGCCCTGTCTTTGGCGTCTCTGCAGCCACTAGCTCCGCATCTCCCAAGATAGTTGAGTCTCCGAAACCGCCTATATCCGTATTCTCATCTCGACCTCCCTCCACCAGCAAACGCGCAAACTCCATCATACCCTCTGCATCGACTATTCTGCAAGAGACGAAACCATTGTGAAGTCTTGCAGATATAGAACCTCTTCTGTCAGAAGGTGAAGAAGATGGAGTGTCTTCCTCTGAAGCTATTGAAACACCTGCACCCCCTCTGTTCCCAACCTCACAAAGCGTGCCGACTCTCAACCCTTTTGCACCGAGCTTTGAACCTGGCCTCTTCAAAGCATCAAAGTCTGTGACATCATTTCCTCCTGCTTCAAGAGCCAGTCTCCCTCCTTTGAAGACGGATTTGCCACTGAGTAGGACCGTGGACCCTACGCGCAGCTTTACAACACCTGTAGACTCACCATTGCAATCATTCCTCTCACTTCTGAAGCATTCGAGCAGGTCGGCTCTGTCGTTAGACACCAGCTTAGTCTTGCAATCCAATAACGAGTCTAATAAAGTCTTGCACTCGATTCACCCGTTGCGCCTCTGATATTGGCTCGCAGGGCCAATATTTATTTACCTGGCACACCCACATCTGCTTTCCCATCTTCTGCTGTGCCTCCTGTAGAACTTACGACTCCTTCAATGTCTTACCATTTTCCTGCTCTCTGAATAAATATATCTGCGACGCTAACTAGCACGCCACATCCTCAATCATTACCAGGCCCCACATTGCAGAAATTTCTAGATTTCCGTCTCCTGACCATGCTGCATACTGTGTGCTGTAGAGAACTCTCGATTACCTCTTCCGCGACCTCATTCCAAGAGGTGGCTTCATGAAGACTTAGGTATTTTTCCGGGATCACTATCGAGCTGTATGCAACAATTTCACAATTCAGCAAGACAGTGGACCAACAGATATCGAGTGTCACAAACAATGCACACGTTTTCATATCCTTTCACTCCATCTCATGTACGATGTATCTACATTTGATCGAGCTTTGGAGATCCAACAGCTTATGAACTGTGAGTCTTTGAACCTGTCATCAAGTTGTTGTCTGGATCTTTACACCTGCAAAAGCTCTGCTGTCTCTGAAGGAGTTCTATGACGATCAAAGGGACAAGGTTGAATCATCTAACAAATTGAAGATGCGTGTGTACTATTGTCTTGGCCTCATTTGTGACCAGTACGAACTCAATGACAGACCTTGACCGTTTATCGCCACCAGCCTTCCAGCTTATGTCTCGTTTCCACAGTGAAGTCTAGGCTGCCACAGTCCAATCATGAAGACTTCGAAGCTCAGAGTCAATGAGACTGCCGTGCAAGCTCCAGTGTTTTTGCACAGCAACTCAAGAAACTGTATAGGGGCATTTCAAATGTAGGACCATCTGCGTCAGGTTAGAACCGAGTCTGGTATCCCTTGCTACAATGTAAGTCAGCTTCAGCTCGTATTTCTTCAATTTGCTAAATGCTGACTTTAGCTACTTGATCTCGGTGGCCATCACTCGTGCGTGCTGGCCATCTGAGATACTGGCATGGAATATAACATTGCATCCAGGTAATGTATCCGTGCCCTGACTGTACTCCCTCACATACTTATACCTCGAGCGAGCTGTCGGACTCTTTTATGTTCCCATTCTTCAAAGTCACGACGGCAAGGCGTTTCAGCTCAGCGAGCTCACTTCATTACCTTTCCTTTGAATTGTTGTTCTGGCTGTTGGGAGGTCTGTAGTTCTTGGATACTCTGTCCCTGCCACAGCTGGCAGCCCAGGTGTAGAGGCAGTATGTTGAGTGCTGCTGAACCTGTGCACTTAGCCAGAGCAGCATCTATCATACTGTGGCTATTTGCCAGCCAACTGGAGATGTGCTATGCGCTGCTGAACCTGTGCCACTTAGCTGAGGCGGTGCTAGTGCACTCTGACCTTGTGTCAACCAGTTTGGTCCTTGAAGCCGGTGGAAGTTCCTTTGTCCTGCCAATGGTGTCCAGTATTAATGCCTTTAACCCTTTATTACTCCCAACAAGTAGCATCAGTCTATATTAGTATAGGTGGACATGAGTGTATGCCTAGCTCACATAATAGACTGGTGGTGTAGAATTCATGCACTTTATAGATATTATCTATTCGTAAACATGTTACTGATGCCCTACTAGAGAATTGCATAGTCCTATAGTACACTATACAAGTGATTCATTGCATGCGTGCATGAGTCTGTAAGTAGTATACTATAGATATATTGAAATTTGCTGTATTATATTTAAAATTAATAATAATTTAATGTGTTTTCTGACATTCTGGCAGTCTCTACTAAGTGCTATCTTCTATTCATTGTAATACATGACTATCTGCATCTATAATATGCTATAGCAATATATCATCTAATATGAACTATCAATTATAAGCATCTAGTATCAGCTATAAACTCATAGTAATCACTATAAGATACTATACACTATGCACTAGTAGCATTATAAACCTGTACCAATTACAATAGGCTGCTATATATTATGCACTATTTATCTCTTTCTAGCACTATGAATAAATATTGACTATGTAACTATATCATCTATACACTGTTACAGACCTCTCTATAGTAGGGGGGGTTACAATAAATTGCTATGGACTACTAACCTACTATAGACTGCTATATAGCAGCCTATAATGGTGAGTAGCTGTGGGTAGCTATAGGTAGCAGTGAGTAGTTTGGACTGTTTTCCTGATGGCCTAGTCTAGGCTAGACTAGTATAAGCCTTGGAAAGAGCTACCAACTAAGGAAAAGAATGTGATATTGTAAAGTACAGGGTTAGATCATGTGGTCGAACAGGTTGGAAGAAGGATCAGGGATGTCAGAATAAGGTAATAGGAATGACTAATGAACTAAGAGTCTGTATGACCTCAAGGTGGATAAATGAGGGATTGGGACAGGTATAAGTGACGATAATAGATGAAAAGAAAAAGAAAAAGAAAAGAAAAATGAATATACGTGCATTCTCTAACATTACATTCCCCTCAAGGCTCATCGTCTCGATGAGCCGAGTATGTTCATACTAACACGTGTTGGATTATCATTGAGGGCGTCAGGTGTAAGATTCTAAAGATGTTAGTTTTGGTTGGGTCTTTGCGGTCTTGTTTCTTTATTGTTAGAGCCTTTTAATGTCACAACAAAAGATCTTGCCGTCCTTACAGTATAGTAACTGGCACCTCCTGTGCCAGTACACTCATACTATGGTTCCCTTCTACTGCAGATACCATATCCCAGTGCCGCCTACACCTCAGAGTGTGAGGGCATACTCCTACTGTACTCGAGACACCATTTAAGTACATTTCTATTAATTCTAGCACATGTACTATCCTGCGGCACCCTCCTAAGGCCCAGATCAATCCGCTGATGGCTCTCCGACACTCAGACATGTCTGCCAACAACTCCTACCCAGCACCAGGCACTATAGGACACATCCCTCAGTGACTACAGGCTGCCGATCTTACAATTTGCTGTACATACGGCCTTGCAGCGACTCTGGATACCTCCGAGTTGGCCCCCCATGGTACCGATCAATGCAGCAGACACTCAGACATCCTCAGGTACCCTCGCCAATGCCTCCTACAGCTTACCAAGCAGTCTCCCATTACCTAGGAGCTATATATTGTCATATATGCTTACATACCTCATTACAACGTATCCGCCACCAGTCCGGCAGTCCCCCGCAGCACTGCCGCTCTAGCCACTCATATTAGTCACTAAGGATCGCCCACACTCTGTATTGAGTGCCGCCAATGCATCAGACATCTCAGGGACACTGACTGATGCGCCTCTTGTCTTATATATATAATATTAGCCTCCAATCATTGGCTCCAACGTTTCCCAACTTCCCCCCGAGGCGGTGTAGTGCGCACCACTATTCTATGCGTTAGTGGACAAGTATTGTACATACTTCACCAGTGTCTAACACACTGGTGCATCAGCTGCCCGAGTGACTCCAACAGTCATGAGGAGTATATACAATTCAATTTGATCCTTCCGAGCGCTCCACCATACCTTAGGACACTGTAGTGCACTGGCCCCTCCTGTGCCAGTACACTCATACTATGACTCCCTCCCACTACAGATACCATATCCCAGTGCCGCCTACACCTCAGAGTGTGAGGGCATACACCTACTGCACTCGAGACACCATTTGAGCATGTTTCCACCAATTCCAGCACATGTGCTGTACTGCGGCGCCCTCCTAAGGCTCAGATCGATCCACTGATGGCTCTCCTACACTCAGACATGTCTGCCGACAACTCCTACCCAGCACCAGGCACTATAGGACACATCCCTCAGTGACTACAGGCTGCCGATCTTACGATTTACTGTACATACAGCCTTGCAGCGACTCTGGATGCCTTCGAGTCGGCCCCCCATGGCGCCAATCAATGCAGCGTACACTCAGACATCCTCAGGTACCTTCGCCAATGCCTCCTACAGCTTATCAAGCAGTCTCCCATTGCCTAGGGAGCTATATATTGTCATATGTACTTACATGCCTCATTACGATGTATCTGCCACCAGTCCGGCAGTCCCCCGCAGCACTGCCGCTCCAGCCACTCATATTAGTCACTAGGGATTGCCCACACTCTGTATTGAGTGTCACCGATGCATCGGACACCTCAGGAACACTGACTGATGCGCCTCTTGTCTCATATACACAATATTAGCCTTCGATCATTGGCTCCGATGTTTCCCAACTTCCCCCCGATGCGGCGGCCCCCATTAGACCATGTATGGAAGGTAGGTATGTGGTACATTGGCATGCCAAGCTGCCGACTTGCACCACCAAGCTGAACTCTGCTGGCGCCTGTATTATTGCAGATACTTAATATTTTATGCCATTGGACGCCTCCCTCACATTGCTGCTTACAGATTTCACCTGGGCACTCCGGCAGCAGCCCTTGGCGACCCGGATGACTCAGGAGATGATGTCAGACAGTAGGACATGTTGGTGACAGCAGTAGAGTATATATAGAGCTTCTATTAGGTTGGTAGAAAAGAGAGACCATCATCTGAGAGAGTATGTACTAGACCAAGCGTCGGAGTTCAAGATATCCCTCACTCTAAGTCTCCTCTCATGTACTGAGCTCCCCCCTTGACTATATACTATCTTTGACATCTCCTCTTGCTTGACCCATCATTCTACTTACCTTCGCCACCTCTGATACGCCTTGGCCGCTCTGATATTCAGCGAGCGTGCAGAAGCTCAGGATTTAACCCTGAGCTTCCTCCACCCCTCTTGTACCTCGTCGGCACCCCTCTATCTGATGTTGGCAACCCTTCGGCAACCCAGACTTCCTATCAGACCCCTCTTTGGCACCCTTTCCATCCTTTCACCCCAGCTTAGTCTATATACTCATCTTATACAGTCCTTTCCTTTCACCTATCGCGATTATGCTACTTCGGCGGATTTGTGCAGCCTTCCCCTTGTTCCAGCGCCCCCCTATTTGATGTCGGTGGCTATCCAGCAACACAGGTATAGTACCAGACGACCTAGCAGCGCCTTCTCCACCCACTTGCTCCATTTTATCCCTTATATTCATCTTCTACACT
The DNA here is from genome assembly GCA_033182465.1 of Sanghuangporus weigelae. Lineage (NCBI taxonomy): Eukaryota > Fungi > Basidiomycota > Agaricomycetes > Hymenochaetales > Hymenochaetaceae > Sanghuangporus > Sanghuangporus weigelae. The sequence goes on from CP137324.1 coordinate 1,794,343, forward strand.
CCTGCCGACCCTGTGTCCGAGTTTCCAGTACGTTAGCAGCCTCCTATGACCCCCCCCCCTTTTGAGCGGCGACCCTATTAGCTTATCCCTTTCATACTTCGGCATCTCTAGACCCATCCATCACGTCTCTGACAGTCCCTGGCACCTGCTGGGTAGTGAGGATTTAGAGTCTGATAGCATTGGCATCCCATTTTTGGAGGTTTCTTTATACATTCAGCACCCTTAGTAGGACGGACATTGGTAGCGCCTTCAGAGACACACACCACCCACTATAACGCTGTAGCTCACACCGCTATTCTGGGTGTCAGCGGTCGAGTATTGTACATACTTCACCAGTGTCTAACACACTGGTGTATCAGCTGCCCGAGTGACTCCAACAGTCACAAAGGATATATATGACTTGATTCGATCCTTCCGAGCGCTCTACCATACCTTAGGACGCGCCCGAGACTTCGTACATATCTTGGCTCACCCCATTTCACCTTCCATTGCACATATGTCACATTCCGAGACCCCGAAGACCCGCTAATACTGCGCGATAGGCGCCACGCCATATTTTGTTGTCCATACTTTGTCACACTACCACTCGCCGACCTCCGCCTCAGTCATCCGAGCGGATATTGGCACTCCGAAGCCTGGACCCAGACTCCTGAAGGGACCCTAGGCCTTTTCATCAGCGTTTCACACTGCCAGGGACTGTTCTGACCTGTTTTGAGGTACCCAACGGTCGCGTACCTTCATCCTAGACGTTCCACGAGGTGCGCTCCATTGTTCGGACTTTGCCGAAGTGGCCTCCGAGGTTCGGACTTCCGATCGGAGTTCGCCGATTGGTACATCTGTTCAATCTCTCCGTCCGGTTTGTTCACCGACTTGGTTGCGCGGTTCGGAGGACCCTTCCTGGACAGTTTTCATGTTGTTTCACAGTTCCTTGCAGTCCGTCTGACCCTTATCGCGTCAGTTTCACACTCCTTGCTATGATTTCATCCTGTTTCACAGTTTCCTGTAGTCCACTAGACTTCTGTCTTATTGGTTTCACGCTCCTTGTTGTGGTTTTATTACGTTTCACCTCACGTCTTGTCACGATCCTCCCCCAGTCCCAGGTCAGTCATTTTGTACATGTTTTGGACCCTCATAGTCTATAAAACCCGCCCAGATGTCGTAGTTTTCAGATAGCGAATACCAGAGATCTGTTCAGCGCACACATCTTTTGTTCCGAAGCCTCTCAGACCATCCTGACCAACTCTGTCAGTCATAGAAAGCCGTAGTACCCGCCTTGGGTGTCTCGTCTTCCTTGCCTAGACTAGTCCGGACGTCCCGGGGGTGACTTGGATACTCTCAGCTTGTCTTCTTTCTTCATCGACTCATCTCCGAGGTGATCAAGTCGCCGAAGTATTCACTCGGTTCACCACAGCACATCCGGATCGGTCTCCCTAGACAACCATTAAGTATCACATCTTGCCTACGTGTATTTGCTCCCCCTTTTTCCCCCTTTATAGTTCACACCGACTGTACCGGCTGGAGGTATTCCGACTGTCCACGGTTCCCACAGAGTAGGCCAGAGTCTTGGTCTATCTCAGGGGAGTCTTCCGGATCACCCTTCTTTGTTTGGTTTCCCCGATTCGTTCTTGCTTGCTCCCTATAGGATCGAATGCCCTAGCCTGCTAGGATCGCACCTACAGACCTAGTCCAATCGTCCACCCACCCTATCAATCATACAATGTACTTGAGACTTTGTACATATTTTGTTTCATACCATTTCACCTTCTCTTGCACATATGTCATCTTCCAAGACCCTGAAGACCCACTAATACTGTGCTGCAGGCACCATGCCATATTTCAATATCTATACTTTGTCACACTACCACTCGCCGACCACCACCTCAGTCACCCAAGTGGATGTCGGCACTCTGAAGACTGGTCCCAGACTCCTGATGGGCCCCTAGATCTTCTCATCAACATTTCACACTGCCAAGGACCACTCCGACTTGTTTTGAGATACCAAACGATCACGTACCTTCACCCTAGATGTTCCATAAGGAGCACTCCATTGTTCGGACATTGCCAAAGTGGCCTCCGAAGCTCGGACTTCCGATCAGAGTTCACCGATTGGTACATCTGTTTGATCACTCCATCCAGTTTGTTTGCTGACTTGAGTGTGCCATTTGGAGGACCCTTCCTGGACAGCTTTCATGTTGTTTCACAGTTCCTTGCAGTCCACCTGACCCTTATCACATCAGTTCCACACTCCTTGCTATGATTTCATCCTGTTTCACAGTTTTTTTATAGTTCACTAGACTTCTGTCTTGTCAGTTTCATGCTCCTTGTTGTGGTTTTATTGCGTTTCACCTCATGTCTTGTCATGATCCTCCCCCAGACCTAGATCACTCCTTTTGTACATATTTTAGACCTACATAGTCTATAAAACCCACCCAGATGTCATAGTTTTCAGATAGCAAATACCAGAGAGCTGTTTAGCGCACACATCTTCTGTTCCAAAACCTCTCAGATTGTCCTGACTGACTCTATCACTCATAGAAACTCGTAGTGCCCCCTTTGGGTGTCTCATCTCCATTGTTTAGACTAGTTTGGACGTCCTGAGAGTGACTTGGATACTCTCAGCTTGTCTTCTTTCTCTGCCAACTCATCTCCGAGGTGATCAAGTCGCCGAAGTATTTACTTGGCTCACTGCAGCATCTCCAGACCATCTTCCTAGTTGATCATTGAGTATTACATCCTGCCTACATGTATTCACTCCCCCTTTTCCCCTTTTTAGGTAGTTTGCCCCTGCTCGGTCACAGGAGTACAGACCTAGACGCTCATTCACATCCTATCCCTCCGACAGGTCACCCCGACTGCTCTGCCCGGACCAATTCCAATCAATCACTGTTCCCATAGAGTACACCAGAGTCTTAGTCCACCTCAGAGGAGTCCTCCAGATCACCCTTCTTTGTTTGGTTACCCTGATTCATTCTTGCTCGCTCCCTATAGGATCAAATGCCCTAGCCTGCTAGGATTGCACCTACAGACCTAGTCCAATCATCCACCCACCCTATCGATCATACAGCAGCGGCCCCATTAGACTATGTATGGAAGGTAGGCATGTGGTACATTGGCATGCCAAGCTGCCAACTCACGCCGCCAAGCCCAACTTCACTGGCACCCGTATTATTGCAGATACTCAATATTCCATGCCATTGGATGCCTCTCTCACATTGCCCGTGCAGATTTCACCTGGGTGCTCTGGCAGTGGCCCTTGGCAACCCAGATGACTCAGGAGATGTTGTCAGACAGTAGAATGTGTCAGCGACAGCAGCAGAGTATATATAGAGCTTGTATTAGCTTGTAGCTTAGAGATAGCAGAGCATGTATCAGACCGAGTGCCAGAGTTTGAGATATCCCTCACTCTGAGTCTCTTCTCATGTACTGAGCCTCCCCCTCGACTATATATTATCCTTGACATCTCCTCTTGCTTGACTCATCATTCTACTTGCTTTCATTGCTTCTGCTGTCTCTAATACACCTCTGCCGCTCTGATATCCAGTGAGTAAGTAGGGCTCGGGATTTAACCCTGAGTCTCCTTCCTACACTTTATACCTGTCTAGTGCCCCTCTATTCAACGTCGGCAACCCTTCAGTGACCCAGGCTTCTTATCAGACTCCCCTGCGGTGTCCTTTCCAGCTTTTCACTCCAGTTTATCCCATATATTGATCTTATATGGTCTTTTCCTTTCGTCTATTGAGTTTACGCTACTTCGGCAGACTTGTACAGCCCCCCTCTCATTCCTGCACCCCTCTATTTGACGTCAGCAACCCTTTGGCAACACAGACATCCTATCAGACAACCTAGCGGTGCCTTCTCCACCCACTTGCTCTATTTTAGCCCTTATATTCATTTTATACACTCCTAGTGACCCTGTGACCAAGTTTATACCACGTTGGTGCCCTCCTGTGATTCCCCCTTCCAAGCAGTGGCCCTATTAGCTTATTCCTTTCATACTTCAGCATCCCTAGACTTGTCCATCACATCTTCGACAGTTCCTGGCATCTGCTAGGTAGTGGGGATCTAGAGTCTGATAGCGTTGGCATCTCATTTTTGGAGGTTTCTTCATACATTTAGCACCCTTAGTAGGATGAACATCTGTAGCGCCTTCAGAGACACACAGCACCCACTACAGCGGTCGACCGTCGGAATGCCTGCAGATGTGGGGCTTACAATCCTAGTCTTCCTTGAAGACAATCATCTCTTCTATTACAACATCTCTAGCCCCTTCAACTCATACACAAGTCCGAGATGAACATCTTTTAAGGTTGTCAGAAAAAAAGGGGGTTTTGAAAACATTGGGGTAGGTGGGTGTTCATGGCCTTGTTTCCTCATTGTTAGTGTTGTCGATACTTGAGATGAAAAATCTTGCTGGCGCCTTGGTTGACTGTTGGAATGCCTGCATACATGGGACTTACAGTCCTAATTGTCCTTAACAATGGCCATTTCTTCCTTCCCTGTATTTCCAGTCCCTCCAATGTATACACAAGTCCATGATGGACATCTTCTAGGGCATTAAAAAGGACATTTAGATTTTGTTTGGGTTCGTATTCTTGTTTCTGTATCGTCAGAGCTTTTTAATGTCATAACAAAAGATCTTGCCGTCCTCGCAGTCAATCATTGGAATGCCTGCAGATGTGGGGGTTACAATTCTAATCTCCCTTGAAGACAACTGTTTCTTCTGTCACAACACCTCTGGCCCCTTCAATCCATATGCAAGTCTATGCTGAACATTCTAAAGGGTGTTGGAGAAAGGAATTTGTCCATCGCAACATGTCGGGCAACTGGAGAAAGTGTAGAAAATGAAAAATGGAGTGGAAAAGGATGTTGCTCCACAAAAGTACTTCGCAGAGGGCTCAGCTTAGCGCCTCGTCCATCTGCTTAATCCTCTCATTCACTCTATGAGAGAGCCTCACGGTGTGGTGCGTCACACCTGCCTGTACTGGTATGGCGATACAGGCCCCTCAGTGCCCCGTACAGTATACCATCGTGCAACAACTGCTACACCTCTGCCGCTTCTTATGACTTTCAAAGCACTGCTCTTTGATTCGCCACTTGACTAATAGGGCTGCCGCCTCCTCTCTTCTGAAAGCGGGTTCGGCCTCTCTCAAACCAGACACCCCTAGAACAACCTCCAGATAGTTAAGAAAAATGAAGTTACTCCAGACATCAGTTCAAGCAGCCTGGCAATGTCTGTCAGGCCGTTGCCACTCTGTGGCGCCGATGGGCCATCACTTTCGCAGCTGTCTCTTTTCACATGCCCAGCATCACCGCTACGCATCTCTGGACGACCCCTCCAATCTATCTTGGCATCGCAGATGAGATGTCTGGACCCTCCAGACTTCCCAAACCAAGTACTCTTGGCCGGCTGTGCGTTCTGATACACAGGCACTTAGAACGCCACAGTGGATGTATCTGCTACAGCAGCAGAAGCATATCAAACTGTATAGCCGATGAAATATTTGTCAGCTCCTGTTGATTGGCCTATCCGACATTGGTTAGAGGTTTTACAAGGTCTCAGGTACCACATTTCATGTTCATACTATGCCGCTTCATGCACCGAGTCTGTTGTTGGATGCGGCGGCCACTCACATATTCTCCATTTTAGTATTATTGCTTCTCCTGACATTTCATATCTGTGTGGTGCGACCACTTAGCAATCCGAGCACACCTGATGATATGACACATGGCGCCAATCACTGCCAGCCCGATCGGCATGGGTGCATGTCTTGGTAGCATCGTGGCATGCCTCAATCTTCGGGCCCGCTCTGATTGCACACCTGTGATGCACCATTACCATCACCGCTGTCAGGCTATAAAATTGCCTGGACATAAACATAAGGAATAGCACAGGATCCGACGTTATTATTAAACAATAGCTCTACGAGACATGACATATAAATCCTCGGAACTCAGATTCAGCTCATTCGTAAGTGCTCTACCAGTGCAATCAGAAAGGAAAGCAAGAGCATAATGACAGAAGCCCATACCAGATAAGCATTGGGTGATAGCAATGTGAAACTACCAAGAAAAGCGGCTCCACTCTAGTCGTAACAGTTGTCTCAATCATGATTCTAATACCATATCAGAAGAAATCAACTTGGATATCAATGCTGACGCTTACTGTAGCTGTTCAATGGTGATCCGACGAGGCCTATGAATTAGCCTCAACACCTTCTTCATACGATGCCACATGTGTGAAAAGCATGTAAAAGGGCTGTGAGAAGGCATTTTAAGAAGATACGAATCGAGAAGACTGCGCCGTCACTCATATATAATTTATACTGAATTGGTCTAAGCTATACAGGGTCCGACAAGCTTCTTTAAGGTCCCTGTTCAGAGATATTCAAATCGCTTATTGACCTGAAGCAGACCAATAATGCGCACCAGAATTGAGGGTATGAGTCTAGATTTGTACAAGACAATTCAGTCTCCCTATCAACAACTACGTTACAATGAGTCAATGCTTAGGCATATGTCATGACCAAATCAGGAGGCAGTCCGATCTTTGTTAGGATACTATAAAGAGATATAAGCTTTGGACTTGCAGGACAAGAAGCCGAGACGGAAACCAGATTCTATATTAAGAAGGTCAAACTTAATTTTCTTATATAAACAAGTGCATTTGAGTTCTATTTTTAGTTTATTTTCTTGGCCTTGCTTTGTAATACTTAATAATGCTTAGTAAGCTCAGCCTATATAAGGCGGGCAAGTGAGTGCGCCAAGAGAGAGCAACTTGACCTTTAACCACCACCATCTCTCTCCAGTTTGTTACTTAGTGTCTTAAGTCTAAGTGTAGTGTTAGTTTTTGTTACTGCTGTACAAATTAGGCAGTCGGTAATAAAGCTAAGGTGTTAACTACTATTACCTCATTACTGTTCAGAACCCTAGACTTGCAAGCACACAGAGGTGTTTGTCATTATTTAACGCGGTGCACTCAAGTCAGGTGCTTGTTTGTACCTACCCTTGCTGAATATTAGTGTTGTGGTTTATTTAACATCAGCATATCACTCAGATACGTCATTGCGCAGGTAGCTAGCACTACTTTAGTGTTTGCTGTTAGTACCTGTTAAGAATAAGTGCAGTTGCTAGTACTACGAAGAGCGTTGCTACTAGGACTGATAACGATAAGCGAGGTTGCTAGAACTGCTACTGTGCTGCTTCTAGAACCTAGTACATATTAAGTTTAAGTTCAGGACTCTTATCAGCGAATCACACCTATCATAGGTTGTCACCCCTAAATCATCCATATCAACTTCCATTACTTACCCAACGGCCAACAATATCATACGCTGAAACTCCTGTGAATGGTCTGTTAGCAGGGGAGTGTCACAGTTCGAAATGGGGCTGTTCTGTAAGTCAAGATGAGGAGACTGGAAGAGGGTGACCTTGGATGAAAGATAAAGGGGTTCTGAAGAGATGAGATGTGTTCCGGAGTCGAATTGGAAGGAAGGGGTGAGTTGAGACTCGGAAGGCTGCTAATGTACGCGAGGGTGGAGATTTGGAGTAGGGGAGAAGCAAAGAAGCAAACGGGAGAAGTTGAAGCAAGGGGGATTGGTGGTGGCTATACGAAGGCTAAAGGCTTCCTCCAGGTAATCCTATGGTGGATTTGAACCCTGGGGACAATGGGACAATGTGACGAAGCTTGGAGAGTGATGCTTCGAGCGAAGGACAATACGACAATGATCCTATATGAGGATCCGATATGGTACGGCGAGTTACAATGAGTTTCAAGGCGTTACGACACGAAGTGAGGTGATACGGTGCAGAACAAGGTGATATGCTGAAGGCTTGGATGAGTTTGAGTGTAATAAGTGTGAGGATGATAGAGAAATGTCCCTAGCGGCAACACAAGTCAAACTGATCACACAGGACTTGGGTGCGACTGCAGGGCAGAAGACACAAGACATATGGCACAGAACTATTATGTATTCGAAGGAGACAAGAGAGTCGAGTGAGCACAGAGCGAGTCGAGTAGAACTGTGACTGTAACTAGCTGAGGAGACTGAGCTGGACTGGAACTGGGCTTCTGGTCCGTACTGAACTAACTGCCAACTACACGAATAGCACGCCTATTTATAACATTGTCCAGACCTGAGCCTTCAAGGCATCAGGGAGCATAGCGAGGAGAAATCGGAAGGCATATCACAAGGGTAAGCACAGGGAACAAATGGTGAGCTGAGCATATCGGGTGGGCATAAGGGTCGTAGAGCATAAAACAAAATGTCGAGCGTGTGTAAAGAGCGCAACACGTCGGACTGGTCGAGAGGCATCGGGGATTGGCTCCGAGTCCTATGGTTCAGCTCTTCGGTTCGATCGAACGATAGGACGAGTTGGCCATACCATCCTTGTAGGGTCGAATGGGCGGCTCATACGTCTGAAGCGAGCCTTCGTTGGGCTTTCGAGTACTACATGCGCGTCCCCACTTACGAATCAGTTGAGAGTAGTCCTAATGGCCGTTTCCAACTTCGGATGAGTTGATCCACACAGGTTCTCGCTGTTACAATGCGGAACCCAGTGGAACACATATCACGTGCCTGATTCCGGACTTAGCGTGTCGGCGGTCTGTTCAACGCAGTCTAAGAATATGTTGCCCCTAGCTAAACGAACAACAGGGAAGACTACCCGTCTAGATAAATAGACCGGTTGACTCTGTGAGAGCACTGTAGAATTTATTCACAAGTCCACTCTCAACACGACACCGCCACTGTTACACTCTTCACCAGTATTTCCCAGTATATATAGACCTCATGTATGTAGTGTTCAGCAGCAGTAGTCCAGAATAGATCATTAGTGGAATCCTCCCTCACCTGTTACCCCTTCTACTTTCCATCGCCTCTGTCAAAGACCTCACGCCGACACAAGCCGCCGTCCTTGTTTGAGTAATAACAGGAGCACATAGTTGCTCCGCCGCTCCATAATTGATCAGCGGACCTACTACTCGTTCTGGGATTTGTGACACTGTCACTCTTCTGGTAATCAGTGAAGCTATCTCTCTTCTCGTGATTGCCGCCGCTCGAACAGATCGATGGCACTGTCGCTCTTTCAGAAATCGGCGACGCTGACAGCTTTGAAAAGATTGCTGATCGGGTCCCTTTTGTGGTGATTGGTGATGCCGCCATCTCTTTTCTTTGTATCTGTCAGTGCCTCTTTCCCCTACGGTACCAACGGCCTTTCCTCTTACGCCGATTGCAACCTATTCATTACGATTGAGCTTTCCCCTGCGACAACGAATGTTGGCCGATTGTTGGCAGTGCTTCTGGGTCAAATTGCTCTCCACGGTGTCAAGTTCCCCAGGCGCCTAGGGCTCAAGTTGGTACCCTTCTTACCTCTCCGACCTTTGATATTGCCGATGCCTCTCTGTGGTCAAATGTCACTGCTTAAGAGAGTCTGATAGTCTACAACAGTGGCCTCAGCTTTTGCCTCGTCCACATGTTTGGCTCTCTGTATAGGGGCTAGCGCCCTCCTATACTTACATTCCCTTCAAGAATCGTCATCTCAACAATTCATGGGTAGATTGGCAAATTATGTGTCCCTACACAATGAGACAATCTACTCTACAGAAAAAATTGTGAGTAGACGGGGTGGGATGAGTAAATGATCATCAGAGTTGAAGGCACATCTCTGAAGCCTACATAGGGTTGATAGGCATGTCCCCCAAACCTATATCGTGGTCCTTCTCCAGGTCAGACATTGTCGTGATTGAAGAGATTATGGGTGCGAAAGAAAATAGGGCATTGAGCTTTCGCTCGGTATAAGGTAAACACAGCAGGTTTTGCCAGGCAGTAGTATTTAGTACTAGTGAGCAAATACAAAACATACACTAGGGGTTGCTGTTAGAAGTGTGATTCTGACACTATTAGTATTTTGTTGTTTCTTATTCTGTTTATATTGTTTGTTATGTCCGCTTTCTTGATCATGTGATGCTTATGTAATCTTCTGTAAAAGCGGCACAGTCCATTAGTGAGTACTTTACATCAAGTGTACTCACCGCTGGACTCAGTAGTCCATTGCTAGACTTGTGTGATCTAATAGATTATGAGCCTTAAGCTCTAGCTGTCTGCACTGTCGCATTTTTGAGTTTTTGGGTTTAGAGAGCTGCTGCTGTTGTCAGAGAAGCTTTTGGTGTTCTGGACTGGCCTTTTGGTGTATTCTCAGTGTTCCCATCACCTTCTGCACCCTTTTGTACAGTTTCCACAGTTCTAGAGCCCTCTGCTGCTTTCTTTGGCTGTTATCAGTGCCAAATCTCCCCCAAACTTTGTCGCTCAATTGCTCCACAACTGTCCAGCCGTTTTCGACGCCCTTTAACACGTTTACTCGGCTTATATAGGCCTACTGTCCTGCCGAGTTTCAGCCCAATCCGTTGCAATTTGATGCCGCTACAGCCCTATCAATTTGGGCTATCTTTGAAGTTGCATTGCCTATTCTGGAGGAACTGCTGATCCATTTCTCACGAAAGATTCAGCCTATTACGACACCCGTTGTCGCGAAGTTTCAGCCAAATTGGTCAAGAACTCGCCGACTTATTGCAGTTCTCTGTTTTGAGCCTCATTTTGCCAATTTCCGATTTTCTCGGCATCTGTTAATCCAATTTAGACGCCCTTTGGTGTGCATACGGCTCCCATACCTCTGCACACTTCCACCAAGTTTCAGCTCAATAGGCTGTGGTTTAACTGCACTGTGGGCTGTTCTTGTTCTGTCAGAAATTGTTGATTGCCGCCGATCCGCTGATCCGATCTGCATGATCTTTGCACCATTCGATTTGGCTCATTGTCCTCTATTTGCATGCCAATGTGTGCACCAATACGCCCATCCGTTCCCTCTCTGTGCTGCACTTTGTATCTGGCAGCTCTGGTGTTAATTGGTGTGTGGCTTCATCACTGTTGTTGGATCAGCCTAGCCTACAGACTGCCTGCCCAGCCTTAGTTTGCTGGTTGTAGTTGCTCTTTGAGTGTCTACTTAAGTCTAGAGCCTCTCTCAGTTAGCGGTGCCTGCGAGGTCTTAGCAGACCAACAGACCAGCACTGTCTTGTGGCAAATCTGTGTATACTTCAGTGACTGTAGTAGACTGCACTGGTTGGCATTGATCTGTCACCTCCAGGCATAAATTTGTTAGCACTCTCTTTCTCATTACTCCCTCACTGCTTATTTCTTCTGAGTATCATCTGTCCACTCTTATCCACACCTCATTTCAACAATCATGTCTGATCCTGTCACCTCTGAGACGCTATCCACTATCATTAAGTTTAATAACAGCAATTACTCTGTCTGGAAGCATGATATGCATGCTGCACTTCAAGTCAAGAAGTTGTGGCGCCTGACCTCTGGTCAGGAAGCTAAGCCTAGTGCTCCAGATGATGCTGTTCAACTCTGGGAAGAGAAGGCTGAGCAAGCTGCTGGCCTGTTCTATCAGAGAATCGAGCATAGCATGTAGGTCATGGTGCAAGACTACATGGATGATCCAGTTAAAATGTAGACTGAGCTTTAGAAGATCAATGAGCAGGGCAATCCAACTGCACGCTTTAATGCCTATGATGAGTTCTTCAACATCACCAAGAAGGAGGATGAGTCTCTCACCAACCTGGTGAGCAGGGTTGAGCTAGCATTGCATAAGATCAGAAGCACTCGTTCTACCACCCTCAAGCTTGAGGAGTTTGAGAATAAGCTTGCATGTGCATGCCTAATACATGCTCTTTCTGAGGACTATGCCTCCTTCCGCTCTGCAGTGCTCCTTATGAAGGAATTCAAGTGGAATGGCCTCAAGGAAGCATTTGCTCAAGAGCAGCAGAACTGTCAAGAGCGCGTCCAGCTTCAGCCCCAGGCTATGTTTACATCCACCAGTAGTACTGCTAAGCCCATCTCTTCTCAAAATATCACTTGCACATTCTGTGGCATTTCTAAGCACACTGAGGAGAACTGCCATATGAAGCAGGCAGCTTCTAAGGATGCACATGCCAGGGCTAAGAGAAACAGGGAAGAGAAGAGGAGGAGAGGCTGGAAGAGCCAGAAGGCCCATACAGTCATTTACCGGTCCTTTAAACAGTACCGTTCCTTTGAACACTCAAATTTTCTCCCTCAATTCTTCTTCCCTTGTCACAAAAAAAAAATCACACAGATGCAGAGAATATGTACCAATTATAATGCCAAATTTCAGAAGACTTGAGTGAGGTGTTCAGTGTAGAGAAATTATGCACTGGCTAATTTGGTTATATTTAGTTGAGTTTAACTTGCAACAATTGCTCTTGAGCTTGTTCTGGCCTATTTACATAGAAGATAGCTGTACATATCACTAAAGTATCACCATGGGTGCATCTGTGCAAAGTTTGAAAAGAAAACAGTTACTTTACAAATTAATGCAGGGAAAACAAACAGAAAGTGTGACAGATGGGAGGAGGAATTTTTACATGCTAAGATCAGCGGTTGTATTTTGCTGTACCAAGAACCACCGCTGTGATGGCAAATTCTAATGTCATACGGTGTTCAAAGGAGTGGTTTTTGTGACATTCTTGTATCTTTTTTCTTTCACCAATAATTATTTTTCCTGTACAATTTACAGCTTGAAAAAATTTGTAAATGTTGCCCTCGTCAAGGGCTATCAGAATATGTACTTGAAAGTTATAAATCTTGTGTGGTGAGCTAGGTAAGTGTATCTGTATTGGGTGTTCAAAGGACTGGTAAATGCCTGTATTGCTCAAGATGAATCTGCTGAATCTGCTGAATTTGCTGGTAATGCAAGTGCTCTTGACTTCACCAATCTCCATTTACCTCTTATCCCAGATGCAGGAACTGACTGGATTGTTGACACAGGTGCCACTTGCCACATGACTCCACATCATCATTGGTTCACCAAATACTCAACAAATCATACCCCTATTCGTTTGGTCAACAATCAAGTTATTTATTCAGTTGGCATTAGCACAGTGCACTTTCAGCCTATAGTTGGTGGCAAACCTGGACAGTTACTTGAATTTGAGCGTGTACTGCATGTTCCTGATCTTAGAAACAATCTCCTCTCAGTCCTGTATTTGACTTGTTCCAAATCATATGTTGTCACCATTCATTATAACAAAATGCTTTTCCATCATCATGGATCAGTCCTGTTCACTGCAAACATCACTCCCAACAATGCAGCAACTCTCAATGGCCACATTATCCCCACCATTGCTTATGCTGCATTCACAAGCACCTGTCCACTTGACACTACACTTTGGCACAGGCGCTTTGCACACCTTAATCATAGTGATGTGAATAGGAGTTAGTCAAGGGAATGGTTGTCAAGTCTAAGAGCACTCCAGATCCTATCTGTGAACCTTGCATTGCTGATAAGCAGCATAGGTCTAATATCTCCAAACTCGCATCTCATAGAGCTTCTGGTCTTCTCCAATTGGTTCACTCTGATGTTCATGGTCTATTGCCTGTCCAGTCTAGACATGGCTTCAAGTATTGGATCACCTTCATTGATGATTACAGTCACTACTGGGCTGTTCTCCCTTTGAAGAAGAAGAGTGATGTATTTGCTGCCTTCAAGCAATTTAAGGCCTATGCAGAGAATCAATTGGGAGTGAAGATCAAGGCCACTCGTGATGATAAAGGTGGAGAGTATATGTCTAAGGAATGGGACCAGTTCTGCATTACTGCAGGCATTTACAAGCAGCACACTATTAGAGATGAACCTCATCAGAATGGTATTGCAGAGCGTGCCAACAGGACACTTGCAGAGGGCATCACTACTATGCTTAATGAAGCACATCTGCCCTCTAACTTCTGGTGGGATGCAGTGGCAGCATTTGTGCATGTGCACACTGCTCTCCCACCTCTGCAGTGTCTGCCAGTACACCCTATGAGCTCTGGTATCAGTCAAAGCCAGATGTCTCTCACTTGCATATATTTGGGTGCACCTCCTATGTGCTTGTGAAGAAAGACCAACACAAGCAGCTACAGTCCCACACATAGAAATGTGTGTTCCTAGGCTATCCCTCAAATTATAAAGGCTGGCTGTTCTGGAGTCCTCTTACCAGGAAGGAAGTTATTAGTGACTCTGCTCAGTTTGATGAGAGAGTGTTCCCTGGTACATCTAGAAACCCAGTTGACCTGAGGGTGAATATGCCTGCACAGACAGAAGACCTGCCAGAACAGGAGGGAGTAGAGGATGCTATTGATGTTCTGCCAGCTCCTCCTCCTCCACCTGCTCCTGGACATCTAGCGGATCCTCCTATGCCTACACCTACACCTACACCCAGTCCTCCACCTAATCCATCACCTAGTCCTCCACCACATGGTCCTTCACATCATCCTTCTTCACCACCAGCTACTCATCCCCTAAAGTGTGAACACACTACTTCACCACTGCCATCTGAGCAAGCCTCAAAGAGACAAAGGCCTACTTCTCCCTGATGGCCAGATCCAATGTGGAGGCCAGTTAGATATCATACTACTGGCTAGTGGGATGTGGACTATGTTGGAAAGCACCTTCCTAGACATGTGTCAGGCTCTCCTGTTGCACCACGGTGCTTCAACTTCAACTCTGCATCTGACACTGCTCCTGACACTGCTTCTGATTCTGACTCTGCAGCTCAGCCAGATGTTGTAGAGCAGCCAGAGCAGGATGTTGAGATGGACAGTGATTCACCTGATGAACTGGACATCATGTCAGAAGAGGAGTTGCAAGCTGAAGCACTAATGTTTGCTGGCCTGATGGATTTTGGTGCTAATGCAGGACTGGAGGACATCTATCTGTCTTATGAGGATGCTCTGGAATATGCACTTCAGACATCTCATTGCGCTGAGCATGTGTTCTCTGCACAAGGTGTGCAACACATCAGTCCTGAACCCTATCAGTGGAAGGACATCAAAGGACACCCTGATGCAGACCTCTGGGAGAAGGCAGCCATGGAGGAATTTATCAGTCTGATTGAGAATGGCACATTTGAGCCAGTTAGACTGCCTCCTGGCAGAAAGCCCATTGGATGCAGATGGGTGTTCAAGCTCAAGCGCAAGGCAGATGGATCTGTGGACAGGTACAAGGCAAGGCTGGTAGCCAAGGGATTCTCACAGCAACCAGGACTTGAATTCTCTCAGGTGTTTGCTCCTACAGCCAAATGGGCTGCACTTAGAGCTATCCTGGCATTGGCTGCATTTGAGGACCTTGAGCTGTACAGTGTTGACATCTCTACTGCTTTTCTCAATGGTGAGACGGAGCATGATGTCTACATGAACCAGCCTGAAGGATTTGAGGACTACTTTGGCCCTGGATTTGTTCTCAAGCTGATCAAGTCAATTTATGGCCTTAAGCAGGCTGGCCACCAATGGCACAAGAAGCTTGATTCAGTGATGAAGAACATGGGCTTCAAGTTAGTGCGCTGTGATTACAGCATTTGGGTGTACAGCAGGGATGAAGTGCGCATCATTATTCCAGTCTATGTTGATGACATGACTATTGCTGCAAAGTCCAAGCAGCAGTATGAATCTGTCAGAGATGAGCTGGCCAAGCACTTCAAACTGCATGAACTGGGCCCAACCTCATTCCTACTAGGAGTTCACATTGAGAGAGAC
Source organism: Sanghuangporus weigelae (assembly GCA_033182465.1). Taxonomy (NCBI): domain Eukaryota; kingdom Fungi; phylum Basidiomycota; class Agaricomycetes; order Hymenochaetales; family Hymenochaetaceae; genus Sanghuangporus; species Sanghuangporus weigelae. The sequence continues at coordinate 1,809,933 of CP137324.1, forward strand.
CGCTCTAAGCACTCTATCAGTCTGTCACAGAGACAGTACATTATTGATGTGCTAGAGCGCTTCAGCATGAGCAACTGTGGCACTGTTACTACTCCTCTCCCTGAGCAGAAGCTCAGCAAGAACATGGCTCCCAAGACCCCTGCAGAGATTGAATACATGAAGCAAGTGCCCTACAAGCAATTGGTTGGTGCACTCATGTATCTGGCTATAGCTACTAGGCCAGACATTGCTTATGCAGTTGGTGTCTTAGGACGCTTCAGTTCCAATCCTGGTCCAACTCATTGGAAGGCAGCAAAGCATTTATGTCGCTATCTGCAGGGCACCAAGGATTTCAGGCTAACCTATGCACCTGATCCTAAGTCCTCTGAGCTGTTCACTACCTTTTGTGATGCTGACCATGGAGGAAATGAGGATAACAGGCGCTCCACAAGTGGGATGGTTGTCAAGATGGGAACTGGTGCTATCAGCTGGGCTAGCAAGCTATAGCCCTTTGTGACTGTGTCCACCACTGAAGCAGAATACATTGCTGCTGTCAGTGCAGGACAAGAGATTATGTGGCTTAGAAATCTGTTTACAGAGTTTGGCTACAAGTTTGATGCACTCTCTTCCCTGTACATTGATAACCAGTCTGCTCTGTCTGTGGCAAACAATCCTAAGCATCATGGATGCATGAAACACCTAGATCTGCGCTTCTACTGGTTGAGAGATGTTGTAGAGGCTGGTCATATCAATGTGCATTACTTGCCTACTCAGACCATGCCAGCTGACATCATGACCAAAGCACTAAGCAGAGTGAAGGTGCAGGAGATGTGTAGGATGCTGGGATTATGTTGAAGGAAGAAGTGTCAGATCAGGGGGGAGTGTTAGAAGTGTGATTCTGACACTGTTAGTATTTTGTTGTTTCTTATTCTGTTTATATTGTTTGTTATGTCCGCTTTCTTGATCATGTGATGCTTATGTAATCTTCTGTAAAAGCGGCACAGTCCATTGGTGAGTACCCTACATCAAGTGTACTCACCACTGGACTCAGGTATGTAGTTAGACTGTTAATATAACATCAAGTGTACTCACCGCTGGACTCAGTGGTCCATTGCTGGACTTGTGTGATCTAACAAGAGCTACTGACTAAGGAAAAGAATGTGATATTGTAAAGTACAGGGTTAGATCATGTGGTTGGACTGTTAGGGAGTAGGCCCGGGGTTACACCGGTTTGATCCTTTTGCCTAAGCAGCGGTGTGTTGTGCAGAGGTGATCTTATCTACCCACGTCTGGCTGTACCACGCGGTCCCTTACTAGCCTTCCTAGTCACGGTCCGAGTTATGGATGCTTTCAGATACGAGGTAATAGTAAAGCAGATTGGGATTTCCAAGAGGCGTGATAGTACAAAGCACACAGTAATAGCTCGCTGTAGGGCAAGCTTTACACCAGTGTGTTAAGAGGATCGAAAGATGGGGAAATGAGGGCCTAATCCTACAACTATTTATGCTCCCAGATATTCCATTTTCCGTCCTATTTCTTACTCATCCTGTCTCCACTTTACTCCACTTTCCTCCACCATTACATCTGTTCCTTTGTCATCCTGCTGCGCTTCGCTCCACTTTGCTCCAATCTTTGTAAGGTCGTCTCCACTATGACAGAATTCTTTGGAGTTGCTGACTGAGACAATAGAGGTGGTGCTCCGATATGGAATGCTCCACTGTCAGTACTCCATAACGATGTCATTGCCGTCATTGAGTGGCATCTTTGCTCTTGGAGCGATGTAGGCTGCTCGGTATGTGATCCTTCGGAATTCATCTCGAGGTCCAGCGAGGGTAAGCATAACTCGCACGTCAGTGTTAAGGTGTCGGGTCGGTGTAGAGTATGGTCCAAGGCATATCATGAACTGCATAAGCTCTGCTGGTGGGTTCTGCTGGGTTCTGGTGACTAGCCATGCTTTGCCTTCGTATCGTATATCTCGAATGTAGCGCCATATCCTTCGTTGTATAAGGAGTTGTAATTGCTTGGTTTCCAGGTTCGCATCTCTCGGTAAATAAAGGTTTGCCTGTATCGTAGATGCTGGACATGGTGTGTGCAACTCCGGTCTATACCATCCAATCATTCTCCAAGTTATCGGGTTCGCAGTTCGAGGGGTCCGAGTTGTGATCGTGAGTTCCTCTCGTTTCTTGGGTACTATTGGGCTTGGTGGATTGGAATGCATTGTATCCTGAAGGTGTCGCTCGGTTTTGATGTGACAGTCACGCGTACCAACCGTTGCCGTGCATACTAAGTAGTATACTTCATAAAGGACCATGTAAACTCGTGCACAGACTTGACAGTGCTGAAATGCCAGTGAGGTCTCCATAAACCTTATTAGCCTTTAGCCTTTTAGCGTTTAGGCTTTAGTAGTTGTGCTTCTGGACTTCTAAGAAGTTTGATCGCTTCTTTTGATCGAGGTCGCTCTGGTTGCTTGGTCGGCGGCGTTAGAGTGGTAGTCCGCGGTAATAGGCGGTCGGCGGTGTTAGCTGTTAGCGGGATTACGTATCCGCTTCGGTGCTTCTAGCGCTCGGGTGGTAACGGGTTACTGTTGCCTAGGCCGCTCGATTGCTTGGGCCTTTGATAGCTGGCTTGGTTACCGGTCGCGTTTGGAAAGCTGATCGTGTAGATCTGTTGATCGCGTTGATCCTGATGCGAGATTTTGAGCGGATCCTTTCACTACACCCCCCCTAAGATGAACTTTCGGAGAAATGTTCATCCTAATCCGTGAGAAAGCTCGGATAAAGGGTCGCCTAGTGATGGTTGATTTTTGCTATCAAACCATCATCATCTCTGCTCCAAAATGTCGAAAGTCGCCGCTGCTGTTACTGTTTTTGTCGTTATTGTCGCGATTTTCGGCATAAATCATTGGATTTTGGAGCGTAAGAGGCGTGCTCAGGTAAGTGATGCATGCTCTGTGCCGTTTCGAGTTGTTAATCATCCTCTAGGAGGCTGACTTCGAAATGCAATCGTTCCAGCGCGATGTTACTACTGTCGCGCTTCGAGTTCACCTTGCGCTCGGTTATGACGTTGAGGATATCGATCCAGTCGTCGAAAATGCAGGTATTGCTTCGCAGGAACGTCGTGAAAAGGGTGTCTGGGAAGACATTGACTTGTAAAGGGTGGTGGGAAGGGATATGAATATGAAATGTGCATCATGTAAAGAATATGACGCAATTGAAAGTGATAAGAAAGAAATCATAAAGTCGTTAATGAATAAGTTTTATACCAATTTGGGAGTGAAGTTCCAGGTGTTTACCTACGGCTCTTCAACCCCCAAATGGAGTTTTTCGAAGAAAGAGTGTAATTGGAGTGCCTTTCAGCGTGAAGGCACATCCTAGCATAATGCAAGGGAGTGACTTCACGTAAACTTTTGGCTTCTCCGTTGCATAGAGGATAATAAAAGGTAGGCATAATCTGCTAATTCGGAGCCGGCACAATAAAACAATATACAAAATGTCTAGGCCCTTGTAGGTTCTTTGACACTTCTGCATAGTGCTTCATTTGTGCTGGTTGGCCGAATAAGCGTGAAATAAAGAGGTGCATAAAGCATAATTTGGTCGGATGTGACCATAAATATCATAAGGTAAGAATGAAATGCATAATTGACCATGTCGGGTCACGATATGGGAAAGGGGTTGCATAAAAGAAGAGTTGTTTACAAATCTTCGGATTCTTCAGCCTCAGGTGTAGTCTGGGCCGAGTTCGCTGGGGTGTACAGTTCCTTACTTTCACCTTCTTCGCTTGACTCTGTATCGTCGGAGTGTATGTACATGTCCTCCTGTTCCGACATAGTAAGCATCTCGTCCGGCTGGTAGAGTTCGTTCGGGTACTGGTAGACTGAGATCATCAGATCTTCCAGCAATGGGTGTCGTGTAGCCTGTAGTTTCTCTCTGGCTTCTTCCTCTCGGTTGTTGAGTTCCATAAGGTAATGAGGGTCGTAGTTAACCTCTTTGCCTTCGACTACGTGGTGCTCTATGGCATCGAGTGGTAGCTCGTCCGTAGTAGAGTTCCTCGCTTCAATAACCGTTCGGTATCTCGTTCCTTCGTAATACTTCGTCATGTTGAGTACCGTCATGAACTGCATGGTGTGGGATGCATAGAAGCCCGTCTGGTCGGCTATGTATATAATGTACTTCATTGCATCGATGCTCATCGGATGATAGTGACTCCATCGCATCATTCGGTTAAGAATTGCGGTAGTCATGTCTCGTCGGTAGGCGCAAATTTGAATTGCCGAATGATAGATGCCCATGATGTTCTTGTATGTCGTTTCGTGCCTAAAGTCGATCTTGCCTCGATGTAATGCTTGTGTTTCGAGTTCGATCGCGTAGGTTAGAAATGCATCATCATTGAGTCGGCGTAATGCTGCGTCTCGAGGGTTACTGAGTTTGAATAACCACTCGTCTGAGTGATTCGCCATCATAAGGTGGGGTATTTCGTCTCGGTTGTGGTGGATTGCGTTCCACTTGTCGAATAGATCATCGAAGTACTTCCCTGGGCATAGGGGTACAATCTCATCTTCGTAGTTCTCTTCGTTGAATCGGTTGCACAGCTGTGGCCATTGATAACGTTCGGTCGGTGGCCTGAGTGTAAATGTCCATTCTGGTGCATCTTCTGGTTGACAGAATGCATGTAGCTCGTCGAAAATAGGCATAGCTGAGTAGTGGTTCGTCTGCAGTGAAGTAGAGCTGTTGAGATTCGAGTTGTTGTTCCTTAGCTCGAAGTTCTCCATGTTTTATACCATCTTGTTGGTATGTCGGCGATGTCTTGCCTAATTCTTCTATCTCTGCTCTCGCTTTGGTGTGCCACATTGATGTCATCGCTTGGTAAGGTCATTGGGGACCTTACTCATCGTCTCTATTGTGGATCCATAAGCGGCTCCATCGGGTGGAGTGCATGTGATGCAACTATTGCCTCATTCGTTTTCGTGCGGCGATCCATTGGTTAAGGTTCGGTGGCTGGATTGCCTGAGGATACTTTTTATGGAATGCTTCGATCATTTGATAGGAGTTCTTGAGGTTGTCAAGTGGCTCCCATGTTCGCTCCTGGTATCCTTTCCATTGGATAAGGTATTGGACCTTGCTCCGATGACGTCTTGTGTTATGAATTGTCTCCACTTCGTACTCTGCTTCTCCCTCCACTTCAATAGGTGGTGGTTCATCCATAGTGGGTCTTCCAGGGTATTCCTTTCGTTTGTAAGGCCTGAGAAGACTCGCATGAAACACTGGGTGGATCGGAAGGGTTTCGGGTAAGCGTAATCTGAATGACACTTGTCCGACTGCCTTCTCGACTTTATAAGGCCCTGCCCATTTCATTGCAAGTTTCTTCGTTGGTTCCAATCGACTGAGATTCCTCATGTCTAGTAACACTTCGTCTCCTGGCTTGTACTCTGGCAGTTTGCCTCGATGCAGGTCTGCATAAAGCTTCATTGCCTCATTCGCTTGCCTAATCGAATTATAGGCTTCTTGCTGTACTTGTCGAAGCTCCTCTAGGTGATTTATTGCTTCTGGGACGTTTGAATCACCGGTCTCCGCAACGTCCAGGTGAGGATGCCATCCATACAGTGTATAGAATGGTGACTGATGTGTAGTACTGTGCTTCCTGTTGTTGTAGGCGAATTCTGCTATATCGATGTACTCTGCCCAATCTGTTTGTCGGTAGGACACATAGCAGCGTAAGTACTGTTCAAGCTCTTGATTTAGTCGCTCGGTTTGACCATCGGTTTGTGGATGATATGCTGTACTAGTTTTCCAATCGACATCGATGAGTCTGCAGAACTCCTTGAGGAATTGCGCGGTGAAGTTGCTACCTCGGTCGGAGATTACTCGTTTAGGGGCCCCGTAGTATTTGAAGACATGTTGGCGGAACAAACGTGCCAACTGCTTAGCATTGGGTATTCCTTGGCAAGGAATGAACTTCCCCATTTTAGTGAGTTTGTCCACTATAACGAGTATCGCACTGTAGCCTTCATTGCTGACTGGTAAGTCGGTAATCAGGTCACAGGTTATGGTTTCCCATGGTTGATGTGGTGCCTCCAACGGTTGGAGCGGCGGATTTCGAAACTGTCGAATCGGTTTTGCACGCTGACATATGTCGCAGGTTGCGGTATATGCTCGGATCATTTCTTCCATCTTCGGCCAATAGTATGATCGCTTTACAAGCTCTATGGTCTTTTCTGCTCCTGGGTGGCCTGCAAGTTTGTGATCATGGCGCCTTCGGATTAGCAACGCTCGTAGGTTGGCGGACGGCGGGATATATAATGCATTGGTTACGTAGTGCAAGCCGTTCCTGTAACTGTAGCCGTTGCTCTGCTTGATCGCCTGAATTTCCTTCTTAGCCTCCTCGGTATTGTAGTTCCTCTTGATCGTTCGGATAATAGGATCAGAGATAGTGACCATTTCAGTTTCTAGCTTGTATAGACCGTTGATCTCTGTGCGTCGCAATGTTTGTTGCTTGATCGTATCAGGAGGTAATAAGGTAACTCCTAAGTTGTCCTTGTCCTCTGGCATATAGTCGGATCGTCGTGATAGCTCGTCAGCTTGGTTCTTCTTGCCTGGCCAATGGAGAATCTTGAAGTTATATCGTGATAACTCTAGTGCCCATCTTGCTTGACGTCTCGATAGATTCTGAGCTGTCATGAAGTATCGGAGGTTTGCATGATCGCTTCGGATTGTTACTGGTTCTTTGGTTCCCTCCAATAGGTGTCTCCAATGCTTGAGTGCTTCCATGATTGCTAGCATCTCTTTGTCATGCGTCGGATAGTTTCGTTGGGTGTTCGTTAGAGTTTTCGACATGAAACCTAAAGGTCTCAGTTCTCCTTGGTTGTCTTCTTGTTGTAAGACTGCACCAATCGCTACATCGGATGCATCGGTTTCCAATGTATATGGTTTGTCTGGCTTTGGCATTGCCAATGCGACTTCCGTTTCGAATGCCTTCTTGATACTTTCGAATGCCTTATCTTGTGCCTCTGCCCATATGAACTTGCGATCCTTTTTGATAAGGTCGCCAATAGGTGCGAATGTATCGGCATAGTTCCTGATGAATCTTCGGTAGAAGTTACAAAATCCTTGGAACTTTCGAACTTGTCGTTTCGTCTTTGGCACTGGCCATTCGTGAATAGCTTTGAGCTTATAAGGATCCATCTGGATGCCTTTCGTTCCTACTACAAATCCCAAGTAGTCGAGCTGGGTTTGGAGGAAGTGACATTTCTCGATTTTGAGGTAAATGTCGAGCTCTCGGCATTTCTGTAGAATTGCCCTGAGGAGTTTCCAATGTTCCTCTTCAGTTTGTGCTTGACCAATAAGGTCGTCCAAATAGTTGAGTGCTTCTTCTGTCCTGAGCCAATATTCGAAGTTGTCATTCATGAATCGTTGGAATACTGCAGGTGAGTTCTTCATTCCAAACATCATGACCTTTGGCTTGTAGACTGCATTGCCAACTCGGAATGCTGCCTTCCACTCGTCTCCTTCTCGGATTCGCAGGTTATTGTAACCTGATCGCATGTCGAGTGTAAAGAAGAATTTTCCTTTCTCCAGTTTTTCTGGGAGAACACTCATGATCGGTATCGGGTATGGATCTGATACTGTCGTGTCGTTGATGTCTCGGTAATCGGTTACTGCTCGTGCTCCTCCGTCTTTCTTTCCTACAAAGAAGACTGGTGCTGCTACCGGACATGGTTCATGTGGTTGAACCTTTTCAATCCATCCTTTGTCAAGTAACTCTTTGACATAAGCGTCGAGTGCTGCTTGCTCTTCTCGTGTGAGCTTGATAATAGGCCTTGGTTTCGGTAATGGTACTCCTTCTTTGAGGTTAATCGCCATATCCCATTTCGTATGCTTGGGTAACCTTCTTGACTTGTCAGGATCAAAGACATCTGCGTAGTCTTCTATTTCCTTTGGTAGGAGTTTTCGCCAATCTCGTTTCTGTGTTCCTAGTAGTCCTTCTGCAGCTGCCTTTTGTTGAGAATACTGCTGGGATACTGAACTCGCTTTGTTCAGAGGCTGTGAGACTTGGTTCTGCTGCCTTGGTGACCAATTTCGATTGATGTCTAGCTCTAGCTTTGCAGCGAGCTCTTCCTTTCTGGTAAGGGTAGCTGGTTGGTTGGTCGTCCTAGGACTTTCAATGTCTTCTGGCTCTATATCGTGCATAGGAGTGTCTTCTGTTGTCTCCTGCTCGTCTTGCATCTCGATATCGCTTTCGTTGTCTGCCCATCTTGTACGCTTCGGTGTGGGACTAGCTCCTCGCATTAACGATGCCGTTCTCGGTCGTATAATGCCTGCCACTGGCTTCTCTGGATACCGTGTCTTTCGTGGTCGTATCCTATACTTCATGCCCGGGTTTTCTTCTGGTGATGGCCAGAGTTCTTCATCTTCCGGCATGTTTTGCCTCAGTGGGTGTATCTTCTGTGGTGGTTGTTTCTTCCAACGTTTCGGAGAGTCGTTTATTTCCTCCTGTTCGTCTAGGCTATGCTTGCCTGTTACATCTTGTGTTTCACCTTCGGATGTCTGGTACAGTTGCCGTGCTGGGATCATCCGTCTCGGTATGTGCCTTGGTCGTCGTTGCACTATACTCGTTCCTTGTGGTGCCTGTTTCTTCCATCGCTTGGGAGTGTAGTTTATTTCCTCCTCATCTCGATGATGCTTGTTTGCCGTTTCCTGTTGTGGCTGTTTCGTTGCAGAGTCTGGTATATTTTCCGTGCTCGGACTCCTCACTTCTGGCGTCTGTTTTGCCTGTTCCAGTCTTGGTGTTGCTGGTCTGGTTTCCGGCTTCACTTGTGGCTTCGTTTCGTGAGAGTGTCCGTTGTTGTCTCTCCTTGGCGCAAATATTATTCCTGGTGCTCCAGAGTGTCGATAGTTGTCTCTGTCCTGAGCCTGTTGCTTCGTGTTACGCCTAGGTCTTGTCTTGTCAGGTTTGCCTTTCGTTTGCCGTTTCCGTTTGCGCTTCCTGTGCCTTCGCTTCTTGGTAGCTCGTATGACGTTGAGCTCGAATGGTATCGAATTACCATTCCGATTCCATACTTGATTCTTCCAATCAATTTCGGGATTGACTTTGGCCAAATAGTCAATTCCTAGGATCACTTGATCCTGTCCTGTGGTTGCTACTGCCAACGTTTGTGGCTGCGGTTTAGGTCCATCAAAAATTAATGTGTAGACCTCGTGCGTGATTGCTCCTCCTTGGTTGGGACTTCCATCCGCATTATTCAAAGGTCGAGGGTGATCAAGCCTCTTTTTGAATAGGCTGTAGTGTCGTACCAAGTTGGGGTGTATCGTGCTGCATGTAGCTCCGGAATCGATTAACGCTTTGACTGCTAGGGTCTTTGTTCCAACCTTCACTCGAATAGGTAATCGGGGATGCAATGCTTGTATTGGCAATCGCTTATTGTACATCGCTTCACTGGGGTTGAACCCAGGAGGTTTGAAACACTGGTTGTTGAAACCTTTCTCGTCACCCTTGTCACACTCACATCGCGCAGTCTCGTTCGATGGAGGTCTTAATCTTTTCCCTGTTGCTCTTTACTTGCTAGGGATTTGCGAATGTTGTTTCGGTATTCTTCGTCATGCTTGCAAGTCCATCCTGCTGATTCGTCGCCTTTAGCCCATGCTACATGATCGTAGTGGACTGGCCTTCGGCAGTGTGGATCGGGACATGTTTCCTTAAAATCGATTGTTCGTGTTGTCATCGTCCTCCGTTTTACACCATTAGTCTTCTTCGGCCGCTTAGAGGAAGAACCCTTTTGCTTCCTTGGTGCCTTGCAATCCTTTGCGTAATGTCCTGACTTTTCACAGTTGTAGCATTTGCCTCCCTTCTTCGGCAAGCCTCGGAGTGCATCTACATCCATGGCGTCTGGATCTCGTTTCGTTGTTTGTACTGGTGGTCGGAAAGATGACTGTCCGTTCGATTTGAATCTCGGGGTGTATGTTTGACTGCCCATGAGCCTTTGCCTGGCGTCAGAGTTTGCTAGGTTGCTTGTCCATTCCATCCATGCATCGAGGTCGTTCTTCTCGAAAGCGTCGGGTTGTACAGATTCGACTCGTCGTTTGACCCACATGTCTAGTCCTTTGACATAGATGTACTTGAGCATCTGCTTATCCATCGTGTCTGGTGCTCGTGCTTTGAGTCGTCGGAATTCGTCGTTGTACGCCCTAATGCTTGCTCCTTTCTGCTGGATGCATAGTAGTTGGAATAGGGCTTCCTGTTCTCCAATGATCGGATGTCCTGCTCGGATCCTCATCCAGTTCAGCATGTCCTTGAGTGATGCGAACATTCCATTTGTTGCAGCGATAATCGCAGGTACTGGTTTCAGTTTCCCATTGGCATCGAATGATGTTAGGGTATTCTTCTCTGCAAACCAATCGTAGCTGTCGCCTTCTAGTGCCGCAAATAGGCTCTTTGCGATCTCCTCCTCATCCTTGACTCCATGCTGTGCCAGCTTCGAGATACATCGACTAATCCACAGATCAATATCTTCGCTTCGCTTGCCATAGTACTTCGGAAGCTTGATGCTGTGTTTAGAGAGTTGTGTCTGAAGAGTCTGTAGTTGCTGCTCCAGTGCTTGCACCTTCTGGTCGGTTGTCGACATGATCGTAAGTGCTTATGGGCACTGCTGGTGGTGAATAGGATGGTGGTGGTGGATTCTCTGGCGCTTGGGTTGCTACTGAACCACTTGCTGGTACTGCAGGTACTGTTGGTACTTGGATGATAACCGTTCGAGGTGGGGTTCTGAGTAAGAATGGCCTTCGTGATGTTTCTTCGTCTGAGGACACTGATTCGTCAGAACTCTGTTCCTGTTGGGCTCTCTCTCTTGGTAGAAAGTATTCCCAGCGTTGTGCTGCCTGAGCTACTTCTCGAATTCGTTGAGCGTGTTCGAGTATGTTCCTTGAGGTAGTTTCGGTTGTCTGTACCGATGTGAGTATAGCTGCGTAGGTGCGTTGACTCGACTCGATTGTTTGTCCTAGTTGGAGTAGGGCTTCTCGCAGGTTATGGATGTCTTGAACAATCCTTGGTTGATCTAGAGCTGTCCTGTTAAGCTCTCCGACTCTCGTCTCGATTGTCTGTAGTTGTTGTTCCTGAGCAGTAATCCTGTTTCGGATAGCGTTGAGCTCTCGGTCAAGTACTCCGTTTCCGTCTATGACCCGATGATTGAGTGCTCCTGCTGCTCGATCCAATTCCAGAGTATATCTCTCTAGAGCTGCTACTTGTGCTCCAATTCTTTGAGTAGTTGCTTCTAGTGCTTCGAATCGATCTCCTACTGCTGTCGCGTATGCTCCGGTTGGTAGACTGTTTGACTGCCCCGTGTTTGCAGTTCGTTCTTCCAGTCTTTCAACCCTTTCTTGTAGCCTTCTGATCACTGGTGGATACAATATGCTGTGGTTCGTTGTCGCGTATAGTATGTCGTGATCGCTTTCCAGACTACGTAGCCTGTTGGTGATATGTTGAACTCGTTCGTCGAGGGATCTAGGTGTGAACCTCGTTTGATTATCGTTCGCCCGTTCGTTCGTTCGATGACCGTTACTTCTGTTGTTGGCGTTTCCTGATCGGTTCATGAACTTCGTTTCTCGCCTGATGCTTCAGGGTTATTGTTCCTTGGTGCTGTTAACCAAGTAGTTCCTTTCTCGTCGAATGTAGCAATAGTGGAAGGGACTGCTGCTACTTTCGTGGTTGTTGTTTGCGTGCTCCCAACTGCAGGGCTACCAGATGCCTTTGCTATTAGGTACACTTCGTCGTTGTAGGGGTTATGATAGTAGATATGTGATTTAAGTGAATCGGGTTTGTCGTTCTCCAGGATGTGCACTTGTCCTGAGGATTCGATATGGGTACTAGTCTCGAAACTAATGACGTCGATAGGGACTTGAGGTCAACGGTCCTCGCCTCGATAAAACACTAGCCAAGAACCTTGCCCGTGAGAGGTGGTGGTAAAACTAGCGAGTGATCTTTCGATCCAATGTTAGGGAGTAGGCCCGGGGTTACACCGGTTTGATCCTTTTGCCTAAGCAGCGGTGTGTTGTGCAGAGGTGATCTTATCTACCCACGTCTGGCTGTACCACGCGGTCCCTTACTAGCCTTCCTAGTCACGGTCCGAGTTATGGATGCTTTCAGATACGAGGTAATAGTAAAGCAGATTGGGATTTCCAAGAGGCGTGATAGTACAAAGCACACAGTAATAGCTCGCTGTAGGGCAAGCTTTACACCAGTGTGTTAAGAGGATCGAAAGATGGGGAAATGAGGGCCTAATCCTACAACTATTTATGCTCCCAGATATTCCATTTTCCGTCCTATTTCTTACTCATCCTGTCTCCACTTTACTCCACTTTCCTCCACCATTACATCTGTTCCTTTGTCATCCTGCTGCGCTTCGCTCCACTTTGCTCCAATCTTTGTAAGGTCGTCTCCACTATGACAGAATTCTTTGGAGTTGCTGACTGAGACAATAGAGGTGGTGCTCCGATATGGAATGCTCCACTGTCAGTACTCCATAACGATGTCATTGCCGTCATTGAGTGGCATCTTTGCTCTTGGAGCGATGTAGGCTGCTCGGTATGTGATCCTTCGGAATTCATCTCGAGGTCCAGCGAGGGTAAGCATAACTCGCACGTCAGTGTTAAGGTGTCGGGTCGGTGTAGAGTATGGTCCAAGGCATATCATGAACTGCATAAGCTCTGCTGGTGGGTTCTGCTGGGTTCTGGTGACTAGCCATGCTTTGCCTTCGTATCGTATATCTCGAATGTAGCGCCATATCCTTCGTTGTATAAGGAGTTGTAATTGCTTGGTTTCCAGGTTCGCATCTCTCGGTAAATAAAGGTTTGCCTGTATCGTAGATGCTGGACATGGTGTGTGCAACTCCGGTCTATACCATCCAATCATTCTCCAAGTTATCGGGTTCGCAGTTCGAGGGGTCCGAGTTGTGATCGTGAGTTCCTCTCGTTTCTTGGGTACTATTGGGCTTGGTGGATTGGAATGCATTGTATCCTGAAGGTGTCGCTCGGTTTTGATGTGACAGTCACGCGTACCAACCGTTGCCGTGCATACTAAGTAGTATACTTCATAAAGGACCATGTAAACTCGTGCACAGACTTGACAGTGCTGAAATGCCAGTGAGGTCTCCATAAACCTTATTAGCCTTTAGCCTTTTAGCGTTTAGGCTTTAGTAGTTGTGCTTCTGGACTTCTAAGAAGTTTGATCGCTTCTTTTGATCGAGGTCGCTCTGGTTGCTTGGTCGGCGGCGTTAGAGTGGTAGTCCGCGGTAATAGGCGGTCGGCGGTGTTAGCTGTTAGCGGGATTACGTATCCGCTTCGGTGCTTCTAGCGCTCGGGTGGTAACGGGTTACTATTGCCTAGGCCGCTCGATTGCTTGGGCCTTTGATAGCTGGCTTGGTTACCGGTCGCGTTTGGAAAGCTGATCGTGTAGATCTGTTGATCGCGTTGATCCTGATGCGAGATTTTGAGCGGATCCTTTCATGGACAGGTCGGAAGAAGGATCAGGGATGTCAGAATAAGGTAATAGGAATAACTAATGAACAAACTAAGAGTCTGTATGATGTTGGGGTGGATAAACAAGGGATTGGGACAGGTATAAGTGACGATAATAGATGAAAAGAAAAAGAAAAGGAAAATAAATATACGTGCGTTCTCTAACACACTCCCTGAAGGCCTCTAGATCTGTTAGTCAACATTTAACACAGCTAGGGACCATTCCAAAGTGTCTGGGCCTACCAGACAGTTGTATACCTCACTTCCATGATGTACTATAAGGTGCACTCCATTCCTTGGCCACATCTGAAGTGGCCTCTAAAGCTTGGACTCCTGTTTGGTGTAGCGCATAGCATTATTCTGAGATTGGCAGGCAGTATTGTACATCAGGAAAACAGTCCAAACTATCTACAGCTACCCACAGCTATCACAGCTACTTACCACTATAGGCCACTATATAGCAGCCTATAGTGATGAGTAGCTTTGGTAGTTGTGGATAGCTGTGGGTAGTTTGGACTATTTTCCTGATGCTACATACTTTACCAGTGTCCAACACACTGACTGGTGCACCAGCTATCTGAGTGACTCCAACAGTCCTAAGGAGTATATACAACACAATTCGATACCTTAGTAGGATGCACCCGAGACTTTGTACATAAACAAGCTCACACCATTTCACTGTTAGATCACACAAGTCCAGCAATAGACTACTGAGTCCAGTGGTGAGTACACTTGATGTAGAGTACTCACCAATGGACTGTGCCGCTTTTACAGAATATTACATAATATCACATGATCAAGAAAGCAATATAAACAGAATAAGAAACAACAAAATACTAATAGCATCAGAATCACACTTCTAATACTCTCTCCTGATCTGACACTTCTTCCTTCAACATAATCCCAGCATCCTACACATCTCTTGCACCTTCACTCTTTTCAGTGCTTTGGTCATAATGTCAGCTGGCATGGTCTGAGTAGGCAAGTAATGCACATTGATATGACCAGCCTCTACAACATCTCTTAACCAGTAGAAGCGCAGATCTAGGTGTTTCATGCATCCATGATGCTTAGGATTGTTTGCCACAGACAGAGCAGACTGGTTATCAATGTACAGGGAAGAGAGTGCATCAAACTTGTAGCCAAACTCTGTAAACAGATTTCTAAGCCACATAATCTCTTGTCCTGCACTGACAGCAGCAATGTATTCTGCTTCAGTGGTGGACAGAGTCACAAAGGGCTGCAACTTGCTAGCCCAGCTGATAGCACCAGTTCCCATCTTGACAACCATCCCACTTGTGGAGCACCTGTTGTCCTCATTTCCTCTATGGCCAGCATCACAGAAGGTAGTGAACAGCTCAGGGGACTTAGAATCAGGTGCATAATATTAAGAGTTGAAAACAGGTGACCGGCCAGACTAGAGATTGAACCTAGGATCTCCTAAGTATATACCAGATGCTTTCACCACTAAGCTATCTAGCCAGGTTAATCACTTAGGTTGGCATTACCAGCCTATGAGTTCAGGGTCCAAATTGCAACTTAGGCAGGGAATAACTCATAGTCTGAGTAAGCTGAGGATTACATAATCCTAACACATAAGTCAGCCTGAAATCCTTTGTGCCCTGTAGATAGTGACATAAATGCTTTGCTGCCTTCCAATGAGTTGGACCAGGATTGGAACTGAAGCGTCCTAAGACACCAACTGCATAAGCAATGTCTGGCCTAGTAGCTATAGCCAGATACATAGGTGCACCAACCAATTGCTTGTAGGGCACTTGCTTCATGTATTCAGTCTCTGCAGGGGTCTTAGGAGCCATGTCCTTGCTGAGCTTCTGCTCAGGGAGAGGAGTAGTGACAGTGCCACAGTTGTTTATAATGAAGCGCTTTAGCACATCAATAATATACTGTCTCTGTGACAGACTGATAGAGTGCTTAGAGTGGTCTCTCTCAATGTGGACTCCTAGTAGGAATGAGGTTGGGCCTAGTTCATGCAGTTTGAAGTGCTTGGCCAGCTCATCTCTGATAGACTCATACTGCTGCTTAGACTTTGCAGCAATGGTCATGTCATCAACATAGACTGGAATGATGATGCGCACTTCATCCCTGCTATACACCCAAATGCTGTAATCACAGCACACTAACTTGAAGTCCATGCTCTTCATCACTGAATCAAGCTTCTTGTGCCATTGATGGCCAGCCTGCTTAAGGCCATAGATAGACTTGATTAGCTTGAGAACAAATCCAGGGCTAAAGTAGTCATCAAAACCTTCAGGCTGGGTCATGTAGACATCATGCTCCATCTCACCATTGAGGAAAGCAGTGGAGATGTCAACACTGTACAGCTCAAGGTCCTCAAATGCAGCCAATGCTAGAATAGCTCTAAGTGCAGCCCACTTGGTTGTAGGAGCAAATACCTGAGAGAACTCAAGTCCTGGCTGCTGTGAGAAGCCCTTGGCCACCAGCCTTGCCTTGTACATGTCTACAGGTCCATCTGCCTTGTGCTTGAGCTTGAACACCCATCTGCAACCAATTGGCTTTCGGTGCTAATGCAGGATTAGAGGACATCTATCTGTCTTATGAGGATGCTCTGGAATATGCATTTCAGACATCTCATTGCACTGAACATGTGTTTTCTGCACAAGGTGTGCAACAAAGGACACCCTGATGCAGACCTCTAGGAGAAGGCAGCCATGGAGGAATTCATCAGTCTGACTGAGAATGGCACATTTGAGCCAGTCAGACTGCCTCCTGGCAGAAATCCATCAGGCCAGCAAATATCAGTGCTTCAGCTTGCAACTCCTCTTCTGACATGATGTCCAGTTCATCAGGTGAATCACTGTCCATCTCAACATCCTGCTCTGGCTGCTCTACAACATCTGGCTGAGCTGCAGAGTCAGAATCAGAAGCAGTGTCAGGAGCAGTGTCAGATGCAGAGTTGAAGTTGAAGCACCGTGGTGCAACAGGAGAGCCTGACACATGTCTAGGAAGGTGCTTTCCAACATAGTCCACATCCCACTAGCCAGTAGTATGATATCTAACTGGCCTCCACATTGGATCTGGCCATCAGGGAGAAGTAGGCCTTTGTCTCTTTGAGGCTTGCTCAGATGGCAGTGGTGAAGTAGTGTGTTCACACTTTAGGGGATGAGTAGCTGGTGGTGAAGAAGGATGATGTGAAGGACCATGTGGTGGAGGACTAGGTGATGGATTAGGTGGAGGACTGGGTGTAGGTGTAGGTGTAGGCATAGGAGGATCCGCTAGATGTCCAGGAGCAGGTGGAGGAGGAGGAGCTGGCAGAACATCAATAGCATCCTCTACTCCCTCCTGTTCTGGCAGGTCTTCTGTCTGTGCAGGCATATTCACCCTCAGGTCAACTGGGTTTCTAGATGTACCAGGGAACACTCTCTCATCAAACTGAGCAGAGTCACTAATAACTTCCTTCCTGGTAAGAGGACTCCAGAACAGCCAGCCTTTATAATTTGAGGGATAGCCTAGGAACACACATTTCTATGTGTGGGACTGTAGCTGCTTGTGTTGGTCTTTCTTCACAAGCACATAGGAGGTGCACCCAAATATATGCAAGTGAGAGACATCTGGCTTTGACTGATACCAGAGCTCATAGGGTGTACTGGCAGACACTGCAGAGGTGGGAGAGCAGTGTGCACATGCACAAATGCTGCCACTGCATCCCACCAGAAGTTAGAGGGCAGATGTGCTTCATTAAGCATAGTAGTGATGCCCTCTGCAAGTGTCCTGTTGGCACGCTCTGCAATACCATTCTGATGAGGTTCATCTCTAATAGTGTGCTGCTTGTAAATGCCTGCAGTAATGCAGAACTGGTCCCATTCCTTAGACATATACTCTCCACCTTTATCATCACGAGTGGCCTTGATCTTCACTCCCAATTGATTCTCTGCATAGGCCTTAAATTGCTTGAAGGCAGCAAATACATCACTCTTCTTCTTCAAAGGGAGAACAGCCCAGTAGTGACTGTAATCATCAATAAAGGTGATCCAATACTTGAAGCCATGTCTAGACTGGACAGGCAATGGACCATGAACATCAGAGTGAACCAATTGGAGAAGACCAGAAGCTCTATGAGATGCGAGTTTGGAGATATTAGACCTATGCTGCTTATCAGCAATGCAAGGTTCACAGATAGGATCTGGAGTGCTCTTAGACTTGACAACCATTCCCTTGACTAACTCCTATTCACATCACTATGATTAAGGTGTGCAAAGCGCCTGTGCCAAAGTGTAGTGTCAAGTGGACAGGTGCTTGTGAATGCAGCATAAGCAATGGTGGGGATAATGTGGCCATTGAGAGTTGCTGCATTGTTGGGAGTGATGTTTGCAGTGAACAGGACTGATCCATGATGATGGAAAAGCATTTTGTTATGATAAATGGTGACAACATATAATTTGGAACAAGTCAAATACAGGACTGAGAGGAGATTGTTTCTAAGATCAGGAACATGCAGTACACGCTCAAATTCAAGTAACTGTCCAGGTTTGCCACCAACTATAGGCTGAAAGTGCACTGTACTAATGCCAACTGAATAAATAACTTGATTGTTGGCCAAACGAATAGGGGTATGATTTGTTGAGTATTTGGTGAACCAATGATGATGTGGAGTCATGTGGCAAGTGGCACCTGTGTCAACAATCCAGTCAGTTCCTGCATCTGGGATAAGAGGTGAATGAAGATTGGTGAAGTCAAGAGCACTTGCATTGCCAGCAAATTCAGCAGATTCAGCAGATTCATCTTGAGCAATACAGGCATTTACCAGTCCTTTGAACACCCAATACAGATACACTCACCTAGCTCACCACACAAGATTTATAACTTTCAAGTACATATTCTGATAGCCCTTGACGAGGGCAACATTTACAAATTTTTTCAAGCTGTAAATTGTACAGGAAAAATAATTATTGGTGAAAGAAAAAAGATACAAGAATGTCACAAAAACCACTCCTTTGAACACCGTATGACATTAGAATTTGCCATCACAGCGGTGGTTCTTGGTACAGCAAAATACAACCGCTGATCTTAGCATGTAAAAATTCCTCCTCCCATCTGTCACACTTTCTGTTTGTTTTCCCTGCATTAATTTGTAAAGTAACTGTTTTCTTTTCAAACTTTGCACAGATGCACCCATGGTGATACTTTAGTGATATGTACAGCTATCTTCTATGTAAATAGGCCAGAACAAGCTCAAGAGCAATTGTTGCAAGTTAAACTCAACTAAATATAACCAAATTAGCCAGTGCATAATTTCTCTACACTGAACACCTCACTCAAATCTTCTGAAATTTGGCATTATAATTGGTACATATTCTCTGCATCTGTGTGATTTTTTTTTTGTGACAAGGGAAGAAGAATTGAGGGAGAAAATTTGAGTGTTCAAAGGAACGGGTACTGTTTAAAGGACCGATAAATGACTGTATGGGCCTTCTGGCTCTTCCAGCCTCTCCTCCTCTTCTCTTCCCTGTTTCTCTTAGCCCTGGCATGTGTTAGAAGTGTGATCCCTGACACTCTTACTATTTTATAGTTTATTGTTCTGTTTCTATTCTTCCTTATGTCCGCTTTCTTGATCATGTGATGCTTATGTAATCCCCTGTAAAAGCGGCACAGTCCATTGGTGAGTTCTCTACATCAAGTGTACTCACCACTGGACTCAGGTATGTAGTTAGACTGTTAATATTACATCAAGTGTACTCACCACTGGACTCAGTGGTCCCTTGCTGGATTTGTGTGTTCAACAGCATGTGCATCCTTAGAAGCTGCCTACTTCATATGGCAGTTCTCCTCAGTGTGCTTAGAAATGCCACAGAATGTGCAAGTGATATTTTGAGAAGAGATGGGCTTAGCAGTACTACTGGTGGATGTAAACATAGCCTGGGGCTGAAGCTGGACGCGCTCTTGACAGTTCTGCTGCTCTTGAGCAAATGCTTCCTTGAGGTCATTCCACTTGAATTCCTTCATAAGGAGCACTGCAGAGCAGAAGGAGGCATAGTCCTCAGGAAGAGCACGTATTAGGCATGCACATGCAAGCTCATTCTCAAACTCCTCAAGCTTGAGAGTGGTAGAACGAGTGCTTCTGATCTTGTGCAATGCTAGCTCAACCCTGCTCACCAGGTTGGTGAGAGACTCATCCTCCTTCTTGATGATGTTAAAGAACTCATCATAGGCATTAAAGCGTGTGCGCTGTAGTGGGTGGTGTGTGTCTCTAAAGGCGCTACTAATGTCCGTCCTACTAAGGGTGCTGAATGTATGAAGAAACCTCTGAAAACGAGATGCCAACACTATCAGACTCTGAATCCTCACTACCTAGCAGATGCCAGGAACCGTCGGAGACGTAATGGATGGGTCTAGGGATGCCACAGTATGAAAGGAATGAGCTAATAGGGCCGCCGCTCGAAAGGGGAGATCATAGGAGGCTGCCAATGTGGTATAAACTCGGTCACAGGATTAGCAGGAGCGTATAAGATGAATATAAGGGATAAAATGAAGCAAGTGAGTGGAGAAGGTGCTGATGAGTTGTCTAGTACTATGCCTGTGTTGCCAAGGGGTTGCCAACGTCAAATAGGGGGGTACAGGAATGAGGGGGAGGCTGTACGAATCCGCTGAAGTAGCGTAAACGCAATAGATGAAAGGAAAGGACCATACAAGATGAATATATGGACTAAGCTAGAATGGAAGGGTGGAAAGGGCGCTGCAGAGGAGTCTGATAGGAAGCCTGGGTCACCAAAGGGTCGCCGACATTAGATAGAGGGGTGCTGACAAGATAAAAGAGGCATGGAGGAAGCTTAGGGTTAAATTCTGAGCTTCTACACACTCGCTAAATGTTAGAGCGGCCAAGGCGTATCAGAGGTGGCAAAGGCAAGTAGAATGATGAATCAAGCAAGAGGAGATGTCAAGGATAATATATAGTCAAGGGGGAGGCTCAGAGTGAGAGATATCTCGAACTCCGGCGCTCGGTCTAGTACATGCTCTCTCAGATGATGGTCTCTCGTCTACCAACCTAATATAAGCTCTATATATACTCTGCTGCTGTCGCCGATATGTTCTACTGTCTGACAATATCTCCTGAGTCATCTGGGCTGCTAAGGGCCACTGCTGGAGTGCCCAGGTGAAATCTGTAAGCGGCAATGTGAGCTAGGCATCCAATGGCATGGAATATCAAGTATCTACAATAATACAGGCGCCAGCAGAGTTTGGCTTGGCGGTGCAAGTCGGCAGCTTGGCACGCCGATATACCACATGCCTACCTTCCATACATGGTCTAATGGGGGCCGCTGCATCAGGGGGAAGTCGGGAAACGTCGGAGCTGATAATTGGAGGCTAATATCGTGTATATGAGACAAGGGGCGCATCAGTCAGTGTTCCTGAGGTGTCCGATGTGCCGGCGGCACTCAATACAGAGTGTGGGCGATCCCTAGTGACTAATATGAGTGGCTGGAGCAGCAGTGCTGCAAGGGACTGCCGGACTGGTAGCAGATACGTCGTAATGAGGCATGTAAGCACATATGACAATGTATAGCTCCCTAGGCAATGGGGGACTGCTTGGTAAGCTCTAGGAGGCATCGGCAAAGGTACCTGAGGATGTCTGAGTGTCCGCCGCATTGATCGGCGCCATGGGGGGCCAACTCGAGGGCATCTAGAGTTGCTGCAAGGCCGTACATACGGTAAATCATAAGATCGGCAGCCTGTAGTCACTGAGGGATGTGTCCTATAGTGCCTGGTGCTGGGTAGGAGTTGTTGGCAGACCTGACTGAGTGTCGGAGAGCTATTGGTGGATTGATCTGGGCCTTAGGAGAGCGTTGTAGTACAGTGCATGTGCTGAAATCGGTAGAAATGTACTCAAATAGTGTCTGGAGTGCAGTAGGAGTGTGCCCTTATACTCTCAGGTGTAGGCAGTGCTGGGATATGGTATCTATAGTAAGCGGGAGCCATAGTATGAGTGTACTAGCACAGGAGGGGTCAGTGCACTACAGCGCAGTTGGATTGTCCTGCTCATTGATCTTCTAAAGCTCAGTCTACATTTTAACTGGATCATCCATGTAGTCTTGCACCATGACCTGCATGCTATACTCAATTCTCTGATAGAACAGGCCAGCAGCTTGCTCAGCCTTCTCTTCCCAGAGTTGAACAGCATCATCTGGAGTACTAGGCTTAACTTTCTGACCAGAGGTCAGGCACCACAACTTCTTGACTTGAAGTGTAGCACGCATATCATGCTTCCAGACAGAGTAATTGCTATTATTAAGCTTAATGATAGTGGATAGCGTCTCAGAGGTGACAGGATCAGACATGATTGTTAAAATGAGGTGTGGATAAGAGTGGACAGATGATACTCAGAAGAAATAAGCAGTGAGGGAGTAATGAGAAAGAGAGTGCTAACAAATTTATGCCTGGAGGTGACAGATCAATGCCAACCAGTGCAGTCTACTACAGTCACTGAAGTATACACAGATTTGCCATAAGACAGTGCTGGTCTGTTGGTCTACTAAGACCTCGCAGGCACCGCTAACTGAAAGAGGCTCTAGACTTAAGTAGACACTCAAAGAGCAACTACAACCAGCAAACTAAGGCTGGGCAGGCAGTCTGTAGGCTAGGCTGATCCAACAACAGTGATGAAGCCACACACCAATTACAGCCGTTTGCAAAAGTAATGAGAATCATGTGATTTCACCACTTTTCTCGTCATGAGAGCCTCAAAACATAGATAAAATCATATCTCACCCAAATCTCAACTGTTTCACATCATCTAAGTTGCTAAATTCATCTTTTCAAAAGGGCTTTCGCTTAAAGAAAACTGTAGAGAAAATAGAGCGAAAAATGACCCTAAAATGGCGAAAATATTGGTTTTTGCCTCTTCCTTGCATGTGCAATTTTTTCTGTGATCCCTGCTGGTCCAGAACCTCCCCAAAGCTATCCAGAATGATAATATGATTATAAAATGAATTTACAGACTGAGTTTGAGTTGAATTGTGTACCAGAATGTGCTGCTTTGAGGCATGCCTGAATTACTCAAAACTCATCATTTCCCCCTAGCCTCCCAGGCTCCAGGAAAAATTCTTACAGGCCAGATTCATGCATGTAAATTCATTTTAGGTGTAATAGACTAGGTTTGTGTACTAGCTAAGGCCTCAGCATCCACTGGTGAGCTGGGCTGAACAAGTGATTCTGGTTGTATGCATCATTTTAGACAGCATCTTCCCAGCTCACCAGTGAATGCTGAGGCCTTAGCTAGTACACAAACCTAGTCTATTATATCCAAAATGAATTTACATGCATGAATCTGGCCTGTAAGAATTTTTCCTGGAGCCTGGGAGGCTAGGGGGAAATGATGAGTTTTGAGTAATTCAGGCATGCCTCAAAGCAGCACATTCTGGTACACAATTCAACTCAAACTCAGTCTGTAAATTCATTTTATAATCATATTATCATTCTGGATAGCTTTGGGGAGGTTCTGGACCAGCAGGGATCACAGAAAAAATTGCACATGCAAGGAAGAGGCAAAAACCGATATTTTCGCCATTTTAGGGTCATTTTTCGCTCTATTTTCTCTACAGTTTTCTTTAAGCG
This sequence comes from Sanghuangporus weigelae, assembly GCA_033182465.1. Taxonomy (NCBI): domain Eukaryota; kingdom Fungi; phylum Basidiomycota; class Agaricomycetes; order Hymenochaetales; family Hymenochaetaceae; genus Sanghuangporus; species Sanghuangporus weigelae. The sequence goes on from CP137324.1 coordinate 1,833,002, forward strand.
AAAGCCCTTTTGAAAAGATGAATTTAGCAACTTAGATGATGTGAAACAGTTGAGATTTGGGTGAGATATGATTTTATCTATATTTTGAGGCTCTCATGACGAGAAAAGTGATGAAATCACATGATTCTCATTACTTTTGCAAACAGCTGTAACACCAGAGCTGCCAGATACAAAGTGCAGCACAGAGAGGGAACGGATGGGCGTATTGGTGCACATATTGGCACGCAAATAGGATAATGAGCCAAATCGAACGGTGCAAAGATCACGCAGATCGGATCAGCGAATCGGCGGCAATCAACAATTTCCGACAGAACAAGAACAGCCCACAGCGCAGTTAAACCACAGCCTATTGAGCTGAAACTTGGTGGAAGTGTGCAGAGGTATGGGAGCCATATGCACACCAAAGGGCGTCTGGATTGGATCAATGGATGCCGAGAAAATCGGAAATTGGCAAAATGAGGCTCAAAACAGAGAACTGCAATAAGTTGGCGAGTTCTTGACCAATTTGGCTAAAACTTCGCGACAACGGGTGTTGTAATAGGCTGAATCTTTTGTGAGAAACGGATCAGCAGTTCCTCCAGAATAGGCAATGCAACTTCAAAGATAGCCCAAATTGATAGGGCTGTAGCAGCATCAAATTGCGACGGATTGGGCTGAAACTCGGCAGGACAGTAGGCCTATATAAGCCAAGTAAACGTGCCAAAGGGCGTCGAAAACGGCTGGACAGTTGTGGAGCAATTGAGTGACGAAGTTTGGGGGAGATTTGGCACTGATAACAGCCAAAGAAAGCAGCAGAGGGCTCTGGGACTGTGGAAACTGCACAGAAGGGTGCAGAAGGTGATGGGAACACTGGGAACACACCAAAAGGCCAGTCCAGAACACCAAAAGCTTCTCTGACAACAGCAGCAGCTCTCTAAACCCAAAAACTCAAAAATGCGACAGTGCAGACAGCTAGAGCTTAAGGCTCATAACCTGTTAGATCACACAAGTCTAGCAATGGACTGTGCCGCTTTTACAGAAGATTATATAAGCAGCACATGATCAAGAAAGCGGACATAACAAACAATATAAACAGAATAAGAAACAACAAAATACTAATAGCGTTAGAATTACACTTCTAACATTCACTTTCTTCTACACATATATCACACTCTAAGACCCCAAAGACTTGTTAATACTGTGCCGCAAATACCACACCATACTTTATTGTTTATACTTTGTCACATTACAACTTACCAACTACTATGTCAGTCATCTGAGTAGATATCGGCACTCTGAAGCCTGGACCCAGACTCTCTGATGGGTCTCTAGATTCCCTTATTGACATTTCATACTGCTAGAAACCACTACAATTTGTTTCAAGCTAACGAACGGTTGTGTACCTTTATCCTAGACATTTCATGATGTGTACTCCATTGCTCAGGCTTTGCTGAAGTGGTCGAACTCCCAATTAGAGTTCATCAATTGGTACATCCATTTGAGTACTCCATTCGCATTGCTCACTGACCTGACTGTGCCCCTTGGAGGACTCTTCCTGGACAGTTTTCATATTGTTTCACAGTTTCTTACAGTCCACTTGACCCTTGCCTTGTTGGTGAAACTCCTGTAAACTGTCTGTTAGCAGAGAAGTGTCACAGTTCAAATTTGGGGCTGTTCTGTAAGTTAAGACAAGGAGACTGGGAGAGGGTGACCTTGAACAAAGATAAAAGAGGTTCTGAAGTAATGAGATAGGTTCTGGAGTCAATCCAGAAGGAAAGGGTGAGTTGAGACTTTGAAGGCTGTTAATGTATGCAAGGGTGGAGATTTGGAGTAGGGGGGAAGTGATGAAGCAAGTGGGATAAGTTAAAACAAGGAGGGGATCAGTGGTGGTAATATAAAGACTAAAAGACTTCCTCCAGATAATCCAATGGTGGATTCAAACCCTGGGGACAAAGAGAAAGCGAGACAATGAGACAAAGCTTAGAGAGTGATACTCCAAGTGAAGAACAATATAATAATAATTCTATATGAGGATCCGATATAATATGATAAGTTACAATGTGATGCAAGGTGATATGATGTGAAACAAAGTGATATGCTGAAGACTTAGATGAGACAAAATGTAACAAGTGTAGAGATGAGAGAGGAGTATCCCTAGTAGCAACATAAGTCAAACTGATCATACAGAACTTGGATACAACTACAAGACAGAGAACATAAGATGTATAGCACAGAACTATCATATATTTGAGAGAGACGATAGAGTCAAGTGAGTATAGAGAGAGTCAAATAGAACTTCAACTGTAGCTAGCCGGAGAGACTGAGCTGGACTGGAACTAGGCTTCTAGTCTATACTGAACTGAACCTCAACTACATGAATAGCTTGTCTATTTATAACATTGTCCAAATCTGAGCCTTTAAAGCATCAGGGAGCATAATGAAGAGGAACCAGAAGAGCTTATTGCAAAGAGATACATGAAAACAAAAGATAAAGTATGCATATTAGAAAAGTGGCAAGCATATTAGAAGGTGGTGAGCATAAAATCATAGAACATATTACAGATAAAAGGGATGCATGTCAAACATAAAGAGAAAAAGTTAGGATCAACACATCAGATCGAAGCTTGGGAGATGTCAGGAGTTGGTTTCAAATCCTACAATTCATTTCTTCAGCCAGGTGAGTGATAGAGCGAGTCAGCCAAGCTGTCCTTTGTAGGGTCAAATGGGTGGCTCAGATATCAGTTCTAAGTCTTTGTTAGATTCCTGAGTATCAAACACATGTCCCCACTTACAAATTGACTGAGAGTAGCTTCAGTAATTGTTTCTACTTTTAAACAAGCTGATCCACATATGACCTCACTGTTACAATGTGGAACCCAGCAGAATACGTATCACGTGCTTAATTTTGAACTTAGCACGTTTGATCTCTCTTCATTGGTTTCACACTCCTTACTATGATTTTATTCTGTTTCACAGTCCCTTACAGTCCACTAGACTTCTGTCTTATTAGTTTCACGCTCTTTGCTGTGGTTTCATTGTGTTTCACTTCACAACTGGTTACAATCCTCCCCCAGACCCAGATCACTCATTTTGTATATGTTTTGATCCTTAGTAGTCTATAAAAACTGCCCAGATATTATAGTTTTTTGATAGAGAATAGCAGAGATCCGTTCAGCGCCACCATCTACTGTCTCAAAGCCTCTCAGACCATTTCTGTCACTTATAGAAGGTTATAGTTCTACCTCCAGGTGACTCGCTGTAGTGGGTGATGTGTGTCTCTGAAGGTGCTACCAATGTCCATCCTACTAAAGGTGTTGAATGTATAAAGAAACCTCCGAAAACGAGATGCCGACGCTATCAGACTCTAAATCCCCACTATCTAGCAGATGCCAGGGACTGTCGGAGATGTGATGGATGGGTCTAGGGATGCCAAAGTATGAAAGGGATAAGCTAATAGGGCCGCCGCTCAAAAGGGGGGATCACAGGAGGCTGTCGATGTGGTAGAAACTCAGATACAGGATCATCAGGAGCGTATAAGATAAATATAAGGGATAAAATAGAGTGAGTGGGTAAAGAAGGTGCCGATGGGTCGTCTGGTAGAATGCCTGTGTCGCCAAATAGCTGGCAACATCAAATAAAGGGTGCAGGAGTGAGGAGGACGCCGCACAAATCCGCTGATGTAGCGTAAATGCAATGGATGTAAGAGTGGCAGAGCTGTATCAGAGGTGGCAAAGGCAAGTAGAATGATGAATCAAACAAGAAGAGATATCAGGGATAGTATATAGTCAAAGGGGAGGCTCAGTACATGAGGGGAGGCTCAGAGTGAGGGATATCTCGAACTCCGGCGCTTGGTCTGGTACATACTCTGCTCCTTCTAAACTTAGCTGTCGTCTACCAACCTAATATAAGCTCTATATATACTCTGCTGCTGTTGCCAACACATTCTACTGTCTGACAACATCTCCTGAGTCATCTGGGTTGCCAAGGGCCACTGCCGGAGCGCCCAGATGAAATCTGAAAGTGGCAATGTGAGAGGGGGCATTCAATAGCATAGAATATCTAGTATCTGCAATAATACAGGCGCCAGCGGAGTTAGGCTTGGTGGTGCAAGTTGGCAGCTTGGCACGCTGATGTACCACATGCCTACCTTCTATACATGGTCTAATGGGGGCCGCCGCATCAGGGGGAAGTCTGGAAACGTCGGAGTCAATGATCGGAGGTTAATATCGCATATATAAGACAAAGAGTGCATCAGTCAGTGTCACTGAGGTGTCCGATGCATCAGCGGCACATAATACAGAGTGTGGGCAATCCTTAGTGACTAATATGAGTGGCTGGAGTGGTAGTGCTGCGGGGGACTGCTGGATCAGCACCAGATACATCGTAATGAGGCATGTAAGCACATATGATAATATATAGATCCCTAGGCAATGGGGGACTGCTTGGTAAGCTGTAGGAGGCATTGGTGAGAGTACCTGAGGATGTCTAAGTGTCTGCTGCATTGATCGGTGCTATAGGAGGCCAACTCGGAGGCATTCAGAGTCGCTGCAAGACTGTATATACGGTAAAATATAAGATTGGCAGCCTGTAGTCACTGAGGGATGTGTCCCATAGTGCCTGGTGCTGGGTAGGAGTTGTCGGCAGGCCTGTCTGAGTGTCGGAGAGCTATCAGCAAATCAATCTGAGCCTTAGAAGGGTGCTGCAGTACAGTACATGTGCTGGAATCAATGAAGATGTGCTCAAATGGTGTTTCAAGTGCAATAGGAGTATGCGTTCACACTCTGAGGTGTAGGCGGCACTGGGATATGGTATCTGCAGTGGGAGGGAACCATAGTATGAGTGTACTAGCACAGGAGGGGTCAGTGCTCTACATCACCTTCATTGTTTAGACTGGACCGGACATTCTGAGTGTGATCTCATATACTCTCAGCTTGCCTTCTATCCAATTGACTCATCTCCGAGGTGATCAAGTTACTGAAGTATTCACTTGGTTTATCACAGCATAGTCTGATTAGTCTACCAGGTTGATCATTGAGTATTTTATTCTACCTATGTCTATTCTCTCCCCTCTTCTTTAGATTTCTGTCTTACTTAGTTACTAGATCGCACATATAGTTATTCGTTCATATTCTATCTCTTCGACAGTTTACCCTAGCACCTTCGGCTGGCCTTGCATCAATCAACCACAGCTTGCCCAGTATAGACTAGAGCTTTGGTCCAGATCAGGGTTATCTGCCAGATTCCCCTCCTTGATTGGCTACCTTGACTTGTTCTTACTCACTCTCTATAGGACTGAATGTTCTAGCCTGCTAGAATCACACCCTATAGCAGCATTAGGAAAACGGTCCAAACTATCCACAGCTATCACAGCTACTTACTATTATAGGCTGCTATATAGTGACCTATAATGGTAAGTAGCTATGGTAGCTGTAGATAGCTGTGGATAGTTTGGACTGTTTTTCTGATATACTAGTCCGATTGTCCATATACTTTATTAATCATATATCAGCTGCTGCCAATTAGACATTTCTGTATGAGTATGATGCATACCTCAGTCATCAACTTGAGTACGCCTCTCAGAGGACTCTTCATGGATAGTTTTTATCTTATTTTATATTTTCTTGCTGTACTTTCAACCCTCATTGTGTCGGTTTCATGCTCCTTGTCGTGTTTTCCTTATATCTTGAAAGGATCTGCTCAAAATCAGCCATCAGGATCTATGCGATCAACAGATTTACACGATCGGCTTTCTAAACATGACCAATAACTAAGCCAACTATCACGGGCCCAAGCGATCGAGCGGCCCAGGCAACAGTAACCCGTTACCACCCGAGCGCTAGAAGCACCAAAGTGGATATGTAACCTCACTAACAGCTAACACCACCAACCGCCTATTATCATGGACTACCACTCTAATGCTGCTGACCAAACAACTAGAACAATCCTAATCAAAGAAGTGATCAAACTTCTTAGAAGTTAAGAAGCATAACTACTAAAGCCTAAATACTAAAAGGCTAAAGACTAATAAGGTTTATGGAGACCTCACTGGCATTTCAGCACTGTCAAGTCTGTGCCCAAGTATACATGGTCCTCTATGAGGTATACTATATAGTATGCATGTCAACCGCTGGCACTCGTGACTGTCATATCAAAACCAAACGACACCTTTAAGATACAATGCATTCCAATCTACCAAATCCAGTAGTACTCAAGAAACGAGAGGAACTTACAATCACAACTCGAACCCTTCGAACTGTGAACCTGATAACTTGGAGAATGATTGGATGATATAAACCGAAGTTGCACACACCATGTCCAGCATCTACGATACAAGCAAACCTCAACTTACCAAGAGATGTGGACCTAGAGGCCAAGCAATTACAACTCCTTATACAATGAAGGATATGGCATTACATTCGAGACATACAATACGAAGGCAAAGCATGACTAGTCACCAGAACCCAGTAGAACCCGCCAGCAGAACTTATGCAGTTCATGATATACCTTAGACCATACTCTACACCGACCTGACATCTTAACACCGATGTGCGAGTTATGCTTACACTCACTGGACCTCGAGATGAATTCTGAAGAGTCACATACCGAGCAGCCTACATCGCTGCAAGAGCAAAGATGCCACTCAATGACGGCAATGATATCATTATAGAGTACTGACAATGGAGCATTCCATATCGGAACACCACTTCTATTGTCCCAGTCAGCAACTCCACAGATTTCTGTCATAGTGAAAACGACCTTACAAAGATTAGAGTAAAGTGGAGCGAAGCGCAGCAGGATGACAAAGGAACAGATGTAATGGTGGAGAAAGGTAGAGTAAAGTGAAGACAGGATGAGTAAGAAATAAGACAGAAAATGGAATATCTAGGAGCATAAATAGCTATAGGATTAGGTCCTCATTTTCCCATCTTTTGATCCTCTTAACATACTAGTGTAAAGTCCTAACCAGACTATTACTATGTGCTTTGTACTATCATGCTTCTTGGACATCCCAATCTGTTTTACTATTTCCTCGTATCTGAAAGCATCCATAACTCGGACCGTGACTAGAAAGGCTAGTAAGGGACCGCGTGGTACAGCCAGATGTGGGTAGATAAGATCACCTCTGCACAACACACCACTGCTTAGGTAAAAGGATCAAACTGGTGTGACCCTGGGTCTACTCTCTAACATATCTTATGAACTTCAACTCTTATTGTGTCGGCTTTACACTCCCTGCCATGTTTTCTCTTGTATCTCTCAATCTTCCAACTCTCATTGTGTCAGTTTTATACTCCTTGTTATGTTTTCTCTTTTGTTTCATCTCTCTCTTGGATCTAATTTGACTTGTAGTCATAGATCACTTGTTTTGTTCTTGTTTTGCCATCTGGCAGTCTATATAAATAGCTCAGATATCGTACTTATTAATAAAGAATACTAGAGATCTGTCTAGTGCTAGCATCTGTTGTTTCAAAGTCATCCAGGATGCTCTAAGCCTCTCTGCTCTCTCAGATAAAGGAAGGTATGTATTAAAATCAGAGTAAGATGAGTAATATATATGACTTACTACTGAAGCAAGTGTTTTACACTACTTGAGATGAGGAGCAATATCAATGAATTAGGCAGAGATAGCTATCAAACTAGTGTTTGTATAAAAGAAGATTTCAACTTACTTTGTGAGGTGTTTAGAAGATAAATTAAACTGACACTTGGATAGCTTGTTTGGCCTTCTTTTATACTCTACAGATGCGGCTATGCTAGACTACTACTATAACTATCTATCTCAGCCTTTGTGCTGTCTACTTTACCTTTCCTTGTCAATTCTTCTTGTTCCTTATCAATTCCTACTTTCCTTACAAGTTCCTTGCATTTCTTGTCATTTCCGATAACACTGCACATTCTAGAGTGCTTCACCACATTATTAGCTATTCTGCTATTGTCCTTCTATTTCTGAGCTATACTATTATATTCTGGTCTGTTCTAGTACAGTCTACCTGATGTCCTCAGCTATTCTGCTGATATCCTCTCTATACTAAGCTCCACTATTTGGTTCTGTTCAGTTTCCATACTGTCTAGTAGTTCTTCCGACTCAGATGGCTGACTAATGCTTTAACTACTATACTACTTTGTCTATATGGTCTGGAATGTCTTTACTCTCATCTACTACTTGCAATTGCTTCCTATCTCCTTTTCTGAGAAGATTATTTTGTGTATCTAGTAATCATCAATCTCCATAAGTTCTGAGCTTCTGTGCCTGCTCGGTATGATGTCTTCTTTTAGAAGTCTTGTTGGCTTCCCAACTGGCATTCTATCATCTACTGGAAAGCTTAATTTGTATAGATATGTTGTCATTCTTATAAATCCTTCTTTTGGCGGCTTCAAGATCTTAATCTTGCCAATGATAAACTTTATTCTATATTCTATTATTAACTTGGTGATTCACTCGTCTATAATTGATACTCCTTCTGTATCAATAAGTCTAATAAATTCTTTGACTCTAGTTACAGCTAGTTGCAAAATTGTTGGCAATCACGTGATTTCACCACTTTTCTCGCCATGAGAACCTCAAAACACAGATAAAATCATATCTCACCCAAATCTCAACGGTTTCACATCATCTAAGTTGCTAAATTCATGTTTTCAAAAGGGCTTTCGCTTAGGAGAAACGATCGAGAAAATAGAGCAAAAAAGGACCCCAAAATGGCAAAAATATTGTTTTTTGCCTTTTTCTTGCATGTGCATTTTTTTCTGTAATCCCTGCTGGTCCAGCACCTCCCCAAAGCTATCCAGAATGATAATATGATTATAAAATGAATTTAAAGACTGAGTTTGAGTTGAATTGTGTACCAGAATGTGCTGCTTTGAGGCATGCCTGAATTACTCAAAACTCATCATTTCCCCCTAGCCTCCCAGGCTCCAGGAAAAATTCTTACAGGCCAGATTCATGCATGTAAATTCATTTTAGGTGTAATAGACTAGGTTTGTGCACTAGCTAGGGCCTCAGCATCCACTGGTGAGCTGGGAAGATGCTGTCTAAAATGATGCATACAACTAGAAACACTTGTTCAGCCCAGCTCACCAGTGGATGCTGAGGCCCTAGCTAGTGCACAAACCTAGTCTATTACACCTAAAATGAATTTACATGCATGAATCTGGCCTGTAAGAATTTTTCCTGGAGCCTGGGAGGCTAGGGGGAAATGATGAGTTTTGAGTAATTCAGGCATGCCTCAAAGCAGCACATTCTGGTACACAATTCAACTCAAACTCAGTCTTTAAATTCATTTTATAATCATATTATCATTCTGGATAGCTTTGGGGAGGTGCTGGACCAGCAGGGATTACAGAAAAAAATGCACATGCAAGAAAAAGGCAAAAAACAATATTTTTGCCATTTTGGGGTCCTTTTTTGCTCTATTTTCTCGATCGTTTCTCCTAAGCGAAAGCCCTTTTGAAAACATGAATTTAGCAACTTAGATGATGCGAAACCGTTGAGATTTGGGTGAGATATGATTTTATCTGTGTTTTGAGGTTCTCATGGCGAGAAAAGTGGTGAAATCACATGATTGCCAACAATTTTGCAACTAGCTGTAAGTAATCTCATTTGTCATATGAGAATATTGCTATCACATGTTTGTATATCTTGTATTCTGGGTTAGGTTTCTCTATTTCATTCTGTACTATGTATCTTGGAAATATTTTCAATGTGTTGCTCGTACATCGAAGTTCATTTATAATACTTCTGTTATTAAGATTAATGTAGTTGTTGTACAGTAAATGTCCATCCAATTTGATGTACTTATTGACACTTCTCACAGTCCTTTACTTCTGGCCAATCACTGGCTCATCATTGGTTAACAATTCTCTTTGTCATAGCTTCAAGTGTTCTCAATTGGCGTGTATATATCTTATTTATATGCTATCATGTGCGTACTATAATGCTGACTAAAGCAATTTCTAACAGTATGGCTCTTGTTCCCTTCTCTATGCACTCTAGTTTGAGCATCTTAGTTGTGGCTTCACTCTTCTGTTTGTTACTCTGTAATTTCATTTAGCTCTGAAGAATACTGCAAGTTGAAGTGGTCTCTCAGGTCATTACTACAGACTCTCCCAGTGACCTTTTTGTCAGTTAGTTGAGTACAGTAGTCTGCATACATCTATTCTCCATCAGTTTGTACAGGTTTCCCAGCTACCTTGATCATATTACACATATATACCCAGCTATCTATATCCAGGCATGCAGTACAGTCCTCTAGACTAGTTTGGCTTGGCTCTCTCTTTTACCTATAGTGGCTTGGCCTGTTTAGGTCAACCTGCTATCTACTATAGGGTTGTCTTCTGGATTGCCCTTCTTTATCTGACTATCTCAAATTGTTTTTGCTCGCTCCCTTATAGGACCGAACACTCAAGCCTGCTAGGATTGCACTCTACAGACCTAGACCAATTATCCACACACACTATCAATTATACACCACAGCCAAATGTACCTTGACCTGCAAAGCAAATCAATAATAAGCTTTCACAAGAGATGTAGAACAAACATCAAGAAAGTTTTACCTGTTGAAGAATGGTCTCATTATTCAACCAGGAGGTATGTTGACTGTACTTGCCACGGATATCTGAAGGGAGCACCTTATGAGTTTTAATATATTTTACATTGAATCGTATGCATCTTGCAAAGTATAGGCTCTTACCTATCTGGTTGGCAAACTTGATACTAGTACTTGTCGTTAGCTTTTTGCACTTTGGGTGTTTTTTTTAGTTCATTAAATAATTTAACGTACCCTACAATAGTGTTGAGTTGTATACAGGAATACTATATGGATGAGGTGGGCTGAAGTTTCCATAGAATCTTTAAGTTTTTCTTGACAATTTTCAGTATGTTATAGATTTTGTTATCATTATTATCTTCTGTAAAATGAGTCCCACATGTTATTACAGCTTGGACTATGGGCTGCATATCTAAGTTCACACTATCTGACTCAGGTAAAATTAATATAAGTTGCCATTAAGCTTAAATCAGTAAAGACTTACCCTAATCACTATCCAATTCATCTTCAGAACTACTATTAGAATTAGTTTGTATATTCTCTACCTCGGCTCTAGTAGCCTCTAAATCTCTAAATTCTGTCTTGACTCTCAAACATTCTGGCCCTGGCTTTTCATCTTCTAATTCAACATCTTTAACATCAGACTTTAATGAAATAGTGAGAATCTTTGAGGATTAAAAATTAGTAAAATAGTACTTATATGTGAAATGTTGAAATCAACTTGATAATGTATGTCGTTAAGTATAAGATTGATTTCTAGATCCCAATTCTCATGCTAATTGTATTCAATTAGATTACAATTGACACTCAAAAATCTTTTTATATGTAGATCAGCTGATCTCTCCTTCTTGTGTGTTAGTATATTGTAACTTATAGCAATGAATATTCATTATCTTACTTGCTTGAAAAAGGATATTATTTTCTTGCAATCTTTGACACTTTTCCTCAGTATTTCCTCTGCTTTTTCTTGTCTTCATTTTATTGTACATGAATCTTTCCTATACACCCTCTCAAACATTTCTGTCTCTTTTGTAATATGTAATAATTGAATTGAAATGTATTGAACTGTATTATATTGAATTGAATTGAGAGCCAATCACATTAGGTTTACTTACAGCCAGTAGAACAATATAATCTCTTTGCTTTCTGATAGCAGCTATTAAGTCCATCAGAACTTCAGCATCACTCTTGTGACCTTTTATTCTTTAACTTCTCCTGAATCTAAGCCTTTTTTGTAATCCAAACCTGAATTTGGAGGCTCCAGCTTAGCTAACTATTGTTTCTTAGCTTTCTTTGATTTAGCATTGTTTAGAAGTATTCTGGGTTGATATAATATACCAGAACATTAAGGAAGGAAGATGAAGTGCTTAGGAATAGCCTCTATTTTTTTTGTATTTTTTGTATTTTTTTTCCTCTTACAGCTAGTTGCAAAATTGTTGGCAATCACGTGATTTCACCACTTTTCTCGCCATGAGAACCTCAAAACACAGATAAAATCATATCTCACCCAAATCACAACGGTTTCGCATCATCTAAGTTGCTAAATTCATGTTTTCGAAAGGGCTTTCGCTTAGGAGAAACGATCGAGAAAATAGAGCAAAAAAGGACCCCAAAATGGCAAAAATATTGTTTTTTGCCTTTTTCTTGCATGTGCATTTTTTTCTGTAATCCCTGCTGGTCCAGCACCTCCCCAAAGCTATCCAGAATGATAATATGATTATAAAATGAATTTAAAGACTGAGTTTGAGTTGAATTGTGTACCAGAATGTGCTGCTTTGAGGCATGCCTGAATTACTCAAAACTCATCATTTCCCCCTAGCCTCCCAGGCTCCAGGAAAAATTCTTACAGGCCAGATTCATGCATGTAAATTCATTTTAGGTGTAATAGACTAGGTTTGTGCACTAGCTAGGGCCTCAGCATCCACTGGTGAGCTGGGAAGATGCTGTCTAAAATGATGCATACAACTAGAAACACTTGTTCAGCCCAGCTCACCAGTGGATGCTGAGGCCCTAGCTAGTGCACAAACCTAGTCTATTACACCTAAAATGAATTTACATGCATGAATCTGGCCTGTAAGAATTTTTCCTGGAGCCTGGGAGGCTAGGGGGAAATGATGAGTTTTGAGTAATTCAGGCATGCCTCAAAGCAGCACATTCTGGTACACAATTCAACTCAAACTCAGTCTGTAAATTCATTTTATAATCATATTATCATTCTGGATAGCTTTGGGGAGGTGCTGGACCAGCAGGGATCACAGAAAAAAATGCACATACAAGGAAGAGGTAAAAAATGATATTTTTGCCATTTTGGGGTCCTTTTTTGCTCTATTTTCTCGATCGTTTCTTCTAAGTGAAAGCCCTTTCGAAAATATGAATTTAGCAACTTAGATGATGTGAAACCATTGAGATTTGGGTGAGATATGATTTTATCTGTGTTTTGAGGTTCTCATGGCGAGAAAAGTGGTGAAATCACGTGATTGCCAACAATTTTGCAACTAGCTGTATTTTGGACATCCTATATACTTGATCTTTGCTTCTTTTGGGTAAAGAGCCCCAAAGTTACTGATACCACCTGTTAGAGAAATAATTAACTCTCTATTGATGTCAAATAAGACAAAAATGCATCACCTGATTACCTCTCATTTGGAATATTTAAGGAAAAAAATGTATTTCATATGCCAACACAAAAACATTCTTATTGGACCCTGATTTCCCATCTACCAACCTGCCAGGTGGACTCAAAATTGCATTACACAGGGGGCAGAATTATGTTTCTAAGCTGCTTAAATAGGAAACAGAATTGGAAAGCTCACCTCTGATTGGCTGGATTTCAGTTCCGGATCAAAAATTTCAGGTTCGGAAATAGGGTTTTGCCCCTTGTGATATATTCTAATTCCCAGGATATTCTTATTCACCGGTATTCTTATCTGCAGTTTCCGCTGTATATATATGGAATGATCAGCAGCTTCAACAAATACTTAGCTGCAAGGCTCGTACTACGTTTCCGGTAAATCTCGCCGAGAATTCAGTATGGAGTATAGACATATTCGGACGTAAAGGAGTGATCGAGGATTGCGGCCGAACGCGTAGATCCAGATCCAATTCAGTTTTCGATCACTTTTATTATTCATGTCTGTCTTACGCTCCTCTATCACCGACACCCACCATCAGCACTGTTCGTTCGTTTGCGACGGTGGCGTGGCGGTGCGCTCGAACTGTGCACAGGACCTACGTAACATCCGCAGCTGACTCGGTTCCTCAAGCTTGTCTCAGACCTCGACCTCGACCTCGACCTCGATGTCTCCCATCATTCCCTAACTGTACCTTATCTTTATTCTAACAAAGTCCTGCACTTCCATGGACCTTCATTCAACTCATCCACACAGTTTCTCCTCATCGTATCAACCCACTCCTCACAATCACATTCACTCCCAGTACTCTACTATTCCTTTGCCTGGACATCATCCACCGCCCTCTCCAATCACGAACGGTACATTTTCTGGCAATGTCTTGACGAAAGGAAAGCGGCCAGTCTTACCTGAAGTTGGTCAAACTCGATGTTGTATGTAGTTGGTTTGTTTTCTCGCTCTGGCAAGGTGGTACTTACAATCTCGTCAGATTGGGCTCTTCTCACTGCATCCCTTCAATTCACCGTCTTGGATCCCGTTCTTAAATATCATTTGCGAGAACAGGCACCTCGTATCCTCAATCGCGGCCTTTTAGATTTCGTTCACCCAGATGAACGGGAATCTGCAGAGAGAGACTTGGGAAGTGTTCTGGCAGAGAGGGCTCTCCATGGCAGTGTGACGCGGTTAGTTTTATACCTCGAGAGGAATAAAGTACACACCATGCATACTAATTCTGACACAGCGTCCGTTACTGTCGTCTCAGCCGTGTACGCCGGCTCCTCGGATGGTCGGATAACTGTCTGCCCTACCCGCCTACTTTCCCCGCGGAACGCATAGCTGTCGATGCGGATTATATGGCGGTATATCTTGTGGTCAATTGTGTCGCTGATGGCATCGTACTTTGTTTTATCCATGCAGTTGTGGATATCGCTCCACAAGCTGACAACGACGAACAGCGTAGGACGGGATGGTCGAACTGGTGCAGTACCTATGGGTTTGATCAGGAGGTAGTAGCCTTTATCTTCGTTACTCCTCACTCATCCTTACAAGTTTCTGCAGCATGCCCATGCATTGTACCAGCGTCTGTATGGCATCGCCATCACGTTTCCAAGAAATCTTGCAGACCCATCGCTACGGGTTCTCCAAATTCTTCAAAATCAGTCAGATCGTGACCTTATCATTTCATGGCCGCCTGATACAACTTTAGCACAATATGGTTACGTCGCTTCAGTCGGAAACACTCTTGCGCAACTCGCTCAACAGGTGCAGCTTGGATATTCAGTAGGCAATGAGGACGGAGACGATGCAAGAACGAGCTGCACGAGGCGTTATAAGAGTGTCCAAACCGTCAAGCTACCCACTGTCTCAGGCTCCAGGATCCTGCAAGTAGAAAGTATTCTCATACCCCATGGTTAGTAACCTGACAGTCAGATGGAAGTCACGTACTCAACACTAATGTTCATATTAGGAACGATTATATTTGCTTGCCACAAAGTCTCTGATGCATATCTAAATTTGTATCCTTCAATCACAGTTTATCAAGATATCCGAACTCCCGACTCTGCTTTCCAAGATGTAGAAGTTAGCAAAGGGCCTGACTTTGGCAACTCTACATTACCTTCGCCGCATCAAGAGCTCGTTTCACACACTTATGTGCGACATTGGGTTGATCAACAATTGCAGGCACAAATACATCAAGACAGCCAGTCCTGGGACGCTTCAAAAAATATGCCATCCGCTGCTTCGTCAACACATGATCACATTGAATACAGTATTGTTGACTCAAGAGCACAGCCATATCAATACGAGTGGCAGAATGGATCGTGTCCTGCAGAGAAATGCGCTCCCATAGGCGCAGCGAGCAAAGCAGGTGCACAATCTTCTTCAGCGGTCATAACGTCGAGTTGCGAGAGTCCGGGAACCGTGCCATCATCGATTACGTCATCTACAATCCTCACGACTCATATCTCCGACCAAAAATCGCGTAGTCCTTCGCGAGACACTGAAACTCCCAGCTCCAGTAAAGTCAAGCTAGCACGGGATCGTGTGAGTAGCCACGGACGGGGCCAAGGAACTCCACCCACCGGCGTAAACGGCTGCGCCCATTGTCAAATAAAACACAGCCCAGAGTGGAGAAAGGGTCCGAGTGGGAAAAAAGATTTGTGCAATGCGTAAGTCCACATTTTTGATTTACGGTTGTGCCGCCAACTCAGTACATTCTAGTTGTGGCCTTCGGTTCTCGCGTTCCCGAGCCAAAACAGAGGGCGCGGTTTCTCGCAAAAGAAAGAACAAGGACAAGGAGTTGCATCCAATGAGCAAGCAGTCACGCACACAAGCCGAAGTTGTTGCTGCGACCGTCGTACGCGAAGATCTACGGTCGAAAGATTATCGAAGAGAACAACAAGCACCTATTGCACGGTTTGAACTTGCCACCGACAGGAATGATTGGTCTGGGACGAGTATGAACGCCAGTCCTATGTCAGCTTTGGATTTTTCACAGACGTCTCATACTGTGCAAATGCCTTATTTTAGATAGTATCCCCCCCTATACTGCCCTTCCTGTATTGCTCACGTCTGGCAACTTACTTTTACCCTTGTTATATTGTCATTATGCACTGTACTTTACCGGCACATCTGTTGTTATAATTGCCATCTGTTGTGTTGTTGCATTCCACAGACCAAAGTAGCAAATGACACGAGAACTCGATTTTATCCGAACAAATTTGTATGGAACATCCCTATTTTACAAGCAAAACAAACAAGATGACGGTAAAGGGGTACGCATAAGGTGAAAAAGAAAAGCTATGAATGTCGAGTATGCTTCGATCAGACCAGAAATCTCAGGAAGGTTGACCGTGGCTCCAGTCGATCTATGAAGGCTACTCAGTACTCATTTGAATCGTCCGGCATCAGAGGAGAACTTACACGACTCACATAGTCGTGTACCATCGATTTCGGAACAGCAGGGTCTTTTTCTTCTAATATGTAAGTCCCTTGCGAGGGCGTACAACCGATAGTACCGATGGGCTGATAGGGCTGGGGAGGTATTTGCTGCTGGACGGCCACATGAGCATGTTCTGGGGGAAGTTCGACAGGATTTTCTGGGTCCATCGGCCAAAACCAGCCGGCAGGCACTGCTGCGAGAGTCTTGCCATCCGCATCGCCCGAAGAATTTGAGCTCGCATAAGACTCCGAGAACGGGACACGAGGATGCTTCGGTGACCGAGGACCTACTGTCGGAGACAGCGAGCCAGTACCGGTCGGGCTGCTCGATTCCCAGTCATCCTCAGGGATAAGGACCGGCACCCCGCCAGAACGTTTCATCTCGCTGAGATTTAAGCCAAGTACCTTTTCCGCAAGTTTCTCGATAAGCGGATGCCCGCCGTTCATGTCCTTTCGCTCCCAGCGCCAGCGGAAGCGCGGTAGCATGTCCAGCGCGAACCAGATGTCCTCAATAGCAACATCCCGCGGCAAGCGATCGCATTGAGACATCTGACCGTACAATATCACCATGGCAGCGATGTGTAAAGGAATAGGTGATACAAAGAACGCAACGTCCGCGAACTTGATTAGACAGTAATGCACAACAATGATGTTGTGTGATGCGACGATTGCTTGGGCAAACAATCAGTGACCCAAGAGCACAGACCCTCTTATGAGAAACTTACCATCCGTCAACGCTTTGCGCCGCTGCGCATAAGGAAGTTCACCAGAACTGAATAGCGCTCTTAAGAGTAGGATCCGAGCGATACCGAGTTTCAACAGTGTCAGACCCTGATCTTCAGTGATGTCTTCAACAAGCCTTCTCTTCTTTTCGAGTGACCAATTTTCAGTCCCTCCAAAGAAATAGGCATAGCTCTCGGGAAGTTGTTTACGGAATTCGATCATGCTCTTGATGATTCGCGTAGCGTTGCGCATAATCGTTTCAGTATTGTGAAACGTTGGAGAATACAGCGCGTTTACAATATCGGCCTGTATCTCGGCGATGGGTGCAGATAAGAAGAAGTGCTCGGAAAAGTCATGAGGTTTGCCGCGCGAGGGTGGCGGCGTACTTGCATCTTGAGGCGAGATGGCTAACGGACGACCAAGTAAAATAGATGTTCCACGATCATGAATCATCACGATTGCCCACAGGCGAATACGCAATTGGGATTCTTCTTCGGTGAACGTTTGGCCTTGACGGAAGGGATTATGATGAAGGCCGAGTTCGATGGCCACTCGAACCAAGCTCCCGACTAGTCTCCATAGGGAGCGTTGCTGACGCTATTGGAGTGTTAGTTAATCACGAGAAATTAGTAATAGTAAACGTACCTCTGTGTATAGATACCAATGGAGAAGAATTAATGCCTGCAGACTTGAGATGGTCATTCTTAGGTCCGGCTTTACAGCCAGCGCACGTTCAAAGAATTCTTCATGCTCTGGCCAACCGGGGACCAAAGTTTTCTTCAAGCTTGTATCCGCCTGGTCGTCTAGTCCGTTTCCGACGGCTTTGTTAAGTTCGCTCATGGTACCAAGAGCCAATACAAGGTATAGGCAACAAATATAGCCGGGGTCATACATCTCGCGGTTACCATCATAAAGAGCCTCTAGCTGGTTCGTGAACCTGTCTTTCTGTAGTACAGGCCGGTGACAGTTGAGATAACTGAAGTAAGCGGAGACGACGTGCTCCGCCGTTTTTCGATCTTTTGGAAGCCAGACGAGAACCTCTTGAATGTGATTACGCGGGTTACCCGCGCTAACGTGCTGCATCTTTGCACAGACCCAGATCTTTGGTTCTCGCGGAGGTTGTGTCTCCGTCAGGTCGCGGTCACGCCCGGACGAAAGGCCACCAGAGCCAACGGCGAGGTCTTCCGACTCTGACGTAGGAACACTACCTACCTTGGCTTCATTCACTATCTGGGGAGAGACACCGAAGCTCTTCGCCAGTGCCTGTTGGTCAACATCAACATACTTGATACAATTTCGAGATAACAAGAAACGAACCTGATCGTTGGACAAATCATTCGACTGTGGATCCTGTCCTTTGATATCTAAGTCGGGACGAGTCACGGGCGGTGCAAGAGCATGAGGCTGAAAGGACGGGTGGATGCGCGGGTCATACGGAGGCGCACCAGGAGGCATTCCGATCGGTGGATAAGGCCCAAGAGCAGGGTAGCCAGGCGGGGGCATACCCATGGGTGGATAACCGGGGTGCATCATGTGAGGCGGAGGGTACGGATAGCCCTTGCCTGACATAGGCGGGGGCATGCCATCGCTAAAAGGCCTTGGAACAGCGTTGGCGGGTTGGAGATGAAATACCTCAGCATAATCTTCGTTCGATGGTTCAACTTCAATGCCCTCTTGGACGAGGATGCTCTCGAGATTGTCAAGAGTGAATCCAGGAATACGTCTGCGAAGAAGAGCCTGGCACTGAAGAAGTTGGCGCTCAATTTTCTCAACATGACCTCTAGGGGTCAGCGTCTTTCTGTGTCGGTCTTCCTGGTTGCATTGCACGCCCGCCGTTGCGCACGCTGTGCAGCGGGGGTGCTTTGAGTCGCACTGCCGATTAGTTGTTAGGGAATTTGCCGGGTGGACGTCGGTCTGTACCGAACGGCACTTGCCTTGATTTTCTTGCTCCTGCATCGAGCACAGGCCTCATGGGACCGGCGCAATCGCCGCGGCTCGCTCATTGCCGCCGCTTCTTCGCCGTCGACGGTGACCTTTTTGCGCTTGCGGTTAGCCGCGCTTATGCCAGGTGACTGCTGGCCGTCGTGCGAGGGTGTAAGTGGAGACTGTTGGGGTTGTCCTTGCTGTTGCTGTTGCTCCATGGCAAGTGCAGACGAAATGGAAGGCGTGATGCTCAGATCGGGGCGGCCTGGATGGGCCATTTCTCGCTCTGCGACGTCGACAACGTTGCTCGACGGCGACTGGCAGGGCAGAGGGCGAGGTCGACGACGACGAAGAAAAGGGGCCTCGCGGGTCTTATTTGTAGATATTTGGCCACTTTTCCAATCAAAGCATATTGTAGGATTAGTAACTAACTGTATTGCATTGCATTGTACCATGCCCGTCCCAATCACTGTCTTCACCGGCTTCGTCGGTGCAGGGAAAACAACAACAATCTTAGGACTGCTTGCGTCGTTACCCAAGGATTACAAAGCATGTCTGCTTAAGAACGAATTTGGTGACGTGCGAGTCGACTCTCAGCTTGCTAGTCAATCTAATCTGGCCGGTGTGAGCGAAATTCTCAACGGCTGTTTGTTTGTCTTCCCTGCTCTACTGTCATTGACAGCATTGGGCTGATATGATTTCCAAGATGTTGTATCCTCGTCGGTCAGATGAAGACAGCCCTCCTTGAGATAATGGGTAAGTGAGTTGATGGCCCCATCATGATCTTCCTCACTCCGTCCGAGAAGGGCTGTCCTACTCTACTGAATTGTATCTGACCACCGAAAATTAATCAGATAAATATAGTCCGGATAGAATATTCATAGAAACCTCGTGAGTCGCCTATCTCGACCTTTCGATTTCGAGCACATCGTCCATATATCCCATCCAGAGGCTCGGCGTTTCCCGCTGCTCTGGCATTCCAAATCCGAGAACTCGAACAGGAGACAAATAGGTCCTTGAAACTTGATGCCATAGTCACCGTTATAGACGCAGAGAACTTCACCGGATACGAAGATACAAGCCCAACGGCCAAAATGCAAGCCAGCTACACCGATATCATTCTGATCGTATGTTGAGTGATATCATTTACGTTGGACAGTCACTTATCAATTATTATATTGACTAGAACAAATGGGAGTTCGTTTCAGAACGCCAACTAGACGTTGTCATGGACCACTTGCATACGCTAAACGATCTCACTCCAAAAATAAAATGCGACGGAAGAGGTGGCGTAGATCCTGCTTTGATTTTCGGTTTAGATACGAAACTTTTCACCGAAACATCGGATATCGCTCAAGATGGATCCCATAATGACGAAGTAGAAGTGCTTTCTGTACGCCGAGGAAGAGGATCAAGTCATCCAGCATCTTGCAATTGCAATACTACCCACAATCATCCTGGGACAGACGGACAGACTCCACATGATGAACCTACTTTAGACCAGGCTTCGCTCACATCTGCCCTGTCTTTGCTGCCAAAGGAGAACGTATGGAGAGTGAAGGGATTAGTTCAGCTGCGGTGCTACGAGACCTCGACCACAGACTATATCGTCAACTGGGCATTTGGCAGGCTCGAGCTCACCAGACTCGAGGGTGATTCGGATATTGGTCCAGACGAGGATGTTCTCCTAACGGTCATGGGTGAACGTGGAGAAGTGAGGAGATTTGCTTCCAGATTCGCAAAAGCAATCGGTGCAGAGGTGCGATAGATATAAAAGTCGTTAATGAACAGATAGATTCAAGCATCACTTTTCAAATGTATCCCAATGATTCGGTAAACACAGCTTTATAAGTCCAGAGGAAGTACGTAAATTCGGTCAAATACAGATCACGTGTATGAGAATCGGACATGATACATGATGTGATGGACCATGGTTCCGGGGACTGATCAACATTTCCCGTTTCACCGTCAGCAACGGTACCGCCCGTGCTACATTCGATGGCTGGCATAGGTATAAATCTGAATGCCATAACTGAGAACACGTCCAGGCTGGGTGCTCGGATTCAGGAAAGTTTCATCGAGCATACTCGTGATCTGGCTATTGCGCGAGGTCCTGGTGCAGCGTACTTTGATGTCTCCGAAGATAAAATTCGTAACGTTCGCCGTCAGCTCGAAACCAACAGCGACAGGGAGAAGCTCGATGCTCTCAAAACTCTTATAGCCGTGAGTGCACTTAGTCATACCGTGCGGCAATCTTAATCTTCAACCAACGCGCTCAATGAAACTACAGCTAATCTCGAAGGGACGCAACGTCTCGGACTTTTTCCCTTCCGTTGTAAAGAATGTAGCTTCATCCAATCTCGAAATCCGAAAGCTTGTCTACATATTCCTGCTACGCTATGCAGAAACAGAGCCAGATCTTGCATTGCTCAGTATCAACACATTCCAACGCGATTTGGCAGATCCAAATCCGCTCATTCGTGCCATGGCCCTTCGTGTACTCAGCGGGATCAACGTTCCCATGGTTGGAAATTTAGTGATATTGGCAGTCAAGAAGTGTGCAAATGACCCAAGTCCCTACGTTCGCAAAGCAGCGGCACTTGCTGTTATAAAGTGCTACAGGTACGTTCAGCTCGGATCTGTGGGAATCGCGAGGATCTTGTCATAACACCAATGGCATCCAGCATGGATCCCGGACACCTTCCGTCACTTATACCTATCATCACGACCTTGGTCAATGACAAATCTCCGTTATCGATTGGTTCTGTTGCTGTGGCCTTCCAGGCAATCTGCCCGACACGCCTTGACCTCCTTCATACCCACTATCGTCGACTTTGCCGCATGCTCCTAGATATTGATTCCTGGGGTCAGGTACATGTTCTTGAACTGTTGGCTCGATACGCGCGCAGCATGCTTCCAAAACCGAGTGACTGTAATTCAAACGAGCGTAAACCAGACGTAGGTGGTGAGGGCATTGATCCGGATCTGCAGCTTCTTGTATCGAGCTCGGAGCCTCTATTAATGTCGCGGAACCCATCCGTATGTCCCTCCCCCCGATTCATAGCCATTGTGCACTCATCGTTTTTGCGAACAGGTGGTCATGACCGTTACGCGGATATTTTACTATCTCGCACCTCCGTCACAGCTTAACAAGGTCGTCGGGCCCCTTCTTCGGTTCCTCCATCTGTCAAAAGAAATCGAGCGAGTGGTTTTGGCCAATCTCCTCATCATCACGGTCAAACATTCGGTACGTGATAGCTGGATCGAAGGGAATGGCGAGTCGAGGACTAATAAACTGTATTTTTATAGACTCTATTTAGACCTCATTATTCCTGGTTTCTCGTTCGGACGAGTGATTTAAGGGAGACTAAACGGTTAAAACTTCTCATTCTACTGAAACTTTTATCATCAGAGAATTATCAGATACTCCTTCGAGAATTCGTGGTAGGATATTAGACTTTTCCGTACTGTTCTGTAGTTGATGAACCTTCGTTAGGTATATGCAGCTGATGACGATGTGGCGATTGTGTCGGAATCCATTAGAGCTATCGGTGCATGTGCAAATATTGTACCGGAGTCTATCAACCATTGTCTCTCTGCGTTGATGGATTTCATCAAGCATGGCCCTGGTAAGTGCATCTCATCATCAACTCGGATGTCCGTATTGACGACTGTGGATCAAAACAGAATCGAGCATTCCGGCTTCTGTTCTCGTTTTGAAAACCCTTGTCCAGGCACATTTACAGGCGCTCTCCACAGAACCTTCTTCTCTGTCGGAGGGACACTCTCCATTGCGCATTATTTCAGATCTAGCTAGTAGGATAGACGAAATTCGGCATGCATCGGCTCGGGCTTGCGTCATATGGCTGGTTGGCCAATACGCTGACCGTGGAGCAGATACTGTGAATTCGACGGAAGGCAATGGATTGGACGGGATTGCATTGTGGGCTCCGGACGTATTGCGGAAGATAGCCAAAACGTTCCCTATCGAGGTAATTCGTGTTTTCATTTGTTCTAGAAATATGAGTCTGACAATTCATCAGGCGCCCCTCGTGAAATTGCAGGCACTGACGCTGGCAGCAAAGCTCCAGGTGCTATCTACAAACTATCATCGCTCATTCGCACTCCTCACGAGATATGTCTTCTCCCTTGCGCGTTACGACTCAAACTATGACGTACGAGACCGCGCTCGTTTGCTCAGCGGCTTTCTCGCCGGTATAGCGCCCCATCTGCAGCAAACCAATGGCAGTATGGATGGTCATGGTGATACGGGCGATGAAGGTGATGCCTTCGACCGAGGCGGAGTAATCTTGCGTCGCGAGCAAGTGAAAGTTATACTGTTTGAAGGGAAGCTTGAAAAACAGCAGGAGAAAATGTCAAAAGGTGCGCAATAATCGATCATCTCACTTCCTTAAGCTAATTTTCGTCCTATAGAAAAAGATGATGTCCTCGGCTCCTTGCAAATTATCACAGGCAGACCTACAGGATTAGAGTCGAGCATGCGCTTACCAGACTGGCCAGAAGAGGGCACCGACTCTTCTTTGCGTGACTCTCAGGAAGAGTATCCCAGTGTCCCTGCATCAAGCCTTGCCAGTCAACGTTCGGCTTCCGATGCGCCGACGAGGACTTCTTCACAAATTGGTCTGATGCCAACCGGTCGTGAGTCTCCGAATCTGCAGGGCGGTACCAGTAGACTGGGACAATGGAAGAGCCTGGATGAATTCTACGACGAATCAGACAGCGATGAAGAGGAAGAAGAGGAAGAGACCTCTGATGAAGTCGAGCAGTACGCAGAAGGAATGGAGATACCTGGACAACTCGAAACCACTGTCGAACGGGATGAACACGGCGATATATCCAGTGAGGAGGAAACGGACAGCGGAGAGGAAGAGGACGAAAGTAGTAATGGCGAAGATTCAACCAGAGAAGGGTTGTAATGTAATTACTTTGTAAAACATTCATGACGACTCGAACGATGGATAAAAACATATCGCATGTATTAGTAGAAGCAAGATCTCAACCAAGTCACAATAATGCGTCCTCAGGAAGATTATAATAAAGAGGAGTCCCAAATACATGATAGTAATGTCCGTTCTTTCCTCCCGAGTGCCTATCTCCATAGTATGCCATTGGGAACCACTAGACGAACCAGTAAGCACCAAGCAAGAAGCAGTATGGCGTATACTACTTACATGAGGAGTATCCAAGGCTTCTTTGTGAATCCGGAGGTATCTGGCCGCTTCCGAATCATCGACGATCGTGTGTCCAAAACGAGGAACCACAAATTGTCCGGCTTGCAGCTCTGTGTCCGTGACTTTCCCTCGTGACATGCGCAAGTATGATGTCCGATGTAGACCACGATAGAGTATGTATTCACACCTATCCAGATGGTCAAAGCTAAGTAGGAGTTATTTCCGCTTCAAGCTTACCATCGGTCAAGGTCGTCTGAATCAATGTCATGCATTCTGCCATCTTCCACCAGAATGCGATATGGAGCCGCTGAAATGGAGAATCAGTACAGTGTGCTGCTATATTAAAGTGATCTGCATACGTCGAGATGCATGCGGCTTTGTTACAACATAACCCAAGAATATGGCTGGAGTTGGATATGTCGAATTCATAATCCGAGCCAGCTCAGTTGACTGTAGTTCTCTGTCCAAAGGATCTTCCTCTGATCTTCTGCTTCAGCTTGTATTCTCAACAGGTGAGTCTACCGAGGAAAAAAATACCTTGCCCGTTGTGCGATACAACGACTAGCACCTCAGTTCCATACATATTGAGAAAAGCTGAAATAGCTGGTGCTAGCTCCCCATTTGGAGAAGGGAGAAGATGATGCGTGGAATTGATGATTGGGAACTTGGTTGAAGAAGATTTTATTATGTGAAGTTGAAAATACGAGATAAAATCCAACCTTGGACAAAAGTACGGCACCCCATGTATGCTGATTTGGTCCGGGACCCAGATCCACATACTACATGAAGTTTTCAGAGGTCTTCTTTCTTACCAAAACAAAGGAAGCGTCCATACAAACCCGATTTCCTCAGCCATAACCCGGGTTCTGAATAGTTAGTCAGTCAGTGGAAACACTTTTCCAAATATGAACTCTTACAGGTCACGATTACCATAGACAGTGCGCTTGAGGGTTCATATTCAGCCACTCTTGTCTATCACTGTGTCAAGCAAAGAACTCACATGGAGGTCCGTTTCAAGGAGTCCGACCACGTCAAGTTCCAAATCACTGATGTGAGATGAGCCATCAGCACAACTAGTTATATTAATTGTGTTGAGGGCCGCATACCGTATTAAATCTCTCATAGCTCTCTGACTATCTCTGCCTTGGTTGTCCATCCCAAAATGCACGGTCCAAATGCCTGCCCGTACTATACGAGGACCTGGTCGATAAGGCTGAGGCGCACTTGTGGGTGTTCGGTACATTGCGACCAGTCCAGAAGCAACCGCCATAAGAGAAAGGGCCGTGAAAGAATACTGGCCCAGACGAGGAGGGATCTTTGAGAGTGGACTTCCATTGTATTTACTTCCCTGCCAATCGAATGCGGGCGCCAAAAGGACAATTTGAACCAATAGGACGCTACAGTAAATGACGAATTCGGTGAGAATGTCAAGCCACGAAAACTATAGAGACGCACAGGTCAGTTCTTTCCCTCAGCAAATGACCAGCTGGGACGAATGCATAGGCAACAGTCCACACATTCGCTAAGTAGAGAAGTACTGTAACAAAAAAGGCCGTGAAGTACGTTCTCCCGACGAAGGGCGAAGAGGCAGATTTCCGCAGAGTCTGAGGGACGATAGACATCAAGAAGACGGCAAACCCGAGGCCTCCGTAATATCCAAACCAATCTTTATAATTGTAAAGAACATAGGCAGATATGGTCCCACAAAAGAACCATAAGGGGCTAGTCAGCACTCTGTTCGCCGAAGGTCCCAGCAGAACGAGAAGTAAGCCCACCGACTGAGCGATGTGCGTAAGGGTGCCGTGGAGATGTGGGAGCGGCCCCTTGATTGGATAACCAGTCCATGACCACACGATCAATGTACTTGGATCCGTAAGGAAGCAGTGGAGACTGAAAATAAGACTTCCAAGAGCCAGCGAACTGGGAAACCATGACTTAGTAGAACTTCGCAGTCGAGCTTCTCTATCCGCATCTTGCTTTTGCTCCGCATCCGTATCTTGTGTCTGACTAGAGTCGTCTCGCAGCGCTACGTGGAGGATAGCAAGAGCAGTAAGAAAGATTCCGGTTTTATTGTATCCTCCGTTGCGTTCATCGACCATTGGCCACACTAATATATTCAGTTAGCGAGAAAGATGCAAAGTGCCGGAAGAAAATACAGACAAGGATTGTTAGAGTGGTTTGCATGCTTTGAAAGCGAGGATAAAATCAAGCCAAGTCCCAATACTGCGTACAAGGGCCTAGTGAGAATACAAGCGTGAATTAAATTATGGCGAGTGACTTACGGATGGAGTTGTACGTCACTGACGATTGATTAGACCAATCGACAACAGCACCAATGCAAACGATGTAAGTGGCAAAAGTAACGAACAGAAGTCGCCATGCAGGTGACGGGAACTTATACGCCACGAGCCCGGCCAGACTTAAGGCGTGAATTGACACTCGGCCGGATTTAGTCGAGGCCCAAGTCCTGAAGGACTTTATACCCAGCATTATCGGTGAAAGTATTGAAAGAAGAGTAGCTTCGGCGCCTGCGATACCCAACTCCCAGACGGAGAAATAGAAAAGCGTGAGGATTAAAGAGGTGAAGATGGTCCAGAATATGAATGCTAAGTGGATGTACTTCAGATAGACTTGCAACGGGTTCGATGAAGAGTCACCTACCCAGATATAGGTCTACGACAAAGGAAAGCAGATCTCTATGGCTTCGGAGTGCACTGAGGAAGAAACTGATAGGGCCCAGAATATTTTGAGCCGGCGGTGGCGGGTCCTCAGTGTTTGCCTTTTTGTTGTCGTTGTTGACGAGACTTTTCAGCTCAGTAGTTGAGCCATTCTCTACTGCATTGGAGTTTTGCGACTTATGTTCAATGTTACTTGCGTAAGGTATCATTAGTTCACTTAATTCCATTGTTATACATGACGCTTTACATACGGTTGATCTGCAGTGTGGAGGTCTATGTGGCTGCTGGCGCCAATGGTAATCTTTGCAAGTTTCTATTTAGAGGGCAAAGCTTTGTCGGGTCGAAATGCGAACGTTACCTCTAGATTTGCTTCCGCAAAAGTTAGTTCTGTCACGGAGTCATAAAGAATGTCTGCAATGATGAGTCCCCATTCGAAAAAAGAGTAGTGTGTGTATGCTGTGATGCATGTCAGCATGTCTCGGAGGATACGGATAACTATTTATATACCTCCAGGAATCCGGTGAACCTTGTGTTGAATGAAGAAATATATCATAGGAATGATTGATCCAAAGAATCTGTGAACGATCTCGCTTCAAAAGGCCAGCATCTGGAACGGACGGGAGAACATACATTGAGGCAAGGATAATCCTTAGGCACCTTTAGAATGACCATGTATGAGAAGGCCGACTTTACTCACCGTCTTCGCCTTTGTCGTGTGCGCTCCTTTGGAGTACAAGCAATTCCAACCACCATCCAAGGTATATTGCACAAAATATAAGTAATCATGAGAACATCATGGGCGTCGTGGTCATCGGTCGATGTAATGTACACCCAACCGCCGCAAGAAAGGGTACGAATGATACCAGTAATGAAGACTACCAGCGCGAGAGAGGAGCGCGTTCGTTGGACAAGATATTGCAATGTGCCCAATGCAAACCGAGGGCCTGGCATGAGACATATCAGTATCAGACTAAGCATTATATCCGATGATGACGACACCCCACCAGAGTTCAATGCAATAAGTATCTGAAAGACGCTGCGTTCCGGATACCAGTCTCCAATCCTGCATTCAAGTCACTTCACCAAAAATCCACGCATGCAGCCAGAAACACAACGTACGTTGCGGATACGGAAGGAAACCACTCCTGAGGATATCCTGCAATGCCATTCTTCACAATTTTCTTATAGTGAAACAAGCAGCCTAGGACAAACGCCGAGCCGAACGCGAGGAGACCTAGGATCGTATGGACACGCGCAATGTCGGACGCGCGGAGCCTGAGTATCGGCCGGTGTTGATGCTGTTGGCTCTGGACTGCCGACATTGTCGTTCATGTACAAAGCTGTTGGTGGTGATACAAGATGATACAGGCTACGCAGACGCAGAGATGGTTGGTTTTACTTAAGTATGATGTGGCGGGCGTGGCGGACATTCTCGGCATCATTCCGTAACAGCACAATGACATAAGAACAGAACATAAACAAATATTTGTGATAATGCCGACAAGATTGACTACAATGCTAACTACAGTACAAATGCACAAGATGAGGACTTTAGCCCATGAGTTGGGTAAGATCCTCGGGGGGATACTTCGTTTGAGAGAACGTGAGCAGTCTACGAATAAAACAGCTCATCAATATGTCTTTCAGAAGCCATGTTCGTATCATACATACCGTTTAAGACTTTGGATGTACTTCCGACTGACTTCATCGTTCAGTACGTGCGCCACCTGATCAGACGAAATCTTCTCTCGTGCAGATCGTTCGTGAATACTAGATTCGAAAGCAAGTGAACATACAGGACTTTCCTAAATATGATGGATCCAACTCACCCAACCATCGTCACTCCGATAGGCCAAGGTGCATTCCCGATTGAGAGCCGCAAGTACGCATCGTTAGCCCTTTGGTACTGACGTTTCTGCATGTAGTGGACTATTTCCGTTACTCGAGCTAACACATCAGACGGAAGATTCTGAGCCGGAGCTGTAAGTATAATGTTGTCCAGACCAAGAACATGAACCTACTCGTTGCCGGAGACTCTTGAAGAGAGGCTTTAGATACTGTGCCGACTGAACTTGCGTCGCAGCAGCAAGCTTTCCTTGCGTTGACTGCTTAATATGTTCAGGTCGTTCGTCCATGTACTCCGCCCATTCCCTCAGAGTCTTCTTCAGCGCATAATAAATCAGAGGATATAACTTGTCTGGATCCGTCTTGATCAATTCGAGGTTGATCAGTGCAGCTCCAGATGTATCTGCCTCTTCTTTGCTCTTCGTGTCTACCTCCTTTCCTTTCGCCTTCGCCTCAAGTTCCTTGATCTCAACATTCTCCAATGCTTTCCTAAAGTCGTTCTGTCCACCATGTCGATCGTGTCCTTTCTCCTCAATGAGTTCCAGAGCTCGCAGCCGTAAACGACGTTCTCTATCGCTCTCGCCAAACAGACGGATAGGCTGACCCTTTGCTCGTAACCGCCTGATAGCCTCTTCATTCGAGATGTTAAAGCCACTAGTCTCGGGTGCAGGAGAAGCTGAGCTCCGCGCAGAAGCCGAAGACTCTGGCACTGGTGAGTTAGAGAAAGCTCGCGCAGTCTGTTCTCGATTTCATCTCAGTACTCTCGTGCGAAGATAGTCGGCGAAAAGTACTTACTTTCACCCTCTCCTTAGCCTCAGTGGCTTCCCTTTCGTTCTGTTCCTGCTCGCGCTTTTTCTTCTCTTTTTCTTCCTTCTCCTTTCGCTCTTGTTCAGCCTTCAGCTTCTCCAGCTCGCCACGTCTCAAGTATTTGGTTGGCCGAGGCACTTCTTCTGCAGTAAGTTTACGCTTCACCGCAATTTCTGCTTTCAAAGCATCGAGTGACATGTCGAGCTAAGCTAGCAATAGGGAATTCTTAAAAGCAAAGACTGACTGAGATAGCTCTGTCTGTGACTGTGACTTCGCTCGTGATCAGACTTGATCGACGCCCACGTGACTGATATCCGTAAAATGCCGCATTTGATTCGGAGAGAATCGTTGAGGATTCGCTAGCCATCCATCTAGCCTCAAGCTCTCGACATCACCGCCATCGTTGAGTTCACCATGTCTGAAGCCACTGCTGAAAGCCCTCTCGAGAGGTACGCTTTTGCCAATATAACCTCAATGAGTTTTCACTGACCTGATCTTCAGCAAATACGTTCTTCAGACCGCCGGCTTTGACGGTAGGCAGGGTGCAACGGCGTCGTTCACTTGCTGATGGCCTTTGTGTCCCGTAGCGCGGTTTCCTAACACAAACCAGACCAGGCACTGTTTCCAGAACTATACCGACTACTTCAAATGCATTGCTGCCAAGGGTGAAGACTTCGCACCGTGCAAGCAGTTCAAGCGTGCCTACAACTCTCTTTGCCCTAGTACGTCGCGTCAATTCTCTATCTTCTTACCATCCGTTAAATATATGTCATCTGCAATGGTGCATATCAGATGAATGGGTATGTTTCCAAATGCTTGCGACATAACCAAGGATTTTTGATTGATGATTTATTCGTCTTCAGATCTCGAAGTGGGATGAGCAGCGCGATAATGGCACCTTCCCGGCGTCCCTTGAGCCCTGAAATCCGAAGCGACAAGCTTTTGTAGGAGAAACCTGAAGGATAACAGGCGTAGCAGGTTGCCAGTAAACACAAGGATGGGGTGAAACTGTCAATATAAACTGTCCAAGTAATTTCAATGCGCAAGGTCATGTCCACCTTCAAAACAAACCAACTTCTTGTTTTCACCGTTTCCATTACATAAATTACTTCAAGTCTGTCTAGTAAACACCGAAAGTGAAGTGATCTGTTCAGTTTCGATTATGTAAGCATCATTTCTTTCCTGTGCTCAGTCACACGGCGCTCGACTCGCGTCGACGACGACGAACTCGCCTTGAAATCACTTCTCGTACATCCCTGAGGCCATATACTCGTATATCTCACGAAATTTCGGATATCTTTGTTTTAGTCTGGTAGTCGACCATGCCTGGCACACATCTATTACCCCCTAATCTCCTTAAACTTTTCGCACCTCGTCCACCTCTTCCTTACATCCGTCCAGCAGGCAAAGATCCAGATCGTATCCGTTCAAAGAATGTAGATGGAGTAGCAGGCCTGCTCGCTCAGCTGAAGGAACAAAGCACGCAAGAACTGATTGATGCAGGCAACCAGGAACTGCCAGAGGGCATGGAGGAAGGCGAAGAGCCTGTCTTCACTCATACAGAGGAGACACAGCGACAAATTGCAAGGGAAGAAAGGAAAAAGGCAAAGGAGGACAGATTCAAAGAAGCCAAGGAGTTATGTGCGTTTGATTCTCGTTTTGTTTCGTTTTGAAAACCAATTCAACTGACTTTGTTTTTGTCGTATACTCAGACAAGCCATCGGAGGATCCGCAAGCAGTCGGTGACCCGTACAAGACTCTATTCGTTGCTCGTCTCGTAGGTATCTTCGTTGTGTTTTGTGTCCTGCTCTGCTAATGTGTTCTCGATCGCAGAGTAAGCAGGCAAAAGAGGCTGACTTACGCAGGGTATTTGACGCTTATGGCGTTATCGAGAGAACACGGATAGTTCGTGACAAAAGGGGTAAAAATCGAGGATATGCTTTCATCGTCTACGAGCGAGAACGTGATATGAAAGGTATACATTAGATCACTAATCACCACCTGAAGTCGTCTCTACTTCAGGAAGAAACAGTTACTAAACTGATTTTATAACAGCTGCTTATAAAGAGTCAAATGGATCGTATATTCTTGACAAGCGTATTCTTGTTGATGTAGAACGTGGTCGAACGGTGCGGGGCTGGAAGCCGCGTCGCCTTGGTGGAGGGCTCGGTGGTCGACCCAAGCCTGAACCTCACCTTCCTGTTGCCGCCGCTCCTCCGCCTCGTGCTGCCGGTGGATTTAGAGGTGGAGGAGGCGGTGGTTTCCGAGGGGGACGTGGTGGTTATGGTGGTGGCCGTGGCGGAGGATTTGCCGATAGAGGCTCCGATCGAGGTTACGGTGGAAGAGGTGGAGGAGGTGGCTTCCGTGGTGGAGGACCTCCTCGAGACTTCGGGCCTCGGGACGACGGGTATGGAGGCAGAGGCGGAGGACCTCCAGGTGGTTATGGGGGTGACGGTGGCTATCGGTAAGTTCCTTTGTTCGTTCGACTCCTCTCTGTTTTTATGCGGGGATTCGCACACACAAACATCACTCAATGCATTGCATCGTGAAAAATTTCTTATCTACCTGTTCTATTTCTTTCTCGCGATCTGTCGCCCTTACTGATCTTGTCTTCATCGAAATACAGTGGCCGTGGCGCTGGTATCGGATATCAAGGCGGATTCTCAGGCGGCCATGCAAATGGGTATGGTCCTCTGGGTCGTGGTGGTGGTGGATATGGTCCACCGTCCGGTGGGTACAAGAGGGACGGCGGTGGGTATGATGTCCGAGATGCCAAACGTCCTCGCTATTGAGTGCTCTCGTTGGATCGAGAAGAAGCGAAAGATTTACGATTTTTTTTTTCACTCTTCTCGTTCTATCCTGTTTGCTGATCTAGGCAGACTCTCTACTGCTCCCCTTGCACGTGCAACCATGCATCATCATCATGTCTCAAATGGACTTGGTAGGCACATTTTGTTGTTCCAAACTCCATGTCGAGGCATGTAAGTGTAAATCTCCTTTTCTCTTATCCTTTCCCATCCCATGCCCCATTTTATTGTTGTTGCCTTCGGTCTTTTTATGTTGCGTAAGTATCAACAATCAAGGTAATACACGTTGGATTCCGGGAAAGAGAGGCAAGTATAAATTATGTATTGTAACCTAAAAGCAACTTCGCAGGGCAGAAGGATAAGAACCGGCGATCTGATATGAGCGCGACTGTTTGCATCGTTCATTCTACGCTGGTCGGTGATGATCGGTTAGGTCTGGTGCTCCAGCATCATTTCCACGTAGTTTGTGACATCCGAGTATGCGCTCAAAAATCAAGAACAAAACTTCCAGACGTAAGTTGCCACAGGTAGGTCTCCGGATGAATCAACTTCAATTACCAGAATAATGCTTTTGGTACACTTCTAACACCTTTAGCAAACACTTGTAATCAACGTATATCCAGTCCAGTTTTCGAATTGGCAGCCATAAAGGTGAAGCCACCGTTGCTGATCTGATCTGTAGTAGCCTTTTGAAGTGATTTAACATCATTTGTTCATATTTTGCTTATGCGACTTTCTCTGTCTGATCATTTTCAAAAGATCCTTCGCCTTTTGTCTTGTCCTGTCCTCATAAATCGCATACCGCAGTGAGTCGAGATCGCAACTAGAAGGCAATATGTACATATTCTGCAGTGACTCGCCGTGCAGAGCAACATATGTTGCTGCATGTCGTCGGTCTTTACGTAGAAGGAAAGAAGAATGATCCTGATGAGATCACGGAGATAGACAAGACAATGAGTGTCTGATTCTGAATGGAGAAAAGTCTCATCTCGTCCCGCCAGCCCAGCCACGCTCGGCCAGCATGTACACCAATTGGCCAAACCGGAAAAAATCCGGCCGCTTTCTCACAGCAGTTCCATCCTGAGGAAGCGCATCGATAGGTCAGTCAATCCGTGCGCGTAATACTGACGAGCCTCCATCGAACCAAATGGGTCATGCATTTTTTTTAAGGAACGGTCGGTAAACGGACGGGTATAACGACGGGTGTAACCAAGGACCATCATAGGGCTATGGTCCATGGAGACCGTTCTCCCATGTTCTGTAGTCCACCTTCCTTACTCGTTCCTCGATCTGATGATACAACAGCGGTCGCCCGAACAAAACAAACAGAGCTAAATATGAGTTCTGACGAGTGGGGACTGTGCGGGCCGTTGTGTACCAGAAAGGGAGCCTTCTCCCTGTGGAACGGGCCCCGGCTCGCGTGTTTTCTTGTGTGTTTCAGACTCCCAAACTCGATTTTCAGGGGACTCGCAGACCCTGGTCTGTTCAATTCTTTCGTCTTGGCGGAGTAACCCGGTCTCCGTGCTGCTAGTCGTGTCACAATGAGCGTCACTAACTCAGTTCTCTTCTTTCTTGTCATGTTGATACAGCAGGATTGACCATCTTGACCGTATCCTATGTCTCCACAGAGACGCGCAGAATCTTTATTTATTGGCTTGACCACGCCATCTTCATTGCCATCGCGGGCGAGAGCCTGTGAGCATGAACATCGAGCATTGCCCGTTCTGTGACGTCCGCGTGTCCTAACAACACGCGACCGTCTCGTCTCTTCGTTTCGCACCCGTCTCTGTTGCCGGTGCCTGACGAAGAAAAGGGGCTCCTGACCAGACGATCACGGAAGGCTTTACGCAGCTCTTCCTGTTCTGGGTTTTTCTCAACCGAAAAGATCAGATCTCAAAGGCCCTGCTTACTCTGCGCCCCCCTGGCACATACACGTATTTTTTTATTTCGGCCACATATCCAGAATCAGATCAAGCCCTCACAGTACCCGCACCCTTGTTCCGACTCGGTCCATGATCATGGCTCATCTGAACTTACGAGTCACCATATCGTCATCCCCGGCATACGGCTGCAGAAGGTTTCAAGCCTCCTGCCTGCCTTACAACTTAAGTCATCGCCAGCGTCAGCAGTCTGCACCGATACATATAGCACAGTATGTCCCTCCGCTCCCGGCAGAGGTCCTCCTAGAACCCTCTTCCAGTAGGCAACCAGAAGCTTTTTCCGTTTTCCCCGTTACCTTGCCACTAGCCCGCGACCTTAACCGCACGCGAGGGCGGTCTGATCGGCTCTACTTCTGTCTCCGGTAACGGAGCAACGGGTAAGCCTACAAAGCTTAAACCACTCTCTACCTCAGTTGACCTTTTTCTCCCCTCACCCTCATCTCTTGTCTCTCCTGCCTCTCGCTCCTCCACTCCCCCCGGTTATCCCCGCTATTATCTATCTCGTGTTCTCGGCGTACACACACTCGTTTATCACGCTCGCTCTCATTCGCTTTCTCAACACATTCATTGTTCAATTCTGTCGCTCTTTGATCTGCGCTCTCTTTTTCTTCTCTCATTCTTGTCTCGTTTGTGACACGCTTGACGCCAACACGCCTAATACTACTCCGCATTGTTTTCGTTTGTCACATACGTGTCGCGTTTGCAATTCCGAATTTGAACATTCGCGTCGTCATATCCCGGCTGCGCCGATTCATCACAGATCGTGACCTCTATCAAGATAGACATCCTATAAAGCCGTACTCGTCTTATCCGCGTGAACGCGCCTAACCCTGGCTCTGTTCGCACCTCCGCGTATTCAATCTGGCGGCCACTCTTCTGACTAATTACGTTTCTTGGGACCTCCTAGGTATGGAGGGTGCGTCTCCGTTTTGGTATTCTGCTGCGCTGCATCCTTAAATTTATTATCCACTTGCCTTCTACAGCCAAGGACTCGCTATTTTCCATCGACAGCCCTCCCGGATTTCGTAGCCGCGCCAAGCTTCCCCACCTTAGCCTTGACTCCTCGTCTAAATACGGCATTGGTGAAGATATAGCTCTGGTGACCGAAGACTCAGCATCTTCGCCTAGTGCTTCTATGTCCCCTACGACGCCTGGGGATGTGCCACTTTCGGCCCTGACGGATTCTCAGCCGGACTCTCCGACTAAGGATGATGAGAAAAAGCAGACTGCGACTGAACCTCGATCTGCTACGGCGACCTCTTCCTCTTCGAAGAGTAGGACCGGGGAGCCCCGAGAGAAGCGCAAGAGATCGCGCGTTACCCCCGAACAGCTTACGCATCTCGAACGCTTTTTCGCAGCGGACAGGAGTCCGACAGCAGCGCGCCGTAAGGAGATCTCAGAGCTCTTGGGCATGCAAGAGCGGCAAACGCAGATTTGGTTCCAGAATAGGTGAGTGCATCCGCAGTCTCGAACGTCGTTGTCATGGATATTGATTACGTTTTTTCACCTTGCCGAAACTAGACGCGCAAAGGCGAAGCTTTTGGACGGCAAAAAGTCTAGATACCTTGGGAATGAATGGTCCGACACTCCGCCCGACACCCCGCCGCAGCTTAGCGCCGGATTCGAGGCCGACCTACACGGTCTTATACACGAAGATCATCGTAAGTCTGAAGATAGATATATGAACGCATTTTCCTGATTCTTTAATTTCTTCAGCGATCTCTATAATCCCTTGTACCGATCTATCCATCGGTTCGTGGAGACGTATTGCTACCGGAAAACATGATCTTGTCGCATACGTTTGCGAGGCCAAACGCTGCTTGACCTGGTTCATCCACTCCGCGGGATACGGATTTAAAATGGAGATACCTTTTGAAATTATCACGCATACGGAATTTCGCAATGCGTCCCCTGGAGAGGGACTTACGTCTTTCCATCTTTCTCAGCCTCCAAACTTTTACCTCGAACACATCGCGTCACCTCGCTCAGCTGGTGGACTTGGTGGCGGAATCGTAAAGATGTGGAAGAAATGCTCCGACTGGACGGAAGGGACGCAGGCTTCACAAATCCTGCGTCACGACCTCGTCGGTTCTGCCGTACAGCTTGCACATGTCTTGAGTGACCTTCGGGAATATCGTCAACGGTCTAGTATATCTCTTTTGAGCCCATCGGCTTACAGTTCAAGCGACATGCTCGGCACACCAACATCTGCATCGCCTACAACGATGCAGATTCCCCAGCCCCCTTTCGCAAGCCTGCAGAGCAATGCTTTCTCTCAAAGGCCGTCTTTCATGGGCCATTCACGGAAGCGATCGAACTCCGGGCCGCCTGCTCTCACGCGAATGGCTCCCTCTTCATACATAGAGACTACTACGTCGGCAAGCCCGGTGGCCGAGTCTGTTACGTCCCACCCGTACTCAGCAGGGTATACATCAACTTCGTTCAACCGGCCATCTCAGCTGCCTTCATACCCGTACGGACAGCGAGTAATCTCTGACTACATGCCGGGTTCGATGCATACGTCGTTCCAACAGACTATCCATGAGCAGAGCATACCTGATTATAGCAGCATTCCCATCTCTCATGGTGCATCTCAGCGGCCCTTTTCTTCCGGCCCTACGACGACGCAATTTTTCCCGACCGGCGAGCGGAATACGTCACCTCTGCAAGCTGGACTCCGGCAGAGTTCTACTATTCAGTCTCCACATGGATTGTCACCATCCCCTCCTCTTATTTCTCAGCCTTACGGCACGGATCCATCGATGGGCTTACAAGGCTTATCCTACATGGGTCCAGGCGAGTCCCAAGGTCAGGGATCTCGTAGTAGCCCGAGTCACGATCAAAACTCGCTTGCGGGTCGTTTTGGGACTGCGTCCTCTTCCTCAGATATCCTCTCACCGCCGCCACCAATGTGAATGGTGGAATTTTCAGCTCGAGGAGCGGTTCAAGATCCGAAGAAGTCGGCTCTATTTCCTCATTGTGCACACACTTACATCATCAATTCCTTATCGTGCGCGCATATCCGTATACCCTCAGTTACCTGTTGGTCTCTTGTTTTGCTCTCTTTGTTGTCCTCGTGGTTCCGTCGTTCAGAGCAACGGTCTCGGCTTTTTTCTCGCCTTCTGTCTTGTGATATACAGCTCCCCCCCTTTTTTTCTCGTTGTTCACTTGTCTAATCTCTGTCTCACGCCGCAATTGGTCGTCAGAATCGATCGCTCCTTTGATACCAATATGTGTTGATCACCACTCCTGTAGCCAACAGTTCTCTTGTTTTTCTCGTAGTATACCTGGTCCTATTGTTTCGACATGCGAAACACACTGAAATAAAGTCGAATACAGCTTAAACAACCGCTTGCTTCCCCGCGAATATGTTAATCTTTAGAGTCGGTCACCGCTAATTGCGATCAAAATATAAGTTCTAAATATTGTACCCAGGATGCTGAAAGAGGTATGGTCCAGAAGGCGTTGCCACGCTAACGAGGTGCGCCCAGGGCGCTTCTCTCATGACCGACACGCTTCACATGTACGCTAATCGATCGACAGTAATACATATAAAATA
Organism: Sanghuangporus weigelae; assembly: GCA_033182465.1. NCBI lineage: Eukaryota > Fungi > Basidiomycota > Agaricomycetes > Hymenochaetales > Hymenochaetaceae > Sanghuangporus > Sanghuangporus weigelae. The sequence continues at coordinate 1,871,070 of CP137324.1, forward strand.
TACGGAGCCTGTCTGATGGTGCCTCGATCCCCATCCGCGAGTAGGCGGCTCCATTATATAGATTAACAAAAAGTATTTATGACGCTAAAACTATCGTATATAAACATGATTTTATTTTACATATTCATCCCGTCTCCACCACCTCCTTCAGCTTTCCACGCCAGTACTCCAGCAGACACGAGTCGAGGGTGATGATGGCATCTCGGCGAGAAAGACACGATAGAAGGGAAATTGTGCCAAACATAGAGATAATCGTCGCATTACTAGCGACTCTTCTCCTTCTTTGAGGAATTTTTAGCCGGTCCCACCGCATCGGACGGACTTTGGAGGCACAAGATGCAAGAGGCGTAAAAGCGACCGCCTCTTCCTTGCATGCAGACGAGCTAGGTGTTGGCATGTGATATATTTAGGATACGGAGCAGGCGCTTTGAGAAAAGGAAGCTCCTGGATCGGAAAGTCATTAGTGCCGAGACCGGAGCTTTGAGGCAACGAGTATTCCAAGTGCTCGAGAAAGTCGGAAGCGATCTTGCATTACACAGTACTGACTTGCATCAGGGTGAGATGAATTCTCCGAACAATACATCCGTGTACTTCATAGGGTCATCCGAACAACGATGGATATGCGACACAGCGAGAAGGGCACCGAAACGTGGAAAAGATACGGTCCGTGCAGGCGGTGCCGCTGATTGAAATGAAATACCGTACGTTTGTTTGTTTGACAAATCGGATGCAGGATGATCGTCGTTCTGCGAAAGGAACCGAGCATTTTGAACTGTAGTGTAGTGGTGAGAACTAGGGATTGCGGGGAAGTCCAGATAAGGCACATGAAACCTGGCGTGAACATCTTATTTTCGCCAGTCGAACAACGACGATCGAAGCTCTCGACATGGTGATTTCGGTGATGTCGCTTGGAAACAAGATCCACTTTTATTTTGGACTTCGCAATAAATGAATGGCTCGGGCGTCCTAACGCGTTGGACAAGTGAGTAACAAATAACAGTTAGCAGATGTCCGTGGCAGGAGGAATACGTGAACTAGTCAATTGGCATTTCTTGATCGTCTTCCGTATCTCTTTGAAGAGCTCCCTGATCATGAAGTCCGATATCTAGTGCGCGCACGAGCTGGTTGGTTCTCGCCATAACTGCTTGGCTCATCTCTTTGTGGATGACTTTGCCTGCATCGCACGCGAGTCTGAAAATTTCCTCGAAGCGGTCCGCATGGAGGCGAGTTTCGAGAGTCACAAGGGTGACCTTGCCAGTGCGAGGCATGACGGCTGTTGTCAAATATGGCACATCATTCTCCTCGAGCGCCGTCAGATCGAGAAGCGGGTGCGTTGAGTGAACTCCAGCAGAAACAGCAGAAACATAGTCGAATAAGGATATCCCAGCCGTGATGAGAGCGAGCGTTGTCGCGTTGATAGATGCGCTCAAAAGCCCTCCGTCTTGTTGTAGCACTTGAATAAATATATCTATCTGTGATCGTGGATACAGATGAACCTGGATGACTGGTTCGAATGTTGATTTGATGGCTGCGGCGAATTCCAAGATGCGCCTGGACAGAACACGATGCGAACATCAGACGAGCGGATACTGAACAACAAGCCTAAATGGCAGCTGACCTATCATTTCTAGATCTTTTTCTTCGTTCACTACTGCTGAACGGGGCGATGCTGAGTTCAACATTGATGATAGCGCGATTGTGTATCGTCTGGGACCTATTTTTTGCTTCCCTCGGACCAAGGACAGATACGAGAACTTGAGTCAGACCATGCGAGACCATAGCGCATCCATCCGCTTGGCCACGAACAGAAAGGTCGATGTTGAAGTCACGTAGTTCGTGTTGTCTTCGTCCGTCAGATCGATAGCCTCCATCATTGAGAATCTCAACTCGGGACGTCTAACGACTGTTGTAAGACAAAAAAGTGCACATAAAAAGAATAAAAACTGATTCACCATGGTGGGCCGAGGATAAGAGCTTGTGAAGAAAGTCAGGAAAAGAAAATTCGCGTTTGTCGCGTCGGTCAGACGCGTGATGCGATGCGCGCCTTATACGCGAACCGCGACTATGAACTCAAAGGACGCTCATCCAAAGGAGACCGAATCTACACACAATCTCACAAATGCTGCTCTCAAATCAGCATCGTCGCTGATGGGCCTACAGTTGCTGTCAAGGCTGGTCACATTTGCACTCAACCAAGCTCTAGTGCGACTAGCTTCTCCTGATGTCTATGGAACTGTATCAATTCAACTCGAGCTTCTGCTCAACACTATTCTTTTCCTCAGTAGAGAAGGGTTTAGGAATACTCTGCTAAGAGCCAACATGGAGAGAAAGGGGCAAAGAGGAGACTCCCTGCTCGTATCTAACATAGCACTATTGCCAGTCTACTTCGGGATTTTCATATCCACCGTCACGTCGACTGCTTATATTTATACAGCATCGGAAGCAACAATCCAGCAGCCTTTCTTCAAACTCAGCGTTCTTCTTTACACACTGGCTGCGTTCATGGAACTACTTAGTGAGCCAATGCACATAAAGTATGTGGATGATATAATTAGAAAACAAGCAATATTCTGAGAAAACATCAGATCTGTGCAGGCGCTGAATTCTGCAGTACGAATCAGAGCCGAGGGTAGCGCCGTCGTCGTCAAAAGCATCGTAACGGTCGCGGTCCTTGCCTTTGATACCTCGTATGAAGGTCCAGGAAGCCTTGGGCTGATAGCGTTTGCGCTTGGCCAGCTATCATATTCAGTAACATTGCTTCTCGGATACCTTCCTGAGTACGGGAAATCAATATCGTTAATCCTCCGTCCGTCAAGGAACAACAGGCATGAAAGGTATTTTCCCACTCTTCTTGACAACGGGCCATTCACTCAGTGGACAATTCAGTTCGGTAGGGGGATCAATGCTGACATGTTTAACATTGAAGCTCCGGTCCTTCTTCGACGAAAATTTACTCGAAGTTTCGTTGGCGATGACCGCACAAGGCTTCGTCAAGCACATACTGACGGAGGGAGACAAAGTAGCTTTTCAAATCTCGGCACTCCGCTTTTGCTGATAACTCGACTGCTCTCTTCCAGCTAATTATATCCCATATCAGTCCTCTCAAGGATCAAGGTGGTTATGCTGTAGCGAATAACTACGGTAAGCTCTTCGCCTCTTTGAGACTCTTTACTGTTGTCTTCGTGAAGCTGAGCCAGTAACTCCACTCAGGAGCTCTAATTGCACGCATCTTCTTTCAACCCATTGAAGAGACCTCCCGGCTATTCTTCTCGAAGACCTTACCTTCCAAAGCCAATGGCGGCCTAGATGCCGGTGCACTCCAGTCTTCGCTCACCCGGCTGGGATCTTTGCTACTTTTCTACGCTCACTTCAGCCTTTTCTTGCTGACATTAGCACCGCCATACTTGACGGTGGTGTTGTCAGTGTTGCTTCCGCCCAGGTAAGTAGGTTCGCGTGGAACTCGATCTCAGATCGTCGGATAAAGCACTTCTAAGTTAGGTACCTGACCACGAGTGCACCAGCCGTGCTATCAGCTTGGGTGTGGTACATACCTGTGCTGGCCGTGAATGGCATCCTCGAGGCCTTTGTATCAAGTGTTGCATCATCAAATGACCTGGCCAGACAGTCTAAGTACGTTATCGGAGTTTTCGTAGACTCTACTTCTTCCTATTCATGTTCGCCCCACAGGTGGATGGCTGGAGCTTCCGCGGTGTACATTACACTTACCGTGGCTCTGTATAGTTTCGGGGGACTGGGCGATACGGCCGTTGTATATGCGAACATTGCAAATTTGGGTGCTCGGATTCTTTACTGCGTCGAGTTCATCTCAGCTTTGGTCCATAAACATACAACTGCCGAGCACAGGATCAAAATGTTATCCTGGAAGGATGTCGTGCCCCCGATTTCGGTTATGTTACCGTTTGCTTTCGCAGGACTCGTCACGCGTCTAAGTGCCCGACTTTTCAAAGTAGAGGCCATTGCACGGTCCGTGGGACGAGGAGTACTCAGATCACGTCCATGCATTCTTCATCTCGGCGTCGGAGCATCATGTGGACTTGCCCTGCTTGCTGTGTGGTAGGCTGTTCCCTATCAACGGAATCTGAGTCAACTCAGTCAGCTGATTGGTCTTCAACAGCTATTTCTTTGAGAGAGAGCGAGTACAGCAACTTAAATCCTTACTTCCATTCCGGTCCCGGAGGAAGGAAGAGTAGACCTGCGGGTTCAATTTCTGTAATCAAACCCTCTCCTCTACTCCTACAATTCTTTGTTTGCATGTCCGTCTTAAGCCCTGTACCTTGCAGCATATTATATCCATTTTATAACTTGACATGTTAAATGGTCATGGCAAATTCCGAAAAAAAAAGAAGAAATGTAAAATGATAAACTTTAGAGGTGATCGACGCGACTGACTCAGGCTTCTGCTTCCCGCCGCCATAATCTTTATTTCCTTCAAAAAGTACAAAACCTATGGGCGCAAATGAGTCTCGGAATAATGCTCCACAAGAGCAGGAAGGTCCAGAAGACTATTACGCATTGCTCGAAGTGAGCGAAGACGCTACGGCGGACGAGATCAAGCGATCTTTCAGGAGACTCGCACTCAAGCACCATCCGGACAAGAATGCTGGCGACGTTGAGGCGGCAACTAAGCGATTTGCTACGATTCAGCAGGCGTACGAGGTACGCATTTTCTGCTTAATACACCGATGCTTCCCGAAGAACTCACTGACACCAGGCAACGCACACTCTGCGATAGGTCCTGAGTGATGAACAAGTGAGTTCCACATGGCACTCTCGAAATACCAATCATTAATCGTGATCTAGGAACGGGCATGGTATGACTCGCATCGCGCTTCACTCGTACCCGAGCCTGATGCTGAAACCGTCTTTGAGGAAGTCCGCCGCGGCGGTGGCAGCGGACGACCAGGTGATCGGGGACTCACCGTAAAGCATTTAACGCCTTTCTTCAATCCGTCAAGTTGGACTGGGTTCGGTGACAGTGATAGTGTATGCTTGAGCTTGCTATCGACTTGATATCTAAGGCTTACGATTGACTCTTGTTCTAGGGCTTCTTTACACTCTACCGAAACCTCTTCAATCGTCTTGCCTCTGACGAATGTGCCATTACATCTCATGCTCCATCTGACTATCCTTCATTCGGAGATTCTACATGGACATGGAACGGACCCACTGGACGCGGAGATACAGTTCCCAAAGCGGGTGCACGATACTTCTACAACTTCTGGCTCGGATTCGCTACCGCAAAGGATTTCGTCTGGGCGGAGCAGTGGAACCTTAATGAGGCTCCCGATCGACAGATCCGACGCCATATGGAACGCGACAACAAGAAGGCGCGTGAAACGGCCCGTAAAGAATACAATGACACTGTCAGGGTATGTACATGATTCTGCTATAGAAGTATCATTAATTGCAATCAGTTTAATTATTCTCTATAGCAACTGGTGAAATTTATTCGCAAGCGTGACCCGAGATACAAAGTGCATCTCGCCCAACAAGCCGCTGTCACCGCGGCCAAGGCCTCAACGCCGCGAGGTGGCTCCGGAACTTCCACACCCTCCTCATCCAAGCCCAAACCTACCGTTTCAGCATTCGTCCCGCAGGCCTGGCAGGATGTGAACCCTCTTGCAAACGCGCCAGACGTAGGGGAAGAATGGGCTGCAGCGGAAGGTGCTCGCTCGCGCAAGACAACTGCGGCCGGTGAAGATGGCTCGGGCTCCGAGGAAGGGGAAGAAGTCTATGAATGCGTTGCGTGTCGGAAGACATTCCGAAGTGAGGCTGCGTGGGATAGCCATGCACGAAGTAAAAAACACCTGAAGGAGATGGAGCTTCTTCGTGCGGTAATGCTAGCAGAAGAAGAGGAGCTTGGACTTGCGCAGTCCGATAACGACGCTGAAAGGGAAGGCCAAGACCTTGATGAACGCAGTGTTTCTGCCGGCGTGATTACCGCAGAGAACGAAACGGAGGAACCGCCGCGAAGTCCAAGTGCTAGTCAGACGGGCAACGATGCAAATGAAACATTTCCCAAGCCTTCTGCCCCCCAAGTCGATCGCGAATCGGACATCGAATCAGAACCAGAAATTGTCTCAAAATCCAAACGGAAGAAAGGCAAGAAAGGCGCAAAACAGTTTCTCCCGTTACATCCTTATCTAGACGTACACATCGACTCGGAAGAACAAGACGTAGACCAGGAGCCCGACGGAGAGCCAGATGGACCGGCACGAGCCGACGCAAGATCTGAGCTATCGAAGAAAGAAAAGCGCCGTGCTCGAGAAGCTGCGAAGAAGGCCAGAGCGGAGACCGAGGCAGCGAGCGTGCCTGGTGAGCAGGTACGTTGCTCCATCATACCATGAAAATTAGACACTTACAAGGGCCATCGACAGGTATGCAATGTATGCGGAGCTACGTTCCCCTCGCGTACAAAGCTCTTCGAACACATTAACAAGACTGGGCATGCACTAGCTGCTTCAGCCGTACCATCATCAAATCGCGGAGTGCCCCAAAAGGGGGCGGGCGTTGGGACTGCGAAAGGCAAGAAACGATAAAGAAATACTCTATACCTTTACGAGTAGACGGCAATCATACTTGACAACGCACCGAGTCACCTCGTCCGTACCGACCGCAAATTGCCCGCTAGGAAGCTGTCCGATTATGTGATGTTCAAGCCGTGCAACGGTGCTTTATGCCTGCAACTCAAGAATTCGAGTGACCTGCAAGTGACTGGTCAATCGGCAGTGTCTACTTTATGACCACGTTGTGCAAGCTCTTTGACGCAACATTGTAATGGTAATAAGATCCTCTCTAACTAGGCGACTTTTCGACATATCGTGTGATATCAAGCGCCCGACTCCGGATGCAATTTGGAATGCAATAAAGAAGGTGTTCCTCTTTATTTCGGTTTATTTGTGTGAGCCGATTTGACGAAATAGTTCATCTGTTTTCATGAGAATATGTGTCCGCGGGTCAATACCAAATTTTCAAAAGCATAGCAACGTAGCAGGACTCTGCTCTCAGCTTGAGCAGTTGAGTCGAGAATGTGAATTGACGCGATATGCGATTAAGGGAATGTGCAGGATGCAATTACGGGGACAGATGCGGATATCTATGCAAAATTATGCTATGGGTAAGATTAATTATCAAAGGTTCCCTCGATACGCTCTCGTGCGAGACGAGCAGAGTACGTCCTGCTGACAATGTTGACTAGCGGCGGCAAAAATGTGATTGTGAGCACCTGCACTTGTCACAAGAAATAGTGAGGAGTACGAACAAGCTTCCATGTACCTATCCATACACCTCGAAAGACATGTCTAAATTCCAGTTGTTTGTCAGTACACCGAAACATTGATTCACATTCTGAAATGGGAGTACACGTGCCTCTTCTGAGCTGGACAACGATGTGCTCGGTTTCGTTATGCATTTTGCGAAGCACTTCTCGTTTATTTTCTACAAGAGGATTGTAAGCTCTTCGGTCTGGCTCGAAAGGCACCAGCAAAACGCACGTTGATGAGTTCTTGAGCACCGCTCAAGGCGAGCTCATTCCGAACTTGCGTCATGAACTTTTCTTTACGCGCTTGCATGTCTGCAATGACATTAGCTGTGTACTTGCAGAACAATACGAGACGAGACAATGACACGTACCAGGATTCGCAGGAGTGCCCGGTGAAGGACCAGAGGTAGACCCAAAGAGAGACGACATATTTTCAAGATTTCTGATAGTACCAACAGACACTTCGATGGCGTTCGTTGCACAGGAGCTGCTCGACACACCTCGTTACACAGAAAGACACGGAGTCGATGTTCCGTCTGCACGTGATCATGCCAGCGTCGATCAGCGTCGATCTTCAAGACTACCACTACACTTCACTTCGTCCACCAACACGGATGGCCGACGCCCGTTCCCTTTTGCGCGCAAAGCGCCAAGAGTCCGAGGCGCGTATCAACCACCCATACGCCTCGTACACCTCAACAGGGCAGCTCCGATGCTCGGCATGCGGAACATCCATAAAGACTGCAGCGATGTGGGAAGGGCACATCGGAAGCAAGGCACATCGAATTGCTGTAAGGAACATGAGGACTTTGGAGGAGACGGAAAGAGCGAAGGAAATGAAGAAGCTCGGGAAGAGGAAGGCAGAGGCTGGTGACGAGATGGATGTCGACGATGCTCGTGCGCCGGAGAATGGGACGAATATTGTGAAGAAGAGGAAGACGAGCGTTGAACCTGCCGGAGTGCGGCCGGGCCCACAAGCGGGCGCATTACCAGCCAACTTCTTCTCAGATCCATCGCAGGCACCCGTCCTCTCAACACTAGACGAAGAAGACGAAGAAAGACAAGCTGTCGCGCCCGAACCACCGGCAAAGGACCAACCAAAATCACAGATCGATCTCGAATGGGAGCAATTCCAAGCATCGTTACTGGCTCCAACTGCTGTAGAAGAGGAACAAGAAGACGACCGTCGGGCGGCGTTCGAGCGCGCAACTGTCGCCGTAGAACCAGAGCTGGTCGCTACCAACGCGAACGGATTCCCAGAAGGGGTCACAGGAGATGCGAACGGTGCTGAACTAGAAGAGAAGAAGGAGGAGACGGAGGAAGAAAAGCGGCTACGGAAGCAGCAGGAAGACCGCGAGCTGATCATGGACCGAATATTAGAAGAGGTACGTTCGCAACTCGGTCCATAAGAAATATGTTAATTTTGCATCTTCAGGAACGAGCACAAGAAGAAGCAGATGAACGCGTCGGGCGACTGAAAGCGCGCGTTGAGGCGCTCAAGAAAGCACGGGAAACAAGACGAAAAACGCCAAAGACATAGCTTTCGATTATCTTGTAATAGTATACATACATTAGCAACGTCGATACCATCAAGCATTCTCCTCCTCCTTCTCCTCATTTGGCCCATCCGACTCGTTTTTCTTCAACCAGCCAGTCCAATCGAGTCCATTTTTGTGCACCATCATAAGACCCATGACCACAGGGAGGTACCACAGACATGTATAAAACAATTTCCGCGCAGCTTTCTCGCTATTCCCGCCTACACGCCAGAATGTATATGCATGTCGGACGCAAATGAGATTAGGCACCAAACTCGTCAATGCAAAGCCCCATCCTACAAGCCCACTCAACGGGAACAATACACTGCAAAGTGGGACCATCAAGATCGCATGTCGGAGCGCGACGGCAGCATTTCGAGAGGGAGAGATGACGCTCAGCATGCGGTAGCCGGCTTTAGCGTACGACTCGCGCACAAGGAACGCGAGGGAGTTGAAGTGCGGGAATTGCCAGCTGTAGAGGAACATGAACAGTGCTAAAAGTGCGAGCGGGTTGTCCGCGAGTGCCGGCGGAAGAGGCATAGATGTAAAGGGCAAGAATAGTTGTATAGGATAGTCTGTTGAGGGGAGAATATGTCCTCCACAGGCCGTCCAGCCCATCACGGGCGGTATCCCGCCAACGACGGCGCCAACCCACGTATTCGCGATGCTCCTTCGTTTAAGATACGTGTAAGCACCCGCGTAAAGCGCGATGTTCGCTGCGCCTAAGATCGCCGTTGTCGGGTTTACACAAGTCCATAAAAGCGCTGGACCCGTTATCCCCGTTACAATCGCGAAAGTCATTGCATGGGCAGGCGAAATGGCATGTCGCACGAGCGGTCGGTTCCTCGTCCTCGCCATCTGGGCATCAAACGGTACTTCCTGGAGCTCGTTCAACGAGTTCGCAGAAGCACTACACAAGGCCGTCCCGAGGGCTGTAGAGAGCAGGACGGGCACTGTAGTAGGCAAAGGCGAGAGCGCGACGGAGGACATGGCTGTTAGGACAATCAACACCGATAATCGGGATTTTGACAGTTGCGAATAGATAGAGAGTAGCCTAGGGAGTGTTAATGGCGGTGTTGGTTTGTAGGGCACTTCGGAGACAGAAGGCGGGTAAGAGGAGGACTGGAGCGCGAGGCTGCTGAAGACCGTCTCGGACGGCGAGGGTGACCGCGCAACGGCAGCAGCCGCAGCTACGGCCTGAGCTTGGATAGCGACATCTCGTCGAGGCGTTTGTATTCGTCGTCGAGCAATATGCGACCATTGATCATTCCGCCAGAAGTACGAGGTGAACGCGGCAGAGGCGGTCGACGAGCTACGTCGCGATGGCAAACTCGATAATCTTGAGGAATGCGCAAAGCATTGTATTCGAAGGACGCCTCGGATTAGAGCGGGCATCCTTACATGCCTGGAAATTGTTTCATGAATTTTTCTCGATTTTTATGAAACATTTTTCACGACGCACCTTGACGTTCCTCGCCGACTTTCCAATGGTCCCGACGCGCGAACACCCGCGGGTTCTAGTCGTGAGAAAATGAGAATAATGAGATTATAATATACAAAATTGTTGTTCACATTTAACTTTCACCATGACCTCTAACAATTCATCCCTCGCACTCTCGTCATTGTCAGACTATAGGCGATATGGCCGCCAAATGATCATAGATGGACTGGGTCTTCCTGGTGTGCACCGACATTGAGCAATGAATACAACTTTCTGAACTATCCAGCCCAAGTCAAATTACAAAACTCCTCTGTGCTCGTCGTAGGCGCAGGAGGCCTTGGTTGTCCTGCGCTGCAATACCTATGCTCTGCTGGAGTCGGTGCGTTTCTGCTTGGCACGAGCTCCTGATGAGATGTGTCTCATGCGTACAATCAGTCCGCATCGGTATTGTTGACCACGACATCGTCGAGCTATCCAATCTACAAAGACAGGTCCTTCATTCTGAAGAGACGCTTGGTATGCCCAAAGTAGAATCCGCAGCTCAGGCTCTCAAAAAGTACATCTCTGCTTTTCGTTTCTTGAAACCCTTGTCCTTATGCAATTATTTTTATCTCAGATTGAACAGCACCGTACGCACAGATACATACAAAGAAGCTCTCAATCCCTCCAATGCAGAGCATATCCTCTCAAAATACAATGTGATCCTTGACTGCACGGACAACGCGCCCGTTCGGTACCTCCTCTCGGACACATGTGTGCGTCTCGGGCTACCGCTTGTCAGCGGCGCAGCCCAGCGCTTCGATGGCCAACTCTGCGTATACAACCTTCCTTTCGAGATTAATGGAACAAAAGAGAGAGGCCCGTGCTATAGATGCCTCTTTCCAACTCCACCTGCGCCGGAGATGGCGGGGAGTTGCGAGGAGACCGGCATCTTGGGAGCCGTTACTGGCGTCATTGGCTCCCTACAGGCGCTTGAGGCGATCAAAGTTATATGCGGTCTTCATGGTATATGACTCTTCCTTATCTCGCCTTCTTGTTACTTATTGTTGATCTGTGACACACTATGCAGACCGTAAGCCTTCTTTGCTGATCTACTCCGCCCTTGCTTCTCCTCCCTTCCGAAATGTCAAACTTCGCTCACGAAGGAAGAATTGTCCTGCTTGCGGTGAAGAGGGCGAGCGAATCGGAAAGATATCTGAGCTCGATTATGTCGCCTTCTGCGGTGGACCTAGACCAGACTGGATTGAGCGCGGACTAGTTACGGATGGCGCACGAAGACGGATAAGTGCAAAGGTATGTCTGAATCGATGTGCAAACTTGCCAAACTTTCTGACGACTATTACACTCGTGCCGAATAATAGGAACTGAGCGAACGATTAAGAAATGATAATAACTCGGTACGATTAGTAGACGTGCGGAGTCTCGTAGAGTTTGGCATTTGTCATCTCCCTAGTTCCCAGAGTAAGCATTAGGTTTTTGAATACACGCACGAATTTCAGCAGCTTACTGTGATGCTTGCGTAGATATACCGCTATCGGAGCTCGTAGCCTCGCCTTTACTTACTTCAAAAGCCGAACCCGTATCAAATCAATCAGCCGACAAGAAACCTCTCACAGTCTTCGTCTGTCGACTGGGCAACGATTCCCAAATTGCCGCAGATGCATTCAAAGACAACAGCGATGCCGAAGTCGCAGATCTTATCGGAGGTCTAAGGAGTTGGGCCGCGGATGTTGATCCAGGCTTTCCTGTCTACTGAACCCTTTCAATACATTTTCTGACTCTTTGAATGCGCAGAGTTAAACTTTTTAGAAGAGAACGATGCGATTTTTACGATTCAACGGGAAGGTCATGCGCATGATACAGTTACAAATGCAGAGACTGAATGACAAGTAGAGGGGCCACGAAAACATTCGACGGTATAGCAGCAATAAAATCCAATGAAAGAAGTTGATGATGGAAGAGGGAGTCCTGTTACCTGTAGACCTGCAGCTTGGGTTGAGAGAAATTCGACACTACTCCTTGTTGGATAATCTGAAAAAGACCAGATGCGATACTTGTTGGGCTATCTAGGGCTTGATCGTCGACTGGTAGGTTCAGATTCTTTAGTAGCGACAGTCGCCTGGAGAATCTGCGTCGGAGGCGAGTCCAAGAACCTTCGCGGCGCAGTGTACCACTGGGCGTGCTATCAATCTCGTCATCTTCTAGAGATTGGCAAAGCAGGCTTTTCATCTGTCCTTCCATCATATGGCTCGAATCTTCCGAGCTCGAGGACGCCGTGTCGACACTGAAAGTCAAATCAACCTCGGAGAAAGATGCGCTTATGTCCACGCAAGAGATTGACCGGGCAATCTCGTTAGTCGATCGCCTCTTCTTGAGTCCAGAAGATTTATCAGCGGCAGCTGCGAAGGTCTTTTTACGGAGAGAGTCAAGCCAAGACAACTTCGGGGTCTCACCAGTAGCTACGAGGTCGATAATCTCTTGCTCAGAATGGACAGTCGGGAAATCGCTTGCTGTAGAATCGTTTTCACCAGCTCGGACGTAGTCCTCCAGATGACAGAGCCCTTCAGTAAACGTAACACAACTCGACAGTCCGCCAGAGTCAAATCGCATGCCTTGGCTAGCAAGCATGTTCCTCTTCTGCGTTCGTAGCGATGGTCTTCTTGTCTTCCGGCTCGGTTGGTCAGCCGAGTCAGCTGTGGTCGAAGTAGCGTCGAGGGCAACATTTGTTATCTCCTCAGAGTTTTCCGGGGCACTACCAGTCGCCAGCATAGGTGGTCGTTCGCGCAGCCCAAGGCGAGCTTTATCCAATTCTTCTTCCAGTTCTATCCTCTGGAACATAGCCAGCCCTCTCTCATCCTTCACGTAAAGGCTCTCCGCGCAATTAAGTCTAAAACTTCCCGTAGCACAACCCTGCCGTGCAAGTGCCAAACGCGCACCACTTGTTAAGCCTTGACTTGGCGGTTGCAGTGTGAGATCTCCCAGAGTACCTCTAGCCCCACGCCAGCGACGGATACCGACAGGACCGGCTGAGAGACGTGCAGGTGTAGGGTCCGTTGGGCTAATTATCCGAATAATGGGAGTGAGCATACTCGAAGATAGGGTCGGACTCCGTAGAGACGAAAAAAATGATGTGAGAGACACGGATGCACGCATGGCTGCTTAGAGCAAATAGATAGTGTCGTGTAATTAGAGGGGTTGTTGAGCTGGAGAGCATTCAAGCAAGTGAGAAGTGTCAGCCATGGATCTAATCCCTGATTCCAGAATAGGAAGGTAGAACCCAATTTGGTAGGCCTTCTTGGAAGGACCGATAACGGGCCGGCGACGGCCGGGTAAATAAAAAGCACTTTTCATAGGTACAGGCATTTACCGGTCCTTTAAACAGTACCCTTCCTTTGAACACCCTACATTTACTCACTCAAACCTCCAATTTGCAACTTGAAATTTTTATCATAGGTGGACAGAATACACATGAGTCATGCTGCGAAATTTCAGCAAATTACTGTGACCCGTTAAATACAGAGAAATTATTTACTGCTGAATTTCAGTGAAACTCAATGAGAAACAATGAATCAGATGCATTTTGCTATTCATTCATGTTTTGAGCATGACTCAAAAGCAGATATATTAGTACTCCACTACTGTTAGTACATGCAGCCTAGTTTGTGTGGCGAAAGAGCTATCCAATGAATTAATATAAGGCATACAATAAAGGTGACTTGAAAAGCGTGACAGGCAGACTTATCAACATTATTATGTAATCGGGCGGTTCTCATCTCGCGAATACATGCACTAGCATGACACTTATGTCACAAGGTGTTCAAAGGAGTTAATTTCGTGACATTTACCCTACTTTTTTCACACGCACAATTTGATTTTTCCTGCACATTTTACAGCTCAAAAAAATTTCAGCATATAGCCTCCATAGCAGACTACTCAGATATGCAATTAGATTTTTTTTTAAATGTTTGTGGTGTTGTGTACGAGTGGATCTGTATTGGGTGTTCAAAGGACCGGTAAATGCCTGTATATATATTTAGTAGCCCCTTCGACTCTGACTCGTTTTCCACGGTGAACTCTATATTATAACTTCAAAAGCGGGAAATATCGATATACATATCGGACATACTCACTCAGAACATGCCGAGGAAGATCTTTGGACCACCTGCGGAAGCTCTTGCCTCTCTTTCTCCAGAGCAGATCGCTTTTCTTCAATCACTTCCAAAAGCAGAGCTCCATGCGCATCTAAACGGGTGTATTCCTCTACCCTGCCTGCAAGAACTCGCAAAGTCGTATGTTCCAGAAGGCGGTAGTACACCCTCGAGCGTGATTGAAGAGGGTATCGATAAACTACGCAACGGCGTGACCCTGAAGAAGATCGATGACTTCTTCGGGCTCTTCACAGCAATATACGCCTTGACTTCGACGCGCGATAATCTCGCACTTGCTACGCATGCAGTCCTCAGCGACTTCCTCCATGGACCCGATAGACAATGCACTTACCTAGAACTAAGAAGCACTCCGCGCGCAACGCCCCATATGAATCGGATGCAATATGTGGAGACCGTCCTCGATGAAGTTGAAAAGTTTCCCGAAAACGAAGCTGCATATATACTTTCTATAGATCGAAAGATGCATCCGGACATTGCGGCGGAATGTATTTCGATTGCGATTGCCTTCAAAGAGCTCGGACGACGTATTGTCGGTGTAGATCTCTGCGGTGACCCAATGGTAAGTAGAGGATCCGCGATCAGGTGTATCACATATTTATGGGTTCTTTTCAGGCAGGGGACGTGAATCTGTTCTCCGAATTCTTCCAAAGGGCCAGGGCCGTTGGCCTCGGAATGACACTGCATGTAGCCGAGGTGATCGTTTAGCATTAATTCTCCATCTGCTCACTCAAGCCACGTCCTTTTTCAGACGGAGTCAAATACTCCAGAGGAAACCTTGCAACTACTATCATTGAAACCAGATCGGCTCGGACACGCTACATATTTAAACGAAGAAGCGAAGAAGTTCGTCTTCGATAATAAAATTGCGATCGAAATATGCTTGACTTCGAATATCCTGTAAGCCTTCTGAAGCGTATCAATTGTTTATCTATTTCCTCTCGAGAAGCTGATCTTCTCTAACGATTCTAGGAGCAAGACCGTAAAGAGCCTGGAAGATCATCACGTAAATCACCACTTCAGCCTCAATCATCCCGTTGCGATCTGTGTGAGTAGATTTTCGCTCTGTTTCAAGGTGCTAGTATCAATTATTTCGCAGACGGATGATACCCTACCTTTCCGAAATTCCCTCCTCGGAGAATACGCAATGCTTCTGGCAGAGAAGCCAAATGGCCTTGGTCTGAAAGAGGAAGATGTACGGACCATTGCCAAGATGAGTCTGCATAATACATTCGTTGCGCTGAAGAGATAAATTCAATAGATTATGTATCCTGATATTGAGCTTCGTGATGAAGTATGCGAGCATGCGAGCCGTTGTTTACCTTTCGATATACCGTTACCGCAGAGGACTACAGAAGCAATACTGAAAATTTGAGAATGATCTGCGATTGTGCTATAGCGCAGGCTTTCCTTTCAATGTATAATAATAGACTCTCACTAGGGGGAGTGCAGTGGAAAGGTTGCTAATGTAAGAATTATCTTGTTGCGACTGGTCTCTTACCTCGGTGTACACAACAGTTTTTGCATTGTGCATCAGATGGTCGGTTCATCAGGTGTGGCAGGGTGCGCCAACACATGTTTAATGGATGAACACAGCATTTGCTGTGCCCGAAACGTTCAGTCAGTGCTACATTAAACATCTTATCCTAATCAATCTATCTGTTTCGTCCCTTGATACTCGCAGTGAAAGACGTAGACTTGGGTGCCGGGTGAGATCGCATACATGAGCATATCATAGCTTACCGAGCGAAATCCACGAATCCACAACATCAAGAGAGAAAGGCGTGGGCAATGCAGAGTTGAGACTATAAAGTAGCTCTATTACAGTAATCATTGACAAGGATTTGCTGACTATCGGGGGAGTGGCGGGCGCATCGGCGCCAAAGTGTACCAAGTCTGCTTGGTCCGCTTCCGTTCTATAAGTAAAGGATGACGCAGTTAAGCAGAATCATCGGAATGTTTTCCGACGTCCAGCATGTTCACCAAAGCTACCATACTTATCTTGACAGGAGTCGCACTTCTCCGTGGCATGTAGCCTCTTGCTATGCTCCTGACGCATGGAGCTTGACGATACACCCTAAATTCAAGAAGTCTTCGCCCAGGCGACCACTATGAGCATCTAACCTGACGACGCGGGTCTCGTAGAAGGCCTTCAAGGCGAGATTCTGGCACTGGAAAACTGGGGATGTCTTATGCGGCCTCCGACAAGATTTCTGGAGTACCCATCACTGGTAAGCTCAACTATAAAAAGCAGATATACTGATGCATCTGCCCCTCACACTATTTGCCAATCAGCAACGGGTGTGAAAGGTCCAACATATCTGTCGGAAATAGCCGCAAGGAGCATGATGGCGTCGATGGGAATGGAATTTGAGGCTGTTCGTGAATGCAGGCTGGGCGCTCAGAACGTCAGATTCTGTACTGTCGTAATCAGCGGCGTTGGTGGAGGTAGCCAGACGGCAGCGATTGATGTTGCGTCTGCCACGCCCACATTCGCAACCAGTTACTGTATATAGATCTCGGCCAGAATTCCGCGCCGGCTCTGCTTGTGCCTTACTTGAGCGCAAATTCTCGATTTTCTTGTGACTTTTAAATACTGATGTATAAGGATCGGAACTTCATGTTCATAGTGGTCTCATGAACCGTCATGCTTTATCTCCTTTGCGCGGGGCGAGTGGACACTTCATGTCTAATGAGGTCCTGTTCCCTAGTCTGTTATATTGAATAAGTTGTCAATAGGTCCGATGCTGTGCGACCGAGTTTTGATTTGATTTGGATCGAACATTCGTCGGGAGACCACAGGGAAGTTAACTGAGATAAATCTTCAGCGCTCTGTCTAGACTTGTAACCACCTTAAAGGCAGGAAGAGGCTAACCGACACTCCAGCTTTGATATATGTACCACAATCAATGTGGATGTGCAACAGTTGCGGAACAGTGTGGGACAAACCGTAAAGACTCAGGTACCGACAATACAGATCCTCTCGAATCGCGCGGGCTATGCGCGAATGTCCCTGCCAAGGCATTTACGCGCCTTTTTTAATTTACTTTAGGCAGCGCCAGCCCGTAAGCGAAATGATCCATCATGTAGAGGGCAGCCCTGCGCCTCTACGGCCTCCTCATGCTCCCCATATAAGGGATTGATGCCAAAGTGAAAACAAGTCCCAACTTGCCCTCTTTCTACTCAAGACCTTGCAGTAAATACCCCTGTTGCATTTTCGACATCCACTATGCTCATTAAACTGCCCGTACTCGCCTTGACTGGCTTTGGATTCCTTCAAGGTGCGGAAAAGATCGATCGCATTTATCGTTGAAGACCCATCATTGATTTCATTGTCCAGGCGTCTTTACCCAGCACACAACGACTTTGAACATATTCCCTGGCGACGCGGACGCGGTTGAAAACCTTCAGGGCAAAGTCCTGGGCACCGGATCAGACGGCACCACATACGCTGTCTCTGGTGTCGTCTCCGGCATCTCCGTCACTGGTACGTGTCGAAGTATTTTGAAAGAATTTCGCGGGATGCTTACTTACCCACTTCCCCTTTCGTCAGCCACGCTTGTCGAAGCCTCGACGTACTTGTCAGAAATTCTCGTCATCGAAACTGAGGGAGCAACAGCTCTTGTCGCCCAAGCATGCGGCTTGGACGAGAACGACTCTGGACTCTGCACTGTAGTTGCTAGCGGTGGCGCGGGAGGCATCGAGACTGCAGTGACGAGCGTTATTCCCTGGACATTCACACTCGCTCCTGTAGCTATCGAAGTTACAGGCAGCCCCGACGGCGATTCCAGTGCCAATTCAGCTGTGGCTCTTCCGCGATTTGCTGCATTCGTCGCTGCCGCACCTATTTTGGGATTTATCGCAACACTTTGGTGACGATTCAAACTGGAATGCAGATAATACGTGTTTTGGGCTTGTTTCCGAATTGGATGTCTCGTCTCTTTTAAAGTGTCCGTAAACGCAACATGAAATCGTCGTGATATACAGAACGCTTGCCTTCGAGGTATTTTTCTGCTCGCTGTCCGACATGTAGACTAATGAGTCTCCTTGTCTGATCTCGCGGGTATGCATTCTCATCATCTGTCAAATGCTACGTGTATGCCCAGACAGTATGGCTGAAGAGGCTGCCCAGGCCTCTGTGATGCGAATAATCTTCCATCTCTCTGACTTGCCAGTACGATGCATCTGTTAGCTCGGAGATAATCAACTATTCTTAGTAGGTGAAGGAAAAAAGGTTGTGAAGCGCGAAGAGAGCTCGTGACCGCGCTATGTCCACGTGACCGGCACCATTCTGCGACCATTCTCGTTCTTTTTTCCTTAAATTGCTGTCTGCCATGTGAGGTCGAGGAAGCGTCATTATCAGCACAGATACTGTTGTGATTTTTCCAAACAACTTGCTGTCACAACGCTTGGTCTTTACGGGCGCGAATTTTTAGAGTTATTCATCAGAAAATTTGATCTCGATGGTTCTCGCTTGCTATGAAGCCAGCTGCTTGCGAATGTAAAAGGATGAAGGCTGCTACACAACCACTGCTACCAGCTCCTCTAACCTAACTACCTCCTATTGTATATTAACCTGGGCTTCAATGTCTAAGCTCGTGGCTTTGACTACCGTCGACCGGACCTTAACTTTAGTAGAAGGTATGTTGGGCAATGAGACCACCAGACAAACACCGTAGGGAAAGACACTCTACAGGGTCACATGTTGAACACTGGCACAGACGGAACAACATACGATATTTTCCTATTATCCGAGTCAATCGACTCGTCTTATGTACCGTTGGTTGTAAGTATCTCCAGTCATCGTAATTTAAACGACTTGCAAGATAAATTTCACTAACGCTTGACCTAGATACTGTTGTCGAGGATGATGCTCGGTTTCCTGGCTCATGGCACCTCTAGGCTATCACTATGAACAACATGAAGAATGCAGCCTTGAATCCACTTTACTCGCGGAATGTTTCTGATCAACTTTACAACACCAATGAGTACGGCAGAACAACCTTTACTCTCAATTTCATTGGCAAGGCCTCCATTTCTTTTATACCGGTGGCTGCCTCAACAGAGGTGGCAACCCTTGCTACCACGGGTGCATCTCTGACATGGCCAGAATTTAGTCCTACTCATATTTCGTTCAGTGCCACTTCTCATGACTGTCGCTGTTTCATGCCCTCACTCCTATTTCTTGCCTTTGCACTGATCACCTGTACATTCCTTTTGTAGGATGATAGGATAGTGGATCTTGCAATGCAGTTAATCTTGCAAATAGAGCACTGCATGACCAGTCACAATATCCCATTTCCATGCTTAGTGAAGCTTGTGCCACAGACATCGAGACCGAAGAAGGCATCTTGATCGTCAAGATTCTTAGATGTATCCGTCAGTTATCAGACCAGCTTCCGGATGAGGCAGCGTTTCCTATAATATATTCAGACGTTAGTGGGCTTTTCTCGGCTCAATGCCTTGGTCTTCACTGTAATTTAGTGACTCATTGACGTCCAGACTAGCTGAAAACTTTTGACAACAATGTAAGGTATGCTTAAAGCTCAAGGGAGCTCATCTGTACATCAATATTTGGAGCGTTCTGAGATCTTCATTTCATGTTCTTTCTGGTTCTCCTGTACACAGAGCTCTCTATTTTCCAATATCAATGCGTTCTTTTTTTTTTCCCTGTCACCTGCACGGGCCGGAGCCGAACACGGTTACATAATTTCATCAGTGAAGGTGAGAAATTTTGAAAGCTTTGAGATTGAGCGTCTGTGTCATCGACTCACAAGTCCAAGTGCTCTTGCTTAACAACCGCCATCGTACACAACAATCACTTACAGCTCGCACAAAAATTAGCATCAATTATGGGTCGGCATTCACAATTTACATCATTATCCAGCTAGCCTTTGTTGACTTCTTGTATAGCTCCAAAAAAGGGACAGAAAATGTCGCTCAATGAGTTCCTGGAGGACAGAAGTAAATCCGGTTTATGTTGAAGACAGAGGCGTCTCATGCTGATTTCTTTGAAGCTCTGGGATCTTGGGCAGATGAAATGGACTCACTTCCGACCGCTCGTGAGTGTTACGCCACGCTGCTGCACAGGCATACATGAATTCAGTGCTAACGCGTAAATATAGCTGCCCCAAGGCTTGACGACTCGAGTGGAAGGGACTTCAGGGGAAGAGACGATTACTTGTCATCGAGGCGTAAGCTCATTCGCTTCATTCGTGCATTCACAACGTGGTCTCATGGTGTATTCTTGGTCTTGGTCTATAAGCTGATCGGGCTGCTTTCGCGCCCCGTGAAGACGTTCCTTTGCCCACAAACCCTCCTTTCACCGCATTTGTCGGAAACCTCGCGTTTGATCTGACTGAGGGCGATCTTGGCTCTTTTTTCGGCTCTGATGATGTGGTCC
Organism: Sanghuangporus weigelae; assembly: GCA_033182465.1. Classification (NCBI taxonomy): domain Eukaryota; kingdom Fungi; phylum Basidiomycota; class Agaricomycetes; order Hymenochaetales; family Hymenochaetaceae; genus Sanghuangporus; species Sanghuangporus weigelae. Next base: position 1,891,900 of record CP137324.1, read on the forward strand.
GTCTGTCTGAGCAACTTTCACAGCATGCTCTTCGTTATGATGCGTATCTTTCAGGTCAAAGGCGCTAAAATTATCCGCGATCGCGATGACAAACCAAAGGGATTTGGATACGTCGAGTTTCACACTGTTGAAGGCTTAAAGGAGGCCTTGGCTAAAAACGGGGCCGTGAGTAAAGCATGCTTGTCTCTATCATGCTACAGGCTCAGTAACATGACCTAAAGTCTTTCTCGCATCGTTCGATCCGAGTAAACATAGCTGATCCGCGTGAGTACCCCTATCTTCATCCTCTTCTGTTTTCTGAGACGATCAAATCAGCGAAAGAACGTCCTGGTTTTCACGGGCATGCAGAGGATGACAAATTTGCCGGGTCGTGGCGTCGAGACGGCCCGCTTCCTGACCTCGATCGCCGCGAGACCAGCACGCGCCGACGATATGAAGGTCTTGGATCTGAGAATCGTGACTCGGCACCGGACAACAGCAACAATTGGCGATCTAGTCGACCTCCGCCTCGTATCCCCAATGATTTAGAGGCACCACCTGTCCGAAGGCGGGGCTCTGGTTTCTCCACGCCTACACACGAGGGCGAGGCAGGTCCAGCCGATACCGAAGAGAAATGGGCTATCGGCTCCAGATTCAAGCCGAGCCAGCATTCTGAAGAGAGATCTGGTGGCCGATTTGGTTCTATGAGAGGACGAGGTGATATGGGACCTCCCCCGTCCGCAGCCGATGAAGTTTCGTCTTGGAGAAAACCTGGACTTGCTGGTAGCAGCCCTTCTCGTATGTTCCGAAACTCTACTTCTGGCGTTTGCTTGTTGTCTGACTCTCATCGTTATACAGCAAGTAACTCAGTTCCTCCTACACCTCAGCTGGCTCGTCGCAAACTCGAGCTTCTACCTCGATCGACGAGTGGCTCTTCCCACCCAACTCCTGTTTCTTCTCCCCAATCCACTGGATTCTCCTCTAGCAAGCCCAATCCATTCGGCTCTGCGAAGTAAGTCTTACAATCTTCCGTCTTATGAAGGTTCCTTTGGTTGATTGTTGTCTCAACCAGACCTGTTGATGTATCAGCTCGCGAAGCAGCAGCGGTGGAAAAGATCGAGAAGGAGCAAGAAGAGATCAGAGAGCGCGTCGCTCATCAGCAACATCAGCATCAACAGCATCCACAGCACTCGATGTCCCGACAGAGCTCACGACAGCCGCGTGGACGTCCTGGAAGCGGGCGTGGAGAGATTGGCGCGCGTTCGCCCTCTTCAAAGCCCGGTGCAATTGCGGATGAAAAATCTCCTGGTTCGCCGCGTGCGTCGAATTTGTCCTCCCCTGGAGGTACCCCTGCTCCTTCTTCGACGTCTCCGAACATTGCAGCTGTGGCGACTATTCGTCCCTCGTTCAGCTTCGCAAGCGCCGCAGCGGGCAAGAAAGATGCAGCTCCTCAGTCCGCTGAGGATAAATCTGATGAAAATGCCGATGCAGAAAAACCTGCAGACGCAGACGCAGACGCAGACGCAGACGCAGTAGCAGACAAATTAGCCGAAGTAAACGTGTAAGGAAACAATAACGACCTTCCCCTTATTTATGATTTCGGTTGAAGATTGTATGCAAGTAACGCACTACAATACGATACGACAGGACACGAAATACATCCAGCCCCTCCCCCAAAGCTGTTTATGCAATTTTATTCTCAACAACACATACGTATCGTCGACGTATCTCCGATTATTCTTTCGCTCTTGTTTGAATGCTTTCTTCCTTCATGGTGCTTTTCAGTTTTATGTTTCTGGAGCAGTTTCTCGGCACTTACCTACATCTTGTGTATGTACGGATTTCTCTCGCTCGGGACTATGGTCCTCAAAATACTGATACTATTCCTCTGCTCAATATTGGTATTGCCTGACGGCCGAACATGTTTATATGGGTATTGCCTCGTCGGCACATAAAAAGAACTATTGCTTCGCATCCAGTCTTAACAACGGCAGACCTCGTTGAAGTGGGAATACCAGTACTATCTAGTTCTTCCGCCTGGAATGCAACTCAGGATCAATGTACTTCATCCGTCCCCGACCTATAACGAAACCATGCAAAGATCAGCTCAATCCACCTAAAAGGAGGAAAGTATAAAGAATAAGCCAACTTACCCTTGAACCTCACACCCGCCCCGGCTTCCCTCCTCGCCTGCTCCGCTTCATACCGTTTCTTGATCTCGGCGAGCTCACGACGGCGAGCTTCCTCGATCCGCTCGCGCTCCTCGCGCTCCAGCCGCGCGTCGTACTCTTCTTCTGTTTCTTGCCGGGGGATGCCCGTATGTCCGTTGCTCAGCGCTCGTTCATAACTGGCGGACCGAGAGCGGGACGACGAGGGGGAACGACGCCTGTGGCTTTTGCGTTTCTTATGTTTCTTCTTCTCTTCCTTTTTGTCCTTGCGGTGCTTCTTTTTCGTACTGCTGCTGCGACGTTTGTGGTCCGCTTCGCTATCGGATCGCTCAGATCTAGATTCCGCCGTGGGCGACCGTGGGCGGGAGCGAGATATAGATCTGACGGGCGAGTGAGAGTGCGATACAGAGCGGGAGCGCGAAGACGAATGAAGCCGTCGTTTCCTCCTCTTCCTCCCTCTCTTCTCCTCACTCTCACTCTCCTCACTTCCCCTCTCCTTGCTCTCCTTCCCCATATCAGCACCAGCAGCCGCAGCCGACGCAGGCCGCTTGACCAACTGCAGCTCCCCGCAGTTGATGATCTCCACCGGCACGATGGGTCTATCCTTCTCATCCGTCGGGACGTTCGCGATTTGCTTGAGCACGACATCGTCGAACCCACGTATGACGCGCCCGAAGACGACGTGCTTGCCTGTCAGGTGCGGACAGGGACGGAGGGTGATGAAGAATTGGGAGTTGTTTGTGTTGGGGCCTTTGTTGGCCATGCAGAGTAGCCTGGGATGAGCATGTTGTGAGTAATGTGTCCACTATGTGAAAAAAATGGATCCGAGTAAATGAAAGCGTGTTTTGGACGCTTGCAGGACGCGTAGACGATCTTTTCTGGAATGCTTCGCCTAAGCGATTTCCGCAATCTCCGAGCCTGACTGAACGAACAAAAGGCCACTCACCCCGGCTGGTCAACAGGACGAGAAAGGTCCTCATCTGCAAATGGACTACCATAAATTGACTCTCCACCGGTTCCGTTGCCCTTTGTGAAGTCGCCGCCCTGGACCATGAAGTCCTGTATGACGCGGTGCATTTTGCTATGCTTGTAGTATAGGGGCATATGAGACTTTGGAGACACGCCGCGTTCGCCTGTGCATAGTGCTCTGAAACTAATCCAAAGAGAATGAGAAGTATGGAGGAGATGAATAGAATTGAATTGAGTGCTGACTTCTCAGTGGTTTTTGGTGCGGATACGCTGTACAATTCGAACACAACTCTGAAAATGTAGTATATTAGAACAACGTAGGATATAATTTATATGGCCATACCTTCCAACTGAAGCGCCGTCGACTGCAAAGTCGAGGAATACACGGGGATTCACCATTTTATTTTATTTTATATATTGAGTGTGACTGAAGGGAGTGAAGTAAAGAGCGTGATTAGCCGAGATTATTATTCTTATTTTCTACTTCCACTGAGTCTAATCCGAGCTGGCGATCGGATTCGACCATCCTAGTCCCAGGCACTCCCTATCCAGGAAAACACACTTTGGTTCGTCTCTTTCTCTCTCTCAAACCACCAAGTACCACTCATCTCACCGCTCTTTCCTGCATGCGCGAATTCAATGCAGTCGTCCTGGGTGGTACATCTCTTCATACTCACTCTCTCCTTTCACTCGCTAACTACTAACCTACAGCGGGAGGTGTTGGTAAATCAGCTCTCACTTGTCGTTTCGTAAAAGACGTATTCGTCGACGGCTATGACCCAACTATCGAGGGTATGTTCTTCCCCTCTTAGCCTCTTTCCCAAAAACATAATGCTACAACGCCTTCAGAGGAGTACAGCCGGGAACTCCTCGTCGACGGCGAATGGACAAAAGTTTGTCGCATCCTATGCGCGTTTCAAACGTGTTACATGTACTCATCTGTGTGCTCTCTCAGCTCGAAGTCCTCGATACAGCTGGCGCAGAACAGTTCACCGCGTTCAACGAAATGTACATCAAGGTGCGCAGAGCGACCGTCATTTTAGTGCATATGCACAGCGCACCGGACCTTTGTTCACTTGTCGTTCCTATCAGTCCGGAATGGCCTTCATCCTGGTGTTCAGGTGAGTAGCCGACAATCCTTCCGGCCCCTTTTCCTTGCCTTGTTTAAACCCTTTTCGGCATCAGTTTAACACAGCGCGCGACTCTTCGAGAGGTAGATAACCTCCGGCAGCAGATATATCGAATCAAAGGACCCAATTCGGTGTGTGGTTTTCTCTTTCATTCATTTGCGCTGTTCGCGGGTTCATTAATGAATATGTCTTATTGTCTTTTGTCTTCTGCACTGCCCGAACGATTTTAGAAAGTACCCATAGTTGTGGTGGGTACAAAGTCGGACTTGACTGCAGAGCGAGATGTGGACAAGGAGATCATCGCAGCGACCGCGCAACGGTGGGGGCTGCCCTTTTACGAGACATCAGCAAAAAGGAACTGGCACGTTAACGACGTGTTCGAGGACCTCGTACGTCAGTTGCGCGAGCGCTACCCGGCGAGCCCCAAACGCAAAAAACGCGGCGAGCGGTGTATAATTATGTGATCGCACAATTGTCTTGTCCGTTGGCCCTCAACCTTTCCTCTCCTATCGTTGGGTCAGATTGATATCACTATCACTATCAGCTTCGCAAATGGGCGAGGCGCACGGACCATATTCAGATTCAAACCCTGATTCTTCCGTTCTTTCAGTTATCACGTTCTCTCGGATTTCGCATTTTGGGCCACACTGTCGTTTCTCGTTTTCTGCTTATCTTCATCCTCATTACATTCGTTTTTCAGTTTTCTATCACCATGTATAGGCAATCTTCATCCCTCTGCTTTCATGCTATCCGTTCCTTGCTTTCAATCTAGTCTTTCCTCGTCCCCTACCCCCATTCCCGTCTGTTTTTTTTTCACCTCACCACATTCGGAATGCTATTGCTATAGTCCTGGACTCCTGTTTTCCTTGATTCGTTGATCTTGCTTTCTTGTAGCTCTTCATCAGTGATCATCTACATATCTACATCTGCATTGTAAAAGACATATTCTTTTAACCGCCTCTATACTCACATCTATACCCAAGACGTTCTAGCTTATTTTCCAAGTAATCTTTTTGAGGATTTATCAGTCTAATTTTGCGTACTTTACTTTTCTTCTTAAATAAGGGATATAACTATAAATTAAATTGACGTGGTAATTTATTTCCAAATCTGTGTGGTATTTGTAAGTGTTTGGCTGCGACGTGATTTTTTTTCTCACCTTCGTTTTTCTTCACGACTTCTTCATCAACCACCGCTTGCTCGTGCGGTATCCATAGACTTTAGATTTACTCGACCCTTTTTTCTGTCGTTCTTTAGTTTCGTATAGACTATAGAATGGTGAGCAGTTTTATTTTTTTGCCTTGTGGTCGGTACTAACTCGCTTGTTGTGCAGTCTTATCGTGGAGGCAACTCGTACAGTGGCGGCGGTAGCTTCGGTGGAGGTTATGGCGGAGGCGGCTATGGCGACACTGCAAGCTTCGGCGGCGGAAGCTACGGTAGCGACAAGATGAGCGGCCTCGGTGGCAGCCTCAAAACCATCGACTGGAATGCTCAGCGCCTCGAGAAGTTCGAGAAAAATTTCTATAACGAGCATGAAAACGTCAGGGCCCGAAGCGATCGCGAGATCGAGGAGTTCAGGAGGGTCAAGGAGATGAAGGTGAGCATTTTTTCCTCTTAGTCTTCTGGTGGATGCTGATGTAGCGTAGGTATCTGGACGTGGCATTCCTCGCCCCGTATCGACCTTCGAAGAGGCTGGCTTCCCCGAGTACCTCCTCAAGACCATCTATGCTCAAGGTTTCAAGGAGCCTTCTCCTATCCAATGCCAAGCTTGGCCCATGGCTCTGAGCGGACGCGATGTCGTCGCCATCGCACAGACCGGTTCTGGCAAGACCATCTCCTTTGCCCTGCCTGCCATGCTCCACATCAATGCGTAAGCCCTCATAATGCTTTTTGACTAATCACAGTGAAATGAACCGACCTTTCTCATCTCTCGGCCTTTCTAGGCAACCTCTCCTTGCGCCTGGTGATGGGCCTGTTGCACTTGTGCTTGCGCCGACGCGTGAGCTGGCTGTCCAGATTCAGCAGGAATGTTCCAAGTTCGGCGCTAGCTCCCGAATTCGTAATACTGCCATTTACGGTGGTGCGCCGAAGGGTCCGCAGATTCGTGACTTGCAGCGCGGTGTTGAGATTGTCATTGCGACGCCTGGCCGTCTGATCGATATGCTTGAGACGGGCAAGACTAATTTGCGCCGTATCACGTATCTCGTTATGGATGAGGCTGATCGTATGCTTGATATGGGTTTCGAGCCTCAAATTCGCAAGATTGTCTCGCAGATTCGTCCGGACAGACAGACGCTAATGTTTAGCGCGACCTGGCCGAAGGACGTGCAGAAACTCGCTAATGTATGTTTGAAGTCCTCCCTCTGTGTTTCCTTTGTCTGATGTGTATTCTTAGGACTTCCTCCATGACATGATTCAAGTGAACATCGGCTCGATGGAGCTGACGGCTAACCACAACATCGCTCAGATTGTCGAGATCTGCACGGACTTTGAGAAGCGCACAAAGCTTATTAAGCACCTTGACTACATCAGCACGCAGAACGCGAAGGTTCTCATTTTCGTTGGCACGAAGCGCGTTGCGGACGACATTACAAAATATCTCCGTCAGGACGGTTGGCCTGCGCTTGCAATCCACGGAGATAAGGAACAGTGCGTATCCGTGTCAATTTATGGCTGTCAATTCATTGTTTCTGACTTTTCTTCTAGACGCGAGCGTGACTGGGTACTCGGTGAATTCAAAGGCGGTCGGTCTCCTATCTTGATTGCTACCGACGTGGCATCCAGAGGTCTTGGTATGTATTTTCTTTCTATGCGCTCTGTCAGCGTCAGGCGGATTGCTGCCACCATGTGCACCTTGACGGGGCGTCGGGCGATAAGACTGATGCTTGGCTGGCGGGCTTCTTGTCGGCCCAGCTTGTCCGTCATGATCATGATGCGGTACGTATCCGGGACAGGATCCAGGCAAGCAACAAGGACAACTCTCAGGCACTGGTGCTACTGTCAAGCGAGGGGATAAATACGTCTGTTCTACCGATGAAACATTCTGAGCAGTAACTTGTTCATGATGTTTGCCGGTTGACTGGTTACGGACTATACCATATCCTCTCAAGTGGCCCTTCGACTTCTGGTGTGTGTCGCCTGGGACTGTTGTCACTGCTTGTCAAAAGTATCTTGGCTCGGACCGCGGACTAGACTGTACTGGGACGGACTATCATATGGGTTTAGAGCTGTGCTGACTCAACCGAGTGAACGAGAGCATTATTACATGGACAATGGACAGTGGACTTTGTCTCTATGTAGGTGCCCTGGGTTGAGTAGCTAGCTGGTAGTAGTCCGTCTAGTCGTCTGGTCATTCTGTGCATCGATCTATTTATGGTGTGGGTGGCGTGTGCAGCAGACTGCTTGTGCTGGGAGCACAACCGTGTTTGTGTTGTTGACCAATTTTGTTGCTTTACCTCCTTATTCTCCATCTGTTCTACCTGCATTTTTGGAACTTGATCTGGAAATGGGATCGAACCTCAAATAGACGTCAAGGATGTCGGATATGTGATTGTACGTATTGTTTCTCGATCTGGCTTTCTCTCATCTTCGTTGCATCGACTGATTTGGGATAATTTCTATTGCCGCAGAATTACGACTTCCCGAACAACTGCGAGGACTACATTCACCGCATCGGTCGTACAGGGGTGAGTAACGACTTTGGATCTATTTCTTGTGGAGATAGAGGAATTATTAATTTATTTATAGCGTGCGGGCCAGACGGGCACATCGTACACGTTCTTCACGACGGAGAATGCGAAATCCGCGCGTGAATTGCTGACGATATTGAGGGAAGCAAAAGCGGACATTCCTCCGCAGCTTGAAGAGATGGCGCGTGTTTCCGGTGGAGGCGGCGGTCGTGGTAAGGACCCATTTCATTTCATTCGTATATGAATTTCGTGTTGCTGATAAACGTCTGTGTATGTTTAGGACGTTATGGAGGCGGACGTGGCGGTGGAGGAGGCGGTAGGGGTGGCCGCGGGTTCGGCGGTGGTGGAAGAGGAGGAGGAGGCGGAGCTGGCGACTCTGGATGGGGAGGTCGGGGAGGCGGAGACCGGTGGTAAAGTTGATTTTGCCGTCGTTTTCTTTAACTGGCGCACTCTCCCTGTTCTGCCCTTTCGATCTCTCGTATTCTGTGTTCTGGCTTGTGTATAGAGAGGCTGTCATACGTTCAATACCTGATCTAATTCTACAGCCGTATTGGAGTCGCACGGTCTCCACATCGTGTGTGTGTCCCTCCTCGAGCGTGAACTTGATGCATTATGTTTCAATATGTTCTCTTGAATGATGTTGTACGTACGTAGATCATATAGTCTTTCGCTAAAAAACTACCTCGCCTATCAATGCGCACCTTGCACTAGGCACAGTGAGAAACAAAAGCATAAGAGGTTTAGAACTGTTTGATGGTTTCTCAGGGGGTGAAGTTGTAACTTCTAACATGTTTCGCGAAGTCCCTATTTCCGGGAAAAAAACACACAATGACTTTCGACTTTCTCATGGATGAGCGGAAATGTTCTGGTTGTGATTGGATTGGTGTAGAGAGAGAGAGAGAGGGTTAGATGTACTTACGTTCCGTGCGAGCTCAAGCTCCTGACAATGAATTGTGGGAGAGCAATACCTGAGATGAGAAGGGCATCAAGAGGACTTTGGGCTTTGATCGAAAACAGTACGTACTAGTGTTCAGGCCGGTCTTGACGAAAAACCAAAGGGGCGGGGGAGACAGAGCGATATACGCGAGCAGACTAAAAATTTGATGAAAAGCAAGGTGAGCCCCCGCCAGACACAATTGGGAGAGTCGGTAAAAGGACTCAGTCAGACTCATCATGCCAAGCGGGGGTGACTACGCCGCCAGCGAGTTTATAATCAAAGTATGCGTCCTTTATGCACAGCACAGCAAGGCGCCGTCGCGCCGGCCTTTCCCATGCCATCATCCACATCATCGCTAGGTATGCCACTGGCCGCCCGGGTATGCGAGTGAGTGGAGTGTGAGTATATAAGAGCGCTTCGCCCGTGTGTGCGTTTCGTCATTTCATTTCGTTGCGTAGGGACACAGGGCGGGTGCTGAAGAGCTACGGCCGTACACGTCCTTCGTAGGCCTCGTCCACGCCGACAACGCCTTCTTGGCCCTCTTGCGACGTAACTTTCGGGTGCTGTTGTTGTTGAGTCGGAAATAACGTTCGGCGCGGGAAGAAAAGAAGGCAGACAAGAGCATTACATTACACAGTGAGTGCCGTCGTTGTTGTCTATTGACGCCGTCGTCTCTATCTACCTGTCCTCATTTATATATTATGCATATACCTTCTTACCTACGGCTGCATTTCTCAGGTCTTGCTCTTGCGTTTGCACCTAGGCGATCCGACGACCCGAGTTGACAGAGATCATATCCCCAAAGGCGATTTGTTTTGCTTGTCTGATCACCACATACATAGCCCCTTTTGCCTGTCCACCCGGACTCCGAGCGACGGGCAGCAGAACAGACAGCGGAAACCTCCTTTTGCGAACGAACGGTGTGACAACGCGGTCGGCTGCGGGTTGGATTTGAATTTTCTTGACTTTCTGGGGCTTCGCGTTATCCGCATTCGACACGAGTGTTGTTGTTGTTGACGACTCAGGGCCGAAGTTTAATCCCGAAGGTTCAAATACATCACTCCATCGGTCGTTGGTTGAACTTTCGTTCGTTCGCATCGCATCGTTCGTTAGTTACTTTGTGCGTTGGCAGTGGACTTGGACTTGGCTTGACATTGCGACAACAGAGGACAAGCTTCACGTCCTCACGCGCATACATCGCATACACGCACACGATCACACGGACTCACACACACTCACGGCCAGCCTCAGCTCATCCGTCCCCTGCTCGATCGTGTTCCATAGAATACATTCACTAACACACGCGAGACGGAACGGTTCCGACTCCGTCATATCACATACACATACGCCACATTTATTCAAGGACTCTTCTTCGCCACGTCAACAAAACTCTCTTTTATTTCGCGCATATAGGGAGGCCATAGACCCTTGTGGCGAGCTAAACTGCTTTTACACGGAATCCAGCTCAGGTGAGCACATCATCAGTTGGGTGGATATATCTCTGAGTACTAGTACTTATCCCCACTCATTCACTCCGTCTCCTCCTTTTCTTTTCGACAGGTCGCCCCTCTGGAGTTCGTGTGCTCTCTCTCTTTCTCGACGCGTGCAGATAGAGAACGATGCTCACTCTCCTCTGTACCGCGCCGAACTCGTCGGTCGGCTCGCCCATCGAGGGCACCAACACCAACTCTTTCTCTTTCTCCCGCGTGCCGCCTCCGCCTCCCCTTTCCAGTGGCGCATGCTCCTCCTTTGCAGCAGCAGGGCCTAGCTCGAGCCCAACAACGCCGACCAGGAAGCTCAGCCTGCGTCGCCCGTCCATCCGAAAGCGCATACAGTCACTATCGCGCGCATCCGGAGCCTCCCTCGACAAGGCCACTTCAACCCTAAGCAACGCCGCGAGCAAATCGGCCTTCTCTTTCTTCCGCCACGCGTCTCAGGGGTCAAACTCCAGCTCCGGATCGTCTTCCTTATCGTCTTCTGCCGGTAATACGTCTACATCTACGTCTGGCTCTGCTCCTGGACGTACAACCGGCTCGGGCTCTGCGCATACCCGTGGCGCTTCGACGTCTTCCTTCGCTAGCGGGAAGAGCAGCAAGAGCAGCAAGAGCTCTGGTGCAGGTTCCTCTGGACAAGGACGACGGCTCAACATTCTGAACATCAGCGCTCCCAGTGCGTTCAAGCACCAGTTCCACCTCGGTACGAATACGGTGAGTATCTGCTTGTGTTCTGTTCCTGAATCCCGTTATTACCGTGGATACTCGGAGTCTGTGCGGATATGTCTGTACCTGTGTCAGGCTAGTTTCCGCAGCGTTGGGACTTCCGTCGGTGTGTATATGTCACCATGACCTGCATCGACGGAAAAACACCTAGATTGCACTATGATAACGGCTTTTATTGTCTTCCGCAGTTGAACCTTGTTTCGTTATCCGGAATATCCTGTTCATTCTTGTCATGACGTGGCAATGTTTTTATTTCGAAATACGTTACTGACTTTGACTTGCTGCTGTTTTCTAGCGGACGAGTGACGGGCCGTGGGACGATATGCGGTGGCGCCAGGTTATTGAAATGCGTGAGACCGATCAGGATGTACGTAATCCCCGTTTCTTTCTTTCTTTGCTCACGTTCATGGGACGATCATTGACGGGCGGTTATGGGCGGGGACATTTCAATCTACAGGATACTCTGGTCATTGATGTCGTGCCTCCTACAGCGTCGACCGTTGTTGCGGAACTGCCGAGGAAGAGCACGAGCTCGGAGCGGAACAACGTCTCGTTCTCGCATACGCATTCGCGATCCCAGTCGCACACGGAACAACCGAGTGCATCACTGTCGAGCCCGAACCTTTTCCAAATCGCTACCTCTGTATCTGCGTCCAGCACATCCTCGTCCTCATCTCCAGCAAGTGCTAACACTTCAACACCAACACCATCCTCGTCAACAGATACACCGTCAGATGAATCTGCAGACAAGACAAACCGGCAAGCAAAACGCGCGAGTCTCGTAAAGCGAAAGCCCGTTCCGCCTCTCTACCCAGAAGAAATGGAACCTATGCCGACCGCTACCTCGAATCCGGCTAGGTCGTCCATCCCCGCTCAGGCCAAGTATGTCCTGATGCCTGATCCAGCCCCTGCTCAGTCGCACCAGGTACCAGAGACGGCGCCTGCCGGGAAGACGAGCTTCGAGGCGCGGGAGCCTGAAGTTTCGCGCGAAGTCGCGCAGAAGGAGACGCTTGCGAAGTTGGAGAGAGCAGCGACCGTTAAAGAAAAGTCAAAGAAAGAGTCAACTTCTACTCCGACGACCACGCCTGCTTTGACACAATCGCCAGTCCGAAATGCACCCGAGCACATATGCATCTTACATTCCGCCCCAGCACCAAAGCCACCTCCACGGAGACACACCCTTGCACACATGCAAGCTCGCACACTTGGGCGAGGGATGTGCGACGCTCCCTCTTTCCCCTCCATCCCTGCATCCGAAGTAATACCAACTACTTCGCAGGAAAAGGAGAAAGAGAGGAAGAAGAGCCGCGCGAGGCCCGTTCCTATCGTCGCGCCTTCTCCGGCTCCTGAGATTGTAGACGTTGAGACACCAGTAGTCGCGAGTGCTACTAGCCCAATCCTACCACCCGGTCTCCCGACAGTGACAGGAACTGGTGAAGAGAAAGACGAGAACCCCAAAGAAGTCCAAGAAGAACCTACAAAACGGAGCGAAGCTCTCCCGCCCATCGCAGATAACTCGCCCCGGCCAAGTTTATCAAGCCTCGCTTCATCCTCCGAGGGGAGCGAGACAGCGCGGAGCGCGAGCTCCTCCAGCTCTTCAAGCAGCGGAGACTTGGAGCTGGACTTGGAACCGCGCACGCCGACGGACGAGAGACGCGCCTCCGCCGGGTCGGCGTCGTCTATCAAGAGATTAACAGCCACGCCTAAAGGCAGAGACAGGAGTGTTAGGATCGTCGTTAGCGGAGATCCGTTGGGTGAAGATAGCGGTGATGAGTACGAAGATGGAGTGAATGTAGAGACGCCGAGGACGCTGAGACGCGCATCGAAGCGCCCGAACCCGCCTGCGCGACGCGTGGAGGCGAACGAGGAATCGGTGTATGTAACTGCAGATGAGGCGGAGGATATGTAATGACCCAATCACGTACGCCGACCTTTGCCGTTGACGCTTGTGAAAGAACAAGAAAAGGCATTACGAAGAAACAAAATGCCGACAACTATCTCGATGTATGAGAAACGGACTCTTGACGTGCACGAAAACAAAACAAAGCCGAATATTTCTTTCTTCTCTCATTTTCCCAAGCTTTCTTTACTTTTACCTCTCGGTCGATCTTTTTTTGTCCATATCTTCCTTCGTCTTGTACAGTAAAACCACACTTCTGTGCACCTCATACACACGCGCGGCCGTCATCTTCCTTTGGTTATGACAAACCAGATATCCATGATGTATCTCAACACGTATGTAGACGTACTGTGCGTTATCTAATTGTGATTCAATATACACACACTACATGTTTACGAGTCTTCTGCATTCTAAGAACGGATGGAAATGGTCAAGTTTAAAGCGGAGACACAGTTATAGGGCATTCCATGCTCCAGTCGAATCCGAATCCGAACATCGCACACTGTAAACTACAAAGCAAGTCCGATTGCTTACCACCCGAACATTAAGTGTTCAAACCTATCTATGTTAAGACTCGTGAAGAATCCAATCCATTACATCAGGAACCAAGCAAGATGGAATTTGAAACATAGATACTCAATAAAGATAACAATAAGATAACAAATAACAGCATAATGCACCAAGCATCCCCCAAAAACCTCATCGCACCGGATGTCGCTTGCGAGGATATCCCTTCGACCAGTTCTCGCCCACCGGGGAATTCAGGAAATCGAGTTTCGTCGAAAACTGACAACTGAAAACAGCCGTATTTCGTGGTCGCCAAAGTGTCTCGCGCATATCCTCAGGTATCCAAATCAGCAATTCGCCCCGTTCACCCCGCACCCAGTCGTCACCGGACAATCTCCAATTTGAGATTGCATGTTCCATGGAAGTATTGTGGTTGTAATGAACTACATCCGTATCTGCATTCTGCGACGTGGACGAACTTGACCTGGCACTCGCTGCCGGCAATCCGACGCCCAGAGCGGTGCTGACACTACTAATGTCCCAGACACGTATTGTATTATCGTCGGAACCCGATACGACACGATTCCCATCTTGCGAGAACATCACTGACAAGACGCCATCTGTATGCCCTTCAAGCGGTCTACATACAAGATAGCCGCTGTGGACATCCCATATGCGTACCTCACCATTCCAACAACCATGGACGACGAGTTTGCCATCTCGAGAAAACGCGACTGACTTGGCGCCCGGTGTGTATGGTTTGAGCTGTCGCGAGACAAACTCAGCGCTGTCGACATCCCAGATACGAAAAGTTTCGTCCCCAGAGCTCGATGCGATGTGTTTCCCGTCTGGATGGAACACAACTGACCAGACGGATTGTCCCTCGATCGGGCCTCGAGGGCCCAAGAGGAGCTTGCCGCTGTCAGCATCTCAGATACATATTGTCCCATCCCAGGAGCCAGACACAATATACCTGCCATCCAACGAGAATGCTACAGAATTGACGACTTTCGTATGTGCTCGGAGCGGACCCAAGAAAAGCTCGCCGCTCTCTGCATCCCAGATACGAAGAGTCTTATCATAGGAGCCTGAAACGATGCGTTTTCCGTCGGTAGAGATTGCAATTGACTTGACGGTGTCTGTGTGTCCCTCGAGCGGACCTAAGATGAACTCGCCACTGTCAGCGTCCCAAATGCGAATGGTCCTGTCACCAGAGCCCGAGAGGACGCGTTTGCCGTCTGGAGAGAACGACACCGACTCTACACTACTTGTGTGACCTTTGAAAGGACCAACGAGATGCTTGCCACTCTCTGCATCCCAGATACGAAGGGTCTTATCATAGGAGCCTGAGACGATGCGTTTCCCGTCAACGGAGAACGCGACTGAACTAACCACTTTTGTGTGCGCCTCGAATGCACCTGAAACAGCGTCGGTGCTGCCTACATCCCAAATGCGAATAGTGCCATCGTATGAATCGGAGATGACACGTTTACCGTCTGGAGTGAAAATAACTGACGTAATATCTAACCTGTGTTCTTTGAATGGACCCCAGTTGCACTGTCCACTGTCGACATCCCAGATGGCGATCGTACCATCAGAGCTACCGCAGACGACGCGTTTTCCATCAGGAGAGATTGCGACTGACAAGGCAGCGGATGAATGTGGTTTGAACGGTCCCATGACGAGCTCGCCTCTGTCATTCCAAACACTGATCGTCCCATCCCTCGAGCCTGTCACGACACGCTTCCCATCTGGCGAGACAGCATATGCCCAGCCATCAATCGGAGCCGAGACTCGTTGCCCGGTGCCGGCATCCCAAATGCCAATATTTCCATCTTCAGCACCTAAGATGAACTTCCCGTCCGACGTGACTTCGCGGAACTCGACATTGATATCGTCCTCAAATTGAACAGAGACGAGCTCACCGTTGCCGGAATCAAAGACGTAGACCTTCCTATCAGCAACTGAAATGACACGTTCGCCGTCTACAGAAAAGGCGACCGATATGTCCCGCCTTAAAGGGTCCAGAAACGGGCTGGCCGAGGTCGACATCCCAAACCCGGATCATTCCAGAGTAATGGCCTGAAACGATGCGTTTGCTGTCCGGAGAGAACGCGACGGACAAGACGTCGGAGTCTTCCTGAAAATTCAATATCTGCTCGCCGCTGAACGCACTCCAGACGCAAATCGTTTTATCGGCAGAACCAGATGCGACAAACCTTCCATCGGAGGAGACCGCCACCGAGCAGATGATGTTTGTGTGCCCTTTCAGGACCTTCATGCAACGCGCTGGGGTCCTTGTTCCCAGTCTATGTACTTCGACGCGTTTCTGAATAATGATCCGCAATTGACAATTCGCCTTTCCAAAGAGATACGGCAGACAGATATACGTGAGGAGCGCTTTGCGAGATTGGGAAAGCAAATATGCTAGCTAGCCTATACGCTTCCCAGAACAGAGAGGAGATCTCGTCGTCTATTGTCTGAAATAAGAGCAGAAAAGCAATGATGTGCATTGATAGAACTACTGACTGTTGACCACAGACTTGCATCGCACAGACCTTGAGCGGCGAGACGGTTGAACTGTTCGGTCAGACTGAGGACCTCGAACCAATGCAACAGGTGTTCTTTTTCAAACTTCTTCACACGATCCTTCAACTCGGTCGAAACACCCGATTTTGATAGCTCGCACAAATGGCCAGACCGGAATCGACATGCGTATCCCAGGTGGGGACGAATGTACTTCGCGACACGTGTCTGGAAATCCAGAATATCCTCGTTGCGGAGGAACGACGATTCAATTTTACAAATGTTGAAGGACAAGCTCTCCGCCATGACGTCGAAACACCGATCAGTCACGGCTTGCTTCTGCTTACTCTCGTCAATGTGCCAGGCTTTGCCTCCAGATCTCTTGGGCGACAACAAATAATCGGCGCAAGACGCATGGTGCAGTCGAACTGGTTTCCCGGCCTCGTATAAAACGACGGATCGAAGTCGCCTCAATATACGATCCACAGTGTCTTCCGCGAGTCCTAGGAACGCTGCGATGACGGCACCAGTCATAGCTTCCTTTCCGATCAAGATAAATCCCAGAATGGCGGTGCCTTCATCTTTCAATTCTGATTGCCAGGTTTCCGACCCTTCGAGAGCAGTCGCATAAAGACCGTCAAGACTGTACCCGCCGACTGACTGAACATCGTCCACAAGCTTTAGCAGGCTCCGTCTGGGATCAATAGTATCTTGCACCATTTTAACTGCAGTCGACGCCCAAATGAAGAGTCCGTCTGTAGCATCACAGAGAACTTGGAGTTTTTCCTCCAGATCCTGCACCTTCAGCATGTCTTCGTCGAGCGCGCTCTTCATCGTCTGTTGAATATAACGATTGACATCCTGTCTACTTTCCTTGGTATTGTGAACAAGTTCGATGTGCTGAATACCCGCATTTTGCCCTAGATCTTTCATGATGTCCCGTTCGGGACGACTAGTCACTAGAATACGAACCTTTGAAGGAAGCTCCTTGAAATCCGTCTTTAGCAACTGCAGTAATTCGCGACGTTGTTCCACATTGCCGCATTCGTCTAACGCATCCAGGATAACGACAATTGGTCCTTCCAGCGAATCAGAGATAGCATGAAGAGGTTCTAGAAGCAGCCTCTCAAACTGATTCTTGATCGTGGTACCGCATATCGTCTTGTTTGCCTCGAGGACCCTAAGGATGTTCTCCGACATGGATGGATGGAATAACGCTAGCTTGTACGCGATGGTGCGAATAACCGAACTCGGATTGCTCTTTTCCCGTTCGAAAAACATATAGGCAGGTGGACACCTCGCTCCACATTTGTCTGAAGCGGTCACCGCTATGGTACTTTTCCCGCATCCAGCAGCTCCGGTGAGCCAAAGCACATTCGGAGACGTCTCAGCGAAGAGGAATTCCATGATCGGATCCAAGTATTCCTGGCGCGTTCCATCAAGACATCGAGGTCGCTTCGATACACTGTTAGGATCTGACTTGGATGGCTCCAGTAACGCTTCCAACTGTTGTTGTATTCCTGTATCGCGACAGATCAACAAAATGAAGCACATAGTATGATCGGGACGTACTGATGTCAAGAACTTCTCTAGCCGTATTCAAGCCAATGACTGAGTCCAGCTCGTTTCTGAGATCGGCGAAGCGTGCTGAATAGTCACTGATCTTTCGACCATTATTCAATCTACTCATTCGACCTATAGTGAACGATTATCCTCTACACAAAGACAGCCGAGGAAAAGACCTGCCTGGGAAGCCATGCCTGGAGTATTCTTGCACAAAGCGAGAGCATTCAGCAGTCTCATTCAATAAATCCTTCAGTATAGACTTCAGCATCTTCGTCTTGTCGTCCAAGCTGCTCGCTTCTCTCGAGAAACTGAACACTGTTTTCATCTTGTCCACAAGATCAATCAGCTCCGAGTCGGTATGGAGCTGCTGAGATACAAGCTGCACGATACCGTCAAGTAATCCGACGTAGATGGAATACACAACGTTGGACATACCTTGAATAGAGCTGACGTCGCTTTCCATGACAGATGAAATAGAGGATGGATCTTGAAGAATCAGAAGATGTATCAGCATCTATCCAAACTCGTGAGAAACTGACTGACTTTCGCAACATCATCGATCATTTCAATTATCACTTCCGCCGCCTCGATAACAGTCCCAATAACCTCCATGGTGGAGTCTGTTCTATTTGTCAATGTTCGGATCCGTTCAGTGCTCTTCTCGGCTGTCTCGATCTCAATTTTTGCACGGTTCAGAGTATCCACATATTTCAGATGAAGGTAGATACTTCCTGTCGACGACTGCCGTTTGCGATTTGGTAGAAGACTTGTCGGTGCAGAAAAGACAACTCGGGCTAGTCGAGTACATCAATATCAAACTTCAGAATTGCCCCTGAGCTCACCATTATCCTCACCACAATCGACTAACAGCTCGTCGACATTTACCTCTGCCTGGCCGATGAGATGATCTGGACTGAACTTTCGTGATTCCTTGAGACGGATCTTGAAAACAGTAGACGCTTCGGACTGCGAACTACTCCGCACTGAGAAACCGAAAGGATGAACTGCAAGCAGCACTCACAACGTTACTGTGGCATTCCAGATGGGTTCTCCATCCCCGTCGAGAATCCCTGTTTGGCGGTTAGACTTGGCAAGCTTAACTTCCACATAAACTGCGGCATCCTTTGTATGACTCGAGGCTCTGTGGACACGGATGACTGCAAGAATGTCAATCAAGGTAAGACTCATGAATAAAGGGACGTTCGAACCTTGCAGTGCAAAGTGCTTTTGCTCCTCCATGCTGGAGAAGAGCAAGGTAGGACTCAACTCCTCACAAATCCTCACATCTTTTATGCCATATTCAACTAAGTATTTGATCCACGAGCTATCCTCGTGGCCAATTCTGTTATCAGCGTTTTTCCACGCCGTCGCACTTCTTTGATTGATGAACCAAGGTCTGTCAGGAGCAGGCAGCTAGATACTTAGCGCAGTTGAGTCGATTACCGTCGGTTCTGCAGTGCGATGCATTTGAATGGTGGAAGGCAGTACTAGTAATATTGACGGAAGGCGATGTTGAAATAATTTCAAATTGCGTGTCCGCTGTGGCACATTCCTCACACGTACGTACTGTCTGTTTACCATAGCACTGCCCTCCTTTCGTGATATGAATCAGATTCCCAGAATCAGGCGTGAGTTCCTCCAGCAACGGCAACCTAGAACTGGACTTGGAACCACGCACGCCGACAGACGAGAGGCGCGTGTCAGCCGGGTCGGCGTCTTCTGTAAAGAAGCAGTAACGCTCAGAGACAGGGACAGGAATGTTGGAATTGTGGTTAGCGGTGGCCGACTTGCAGAAGATAGAGACGAGGATACGGTTGCAGCGAATGTGGAGACACTGGGGACATCAAGACGAGCGACGCGTGGAGGAGTTCTGTATACATGTACATTACTCACTTTACTGCGAATGAGGCGGAGGATATATATTATGTAACGACCCAACGTACACTGTTTGCCATTGACGCTTGAGCAAGACGAAGAAAAGGCATGATGAAGAAACAAATGCCAACACTATTTCGATGGATGAGAAACGGTGTCTTGACATGCATGTACAAAAGAAAGCAGAACTTTTTCTTTTCTTTTGCCCAAACAACGCTCCCAGTCGATCCCTTCTTGTCCATATCTTCTTAGTAAACCATACTTCTGTGCAACCTACACACACGCGCGGCCCTTATCTTCCTTTGTTATGACAGATTAGATATCCCATGTATCTCAGCACGTATTTAGACGTACTGTGTGTTATCTAATTGTGATTCAATATATACATAACATGATTACGAGTTTCCTGCAACGTATGTGCTTATGGAGGGTGAAGGACAACGGTTAGGCAAAACCGAGGTAAAGCTTATGAATTGAAACCCGTACTAGAACATCGTACACTGATTATGAACGGCCATTTGTCAACGACTGAAGCACTGAATACAAAGTGAAGAAGCAAATGTTCAGATTTTTCGGAAGAATCCATAGATTGGAGATCCAAGCATTAATCTACCATAAGGATGATCGGTAGATGGAACTATACAAGACGGAATTTGAAACATACATAGGTACTGAATAAAATTAAGAATAAAATAACAAATAACCGCATCATAAAGAAAACAAGCTAAAACCTCATCGCGCCGGATGTCACTTTCGAGGATATCCCTCTGACCAGTTCTCGCCTATAGAGGAATTCTGGAAATCCAGTCTCGTCGAAAATTGACTCAAGATGGCTATGGTTCGATATGTCCACAGACTCGAACGCATATCCTCGGGTATCCAAACCAGCAGTTCCCCTTGTTTCCCTTTCACCCAACCGTCATCTGATAATGTCCAGTCTGAGATTCCACGATACGTGGATACTGCCTGGCCAATGCTTCTGTTGTCATGGATCACACCTCTTTCCGAGTCACGAGGAGTGGGCGAACCCAATCTGGCACCCGCTGCTGGGCGAAGCAGAACGGTATTGACACTGTTAACGTCCCAGACGCGAATTGTCATATCGGAGGAACCCGATACGACACGATTCCCATCTAGCGAGAACATCACTGACCAGACGCGGCCTGTATGCCCTTCGAGCGGTGCACATACAAGGTCGCCGCTGTAGACATCCCATATGCGTACCACACCATTGTCAGAACCATAGACGACGAGCTTGCCATCTCGAGAAAACGCGACTGACGAGGCGCCCCGTGTGCATGCTTTGAGCTGTCGCGAAACATATTCACCGCTGTCGACATCCCAGATACGAATTGTTTCGTCCCCATAGCTTGATGCGACATGTTTCCCGTCTGGATAGAACGCGACCGACTGGACGGATTGCCCCTCAAATGGGCTCAAGACGAGCTCGCCGCTGTCGGCATCCCAGATACATATTGTCCCATCCCAGGAGCCAGACACAATATACCTGCCATCCAAAGAGAATGCGACTGAAGTGACGGTGTCTGTATGTGCTCGGAGCGGACCCAAGAAAAGCTCGCCGCTGTCGGCATCCCAGACGCGAAGGGTCTCGTCATCGGAGGCTGAAACGATGCGTTTTCCGTCGGTAGAGACTGCAATTGACTTGACGGTGCCTGTGTGTCCCTCGAGCGGACCTAAGATGAACTCGCCACTGTCAGCATCCCAAATGCGAATAGTGCAATCGTCTGAACCTGAGACGACACGCTTTCCATCAGGCAAGACAGCGATCGAATGGACCCGGCCTGTGTGCCCTTCGAACGGACCCGAGAGATGCTTGCCGGTGTCAACATCCCATATACGGATTGTTTTATCGCCAGAGCCTGAAGTGATGCGTTTTCCATCAGGAGAGAACGCGACTGAGGTAACTATATCTGTGTGCGCCTCGAATCCACCTAACGCGATCTCTGTGCTGCCTCCTACGTCCCAAATGCGAATAGTGTTATCGTGTGAACCGGAGATGATCCGTTTACCGTCTGGGGTGAAAATAACTGACATAATAGACGACGTGTGTTCTCTGAGTGGTCCCCAGATGCGCTGCCCACTTTCGGCATCCCAGATGGCGATCGTACCATCAGAGCTACCGCAGACGACGCGTTTTCCATCTGGAGAGATTGCGACTGACAAGACGTGTGATGAATGTGCTTTGAACGGTCCCGTGACGAGCTCGCCGTCGACATTCCAAATAATCATTCCGTCAAAATCGCCTGTCACGACACGCTTCCCATCTGGCGAGACAGCATATGCCCAGCCATCAATCGGAGCCGAGACTCGCTTCCCGGTCTCGGCATCCCAAACGCAAATCCCGTTATTTTTATCACCCAATACATACTTCCCGTCCGGCGTGACTTCGCGGAACACGACGTCCTTGTCGTCCTCAAACTGAACAGAGACGAGCTCGCCGGTGCCGAAACCAAAGACGTAGACCTTCTTATCAGCAACTGAAATGATGCGTTCGCCGTCTACAGAAAAGGCGGCCGATATATTCGACGAATTCCCCGCCTTAAAGGGTCCAGACACGGGCTGGTCGAGGTCAGCATCCCAAACGCGGATCTTTCCATCGTCACGGCCTGAAACGACGCGTTTGCTGTCCGGTGAGAACGCGATGGACTGGACACCGGCGTCTTCGTCAAAATGCGATATCTGCTCGCCGCTGAATGCATTCCAGACGCGAATCGTTCTATCATCAGAACCAGATGTGATAAACCTTCCATCGGGGGAGATTGCCACTGAGTTGACCATGAATGCGTGACCGATCAAGACCTTCATGCAACGCGCTGGTGTCCTCATTCCCAATCGATGTACTTCGACATATGGATGCATTTTTGAATAATGATCCGCAATTGGTGATTCACCTTTCCATAGAGAAATGGCGGATAGATATATGTGAGGAGCGCTTTGCGAGATCGAGTATGCAAACACGCTAGCTAGCCTATACGCTTCCCAGAACAGAGCGGAGATCTCGTCGTCGATTGACTGCAATAAGATCAGAAAAATAATAATTGCGTATAAATAAGATCACTGACC
The DNA here is from genome assembly GCA_033182465.1 of Sanghuangporus weigelae. Lineage (NCBI taxonomy): Eukaryota > Fungi > Basidiomycota > Agaricomycetes > Hymenochaetales > Hymenochaetaceae > Sanghuangporus > Sanghuangporus weigelae. The sequence goes on from CP137324.1 coordinate 1,914,449, forward strand.
GCCGACCACAGACTTGTGTCAAACAAAGCACGGATGGCAACGCGATTATACTGTCCCGTGAGACTAAGGACCTCGAACCAATACAGCAGGTGTTCTTTCCCAAACTTCTTCATACGATCCTTCAAATCGGTCGACATATCCGATTGTGATAGCTCGCACAAATGGCCCGACCAGAATCGACATGCGTATCCTAGATGTGGCTGAATATTATTCACGATACGTGTCTCCAGGTCCGGAACATCCTTGTGGTGGTGGAAAGACGATTCCATCTTGCAGATGTTAAAGTGCAAGTTCTCCGCCATAATGTCGAAACACCGATCAGTCACGGCTTGCTTCTGCTTACTCTCGTCGATGTGCCAGGCCTTGCCTTCAGATCTTTTGGGCGACAACAAATAATCAGCGAAAGACGCATGGTGTAGTCGAACTGGTTTCTCGACCTCGTATGAAACGACGGATCGAAGTCGCCTCAATATACGATCCACAGTGTCTTCCGCGAGTCCTAGGAAGGCTGCGATGATGGCACCAGTCATAGCTTCCTTTCCGACCAATATAAATCCCAGAATCGCAATGCCTTCGTCTTTCAAGTCTGACTGCCAGATTTCCGACCCTTCGAGCGCAGTAGTATAAAGACCGTCAAGACCAATGACTGATTGAACATCGTCCACAAGTTTCAGTAGGCTCTGTCCGGGATTAATAGTATCTTGCACCATTTTTACTGCAGTCGACGCCCAAATGAAGAGTCCGTCTGCAGCATCACAGAGAACTTGGAGTTTTTCCTCCAGATCCTGCACCTTCAGCATGTCTTCGTCGAGCGCGCTCTTCATCGTCTGTTGGATGTAACGATTGATGTCCTGTCTACTCTCCTTGGTATCGTGAACAAGTTCGATATGCTGAATACCGTCATTTTGCCCTAGATCTTTCATGATGTCCCGTTCGGGACGACTAGTCACTAGAATACGAACCTTTGAAGGAAGCTCCTTGAAATCCGTCTTTAGCAACTGCAGTAATTCGCGACGTTGTTCCACATTGCCGCATTCGTCTAACGCATCCAGGATAACGACAATTGGTCCTTCCAGCGAATCAGAGATAGCATGAAGAGGTTCTAGAAGCAGCCTCTCAAACTGATTCTTGATCGTGGTACCGCATATCGTCTTGTTTGCCTCGAGGACCCTAAGGATGTTCTCCGACATGGATGGATGGAATAACGCTAGCTTGTACGCGATGGTGCGAATAACCGAACTCGGATTGCTCTTTTCCCGTTCGAAAAACATATAGGCAGGTGGACACCTCGCTCCACATTTGTCTGAAGCGGTCACCGCTATGGTACTTTTCCCGCATCCAGCAGCTCCGGTGAGCCAAAGCACATTCGGAGACGTCTCAGCGAAGAGGAATTCCATGATCGGATCCAAGTATTCCTGGCGCGTTCCATCAAGACATCGAGGTCGCTTCGATACACTGTTAGGATCTGACTTGGATGGCTCCAGTAACGCTTCCAACTGTTGTTGTATTCCTGTATCGCGACAGATCAACAAAATGAAGCACATAGTATGATCGGGACGTACTGATGTCAAGAACTTCTCTAGCCGTATTCAAGCCAATGACTGAGTCCAGCTCGTTTCTGAGATTGACGAAACGTGCTGAATAGTCACTGATCTTTCGCCCACTGCTTAGTCTACTGAGTCGGCCTATGGTGGAAGATGAGGATTATTTTCTGGAGGACAATCAAGGAATTAATCTACCTGAGAAGTCATGCTTGGAATATTCTTGTACAAAGCGAGAGCATTCAGCAATCTCACTCAATAAATCCTTCAGTATGGGCTTCAGCATCTTCGTCTTGTCGTCCAAGTTCCTCGCTCCCGTTGAGAAACTGAACGCTGTTTTCATCTTATCCACAAGATCGATCAGCTCTGTGTCGGTATGGAGCTGCTGCGATACAAGCTGCACGATACCGTCAAATGATCCGACGTAGATGGAATACGCTACATTAGACATACCTTGAATAGAGCTGACGTCGCTTTCCATGACAGATGAAATAGAGGATGGATCTTAAAGAATCAGAAGATGTATCAGCGTCTATCCAAGCTTGTGAGAAACTGACTGACTTTCGCAACATCATCGATCATTTCAATTATCACTTCCGCCGCCTCGATAACAGTCCCGATAACCTCCATGATGGAGTCTGTTCTATTTGTCAATGTTCGGATCCGTTCAGTGCTCTTCTCGGCTGTCTCAATCTCGATTTTTGCACGGTTCAGAGTATCCACATATTTCAGATGAAGGTAGATACTTCCTGTCGACGACTGCCGCTTGCGATTTCGTAGGAGACTTGTCGGTGCCGAAAAGACAACTCGAGCTAATCGAGTACATCAATAACAAACTTCAGAATTGCTTCTGAACTCACCGTTATCCTCACCACAATCGACTAACAGCTCGTCGACATTTATCTCGGCCTGACCGATGAGATTATCTCGACACCGCTTTCGGGCTTCCTTGAGACGGATCTTGAAAACGGTAGACGCTTCGGTCTGTGAACTACTCCACGCTGAGAAACCGAGAGGATGAACTGCAAATAGCACTCACAACGTTACTGTGGTGTTCCAGATGGGTTCTCCATCGCCATTGAGAATCCCCGTCCTGCGAACAGACTTCGCAAACCTTATTTCCACATAGAACACGGCATCATTTGCTTGACTCAAAGCTCTATGGACACGGATGACTGCAAGAATGTCAATCAAGGTAAGTCGCGTCAAGAAGGAAACGCTCGGACCTTGCAGTGCAAAGTGTTTTCGCTCCTCCATGCTGGAGAGTAGCAAGATGGGGTTCCACTCAACACGAATCGAACCCACCTTTTATACCATATTCAACTAAGTACTTTTTCCACGAGATGTCCTCGTGGCCAATTCTATTATCGGACTCTTCCTTGCCATCGCACTTCTTTGATTGATGAACTGAGGCCTTTCAGGAGCAGGCGGCCAGATAGCACCAGTTGAGTCGATTACCATCGGTTCTGTAGTGCGATATGCTAATGCCAATAATAAGAGGCGATGACTTCTTGAGCTTTAATGGTGGAAGGCAGTGAGCAGTCAGAATTGGTATTGATGAAAGGCGATGTTGAATAATTTCTACCTGCTTCTCCACTCTTCTCGAATTCCCGAGTCGAGCGAAGCGCTCGTTCATCTCCCACAACAGCTCACCAGTTCACACGTACTGTCTGTTTACCCATACAGTATAGTATGGCACGGTCCTTCTTTCGTGATATGAATCAGAGCCCACAGAACCAGTTATGATCTGGACAAAGTTACAGTCCTCGGATTCCCCTAGAGCGCGATCGCCAGAATGGACGATCAACGTCCCTAGTCCCTCTTCGAATGAGCAATGCCCCCCACAAGGATCGCACCAAAGTCAAGCATCATGCTATTCACGAAAGGTAGGAAGAGATTGATCACAAGAGATGAGAAGGTCGAGTGGCATTTGAATGAATGGGAGTATACAGGTAGGTTTGTTGGACATTTCAGCGAGTTCGCGATTCGACCTATACGGCATCGCTGGCGCTGGGGGAGATACTTTATTTGTTTGAAGTCTGGATACACAAAGAAGGGGGACGCACCTTGGTTGTTGAGTCCAAGTCCCATGAACTTCATGATGAAGGTTCAATACTCAGACTCAGTGCTCTCGGGATACTCCGCGTCGAGAAATGAAAATATGTAATCAGTCTCTTTGAATGTGCAAATCTCCGCCACCCCATAAACAATTCAACACAAACGTAACAGACGCCCCATTGGATGAGTCCGCAGACAAAACATAACATCAAGAAAAGCGAGTCTCGTAAAACGAAAGCCCGTTCTGCCTCTATCGAGAAGAAATGAAATCTGCTATCTCAAAGCCCCTTGCACAGGCTACGTATGTCTTGATGCCTGACCCAGCTCTGGGTCAGTCGCATCATATGCCGGAGACGGCTCGAGCTTCGAGAGCCGGGAGGCCGAGGCTTCTCGAGAGGTCGCACAAAAGAGGACATTTGCGAAGTTGAAGCAGACAGCAACCGTTACAGTAAGGAGAATTCGAAAAAAAGAGTCAACTTCTAACTCTACTTCGTCAATTATACCAGCTCTTGTCTGGCACAAAGACTGGGCCAAAACGCACCAGAGCACATATGCATCTAACACTTCCCACCCCAGCACCAAGGCCCACTCCACGAAGACATATCCTTGTGCACATGTACTTGAGTGAGGGACGTGCGACGCTCCCTCGTTGCCGTCTGTCCCTCCGTCCGAATCGGCACTAGCTGCTCCACGGGATATTGAGATTTGGGGGGGAGAGGGAAAATGACCACGCGAGGTCTATTCCTATTGTTGCGTCGTCTCCAGCTCCTCAGATTGTAGACGGTGGTCACTAGTGCCACAAGTCCAATCCTACCACTCGGTTTATCAACTACGGCGGAGATCAGTGGAGAGGAAATTAAAGTAAACAATATGAAACCTGAAAATGAATCTACGAAAAAGAGCGAAGCTCTCCCTATCAAGCCTCGACTCAACCCCTTCGTCATGCAAGGGGAGTGAGACATTACGGAGCGCAAGCTCCTCCAGCAGCGGAGACTTGGGACTGGACTTGGAGCCTCACACGCCGACGGACGAGAGGCGCGTCTTCGCCGGGTCGACGTCGTCTATGAAAAGATGAACAGCGACGCTTGAAGGCAGAGACAGGCGTATTAGGATTTGTCGTTAGTGGTGGCCGGTTGACGAAGAAAAGATATAATGAAGAAACAAATGCTGATACTATTTCTATGGACGAGAAACGGACTCTTGACATGTACGAAGACAAAGCAAAGCCGAGTATTTCCTTTCCTCTCATTTTTCCCAAGCTTGCTTTACTTTTACCTCTCAGTCGAGATTGTTTTGTCCATATCTTCCTTCGTCTTGTACAGTACAACCATCTTCCTTTTGTTATGACAAACCAGACATCCGTGTATCGACGCGTATTTAGACGTACTGTGCGTTATCTGATTATGATTCAATATATACACACTACATGTTTACGAGTCTTCTGCATTCTAAGAGCGGATGGAAATGGTCAAGTTTTAAACGGAGATACAGTTATAGGACATTCCATGCTCCAGTCGAATCCGAATCAGAACGTCGCACACTGTAAACTACAAAGCAAGTCTGATTGCTTACCACCGAACATTAAGTGGACAAACCTATCTATGTTAAGACTCGTGAAGAATCCATTATATCAGGAACCAAGCAAGATGGAATTTGAAATATAGATACTCAATAAAGATAACAATAAGATAACAAATAACAGCATAATGCACCAAGCATCCCCCCAAAACCTCATCGCACCGGATGTCGCTTGCGAGGATATCCCTTCGACCAGTTCTCGCCCACCGGGGAATTCAGGAAATCGAGTTTCGTCGAAAACTGACAACTGAAAACAGCCGTATTTCGTGCTCGACAAAGTGTATCGCGCATATCCTCAGGTATCCAAGTCAGCAAATCGCCCCGTTCGCCCCTCACCCAGCCGTCACCGGACAGAATCCAATTTGAGTTTGCGCGTTCCGTGGAAGTATTGTGGTTATAATGAACTACATCCGTATCTACATTCTGCGACGTGGACGAACTCGACCTGGCACTCGCCGCCGGCAGTCCGACGCCCAGAGCGGTGTTGACACTACTAACGTCCCAGACGCGAATTGTCATATCGGAGGAACCCGATACGACACGATTCCCATCTTGCGAGAACATCACTGACAAGACCCAGCCTGCATGCCCTTCAAGAGGTCCACATACAAGATCGCCGCTGAGGACATCCCATATGCGCACCGCACCATTCTCATAACCATAGACGACGAGCCCGCCATCTCGAGAAAACGCGACTGACGAAGCATCCCGTATGCATAGTTTGAGCTGTCGCGAAAGGAACTCACCGCTGTCGACATCCCAGATACGAATTGTTCCGGCCCGAGAGCTCGATACGATGTGCTTCCCGTCCGGATGGAACACGACTGACCGGATGGATTCCTCATTCTCAAACGGGCCAGAGACGAACTCGCCGCTGTCGGTATTCCAAATACATAATGTCCCATCCCAAGAGCCAGACACGATATACCTGCCATCCAACGAGAATGCGACTGAAGTAACGCCACTGGTGTGTGCTCGGAGCGGACCCCAAAGAAGCCTGCCACTGTCGGCATCCCGGATGCAAAGGGTCATATCCTCGGAGCCCGAGACGATGCGTTTCCCGTCGGTAGAAACTGCAATTGAAATAATGCTGGCTGTGTGTCCCTCGAGCGGACCCAAGATGAGCTCGCCGCTGCCGGCATCCCAAATGTGAATAGTGCCACGCTGAGAGCCTGAAAGGACGCGGTTCCCATCTGGAGAGAATGTCACCGAACGGACTCCGTCTGTGACACTCTTGAACGGACTGAGAAGCTTGCCGCTGTCGACGTCCCAAATTCGAAGAGTATCATCGCCAGAGCCTGAGACGATGCGTTTCCCAGCAGGAGAGAAAGCAACTGAGTTAACCCCAAATGTGTGTGCCTCGGAGACACCTGACGCGATTTCGGTGCTGCCTTCTACATCCCAAATGCGAATTTCACCATTTCCTGAGCCCGAGATGACCCGTTTACCGTCTGGAGTGAAAATGACTGACCTAATATATGACATGTGTCCCTTGAATGGACTCCAGATGCGCCGTCCGCTTTCAACATCCCAGACGGCAATCGCATCCCTGTCACCGGAGACGACGCGTTGTCCGTCCGGAGACAACGCGACGGCGTAGACATGGCACTTGTTGAGAAGTCCTGAAATGAGCTCGCCGTCGACATTCCAAATGCAGAGCTTACGGAGGTCGCTTGTCGCGACACGCTTCCCATCTGACGAGACAGCACATGTCCAGCCATCAATCGGAACCGAGACTCGCTTCCCGATGCCGGCATCCCAGATGCCAATCTTTCTATCTTTAGCACCTAAGATAAACTTCCCGTCCGGTGAGACATTGCGGAACCAGACGCCTTTATCGTCTTCAAACCGAACAGAGACGAGCTCGCCGTTGCAAGAATCAGAAATGTAGACATCTCCATCAGCGACTGAAATGACACGTTTGCCGTCTACAGAAAACGCGACCGATATGTCCCATGAATTCCCCGCCTTAAAGGGTCCAGAAACGGGCTGGCCGAGGTCGACATCCCAAACCCGGATCATTCCATCGCCACGGCCTGAAACGATGCGCTTGCTGTCCGGAGAGAACGCTACACAAAAGATCGCGGCGTCTTCCTTAAAATTCAATATCTGCTCGCCGCTGAACGCACTCCAGACGCGAATCGTTTTATCGTCAGAACCAGATGCGATAAACCTTCCATCGGGGGAGATCACCACCGAGAAGACCGTGGATGCGTGCCCGATCAAGACCTTCATGCAACGCGCTGGGGTCCTTGTTCCCAGTCTATGTACTTTGACGACTGGATGCGTTTCTGAATAATGATCCGCAATTGGCGACTCGCCTTTCCAAAGAGATATGGCAGACAGATATACGTGAGGAGCGCTTTGCGAGATCGGGTATGCAAAGACGCTAGCTAGCCTATACGCTTCCCAGAACAGAGAGGAAATCTCGTCGTCTATTGTCTGAAATAAGATCAGAAAAGCGATGGCGTGCATTGATAGAACTACTGACCGTTGACCACTGACTTGTATCGTACAGATCTCGAGCGGTAACACGGTTGAATTGCTCGGTCAGACTGAGGACCTCGAACCAATACAGCAGGTGTTCTTTTACAAACTTCTTCATACGATCCTTCAACTCGGTCGAAACATCCAATTTTGATAGCTCGCACAGATGGACAGACCAGAATCGGCATGCGTATCTCAACTGCGGACGAATGTTCTCCGCAATGCGTGCCTGCAAATCCAGAATATCCTCGTTGCGGAGGAACGACGATTCAATTTTGCAAATGTTGAGACACAGACTCTGCGTCATGACATCGAAGCATCGCTCAGTCACGGCTTGCTTCTGCTTACTCTCGTCGACGTGCCATGGTTCGCCTCCAGACCTCTCGCGCGACAATAGATAGTCGTCGAAAGACGCGTGATGGGGGCGGACTGGCTTCCCAGCCTCGTACGAGACTACAGACTGAAGCTGCCTCAATATCGGATCCACCGTATCTTCCTCGAGACCTAGAAAAGCTTCGATGTCGGCATTGGTCATAGCCTTCTTTCCGACCAGGATAAGTCCCAGGATGGCTGTGCCATCATCTTTCGAGGATGAAGTTCTACTCCAGATTCTGGATTCCCGGAGCACTGTTGCATATAGACTGTCCATCTTGTCGTCTTGTAGTGACCACTTTTCGTTAACTAGATTCTTCAGCTTCCGGCTCGGGTTCACGTCAGAATGCACCAGTTCGATCACGGTAAATGCCCAAATGAAGTGTCCGTCTGCAGCATCGCAGAGCATCTGGATCTCCTTTTCCAAAACCTTGACTGATTCATCGAATTCCCTCCTCATCTCATTCCTGATGTAAAGAGCAACGTCATTTCTACTGTCTTCGGATTCATGTTCAAGCTCGACACGATCAATATCGGTTTTTGTCGCAAAGTTCTTCATGATATCAGGTTCCGGCCGACTCGTGATAAGAGTGCGAACGTTCGAAGGAAGCTTCGTAAAACCAGTCTTCAGCAAGCTCAGTAGACCACTACGACTATGAGCGTTACCACATTCATCCAATGCGTCGAGAATAATGACGATCGGACCCGTGACGCTAGCTGCAGATAACAGCCCCGACAGTAGCTCGTCGAATTGATTCTTCAAAACGCCATCGCTGATATTCTTCTTTTCAGCAACCGCCTTGATGATATGCGGCCTGACAAGCGGGTAGCGCTCTGCGAGCTTGTAGGCAATGGTTCGTATAACACTGCTCGGCTCACTTTTTCCCCGCTCAAAAAATAGATGGACAGCATTGTCCCCATACTCATCTGAAGTGGTTACTGTGATGGTACTCTTTCCGTAACCCGCAGGTCCAGTGAGCCAAAGAATATTTGGAGATGTCTCCGAGTTCAGGAAGGTCTCGATTTGATCTAGATATTTCTTCCGGGTTTTACAGTGGCATCGTGCATGATCGCCCACATTGCGCATGGTCGTGAAGGGTCCGAGCCTCTCCTTTAGATCGTCGAACAGTTTCTGTGAGGCTGGATGGCGGAGTCTGTTTGTGGCTCAAGCAAAATAGGAGGAAACGACACGTACCTGCGTCTGCGAGCGTAGCCTTTGCTTCCTGCACAGTCACACGGATCTCGCGGACCTCTTTCTTTATTTGGTGGGCAATGGCACTATCCAAATCCTTTCTAAGGTTGTTGAAGAGAGTGGTATACTCTGTGACCTTTCGAGCACTGGGTCTACGAACCATTCGACCTACAATATTCATGAGCAACCTTAATAGTTAATATTAGAAAGCGACGCACTGAAGAAAGGACGAGAAGCGTATTGTTGCACAAACAAAGAGCACTCGACAGCTTTATCGAGCATCTTTGTAAGTGTTGTCTTCAAAATTTCAGTGTTATCCAGTAATCCCATTTCCTCCGATGCAAAATTGAATGCTGTGCTCATCCTCTGCACCAATTCGACGAGTTCTTTGTCTTTCTCAAACTGATCGGACACGAGCTGCAAATATTTCAATCCGTGACAGAAGCATAGGGCGCAAAGTAAATCAACCTACTTTAAACAGAGTAGAAGTTGCACTTGTTGACAAGTTCAGCACTGATGGGATCTTGAAGGACATGGATCAAGACATCCGATCGCACTTGAATAAGTACTTACAGGCGCAACTTCACCGGCGGCTTCCAATGCTCCATTCAAGGCTTCGACAAAAAATCCAATCACGTCAATTCGGTATAGTCGTTGATCGGCTCGAGACTTGATTTGTTCTACACTTTTTACGGCCATTTCGACTTCAGTTTCTGCTTGCTTCAGTGCCTCTGTAGATTTTAGATGAACAGTGATGGAAGGCTCAGTGGACACCCTGAAAAACTGTCTCGGTGGAACTGTGGGATCAAGATTCATTTTGGCTAGTAAACCATGTGAGTGTGAGTTGCGGTTATGATGTGTGAGGAACACACCACAGCCACTGGCGGATTTGGCCAATAGATCAGATCTGCTATCTTGATGTTGACATGACCGACGAATACATCTGCAGTAAACCCTCTTGATGTCTTTAGAAAGACATTGAATAGAGCAGAAGTGTTGGCATGCGAACTGTCTAACGCTCAGAAATCGCAGGATGAAATTGCAATGCATACTCACAAAGTTAGAGTACCACGCCACCCAGGCTTTCCTTCCTCGTTAAGATTCCCTGTATTTCGTCTGACATTATCGAGGCTGATCTCAACGTAAAGTCTTGTGTTTTTCTTTGCTGAAAAGCCATTGACTTGCTTTACTAGTAATAAAGTGTTAGTAAATAAGTGGGATATCTTCGAAGAGGGAGTAAGGCTGACCTTCTAGCAGATAGCGAGTTGGTTCGGACATGTTGGAGGGGGACTGATGCGATGCTCCGCCCCAGGTTGCACAAATGACCTCTTAAATAAGGGTATGAGTACTCCACGATCTTGTCGCATGTCTGGTATTCTTAGATCAAGCACACCTTATTTGCATCAATGTGCATCCTTCCATGCCGCGCAATCATATTCCCTTGATTGATGAAACGGGAACCCAGGTAGTGCCTTGGATGGTCACTTGCACAAGGAATATGGATAACGTGAACTGTCTGCTTGATTGTGCACAATTACAGACCCGGCGAATCTTTGACTGATGGACAGGACGAAGTACTAACTAGAAATCGGGGTGAAAAAGAATATTGGCGGGGATGGACAAGGCGTCAGCATGCGGCAATTCCCCAGACCTCCTATAGGTCAGATCATCATCAATCTTTTCAAATTTCCGATCAAGTGGGGCATTTGCTCACTCGTCCTTCATGCCCACACGAGTGTCAGATTATCATGAATCGGAGACTACACGAGGCCCACACGTTTCCGGTCATTTCATGCAAGGGTATACGGCAGCGCCATATAGAATTTGCCAGTATGGTCTAGATTAGAAGTGTGGTCATATGAACTTCAGGACAAGGACATGTCGAGCAATCGGTACGGATGACCATCATCGTAATGCTCTCTCCGGATGGATGAGACTTCTGTGCTATACAGCATCTTCCCAGTGTGAAGACTTGACGTTTTGAGTTAGACGGCTCCTTGTGGGAGCATGTACAAGAAAAAGCTTTAAGCCACAGATCTTTGATTAGCATAATGGGAGACGCCTATATTGACAGAGATGCCATATTTACACCAACAGTGCCTCCACCGAAGATTCCACACAAAAAACGAAGCACCATATTCCGTGCAAAGAAATTGCCAAGACCCAGTGTAAAGCATCGTTGTCGTCGGACATGATATTTACTGTAAGCAGAAGGTTGAAGTCGCGATATGGGATATTTCCGTTACGGGTCATCTTGAAACCAACTCACGCCTTTCAGTGCAGGTCCTATTGTTATTGTGCTAAGTGCTTTGATTTTGCGTGTCCTGACCTGAGCGAGGCTGCGACCACAAGCTGTGTAAATTGATTTGAGATTTGAAGAGTCTGTGATTTGGAAATTCGGGCGTCTATCTCCGCACTCGTCACGTGAAGATATGCAGTAATACTTGGTACTATTTACGCGTCAATGAGTGTAATATGTAACGCTACTTGTCTGAGTCTTGTATCTTAATCCAGATGGACACATCTTCTTGGAACAACGTCAGCCCGATCATCCGTCTATATGCTCAGGAAGAGCTCAACAAAGCAGCAACAGCAGCTCAAGATGATGATCTAACTGGTTTTGCTTCGCCTTTGCTCAAGCTTAAAGCCGATGGACGGAGGTATTTTGATGGCTTTGCACTACCTATTGCGAACGAGAAATGGAAGGACAGGTGGACTTCGATGTGTGCGACCCAGAGTAATACTGACGATGATGTTCTTGGAGGGTTGGAGCAGAGTGAAGAGGAGAGGAAGAGGAAGGAGAGGGAATTTGAGGAGAGAGCGGAGCGATGGAGGGCTGCGCCGTCTTTCCTACGGGAGGAGTGCAACATGCTTGGATTAGGTGGGTCATCCCGTATCGTAGTCCAACGAGTAACAACGTTCAGCTAAACAATGCAATCGATTCAGACGAAGCAGAGAACGTCGTAGGCCTCGCATCCGACTGGCTCGAACTCGACTCCCCAGACGACTGGATCCGTCACGACTGCGAAATCGCACTCAAAAGCGAGATCGCATATGCAACGTATCTAGGTCTGACGAGTGTCATCCTTTCTCCTCCGCTCGACCGCGCACACGCAGCATCATACGGGCGAGCGATCCGCGCATGCTTGGAGAGCTCGCATTTCCTGCAAGTTGCTGTGAGATTGCCACTTTATGACCCTGCTGTATTGTCGACGGCGCAGAAGACTACGCCGTCTGGGACGCCTGTCCCGCCTGCTTCGCCGGGCTTCCCGCCCCCACCTCCTTCTCCGGCGTATAGCTCAAGCTCGAGCTCTGTCGGTTCATCTACCCTTGGTCAGATGTCCAGCTCGACTTCAGGATTAAGTTTAAGTTCCGCACAGACGAGCCCGACTGCGATGCGAAGCTCGTCGTTGAACTTGAAAGCGCCGCCCGTCGGAGAGTTGAGCGGGACTTGGGAGGCTTGGGATACTATACGTACGATCTGCGGATACAGTTCCAGGCTGACTTTAGGTATGTCTTCCATCTGAGTTATCAACTATCTTCCTTTAATTTTAAACGCGGTTTTTTCTCGATAGCAATGGATTTAACTTTGCCTCTCCCTTCGATTCGCGGGATTCTGACTCGATGGGCTGCTGAACCCGTATCGCATATATTCATCCCTGCTTCTACTTTCATTCCCAATGCGAAAGGATACCCTGTCCTTCCCAAAGGCACTCAGCAGTTCCTTCAAATGATGATGCGAGTAAGCGATTTCTCTCGATCCTGTTCTTCAAAATACTTAGTTCAATCTCAATTCGTTCGATCATTCATATGTAGACTCGTCCAACAATGGTTTTATCCGGCACCGGCTCACGTCTCCATCCACGAGGCACAGAAGACAAATACGTCGATTACATTCGATACCTGGAAAAGAGTTCTCCTTACACTCGTCGTGCACAAGAAGCCGATACACTCGAAAATTACGCTCAAGGGTATCAAGATTTCTTACAAATGCCCCTCCAGGTGAGTTTTATCTGCATCTGCACTGTTAGGTGTTATGAGCCGATTTCATTAGCACCTGTATAGCCTTTGCAGGATCACTTGGCGAGTACGGTGTACGAGAACTTTGAGCGTGATCCGGTGAAGTATCAAAAGTATGAGGAGGTGAGTACACTAAAAGTGTTCATCTCTACTTATTATATATCAGTTATGCAGGCAATATTTAAAGCTCTATCCGATCGATCAGCGGAGGACCGAATGTGCGTCTTCGCAAATCATGATATATATACTTCTGTGTCTGACGATCTCGTATTGATAGCGTGCTCACGGTCGCAGGTGCCGGTCGAGGTCCACTCGTAGCTCGAGCCCTAAAAGCAGTCGAGCGTTGCTCACGCAATGTCTTCATATATGCCATTGAAAAGAACCCGTCTGCATATGTAACGTATGTCTTGGCTTATTCGAGTTCATGACGAGTGTTCATGATGCAAGGGTATTATTAGGTTGCAGCAGCGACGAGAAACGGAATGGAAGGACAGAGTGACTGTGTTGTTCGGTGATATGAGGCGTCTTGAGGTACCGCAGAAGGCAGATATTCTTGTCAGCGAGCTGCTAGGCTCATTCGGTGATAATGAGCTCAGTCCGGAATGTCTCGATGGAGCGATGAGATTTCTGAAAGGTTCGTACACATCTGCACAGTCGTCTTGGTGACTCGCGCTAAAGGCTTTTTTTTCAAGAAGACGACGGCATATCGATACCTTCTTCATACGCCTCCTTCTTCGCGCCGATCCAATCCGCAAAGCTGTACCATGAAGCAGGAGGGAGCAAAGATGCGAAAGAGAAGGATAGGGAGAAGGGACTTGAGATGCCATATGTGGTGATGCCTCAGTCTTTCAACTTCCTTGCGGAGGACTCGCCTGGATCTGGACATGCTGGGCGGTGCGGGGATCGAATCCAGCAGTGTTGGGAGTTTGAGCATCCGAGGAAGGATGCAGTCTTAGATTCTAATGGTGAGTATATGCGCCTTTTCCTGGGTCCTTGTTATACTTAGGAATTTTGATCACAGGATTACCACTTACGAATAGTCACAACACGCGCTCTGCATCGCTGACGTTTGCGATCCCTCATGCTGGTATCCTCCATGGATTCGCCGGCTACTTCGAAGCGGTGCTGTATGATAATATCGGGCTGAGCATACATCCGGACCGCAAGGATTACATTTCGAAAGACATGCTCAGCTGGTTTCCTTGTTTCTTTCCCTTAAAGGTGAAATTTATTCCCCTGGGTGAAATATTTTGAATTAATTTGTGTATAAATCCAGGAACCGCTGTACTTGCCTAGCAATGCAGAGTTGCGCGTCAATATCTGGCGGCTGACTGCATCCGACAAGGTGTGGTACGAATGGTACGCAGAAGCGTTCCTGCCGGTATCTCTTCCAAGCTCGAGTGCTCTACCTTCGCCGTACCAAACGCAATCCCAATCACAGCCGCACTCTGCAGGGTTAGGTTCTAGTGCACATGCGCATCAATTGCCTCCTCCGTCCTCACCAACGCCAACTCCAAGCAGCACGAATATGGGTTCAAGCACGACTCCTACTCCAACGCCCCACCGAGTTAATGGCGCCGGCTCGCTGATCGCATCCCCCGTTGCAGTGACGGCGTCGCCAGGGCCCCGCGCAAGGAGTCCCCTACTTGATGCAGTTGATTTGAGCATTGGTGGAGGACCTATTCCCGCTCCTGCTCCTGCTCTCGTTTCCACGCCCGAACCTAGACTCGGATTCGGGTTTGATACTGGGAATGATAATAGCAGGAATGGACATGAGATGGAAGGGAGAGAGGAAGTAACGGGCGTGGTGAAGATCGGACAGACGAGTCTGCATAATCCTGGCGGGCGCAGCAGTTGGTACGGCCTTTGAGAGGAGTACTCGGTACTTACGGACGGATGGAAGGATGAACGGGATTTTTTGGGATTTTCTTTTTCTTTCGGCTTCCGGTGATTTGATTTGATGATTCGAGTGATGGGGAAGATCTGCGGAAGCTCCAGAAAGCTCCACTCCAAAAAGAAGACAAAGCTGTGTTTGTAGGGTTAACGACTGGCTCCTTGGTTGCTACATCTTTTTTTCTACCTCGAAACGACGGACCAGCTGAGAATATTTTCTTCGGTGTGATGCGTGATATGAAAAACTTGGCATCTGACTCGGTTAATATGAACACATAAATGCGTCTTTTTCAAGAGCACCAGGGAGGAAGAGGATAAAATTTCGTCAGTTGTCGACGACGCCGAGTGCGCATCAGCGAGCATAATATCTTCATCTACGCTCCTACAAACAGGAAGCCGAGCGTAGTCCAGCACAGTTCCGACGGAGTCGCATACAACGTCGATCGTGGAAGTTGTTCTCGGTTATTTCGGAGATTGAATTTTATTGGAGTGTCAGCCCGGATTGTTCTTTATTCTAATAAGAAAAAAATATAATATAAAACGACCCCCGAAACGGTACAAATCAAATTCCCTACTTGTTCGCCTCATCTCATCTCTTTTCTTCATCTCCCACCATCTCATTGTCCCTCTTTTCTCTCCCTCGCCCTTTACTCGACTATCACGTCTTTGATCTTTCAAGCAAGCAAGCATCATGAAGTCGTTCGCTGCCATCGCTCTTTTCGCATCACTCGCTGCTCAGGTTTTTGCCTTGACGGTCAACACTCCGTGAGTACAAGAACACTGTTAGATACCTCTTCAGAGACTAATGTATTGACCTCCTCAGCCCAAGCATCGTTCAGTGTCGTACGTGACCAGTGGCATAGCTTTTTTCACTTTTTCTAACTGCCACCTCAGAGCCCGTCCTACTCACATGGACTGATGGAACGGCGCCCTACTTCCCATCTATCATCCCAGGTATGGCATACTTTTTCACTGCCTCGAGAATAATATTTTCATGACATTTGTCGTCGTTGCTAGGTGGACAGGTTTCTGCAACTCCGGTAAGCAAAACATGGTGCGCTTCTTGGGTGGCATTATCGTGCTGACGAGACGTTTTTTCGCTTCCCCTTTTCTTAGCTTAAGAGTTTCGATTCCACTAGTGCTACTCAGCTGACGTGGAATGTTGATATTGCTGCGGGCACGTCCATGTAAGCTCATCTGTCTTAGAGCGGACGAAAAATGACAGTTCATCTAATTCCTCATTTAGCACTATCGCTCTTAGAGACAGCACTGGCGCGCAGGTCTACTCTGACGCTGTGACCATCGCTAGCAGCTCAGACTCTAGGTAAGTGTAGAATGGTTTGGCGAGTTTCTTCGAGTGCTGGCTTTTGGCATGGCTCGGGAGGCTGACATGAGTTTTTACACTTAGCTGTGTCAACTCCTCGGTTTCCGTAAGCGGATCTGGTGCGAGCGGATCTGGTGCCACTGCGACCGGCTCTTCTGCCGCTGCCTCCGTTTCCACCACAGGTGCAAGTGGATCTAACACAAGATCAGCTACTGGTACAGCATCGGGTATGTCTTTGATTTCGACCATTCCCAGCTCCCTTGGAGTCAGCTCGGCCAGTTTGGCCGGGGCGTCCAGCTCTCTCCACTCCCTCTCTTCAGCCAAGTCGACTGGTTCCTCATCAGCACATGCATCTGCAGGCTCTGCAGCTTCTGCTACTTCTTCTACAGAATCGAGTGGCGCTATGCGCGGATCATCGATGCATGCGGTCGGCCTTGCCGGTCTGGTTGGCCTTGTCGGCGCTGCCCTTCTGTAAAAGGATTCGGATGGTTAGACAACACCGATGGACATTTAATTTCATGGCATCTGTTTTATCTGGACTATGCATCGAGAGATTCTATCCACGCGAACGTAGATAATAGCACGCGTTCCTTTGTCTCGTCTCACTCCCTTCTCTATTATCTACGGATGACTACGATAGTTTAGCACATACTATTTTCCTTTTCCTTTTTCTTTCTCTTTCTTTCTTGCCCTTGACTCCCTGTCTGTAATGAATGTCGCGTGTGTATAACTGCGTGGCATAAACAGGTTCTTTTTCTCTTGATAAAATGTGTGAGACTCGAGATGAAAATCGCGTGATCCTGATGACGCGACGCGACTCGACGCGTCGTGTTTCGCGTTTTGACGCGTTTTGATCCGGCCCTGAAGCGTTCGGAAAATGCCGACTGAATAGAGAAAAGCCACGAGGCATCTCCTATTGCGCCTTTCTTTCCCTCTTGCTACTCCTTCTCGTCGTTGATTACCATCGACGACAAGTTTGGGGATTGCTTGGGACCCTTCGGAGACACGTCGATTTCACGTAGAACGCGTCTTTTTCTTGATTACGGGACCGGTTTTTTCTTTTTCTTGGATATAATCGGATTCACTTGGTTCTCTCGTCCAAGAAGAAAGGAACGGCCTTACCAATTTACTTCTACTTATTTGGGGATCTTGACTGTTGAGGGCCGTCTCTTTTCTTTATACGACTGAACAGGAACGCGGACTTCCTTCTGTTCTGACGACTCGCGAGCTTCCCTTTGCTGACACGGTTCGGCTGACTTGCTATTGGACGAAAGGAGATGACGGAGGTCGCGAGTGCTCCTGCTATCGCTGTGCCGCTCATACCGACGCACGCGACGCCGCCGGCAGAGGAGATTCATGATAAGGAAGTGGTTGATGTCTTAAAGGCGGAATTGGAAAAGGCGGTGAAGGGGGTGGATGTGAGCGGTGTGGATGTGGATCCGGCGCAGAGACTGGATGAACTTCAGGAGCGCGTACGCTCTGGGGACACAGTCCCGGAGGGGAAAGCTGAGAAGGCGGAGAATCCTGTGTCGGACCTCAAGGAAATGGATGCTGATACTGTGGGTAGTATTTTCTTTTTTTGTTTCTGTTCATTTTCTTTTTTGGTTATGGGAGATTGCTGATCTCAATTCCGTCTTTATTCTTTACGCACGTCTATTTTTTTCTCTTGTAGGATGCAAACGATGCGGCCGTTCCGCTCGTCGACGTCGCATCGCCGCCCAGCGTGGGACCAACGGAAGAATCGGTCCCCGAGGTTCAAGCCACGCCAATCGAGGGTACAGCCGATCTGGGCGCGAAGAATGAAGAGACCGGACTGAAAATCGTTCCTGATACCGCGGTTCGTAACATTCCTGCGGCTTTAACGCGCATAAGCTAATAATCTCACTCCGATATCTCCATGTTTATGCAGGTCTCCGTTGTTGGGCCCACATCAGAGAGCAAGGACACAGAACCCGCCTCCGAGTCCAAAGCCGGAGTGGAACCTGAGACGATACCTGTAGAGGCTGTCGCGCCGCTGCAGCAGCCTGAAACACGAGTCGAAGCTGCCAAGGCGGAGGTACGTATTTATTCGTTAACCAATCATTGATTTGCTAACACATCTACGTAGGATGTCGATGAACCTGAAGATATCGTTGCTACTAAAACCGAAGCGGATGCTGAGGTCGATGCAAAGGAAGAGGTGAAAGAAGAAGTGCCGATTCAAGCTGCAGAAGAAGCTAACGAGGAGCAGGGTGAGGTGAACGAGCCTACAGAGGAGTCTAATAAAGAAGAGATGTTAGTTGGTGTTCCTGCTCCTGCCGCAGACGAGGCTCCCCTCGTAATCGACGAAACGTCTAAAGAGAAACCTTCCTCTTCTACTGTTTCCGTCGAGGCGGAGACGAAATCGTCGGATGAGATCACCACCAATAACGATGAGGTGCCTATTCAAGTCGATGCTGCTCCAGCAGAGACCGTTCCAGATGAGCCAGCTGGAAGTGAAACTAAACCTCAAGACATTTTTGAGAAGGACGTCGAGCCGGAAGTAGAAACCAAAGTCGCCGGCGATGTTCCGGCGAAAGAACCCGCTGCGCAGGAGTCAGTTCTGGTTGATACGTCTGCGCCAGAGCCTCCTGCCGACGCGCCTGCTCCCGAGCAAGCGGAAATCAGTGCTGAGCAGGATGATGTCAAGCCGGTATCTGCAGTGCCTAATGTCGAATCTGAGGATACTGCGCCTCCTGGGGCACGACAAGGACCCGTCGAGGCTGTTGCTGCTACCGCTGATGATGCCGCGCAAAGGGCATACGAGCTGGCTCACGCACACGCTAACGACGAAGTCATCTTGTGCACTCCGACTGACGAAGAGATTAGAGCAGCGGCTGGTCTTGAAAATACGGTCGTTCCGGAGACCGAGACTGAAGAGAAGGAAATGCAAGCTGAGACTGAGGAGTCTGTGCCTATCGCTGAACCTGAGGTGAAAGAGACAGTCGAAGCACCGTACACGACGCCCGAGGAACACAATGCATCCTCGATCCAGGAGCAGGTGGAAAAGGAGGAGGCTAAGGAACCTGAAGCCCCTGCGATTTCCGAAGTGAAGGTCGAAGAGGCGTCTGAAGCAGCTCCTGAAGGTCTGCCTGCAGATCCTGAGAATACGGAAATCGCAAAGGCAGACGAACCGGAGGAGAAAGTCGAAGTGACAGTGGAACCAGAGACTGTTGTTGCAGAGGAGAATGCGGACGCACCAACGCCAACAATTGTTGAGTCGATCCTAGCACCTGAGTCCGAGGACAAGCCGAAGGAGAAAGAGATCGTCTCATCTTCCGAGGTTAAGGACGAAGTTGAAGTTCCGTCCTCATCTGCCGAAGACGTTGCGGTTGCTTCCGAAGACACCGAGGGAAAAGCAGTTTCTAAAGATGCGCCAAAGGAAGTCGACGCAGCTGATTTTGAAGACAAGGTTGAAGAAGTCTCTGGAAGCTTTACCGATGCATCTGTCGAACCAGTTGCTGATGCCGTCGCCGAAGCTCCAACCGCGGAAGATCTAGTCGTTCCAAAGGAAGACGTATTCGCTGTTGTTGAGAACACCGGCGTTGATAGTAAGTCGGCTGAACCAGCAAGCGTCTCGCACGAGGTACCTGTTTCCGAGCTTGCAGCGGCCGAAGCTGAGGAGGAAAAGCCCGTAGACGATGCCACAAAGGATCTTCCGAAAGAAATCGAAGACGAACAAAAACCGACCGAGGACCTTGTTTCTCCCGCTCCTGCTTCTGTAGAGGCAGAAACATCTGCTGCGGAAGAAGAGCTTGTGACGGGGGCAGCGCAAGAAATACCTTCCACTGAGGAAGCAACTCCGACGGACGTTGCGGAACCACTCCCCATTCATGAAGAGGACAAACCGGAAGCCGTCGATGCTGAAACACCTGCTCCAGACATACCTCCAGCCGAAGAGCCGATAGCTACAGGCGCGCAGACAGAAGATTCTGGTGTAACGATTGAAACGGAGGAAGTTTTCGAACCCGTTGCTACTCCAGCAACAGGAGGAACCGTGGTGACGGAGAAAGCTGCACCGTCCGATGTGTTAGCGGAGAATATCGATGAGGTGGATGAACTACTTCAAGAGGAAAGTGTGGCGGAAGCAGCTGAAGAGGTAGAGAAGGCTGTCCCGGAGGTCCAAGCTGCTGCTGCTGCTGCTGAGGAACCCACTGAAACTCACGAGCTTGCTGCTGTTGTTAGCGAAAAGGCTGAAGTTGAGGAGTCGACCGTTGCTGCCCCAGGTGAGGAACTGGTTGAGGACGTTGCGCCTGTGACTGAGCCAGCGGAGACCGCGTCGGCTGAACTGGCAGGGAGCGCGGAGGATGAAACTAAACCCGTGGTTGGAGATGACGAGAAGACTGCGGAGCGGGAGGAAGTCCGTGAGCCTCAGACCGAAGCAGAGCCCGATCTGACTGAGTATACTGAAGCACGCGAGTCAGAAAACGACAAGGAAACCGAAGAAGAGCAAGAGGAAGTCGAGACCGTCCCTGATGTTTCAGTCGAAACGCCTACGCCTATGTCGGAGACTCTGTCTTTCATGTCCTCAGAAGACGATGAAGAGGATGATGTCCCTCTGGAGTCGAGACTTGCTAAAGCTGTGGGAATTCCACCAGAGGAAGTTGTCAAGTTACCCGCACTGTCGTCGTCTACACCAACAGAAATCGGAGCTGAGGATGAGGCGACGACTCCTACAAAGATTGTGGACGAAACTAAACCTGATGAGGGTAAAGTAGAGGAAGAGACAACTGCTGGTGGATCACAAGTGAGCGTTCTGTACACTACTAAGCGTCCTTCGCTAACTATTGAACAGGAGCATGAGACGCCTACTCAATCGATTCTTTTGGAACAACCTGAGGACGCTGAAGCTGCTGCACCACAGGCTTTGATTGTCGATAGGAATGCTTCGGAGGTTCCAGAGAGACCCAGGTCACCTTGGACACCCTCCTACTCTGTGACTACTCAGGGCGCCTCTCCCGTTCATCCCGAGGAGCCAGAGGAACCCAAAGAAGAGCCTTCCGAAGAGAAGACTGTTGACGTTGCTCCTGCGGTAGTTGCTGAGGAAGCCGTTCCTGAGAATCCAGTTGTCGCTGAGGTTCCTCCTGTTGAAGAAGTATCTCAGCCCTCGCAAGTGGAAGATACCCAGGTCCTGGCGGCCATCCCCGTCGCACCGGCAGCTCATAGTCAGTTTATTGAGTCTGACGCGGCCGAGACACCAGCTTCGGAAGTGATCACAGACGAACTTACAGTCTTGGCCAAGAGTGATGCCGAACAAGAGGCACCTACGATAACTGAGGTATGGTTCACAGAAATCATCAAAACGCAATTTCTAATGTTGTCTGGCAGGCCCATCAAGCCGAGCCTTCGGACGAGACCCTTATTGATGAGAAGCCAGAAGCGCCACTCGACGCTACCCCGGCAGCCTTGGCCGTAGACACTGGTGCGAAAGAAGTAGCAGATAGGCCCAAGTCACCATGGACACCTTCATATTCTGTAACAAAAGTTGGGCTTGGCATTCCTGAGCCTGAAGAGCTGCATCTTGATGCTGACGTACCCGCTGAATCCAAGCTGGATGCTTCTAGTGAAGAGCAACAAGCTGTAGCGGAAGAACAGACGCCATCTGCTGTTATTGATGTTACTGAAGTTCCGCAGACGGAGGCTCCTGCGTCCGAGTCCGTGCCAGTCGTCGAACGTCCAAAGTCACCCTATCCACCCTCATATTCTGTGACACAGATGGGCCCTGGAGTAGTCGAAGAAGCAGCGACTGCTGGAGAGCTTGAAGAAGGCGGGTCTGTTGCGGACAGTAATGAGCCAGAGATGCCTTTGACTCCAAGGTCCGAGCTCCGCTCTGTGACTCCTGGATTCGACACCCTTTCAGAAGTATCTGAATCTAGTCACATTCCAAATCCACCAGATTCACCTAGGACTGATCCAGAAGTCACCTCGCTGATGGAGGCGGAAGCAAAGACTCCTCTTGTGACTGGCATCGAAGAGGTGAATAAGCCAATCTCACCGCTCGCTACGCCTCTTCTATCAGCGAAGGTGGTTGAGGATCTCGAGGAATCATCGGAGCCTTTAACTGAAGCTGCTGTTTCTGGCATTGAGGACGCTGAACCGCGATCTTTACTTCTGGAGAGCGACATAGAGCAGGAGGCCGTCCGGCCTGTCTTAACTGAATATGCAACCGAGGAAACCATCATCACGACCGAAACTGCGGACAACCATCCAAGCCGAGCAAACGAGGCTGAAGATAGTATCCCCTCAGCTCCAGAGTTCTCTATCCCTAAAGTTGACGTTACCGCTGCTCATCCTGCACCACCAGTCATTGTTACGAACACGCTAAGTACAGATAGTGCTTATACGCAGTTTTCGGACACCTTCTCTCCGTCACAAGAGACTGGAACGAACGTCACGACGCCCGACGTCGAGACGATGCCGGTTCCGAAGGTGCATGAGGGTTCTGAAATCGAATCGCTGGGAGAAGAGACGGCCATGCATGTTTCGGAACAGCCGAGCACTGTCACTCCGACTGGTACTGTAGGCAAGGGCAAATCGTTTGGCGTCGCCCATACGCTTGCTATGAGATCATTCCCGTCTGCCTTTGCTCAGACTGAAGATCCCTCAGCATCCGAGCAACCCACGTAAGTTCTTTAGCATGTATCATTGTGCTCATGTGACTAAATAAATACTTCATACAGGCAAGTCGCCGAGACGGATACCCTTGAGGTTGACGACCAGCTGTCTCCACTCGCCTCACGCAGACGTCTTGAATCAACTGCATCTGCACTCGCCTTCCCCGGTGGATGGGTTTCCTCGCCTGCGAAGAAGGAGCGTGCGTCGCTCGAGACTGCGACAGGAGTATTCAGCAAGCCAGTCGTTGAAGGTAAATCAAGCTCGCCTGTTGTGACGCCCCCGTCGACGGAGCCCGCACCGGAGCAGAGCGAAAGTAAATGGCGTTGCATTATCATGTGATTACAGTCCCCTTCATTTCTTAAGCTCTTCGCTTTCCCCTTGTACGATTCTTTTATGACTTAACGAGCTACACGTACTTATGCGCTCATCACTTTCATGTAACATTGCACTTACATTTCATCTCATTTACAAGGAAGTTTTCTTCTACCAGATTCAAACAGCACCTCTCCAGAATCGTCCCGTTCTTAGCCATTACTTTCGGGATTCTTTTCTTCATTTATTCTTTACTCAATAATTTCCGTTGGTTTTGCGATTCCTGCGACTGGAAGTCAGTCGGAATAAAGCGACGATTTCAATCTCAGATCAAAATGTTCAGAGATTCGATTCTCACAGCCTGGATTTCAATGATGTCCTACTTACCACAAGCTTATACGCCATCAGCAGCATCTGCTGCGGCAACTCAGTTCCTTTTGCTTTGATATTCGGATCTCCAATATGCCTGAGAAGGAAGAGCAGGAAATTGTGTTTACGCCAGAAAATATTGCCCGTTCTGAACGTTTATTCGACGTCAAGCTCTCGCCTGATGCGAAGCAGTTACTATACCACGTAAAACCTCTCTATAAATCTGGCGAGCACCCGACGTGCGCTATCTGGATAGGTGAAGTTGACCGCGCTGAAAGTGCGTCGCAGTTTACTTCGGGTCTCTTCAATGACTACGCAGCTCGATTCCACCCTTACGGCAAGAGGATACTCTTTCTATCTGATCGTCACAAAGCCGGTGGACCAGTTCAGATCTATTCTATAGGATTACAGGGAGGCGAAGCATATCCAATCTTTGGCAAGGACAACAAACGTGGAGTCTCCGAATTTGATGTATCTCCTGATGGACGCTACGTCGCGTTCACGAGTGCCAACGAAGCAACACCCGAAGACGAACGACGTAAAAAAGAGAAAGACGATGCTCAGGAATTCGGCGATAAGCGTAGTTTCAACCATCTCAGGCTCTATAGCTTTACGACTGGAGATGTACGCACTCTTGAAGCGGCTCAAGGTCATCACGTCGATCGGTTTCTATGGTCATCCGATAGTAAATCCCTAGTCTATCTGTCGAGAAAGAATCCTGCACTAGAGTTCACCCAAGAAGAAGCCGTACTGAAGCGTATCTCAGTCTCGGTCGGAGCTCAACCAGAAGTCATCGGAAGATATCCACGATCCCCATCAGGACTATGTCTCCTATCAACGGGGGAAATAGTTGATATTCAAAGCTACGAACCAGGCCGCATTTCTGACTCAAAATCGGTTTTCATCCATTCTTCGGAGGATTTTAGCAAGGCAAAGCAACTTTACGGCAAAGACGACGATGCTGTCCGCATTGTCGATATGAAGAACGGTGGACTTTTCGCTGTCGAAATTGCGGATAGCATGGAGACGAAAATTGACGTTCCTCGTGCTATTGACCCGGATAATGTGGATTACACGGTGTTATTTCGCACGTACAATGAAGCTCTCGAAAAGAACTCGTGGGACGCTCAAAGGTTGGCAGATGGAGGGTTCGTTCTTGCAGCAATCAAAAGTTCAGCAGTAAACATTCATTCCCCCAACGTATGGACGGGTACCTCGGATCACATCGATCTCAGCCTTACTACAAAGATATCTTCGCATCTCAATTGGATGGCGGAAGGCCCGAGTATGCATAGTGAACTTTACGGTTGGCTCGCCAAAGACCGGACGAGGCTAAACGGTATCATGACATTTCCGACGGAAAACAAGAATGCAAAGGCGATCTTGCCGTATCCTACAATCATGCTTATCCACGGCGGTAAGTCATGCGGTAGTTATCCAGAGACCACCGAAGACTACGTTTCTAACTTATTCCTCAGGTCCTTATTCGTTAGTAATCAATGCCTTACGAGTTACATTTGGATCTAATCATGAACAGCCGCGTTACATTTGGATATTCCCCTTCTTATTATGACTGGCATCATCTTCTCGCTGCCCAGGGATATCTGGTTATCTCACCCAATTATCGCGGAGGTATGTCTAAGATATATGTGTTGTTGTCATTTAAACCCCCGACATCTGGCTCATTCTTCCGACGGCCTTAGGGCAAGGCCGTGGCTCAAAGTTTGGACGCGCGGCTCATGGAGGAATGGGTACCATTGACTGGAGTGATTGCGAGAGCATGCTTGACAGGCTCATTGATGATGGGATTGCGGATCCGAATCGTCTTGGAATCGGAGGATGGAGCCAGGGCGGATTTTTGACAGCATGGGGCGTAGCGAAAACAAAGAACCGATTCAAGGCTGGTGTTATGGGTGCTGGTGTGAGTGACTGGGGCATGTTGACAGCTACATCAGACCTCCCGGATTTCGAGGTACGTATAGAACTGGCTCCAGGATCTAATTTATAACTTTCTGCGCCTCTTTTATTGGAAAGGCTGACCTTGGAGGATGTGCTCCTTGGGATACGCCGGACGTAAGTCAGCGTTCTGATATTCGTGGAAGTCCGATCGGACACGTAGCGGACGTCGAGACGGCTATGCTTATTTTGCATGGAGAGAAAGATGAACGAGTGCCCGCATCACAGGGCATTGCATTCTTTCGTGGCATGCGCCGCCGTTCTAAATACCCTGAGCGCCATCAGCTCGTAATCTATCCAAGGGAACCGCATTCGTACGTAGTTCTTCAGCAACTCTTTCCCTAAGCGAAGGTATCTGATGAGATTTTGTTTACAGTTTCACAGAGAGGAACCATGCGAAGGATGTAATGAAACGCGTCGTCGAGCACTTCACCACTTGGGTATGAGCAAAACATGGCTTTAGTGGAGATGGCAGTCCTTTGTGCGGATCAAGACAGAACTCTTTTATGTGCGATTTTTGTATTCCGGAGTGGAACCGTGTATGACTATTGCAGGACCTTCGTGTGAACAGTAGGGATCAATTTGTAACCGAACCCCCTCGCGCCCCAGCGCGATGTATGCTATGATGTCCTGAGCTCATCGTACGTGTACTGAGAGGCATGCTCAAGCGCTTGTCGAGCATTAAAATGACGTGTAAACGTCCAGGATTGGTGCCATCGACTGTGGCATTAAGACAAAATGACGATCTGCAAACTCCAAATACTTCGAAAGGCTCGCCCTCTCTTGCTGAAATTCAAGGCATTTCAGGTATCTGTCGCAGTCAGCCCGCAGCCACATCGGACGTAGCAACGAATTGACACTGACAAAATCAAATCAAGCTCATAATTACCGTCCTAGCCGAGTCATTCCCGAATGTTGACTGATTTGTTCTGAGTGTCAGTGGCCACGTCCTGTGTTGCTACTGGAAACGTATGCTTTAGCGTTTTCGTGGCGAGATGGATTAACACCTGTACCTAGCAGACGTACGGAGGGAAGACGTATCTACTCCCAACTCTTCGGGAATATGAAGATATAGGTCACCGGAAACTTTCTCGTCAGTTCCGTCTCGCAACACAGAAAAACGTCTTGCCTTGGATTCATCTTACGAATGAACGGGCAAGCCAAGCCACACTTTGTGCCCTTAGCTAAGAATACTGCACAGATTTCTCACTACGTCAAAGCATGACGCTGAAATATTGCACAGTCTGTTCTTTAGAATCTTGAGGTAGCTATGGAACTTTGGCCCGCGTCAAGTCAATGCTACCAAAACGCATTGTGCCCGGACTTTAAAGCGTTCTAAGTCCGACGTGAAATTTGATACTGCTTCTCGAATTCGCTGTCTAGTCATTTTTACAGGTGAAAGGTGAGGACATAGCATTACATGAGCACTAGCGCTACAGTAGTCACTGCTGTAGCTCCGAGGACTGCGTAGCCAGTTGCATATGCGCCCTTCAGAGTCAAAACTACAATGAAGCATATAAGGACAAGTCGATCAGCTGCAAGATGTAAATGTCAACTTACACTTTCCGCTATCCCATGCAAGATGACGGATGCCGTTCCAAGCGTGGAAGGCGAATGGTGCAGCAAGAAGAGTTTTCCCAGCGTACTTGATACCTTCTGGAAGTGCAGAGACCAAGTTCACGATATCCACACTACTGAAAGGGGCGCCGAGAAGAGGGAAGACGACGTAGGAGATAGTAAATCCATATAATACTAATGAATCATTATATAAGACGAAATGTCAGTGTTTGCATCTATGCCGGGCCATTAGTGAGAGAACGTACAAATACTGAGACCTGTTCCGGTGACACGATTGGCAATCGATCCGACCCAGGTGAGTTGTGGTTGGTAGATAGTGAAATGCGGGCTCGATGGACGCTTGAGACGCTGAGAATTCAGAACTTCAGTCGCCTGTGAAGGAGGCTTAATTTCAACTTGAATTCCTCTGAGCAACGAGTTAGTTAGAATACAAGCATAGTTAAGACTCGAACAAGTCGAGTCGGTGCTCACCGCTTGAACACAGCGTTCCGCAAGACGGCATGGTTTCGTGCCGCTACATCCAGAGTCATTGATTGCAACGATTTTCATATACATAATTTCTCACCGAAAGCAGGTGAGAAGGTAGTGCGCCTGAAAGCAGGCGCAAGGCCGACGAAACGAGTGCTCAGCATTATCACGACGACGCGACGACAGAGACAACGATGAGAGCACTGTTGTCAGTGTTCACTATTATCGGGAAATAACGGACGTGGTGAGGTCACGAGTCACGTGATGTATGTGACATAATTCTCGTTTAACGCTGAAATATCTCATGTTGTACTTGACCACAACATCGACGTCTTGAAAGTGAGGCGAAAGAAAGACAAGTATCTCTTGGTTTACAGCATATGCTCGGCGGATGTCGCTACCGACTCCGCTGAAAATTTACGTGTTTCACATGCTGCATCCAGTCAATCTTCAGTGGCAACCCTTCAATTCTCCGGCTGTACCCACTTACTAGGCCTGCTTCCCACTCTCTTCTGCGCCTATTCAGTCCGGAGACGTCCAGTGTCCTTGATACGATCTGATAACCTGATTTCATTAGACCTTGTCAGAGTATTCGTTGTGCCCTTCTAGCAAGATACAATAGCATTCGAGCCTCATGTCTAGCAAAAATTACCGCGCGCTCGACGGACACAAGCTTCTTCTCAACACCTCGAGTACTGTACACGTACACGGACGTAACTACACAGCTTTCCGTCCGCCGCATATGCCTTCTAGATCTCTGGATTCAGGATCTTCCCTTGCTAAAGCAAGTATGCGCAGGCAAAGTTCAACTTTGTCGGACTCCGTCATCGTCTTCGAATCTTCTCCCACCAATTTACGGTCGTGGCGTTGCAGAACAGGAACACGTACGAGCACTCGAGTAACGTTTTCAGCTCAGGGGCGACTGCGCAGGATCCACAGAACCGTATTCATCGTCGCGCGCACACCCTCGGTCGCGTGCTTTCATCGTTTACGCGCTACAGAGGAAACCCCAGAAAGTCGGCGCTTCCAGACCACGCTGAGCAAGGCAGTACTGTGTCCCAATTCTCTGCTGCCAGTGCTTAGAAGGTGGGTGCAGGTGATGGAGCGGCGGGAGCAGCATGATGACATGTTGAAAACGCGATCCCACGTTTAGAACGTGTCAAAACAGTTAGAAGATGCGTTGATATGAATATCAATGAGTGGTAGACTCTCGAAGCAAGGGGACGCGGCTCAGCTCGCTTATAGACGGTGATTCTCATCAAGTCAACAGTATCTCGGAGTACGCGGACTCCTCCCCTATATTTGTGGAAGAATATCGATTCACTCGGTGTATCGGTCTCTTGGCCATGCGATGGTGTTGAATACCTACCAAGTTTGGCGGATTGGCAGTCCTTCAACTGGTATCTGTTATTATTAGATTCAAGCATTGAACAGACTGCTTCCCTTCCTTTTCTTACCGATCATGACGTCTTGGGTCCAGGGTGTCTGGTTCGCGACCTGGTCGAGGCCGGGTATCCGAGTCTATCCTGGGTATACGTACGAGCAAAGACAAGAAGCAGACGCACCGGGTTAGAGAGCCTGCGAGTATCCCAAGCCGCCACTATGAAACTGAATATATGCGCCTTCACAGATTTCGCTCCTCATATGTCTTTACAACTCCCTCCGATTCGTATGATGATTCATGCTGTTGCAAATTCCGCGTTTTAGAGCGGCGACGTTGCAATTATGAATTTGAGAAGCTGGGAAGCAGAAGATAAGCGTGTCCGTGTTTGGGCAATTGCATCATCGTTCTTCATTTCGCTCTCTCTCAATAGACCCAGGGGCTGGACGAGGAACCTTCGCTCCTGCCGGATTTTACTCTTCTGCGCATATCTGCTCTCCGCTTTTCTCTCTTAATACTAACAAAAAGTTAGGTCTGCAATCTACATGTTTAGGCCGGATATACAAGCGATTCTCTCGCGCATCCTTTATTCATTATTGCGAGACCTGATTGGCCAAACTCGTCCATTCAAGCACTTTACCCTCGCTTCCGTTATCGGCTCCACACTGCCTGAAAGCGACCGTTGCAGCTTGGTGCCACAGAAGCTCTTCTCGCTGACTAGCGTGGGCCGCAGGAAGACCGCACGATCTATAGTTGAATCGGACTCACACACGGATGGTTCGTGCTTGATGCCGTCAATCCTGCGGTGATATTACAATGCGCCACCATTTGAAAGACCTTACGAACGTGCGCGAACATGCGACGCGCTACATATGTGCCCGGCATCGAGCTCATACTTTTCGAGCCTTGTTGGGCAGGGTAAAAAAGCTTTCTTGGGAACTGCTGATCTCCGCGGTTGACGGGCTTTTATGTTCTATCTCCATTATTCAGGTTGACCACAGCATCAACTGCCATGTCCAGGCCTTGAATTGTGCAGAATATACTCGGCATTTTCCATCTATTTGGTCTTCTAGCGCGTCTTGGGAAGCAGATTAAGCTGGCAGGTACCTTCACCAGGACTGGGCTTCTCGTCTATTACGCGTCAATTAGCAAATACGAGACAACTGGCGTACTCACGGCTTGTCTCTCTGCCTAATCAGCTTTCTGCGGAAGCTTTCACGATAAGGGGTCGGCTCAGATTTCTTCCGCCCACTCATACACTGGCTCAGGTATGACATATGAAGAACCGGAAGCATTTTCGATCTGAATAATAATAATTCTGGTTTTCGGTGGATATATGCACGCACGTGGCATTTTTCTAAGGGACGCTCTGATTAGGAAAGGTCACGGATGCTTAGTATGTTGGTCCAATGTGGCCCTGTTTTTCTGTTTGGACAACATGTGGCACTTGGATCAGCGTAGGGGAGCCTTGTCCTTGGCTCAATTGGAAATGGAAATACTGGATTATTTCAAGCACAGCGAGGCTCGTTCAAGGGTCTATTCTGGATGCCGCCTGGAGCGTAGTCATCGCTTTTGTCCATGCTTTGCTCAGATGATCTGTTCATGCACAAAGTGAGACGACTTTGGCCTGTTTATGACTCAACGCTTGCATCTTCAGTCGTTATTCCGAAAGACACGAGCAAATTAAATTTGCGCCCTCGACCTTGAAATCCTTCTTTTTCGAATCAAAACGTGCCTTTCAACCATGGCGTATATACGAAAGTCCTGGCAACAAGGGCATGACCATAACTAAGTCTGCTCTGTACTTGACCTTCGACTGGAATTTGGTATCACTGATCGGCTTCTTCCTGCACCATGAACTATGGAGATCTTCAAGATTATCCGATACCGGGGTTCTGTCAGTATCGAACGTACCCTCGATCTACGGTGGAATGTCCTCTTGCCTATTCTACGCGTCTAAATTCGCTCAGATGCCCAGGAAGGACCGGCCGTTCTGAGATGTTCTTCCGCGATACGCCATGATCTCTCTGCAGCAACAACAACTACATCAACTATGATGAGGCAGATCTATTTATGTGGTGCATATGGGTTCTCTTCTATTGCGTCTTCATTAACAGCTAATGAATGGATAGAGCCAAGGCAGCTTGTGATTGGGACGCGCTACTTCCGAGTCGTGCGGGGCTTAATGATCTAGTGATGTACGGTCCTCCGTCAGATACGAACCCAATACTGGAAAAGCTATTCATGATATGCATTTGCTGTGCTCCCCTACAATCTTATCAACACATTGCCGTGAGCACGCACTGGCGCTGGGCCTCCCGCGAACGAAACGTGGATGGGACTGAATTGATGTTGGAGCTTCCCTGCATCTCCTCATGCTTGCTTCTATTCAGGACTGGGAATACTCCTACTAGCACGTCATGGCCTAATGTTTCAGAGGTTTTTATAGTGCTGGAACGTTTGGTAACGGACTGGGATTGCGAACTCATCTACCTTGTTGGAACAGACGAGTTCAAGCTTATTTTCATTTGACGAAATTATGGCACGCAAGGTTTGAAGATACGGGACTGCAGTGTAATATTGACGTCTTAATGATGCCTGCAATTGCGCCTCTCTGCTCGCTTGACGGCCCTGCTCCACTGGAGAAATGTTCCAGATTGTTCGTGCTATCTCTCGCATATACTGACGCCAACACTGATACTTGCAAAGAAAGTTCCGCAAGTCTATTCCTTTCTTGTAGATTCTCGCGGGATGCGTGTCAGGGACATGTCAGGGAACTGTCGTTCCGTGTCGAAAACATCCGAACACAGGCTAATGTCGAAATCCGGGGGAATTGAATTAAATCCGTTTTCTCCGTTTCCGTGTTCCTTGCGAGAGATGCGACGTATCGCGCGGTCGCGTTTGCAGCACGGTGGAATACGTAGTCGGTCTAGCGAATGTTCGCGGTCCCTTTCCTTGTGTGCATGACAGGAACAGGGTACGAATTCATATCCTCTATGCGGTTTTGCGCGATGGAAGACCGCCTATGGCCCTTAGGTACTCGAGCTGAGATCTCCTACGGAAATTTATGCAGTTGCTTCTCCTGCTTCTGCAGTCTGATGCGGCAAATAATTCGGGTAGGAATTATATTCTTCCCAACTGGAGATGAGCTAACCAGTACTGGATTCGGGCGTCGGGGTTTTTGGTGGCCTGCATTGAGGATCACATCCACGTGGACTTTCACGCGTGGCAAAATTGGTAAGGAATTCGTTTACGAGATACGGAAAAGAAAGAAACTGCTTACCCGAGGCCACCGCATCAAGCCGACCGGCAACACGCATCGTCGGCGGGAGGGGTAACGCGCCTAGATGAGGGTGGCTTCTCTCGAGGACATCGGTCGGTCTGGGCTCGCGCTTCATGTGGTCCTATTCTGGAGTCTCCGACGAATTTGGATATGCAGTTGGGGATGGTGAGATTCTGGTTTCGTGTAATGTGTGTTCTGGAAAAACGTGGTGCAGAACACCGCCCTGAGGATGGCTTCATGGTTTCTTGTCTTTTGTGTTACCGTGTTTTTATTTTTCTTTTCCTTATTAGTTTTTGGAGGTTCTCGTTGCCTTATAAGGATATGAAGATATGAGTGAGAAAGAATATGCGCGCTGCCGCCGCGGGCGTAAGAGCGAGAAATCAAGAAGAAGAAAGAAAGAGAGGCAGATAGGTAATCAAATTGGTCGAGATGTATGTTTCGAGGTGAGTCATGATTGATCGCAAGTGGTGCGGGCGGTCCCAAGAATAGCTTTCAGCTTTCATTGAGGTTGACAATCAAATTGAATGAAACGCGTCCGGGCTCGGAAATGAATCGGGCTGTTCAGTGTTCGCTGACGCTGGCAGACAGGGCAACCTGAGAGCTCTAGTGGCAGTCCATTAATTGTATCATTGATCAGCTCTCGTCGCTGTCCATCGTATCCGCCGAGCCACTCAGAAGAAAGGACAAGAGAAGAAAGTTTTTTTCTCTCTGCTTACGTTCGTTCCACTGATTTGATGATGATGGATGGCGGTCGTCCCTGGCGCGATGCCTAATAGCGGCTCCTGTCGACCTCGCATCTGGCTCGGGACCTTCGAAATCTGGCTTCGAGATGAATTACTCTGCGATGAGAACGCGAGAAAGGCAACACACGAGGACTGTGCTGGGAAAGAGGGGGTTGGGGAGACGACGTCATCAGTCATCATGCACACTTAGACTAGGAATAGAGTGGGAAAGATAGCGATAGCGGGTTCATTATAGCTCTATATATGGGTGCAAAAGTGAGTAACAAGGTATAGGGGCAGGGATTGCAGCGGGATGAGCGGACCTGGGCTGCTACTACTGCGTGTATGCGCCAAATGGACGGGAAGAATAGGAATAGGACCGAGTCCGAGAGCATATAGTAGTGAATCTATAAAGCCCGAAATGGGATGAGCACCTTTTTTGACGCTCTTCCTTTCCCTTTCTCCTTTCTTGTTACTGCTATGCTTTGCTTCGCTTCGCAGTGTGTTGCCGTCAGTGTACGTGTGCCGGGTATGCGTGCAGGTGGGTGCTGTGCCCACGGAATGCCACGGCTATAAGTAGGAGTACTACGATAGCGAACGTGTACGGCATCATCATCATCATCATCGTTATGATTATGATTCACTATGTAAAAAGAACACTGATGAGGATAATAATGGCTCATATCTAATTTATAGTCAATTGAAGTCTGCAATTGAATTGAGGTCGTAACTGTAACCTTGATCCTATTTGTCCTCGTTGGAGTTGCCCCCACGTTTCTTTGCCTGGGCGGGTACAAGGAGAGCGTCAAGACCGAGACAGCGATGATGGTAATACTAATAGGCGAGCGCCGGATTGGCTGGCTATACTCTTTAGTGCGGTGAAGTGGGGTTACATAATAATAATAATGAGTCTGGAATGTAAAGAACCATGTCATGTGGTATTACCCGATCAGGGGTTTCGGACCAAACACGAGCACAAACAAAGAATAATAATAATTTCTCGCTTCTCCTCTGGTTTATATAAACCCTGTCCGTCGTCCCGCCATGTCTCCCTCCCCATCCCTCCCGTCGTCGCACCGACGCCCAATCTTATCGCCAACGACAACGACTTCCACGTTCTGTTCACGACACTCTCGTACGACTCGCAGGCCGACGCCTTGTATCATTCTGTACATTCAGCCCACCACTTGACACTACCACCAGCGTTGTTGCTCAGCACCGTTAGTACCACCTAAACTAAAGACAATGTTGGCCACTTCTCGTCGCATAGCCGCAGACCCTTACGCGTCTGATGGAGCCGCAGCCATGATGGCGCGCCAGCGCAGCAGGAGCTTAGCAGGTCCCGTCGCGGTCCCACTCGGCACAGCTTACTCAGAACCGCGCGTTACTCGTCCACCGCACCGTCGCTCAGCGAGCACGCACCACCGAGACCCGGTATATGAACGGGAACGCGAGATGGCTCTGCGCTCGCGTAGTCGGGCTGGCTCAGGTACGTGTTTTCTCATTGCATTGTGGGAACGAACTTTGGTATTGAATGTTCGTCATTTGCGTCTTGCATGTAGTCGGCCGTCATCACCCGGACTTCGCCTCTGTCGTCCCGGCGAATATCGCCTTCGTAGCATCTTCGAGCTCAAGCTCGGACCACCGCTCTCGTGGACGCGAACAGTCGCGTTCGCGCGTCTCTTCGTCCTCTTCGCACCAACACCGTGACCAGTCAGCGCATTCGTTGACGCGCCCCAACGCAACGCGCCGTTCAACATGGCAGGGACCGCCGTCGGGACAGACGTTCCAACCTCAGCTGAAGGTTCATCGCCAATTGGCGTACTCGAGGTCGAACAATGGCTCTCCGCCGATTTTATACGACGTCGCGCGTGCGCCATCGCATGACAATATCCTCGCGCCCCCGCCGACGTCTTTCATCGCGTCGCTTACGCGCCGTTCAAGAGGCCCACCGCAGCCTGTGCCAGCTCACACGCTTGCCTTGCCCGCGACGCGTCCATTCGTGCCCTCGCTTTCGCTCTACCTTCCTGGTCCTGACTCCGGTATGCCCATCCAATGCCCGCGCGATTGGAAAATCAACGCTGTCAGCATGAGTGCGACCGACCCCCAGCACACGGCATTAACCAACCTGGACGTCCTTCAGGCCGTGTATTCGTCCCTTCGCGAGCCTGTTTCCCGCTTTGAATGGGAGGCTCTGGGGACAGGTTCTAACGCACAACGTCGCGTGGCCGAAGCTTACTCTCGCAGGTGCGAAATGACCGGTAGCAAGCGCGAGTGGGAGTCCGGCATACGACGTGTCGACTACCTTTGCGGGCGAACGCTCCTGTGTGGTATTGAATGTCGACCGAATGGTATTTGCGAACTCGTTTTCACGAAGCCTGCCGCCGCATAAGCCTTTACACTCAGGTAACCGTTGACTCGTCTCAGCCGAGCCGAGCTCCCCAAAATGTACCATACGTACTCCTCCCCCACACATCATGCCCCTGTTACCTCTTCCCCTCGTATTTTACTTTCGACTCACCGATTATTTCCCTTTTGCACCTCTTACTCACCATTGTTAAATATCCTCGTTCCACGGACAGGGACTATTGCGTCTACATGTGGTAAACATAGCTTTCTCCTTACGACTTATTTCTTGCTCATTTCTTGGCTTTGATGCTTGGTGTTTCCTCCTTCTCGTCTCATCTTCGCTTATCCATAGTCGAAACCTCCGATTCTTTCTGTTTATTTTTCATTTTTAACCGATCTTTTTCTTTCTTGTAAGATATCAATATTTCTATCCGGATGAACGTCTGGAGCGTTCACTTTTTTTCTTTTCTTTTTCTGTTTTTCTTTGCCTTTTTTCTCCTTATGATTGCAATCACCCTTTACCTGATTCATGATCGCTGATATGCTTTCTACTTGATATGCCCGCTTATCCACATGCTCCTTGCTCTCCATTAGATATGCGTTTTGATCTTGCTTTGTGTTTTGGTCTGGCATTGCCCATCGTGCTCTCTTTGTACTCATACATTCCTACATAAATACTCGCGTTTTGGGATCATGGACTTACAATAACAATAATGAAAAGAAAATGATTATTGAAATAAAGACAAAGACAAAGAGCTTGATTCTGTTCTTCATTGTGCACTTGTAGATCTCATTGTAAACTAATTTCTTTGTGCTTGAGCGCGGCACAACAAGCTCGGAAATGAATGAATGACGGGATGAAACATGAAACAAAGAACCAAACATATGTATGAAGGTTTCCACCACAATCGGACGCTGACGACAATATTAATGACAACAGCATCCAGCGCCAGCGGACAAGTGGATACTACACGACTACTCTGGCATACATATCCTCCAAGACTCAAACGAGGTCCCCCCTCGATATCAGAGGCCTAGATCCTCTCGCTAACGTCAGTCAATAATGTCGCCCCACAATATACATTACTTACCCCAGGTGCTCTTTCGCTTCGGTCAAAAAAAAAACGTCGGTAAGTACATAGGAACGAGGGGGTCACTGCTCAGTACCGCCACTCCCGCTCGGCTAATTTATTTTTGGCATACAATATACGCACACATAACATGTCTACATAGATTGTACGTGTCCGTGTATTGGAGCTGAGTAATTTGTGTGAACGCGGAAAGTAATCGAGTAACAGTCTTGACGTTTTCTGAGAGAATACAGTTATAGTTATAGTTCCGAAACAAACAGACTTTGAGTTAGAGTTGCGCGAAACGCGCAAGGGGCAGAAGGAAAGGAAAGGGAAGCATCGAGGCTCAGACTGAGTCCGAACGTGGCGTCCGAGCCAAGCCCAACTTCAATTCAAGACAGCCACGAAAGTAACCCAATAACCAGAACCTGCCGCAAACGCAACGAAAGGGACAGTTAGCTCCCCACCAGAGGAGGTGGAGTGGGGTGGGGTGGGGTGGGGTGGGGGAATAATATTTCGTTTCCGTTCAGAAAAAGAACGAGAAAGAAGAAGCCTGAGATCAACAGTTCCCGAATGAAATAAAGAAGACGCTGGAAACGGGATTAACAGATCAACAGATCAACAACGTTGCAATGAGGGTCCAAATCACATACATACATACACTCGGTCCTAGAAGGCTGCCGATCCGTAATATGAACGGGTTCTTGCCAGCCACATGTATAGATGTATTCCTTAGCCACGTAACAGGCTACTCTGAAAGGTCATGCGACCCGAACCCGAGTGCATGATGCTGTGGGCGGGTGGGAAAAAGAGGGGAACGAAGGAAATAAGATAGCAAACACGACAAACACAAGGGTAGAAACATGTAAACAAAACTTATACATATATAAGGTTGGGCGTGATCAACGGCACCACAATCGAACAACTTGTGATCCAAACAGCACAGGCCTGGAGGAGGCAAGGATCAATCAGTGATTCAATCAAACAACGATAACAGCTCCACGTTTAGATCACTCACAGCATCAAAGCATGGATTGACGCTGCTGCTGAATCAATAGATCACGGGTCAAGCAACAACATAGCAACACGACGATGTACCGTTGCGAGGATGCCATGAAGACCGCCGAAGCTAAAGCTGATGCAGTAAGAGAACACGAGTCATTCAAGAATGGCAACACGGAAGATTTACTTACTGTATTGGCAACAAAAAATCTCTGGTCATGCTATTGTGCACAATGTGCCAAGTGTCCAGACAAGAACCCAGCAGTAAGTCTTTGAAAGAATGTACGTACGTCCAATAGGGAAACGCATTCCAAATTTCTATAGGAAGGACCATCCATGCTTCTGACTGTAGGATCTTAGTAAACAAAGAGTAACTCGGGGACCTCGGTTTTGTGGTTTCTTTGTCTGGGATCATGGGTTTCCGGTGCGAATGAAAGAGACCGACAAAGTGCTTTCTAGACCCCATTTCGTGTTCCGCATGGCTCAATCAAAAAACCAACGGAAAATCGAATGAACAAGACCTGAAATCGTGTTGTGAGTCAGGTTCAGGAAGATGCTTGAATAATTATACTCACCTTCGATATTTTCGACGTGTTCTGTGACGCAGGACTTTGCTTACTTTTCATCCACTTCATGTCGGACGTTTTGCTCTTCTCAGATCTTGACGGGAGTCCGAAAATAATCTAAGAGCTTGCGCATGACCTCTTATCGAACTGACCGACGGTGAAGAGCACTGGTTACAACGGAATTGCATTAGCTGTCGACGCCAACCAACAAATAATGTCATAACATAAGGTAGCTATCAAAGCACGGAGAAGAAAGAAGTGATCAGGAAATTGGTCAACAAAAATGCACGGGGTGTGGAAGGTCAAGAATGGAAAGGCGAGAAAAATGTAACATGGAGAGTTGGCTGGGCTGGATCACGGTACAGTACGTAGCACTAAGATGGTAGCGTAACATGGAAAACAAAATGGACGAGTAAACAAGAAGGATGAATGATATGCCGATGAGAGAAAGTAATGACGATGTGCGTGTGTTGTTATTGCATTTGTTTGCGGGACGGACAGACGAATGGAAAAAAATGGCGTGAGATGCATGATTTCATGATGGCTTTCGAAAAAATAAAATAAAATAAAGCAAACAATACGAAAACGAAAACGAAATGGGGAAAACGAAAAACAAAATGCAAGCAAAAGCGAAAGCAAGAATAGCACGAATATGATCGAAGAGTTAAATTTGGAACAACGAGAAAAGGGTGGACGAGAAAAGGGTACAATGGCGATACGGAGCTCTGAGATGCGAAGCTGGCAAGGTATGGGGGACACACACGGGCGTCACGATAGGATAAGCGAGAACCCTCACGGAGATTCCGGAGGAAGATGTGGAAGGTGACGCCACCAAGAAATCAAGAACAGAGCAGAGCAATTCGTTCCAGTTCAGTTCGAGAACGTACCCCTCTCCACGCGCGCTCGCCTATTCGCTTATCCCAGTAAATGTCGGCACATCCCACATCGCTTCAGTCGTCCCAGAAACTCGGATCGACTATACAAGAGGACAGGCAAAGAAACAGCAAACATGCGTTGTGAGATAAGCATCTTCCAGAAAATAGAGTAAAGATGATGTCAAGAGTCGAGCCGCCTTTATCGAATATTAGCACCGCAGTCGTTCGATGTTCATGTACTTCTGATCGTGCGCGGGAAGGATTGAGTAAATGGCGTAAGCAGCGCGTAAATGATGCGGATCCGGATGGCGTGGTCGAGAAAAGGGTTCGGTCGATCATGAGTCGAGAACGTCGGAGGTCGTCAGCTGGCGAGACTGGCATTGACAAGCGAATAAGCGAGGAAATATGTGTCGTTTGGAACGCAAGTGCATTGTCAGAATGCGGTGCAATGTGATACGAAGCATGAGGTGCAGGAGTTGCGGGTCACAAAGAAATTCGGAGGCCACGGGGTTGTGTGGAGTTATACGGGAATTCGGAATGTCATTGTCGAGTGCATCGGATTCAGTTCAAGATGGTCAGAAGACACATTCGGGTTCCATGTCGGGACGAGACGTGACGAAGATCTTGAGACTCGTATTCATAGGTGATGCTCAACGTGGTGACTCGCTGGATTAGCCGACTCTGCGGGCAGGGAACCTCGTGGATTGAAGCGTACTTTAGCCAAGTCCTATGAACGTTCACCCGTTAGCGAACATCAAGATGTAAAACTCGAACTAAATCACATACCATGTAATTCTGAGTCCCGATCTGTATGTACAAAAAACACATGCACGTACGTCAACAAACGTGCACCAAAAGTTATAATAAGGAATGAGTAGTTCGCAGAGAGTACTCACGGTCGCAGTCTGAACAGGTCCTCCTTGCGCTTCTTCTAGCACTTGATCAAATGCGTTCAACATGTCCGTACCAATATCATCTCCCGACTTGTGGGAGCTCCGGCGCGATCCTGGCGTGGACACCGAGTTCGACCGAGGTTTTGGCTTCACTTGTCGTTGTTGACCTTGTTTCTTAGCATCACGCTTCACTTTCTTGAACCTCAGGTGCCTCTTCGTCCATGCGACATGCTGCCGCAATTCATCGGACATGCCATTCAAAAATGCTCTGCAAGGTAAGAAGCAGAATTAATCAGCACTACAGGGTAGTGAGTAAAGGAGAAATGTGGACATACTGTAACGAAGCGATCAGCGACTCGTATGTCGGGTGAGCATCTTTCTCTGTTGTCAAATGTAAGTAGACCGCGGTGCAAACACCATTTATCAACGTACCCAGAATTTCAATGAGCGCCTGAGAGAAGAACAGCGACCGTTCGTTCATTGAATGATCAGTACGAAAAGGAATGAAAGGCTTACAGATGTCAAAGTACCCTTCTTTGTCTCCCAGGCAAGTTGGGCATCGCTACAACCGCCGATCGTGATCTATCCAAAACGAAACGTATACCAGTCAGTAATAGACAACGCGCATCAGAAGAAGTACAGTCCTTACCACCTGCCCATGTTCCTGCACTCCCGAAGAAGCCCTACAATTACACTTCTTCTGTTTAACGTCAGCCCCAACATTCCGCGTCACTCTCTTTGGCCCTCTGAATGCAACACCAGCAGTCGAAGTAGGCGTTTCAGAAGCAGCAATACTGATCGGAGATACAGGTCCAGAAGCGGTATATTGCAGAGGAGACATACATCGCGGAATCTCGCCATCGTGGAAACTGGAGACAGGCGCATCTTCTTGGATATCACCCAGTACCGGAGCTTGAGCGATTGGTGTTGAGTTTCTCTTGAAGAGGCTCTTGATCGGTCTAGGGGTCTGCAGTATAGGAGCTGCTGCTTGGGTCGTGGATGAGACGGTGGTTAACGCAGAAGCAGAAATAGGGCGAGAGGCGGGTGCGGTGGAAAAGAATGGGGTAGCGGAGTTGATTGTCGATGTGCGCGAACGGGCATCATGACGTGCACTCTCGTTCGTCTTCTCGCTACTTGCGCCTTTGCCTGCTATACCGAATTTCCGCTTGACGAATAGCGGAAGCCAATCCAGGCGAAGAGTTGACAAACATCCGAACTGCGTCTCGCGTGGAGATGCATAGGAATGTCTCCGCGTCACTGCAGACGTCGCACCCGCATCGCACGGTCCTTGCGCGGGAGAAGAGGCATCTAGACTCGGTAGTCTAGCCGTCTTCCGATCGGGAGCTGGTCTGAACAGGTCAAGGGGGCTGTCGGCCGGTCTATCAGGAATGAAGCCTTGTTGATTCTCGTTCTGCTCATGGACAAGGGTAGATACCAGGTTATCAGGTAAGTCATCTTCGTCAAGGAATCCCCCGCAATCTGCGCAGCTGTATTCCCTGCGTGGTTTCGGCTTTGTCGTCTCTGGAGCATTAACGTGACCAATGACTGAAGTAGCTAACGCGCCACCCTCCGACCCCTCTGAAAGCTCGGAACGTATCGTACTCGTACGCTTCTCATAAGAGAAGCGTCGGGTATTGCTTCTCTGTGCAGCTTCTGAAATAGACATGTCTTGACCAGGGACTGGCACATCTTGCGGAGGGAGCTCGTTAATCTTCCTCGACTCGTTCTCAACTGTACCATGTGATGTCCTCTTGAACGCGTGAACCGATCCCCCTTCGTTGTAGCAATAGTGGTTCAAGTCTACGCATCGTAGCTGATGAGTCTCATTCATGTACTAAGGAAAGTGAGATGATCCTTACCCATTGCAGTCCCAGAGTGGCACATATCAAAAAATGCCTGAATTATCACAAAGTTCATGATCAACTGCTAGTCTAGGAGAAAAAAAGCCGGAAGGCCTACAATGAGTTGCGCATTTACTGGGATCTTGCGTACAAGAAGCTTGTTCATGTCCTATGCCAGGAATCCGTGATGTAAGCCAACAAACGCAACTAAAATTCGATAGACTAGACCGACATTATCGATGATCCAAGTATTCTTGTCCTCGGTGGCATCACAGGGCACGATAGCTACCCAAATACAACATCAGCAATAAAATTCGGGGTTACATATTCATATACTAACCTTCGTCCATGCCATCTGTTTCCGTTTCGTCTTCAGTTTCGCACGGCGTTTGAACGCCATGGCCCGCGACTGTTCATTGCAATAATAGGATCAAGCACGAGCGAGACAATTATAGAAGCATACGTACAATAAAAGAAGAAGCTGTCGCCAGCCTTTGCACCTGCAACAAGCTTCTTCATTTCCTTTAGCTATATTCGACACCACATTAGATCACCTTCAATACCGACAGTGTGTTTCAGGACGTACGATATTCTCCTTCGTTGGTGCTACATGTTTGCCATCGTCCAGCAGGACAATAACGTCCATATCGTTATAATGATACACGTCTGAACACGAGCATGCCGGATAGCATGTAAGAGTAGTGAAGAAAGACAAATGTGAAGCAGCACGAACCGATGAATAGTTTCCTCAGTCTCAACACGTCTTTGTGTGTTTGCCGGAGCTCTTCATGGCACTCGTTGCCCTTGTACTTGCACCCGATGAGCAGCGCGACCCTCCTGGGCTTCCTGGCGGGTAATGGAAGGGAAGCAGAACGGCCCCGGTGCACGACGGGCTGCTTGGCGGGGGTCTTTGAGGCAGATGGAAGCTTTTGGTTGCCCATGTCGAGGTCAGTGGTAGGAGAGGTGGAAAGTGGTGTAGGGATGAGTAGTGGAGGAAAGACGAGCGTACACCGTCGCTGGACCGGAGATGAGAGATCAGAACTTAAGCGTGCACAGACCGCGTTCCTGGATGCCGTTAAGCGAGAGTAGATGTCGTCCGATCAGGCAATCGCTTGGTACAAAGCGTCTGGAGATGGGCAGAAAGCTACGCGACACCGGTCAGAAATTGGTGAGCAATGAACGTCTATTGACGGAGAGAAGTCAACCTCGACTCTTGTCGCAATACCAGCTTATAGGACGATGATGAGAGAGAGGCAGGGGGAGATGGGAGGAAGAAGACGAGGCACACAAGACTATAATATATGCTACTGGTGTGGGCGGTGTATAAACCGCATCGCCATCTGCCTACATTTACAAAGTATGGTATTTCCCCAAAAGGCAAATCCCGAGGTTTATTCCCATTTCCTTCCTTTTTCCGTTCCGATTTCTTTGCCCCTCTTTGTTCTCAGGGACGAAGCTCACGGCCCGCGACTCGACTACTTTGACTGTGACTCACATATCTACCCACAACAAGACGCACGCGGGGCAGGCTGGGGCTCCACATGGGAACAAGGTGACTCGTACTCGTGCGTTCGCCGACTATAGCCCTAACATGGGCGTGACCGCGAAAACCCCTCAAGAGGTGTCTTCCAAACCCAAATATCAGCACTGCCTAACTAAAACACTGGGGGTCGGCAACTCCGTACGGATTTGCGTGCGTTCCCACGGGTTCGGTTATAGGTATGATCGTCGGAGTTCAAAAAGAGTTTACAATGATTCTTTGACTTGAATTTCCCTCTACCACAGTTCATGTATCGGTCTAATAAAATGGTAGAATATATGTTTGAATAAGATGCTTCAACTCTCAGGAGGTACTTTTTGCAAAAACTGCACTGTTGCCAATAATTAAGCTAATTTGTTGTGAATCTTGTGATGAAACAATGGATTTTTGTCTTTGAATTTCAGCCAGCTAAAACTCATACATCGACACGAAATTTTCCGTAGGATACACTGAAGTACTATACTTCAACTCTCAGGGGCTACATTTTCGAAAACATAAGTAGGTGAATTGTTCTGTTGTGCACTTTGTGATGCATGATTTTGCCAAGGATTTGCGATACTTGCCTATTTGGGCTTATTTTCGGCCTCCGACGCGCACGCGAAGACCATAGGGATTGCCCACCCCCAAAAACACGAACACGATTACACCGTGTCGATTAGGAAAGCATTGTGATTTGTCATTACCTTCATGACTCGAATGGGCTTCTCGTCGCCCCTCTTCTCTAACTTCGTCGCTGGACGCAAAGGCGGGTTGTGCCTTTTTATGACCCGCAGCAGAGTGATCACGCTGCGCAACTAATACGACACTATCAGCTACATAACTTTCTGTACGAGGTATATCTTCTCGCGTGCGGCATAGGAGAGCTTGGCCGTCTATGATGGGCCGTTGTATGCAAGCGTCTAATGACACGAATGCGGAAGTCCGAACAGAGCATTTGCGCCGCCTTGTCTCCTTTTCAAATTCTCAAGTTGGAATGGCTTTACACGTAAAGTAACTCTTCAGTCCAAGTCATTTCTGCTATCCATACAGAAATACCTCTTCTGATTAGAAATCACAGATAGCCTGAGTCGTCTCGTTCATCCATACAGGAAAAGAGATTCCTTCAAGGACACCTATACATAAAGCACTGCAAAGTACATTCGGGCTCCTATGTGGGAGTACGCCTCGTCTCTCTTGCGGATCAATGGAGAAAAATGATCAAGATGGGCGATGCAAAGATGGGCCCGA
Source organism: Sanghuangporus weigelae (assembly GCA_033182465.1). Lineage (NCBI taxonomy): Eukaryota > Fungi > Basidiomycota > Agaricomycetes > Hymenochaetales > Hymenochaetaceae > Sanghuangporus > Sanghuangporus weigelae. The sequence goes on from CP137324.1 coordinate 1,958,979, forward strand.
AACACCCGCCCGCCTCGCATTCCGCACTTTCTTCGTTCCTCAAGAGATATTTGGCATGGAAACCTGATCCATGCCTCCTTTCTCTGATGCGATAAGTCCTTTGGGAGATCAATCGGACACACTGTAAGTTGCCCTTGGTGCACACGTCATCATGATCTGAACGTGGATTTGGAGCATACGATGCGTCGCGGTCTTTGCCCGTTGCAATGGTTTCTATCCTACGCTCCAATTAAGGATGAGATAATGGTCGCTTTGGCGAGCAAAGTTGATTCCAATGCGGACCAATTGCTATTCAGGCCCGGAATGACTAAATACAGTATATCCGTAGGCGAACTCCGCGCCGGTTCCGTTCATGACTTCCCGCGACAGACGGTATATCGAAATCCACCCTCCAAGCGAAACCTGTGTAAAAAAAATGCTATTTTGGAGCGAGATGGCTACACACGATCACATCGGTATAGTCATACAGGAATCCCGTCGACACAGTAGAGACCGGAAAACACATTGAATGAGGGGAATTCATGTGAAATGATTACAACGCGTTCTAGCAGACTAGAAGACGGCGGTGCAACGAGGTATCTGAATCTGCCGTGCACTCCAGTAGTAGTCACTCCTCTACACACACGATTCCCCGGTACGCATAGCCGCCTCTATCCCATAACGACTGTCGCGCCAGAATTGGAGTGTTGAGCGTCGTAATTGAACGGTAGCGCGATCTTGCCGATAAAAGAAGAAAAGAATGCCCCAATCAATATCGCAATAGGTAAGATGCAAGCCTATACTCTAATGAATAGACGATCAGAGAACTACGTATAGAAGACGACGGAGCATCGGTACGTCCGAATCACCCATACTCTTCCTACATCTTCACTCAGCAGCACCCGTCGCTTCTCTCTATGTATACTTATGTACTCGACACGATCTGCCAAACAGGACACTAGCGCCTCTATAGATCAATGTGTACCTTTGTTTTATCCGATCCAATCCACAGCATCCCGCTCAAGTACCCAACACACAGCTTTGTAACAATAACAAATTACCCACTAATCCATCAAAAGTCGCTATTGCGATGAAGTTCCCCATGGTACACCAGGCGCCTACACAGGCCAATATAGTGAGAGGTAAAATAAGATACTAGGGAGTAATCGAGAAGAATCCATGCGCGTAAGGACGCGTAGCTTCGGTCTGGCCAACATGTGTCAGCCAGCCAACCACTTAGTCTTAGCGCACGTGGAAAGTAAAAGACGAATGAAACCCGGTCTATATTAAATTCACCCAATCCCATTTAGAATACTCCGAAGATTAGAATCATAGTGCCCGAGATTGTTAGATCATCGACTCTCGCAGGTCTCTTCCCAAAAACACAATTCAACATGAAATGATGCACTGGGGTTTTGGGAAGGTGAAAACGAGGAAGAATCCCAAAGCTCGATGAAGTCAAAATAAATGAATGTCGTCAGTAATTCGTGACAAAGGCGTGATATGTAAGTCCACTCCCTACCCCCGCAGGGCAGTTACATCGATCCCAAACATAATCAGCATACCGATACGTAAAGAAAACGCTCGTCATGCAGTAATCCATAGTACGCAGGTCGAGACGGCGAACATCAAAACCGTGAGCATGTTCGGGCAAGACGTCAACGCGTCGCTAGTAGAACTCTGAGATGCACCAGGCGATACAAGAGTGGCAGCCGGTGCACTTGATATCGAAACAGAAGCAATAGCTGACGAAGAACTCGTCACAACTCCCGTGGTCGTCGACTCCAACGCACCACTCGAACTGCTAGCCACGACACCCGATGTTGATACCGGCACCACGAATGGTGAATACGGCAGAGTCGTTATGGGAAGTGTGCTCGTAACACCAGCACTCGCGACGATGTTCACGCATATAACAGATCCTGCGCTGACGATACACCCAACGTTATGGTCAACTGAGAGTGTCGGAATGGATACTCTCTGAGCGATGAAGCTTGCATCTTGCGCGAGTGTCACTGAATCCCAAGTCTTCAATTTTGAAAAGCAAGCAGTACGGGCCGTCAGACTGACTTGTGAATGGAGTCCCGAGAGTCTCTCCGCTGAGAACGTAGGTGGTTCCAACTTCTCCACCGCTACCTATGACCTCTCCCCGTAGATTCGCTTCCGGCCCTAACGCCACCGGAAAGATGGTCGCGCTCTGCGCGTAAGCAACTATGGAAGCACGGCCAGCACAATTAAGCTCTTGATACACACAGGATAATTACGCAGGACTGAACGCACCTGGACAGAGCGCAGCGACCGGTAACGCTAGGATAGTGAGCATGCTGATTGTCAGGAGCAGGGACTAGGAGAAAAGGGGCACAGAATGCAGGCCATCTTATACCCACGAGAAGATATCTCATCAGAAGTCCAGAAAGGCAGAATCGCCAAGGATAGCCTTCCAATCTGCCCCTATTTCGCCTCCAGCATATGTTTGGGCTTTCTGACGCCAGTTCAACAAAACAGTCGGTCTCGATAGGACGAGGAGATTGTATAGGGAGATTAAGATGTCTTCTCATTCCAATGCAGATTGTTATACACTCAGATCGTGCTGTGATTAGTTCAGGGGTTTGGACAAATAGCAGAGGCCCGAATTGGATATCGTCGGTGGTTCCCGACTTTATAAGACGAGGACAAAGGATCACGCACGTCCGTAATGATCGCTTCGACCTTTATGATGGATCAGATGTAATTTTCTCTGCAACGAAGACATTCTTTATTGGAACGGGTCGGGGACATGCTGCTTCCAATTCAATCAGTTTCCACTCCGGTCATGCAGCATTTGCAGTCAACACTCACATTCTTCAAGCAATGACGTCATTCTCCTTCAGCCCATCGCAGAACATCTTCCATGTTGAGAGGATGAGAAATTTCGTCCTAAATCTACGTGTCAGTCATGATCAATACTGTCAGGAAGTCTTTCGTACCAGTTGCGATCTCTCTTCGCCATGATCATCCATCTGTCACAAATGAGCACTCGCATAGCGTATCTTGACTTCAAGTTAGCATACCTTCACCTAATGAACTTGTCATAAACAACGTGTGCGGGAAAAAAGTAGGAAAAAAATCTCACTATATTCGATGTGGCTTGCTTTAACTCTTTCAATCTCGACTGCAAATCGTCGCATTTTCTACAACTAATTATCAAACACCGAGTACGCAGATGCCGTAGAATCACCCACTTATGGAGAGCAGCTGTTTCCTCCCGTCTAAGTTCCAATTGCCTCGTCATCATCATCTCCAGATTGAACCTCGCCTGAACTGGTCGTAGATCATTCGCTGCGCTCATGATATTCTGGCTCATGACCGTAAGCCATTCAACATGCGTCTGCCATTCTGGTCGTTCAGTCGACGTCGGTCCAGGCGGCGGAGAGAGGAGTGACTTGAGCAAACGCGAGTACGTAACTAGCATGGAGCGAAGAATTGATAGTAAAGCGGGTCTACGATCTGGTGGGTTATCAGTTGAACCATCTGGAATACTTAAAAAATCAAAGGCAAGATACCGATTGTAGGATCGTCCGGATATAATTGCTGGCCACCTAATTCTCCCAAAGAAGGTATCTTCTCCTTGACCTTCATGTACAGTATGATCAACTTCAAACCACGAAACATGGCGAGCATGTTGACTTACAAACCACGTATCACCAAAGACATTGTAGTACCCATCTTCAAGTATCCAATCAACCCTCGGTTTCTCGAGCTGCGTCAAAGGCCAATCCGGTACATCTTTCTGTGTGACGATGTAACAGTCACTCGTATTATCTGAGTACTGATTACTTAAGATCAGGAAAGTCGGATTAAGTATAGCACTATTTCCCTCATGTTATGCCTCATGTATTTTAGTTTAAATAGCAAGTAGATAGCGACATGTAAGGGGGATTCTCCCCCCTCGTTATACACACAATACTACGGTTATTCCAGCCAGTAGACGTGTGAACTGAGCTCCAGGAGAATTCTTCAGTGTGACCGAATATCCATTCGTCACATATTTTTGGCTGTTCCAACTGTCTTGCTTAACATCTGAACTCGTTATTATACTAGTCGACGTTGTCGAGGAGCCAAAGGAGGTCTGATCAACCTACCGGTACCTGCATAGTTGACTCATCATTCGAAAACTCACAAAAACAGCTAAGTTTCAATCAGTTTCAATCAGTCTTGTAAAGTTTCTTTGAGTACTCACCATATCTATGGCCACCCGCAATGTTTTAGCATTGCGTTCCATGAAGGGAATCCCACGCGAAGTTGATTGAGACGTACCGATCAAGAGACGGACCTACAGACGAAGGGGTTCGTTTGGAGCAGCTGAGGATCAGCTCTTCCCTAATTCGAAACGACAACTCAAGATGAGCAAGTCATCAGAAGGTAATGACAACGACAACGAAGATAAAGACTTACATAGTCTAGCTGCAGCATCAGGGGCAGTAGAGTCCCCCCAAAGTATTTCCCAAGCGAATGTACCGCTTGATGCCGCTGTGGGCCGCCTCAGAAGGGCGAGGGCCGGCGAAGAACCAAGGGTCAGTACCCTACCAGTAAATGACGGAGAGACGTCCTCTTTACTCGCTTGGAGGCCAGCAGGATACTTCCCCTTGGCCGCACATACCATAGAAACTGTAACAACCAAAGAAAGTGTTAGTTCAGTAGCGGAAGAAGTTCAGAAGAATGAACCTACTCCTCAGAGTGAATACCGAACCATTCCTAGTGAAATAACTCATAAGACCTTAGAAGACGAAGAAGGATTTCGTACGGTAACTCACCGACACGGAACGAGGCGCAATGACGAAAGATCGAGTGATGGTGACAAATTGTCACCAGAACACCCGATATTCGAAACTCCCTATCAAAGATTAAGCAGAGGCACTCAAAATTTAAACAAAGAACTCTTGGGAACCTTTAATAATCGTTTCGCAGTATTATCAGGCAGATACGACTCGTTCGACAGACGAGTCGAAGAACTGGGCAAAGATATTAGTCAATTTGCAGAGAAATACAAAGATAAGATACGCACCGACTCGGCAAACAAGGAAATGGTAAAGCTTGACGAGCAAGAGGAGGAGGACAACATATCTTCAGGTACAAGTTACGGCAGTAAATCGGAACGTAAAGCACAAAGAAAGACTTGAAATTTTGAGGAAAGACGTCGTCAGAAAACTGACGAAGTTCGCGAATGGGCACGAGCTAGTGCCATTGCGATTTCTGGACAGAGAGCAAACAAATCAGATGAAATCTCACCTATAGTTTCCGGCTTTGATCAGGAGGAATTCACCTCGGGTATCTACACGCAACCAAGCGATAAGGGAAAATACCCTGATCCAAGGAACTATGGAAATACTGGGTTAGCTTTCTCCACCATTGATGACATCGATAAGCAAATGGAATACTTACTTTCGGTCCGAGAGGAACACCTTCTCCAAGAACAAAGAGAACTTGAGGGACGACGCGTGCCCATGCAGCGTGTTCCGACCCTGTATCAGGATCGTCCCGGACCATCTGGTCTGAATATGTCAGAAAAAGAAAGAAAAGAGAGAGTAAGAACTCACCGGAGATACAAATCAAGATCAAAATTGCGCAGCTCAGGACAAAGGACTGTAGAATTCCAAAAGAAGGAGAAGAACATCAAGCATAGTCCGATACCTGATACCTTCTCGGGAGATGAAGAGACGCATCCACCTCGCAGAGGACCTCCTGATAGCTCAGGGCCAAGCTCTGATGGTTCCGATGACGAGAGACGAGGTGGAGGAGACTCGTCTGATACTAGTACAGAAGAGAATGAAACTTCTGAAACGGAACAATTAGGACCCGCCTGAGTGATTCGTAAACTTGTCAAACTTACTGGCAAAGGCCAAACGAGGCCTGATGAATCTAAGAAGATGAAAAACAAAGATAAGCGTGATAGAAAGAAAGAAAAGGAAACAAAAAAGAAATACCGAGAAAGGTTCGCCTCAGCGAAACCAATCGATAACCTAGGTAAACACAGTTTCCTAAAACAAGTTATTCGTCAGTCGTCAAGAAAACCATCAAGTCCTTCAGACTCGAGTGACTCTTCAAGCTCACCTAGTTCACCTAGTAGTCCTGATAATTTGGATGACGATACCTTACTGGGACCTTCCAGTATCGACTCAAGTGATTCCGAACGAACTAAAAAGAAGAAGAAAAGTGCTAAACACAAATGGAAGCATGATATGATGAGATTGAAAATACAGACTGCAGGAATAAAAGCCTTACCTCCAAACCCATATGATGGGGAACCCAATATGAATAGGTACAGCAAATTCATCACGGAAACTAATCTGTACATGCGTTACACTGGATTAGACAAAATACCGAAAGAACAAGTTGGAGTATTACCTACCTTTCTGAAAGGCAAAGCTATGGATTTCTACCGACAGCACATAGGCGTTGATTATCGAAAATGGACTCTCGAAAAGTTCTATGAAGAATTGATGAATTACTGTTTTCCAGTGAATTACTCTGAAGACTTACGAAAACAATTTAATCAGAACAAACAAGGTCGAAGAAACATACAAAAATATTTGTATGATATCGGAATACTAGCAGAGAATCTAGGAGATATATCAGTAAGGGATCATATTAGAAAGATTTGGGACGGCTTACATCCCCAATATCAAAGACAATTACGACTTGATAACTTGAGTCCAGATATAGTGAGCATGAGTGATCTACGAGATCGTCTCATCAGTATCGAATGGGCTAATGAAGCAATAGGAATAAAATGGCATGAAACTTACTTTGCAGACAAGCCAAAGTTCAATAAACCTCGTAATGAATGTCCAGATAATCCGAGACGCACATATGAGGACAAGAAGAAACCTTACTGGAAGTCTAAAAGGCGAAACGAACTAAACGAACGGTCACGTGACAAAAGACAGCGGTCAAATGTCACATCAAATAGTATGAGCCCGAAGTCTACAAATCGAAACAAAAATGATAGAGGTCAACGAAGAAATAACACAAACAAGGAAAGGAGACCCACAGATACATATATGAAGAAACATAGTAAAGAAAAACTTGATGAAATGCGAGCTAAAGATCAATGTTTTATTTGTGAGCAAACTGGTCATTTTGCGAAAGATTGTCCTACCAGAAGTACAGTAAAGATGGAAACCAATTCTGTCAAACCTAAAACGGAGGAGAAAGAGATTACTGTGAATTACGCAGCATTAGACAAGCTTAAGGAAATGAAAAATGACCAACAATACCTTGATATTGAGTTAGTCACTCAATCGAATGCTGTCAATTTAGGACAACATGTAATAAGCTCAGCAATGATGGGTGTAGACGAACAAGATGAACAAGATGACGAACCTTGTATCATGACAGATCATTATTACAACTATAAAATGATTCAAGAGACGTTCAGTTACGAACGTACGGATTTGTTAATTCCCAGTTTCGAAGTACCGAAACCTCGAAGAAAAGAGACAATATTAGTCCGATCACGTTGTCAGGCTATGAAATTGCCTGGACATAAACAAGCAGGAATAGCATAGCATCAGTCATTACTATCAAGCAATAGCTCTATGGGATGCGACATATAAATCCTTGAAACTCAGATTCAGCTCATTCGTAAGTGCTCTACCAATGCGATCAGAAAAGAAAATCATGAGCATAATGACAGAAGCCCATACCAGATAAGCGTAGGGTGATAGCAATGCAAAATCACCAAGAAAAGCGGCTCTACCCTAGTCGTAATAGTCGTCTCAATCATGATTCTAATACCGCATCAGGATAAATCAACTTGGATATCAATGCTGACACTTACTGTAGCTGTTCAATGGTGATCTGACGAGGCCTACGAATTAACCTCAACACCTTCTTCATGCGGCACCACATGTGTGAAAGGCGTGCAAAAGGGTTGCGAGAAGGCATTTTGAGAAGATACGGATTAAGGAGACTACGCCGTCACTCATATACAATTTACACTGAATTGGTCTAAGCCATACAGGGTCCGACGAGCTTCTTTAAGGTCCCCGTTCAGAGGTATTCAAATCGCTTATTGACCTGAAGCAGACCGATAATGCGCACCAGAATTGAGGGTATGAGCCTAGATTTGTGCAAGACAATTCAGACTCCCTATCAACGACTACGTTACAATGAGTCAATGCTTAGGCATGTGTCATGACCTAATCAGGAGGCAGTCCAAGCTTTGTTAGGATACCATAAAGGGATATGAGCTTTGGACTCGCAGGACAAGAAGCCGAGACGGAAATCAGATTCTATATTAGGAAGGTTGAACCTAATTTTTCTTATATAAGCAAGTGCATTTGAGTCCTATTTTTAGTTTATTTTCTTGGCCTTGCTTTGTAATGCTTAATAATGCTTAGTAAGCTCAGCCTATATAAGGCGGGCGAGCGAGCACGCCAAGAGAGAGAGCAACTTGACCTTTAACCACCACCATCTCTCTCCACTTTGTTACTTTGTATCTTAAGTCTAAGTGAAGTATTAGTTTTTGTTACTGCTGTATAAATTAGGCAGTCGGTAATAAGCTAAGGTGTTAATTACTATTGCTGCATTATTATTTAGTACCCTAGATTTGCAAGCACACAGAGGTGTTTGTCATTGTCTAGCGCGGTGCACTCAAGTCAGGTGCTTGTCTGTACCCACCCTTGCTGAATATTAGTGTTGTGAATTATTTGACATCAGTATATCACTCGGATACGTCATTGAGCAGGTAGCTAGCACTACTTCGGTGTTTGCTGTTAGTACCTGTTAAGAATAAGTGCGGTTGCTAGTACTGCGAAGAGCGTTGCTACTAGGACCGATAACGATAAGCGAGGTTGCTAGAACCGCTACTGTGCTGCTTCTAGAACCTAGTACGTATTAAGTTTGAGTTCAGGACTCTTATCAGCAAATCACACCTATCATACGTTGTCACCCCAAAATCATCCATATCAACTTCCATTACTTACCCAACGGCCAACAATATCATACGCAGTCTAAGAATTAGTTGCCCCTAGCTAAACGAACAACAGGGAAGACTACCCGTCTAGATAAATAGACTGGTTGACTCTGTGAGAGCACTGTAGAATTTATTCACAAGTCCACTCTCAGCACGACAAAACTTGGTGACCACCGCAGGGCAGCTAAATTAAGTTCAATAGGCTGCAAATCATCAGGTTAAATTTACATAACAATCCAATCAATATTGGAAGTCAAGTCTATCATATATATTACACGTTATCAACATGACGACAGAAGATCTTAATACATTGGCACATGAAGTGTCACATGACACAGCTCGCTCAGTGCTGGACATGCCCTTTGCCAACACAAAGTATGCACCTAAGACGTTCATGGGTCATTTCTCAGAAGTCCAGGACTTTCTAGATCATTATGAGCAGCTCTGCAATAGAAATAATGTTATCACAGATGCAGACAAATGCAGAATCATCACTCGGTACTGTGCAAGAAAGGTAGTACAAGTTATCGAAGGCCTGGATCACTTCATTATTCCTAATTGGTCAGAATTAAAAGCAGCGATCTTATGTCTGTATGATGCAAATCTCAATGATAAGCGTTATACAAAGACTGATCTCAAGAAGTTTATGCTTGAGAGTCGTGAGAAGAAGACTAAGCAGTGGAGGGACTTTACAGAATATACGCGCAAGTTTACCACAATTGGAGGATGGCTCAAAGGCCATAAGAAGATTACTGAGGATGAGCAAGCAATCTATTACTAGAAAGGAATTGATGCATACACTCGTACAATTCTAGAAGCAAGGCTTCTTATGAAAGATCCCAAGCATGACATGAGCAAGCCATTCAAGATGCAGGATGTTTGGGAGGTTGCAGAAGCATGGCTAAATGCAGACAGGTTTGACAGACTTGAAGACGATGATAATCAGGGTAGCTTCCAATTTCTTAGAGCAGCAGATGAAGAGGACAAGAAAAATGAAGAGGAGGAAGAAGTAGAAGAAAGGCCGAAGGAGCATACAAGAGACAGAATCAGGGAAACTCAGATGCCCAAGCTGGATTATCCCGCTTTGAGCAGGACTAAGATGAAGGAGACCACACAGGATGAAGTTGAGAGTCTAATTGATCAAATGTCGAAGTTATTGCTCTCGGATCCAAAGTATGGCCTCCTATATTACAAGGCAGTCAAGCTTGATCCATTAGTAGCTCAAGCTGTACGTCCACCTAATGTTAGCAGAAGTTCAATGTCGAATATCAACTCAGAACGATCAGGAAATAGGCCACGTGAGAATAATTCAGGGCCCAGACCACCAAACCGCAATTGCTTCAGATGCGGTCAGAATGGACATGGAATGAGAAATTGCCCTGACATTAAGGAATTGCTTAGTCAAGGAGTGATCAAGTATGATCATACAGGAAGGCTGCAGATGAATGATGGCTCACCAATCAGTAGAAATTTTGACGAGCCTATCGTACAGGCAGTGAAGCGTCAACAGCCTCCAGCTAACAAGGTTAATTTTATTACATGTGAAGAACCAGAGGAATCAGATGGCATGCAAGATGCTCTGTACATTCATCCTGAAGAAGAATTATCTGGATTTCCAGTGACACGGTCTCAGAAGGGAATTACTTCAAGACGTAATGGAGTTATGGATGAACCAAGGCAGAAACCGACCAGGTCACCCAGGAGTAGACCTCAAGTAAAGACGTCAGATGAAACACCACGGCTGCCTGTGGTCAAGGAAATAAGTAGTCCACCTATTGTTCAGCCCACTATGCAAGATGTAATCATGCAGGATCATCAACTTATCCAGAAAGTAGATCCACGTGGTAGCGTACCACAGCCAAAGGATAAGCCTGATAGTAAAGGAGAAAAGAATTCACCTGCACATCGCTTTCCAAGACAGTCAGAAATATCTTCTAATATTGACCTGCATGTAGTGGCAGATAGGATTCTAGTACAAGACCAACTTATTTCAACCCACGAGCTATTAGGAGCATCACCAGGATTGGCACGTATCATATCAGACAAGCTTCAGTATAAGAGTATTAAGCCAAACACCGAGACAGTGATGGAAGCAGAAGTCGAGGAAAACACATCGCAAGCATACTGGACAAAGCCTTTTATCCCAAAGACACATGGACGCTTGATTTGACTCACTGTCAGTTTTAGTGGGCATGATGTCAAAGCAATTTTAGATACAGGGTCACAGATGAATGTCTGTCATGCAAGGCTTGCAAAACTAGCTCAGATGCCAATAGACAGAACCCAGCGCATGAATATGAATGATGCCAATGGAGGGCAAGGATCCTTAGAAGGTATGCTTTCAGGAGTCAGAATTGATATAGGCAACATTGCAACAACTGGCAATGTATATGTTGGAAGTCAAGTCCCATTTGACCTACTGCTTGGAAGACCATGGCAGCGAGGAAATTTAATTTCCATTGACGAGCGTCCAGATGGAACTTATCTTCAGTTCAAGGATCCAGATGACCCAACACGATCAAAGACCAGATATGAGCTGCTAGTCATCCCAGATGGAAGCAATGATGTGTGGGATTATGATCCTGCAACATGGCTTGCTGTTCAGCCAGACATGGATGACCATGATGATTATCAGGAGAAGTTTAGGCAGTTTATTAAGGACCGTGAGCAGGCAATAGCAGATGTGTTGGAAGAAGAAGAAATAGGAGAAGTTTACGCATCGTTTGGAAGCCCATTGACATCAGCTGAATGCATTGTTAAGGAATGGGAGATTGAGAAGCAAGGCACCTCAATACCAGTGGAATTGACGCTTATTGAGCAGATCCCTTCGGAGTCAGAAGAAGCCCATAGCGAACCAGTTCCAAAGCCAGTAATTCACTTTGAGCGTAAGAGAATGCATGGTTCAGGAGAGACTGATAGCCTAGACTCAATGCCAGAGCTTAGGGACATCTCTGAGTCGGAATCAGAATCAAGTGGACCAGTTGACTGTTATCTGGGAGATGACGGAAACTGGAAGTACGACATGACAGGAGGAATTGAGAAGACCCATTCAGAGATACAGCTTTATGAGGAAGTCCTGAAGCCCAAGGAGAGGCTTGGCTTACTTTCAAGAAAAGAGGCTTCGGCGATTCAAAGGATCAGGGCAAAGTATTTTGGAGGTGACAGCCACAATGAAGCTAGAGCAAAGCCGGCTCAGCGACTAATAACCAGATACTGGCAGGATGGTGCAGGAAATGACTCTAAGGACTTAGGAGAGTCATCCAGTAAGAGAAGGAGTCAATTGGACCAAGAGTCTATTGGCGAAAATTTTATAAGTACATTACACCCTATTTATGAGGACCTGGAAGCGATGAACGCAAAAGTTTCCCCTTTTGCCACCCCAGACATGGAAATTAGAAGTACCCAACAGCCTTATCAAGATGATATTATTATCAGGGCTGACAGTTCAGTGGTTGAGAACTTACAGGGTGTGCAAAATCGAAATCGAGATGATTTCGACATTTCTGGAAACCGCAATAGTTCAATGAAATGTGAGCCGATCGGTACGGTTAAGGTACCATTCGAAAGCTCTCGTCAGCACGAACCAAATGAGTCCTCAGCGGACGAAATCAAACGTGTTCCGGCGAATCTACAGCGAAAACGACGGAATAGGAGAAGGTCAAAGCGAAAAATGAGGGTAGCAGACGCACCAGTGGACCAAATGGTCTCGCAAAGGACTCTTTCGGATAGCGGGGAGCGAGACGAACCCAACGGAGCTATAATCAGGGCAAACGGACAAGGATTGATTAAGAAACGGCAGATTTTCGATTTTCAGAAATCTTCGATTTTGCAACCAGGACAGAACTCAAGTTTCAGGTACCAGACAGCTCAGAGTAACAACCAGAAAGACTCTGGACAGGCAGTACATGGTACTAGGACTAAAGGAAAGCAAGTATGTCAGCGTAATAATGAGAAAAGGCAGGCTTACCAGTGTAAAAAGGCCAATAATCAGATGTGCAATCCGAAACGATCGGATCTATCAACCATGACATATTTGGCATCGCCAGAAAGGGCTCAAAAAGACAATTCTAACGCACCAAGAATCACAGAAATCGGTGAAGAAGTGAGCAAGATAGAGCAGTTGCAGGTAAACCAGCCCAGAAGTGAGTCAACAAGTCAAGAGCAGAAAACACCAGATGCGTACGCGCGAGATTGTGGCAGGTCACATGACCACCAACCCTCACAACTCGGAATTGGATCTAAGGCAGAAATCAATGTCAACATTCAGTGGAGCGCTCTACAGGGAATTATTTTGGCTCTATTTATGATCAGCTCAGCACTATTCTTTATGATTCTGACAGGATTGACCCTGTTCATAATTTTAAATTATGACAACCAGTCTCATCCTTTTTAAGAAAGCCGGTGCTCCTGAACTTCTGCATAACTGCTCTTCTTCTTGATGTGATCTATGGAGTTTGTGTTTGGATTTATTTATTTACAGGTACCAGAATATTGAATACAATAGCTGTTCAATATTATGGATCAGTGACAGAGCATCGGCAAGACAACGAGAGTATGAATCAAGGATACGTATTTTTTGCAGGCAATGAAAGTGAACACTGCCAGAGCATAAATGATGAAGAATTCAGTGGAACAGCATATAAGAGAGTAGACAAGAAGGTCAAACCAATTCCAGGAGTATTTCCTGAAGATGCAAGAGTAGTGCGACAATTTCCAGAGGATCCATTGTACAATTTACCAATGCTTCCAACTAAACCGCCAGATTTCACTCCAGGAGAACGCCTTACAAAAGAGCGGTTAGAAGAACTCCATATCAATGAAGATGGATTCTTATGGCCAGAAGAAGAGAAATTATTCAAGCATATCTTTAAACTCAATGAACGTACATTGGCATTTGAAGAAGTACACAGGGGAACATTTCGTGAAGATTATTTCTCACCATACATTATTCCAGTTATCCCTCATGTGCCATGGGAGCATAAGAACATACCAATTCCTAGAGCAATTCAAGAAGAAGTCATAAAGCTCCTCAAGGAGAAAATTGCAGCAGGTGTTTATGAACCGAGTCAAGCCTCTTATAGGTCAAGATGGTTTTGCGTAATCAAGAAGAATGGAAAACTACGTATTGTGCATGATCTGCAAGTACTAAATGGTATAACTATCCGAGATGCAGGTCTACCACCAGTCCTAGATGATTTTGTAGAGCCATTTGCTGGACGTCAGTGTTATACCGTATTTGATTTATTTTGGGGATTTGATGCAAGGAAGGTAGCACCACAAAGTCGTGACCTCACATCATTCTGGACACCATTGGGATTATTGCAAATCACCTCTATGCCGATGGGATTTACAAATTCTCCAGCAGAATTTCAAAAATGCATGGTCTTCATTTTACAGCAGGAAATACCGCATGTCGCGAATATCTTCATTGATGATCTACCAATCAAGGGACCATCCACAATGTACTTAGATGAAGATGGAAATCCAGAAACACTGCAAGACAATCCAGGAATACGAAGATTCATATGGGAACATGCAAATGACGTGCATAGAATTATGCATCGAGTCGGTCATGCAGGAGCAACATTTTCTCCAAAGAAGACCCAAGTTGCCAAACCCAAAGTAGTTATTGTAGGACAGAAATGCACACCAGAAGGACGTTTACCAGATAATAACAAGGTTGCCAAAATACTGAACTGGCCACCACTGACAACAGTAAAAGAAGTACGTCAATTTCTAGGATTATGTGGCACAGTGTGTGTTTGGATAAAAAATTATTCTGCAACAGCACGTCCATTGACTGAATTGATTAGAAGTACCACTGAGTTCATCTGGGATGAAAGACGACAGCATGCATTTGACGAATTAAAGCAACTAGTGACAATGGCACCAGCATTAAGGCCAATTGACTATACATCAGAAAATCCTGTGACTCTATCAGTCGACTCTAGCATCATTGCAGTTGGGTTTATTTTATCACAGATAGATGAAGATGGAAGGAGACGACCAGCGAGATATGGATCAATACCCATGAATGAACGTGAAGCGAGATATTCACAGCCTAAATTAGAGTTGTACGGTCTATTCAGAGCATTACGCTACTATCGTCTATATATATTTGGCATCAAACACCTTCATGTAGAAGTGGATGCTAAGTATATCAAAGGAATGTTGAATGAGCCAGACTTACAGCCGAATGCTACCATCAATAGGTGGATCCAGGGAATTTTGTTATTTGACTTCAAGCTTATTCATGTCTCTGCAACTCAATTTAAAGGACCGGATGGACTTTCACGTCGAACACCACTTGCAGAGGAGTATGAAGAATTTGATGATGAGTTTCTAGATGAAATATCTTTATTTGTTACTGCTCAGAAAGCAGACAACAGATTTCAAGATAAGTTGCAATCCTATGTAACGAATGCAGAAAGTCAAGACGAATACCTACTAAAAATATTTCGGTTCTTGATCACACTTGAAGTTCCAGAATTCATCAGCATAGATACGAGAAAGAAGTTTCTAAAGAAGACAGGCCAATTCTTTGTAAAGGATAAGGTTATGTATAAGCGCTCAAAAGATCATCCTGTTAGGACTTGAACATTTTCCTTTTCTTTTATTACATCATCATTCATTTTAGTATTCTTCTTTTACATTACTCATCCATTTTTACTAATCCCGTTCACTCCGTCATGGCTTATTCATCCTTACTCATTCACCATGACTAAATCCGTTCCTTCTGACTAAGACGCTCACTAATCATTCCACTCCTTCATCATGTGATTCCTTATTAGAGTAGACCTTTCACACGTTCAAAGTGTATATAAGTAGCTAGATTGACTCCTTCGTCTCCTTGTCTTTCTATTCTACTTACCTTCACTTCGACATAGGTACCTACTCTTGTACTACTAGTTTGCTGAATTCTACTTACCTTCACTTCGACATAGCGTGCGTCTAGCCCGGCAACTTGCGTTTAGCCTGTTGTTTGTTGTTTGTGTTGGCCGCCTCGAGATCGACGTCGGTTAGTCTCGCCGCCTAACATAATAGAAAGACCTACCCTCTAGCCTGTGGAAACACTCGCTATCGCTACTCCACGCAAGGAGTTACATCGACGATCATCGTATCGCGCCCATCCCGGATTCATCCGAGTAACCCCTATCTAGCCCGTTGGTGTTTAACGCCAACGTGTTTTGATATTCCAATAACCAGCAATCACCCTGGCACCCACTCGTTATCAGACTCGTTACCAATGCCAACTGCGTCGACAACCCTATCAGAAACCCATTCGTTATATCATCCCCTGGGACGAAGTACTAGAACGAGTCGATCCTAACGACATCATCTGCAGAGCTGGTATCCCCATTGCTATCTCTCACTACCTACCTCCCATCCAACCAGAACTCAAGGTTGAAGAGGCCGAGGTTAAAATTGAAGAAGACTAGTCACCGTGACGCTCCGTATTAGTATCTGGTGGGGGAATCAGTTAAGGTTCACATGGGTAACACGAAGAATTCATTCATCGACAAACATCTCCTTCGTCATCCACCTAGAGGTTTGTCGTTTAATCATCAACTTCCAAGACGAGCCGAACATCCGAGGCCGGGCCCGTTCGAACACACCGATCCCCGTCCCGCCCCCTCGCTATCAAGGTGGATCTAACTGACGAGCAACGACTTGCTCTCCCACAAGTCCGTTGGAGCGCAACAGGGCACTGCTACCAAGGAAAGCTACACAACACCCTCTACAACCTCGAGTGGGACGAGACAAGGAAGTTTTGGAAGTCACAAGATTCACAAGGGACTTGGTTTCCTTGGGCACCAAACCCCGGAGTGAACACTGGGTTATTTGCACAACCTGCACGCTCAACAACAACAGAAGCGTCGACATCAAGGGCACCTCCACCCATCGCTCCTAAACCCGAAGTTGTTACGCCAGCACCCCCTCTCCAACCTTCAATATCGTTTACGACACTAAGAGACCCGGAACCACCAATCGTCAGTAGGAGTACGACACCCGAACAGGAAGAAAAGAAAGAGATGTCGTTAAGCTCAGAGCAGATGAAGGATTTAGGTGTCGCGATTGCCCTCGCACTCCAAACGCAGGGAGTTGGAAACGGGAGTACGTCAAAGTCGTCAGAAAAGATCGGAACAGCCAAGCCACGAGAGTACAGCGGAGGAAAGGATTACCCCGACTTCAAAACAGAAGTCCAATTATACATCCAGTCGTATCCATCCAAGTTCAAAACCGACAGCGACAGGATTATCTTCACCCTCTCATACCTAAAGGGTGGCAAGGCAGCGACATGGAGGGAAAGTTACTTCGAGGTAACACCCAAGGTTGACGGAAATCTACAGATCACGGAGTCATGGGTAGATTTCTTGAAACACCTTGACCTGTCATTCGCAGACCCCAGCCGTCATCACAAAGCCTTCCAAAAGATCGAAGAGCTGTACCAAGGCGACGATGATGCTGATAAGTTCTTCAACGAGTTCGACATCTACCGGACACATGCAGGCCTAACCCTAGAGGCCCACAATAGCTGGTTAATCAGTCGTCTCAGGAAGGCCATGAACCCAAGGGTAGTCGAAGGCGTTATGCGGACGGAACCGGAACCGATAAAGTACGCAGACTGGAGAGCAAGGGCGATCAAGGTCGATCAAACGGAATGACAGATCAGAGACTTGTTCGCTGAACAATGACGACGGAATCCGATTCAGACAACACAGAAGGCACCTCCCGTACCACAACCACGACGTCCTTTTCCACAACAGTTCACAAGACCCTACGTTCCAAATCCCCAACCCTTCCATCAAACAGATCGACGAGATGCGACAGGAATAACATACGGCGGAATGGGTCAGCCAATGGACGTTACCATGAACCAAGCGTGAGCTCGACGCGCATGCTACAAGTGTGGCCAAACTGGCCACTTCATAAGGGATTGCCCCCGTGGTCGTGAGGCAATCAGGTCCATCATTGCTGCTTTTGAACCAGAAGACAGACTGGCACTCCTCGAAGAACTCGGCAATGCGAAGGAATCAGACTTCGATAATGTCGATGTGCGAGCAGTACCAGCTGAGCTGGAAGAGATGGTCGATGGTGAGGGTTTTCAGGACGACCAGGCGTAAACGTCGGAACGACTGGTCACACGGCTAAAGGACTCTTCTCGTCGCGTTCACTAAAATATAATCGCCCTGATGTACATTATCTAGACGCAAGAATACAAGGCGATTTTAACCTTCGAAAGATCCTGTCCGACGTAAACCCAGAGGAATTAGAAGACAACGATGACTTCGACGTCTATAATAACTTATTCATCGGAAAGAGGAGTGCGCAAGGAGGCGACTCAAACGTGTTAAGAGTGGATGAGCGGATTCAAACCGCTATAAAAAATGAGGTTGTGACGGAAGAACCTTACCGTGAGAACATTGTTGCCCAGGCGAACGTTACTGAGGCGGTGTGGGATGTTGTTGGCAGACGCGCGGCTGAAGTATGGCGCGAGGGTATAGAAGATGCGACTTCGGGACAGTTCATCAGATGAAGCGGTGGAAAGGAACTCGATGCCTTCGTTAGCATTGTACACCCAAAGGTAGCAAATGATGATGAGGTTGACATTTCGAACCCTCTTTTGGAGGAAGAAAATCTCATCGATGCCCATGCCCTCATTGACTCAGGGTGTACAGGCTCCTGCATCGACGAAGGGTTCGTCAAGCGGTACAGTTTCCCAACTCAAAAGTATATATGCCCAAGACCAGTCTTCAATGCAGACGGTACAAGCAACGAAGGCGGACTAATTACGGAATATGTGGTCGTACGCATGATTTTTGGGAAGCACGAAGAGGAGATTTGTCTAGCTGTGACGTCACTGGCATCAAGCAACATCTTCCTTGGTCATGATTGGTTGCAGAGACATAATCCCGAGATTGACTGGAAGATCGGCAAGATCAACTTCACTCGCTGCCCTGACGAATGTGAGTCCTCGTTATCAAAAGAAGAGGTGGATGATGGGTACGTGAGAAATGTGAGGATGGAAGAAGCAACGAAGTGGCCACCTTACTTAGAGGAGTATGCGGATGTCTTTAGCGAGGAATCGTTCGAGCAGTTACCAGCTCAGCAGATGTGGGATCACGCTATAGACCTGAAACCGGATTTCAAGCCAAGCGATTGCAAGGTATATCCATTATCGCCAAAGGAACAAGAGGCGATGAAGGCATTCATTGAAGAAAACCTTGCATCAGGACGAATCAGGCAATCGAAATCTCCGATGGCGTCACCATTCTTCTTTATCAAGAAGGAAGATGGGAGCTTACGAGCAATCCAAGACTATTGAAAGCTCAATGAAGGAACAGTCAAGAATAAGTACCCCTTGCCCTTGATCAACGAGCTCATCGATAAAGTCAAGGATGCTAAGTACATTACCAAGCTTGACGTCCGCTGGGGGTATTACAACATCCGGATCCGCGAAGGCGATGAATGGAAAGCGGCCTTCAGAACAAACCTGGGACTATTCGAACCAACAGTAATGTTCTTTGGATTATGTAATGCACCCGCGACTTTCCAAGGATTCATGAACGACATTTTTCGAGAAATGATCCATGAAGGCGTCGTTATCATTTATCTTGACGACATACTCATCTTCTCAAACACGTTGGAAGAACACCGTGAGCGTACTAGACGAGTCTTTGAGATCCTCCGACAGAACAAACTTTTCCTGAAGCCACAGAAATGTGAGTTCGAGGTTAGTACAGTCAAATACCTCGGACACATCATTGGAAACGGTGAAGTACGCATGGATCCAAAAAAGACGGTTGCAGTCCAGGAATGGCCAGTCCCAAAGAACGTTCACGAACTACAGCAATTCCTTGGTTTAGGTAATTGGTTACGCCATTTTGTCAAGGACTACAGCTCAGTCGTCAAACCGCTAACGTCACTGACCGGTAAGGTGGAATGGAAATGGGGAGAGGAGGAACAACGAGCGTTCGAAGAGTTGAAAGATCGATTAAGTAGTCCCCCGGTGTTGGCAATCCCGAATAATGACGACCCTTTCCGCGTCGAAGCTGACGCATCAGACTATGCAACAGGTGGTGTACTTCTTCAGAAACAAAATGGCAAATGGAAGGTCATCGCATATCGATCGTCGACATTTTTGGATGCTGAAAGAAATTATGAGATCTACGACAAGGAGATGCTCGCCATCGTTCAAGCACTCAAGGAGTGGCGACAATACCTTCAAGGAGCCAATGCACCATTTGAGGTCTGGACCGACCATGCAAATCTAACATATTTCAGATCTCCTCAGAAGTTAAATCGTCGACAAGCACGTTGGAGGCTCGACCTTGCTGAATTCGACTTTTCGTTGGTACACAAACCTGGAAAGACGTTAGGAAAAGCCGATCTTCTGTCACGCCGCGCAGACTACGACAAAGGTGAACATGATAACGAGGGCGTGACATTCATCAAGGAAGAATGGTTGGTCAGGGGCACAGTGGAGACGTCGAGGGACACGCTCATAATAGCGATCAAGAGGGCGCAGGAGAAGATGGATGAGAAGGACAGGCCATCAAACTTGGTGTTCGAAGATGGCCTGTGGAAGAAGGAGGTGACGGCCAAACTGTCAGCAACAATGACAAGAAAGTTCAAGAACATCTTCGTACCAACGAGCATCAGAGAGGCCGTAATGAAGGAGTGTCACGACTCGACATTAGCAGGACACCCGGGAGCAAACAAAACGGTGGCAATGGTGAGCCGAAGCTTCTGGTGGCCCAACATCTACGTCGACGTCAGAAATTACGTACGTGGATGTGATCGTTGCCAGCGGACAAAAGCCCTCAGAGTAACAAAAGCAAAGGTTTTGCACCCTAACGAGGTGCCGGAGGCACCATGGCAGATTGTCACTGTCGACCTGATCGGAGAGCTACCAGAGTTGAACGGATTCAACGCTATATGCGTGGTGGTCGATCATTTCAGCAAACAGATCCATGCAATCCCTACGACGACGAAGCTAACAGCGGAGGGTATGGCAAAGATCTATCGAGATCATGTTTTTCGTTTACACGGACTACCTCGAAAGATCATCCACGACCGAGGGGTACAGTTTGATGCGAAAATGATGAAGGAACTGTATAAACTCCTCCACATTGAAGGCAACCCGTCAACAGCATATCATCCTCAGACAGACGGACAGACAGAGCGTGTCAATCAGGAGCTTGAACAGTTCCTACGCTTGTATGTCAACCATAGACAGACGGACTGGGCAGACTGGCTAGCACTAGCAGAGTTTGCATACAATAATCGTGAACATTCGGCAACAAAGTTGTCCCCCTTCTTCATCAATACGGGAGTCCATCCAATGGGGTTCACGAATGTCAGAACGTCTTCAGCAAATCTGTCGGCAGAGGAGTTCGCCAAACATGTCAAGGACATACATCAACTCGCTCAAACAAACCTGGTCAAGGCCAATGACGACATGAAATGCTTCTACAATCGTCATGCAGGAAAGGTGGTGGAATATGGAGCTGGGAATAAGGTCTTCCTCGACGGACAAAATATAAAGACAATACGTCCAACAAAGAAGATGGATGATAAATGGTTCGGTCCTTTTGAAGTCGTCGAAAAGGTGGGCGCAAGCGCATATAGACTCAAACTACCCCGCACATGGAGACAAGTACACCCCGTCTTCAATGAAGTCTTACTCAAACCAGCTGTCGAACCGTCATTCGAGTCCCAAAGGAAACCTCCGCCGCCACCACCCGTTATTATCGAAGACGAAGAAGAATATGAGGTCCAAGAGATACTCGACTCACGTCTACATAGAGGGAAGCTTCAATTCCTCATCAAGTGGGTCGGGTATGATGAAACAACATGGCAACCGGAATCAGACATTGGAGATAATGCTAAGGAAGCAGTCAACAAATTTTATCGAAAGCATCCTGGTGCTCCAAGGAAGTTGTCAATACCTCGTCAAAGTCTTCGCACAATGTATAAGCTCACGACATCGGAAGGATACAGTGGTTGGTCGGGACGCCCAACCTTGAAGGGGGGGTGATGTTAGGACTTGAACATTTTCCTTTTCTTTTATTACATCATCATTCATTTTAGTATTCTTCTTTTACATTACTCATCCATTTTTACTAATCCCGTTCACTCCGTCATGGCTTATTCATCCTTACTCATTCACCATGACTAAATCCGTTCCTTCTGACTAAGACGCTCACTAATCATTCCACTCCTTCATCATGTGATTCCTTATTAGAGTAGACCTTTCACACGTTCAAAGTGTATATAAGTAGCTAGATTGACTCCTTCATCTCCTTGTCTTTCTATTCTACTTACCTTCACTTCGACATAGGTACCTACTCTTGTACTACTAGTTTGCTGAATTCTACTTACCTTCACTTCGACATAGCGTGCGTCTAGCCTGGCAACTTGCGTTTAGCCTGTTGTTTGTTGTTTGTGTTGGCCGCCTCGAGATCGACGTCAGTTAGTCTCGCCGCCTGACACATCCGCTAAAAGTCATATTTGACCCAGAGGAAAGATATCGGAATATGGTCAGAGCTCATGAAGAACTAGGTCACCGTGGAGAACATGCAACATATGAGCTCCTGAGACAGAGATTCTATTGGCCATATATGCGATCTCACATTCAGCATCATATCCGATCCTGCCATGAATGTCAGATTCGTAGTACACGAAAAGTGGAACTTCCTCTAATCACATCAACACCAGCCAATATCTTTGTGAAGATACATGTGGATGTGATGAATATGCCTGTTTCAAAGAGATTTAGATATATTGTAGCAGCAAGAGACGATCTGACACGTGCAAGTGAAGGACGAGCACTCAAGAAGGCAAATGCGAATGCTCTAGCACAATTTTTCTGGGAAGAAATTTTATGCAGATACGGTGCAGTAGGAAGAGTTGTTACAGATAATGGACCAGAGGTGAAAGGCGCATTCACAAGACTCATGAACAGATATGGTATTCCTCAAGTACAGATCTCAGCATATAATTCCAAGGCAAATGGAGTAGTAGAGCGAAGTCATGCAATCATACGTGATTCAATAGTAAAGGCATGTGAAGGTAGTATCAAGGAATGGCCAAACAAAGTTCATGCAGCATTCTTTGCAGACAAGATTACAACCACGAGGTCAACAGGATACAGTCCATACTATTTATTACATGGCGTTGAACCAGTGTTACCCTTGGATTTATTTGAGGCAACATTTCTTGTTCAAGGATTTACTGATGATATGTCAACAGAAGACCTGTTGGCATTGCGAATCAGACAGTTAGAGAAGAGAGAAGATGATTTAGCTGAAGCATCAAGATTACTGGCAAAGATGCGGTTCAAATCTAAGCAACAATTTGAAAGACGTTTTGCAAAGCGACTTACTAAGATGGAATTTTCCCCAGGAGAATTTGTACTAATGCGCAACACACAGGTGGAAAAAGAGATGAACAGAAAGACAAAGCCACGTTACTTAGGGCCATTTGTTGTGATACGTCATACAGAAGGAGGAGCATATGACTTACGCGAGGTTGATGGAGGGATCAGACGTAACAAAGTTGCAGCGTTCAGACTCATTCCATATATTGCGAGAGACATACGAGCATTACAGGAGCTATTAAAGGAATGGAATGATGATGAAATGGAATAAATTGAGGAAAGCGAACAAGATCACAATTATCCATCAGCACAAAATAGTATACATCAATTCAGCGAAGAAGAAGACTTGGAGGATACTGAATGGGAGGAAAGTGAAGAGGAAGAGGGAACTTGAAAGATAGTCGCGTCAGAAGCATAAGCAGGAATAGGAGTTTTAGTAGAGCTGAACATGCGTAAGACATCAAAAGATGGAATGGATTTGTGGGAATCAATCAAACGTCGAGTTTCAGCAATATTTTTTCTTGCCGCCATCTGAGCAAATGGATCATTCTCCCAACGAAGGAGTTTGAACAATACTTCTGACTCTCCCACAGTCGTAGGTTGTGAAGGGATAGTGCGTGGATGACCAAGACGAGTATGCAGACCTGTACTACAGTTGTTCAGGTGCATGTAACGAGCACGATTCTCATAAAATATCAGCAATAAGTAGTAAGGAAAGGAAACAAAGTACTCACGATAAGCCAGACTTGAACCATGCGAACTGGACATTCATCGTCATGTGTACCCAAGCCTTGCGTTAAAAAGCAACAACATTGGCAAAATGGTGCAAGAAGATTGGCACGCAAGCAATAGAAGTAAAAGAGGTCGGTAATTTCAAGTGGTGCGCAATCAAAGATCCAGAAAAACATCATTGACTCGTAATTGCATGTGCGACTGAGAATGGGAATACATGGTCCAGGGTCGGTCACGGCAATAGCAATAGCACTGAGTATGTCATCATAGGAAGAATCAAGTACAAAGCGAGAGGGAGCGCAGACAGAGTGACGATGCTCAGGAATAGCTGGGTAATGAAAGTAAGAGGTAGTAGGGAAGGGCATAGTGCACGACAAGAGGTGAACGGTTGACGGCCAACTCATAGTAGCTCACAAATATATGCATGTGGCCAGCTTATGTCAGCATAACAAGTCTTCTGAATTTCTCATGCAGCGGCGGAGATAAGTGATAGCACAGAAGACAAAGTAAAGAAGCACCCCCCCAATAATACTTGCAAAATTCTTTTTGCCAAGTTGGAAAGTTTTTAGTATGTTAACAACCAAGGACGGTTGCAATTTCAAGTGTGGGGTGGATGTCAGGCTATGAAATTGCCTGGACATAAACAAGCAGGAATAGCATAGCATCAGTCATTACTATCAAGCAATAGCTCTATGGGATGCGACATATAAATCCTTGAAACTCAGATTCAGCTTATTCGTAAGTGCTCTACCAATGCGATCAGAAAAGAAAATCATGAGCATAATGACAGAAGCCCATACCAGATAAGCGTAGGGTGATAGCAATGCGAAATCACCAAGAAAAGCGGCTCTACCCTAGTCGTAATAGTCGTCTCAATCATGATTCTAATACCGCATCAGGATAAATCAACTTGGATATCAATGCTGACACTTACTGTAGCTGTTCAATGGTGATCTGACGAGGCCTACGAATTAACCTCAACACCTTCTTCATGCGGCACCACATGTGTGAAAGGCGTGCAAAAGGGTTGCGAGAAGGCATTTTGAGAAGATACGGATTAAGGAGACTACGCCGTCACTCATATACAATTTACACTGAATTGGTCTAAGCCATACAGGGTCCGACGAGCTTCTTTAAGGTCCCCGTTCAGAGGTATTCAAATCGCTTATTGACCTGAAGCAGACCGATAATGCGCACCAGAATTGAGGGTATGAGCCTAGATTTGTGCAAGACAATTCAGACTCCCTATCAACGACTACGTTACAATGAGTCAATGCTTAGGCATGTGTCATGACCTAATCAGGAGGCAGTCCAAGCTTTGTTAGGATACCATAAAGGGATATGAGCTTTGGACTCGCAGGACAAGAAGCCGAGATGGAAATCAGATTCTATATTAGGAAGGTTGAACCTAATTTTTCTTATATAAGCAAGTGCATTTGAGTCCTATTTTTAGTTTATTTTCTTGGCCTTGCTTTGTAATGCTTAATAATGCTTAGTAAGCTCAGCCTATATAAGGCGGGCGAGCGAGCACGCCAAGAGAGAGAGCAACTTGACCTTTAACCACCACCATCTCTCTCCACTTTGTTACTTTGTATCTTAAGTCTAAGTGAAGTATTAGTTTTTGTTACTGCTGTATAAATTAGGCAGTCGGTAATAAGCTAAGGTGTTAATTACTATTGCTGCATTATTATTTAGTACCCTAGATTTGCAAGCACACAGAGGTGTTTGTCATTGTCTAGCGCGGTGCACTCAAGTCAGGTGCTTGTCTGTACCCACCCTTGCTGAATATTAGTGTTGTGAATTATTTGACATCAGTATATCACTCGGATACGTCATTGAGCAGGTAGCTAGCACTACTTCGGTGTTTGCTGTTAGTACCTGTTAAGAATAAGTGCGGTTGCTAGTACTGCGAAGAGCGTTGCTACTAGGACCGATAACGATAAGCGAGGTTGCTAGAACCGCTACTGTGCTGCTTCTAGAACCTAGTACGTATTAAGTTTGAGTTCAGGACTCTTATCAGCAAATCACACCTATCATACGTTGTCACCCCAAAATCATCCATATCAACTTCCATTACTTACCCAACGGCCAACAATATCATACGCAGTCTAAGAATTAGTTGCCCCTAGCTAAACGAACAACAGGGAAGACTACCCGTCTAGATAAATAGACCGGTTGACTCTGTGAGAGCACTGTAGAATTTATTCACAAGTCCACTCTCAGCACGACAACGTCTGGACAATTATGAAGAACTCTTACCAGAACGTACCAAGCTATATTATAGACCTACCAGTCTATTACCTTTTCGTGATCCATATGCGTTAGGTGCAATATTGAGTTTGACAGTGGGAATGCCTTACCCTTTCGAACGAAAATGTGTTAAACCTTGGAAACGAAGGTATAACAAAGGAATCAGATTCGACGTACAGAAAATAGATGATGAACATTACCTAGTTTCGGATTGGTGGGATAGAGATGAATACAAACTACCAATAAAGTTAGCAATGTCACCTAATTTCGACATTCGAATCTGGTACGCAATAGCTAGACAAGTTAGGTACTCATCGAAAATGATATACGTGAATGACGTATCACTTACAATAGACGAATGTTTCGAACCTGAGATAAGTAACTTGATAGACGGCCTAGGTATTGAACATTTCTTCGAACCAGAATGGTTCGATACGCCGATTCCGCAAGCGGAACCGTCGCAACGGACCCGTAACCGAAGAAGATGCAATAGAAGACCTAACAGACGAGAAGTTAATCAAATGTCAATCAATGATAATGAAACAACACTAACCAATGATGAGATTCGACGAATCGTAGCAGAAACTTTGAATCAGTTAGGAAACCGAGCAACTAACGCGGATAATGAAACTCTTACCAGTTTGGCCATGGGAGTTAGCGAAGAAATAATAAAATTGAATGCTATACCAAGAGTGGAAAGAACATCAGCTTATGCTAAAGATTTCAAACGGCACATACCTAGACCAATAATAGTGATTGTGCATATCAATGGCAAAGCTGCTAGAGCATTAGTCGATTCAGGATCGTTAGCAGACTTCATGTCAACGAAATTTGCGGACCAAATAGGCGTGAAAAGAATACCTTTAGCAAAACCATTGTCAGTACAGTTAGCAGCTCAAGGATCTAGAACTAAAGTTACTTACTGTACCGAAGCTGAGTTGAGATTCGGCACTATCAACTCAAAACGCCACTTCGACATTATGAATTTGGACAATTACGACATCATCCTAGGTACACCATTTTTGTACCAACATAAAGTTTCAGTTGGCTTTAACGAGCCAAGAATCTGGATCGAAAGCAAAGAACCTTTGCCATTTAAAGGTGAGCAAAGCGAACAATTATCATCCTTATTGATTGACACTTACAAGAATGAAATCAAAAAATGCAGATGTGATATAAAAGAATACGCGAAGGACCTATTTAAAGACGCTTCTCAGACATCATTACCACCTTTCAGAGCAATTAATCATACCATACTGTTGATAGATGAAACCAAGCAATATAAATTTCGTCGTTCGACCTGTCCTGACCCATTAAGAGAACAATGGAGAAAGAAACGAAAAGACTACATACAAAGTGGGAGATGGAAGGTAATAACAGGATCGAACGTGATGCCTATGTTATTACTTCAGAAACCTAGAAAGAATAAAGATGAGCCTATACGTCTAAGAACAGTAGTTGACTTACGAGAACGAAACGCGAACACTCGTAAATTATCATCACCATTATCAGATATTGAATCTGTGTTGCGAAGAGTCGCATCTAAGAAGTACAAATCGTTAATAGATGGTAAAGATGCTTATGAACAAATAAGAATAATACCAGAACACGTACCGAGAACAATATTCAATACACCTGACGGAACTATGGTTAGTGAAGTTATGCAGTTAGGTGATTGTAATAGCAGCGCTACGTACCAAGCGTTAATGAATCATATTTTCCAACCGTATCTAGGGGATTGGATGGATATCTATTTGGATGACTTAGTGATTTATTCCAATACAATCG
Source organism: Sanghuangporus weigelae (assembly GCA_033182465.1). Lineage (NCBI taxonomy): Eukaryota > Fungi > Basidiomycota > Agaricomycetes > Hymenochaetales > Hymenochaetaceae > Sanghuangporus > Sanghuangporus weigelae. Next base: position 1,987,067 of record CP137324.1, read on the forward strand.
AAGAACACTTACGACATTTGAAAACAGTAATCGACATTTTGCGTCGTGAGCAATTTTACTTGAGTGAACACAAAATGCAACTGTTTCAAAGCGAACTAAAGATATTAGGACACATAATCGATGACAATGGAATAAGAATGGACCCACATAAGGTTGGTTCGATTAGAAATTGGAAGGTACCTACTAATAAAGACTCGTTAAAACGATTCTTAGGAGCTGTGGGATACTTAGCACCGAACGTACCTCAACTAAGAATACCAATGTCAGTATTATCGAACGTTTCAGGCGAAACGGCTCAATTTCGATGGACTTTTACTGAACACTGAGCATTTAACCAAATAATAAAGTTAGTTTATGACTTTCGAAACCACCATCGTGTAGTTTTACAATATGGAAATAACGCACCTCCCATAAACATTATTACCGATGCTTCACATACCGGAATAGGAGGAATAGTTAGTCAAGGTGAAGATTGGCGAAACGCCAAAATAGCAGCATTCTATTCTGCTAAAATGAATTCTGCACAACAGAATTACCCTGTACACGATAAGGAATTATTAGCAGGCGTCGAAACAATGTTACGACATAGAAATTTATTACAAGGAACTCACTTTAGATGGTATACCGATCATAAACCATTACAACACTTACTCAGTCAACCAAATCTGAATGGAAGACAAGCCAGATGGATAGAGAAAATTTCGGATTTCGATTTCGAAATCATCTACGTTCAAGGAACCGATAACATATTAGCAGATGCATTATCACGACTTTATGTAGATGACTTACCTGGTACTGTAAGATCGAACTCCGAATACATAGCTGAAATCGACGATGATGATTTAGCATCGTTTATGCGTATGGAACCCAAGATTTCACAACCGTTAGTAATAAATTCAGCAAGGATACACGAAGTGTACTCTATACCTTTGAATATTACTGAAACCAACGTACCGAGCAAAGTTAGTCAAACCGGTACGAGTTCAAATAAACTAAGACTTACTTTCAAACGAGCTGGACAGCATGAAAATATACTTAACAAACCGGAGGGCGGAAACCCACAGTTGAATGTGAAGAAGATACTTCTAAGAGTAAAAAATCCAGATGCACAACCGTCCGAGGACAATGCGCGTCGCATTGCGGCGGATCGACCTACTGATAACGATCGACAAGACCAAACTAAGAAAAACAATCAAGATCAGCAGATCACGCCAATCGTATCACAACCTTCGACTCGAAATGAAGAAACAACTCACGAAATAAATGACCCGCCATTCCCAGAACCCAGATCAGACACACAGGACTTACAAGAAACAGTCTAACCACGACTTACCGAGGTAATTTCGCAGGCTCAGCCACAAATGCAATTTCCACACTGTTTGAGAAACAGATATGGCGAAGACCAATTTTTCAAGTTAATACTCGAAAACCCATCTCACTACAAGAATTTTTACGTCGAAAATGGCTTAGTATTTCGACGGGAGGGCGAGAGGTACCTACTCTGTATACCCAATATTCTAATTAATAACAGGAAAGCAAGAGAAATTGTGATCGAACACGCACATTATATCTTAGCTCACTTAGGAGCACGTAAAACTTTGATGTACCTGAGAGACCAAGTATGGTGGAAAGACATGATAAATGACATAAACTCGTTTTGTGATTCGTGTCATACATGCAAAGTGACGAAACCAAACCATCAGAGACCGTTTGGACTATTAAACCCACTGACAGTACCTACTCGACCATGGCAATCCATAGGCATGGATTTTGTCGGACCATTCCCTGAATCTAAGAACCGTCTGAGTTCATTCGATATGATATGTACAATAATATGTTTACTTACCGGAATGGTGCACTTAGTACCATGTAAACAGACATACCGAGCTAAAGAATTTGCAGAATTAATATTCGAAAGCATATACAAATTACACGGCTTACCAGAATCGATAGTCAGTGATCGAGGATCGATATTCACGAGTACTATGTGGCGACATTTGAACAAACTGTTAAACGTGAAATTAAAATTATCAAGTGCTTACCATCCACAAACCGATGGAGCAACCGAGAGAATGAATAAGACGATTGCTCACATGCTAAGACAATGCGCCTCACTGAATCAAAAAGATTGGGTGATGAAACTACCTATGATAGAGTTTGCAATCAATTCAGCGAGATCGGAAACAACAGGTTACGCACCATTTTTCCTGAACTATGGAAGAATGCCACGTTCCATGATTTGGAACGACCCTAGCAAAGACGAATACCCCGGAGTTAGGAGTTTTGCACAAAAGCTGAAAGAGGCAATTATGCAAGCACATGACTCGATCCTGCAAGCACGTGTTAGACAAACGAGGCAAGCTAATAGGAGACGAAGGGAATCACCTTTCGAATTAGGAGATTTAGTATACATCTCAACAAAGAATATGAACTTACCAAAACAAAGAGCTAGGAAGCTCGTACCAAAGTTCATCGGTCTATACAAAATAACGAGAATTGCAGGAAACGACTCCTATGAAATTGACTTACCAAGGGAATTGAAGATTTGGGGCATCCACCCGGTATTCCATGCATCACTTCTAAGAATACACGTTCCGAATGATGACAGGCTATTCCCTGGAAGAGATGTCAGCCAAGTAACTGGATTAGATGACAATACAAATGAATGGATAGTAGAATCGATAGATGCTCACTATGGTAAAGGGCCGAATGCCTTATTCAAGATAGTCTGGAAAGCGGGGGACCACACATGGCTCCCTTACGAAAAGATTAAGCACCTGGAGGCACTTAATACATACTTCGAGGTGTTAGGGATCGATTCCGTAGAAAAACTACCAATGGGGAGTGAGGAACCAGATACCGATGATCCACAGATAACCCTGAGTACAATTTCAATAGTACACGAGGCAATGTCAGAAATGCCACATGTAAAAAGCATGTACCAACTAAAGGACTCACATAAGAAGCAAACAAAGAAGCTTCGGGGCACCACAGAAGCGCCCGCGATGGATCCCACTCTCGCTACGCTTGAGTTCTTTGCACCTCAGTCCAACTTCGCGAACCCTCCCCCGGAGAAGTTTATGGAACCAGACGCACCGCCCGTTTCTAAAGACTGGGCTACTTTTGACCCCGCTACGTCCACGGCCTACCTGTTCGCAGCAGCCGAACTTTGTAAAGTACACGAATTCCATCGTTACATCGAGACGAACTTGATTCCGCCGGGCTTCCAAATGCCAGAACATTACTTGACGGTCCGACGTCTTTATAATCAACACGTACCTGATTACTATGCCCTGTCGTCCCTTCCACCCTTCGCAGACCCGAGGCACCTAGCTGAAGCCGTCCAGATTCATTACGACTACTCGAAGCGTAAAAACGCGGCCTCTAACCAGGGTAACAATCAGTCAGACCTTGAGTGCACAACTGAATTAACAAAGTCCTTACTTCTAGGAGCGAAAATACGAGAAGTCCGTATCAGAGAAGGGGGCTTCCCTTACTCCAGACGTAATCGAGGCTCCGTATATCGTTCGGGTACGAACTCGAACGAGCCCTTCTTGGACACTCAGCATGGGACGCCATTACAGAACCCGATAGTTTGCCCAGGCAAGGTTTCGAACTTCGTAATCAAGACACCCAGCGAGAACGCACATCAAGCAGTACCAAGCCAGGGTCCTGCCGTGTCAGCAGAGTCGTCCGCAGTCGAGACGACAATTGTATCTTCGACAGACCAGTCCGGGAGCTCTCATTCTCAAGTACACACCACAATTCCCGAAGAACAAGAGCCCGCCAAGCGTTCCAGCACTCCAGTACCTGAGGCCCCAGTGTTCAGTGATCAGGACATGGAGGTATAAAGACAAGTAATGTTAATATTCGCGACTGCGCAGATGTGATATGTGTGCAGAACAACTTATGCATTATGCACTTTATGTAACTTGATGCCGATCTTATGATCCGCTTTCTATATGCGGTATGATTTGCTCTCACTCTTATGGATATTATTCTCGGCGATCTATGATTTTTATTTACTATAAGAAGAACTCGCACGCAAGTTCTGGAGGGCGTATGTGACGATGTAACAGTCACTCGTATTATCTGAGTACTGATTACTTAAGATCAGGAAAGTCGGATTAAGTATAGCACTATTTCCCTCATGTTATGCCTCATGTATTTTAGTTTAAATAGCAAGTAGATAGCGACATGTAAGGGGGATTCTCCCCCCTCGTTATACACACAATACTACGGTTATTCCAGCCAGTAGACGTGTGAACTGAGCTCCAGGAGAATTCTTCAGTGTGACCGAATATCCATTCGTCACATTCTGGTCCTTTAGAACCTCGTTCTGGTCAATCTGTGCACAGTCTTCAACAGACTTGTCAATGGTTCTCTGCTTGAGGAGGGAAAGAAGATGTAAATTGTGTGATGTGTATATGTGATAGTGAGATGGTGGAGATGGAAAGGGATTGCGAAGCTCGGTTTCTTGCTCTTCTTCAAGCATGTTGCGTGAAGCCGGCAATAATGTCCAAGCAAGTAATCTTCGTGCGTTCCCACGCACCGGGCAGGATCTGCCGCCGTCGGTGTCTGAATAGAATTTAATGCCGTGACTGAGATGCTCTTGTTTTGTGGCGCTCCGTGACAGTCACCTGACACGGCGCTCTTGTTCTTGTTCATTTCAACAAGCCACATTTGACCTTATAAATAGTCGACTCTTCCTTCCTTCGAACACATCGTCTCCTTCCTCAGTTCTCAACTCCTGGTTATTACTCATAGCATCTATGCCTGCTGACAATGAAGACCGCCCTAGAACACCCGAGAAATCTGTTCCACCGACGGAACATCAGCGTGGAACTAAGGAGACACCGGCGAAACCTCGATCAATCCATTCTTCCAGCTACCGGGAAGGTACGCTGGATGAGAGACGGTTTACAGTGCTAGAAGAACTATCATTCGCTATTCCGGAAGTGCCGTTGATCTTGTTTTTGGAATCACTTCTTCCACCTTTGAACAATGGTTTTGACATCGGCGCGATATTGGAATCTTTAAAGGACCAAGTGATCATCGCGACGAATGGGCGATGGGCCGCATTTCCGCAAGATCCTCGATCACTCAAGGGCGAAAATACCATCTTCAGTCCTCTCGAGGACATATTTAGCAAGGTTGTTGAAACTGCTATCCAACAGGCGTCTGCACTCAACCCGACGTTTGTTTTGCGCCTGCTGCCCAATGCCGTGCCGGAGTCCGAGAGAGGAAGTACTACGAGACCGGATGGTTTTGCTGTAGTGAAAGAAGCTGAGGACCGCAATCAGGAAGGCAATGCCGTAGTTTATCGGTGGTACGACATTGCTCTGACGTGCGAGTTCAAACTACTGGATACCGATGCGAAACGGGACGATGTAAGTACTCCACTACGAGCTAGGACAGTGTTCTTATTTTCGGCTGTAGAACGTGACAAAGATCGTGTACAGCATGCAGCACACTATGACATTGGATCTTTGCAAACGGTTCACGTTCGGAATCACGATAGAGGACACGAATATGCGGCTGTGGTTCAGCTCACGGGCTGTAATGGCTGTTAGTGAACCATTTAATTTCATTACGGTATGGACCTCTTCACATCTGCTTATACATGCGCTGACTGCCATCAAGCAACCTGAACTACTCATCCACGTATTCCTCTCTCTGGCCTTTGCGAGCAAGACTGAATTGGGGTGGGATCCAACCATACGTGTGGTTGACCCTGATGCAAGTAAACGAGTGTACCAAATCGAAGTTGATGGAACATGGTACGAGGTTCTGGAAGTACTGTCAGATTTTGGAGCAGACGCCGTCATCTCACGAGCCACGAGAGTCTACAAAGTAAAGAGTCTTGATACGGGCAAGACCTACGTCCTGAAGGACGTGTGGGTGGAAGACGACCGTGATCTGGAACATGAAATCTACAACAAGATACTGGCCGCCGTGGAGAAAACCTGCGGTAAAGAGATAAGGAAGTTGGTGGCCAGTCATCTCTTAACACCTTTTGCCTATTGGGTGGTACCTATTGATGGCCAGAAGGATCACACGAAGGATGTCATGATGCGGGGCAGCGATCTGTCGTTTGAAAAGTCATTCAAGCTCTCCGTCTCGAAATCTGCCGACAGGGAAATTTCCAAGAGTATAGCACCTATGAAATCGACAGACAGAGAGGTGTACGATGAGCAAAATGCGCATTTAGGAACGCGTGCCCCTCCGGAAGAACCCAGGAGTGAGCTTCGTCACAGAATTCACTACAGGATAGTCTTCGAAGAGACTGCCACGCCTGTCTGGGCTGTTACGAGTTTATCAGACGCATTCATTGTTCTACGAGACTGTGTTACGGGTGCCCCCTATTTTCACTTGAGCCTTGGATACATCTGACCCTCTTTTAGCCCTGAAATACATACATAAGTCTGGATATGTTCATCGAGATATCAGTGCTGGGAACGTCTTTTACTATGAGGGCCGAGGACTTATTGGGGATTTGGAATATGCGAAAGAGATGGCCACGGATGGGACTCATCAAATGCGAACGGTTCGTTCCTCGCTCCTCGATTATGACTCGCATGGCCACTGACTTGATATAAGGGAACACCTGATTTTATGGCTATTGAAGTCATGAGACAAGAATATCTTTATCGACCGCAACAAGGTTCTTCTCAGATTAGAAAAGGGACTACCAATGAACGGCCTCGTGGTGAGCGACTTCAAGAGCGCCTGAGGGCTATGAGGAATGCCCCCAGGTTGCCATTCGTTCAAAACGAAGGTCACGACGTTGAATCATCTTGGTGGATTGCTATATACATACTTTTCTTCAACGCTGACGAGACTCTCAGTAAGGAGGAGATTAAGAATTGTCGACATTCTCGACGAGTCTGGACGCGTCGGATCTTTCCAGGAGCGTTTGATATCGCGCGAGAGCTCTTCTTTAAGGTTGAAGAGCACGTCGCGGACGGTGTCGCCTGGCTTCCGTCTTCATATGAGCTAGCCGTCGCGAGCTTGCTCATCCTACGGGATGCTCTTAATGCTTGCTACATTGCCTTTGAGAAGGATTTCCCGAATGTCAACATCGAGGCTTTCAGCGAGTTGCATGATGAGGCTATCTCTGTTTTCAACGAATGCATAGAACATACGTCCGGAATCAAGATTGCGTCATATAAGGTGTTGGGCCGGAGGCACCAGCAGAAACTGTCGCAGCCTGTTTTCACGCCACCGCCTTCCGACGCTGCGAAGCCTGCCCCGAACGTCCCTGGTCAGACTCCTCCAATCCAGCAAAGAACTTTGAAAGACGTGCCTGGGAATCCTCAGTAAGTCATACTTTCGGATACGTGTGTTGTCTGAATACTTACCGTACTGAATTAATCAGGAAATTATTGACAATAACGAGATTGAGGGGGCACCGTCAAGGATGAACACGAGAGATTTATTCTATTTGATTCATCATATGTATCTCGCATTGCTTTGTCTTGCTGTCAATTTATGTCCTATCTTAGAGTTCACTGATGCATGTACTGTACATTGCGTCTTCAATCTTCATATGGACGTGCAATCTCTTTGACTGCGTGACGAGCATTGTACCCACCTGTAAGTACATCTGGACAAATTTAAATTTGCACACCATCGGGCCTGAGCTCTGCAACCTACTTTGCGCACCTTCAAAGCTGTCTGGATGCTGTTCATGTCTTGTACATATGACCGAATAGAATATGTGTATAGTCTCAGAACCACAAGGCATAATGTATCCATATGATTTTCCCTGATGAGTACTACTCATCATGGACTCGTAAACTCAAGTAGAGCATTCACTGCATAGTGATGGGGATGGATATCACGGATCCACGCAGATCCATGATAAGTTATATAACTGTGACTACATGGTCAATTTACGTGATCCGCACAGAATCTGTGTCAAATCGTAAATGTGAGCAGTGCTTGGACTATTGGTTGGTGAGATGCTTGGACCAGTGTAACATTATTGGAAAAATTGTAGGTGGACAGTTCATTACGAGGTATAAAAGCAGGAAATCCTCACAGTGAGTTCCAGATATAGACGAGTAGTTTGGGATAATGGACTAGTTCTGCAGGGTGCAATTCTAGCAGCCTAGGGTATTCAAGTCGATAGTGACCAAGTGAGACGCAATCTGGTGTAGTGCACAGTGCTGTCCTGAGGCGTCAGCAGGCAATTTAGTACATATTTACTCAGTGTCCAACACAAAGATTGGTTATGACCACCCATCTGAGTAACTCCAATGGCCCCGAGGAGTATTTGTACAACTGAGTCACGTTGACTGACCCAAGCAATTTGCCATATCTTAGAATGTCCCAAGACTTCATCATATAGCCCCCAGCCTATGCTATTTCTCTTCTGCATACTTCGCCTTCCAGCACTAGGCTTACATCCAAACATGGAAGCCACTCGAATAACCTTTTGGTTTATTTGTCCAAATCTCGCTACGATCTCATGATCCTCATCCTATTCTAATGCCGCCAACGCCTTTTCCCGTCACATCATCCAAACCTCAAGTTCCAAAAACATCCGCAGCCCGGCCTACCCGTGGATCAACCAGAACTTGATGATGGATGATGGATGACCGATAAAAGAAGAAAAGAATACCTCCAATCAGTATCGCAATAGGTAAGATGCAAGCCTATACTCTAATGGATAGTCGATCAGAGGAAGACGACGGGGCATCGGTACGTCCTACATCCACACTCGGCAGCGCCCGTCGCTTCTCTCTACTCTACTCTACGTACTCGACACGATCTGCCAAACAAGACACCAGCGCCTCCATAGATCAATGCGCACGTTAATTTCATCGATGAAGCCTGATCCAATCCACAGCATCTCACTCAAGTACCCAACACACAGCTTTGTAACAATAACACATTACGTTTTTTTAATCCGTTAATCCATCAAAAGTCGCTATTACGATGAAATTCCCTATGGTACACCAAGCGCCTACACAGGCCAACACAGTGAGAGGTAAAATAAGATACTAGGGAGTACTCCAGAAGAATCCACGCGTCTCAGGACGCATAGCCCGAGCCTGGCCAACACGCGTCAACCAGCCAACTAATTAGTCTGAGCACACGTGGAAAGTAAAAGGCCAATGAATCCCGATTTACAATAAATTCACGCAGCCCCGATTAGAATAATCCGAAGGTTAGAACCATAGTGCTCGAGATTGTTAGATCATCGATTCCCGCACGTCTCTTCCCAAAAACCACAATTCAACATGAAATGCTGCACTGGAGTTTGGAAGGTCAAAACGAGGAAGAATCCCAAAGCTCGATAAAGTCAAAAGAAATCAATATCGTAAGTAATTCGTGACAAAGGCATGATCTATGTCTCCAGTCCCTACTCCCACAGGGCGGTTCCATCGGTCCCAAACATAATTAACATACCGATATGTAAAGAAAACGCTCGTCACGCAGTAATCCATAGTACGCCGGTCGAGACGACGAACATCAAAACCGTGAGCATGTTCGGGCAAGACGTCAACGCGTCGCTAGTAGAACTCTGAGATGCACCAGGCGATACAAGAGTGGCAGCCGGTGCACTTGATATCGAAACAGAAGCAATAGCTGACGAAGAACTCGTCACAACTCCCGTGGTCGTCGACTCCAACGCACCACTCGAACTGCTAGCCACGACACCCGATGTTGATACCGGCACTGCGAATGGTGAATACGGCAGAGTCGTTATGGGAAGTGTGCTCGTAACACCAGCACTCGCGACGATGTTCACGCATATAACAGATCCTGCGCTGACGATACACCCAACGTTATGGTCAACTGAGAGTGTCGGAATGGATACTCTCTGAGCGATGAAGCTTGCATCTTGCGCGAGTGTCACTGAATCCCAAGTCTTCAATTTTGAAAAGCAAGCAGTACGGGCTGTCAGACTGACTTGTGAATGGAGTCCCGAGAGTCTCTCCGCTGAGAACGTAGGTGGTTCCAACTTCTCCACCGCTACCTATGACCTCTCCCCGTAGATTCGCTTCCGGCCCTAACGCCACCGGAAAGATGGTCGCGCTCTGCGCGTAAGCAACTATGGAAGCACGGCCAGCACAATTAAGCTCTTGATACACACAGGATAATTACGCAGGACTGAACGCACCTGGACAGAGCGCAACGACCGGTAACGCTAGGATAGTGAGCATGCTGATTGTCAGGAGCAGGGACTAGGAGAAAAGGGGCACAGAATGCAGGCCATCTTATACCCACGAGAAGATATCTCATCAGAAGTCCAGAGAGGCAGAATCGCCAAGGATAGCCTTCCAATCTGCCCCTATTTCGCCTCCAGCATATGTTTGGGCTTTCTGACGCCAGTTCAACAAAACAGTCGGTCTCGATAGGACGAGGAGATTGTATAGGGAGATTTAGATGTCTTCTCATTCCAATGCAGATTGTTATACACTCAGATCGTGCTGTGATTAGTTCAGGGGTTTGGACAAATAGCAGAGGCCCGAATTGGATATCGTCGGTGGTTCCCGACTTTATAAGACGAGGACAAAGGATCACGCACGTTCGTAATGATCGCTTCGACCTTTATGATGGATCAGATGTAATTTTCTCTGCAACGAAGACATTCTTTATTGGAACGGGTCGGGGACATGCTGCTTCCAATTCAATCAGTTTCCACTCCGGTCATGCAGCATTTGCAGTCAACACTCACATTCTTCAAGCAATGACGTCATTCTCCTTCAGCCCATCGCAGAACATCTTCCATGTTGAGAGGATGAGAAATTTCGTCCTAAATCTACGTGTCAGTCATGATCAATACTGTCAGGAAGTCTTTCGTACCAGTTGCGATCTCTCTTCGCCATGATCATCCATCTGTCACAAATGAGCACTCGCATAGCGTATCTTGACTTCAAGTTAGCATACCTTCACCTAATGAACTTGTCATAAACAACGTGTTCGAGAAAAAAGTAGGAAAAAAATCTCACTATATTCGATGTGGCTTGCTTTAACTCTTGCAATCTCGACTGCAAATCGTCGCATTTTCTACAACTAATTATCAAACACCGAGTACGCAGATGCCGTAGAATCACCCACTTATGGAGAGCAGCTGTTTCCTCCCGTCTAAGTTCCAATTGTCTCGTCATCATCATCTCCAGATTGAACCTCGCCTGAACTGGTCGTAGATCATTCGCTGCGCTCATGATATTCTGGCTCATGACCGTAAGCCATTCCACATGCGTCTGCCATTCTGGTCGTTCAGTCGACGTCGGTCCAGGCGGCGGAGAGAGGAGTGACTTGAGCAAACGCGAATACGTAACTAGCATGGAGCGAAGAATGGATAGTAAAGCGGGTCTACGATCTGGTGGGTTATCAGTTGAACCATCTGGAATACTTAAAAAATCAAAGGCAAGATACCGATTGTAGGATCGTCCGGATATAATTGCTGGCCACCTAATTCTCCCAAAGAAGGTATCTTCTCCTTGACCTTCATGTACAGTATGATCAACTTCAAACCACGAAACATGGCAAGCATGCTGACTTACAAACCACGTATCACCAAAGACATTATAATACCCCTCTTCAAATATCCAATCAACCCTCGGTTTCTCGAGTTGCGTCAAAGACCAATCCAGTACATCTTTCTGGTCCTTTAGAACCTTGTTCTGGTCAATTTGTGCACAGTCTTCAACAGACTTGTCAATAGTTCTCTGCTTGAGGAGGGAAAGAAGATGTAAATTGTGTGATGTATATTTGTGATAATGAGATGGTGGAGATGGAAAGGGATTGCGAAGCTCGGTTTCTTGCTCTTCTTCAAGCATGTTGCGTGAAGCCGGCAATAATGTCCAAGCAAGTAATCTTCGTGCGTTCCCACGCACCGGGCAGGATCTGCCGCCGTCGGTGTCTGAATAGAATTTAATGCCGTGACTGAGATGCTCTTGTTTTGTGGCGCTCCGTGACAGTCACCTGACGCGGCGCTCTTGTTCTTGTTCATTTCAACAAGCCACATTTGACCTTATAAATAGTCGACTCTTCCTTCCTTCGAACACATCGTCTCCTTCCTCAGTTCTCAACTCCTGGTTATCACTCATAGCATCTATGCCTGCTGACAATGAAGGCCGCCCTAGAACACCCGAGAAATCTGTTCCACCGACGGAACATCAGCGTGGAACTAAGGAGACACCGGCGAAACCTCGATCAATCCATTCTTCCAGCTACCGGGAAGGTACGCTGGATGAGAGACGGTTTACAGTGCTAGAGGAACTATCATTCGCTATTCCGGAAGTGCCGTTGATCTTGTTTTTGGAATCACTTCTTCCACCTTTGAACAATGGTTTTGACATCGACGCGATATTGGAATCTTTAAAGGACCAAGTGATCATCGCGACGAATGGGCGATGGGCCGCATTTCCGCAAGATCCTCGATCACTCAAGGGCGAAAATACCATCTTCAGTCCTCTCGAGGACATATTTAGCAAGGTTGTTGAAACTGCTATCCAACAGGCGTCTGCACTCAACCCGACGTTTGTTTTGCGCCTGCTGCCCAATGCCGTGCCGGAGTCCGAGAGAGGAAGTACTACGAGACCGGATGGTTTTGCTGTAGTGAAAGAAGCTGAGGACCGCAATCAGGAAGGCAATGCCGTAGTTTATCGGTGGTACGACATTGCTCTGACGTGCGAGTTCAAACTACTGGATACCGATGCGAAACGGGACGATGTAAGTACTCCACTACGAGCTAGGACAGTGTTCTTATTTTCGGCTGTAGAACGTGACAAAGATCGTGTACAGCATGCAGCACACTATGACATTGGATCTTTGCAAACGGTTCACGTTCGGAATCACGATAGAGGACACGAATATGCGGCTGTGGTTCAGCTCACGGGCTGTAATGGCTGTTAGTGAACCATTTAATTTCATTACGGTATGGACCTCTTTACATCTGCTTATACATGCGCTGACTGCCATCAAGCAACCTGAACTACTCATCCACGTATTCCTCTCTCTGGCCTTTGCGAGCAAGACTGAATTGGGGTGGGATCCAACCATACGTGTGGTTGACCCTGATGCAAGTAAACGAGTGTACCAAATCGAAGTTGATGGAACATGGTACGAGGTTCTGGAAGTACTGTCAGATTTTGGAGCAGACGCCGTCATCTCACGAGCCACGAGAGTCTACAAAGTAAAGAGTCTTGATACGGGCAAGACCTACGTCCTGAAGGACGTGTGGGTGGAAGACGACCGTGATCTGGAACATGAAATCTACAACAAGATACTGGCCGCCGTGGAGAAAACCTGCGGTAAAGAGATAAGGAAGTTGGTGGCCAGTCATCTCTTAACACCTTTTGCCTATTGGGTGGTACCTATTGATGGCCAGAAGGATCACACGAAGGATGTCATGATGCGGGGCAGCGATCTGTCGTTTGAAAAGTCATTCAAGCTCTCCGTCTCGAAATCTGCCGACAGAGAAATTTCCAAGAGTATAGCACCTATGAAATCGACAGACAGAGAGGTGTACGATGAGCAAAATGCGCATTTAGGAACGCGTGCCCCTCCGGAAGAACCCAGGAGTGAGCTTCGTCACAGAATTCACTACAGGATAGTCTTCGAAGAGACTGCCACGCCTGTCTGGGCTGTTACGAGTTTATCAGACGCATTCATTGTTCTACGAGACTGTGTTACAGGTGCCCCCTATTTTCACTTGAGCCTTGGATACATCTGACCCTCTTTTAGCCCTGAAATACATACATAAGTCTGGATATGTTCATCGAGATATCAGTGCTGGGAACGTCTTTTACTATGAGGGCCGAGGACTTATTGGGGATTTGGAATATGCGAAAGAGATGGCTACGGATGGGACTCATCAAATGCGAACGGTTCGTTCCTCGCTTCTCAATTATGATTCGCATGGTCACTAACTTGATATAAGGGAACACCTGATTTCATGGCTATTGAAGTCATGAGACAAGAATATCTTTATCAACCGCAACAAGATTCTTCTCAGATCAGAAAAGGGAATACCGATGAGCGGTTTCGTGACGAGCGACTTCAAGAATACCTCAAGGCTATGAGGAACGTCCCCAAGTTACCATTCGTTCAAAACGAAGGTCACGACGTTGAATCATCTTGGTGGATCGCTATATACATACTTTTCTTCAACGCTGACGAGACTCTCAGTAAGGAGGAGATTAAGAATTGTCGACATTCTCGACAAGTCTGGACGCAACGGATCTTTCCAGGAGCGTTAAATATCGCCGCGCGAGAGCACTTTTTTAGGCTCAAAGCGCACGCCGTGGACGGTGTCGCCTGGCTTCCGTCTTCATATGAGCTAGCCGTCGCGAGCTTGCTCATCCTACGGGATGTTCTTAATGCTTGCTACGTTGCATTTGAGAAGGATTTCCCGAATCTCAATATCGAGGCTTTCAGTGAGTTGCATGATGAGGCTATTTCTGGTTTCAACGCATGCGTAAAACATACGTCCGGAATCAAGATTGCGTCATATAAGGTGTTGGGTCGAAGGCACCAGCAGAAACTGTCGCAGCCTGTTTTCACGCCACCGCCTTCCGACGCTGCGGAGCCTGCCCCGAACGTCCCTGGTCAGACTTCTCCAACCCAGCAAAGAACTTTGAAAGACGTGCCCGAGAATCCTCAGTAAGTCATACTTTCGGATACGTGTGTTGTCTGAATACTTACCATACTGAATCAATCAGGATATTGCTGACAATAACGAGATCGAGGAAGCACCGTCAAGGATGAACACGAGAGATTTATTCTATTTGATTCATCATATGTATCTCGCATTGCTTTGTCTTGCTGTCAATTTATGTCCTATCTTAGAGTTCACTGATGCATGTACTGTACATTGCGTCTTCAATCTTCATATGGACGTGCAATCTTTTTGACTGCATGACGAGCATTGTACGCATCTTTAAGTACATCTGAACAAATTTAAATTGGTACTCCATCTCTGCAACCTACTTTGCACCCCCTCAAAGCTGTCCGGATGCAGTTCATGTCTTGTACATACGACCGATTAGAAGATGTGTATGGGTCTCAGAACCACAAGGCATAATGTATCCATATGATTTTGTGATGAGTATTACTCATCATGGACTGGTAAACTTAAGTAGAGCATTCACTGCATAGTGACGGGGATATCACGGATCCACGTAGATCGATAAGTCGTGACTACATGGTCAATTTACGTGATCTGCACAGAATCTGTGTTAAATTGTAAATGGCTCGGACTATATTGGTTGGTGAGATGCCTGGACCAGTGTAACATTATTGGAGAAATGGTAGGTGGACAGTTCAGGATGAGGTATAAAAGCAGGAAACCCTCACGGTGGGTTCCAGATATAGATGAGTAGTAATTGACTAGTTCTGCAGGGTGCAATCCTAGCAGCCTAGGTTCACGGTGTTCAGTTCAATAGTGACTGGCAAGTGAGATAGAATCTGGTGTAGTGCACAGTGCTATCCTGAGGTGTCAGCAGGCAACTTACAATATTTACTCAGTGTCCAATACATTGGCTATGACCACCCATCTGAGTGACTCCAGCAATCCTGAGGAGTATATACAACTCACGTTGACTGACCCAAGCAATTTGCCACATCTTAGAATGTCCCAAGACTTCGTCATATAGCCCAGCCAGACTATGCTATTTCACTTCTGTGTACTTCGCCTTCCAGCACTAGGGGGCTTACATCCAAACATAGAAGCCACTCAAAAAAGCCCCTTTTGGTTTATTTGTCCAAATCTCTACCCTCTACAATCTCGTGATCCTCATCCTATTCTGATGTGGCCAACGCCTTTTCCCGTCACATCATCCAGAACTCAAGTCCCAAAAACATTCACAGCCCGGCCTACCCGTAGATCAAACGAGAACTTGATGATGATGATCGGCGACATAAATAATTCCGGCGAACAGCTAGGTTGTTCGAAAGTATAAGAGCACGAAGGACACGAGGCTCAAGCCCGTGAGGGCCGTCTTCTCGCCGTCGTATTCAACAAGTCCTTCCACTCTTACGGCTTCAGAGTCGTTTCTTTCGAGTTTACCACGATGCTCGCGTCGACTCTGCTTGCTCTGGCTCTTGCGAATGGTCAGTTGACTCCGAAATAATGCTCACCGTGTTGATCCAAACCCAACATTGATGATTATTTTTTATTGATGTGCTTTTTTAATCCAATATTTTCAGTTGTGTTTGCACAGTCGTTCTCCCCGACGAGCACCGCCTCCATTATCCAAATAATTCCCGCTGTGGATGGCGTAGAAGGACAAGTGCTAGGTACAGGGTCGGCCGGAGAGACAACATATCAACTCTTCGGCACGCTGGGAGGGCAGCTCAACCTCCCGTTCACAGGTAAGTACGTTCAGCGAAATCGCATTTATCTTCCCTACTCACGTTCTTTCCTTCTCTCTTTCTTTCTCATCCGCAACAAAACTTACATACGACATGATACCCGAAAAAAAAAAAAATCAACAACTCAAATTATCTACCCAGCCACGCTCGTGCAAGACGCCTCGCACATGTCCGAAGCAGCCTTCATCCAAGCGTCCGGGGCGTCGCTCGTCATCCAAGCCGAATGCGCATTCACCAGCTCAGGCGCAGAGGCCTCCTGCGTGCAAGCCATCGTCCAGCCCACACTCACAACCTCCCTCGCCCTCACAGGCGTGCAGAGCTTCACAGCCGTGCCCATTCTCTCCGGAACCGCTCCTCCATCTTTTACAGGCTCAGCGAGTGGGAGTGGGAGCGAGTCGGTGCTTCCGCCCAGTATAAGCACTTCGGCGTCTTCTGGCTCGACTGCTACTGTTGTCAGCGGGACGTCGAGTGCACCTAGCGAGACGGCCACGACATCTGGCGCTTTGTCGCGCTACTCGAGCATCTCTATTGAGTTCACGTGGAGCCTCATTCTCCCTGTCGTCATTTCGTACCTCGTAAGGTGATAGCTTCGGAGGACGTGCATCGTTGAATCGGCCATCCGTAATCTTTGCATGCATCTTTGCATTATAAAACCCCATCACTGTCATCTTTCTTGTATATCGGTGCCCATCCTGTTTTTGAAATGGATCAATGAGAATTCAGTTTCGGGTTTCGAAATTCAATCGAATAGTCAGGACCAAATATAAGCCTTGAAGAACGAAGAAAATAACAGAGCGCGTCACAACAGCAAGGAGGATGGAAAGCGGATTTATATAATTAAAACAAACACTCAGTAACAAATGAACAATGAGCACAATCTCACACAGCCTGAAGCAACCATAATTCAAGAGGGAAAAGGGGGGGAAAGGTAAAATAAGGACAACGAAAAAGACGAATGGTCGGAGGATGTAAAGATGTAAAGCGCTTTACTAAAATGTACAGAAAAGAAAAGAAAAAAGTAGGAGGATACTGAGCATAGCATTGTAACACGTAAAGAACCGCAATTTTGCGACTCGATGACTCATTAAAGTCTTCTTCTGGTTCTGCGTCTCCTTTAGAGACAACTGCCAATTCCTGTAGCAGCAGGAATGGCATTGGAGATTTAGGGGGCGTGTGCTTGACGTGGAGAGAGTATAGATTGGTGAGGTGAGTAGGATAAGTTGGATGGGAAAGGTGCAGGGGGAAGAGAAAAGGTAGCGCACGCCAGAGGGGGGATAGAGAAAGAAAAAGCAAGAAAATTGAGAAAGAAATTCCTTCGTTAATTAATCATCGTATCGCATTACATGAAGAAACTCGGGATCGTTGCACTATAGGAGAGGGAAAAGATTCAGCATCGTCCTTCTGGAAGAAATAAGAATGGCTACTCACGCAGCAGCAAGACCCGCAGCAAACCACAACGCGCCCCACGCAGCCGATTTCTGCTGGGGTTCCATATCAACAAAACTAATCCTCCTATTCGAGCGAATCGAACGTTTCGACACAGCAGTCTCTTCCGATCCAGGTTCGCGGAATTGGAACTTAAGGGGCTTCTTCTCCTCAACGTCTTCGCGTGATCGTTTCGAGGAGCCCTGTGAGTCTGATTGAGCTAGAGGGACTGCTGACGGCACTTCCTTCTCCTTTTCTTTCTGCGCGCGCTCGGCTTTGAGCTTCGCGATGAGCTCCCTTTGCTCTGCGATATCCTCGTGCATATTAGGTCCGGGTACATCAGCCTCTTCGCCCTCATCGTCTTCTTCGGGTGTAGCCAGCCTAGCAGATGGCTGTTCCTTAACAGTAGTAACTTTCGTAGCTGTAGTCTTTGTAACTTTCGAGCGGGTTCCGCGCGTAGCTGGGGTGACAGGAGCCGGCACGGGAGCAGGGCTCGTCGTGCGGCCGCTCCTGCGAGGCGTAGGAAGACCCAGCGTTTCAGTAGCCGAAGCCGCTTTCTTCGGGCTCGCTGCTGCCGGCACAGGAGTAGGAACAGTAGCAGCCACCGTCGCAGCGATCGACGCCTCCTTTCGTCTCTTCGGCTTTGGACTTCCGGGCGGGGACGTCGGGATCGAGGTCGATGGTGGCTTCACAGGCGAGGACGATACGATACCTGCAACACCACCAGCGGCAGCAGCATTCTGCTTTGTAGACCGACGATACTCCGAACCTGGGTCAGGTCTCGCGCTCAACAACGGTTCGATGATACTTTCCAGTGAGTAATCCGGTGCGATCGTTTTCGCGACCTCCGGGCGGACCCAAACGCCTGCAAGGCGCAGGGCATCACTCCTCCCCCCGCCAGGCGCGGAACCGCCATTAGCACCAGTGGAGTCAAAGTTCTGTTTGACCCAATTCGATTCGATGCGTTCGAGATCGTCTGACGCAGCAGGGAAAGCTGCACGGAACATGGTGGTTTGGCTGACCGCGCCTGTGTCGTATCGACGGAGGATGAAGGCATGGCCGTTGGGCTGAATGAGCGATGTAACCAAGCACCTCAGAAAACTGTTTACTTGCAATGTCAGGGATCACTCACTGTTTGGATTTTTATCCTCCCCACCTAGGAACAAGACGAAGAGAAAAGAGTTAAGCCACGCAAACGAATATATCAGTACACCGCCTCGAGCGGCTCGACTTACGACGATCTCCTGTCCATCGCGCGTGATAACTTGGAACTTGACACCCGGTAGCTTTGACTGATCCACTGCACCATCCCGGTAGGTCGCATAGTCAGTACGGAGGCTTATAACGAACGAGTAACTTAAGGACGTACGTAAGGCCAAATGTGGGTTGATAGCCTGGTAAGGCAACGACGGCCTCCCAGTCGACGTCTTTGGGACGCCATTAGCAGCGTGTGTAGTCATTGTGTGCAGCGAGCAATATTCAGAAGTGTAAGTATAGGTGACGCGGAGACACGGTGTCGAGAGGGTGGAGGACGTTGAGCAAGGGCGTGACAAACGAACGAAACGACGGAGTCCGCGCCGTGGCCACCCTCACCAAACGTGCGTGGGAGACAACGACACAACAATCACACGTGACATGATGGGTTATGTAACGTGTCGGACCACAACCACCACACCAACAGCTTCCATTTTGGTATGGTGAAAATAGAAAACAACTCAAATATATAAAGTGTAAAGTAATAAAGATTGTGCCGTCACTGCTGGGGCAACTGAGTCTCTCCGCGAGGAGTCCCGCAGGCCGAACATGCCAGGTGGTTTGGGAGGTTGTCTCTATGAAAGCACGTCTGAATCAGATCCCACCAGTAGCCTGAATAAAGTAATCTGCTCACAGAGTGCACACCAAGCAAGACCATCCGGGTCCATCATCACTCGAGTCTTTGACTGTCTCCGGGGACTTGTCTCTACCTTCCTCCCTGCGCTTCTGATGCTCGTTCCCTTGATTTTGACCACCGTCAAGGTTTCCAAGCCTACTTCTTTTTGAAGAACCAAGCTTCTTCCCGCCACCCGTCAACCCTAACGCTTCCTTCTTCCGAAAGGCCATCTCTTCCTCCACAATCCTTCCCAGTCCAATATTTCCTGGAGTTCGAGACGAAGCGGGCCCCGTTCCCTTTGTTGATCGAGGCGGAGATTGCTGGCGAGGCCGTTTCGTCGGTCTGATATCATTTGCAGAACTCGAGGGACTGGGTATGACCGGGTTAGACGTCGAAGGAATAGCGCAAGCGCCGCCATCCTCTTCAGCTTCGGATTCGTCATCTGAAATCTCGATAGCATCAAACACGCTCTTGAAGCTCCTGTCGTCTGGTTCGGCCTTCGACTTCTCCTTCCCCTTCGGCACCTTAGCCTTCAAGAGGAAATCTCGCATGAACTGCTGAGAAGAGTTGATATGCTCATCAGTATCTTTAATCGAATCTCGCATTGTCTGTCTGCGAGTCTCATCCGTCTCTTTCTCTCCCGATTCATCATACTCTGAATCACTTTCGGTCACGCTTTCTTCGTCGAGGGTCGCTTTCTTGTCTTCGTCGTTAATCGCTTCTCCTTGGGATGTCGGTCAATTGGCTGAATAAGCTCGAGATAAATGGACTATCACCTTTCAAGGCTCTCAGTCGTCTTTCAGCTGCTAGTGCTCGTTCTTCCCGGGCGCGCTTACTACAATCATAGGTCAACGCTATTGCATTAGTCCAAGATCACACAACACAAGAACTAGAAATCTGACCTTCCAGCCTGCTTCCTAAATCCAGTCCCTTTCACCTTCGCATCCTCATCACTGATATCGAAATTCAAAGCCCTCCCTTCTCCCTTAAATGCTCCTCTAGCTTTCACTCTCGTTCCTGGCTTACGCCTCTTCTCCACTTGAGCGCCGGTATGGTTTGAAGGACCCGCTTTTGCACGCCTTTGAACCCGTCTTCTTCTTTGACCGATAGATTTGGGACGGGAACGGGATTGCGCGCCTCCGCACTTGAGTCATGATCAGGAGAGAGCAGATGCTTGAATGGAGGTGATAAGCTTACAACATATTCCGGAAGATCGAAATCTTCGACGCCCTGTCCTCCGATACGAACGGAATCAGAAACTCTTGTTCCACTTGACCAGTAGCCTACGAGGTGATCAGATGTTTGCAATTCGATGGAAATACTCCTGTTTGTACCATCACCAAAGTATCCCCGCGCCTGAAGGGCTTCGACTTCCATGCGTAGCTGAGCCCAAAGTCTCTGAAAATCACGGCCATGGTTCATATGCTGTATACTAAGCAGTGAGACACGACATATTATATGACATTCAGATAGCTGACCTTGATATGAGCGAGCTATAAATACAACTTCAGTATGAATAACTCAGTTTCAAAAGATAAGCAGCGAATGAAGGCGCTGACTTCATGACACAGTGTACCTAAGAGCCAAGGTACCGGAGCAAATGTTCCATCGGCACGACGCAGGACGAGCTCTGGAAGAAAGGTTACTACGGCCTATTGCAGACCTGAACGGGACTGCTTACCGATAGTCTCGCCATTATTCCAATTGCGACCGGCAAATACCCGATTATACTCATACTAACAACACATCAGTATCATACACTCGAGCTCGGTCGACGGACGCACCTCTTCAAAGCTGTTAACAGCAAATCCGTGGCTTTTCATAGCCGGTCGGACCTGAGCGGCGAGAGCTCGGAGCAGCTGCCGGGCGTCTTCCACGGAGTAAGGCGCTATCTCCGGCGCTGGCAAAGGTGAAATAAAATTTATGTGTTTATTCGGATTCGGTTCTCGTTCATTGAGGCGTAGATGGACCATAGCGAAGACAGACCGTATGTCTCTGTCGCTGTGGTCGATGGTGAAGAGAGAGAGACACGGAAACGTGATCGTGGACAAGAATTAACGCGTCGGACGCGGCGCCCTCGGCGATCCATCTGATCCGCATTTAGCTCTCATCATTTATTACTTGCTCGGAGTCGCGCATGCGGTCATTTGGCTCTTTCATCCTTACCACCACCACCATCGATAGTAATGTCGAAAATAAAGCGAAAGATCGCTGTCCTTACCTCAGGGGGCGACAGCGCCGGCATGAACGCCTGCGTGCGTGCAGTCGTAAAGTATGGCATAATTCGGTATGTAACTTCCTTTGGGGATTGGGTCCTTGGCACTGAGGCACTGAGACATCGCCCATTAATGATGAAGAGGATTCGAAGTGTACGTAGTAAGAGAAGGATACGAAGGTCTCGTTCGTGGCAACGTCGACGCCCCTAAGCGCAAAGTCGCCTTCGATGACAACAAGCACCATCATGGCGATGATAGTGCGGAGGACAAGCTCATCAATAATCTTCGCTTTGGGGATGGTCACCTACTCAAGGAAGGCGAAGGTGATGCCATCGAGCATCCCGGAGCAAGGAGTTTGAAAGGTCGCTATATTATCCGAGTCGGTTGGGATGACGTGCGGGCTTGGTTTGCAGAGGTGCGGCGAGAGGTTTACGCCGCAGAAACAAATTATTTATTTACTATGTTTACAGGGAGGAACGCTGATTGGAACAGCCCGCTCAGCCGCGTTCCGCACAAAGGAGGGCCGACTGGCTGCAGCCAATAACCTCATCGCAGAAGGGATCGACTCGATTGTCGTATGCGGTGGCGACGGGTCTCTCACAGGTGCCGACGTCTTCCGCGCCGAATGGCCTTCCCTCGTCAATGAACTGCACCAATCAAACACTATCACATCCGAGCAGGCAGAGCGCTATACGCACCTCAACATCGTAGGCACAGTCGGATCCATCGACAACGACATGTCCATGACCGACATTACGATCGGCGCATATACGGCACTACATAGGATTTGTGAATCGATTGATAATATCAACTCAACGGCGTTCTCGCATTCGCGTGCGTTCGTCGTGGAGGTTATGGGTCGTCACTGTGGATGGCTTGCACTTATGGCAGGGGTAAGTGCGGGAGCAGACTTTATTTTCATCCCGGAACGCCCTCCAGTAGCAGATCCTTGGGAGGATGATATGTGCAAGAATATCCAAAGTGTGAGTACAAGGCAATGCGCAAATATGTATTTATCTGACATCTGACGTTTCTGTTCTGCCCATTTAGCACCGCGACATTGGCAAGCGCAAGACGATCGTCATCGTCGCTGAAGGCGCTATCGACGCAAACCTCAATCCAATTCGCGCGGAATACGTCAAAGATGTCCTGACGGACCGCTTGGGGCTCGATACACGAGTCACCTGCCTTGGACATACCCAACGAGGTGGTCGACCTTGCGCATATGATCGTATTTTGGTGTGTAATTGCAGCTTTGTCTCAGTCATTCTTCCAAGCCAATGCGCATCTAGCCGACTATGCAAGGAGTCGAAGCAGTAGATGCGCTCCTCGAGTCTACACCAGATTCACCTTCTTACATGATTGCTATCCACGAGAACAAGATATCACGCGTTCCGTTAGTGAAAGCAGTTGCTCAGGTATATCTTCAATACTTCATGCATACCTTTAAGCTTGTCTGACTACTTTTCTGATCACCAGACTCGCGCCGTAGGTAAAGCCATCTCTGAGAAGGATTTTGACAAGGCCATGTCTTATCGCGATCCCGAGTTCCGCGAGATGCTGGATGGTTTTGTCGCCGTTTCTGCTCTTGATTATACGAAGAAGCTGCCTAAGGAACAGGTATTGGTTCATCTCATCCACGACTGCCTTTTCTAACCATCTAACTTCGTCCAGAGAATGCGCGTTGCCATTATCCAGTGAGCTGAAATCTTCGCATACCACTCTCCAAACTCTAACTGTGCGTATAGCATGGGCGCTCCAGCCGGCGGAATGAACGCTGCAACGCGAGCAGCGACGCGCTATTGCCTGCGCCGCGGTCACAAACCTATCGCGATCTACAACGGCTTCCGCGGACTCCTCGAGGACAACATCGAAGATCTCTCCTGGCTGCGCGTCGACAATTGGATGACGCGTGGCGGTTCCGAGCTCGGCACAAACCGCACACTCCCCGACATCGACCTCGGTGCCGTAGCTTCTCAATTCCAGAAACACCGATTCGATGCGTTCTTCCTCATCGGCGGTTTCGAGGCTTTCCGTTCGCTGCAAATCCTCGAAGAAGCTAGAGGTCTTTATCCGTCATTCCATATCCCAATGGTCTGCGTCCCTGCGACAATTTCGAACAACGTTCCCGTTACGGACTTCAGTCTGGGCTGCGATACGAGTCTGAACGCACTTGTGGATGCATGCGATGCGATCAAGCAGAGTGCGAGTGCGAGTAGGAACAGAGTTTTTGTTGTCGAGACTCAAGGAGGGAAGTGTGGGTATATCGCGACGATGGGCGCTTTGGCTGTGAGTTTCTGTTTCTTCTGGCTCTGTATCATGCTTCGTGGCTGATCTGGATGTCTAGACGGGTGCTGTGTGCTACTACACTCCTGAAGACGGGATCACACTCGACGGCCTACGTAAGGACGTCGAGTTCCTGAAACTCCGATACAGTCTAGACGAGAAAGGTAAAGCCGAGGGTCGACTCATCCTACGGTGAGTTCACACATTCGTACACCTCTCCCCTTACTCACAATCCTCTCGTTTTTTCTAGAAACGAAGCATCCTCCAACGTCTTCACAACCGACTTCATCCAAAAAATGCTACAAGAAGAAGGAGCCTCGCTCTTCGACTCCCGCATGGCCTCGCTAGGGCACACTCTGCAGGGCGGCATCCCCTCCCCAATGGACCGCGCGCGCGCCGTGCGGTTCTCCCTCAAATGCATGGCCTTCCTCGAGCGACACCATATCTCCCTGCTCGCGCAGCCCGAGCTCAAGCGCAAAGCCCCTGAGGACAGCGCCGCGGTCATCACGATCCAGAGGAACAAGGTGGAGTTCACGCCTGTGAAGAGTATGCTCGCCCGCGCGGATGTGAAGAACCGGAGGGGGAAGAAGACGTGGTGGGAGGAGTACAAGCCGATGGTTAGCATGCTTGGTGGACGCACTGCGCTCGTCGAGGAGGAGGTTGATCCGAAGTTGAAGAAGTGATTCGTTCGTCTGTTGGTTGGTCGGTTGGCCGACTCGGTGAGAGGTTGGATGGATAATGGAAAAGAGAGGTGAGATGAAACAAACAAAATAGAATCTTTTCGTATTGTACGACATCGAAGACTGCATATAATAATCTCAATATCAAGTAGTCCTGCAAACAATTTGAATAGAATATTTATGCCTCACTCGTTTCAAGTGTAGGCACGTAGATGCAACATAAACGATGCGCGTAACATTATCAGCAAGAGGGATATACACGCGTACGTATACATATCCAACTTTATAAACGAATAACAGGTATTGCATGTACAATATGTACACGTTCCGTACTTTCCAAAAGCTCCTCTACCACCTACAACCACATGCTACATTATCAAACACGACGTCTTGCGCTTCAGCTTATGGAATGGACGTTGCCCCACCTGACCAGCACTTCCCACCTCTTGCCCTTGTCCCTGCCCGGCTTGGGAACCAGGCCCGTACATCGCCTGCTGCTGCCTGATATACTCCTGCTGCTCCAAATACGCCTTGTACCTCGGATCGTTGGTATCATATTGCTGTTGTTGCTGCTGCTGTTGCTGTTGCTGTTGCTGATGGTATTGTGCAGCGTATAATTCAGGGGATGGACGAGAAGGCTGAGGTTGCCACCACTTGGGCGCTTTCGTTTGTCCCTTTTGCTGTCCCTGTTGCTGGTGTTGCTGCGAGGCGTACCGACGTACATAGGCTTCCTGTGCACGAGCGTCTTCTTCCGCCTGGAGCATACGGGCAAGTTCTTGGCTAAGAGTGCCACCGTTAGTATATACTTGTACTCAGAAATGTTGTAGAATGACCGCTTACTCCGCAGGATCGACTTGCGCCTGTAACGCGGCTGCTGCTTCTCTATCATCTTGTCCTCCTTTCAAGACATGTGCCGCACCAGCAAAGTCTCCCCCGGCAGGTGCAGACCTACGGAAGTCCGAATCAACGAAAGTAGAAGAAGAACCGTCGACATCCTCGAGGCGTTCCCAGACGACGGAAGGCTCGTTGTAGAAAACGTAGTCTGTGACTAGATTGTAGAGCGATGGATCCGCATCCTCTGCCTGCACATGCGAAAATGAGTTCGCGTTGGAAGAGCCGCCGCTAGAAGAGGAGGCAATGGGAGGAGAGGAAGGCGAAGGAGCAGGACGACGGTAGAGGACGGAGAGATGCGAATTCCTGAAAAGCGCGACGAGCGAGCCCGGTTCAATCGAAGACGCAAGTGTAAAGAGGCCTAGAAGGGTATTCATGAGGAGAAAAGCGGAAGAAAAGAATGAGTCTAACCATGATATGTCAGCTGCGCGCCTGTGGAGTCCAAAAATCTCTGGACGACCAAAGCTAAGAAAATGAAGAGATTACTATACTACATCGAATCTTAATAACCACAAGGTCATTTCACTCACCATCCTCAACTTTTCTTCTATCTTCCATACTCCAATTATCACTGACATGTACATGTCCAGCATTTCCATAAGCATCAGACGGGCCCGCTCCGGCAGAACTACTCCCACTTCCACTAGGTCCTGGAGCATTCTCATCTACGACAAGCTGCCCCTTTGCGAGTGAATCAGCCTCGACGATCAAGTTCACCGCGGAATCATAATCCTCTATACGAGATAAAGCTTGGTGTTCAGGTTGCGAGGGATCAGCGAGCCAGCCGTGAACGAGGGGTATGTTAGCTTGTTCGAAGAGCTTGAGTGCGCCGTTGTCTCCATGTGGACGGAATGCCGTCGCTGAGGTGAAGAGAGGGTTCAGGTCCATGCCCTCTAGACACATATATCGTGTATCCAAGCAGCAAACATAAATTAAATCAAACAAAAAATCCTTCATTATTAGAGCTCGCCAATAGTAATGGGACATGACACACTTACTCTGAGTAAGTGGCATCATGGTCAGTGCTGCGGAAAGGTCCACGTCCGGCGATGCATGTAGGAGATACTCTCCTACAAGTTGCGCAAGGATGTCGTAGGATATGGACGTGCGCTCTGGAGGGAGGATTTGTACATCTCCGCGCAGAATGAGAATGTTGCCTAAGCATCCTTGCGAACGTTAGTCTTCGTCCCCGAAAGCATACTCCACGTGCAGTCTTACATATAGCAATAAAAGAACACGGTCTACACGAACGTCAAGAAAGCATGTCGTTAGATTTGCAAGGGAAATATTAGAAGGTCATACGTACCCGTTATAATTCTGCGTTACGATCTTCTTCCTCTGTCCATTGAAGGAAATTTCCTTCAAAAACCAGACTCCTTCGCGCGACTCTTGAAGAGCCTTCTCATTTGCAGTCCTTGCCCGCGCAAGTTCTTCTCGTTCCGCTTCTGATAACTGCTGCGTCTGTTGCGGCACTGATGCATTAAGATTATGATCTTGGGGTATATTTGGTGAGTCCTGCGGTTGATCCTGATGAACACTTGACGAGGATCCGAGAATGGACGGGTGTAGTTCTGTCATCTCCTCGTGACTCTTCAGAATAATTGTGTAATGGTATGGAGAGAACAAAAAACACCTTTTGTGCAGTTTACTCGAGTTGTGGTTAAGAACAGGAATTTCTGGCGCAATTCGTCATTATTAATTAAGAGATGCTGCGCGGAGCCAAGCCGGATCAACGGCTCTTGTACCGGCTCTAACAACCGATTTCGGGAGTATTCCGGGAATGCACGTGATCTCCGGCATGAGGAAGTTCATCTTTATTCTGATATATTCATCCCATTAATATTGTCGAGGTGACGGCTGAGTTGCATCATTTCACTGCCAGAACATACGGTACACTGACACATACGTATCTGCTTCTTCTCGATGCCGGTATTCTCATTGCTCCGCTTGTTCGAGCCTCATTCCTTGTCCCGAGAATGATTCTCGTGGTACTCGAATAATGGCGTTGAAAAGACAGTGACAAGCTTAAGGCTTAACAGCATCAGAGCTGCTCGAAGCGGGAAGTGTTGTTCGCAAGCGTTTGAAGCGACGATCTGGATGTTTAAGCTCGACGGATTAGCGACTGAGACTGCAAGACCTAAATTAAAGGATCGGGTTTGACGTGATCTTTTGGGTACTCTGAGATGAAAGCCCATTTTTCGTTGACGCCGCACAGGTCTAGAGATCCTGAGCTTTCAATGATAAAAAAGAAGGTACTGTAACAGGTACGAAAAGTGACTTTTGTTTAATTGAGCAACGCTTCTGAACAAGTTTTAGGATTGAAGTACTGTGTGTATTACTTGTCCAATCGATGAACTCAGATATATCTTCTGCCGATCGGTCCTTGGCCATGGTCGCAGTGATAATACCACACGCGTGCGATTTCTGCTTCCGAATATAGAAAGGCCGGACTGGAAGGTAATCCCACCTTGAGCATCTATCAACTCAGCATACATCGAAGAAAATTATGGTGCCTTCTAGATCGTGTTACCTTCTGCACCTGCTATCGCCACAGCGCCACCTGAACGTCTGCCGAGTTCGTCTCGCTGAATATTATATGGCCGACCGATCCACTTAACTGGTCCAGAAGAAGTTAGGACAGGGGCAGACCGGAGGATCTCTCTTTTTTTTCCTCTGAAGATCTGATGAAGAAGCGTCTTCTCTGGAGTATAAAGCAGCGGCCCTAACGTCTGTTCTTTTGCTGTTGCTCCCGTCATGCTTCCGCGCTTGCTCTTATTTGCAGGTATTGTTGCTCCCTGTATGCCGAACGTTCGCCCCCATAACCCTCTTTTGCTAAACTGGAAGATCATTTTGTTGCAGTTGGTGCCTTGGCTCAAAGCGCGACAAT
The DNA here is from genome assembly GCA_033182465.1 of Sanghuangporus weigelae. Taxonomy (NCBI): domain Eukaryota; kingdom Fungi; phylum Basidiomycota; class Agaricomycetes; order Hymenochaetales; family Hymenochaetaceae; genus Sanghuangporus; species Sanghuangporus weigelae. Next base: position 2,015,657 of record CP137324.1, read on the forward strand.
TTTCCCGGTGGCATTAGGCCCGGAAGCGAACTTGCAGGGTGAGATCATCGGTAGTGGTGGGGAAGTTGGGACAACATTCGTTCTTAGCGGACAGACGCTTGGGATTTCATTCACTCGTCAGTTCCTTCTGCGCACTTACATTTACGCCTCTCGTTCGCTCATCTGACCCCCTTTCTACCTTTCTGTGCCGGGAATTCCATTTATTTATAGTGACGCTCGCACAAGATGCAAGTCGGGTCGTAGAGAGAGTCGCCATCCCTTCGCGTTCTTACGACCTCAGCGTAGGATGCGTCGTTAGTGCCGGTTCTGCTATATGCCAGAACGTCGTCATTAGTGCGGGCGTTACGAGCACTCCACCTTTGACGACGCTGCCATTCTCGCCATTTGTGGTACCTGTCTCGACTTCGGGTGTTTTGCCTAGTCCAATTTCTTCTGCTTCTGGATCCGCATCGGCGACTGCTACGACTGTGTTCACTTCCGTCCCAACTTCTTCCTTAATTTCTTCTGCTTCTGGATCCGCATCGGCGACTGCTACGACTGTGTTCACTTCCGTCCCAACTTCTTCCTTGGTGACGAATGAGCCAACGACGTCATCGGCTTCAGCTTCCACGCCTGTGGTCGCGTCCTCGGTGATAACCTCGCAAGTTACCGTCTCCGCGTCAAGTGCTGGCGTTAGCCCCAGTGCATCGACAGCAACTCTCGCTTCCCCAAGTGCATCTCAATCTGATACGAGCGATGGATCCAAAATGAGGACCTTCTCTCCTGCCGTTGCCTTGATAGTCCCAATTGCTATAGCACTCTGGATCGTTAAATAGACATTTTCACAATTGGGTCTTGATCTGATCCCTCTCACGTCGACCCAATGGACATATACATCTGATCAGCCAGTCGAGTTACATTACCATCCTTCTGTACAATTTAAAGGTTCAGTTTGGCTTGTATGATTGACCATTACGTACCTCCCATTTTAACGTCGAGCTCAATGATGACGAAGAAACAAAGACCTAAATAGCACCTCTCGATCTCGATTAATCGTGAGAGTTGGACAATCATTGCTGCACTCTGCTATTCATCTTCATTGGGCATTCACGAGGTAAGTCAGAGTTCACATTATTTGAGACGAGACCTTATCGAGTTCTCAACGATGGATTTAAAGAGAAAAATGTTCGTAAGATTCTTTACAATCATGAATACTCAATATAAAGTGATGGTATACTACTGCACTATCCATGAAAATATAGTAATGATAAAATCATCCCGATCCATTCAATAAAAAGTGAAAGTATTACACACGATACCTGAATCCTGCCCTGCGTGCTGCTTTCAGCGCTTCTGGCCCACGGATGAGATCCTTTCTGAGTGGCTTGTAGTCTTCTGTGGTACACGAACTCGTCGCTTCAGAACGTCCATGCATTTCCGCTGACGATGCCTGATTGAGATGAAAATAAACGTAAGATAACAGATCAAGGTAGGTAAAGTTGGAACTTACGGAAAAAATTTGGAAGTTAGTCTCGAAGATGCGTGACGCTCTCGGGCGAATCGGGAGAATTTCCGTAGCACACTGCACGATAACGAAGCATAGAGCGCGAGAGAGCATGAGAAGGGCGTATATCACAAGGTGAGCTTTGCAGACTTCGGAAGCCTGGAGTTGTCCTGGGAAGTGTGCGGGTTCGGGTTGCCAGAGCACGTTGTATTCGGTGCGGCCTAACCACTCGTCATCATCGTCCAGTGGCGTGTTGACAGACAGCGTGGGCCAGAGCGAGTACTGGAGGACGCTCGTATCTTCTGTTGTTACTACGTAAATTTGATCGCCATATTTACGTTTATAATGCCCAGGCAATGGGTTGGGAATGGGACCCAAGCAATACTGCATAATGAAGCGTAGGCGATCAGCCATTCATTATGAACGGGAGCTACGCACTTCTTTCCGTTCATCTTTCTCCCAGTACCCAGTAACAAACGGTTTCACCGCGGCTACTTTCTCTGCTGCATTTATCTAGACAGCTGACGTCAGCATCCGAAAGTCGTCCCAAAGAGAATGATGACATACAAATTCTTGCACGCTCTGCCACACCAACAGCATCCACTGGCACAAGAATGTCAAGTCTATGACAAGCTTGGTGGTGCAGGCACAGTTATTGGGGCCAGACGTAATTAGTACCTCCGGATTTGTCGCCTCCATTGAATTTATTGGTCCCGGCGCTGCTTCCGCTGCCCCCATTTCTTCACCTGTGCTCGCGCTTGGAGGTGTCCCACTCGCGTCAACGTATGAGTTTACCTCGGGTTCTTCTGGAAATAGCTGATTCGGACTGCGGGGCACCGGCCGCACATTAAATTCTGGTATAGAGCCTCTTGGGTCCATATGAGGAGCAGACGGACCAGGTCTGGGTAATCCAGGCGGAAATCCCGGTTCGGGCTCTGCGGGAAGTCCCCCAGGACAGTAAAAGCGTGGAGTCGGTTGTTCAAGCTGAACAAAGGCAGGTGCATCCGACCTCAGTGTGGAGTCACGCCTGTTCAATCCAGGTGGACCTTGAAATAATTCTTCTATGGCTGCAAAGCGCTGCGAGTTCGGAGGGGATATAGGCGAGAACGGCATAGTACTCGGGCTGTCATGAATTACATTGGGCGAAAGCCAAGGCATAACTCTGGTACTCATTTTTCTGAACCTGGACGGCATGAATGAGCAGCAACGAGAAGGAGTATCGCGGGAGTAGCGAGCGCTTCAGTGTCGGAAAACAAGGACACGTCCACGCGCCTTTTATTTTCGGGCTTGCTTGTGCCAGGGCCAAATTTTAAATCTTGAAGCCTTCCACAAAAGGCAAAAAGGTAGAGATGATTAGGTTAACACAGCACAATAGGGATGTGCAGAAAGCGAAGGCTCAAGCACATATTAGTGCTGTGCATTTAAACGCGTCGAAGTTGAATGTGACGGGGCATGCATAATCATAGTCGCGACTAATCTAGATAGAAAACGCACTGCTTGATGGCCAGAAAGCAAGGCGATGAATCAGATGGCCATGGCACAACGATCCTTAGCGTCTAAGCTGCAAGAAATCAGACGCCCAGAATAGCGGCCATGGCGGAAAATAGACAGGGCCGCCTTCGTCCCTTGAGTATCACACAACGGGCGTCATTGAGATCCAGGCTGACGGCAGGCAATGGCTGTACCGAGGACGTGATCTCCTTCTCGGGCCACAGAAATGCACAGGAAGTCTTGGAGAGGTTGCGCAGAGTATACAACGGTAGTCCGAAGCATCCGAGAGGCCGTCTTATTGAAGGCTCAGTGCAATCAGTATCACAATAGTGATGAAATCTAATGCTTTGGCCTTTTTTTCGGTGGACTAAGAACTTGAAGTAGAAAACAAGAGAAGCCTGGCACGAGCCGATTATAAAGCATAAATTACGTAATTAAAGGGTTTGATCCTTGTTTAGCAAGTGTTATCATCAAAGCGCGGTTGCGAACTGTATTTATAGACCACGTTTTCCGGACTCAAATCGGCTGGCGCTTTCCATTCTCTTCTTGACCGTAAACCACCACATACACGTCTCCGAGTACTGCATTTGACTTCTTTGAACTCTGGAATGCCCTGAGATTAGAAATTTAAACAGGTGTGTTATCTTGAACCCTCATCGCAGTTTTCGCTTTGAGCTGATAGAGACGTATTAATTCTGCCCGCCGGCCGCCGCAGCTCACTGGACCAACTCTATACCTGGGATGCTGGAGCCCTTCCGTCCACGACTTACGGGTCTTGGCCGACCCGTCCGTTTTGTTATAGTTTTTGCCTGCCTGGCTTCTGTTGTGAGTGCTCCTTTCGTGTCTGTCAAGTTGTCTCTTCACAAAGTAGACCATAGGTGACTTTATTTCTCATCTCGAAATATTCACAAAACATATACATACTTCATGCAGAGGAGCTAAATGCCACTCAAGACACCTCAGAAGCTTTCATCCCCGGACCGATTGATAAGGTCGACGTCAGGCTATCACCTGCTATCGATCCAATAACGCACCGTGCAAATGCTACTTTACTAATGCTTGCGCGCAATAGTGACATAGATGGAGTCGAGTCATCTATGCGCAGTCTTGAAGAGCACTTTAACTGGAAACACAATTATCCATGGGTTTTCCTGAACGAAGTACCATTCGACGAGGAATTTAAGGCTCGCGTTCGCGGAATGACGAGAGCAGAGGTAAAATTTGGCCTCATTCCTCCCGAGCACTGGTATCAACCAGGTTGGATCGACGAGGAACGGGCTGAAAAGAACAGGATAGCTCTCACCAACTACAAAGACGTTTGGCCTGTACCATATGCATCAAGCGTTCCATATCGGAATATGTGTCGATTCAACTCTGGGGTAAGCCCACCATTGTCTCGATATACCTTTTTTTTGGTAGTTCAACGACAATTCCAGTTCTTCTTCCGACATCCACTGCTAAAGGATTATAAATGGTATTGGCGAGTCGAGCCTGATGTCACTTTTTCTTGTAATGTCTATTTCGACCCGTTTGTGTACATGATCGAAAACAACAAGCGCTATTCCTTCACCATCGCTTTGAAGGAAGTAGCACCGACAATACCATCTCTTTGGGATACCATCAAAGGTTTATTAAAATACCCACGTCTGGAGATAAGTGGACTGATTGTCGAGTTTCGAAGATTTTCGAAGAACATATCCTGAGGTCGTTGCGAAGGATAACACATTTTCCTTCCTCACCAATGATAAAGGAGAGACTTATAATCTCTGCCACTGCAAGTCCTGCATATTCTATATATTACGACTCCATAATTTACTCATATTCTCCAGTCTGGTCGAACTTCGAGGTTGCAGACCTTGATTTCTTCCGTTCCCCATTCTACCTTGCCTACTTCGACTTCCTAGACGCCACTGGTAACTTCTACTATGAGAGATGGGGTGAGTCGCCTTATCCTTTACTCGCATGAAATGGGACTGTTACGGTGTGGCCGAACAGGGGACGCGCCAGTGCACAGTATAGCGGCCGCTTTGTTCCTACCGAAATCTCAAATTCACTTTTTCAATGAGATTGGGTATGAACACCCGCCATTCCAGCATTGCCCGAAAGGCACACCGCATCACCTAGGCGAATGCACCTGCAAGTTCACAAATAATCACGGTAAGTGAAATTTCTTTCGACTTCTGATGGATTTGATATCATGCTTATAACATTACGCCGGCAATGCGTGTGCATTGAATATGGCTTGAACTTAAAGATTACTCAGGGTTCGTGATTGTTCTTGATGTGTCCTATAAAAATCTCACTGATTCGTCTGTCAACAGGGGATCCTGCCTTCGTCGGTTTGAGAAGCTATTTCCGAAGGGGCATGTCGGATAGTGTCTTTTGCTTACAATTATTGTTTTGCACATATGTACACATATCTATCTTGAATAGATCGGGTGTGCCTTACCACCATTTTCAGTGGTGTTTTCGCCATGTCCCTACTTAGTACTAGTACTTCCTAAGTTTGTGATGAAGGCCATGCTCTCAAGCTAGTGATAAGCAGTCAGGTGACCACGAGTCGCCGCGTCTCCGACTCCGAGTCCCACACGGTTCTTTCGTCTTCCATCATATACCATCTTGGCGTTTCACTTTTTCGGCTCAAATGTCTGCGTGTTGGTATCTGCTACCGAGACTAGTCAGGATCTGATTCTTTCCTTGCAATGCAACATGCTTGAGGACGAACATACGGGACGCAATGGTCGGAAAAATCACCGCAGCGTTCAAGTTGTCGTGGAACTAGTTTGAAAGCAACGCATAAATTTAAATATTAAATCGTTCGAGTTTCATCCAGCCCATTTCCTCAAGCAAAGCAACTTGTGTTGGAAAACCAATCTCGGAACAAAAACTGTCGCAACTACTGTACTTGCAAAGGTATGGCGTTAACGCAATATTATGTACAAAGGATGTTCATTTCATGCTACAGTCGAGAGTCTCTGAATCTGATGTCGCCATTTGAATTTTGTGACAATTGCTGAATAGGAGCGTGGAGTGAGCGTGGCAGCTCGCATACTTGCTTGATTAGTCGTGTGAGCATCACGTAGAGATCGTTGTTCAGCTTTACATTGCCACTATTGTAGGCGAGGCTGACCCTGGCTGACCGGGTATGCCATGTTCAGAAAAAATGAAATCGTAATGCATGCCACTGTGTGTATATCCAGCTTGTCCTCCTGTACGCTGCATCATCATCTGTTCTCTGCACTTAATAACCACTGTATGATCAGCCTGAGGGTACGTGGAACCTGGATAGAGCTTGCTTAGTCTCCGACACTCGACAGGTAATTTCAGCACGAAAACAATTGTCCTACCCTTAAGGATAATGACTGTTCCCCTTTTCTTATGGCTTATGTTTTCTGACCAATGGGAGGCTCAGTCTTGGACGTTTAGTATAAATATAGCACAACTCTCATAGTGGGGGGAGAGCGGAGTGGGAGCTGATGTTAGGGAGTAGGCCCGGGGTTACACCGGTTTGATCCTTTTGCCTAAGCAGCGGTGTGTTGTGCAGAGGTGATCTTATCTACCCACGTCTGGCTGTACCACGCGGTCCCTTACTAGCCTTCCTAGTCGCGGTCCGAGTTATGGATGCTTTCAGATACGAGGTAATAGTAAAGCAGGTTGGGATTTCCAAGAGGCGTGATAGTACAAAGCACACAGTAATAGCTCGCTGTAGGGCAAGCTTTACACCAGTGTGGTAAGAGGATCGAAAGATGGGGAAATGAGGGCCTAATCCTACAACTATTTATGCTCCCAGATATTCCATTTTCCGTCCTATTTCTTACTCATCCTGTCTCCACTTTACTCCACTTTCCTCCACCATTACATCTGTTCCTTTGTCATCCTGCTGCGCTTCGCTCCACTTTGCTCCAATCTTTGTAAGGTCGTCTCCACTATGACAGAATTCTTTGGAGTTGCTGACTGAGACAATAGAGGTGGTGCTCCGATATGGAATGCTCCACTGTCAGTACTCCATAACGATGTCATTGCCGTCATTGAGTGGCATCTTTGCTCTTGGAGCGATGTAGGCTGCTCGGTATGTGATTCTTCGGAATTCATCTCGAGGTCCAGCGAGGGTAAGCATAACTCGCACGTCAGTGTTAAGGTGTCGGGTCGGTGTAGAGTATGGTCCAAGGCATATCATGAACTGCATAAGCTCTGCTGGTGGGTTCTGCTGGGTTCTGGTGACTAGCCATGCTTTGCCTTCGTATCGTATATCTCGAATGTAGCGCCATATCCTTCGTTGTATAAGGAGTTGTAATTGCTTGGTTTCCAGGTTCGCATCTCTCGGTAAATAAAGGTTTGCCTGTATCGTAGATGCTGGACATGGTGTGTGCAACTCCGGTCTATACCATCCAATCATTCTCCAAGTTATCGGGTTCGCAGTTCGAGGGGTCCGAGTTGTGATCGTGAGTTCCTCTCGTTTCTTGGGTACTATTGGGCTTGGTGGATTGGAATGCATTGTATCCTGAAGGTGTCGCTCGGTTTCGATGTGACAGTCACGCGTACCAACCGTTGCCGTGCATACTAAGTAGTATACTTCATAAAGGACCATGTAAACTCGTGCACAGACTTGACAGTGCTGAAATGCCAGTGAGGTCTCCATAAACCTTATTAGCCTTTAGCCTTTTAGCGTTTAGGCTTTAGTAGTTGTGCTTCTGGACTTCTAAGAAGTTTGATCGCTTCTTTTGATCGAGGTCGCTCTGGTTGCTTGGTCGGCGGCGTTAGAGTGGTAGTCCGCGGTAATAGGCGGTCGGCGGTGTTAGCTGTTAGCGGGATTACGTATCCGCTTCGGTGCTTCTAGCGCTCGGGTGGTAACGGGTTACTGTTGCCTAGGCCGCTCGATTGCTTGGGCCTTTGATAGCTGGCTTGGTTACCGGTCGCGTTTGGAAAGCTGATCGTGTAGATCTGTTGATCGCGTTGATCCTGATGCGAGATTTTGAGCGGATCCTTTCACTACACCCCCCCTAAGATGAACTTTCGGAGAAATGTTCATCCTAATCCGTGAGAAAGCTCGGATAAAGGGTCGCCTAGTGATGGTTGATTTTTGCTATCAAACCATCATCATCTCTGCTCCAAAATGTCGAAAGTCGCCGCTGCTGTTACTGTTTTTGTCGTTATTGTCGCGATTTTCGGCATAAATCATTGGATTTTGGAGCGTAAGAGGCGTGCTCAGGTAAGTGATGCATGCTCTGTGCCGTTTCAAGTCGTTAATCTTCCTCTAGGAGGCCGACTTTGAAATGCAATCGTTCCAGCGCGATGTTACGACTGTTGCGCTTCGAGTTCACCTCGCGCTCGGTTATGACGTTGAGGATATCGATCCAGTCGTCGAAAATGCAGGTATTGCTTCGCAGGAACGTCGTGAAAAGGGTGTCTGGGAAGACATTGACTTGTAAAGGGTGGTGGGAAGGGATATGAATATGAAATGTGCATCATGTAAAGAATATGACGCAATTGAAAGTGATAAGAAAGAAATTATAAAGTCATTAAAATCATTAAGTCGTTAATGAATAAGTTTTATACCAATTTGGGAGTGAAGTTCCAGGTGTTTACCTACGGCTCTTCAACCCCCAAATGGAGTTTTTCGAAGAAAGAGTGTAATTGGAGTGCCTTTCAGCGTGAAGGCACATCCTAGCATAATGCAAGGGAGTGACTTCACGTAAACTTTTGGCTTCTCCGTTGCATAGAGGATAATAAAAGGTAGGCATAATCTGCTAATTCGGAGCCGGCACAATAAAACAATATACAAAATGTCTAGGCCCTTGTAGGTTCTTTGACACTTCTGCATAGTGCTTCATTTGTGCTGGTTGGCCGAATAAGCGTGAAATAAAGAGGTGCATAAAGCATAATTTGGTCGGATGTGACCATAAATATCATAAGGTAAGAATGAAATGCATAATTGACCATGTCGGGTCACGATATGGGAAAGGGGTTGCATAAAAGAAGAGTTGTTTACAAATCTTCGGATTCTTCAGCCTCAGGTGTAGTCTGGGCCGAGTTCGCTGGGGTATATAGTTCCCTGCTTTCACCTTCTTCACTTGACTCTGTATCGTCGGAGTGTATGTACATGTCCTCCTGTTCCGACATAGTAAGCATCTCGTCCGGCTGGTAGAGTTCGTTCGGGTACTGGTAGACTGAGATCATCAGATCTTCCAGCAAGGGGTGTCGTGTAGCCTGTAGTTTTTCTCTGGCTTCTTCCTCTCGGTTGTTGAGTTCCATAAGGTAATGAGGGTCGTAGTTAACCTCTTTGCCTTCGACTACGTGGTGCTCGATGTTGTCGAGTGGTACCTCGTCCGTAGTAGAGTTCCTTGCTTCAATAACCGTTCGGTATCTCGTTCCTTCGTAATACTTCGTCATGTTGAGTACCGTCATGAACTGCATGGTGTGGGATGCATAGAAGCCCGTCTGGTCGGCTATGTATATAATGTACTTCATCGCATCGATGCTCATCGGGTGATAGTGACTCCATCGCATCATTCGGTTAAGAATTGCGGTAGTCATGTCTCGTCGGTAGGCGCAAATTTGAATTGCCGAATGATAGATGCCCATGATGTTCTTGTATGTCGTTTCGTGCCTAAAGTCGATCTTGCCTCGATGTAATGCTTGTGTTTCGAGTTCGATCGCGTAGGTTAGAAATGCATCATCATTGAGTCGGCGTAATGCTGCGTCTCGAGGGTTACTGAGTTTGAATAACCACTCGTCTGAGTGATTCGCCATCATAAGATGGGGTATTTCGTCTCGGTTGTGGTGGACTGCGTTCCACTTGTCAAATAGATCGTCGAAGTACTTTCCTGGGCATAGGGGTACGATTTCGTCTTCGTAGTTCTCTTCGTTGAATCGGTTGCACAGCTGTGGCCATTGATAACGTTCGGTCGGTGGCCTAAGTGCAAATGTCCATTCTGGTGCATCTTCTGGTTGACAGAATGCATGTAGCTCATCGAAGATAGGCATAGCTGAGTAGTAGTTCGTCTGCAGTGAAGTAGAGCTGTTGAGATTCGAGTTGTTGTTCCTTAGCTCGAAGTTCTCCATGTTTTATACCATCTTGTTGGTATGTCGGCGGTGTCTTGCCTAATTCTTCTATCTCTGCTCTCGCTTTGGTGTGCCACATTGATGTCATCGCTTGGTAAGGTCATTGGGGACCTTACTCATCATCTCTATTGTGGATCCATAAGCGGCTCCATCGGGTGGAGTGCATGTGATGCAACTATTGCCTCATTCGTTTTCGTGCGGCGATCCATTGGTTAAGGTTCGGTGGCTGGATTGCCTGAGGATACTTTTTATGGAATGCTTCGATCATTTGATAGGAGTTCTTGAGGTTGTCAAGTGGCTCCCATGTTCGCTCCTGGTATCCTTTCCATTGGATAAGGTATTGGACCTTGCTCCGATGACGTCTTGTGTTATGAATTGTCTCCACTTCGTACTCTGCTTCTCCCTCCACTTCAATAGGTGGTGGTTCATCCAAAGTGGGTCTTCCAGGGTATTCCTTTCGTTTGTAAGGCCTGAGAAGACTCGCATGAAACACTGGGTGGATCGGAAGGGTTTCGGGTAAGCGTAATCTGAATGACACTTGTCCGACTGCCTTCTCGACTTTATAAGGCCCTGCCCATTTCATTGCAAGTTTCTTCGTTGGTTCCAATCGACTGAGATTCCTCATGTCTAGTAACACTTCGTCTCCCGGCTTGTACTCTGGCAGTTTGCCTCGATGCAGGTCTGCATAAAGCTTCATTGCTTCATTCGCTTGCCTAATCGAATTATAGGCTTCTTGCTGTACTTGTCGAAGCTCCTCTAGGTGATTTATTGCTTCTGGGACGTTTGAATCACCGGTCTCCGCAACGTCCAGGTGAGGATGCCATCCATACAGTGTATAGAATGGTGACTGATGTGTAGTACTGTGCTTCCTGTTGTTGTAGGCGAATTCTGCTATATCGATGTACTCTGCCCAATCTGTTTGTCGGTAGGACACATAGCAGCGTAAGTACTGTTCAAGCTCTTGATTTAGTCGCTCGGTTTGACCATCGGTTTGTGGATGATACGCTGTACTAGTTTTCCAATCGACATCGATGAGTCTGCAGAACTCCTTGAGGAATTGCGCGGTGAAGTTGCTACCTCGGTCGGAGATTACTCGTTTAGGGGCCCCGTAGTATTTGAAGACATGTTGGCGGAACAAACGTGCCAACTGCTTAGCATTGGGTATTCCTTGGCAAGGAATGAACTTCCCCATTTTAGTGAGTTTGTCCACTATAACGAGTATCGCGCTGTAGCCTTCATTGCTGACTGGTAAGTCGGTAATCAGGTCACAGGTTATGGTTTCCCATGGTTGATGTGGTGCCTCCAACGGTTGGAGCGGCGGATTTCGAAACTGTCGAATCGGTTTTGCACGCTGACATATGTCGCAGGTTGCGGTATATGCTCGGATCATTTCTTCCATCTTCGGCCAATAGTATGATCGCTTTACAAGCTCTATGGTCTTTTCTGCTCCTGGGTGGCCTGCAAGTTTGTGATCATGGCGCCTTCGGATTAGCAACGCTCGTAGGTTGGCGGACGGCGGGATATATAATGCATTGGTTACGTAGTGCAAGCCGTTCCTGTAACTGTAGCCGTTGCTCTGCTTGATCGCCTGAATTTCCTTCTTAGCCTCCTCGGTATTGTAGTTCCTCTTGATCGTTCGGATAATAGGATCAGAGATAGTGACCATTTCAGTTTCTAGCTTGTATAGACCGTTGATCTCTGTGCGTCGCAATGTTTGTTGCTTGATCGTATCAGGAGGTAATAAGGTAACTCCTAAGTTGTCCTTGTCCTCTGGCATATAGTCGGATCGTCGTGATAGCTCGTCAGCTTGGTTCTTCTTGCCTGGCCAATGGAGAATCTTGAAGTTATATCGTGATAACTCTAATGCCCATCTCGCTTGACGTCTCGATAGATTCTGAGCTGTCATGAAGTATCGGAGATTTGCATGATCGCTTCGGATTGTTACTGGTTCTTTGGTTCCCTCCAATAGGTGTCTCCAATGCTTGAGTGCTTCCATGATTGCTAGCATCTCTTTGTCATGCGTCGGATAGTTTCGTTGGGTGTTCGTTAGAGTTTTCGACATGAAACCTAAAGGTCTCAGTTCTCCTTGGTTGTCTTCTTGTTGTAAGACTGCACCAATCGCTACATCGGATGCATCGGTTTCCAATGTATATGGTTTGTCTGGCTTTGGCATTGCCAATGCGACTTCCGTTTCGAATGCCTTCTTGATACTTTCGAATGCCTTATCTTGTGCCTCTGCCCATATGAACTTGCGATCCTTTTTGATAAGGTCGCCAATAGGTGCGAATGTATCGGCATAGTTCCTGATGAATCTTCGGTAGAAGTTACAAAATCCTTGGAACTTTCGAACTTGTCGTTTCGTCTTTGGCACTGGCCATTCGTGAATAGCTTTGAGCTTATAAGGATCCATCTGGATGCCTTTCGTTCCTACTACAAATCCCAAGTAGTCGAGCTGGGTTTGGAGGAAGTGACATTTCTCGATTTTGAGGTAAATGTCGAGCTCTCGGCATTTCTGTAGAATTGCCCTGAGGAGTTTCCAATGTTCCTCTTCAGTTTGTGCTTGACCAATAAGGTCGTCCAAATAGTTGAGTGCTTCTTCTGTCCTGAGCCAATATTCGAAGTTGTCATTCATGAATCGTTGGAATACTGCAGGTGAGTTCTTCATTCCAAACATCATGACCTTTGGCTTGTAGACTGCATTGCCAACTCGGAATGCTGCCTTCCACTCGTCTCCTTCTCGGATTCGCAGGTTATTGTAACCTGATCGCATGTCGAGTGTAAAGAAGAATTTTCCTTTCTCCAGTTTCTCTGGGAGAACACTCATGATCGGTATCGGGTATGGGTCTGATACTGTCGTGTCGTTGATGTCTCGGTAATCGGTTACTGCTCGTGCTCCTCCGTCTTTCTTTCCTACAAAGAAGACTGGTGCTGCTACCGGACATGGTTCATGTGGTTGAACCTTTTCAATCCATCCTTTGTCAAGTAACTCTTTGACATAAGCATCGAGTGCTGCCTGCTCTTCTCGTGTGAGCTTGATAATAGGCCTCGGTTTCGGTAATGGTACTCCTTCTTTGAGGTTAATTGCCATATCCCATTTCGTATGCTTGGGTAACCTTCTTGACTTGTCAGGATCAAAGACATCTGCGTAGTCTTCTATTTCCTTTGGTAGGAGTTTTCGCCAATCTCGTTTCTGTGTTCCTAGTAGTCCTTCTGCAGCTGCCTTTTGTTGAGAATACTGCTGGGATACTGAACTCGCTTTGTTCAGAGGCTGTGAGACTTGGTTCTGCTGCCTTGGTGACCAATTTCGATTGATGTCTAGCTCTAGCTTTGCAGCGAGCTCTTCCTTTCTGGTAAGGGTAGTTGGTTGGTTGGTCGTCCTAAGACTTTCAATGTCTTCTGGCTCTATATCGTGCATAGGAGTGTCTTCTGTTGTCTCCTGCTCGTCTTGCATCTCGATATCGCTTTCGTTGTCTGCCCATCTTGTACGCTTCGGTGTGGGACTAGCTCCTCGCATTAACGATGCCGTTCTCGGTCGTATAATGCCTGCCACTGGCTTCTCTGGATACCGTGTCTTTCGTGGTCGTATCCTATACTTCATGCCCGGGTTTTCTTCTGGTGATGGCCAGAGTTCTTCATCTTCCGGCATGTTTTGCCTCAGTGGGTGTATCTTCTGTGGTGGTTGTTTCTTCCAACGTTTCGGAGAGTCGTTTATTTCCTCCTGTTCGTCTAGGCTATGCTTGCCTGTTACATCTTGTGTTTCACCTTCGGATGTCTGGTACAGTTGCCGTGCTGGGATCATCCGTCTCGGTATGTGCCTTGGTCGTCGTTGCACTATACTCGTTCCTTGTGGTGCCTGTTTCTTCCATCGCTTGGGAGTGTAGTTTATTTCCTCCTCATCTCGATGATGCTTGTTTGCCGTTTCCTGTTGTGGCTGTTTCGTTGCAGAGTCTGGTATATTTTCCGTGCTCGGACTCTTCACTTCTGGCGTCTGTTTTGCCTGTTCCAGTCTTGGTGTTGCTGGTCTTGCTTCCGGCTTCACTTGTGGCTTCATTTCGTGAGAGTGTCCGTTGTTGTCTCTCCTTGGCGCAAATATTATTCCTGGTGCTCCAGAGTGTCGATAGTTGTCTCTGTCCTGAGCCTGTTGCTTCGTGTTATGCCTAGGTCTTGTCTTGTCAGGTTTGCCTTTCGTTTGCCGTTTCCGTTTGCGCTTCCTGTGCCTTCGCTTCTTGGTAGCTCGTATGACGTTGAGCTCGAATGGTATCGAATTACCATTCCGATTCCATACTTGATTCTTCCAATCAATTTCGGGATTGACTTTGGCCAAATAGTCAATTCCTAGGATCACTTGATCCTGTCCTGTGGTTGCTACTGCCAACGTTTGTGGCTGCGGTCTAGGTCCATCAAAAATTAATGTGTAGACCTCGTGCGTGATTGCTCCTCCTTGGTTGGGACTTCCATCTGCATTATTCAAAGGTCGAGGGTGATCAAGCCTCTTTTTGAATAGGCTGTAGTGTCGTACCAAGTTGGGGTGTATCGTGCTGCATGTAGCTCCGGAATCGATTAACGCTTTGACTGCTAGGGTCTTTGTTCCAACCTTCACTCGAATAGGTAATCGGGGATGCAATGCTTGTATTGGCAATCGCTTATTGTACATCGCTTCACTGGGGTTGAACCCAGGAGGTTTGAAACACTGGTTGTTGAAACCTTTCTCGTCACCCTTGTTACACTCACATCGCGCAGTCTCGTTCGATGGAGGTCTTAATCTTTTCCCTGTTGCTCTTTACTTGCTAGGGATTTGCGAATGTTGTTTCGGTATTCTTCGTCATGCTTGCAAGTCCATCCTGCTGATTCGTCGCCTTTAGCCCATGCTACATGGTCGTAGTGGACTGGCCTTCGGCAGTGTGGATCGGGACATGTTTCCTTGAAATCGATTGTTCGTGTTGTCATCGTCCTCCGTTTTACACCATTAGTCTTCTTCGGCCGCTTAGAGGAAGAACCCTTTTGCTTCCTTGGTGCCTTGCAATCCTTTGCATAATGTCCTGACTTTTCACAGTTGTAGCATTTGCCTCCCTTCTTCGGCAAGCCTCGGAGTGCATCTACATCCATGGCGTCTGGATCTCGTTTCGTTGTTTGTACTGGTGGTCGGAAAGATGACTGTCCGTTCGATTTGAATCTCGGGGTGTATGTTTGACTACCCATGAGCCTTTGCCTGGCATCAGAGTTTGCTAGGTTGCTTGTCCATTCCATCCATGCATCGAGGTCGTTCTTCTCGAAAGCGTCGGGTTGTACAGATTCGACTCGTCGTTTGACCCACATGTCTAGTCCTTTGACATAGATGTACTTGAGCATCTGCTTATCCATCGTGTCTGGTGCTCGTGCTTTGAGTCGTCGGAATTCGTCGTTGTAC
Source organism: Sanghuangporus weigelae (assembly GCA_033182465.1). Lineage (NCBI taxonomy): Eukaryota > Fungi > Basidiomycota > Agaricomycetes > Hymenochaetales > Hymenochaetaceae > Sanghuangporus > Sanghuangporus weigelae. Next base: position 2,031,100 of record CP137324.1, read on the forward strand.
GCCCTAATGCTTGCTCCTTTCTGCTGGATGCATAGTAGTTGGAATAGGGCTTCCTGTTCTCCAATGATCGGATGTCCTGCTCGGATCCTCATCCAGTTCAGCATGTCCTTGAGTGATGCGAACATTCCATTTGTTGCAGCGATAATCGCAGGTACTGGTTTCAGTTTCCCATTGGCATCGAATGATGTTAGGGTATTCTTCTCCGCAAACCAATCGTAGCTGTCGCCTTCTAGTGCCGCAAATAGGCTCTTTGCGATCTCCTCCTCATCCTTGACTCCATGCTGTGCCAGCTTCGAGATACATCGACTAATCCACAGATCAATATCTTCGCTTCGCTTGCCATAGTACTTCGGAAGCTTGATGCTGTGTTTAGAGAGTTGTGTCTGAAGAGTCTGTAGTTGCTGCTCCAGTGCTTGCACCTTCTGGTCGGTTGTCGACATGATCGTAAGTGCTTATGGGCACTGCTGGTGGTGAATAGGATGGTGGTGGTGGATTCTCTGGCGCTTGGGTTGCTACTGAACCACTTGCTGGTACTGCAGGTACTGTTGGTACTTGGATGATAACCGTTCGAGGTGGGGTTCTGAGTAAGAATGGCCTTCGTGATGCTTCTTCGTCTGAGGACACTGATTCGTCAGAACTCTGTTCCTGTTGGGCTCTCTCTCTTGGTAGAAAGTATTCCCAGCGTTGTGCTGCCTGAGCTACTTCTCGAATTCGTTGAGCGTGTTCGAGTATGTTCCTTGAGGTAGTTTCGGTTGTCTGTACCGATGTGAGTATAGCTGCGTAGGTGCGTTGACTCGACTCGATTGTTTGTCCTAGTTGGAGTAGGGCTTCTCGCAGGTTATGGATGTCTTGAACAATCCTTGGTTGATCTAGAGCTGTCCTGTTAAGCTCTCCGACTCTCGTCTCGATTGTTTGTAGTTGTTGTTCCTGAGCAGTAATCCTGTTCCGGATAGCGTTGAGCTCTCGGTCAAGTACTCCGTTTCCGTCTATGACCCGATGATTGAGTGCTCCTGCTGCTCGATCCAATTCCAGAGTATATCTCTCTAGAGCTGCTACTTGTGCTCCAATTCTTTGAGTAGTTGCTTCTAGTGCTTCGAATCGATCTCCTACTGCTGTCGCGTATGCTCCGGTTGGTAGACTGTTTGACTGCCCCGTGTTTGCAGTTCGTTCTTCCAGTCTTTCAACCCTTTCTTGTAGCCTTCTGATCACTGGTGGATACAATATGCTGTGGTTCGTTGTCGCGTATAGTATGTCGTGATCGCTTTCCAGACTACGTAGTCTGTTGGTGATGTGTTGAACTCGTTCGTCGAGGGATCTAGGTGTGAACCTCGTTTGATTCTCGTTCGCCCGTTCGTTCGTTCGATGACCGTTACTTCTGTTGTTGGCGTTTCCCGATCGGTTCATGAACTTCGTTTCTCGCCTGATGCTTCAGGGTTATTGTTCCTTGGTGCTGTTAACCAAGTAGTTCCTTTCTCGTCGAATGTAGCAATAGTGGAAGGGACTGCTGCTACTTTCGTGGTTGTTGTTTGCGTGCTCCCAACTGCAGGGCTACCAGATGCCTTTGCTATTAGGTACACTTCGTCGTTGTAGGGGTTATGATAGTAGATATGTGATTTAAGTGAATCGGGTTTGTCGTTCTCCAGGATGTGCACTTGTCCTGAGGATTCGATATGGGTACTAGTCTCGAAACTAGTGACGTCGATAGGGACTTGAGGTCGACGGTCCTCGCCTCGATAAAACACTAGCCAAGAACCTTGCCCGTGAGAGGTGGTGGTAAAACTAGCGAGTGATCTTTCGATCCAATGTTAGGGAGTAGGCCCGGGGTTACACCGGTTTGATCCTTTTGCCTAAGCAGCGGTGTGTTGTGCAGAGGTGATCTTATCTACCCACGTCTGGCTGTACCACGCGGTCCCTTACTAGCCTTCCTAGTCGCGGTCCGAGTTATGGATGCTTTCAGATACGAGGTAATAGTAAAGCAGGTTGGGATTTCCAAGAGGCGTGATAGTACAAAGCACACAGTAATAGCTCGCTGTAGGGCAAGCTTTACACCAGTGTGGTAAGAGGATCGAAAGATGGGGAAATGAGGGCCTAATCCTACAACTATTTATGCTCCCAGATATTCCATTTTCCGTCCTATTTCTTACTCATCCTGTCTCCACTTTACTCCACTTTCCTCCACCATTACATCTGTTCCTTTGTCATCCTGCTGCGCTTCGCTCCACTTTGCTCCAATCTTTGTAAGGTCGTCTCCACTATGACAGAATTCTTTGGAGTTGCTGACTGAGACAATAGAGGTGGTGCTCCGATATGGAATGCTCCACTGTCAGTACTCCATAACGATGTCATTGCCGTCATTGAGTGGCATCTTTGCTCTTGGAGCGATGTAGGCTGCTCGGTATGTGATTCTTCGGAATTCATCTCGAGGTCCAGCGAGGGTAAGCATAACTCGCACGTCAGTGTTAAGGTGTCGGGTCGGTGTAGAGTATGGTCCAAGGCATATCATGAACTGCATAAGCTCTGCTGGTGGGTTCTGCCGGGTTCTGGTGACTAGCCATGCTTTGCCTTCGTATCGTATATCTCGAATGTAGCGCCATATCCTTCGTTGTATAAGGAGTTGTAATTGCTTGGTTTCCAGGTTCGCATCTCTCGGTAAATAAAGGTTTGCCTGTATCGTAGATGCTGGACATGGTGTGTGCAACTCCGGTCTATACCATCCAATCATTCTCCAAGTTATCGGGTTCGCAGTTCGAGGGGTCCGAGTTGTGATCGTGAGTTCCTCTCGTTTCTTGGGTACTATTGGGCTTGGTGGATTGGAATGCATTGTATCCTGAAGGTGTCGCTCGGTTTCGATGTGACAGTCACGCGTACCAACCGTTGCCGTGCATACTAAGTAGTATACTTCATAAAGGACCATGTAAACTCGTGCACAGACTTGACAGTGCTGAAATGCCAGTGAGGTCTCCATAAACCTTATTAGCCTTTAGCCTTTTAGCGTTTAGGCTTTAGTAGTTGTGCTTCTGGACTTCTAAGAAGTTTGATCGCTTCTTTTGATCGAGGTCGCTCTGGTTGCTTGGTCGGCGGCGTTAGAGTGGTAGTCCGCGGTAATAGGCGGTCGGCGGTGTTAGCTGTTAGCGGGATTACGTATCCGCTTCGGTGCTTCTAGCGCTCGGGTGGTAACGGGTTACTGTTGCCTAGGCCGCTCGATTGCTTGGGCCTTTGATAGCTGGCTTGGTTACCGGTCGCGTTTGGAAAGCTGATCGTGTAGATCTGTTGATCGCGTTGATCCTGATGCGAGATTTTGAGCGGATCCTTTCAGCTGAGCAGTTCTCACATCGTCTCAAGTCCCCCAGCTTCGAGTTCTACTTGTTCATAGTGGACTCTCTCGTCTCTAAAGTCTAATATACGATATTTCGTGTTCTGCACAGTCAATCGGTGATCTCTCTTCGCAGCAGAGCCGTTCGTACGTTCGTACAGTTCGCCGTGTTTGTGTAAAGGACTCCTCTTGTCTCTATCATCCGTATCGAAACCTCCTCGCGTGTTCCGATCTGTTTCACTGGTTTCGCTCGTAACCCCGTTACCTAGCATGCCACGTGCTTTCGGACTCGCAAGACCTCCCCTTCTCCACTGTCGTCGGAAAAGGACACCATATCATCCTTTTCCATCACCGTACAGTCCCTCCGTCCATCGTATCGCGTTTCGAATCATTACACTGCGTTCCGACACTTTAGACTACGAGTGAGATCAGCTGCTGTCGCTTCCCAGTGTGTTAGCCCAGTCGATTAGTCACGTTCGAGTTGGTGGTTTGACTAGCGTAGCATTAGTTAGATTAGTTCTCGTGCCTTGTGTTAGTCGGCTTTAGTCCAGAGCTCGCAGTTGAGCCGGAGAGTTGATTTAGCCTTCGTACCGCCACCATCAATCTTGGGAGAAGTCCATCCTCGGAACCATTCCTCAAGTGCTTCCCATGCGTTCCTCGGCCCTCATACGACCCTTCCCTCGTATATTCCCTTATCCCTTCGTTTCCGCTTGCCTTTGGTCTAGGTGTAACTCTCTGCTGACTACTCAAAGGTATTCTAGGGCAGCCCCTCGAACTTTATATTCCCTGTCCGGTATCAGAACGCCCACAGGAGTTTCATCGGCGAACCCCAATCGGAAGTCCGAACCTCAGAGGCCACTTCGGCAAAGTCCGAACAACAGAGCACACCTCGTGGAATGTCTAGGATGAAGGTACGCGACCATTGGGTACCTTGAAACAGGTCAGAACGGTCCCTGGCAGTGTGAAACGCTGATGAAAAGGCCTAGGGTCCCTTCAAGAGTCTGGGCCCAGGCTTCGGAGTGCCGATATCCGCTCGGGTGACTGAGGCGGAGGTCGGCGAGTGGTAGTGTGACAAAGTATGGACAACGAAATATGGTGTGGCGCCTATCGCGCAGTATTAGCGGGTCTTTGGGGTCTCGGAATGTGACATATGTGCAATGGAAGGTGAAACGGGGTGAGCCAAGATATGTACAAAGTCTCGGGCGTGTCCTAAGGTATGGCAGAGCGCTCGGAAGGATCGAATCGAGTCGTATACACCCTTTGTGACTGTTGGAGTCACTCGGGCAGCTGATACACCAGTGTGTTGGACACTGGTGAAGTATGTACAATACTCGACCGCTGATGCCCAGAATAGCGGTGTGCGCTACAGCAAAGACATGCAATTGTCTTGTTTTTTTGAGTTTCAGTGTGATGATTTCCTGCACGCTCGAGCTTGATGAAACGTACGCGTTGTACTTGTTCTTCGCTTGTACACGATGTGCCGTCTTCATTAAGGTATGACCTTTTTGTTTTGAAGTTCGCATGCATTGATTTGAATGTCTGGTTTTTGTGCGTGGTTCCGTCTCCACCGATAGTAAAAGCTTTTTTTTTACTTGGTAAGAATTGCATGTTTCCTGATTAAAAAAAAAAGGCTTACATGGTGTTCGTTTCATTTCATAGGCAAGCTGAAGCTTCCCGGCAATATCCGCCTCAGAGACGATTCAACCAACAGTCCGTGGGCTGACACGTTGTATTTTCTTCTTCTGGGTAATACCAAGCCAGCTGCATGCAGTGCGAATAAAACTGTCTATTATTTCGCCCACCCGTTTTGCTGGACAGCCAAGTAAAGCAATACGAAGCACGAGCGAACAAACCCAAGGCAAGTAAGCCCCATTCTGTCTGAGCTGAAGAAGGCTCTTAATAGCAGCTTCAATTCTTTTGAGTTTTTGTATACGCTTAGCAGCCCTTGACAGTCAAGAATGGCGAATTCGATTCATTCGCTGAATGTCACAGATGGACTCTTGCATTCGGGAAACTCGGTGCATAAGTGCCGCAATTCTCTTTAGCAACATTAAGTTCTTATCCTGCATCACCTGCAGTTCATTCCAATACCCGAGGGCTCGCAGATTAGCAGAAGCAACTGCTTGAAGGTATGAGTTAGCCTGAAGTTGACAGGACGAGAGCTCTCCCTCCTTCTCCCTAAGTTTATTCTTGAACTTGTCCATGTCATTTCTCAGGCCCTCGTTCACAGACAGCTGTGTCCTATTCTTTCCCCAAAGGCCCAAAATAATACTTTTTGAGCGTTTCATAGCCTTGCGAGCGTTGTGATTCCAAATTAGGTGGTGTTTCAATTGTTCGCAGATGTGTTTGAGCAGCTCGTCGGACCTCGTGAGTGCAGTTTGTGTTTCGGAAAGCTCTGTATCTAGACTGTTGATTCTTTCCTTCAGGTCATGGATGTTGGACTTCACTAAAGCGAGATTTGTTTTATCGGAAAGTGGGGAACATTTGGCTTCCTGCACCCTCTCTAAAGCCTGTTGGCGCTGTAATTTGGCTTTATTCCGCATTTATCCTAAAGAAACATTGTAAGTACTGTATATATTTGATTTGAAGCTATACTAACTTGTGGAAAGAACTTGTAGCAATTATTTTGCGTTGAGACGAACAATGTTGAACTTTTGGGAGAACATGTCGATTAGCTTCTAACGCGTCATGTGAGCGCATTTTGCTATATTCCGGTAATGCTCAACTTCTTTTCTTCTCGAATGCTTCATCACTTAACACAGACTATAGTGTCATTTTCTTTGCATGTATTTCTTTGTTGTATGTAACCCTTCAATTGCCCGGAAGCAAAATACCGAATTTTTCATTGTAAAGACTTGCTTTTGTACAGTTTGTACCTTTTCAATGCTATATTTCACTGATTTTTGCATTTGACACTATTCTACTTCCGGGCAAATATTCTAAGCACTCAAATACATATATTTTGTGCTTTTACATGGTCAACTTGGTGTTGTGTAAGCCTGTACATACTTCTCCCAAATTCTTGTCAAGTTTTTTTTAAGCTCCGACTAGATTTCTTATAAGCGGTGTAGTGCGCCGCACTTGCCTGTACCGGTACGTCGGTACAGGCCCCTCAGTACTCCGTACAGTATACCATCGTGCGGCCACCGCTACACCTCCGCCGCTCCTTAAGACCTTCCAAACCGCCGCTCCTTGATTCGCGGCTCAACCAATACGTCCGCCGCCTCCCGTCCTTCGAAGACTTCCCAAACCGAGTATGCTTGGCCAGCCGCACTTTCTGATACACGGGCGCCTGGAACGTTGCAACGGATGTATCGGCTACGGCGGCGGAAAGATATCGAACCGTATAGCCGATGGAATATTCGTCGGCTCCTGTTGATTGGCTTATCCGACGTCGGGTAGTGGTTTTACAAGGTCCCAGGTACCACATTTCATGTTCATACTATGCTGCTTCGTGCGCCGAGTCCGATTGTCGGACGCGGCGGCCACTCGCGTATTCCCCTTTTAGTATTATTGCCTCCCCTGACGTTTCATATTCGTGTGGTGCGACCACTTAGCGATCCGAGCGTGCCCGATGATGATGCGCCGCGCCAATCACCGCCAGCCCGATCAGCGCGCGCCCGTGTCTTGGCAGCTTCGCGGCGCGCCCCGATCTTCGGGTCCGCACCGATTGCGCGCCTGTGACGCGCCGTCACTGTCGCCGCCTCTGTGACGCTCTTCCCCAGCATTCCCCAGTATATATAGACCTCATGTATGTAGTGTTCAGAAGCAGTAGTTCAGAATAGATCTTAGTGCACTCCTCTCGTCTCTATTAGCCCTTTTGCTCTCTATCGCCTCCGCCGAAGATCGTGTGCCGACACAAGACGCCGCCCCCGTTTAAGGGAACAACAGGGGCACGTGCCCACTCGCCACTGCGCAAGTGATCGGCAGAGCTATCCCCGGTCCTGGGAATCGGCAGCGCCATCCCCCTTTTGACAATCGGCGACACCGTCGCTCTCCTGGTAATCGGCGGTACCGTCGCTCTACTAGTAATCGCCGCCGCTCGCAGGACTCGACAGCGCCGTCACTCTACTGCTTATTCGCGACGCCGACATCTTGACTTGTCGGCGGCTCTGTCTCGTACATTATCGGCGGCGTCCCCTTTATACGCGGATCATACCATAGCCCTTACGATTGAGCTCTCCCCACGACTGAGCGCGCATCCCGATCGGCAGCAGTGCTTCCGGGTCAAATTGTCCCCCACGGCACCAAGCTGTCCAGGAGGTCTAGCCACGAGTTGGATCCCTTCTTACCTCTCCGATCTTTGACACTGCCGACGCCTCTCTGTGGTCGAACGCCGTCACCTTCGCCGCTGCTTAAGAGGGTCTGATAGTCTACAGCGGCACCGTGGGAACGATCGTGAGTTGCATGACCGTTGCCTATCACCAATTATTAGACCTTTCCTTAAACTCTTCCAATACTTACCGACAATTAAGATCACTTATCTACAAAGGAGAGGGGCGCATATAAATGGTTAAGGGACACATAAAGCAGAAAGAAACAATACTAAGCATGGTCAGAATGAGAGCATAAAGAAATAAAAGGGACGCATATAGAAAAGCGAGATCATAAGCGAAGCCTTCGGAACCGGGTGTCTTTGAGTGGAACGAGTCGGAACTTGGGGAAAGGACTTGGAAAGACCTCAGCTAGCCTTACAGGGCAAATCTGCAATGTTTTAAATGGGAGAGGGACTGTGGATGATGCTGCAGGGTCAAATCTCTTTGTCAGGAGTACGGATCTGGGATCCGGAGACTTGTGATTGATGCGTGTAGGATCGTTGCGTGGTTCTTCCGCCGTGTCTGATATAATGGCCGATCACGAAACGGTGCACGTGCTATTTAGACTATGGCGTTGTAGCGCACTGGCTCCTCCTGTGCCAGTACACTCATACTATGGCTCCCTCTTACTGCAGATACCATATCCCAGCACTGCCGACACCTGAGAGTGTGAGGGCACACTCCTATTGCACTCGGGACATCATTTGAGCACGTATCCATTGATTCCAGCACATGTACTGTACTGCGGCGCCCTCCTATGACCCAAATCGATCCGCCGATGGCTCCCCAACACTCAGACAGGTCCGCCGACAGCTCCTACCCAGCACCAGGCACTATAGGACACATCCCTCAGTGACTACGTGCCGCCGATCTTATGATTTACCATACGTACAGCCGTGCGGCGACTCTGGATACCTCCGAGTCGGCCCCCCTTGGCGCCGATCAATGCGGCGGACACTCAGACATCCTCAGGTACTCTCGCTGACGCCTCCTACAGCTTACCAAGCAGTCCCCCATTGTCTAGGGAGCTATATATTGTCATATGTGCTTACATGCCTCATTACGATGTATCTGCCACCAGTCCGGCAGTCCCCCACAGCACTGCCGCTCTGGCCACTCATATTAGTCACTAGGGATCGCCCACACTCTGTATTGAGTGCCGCCGATGCATCGGACACCTCAGGGACATCGGCTGATGCGCCCTTTGTCTCATATACGCGATATCAGCCTCCGATCATCGGTTCCGATGTTTCCCGACTTCCCCCCAACGCGGCGGCCCCCATTAGACCATGTATGGAAGGTAGGCATGTGGTACATCGGCGTGCCAAGCCACCGACTCGCGCTGCCAAGCCCAACTCCGCTGGCGCCCGTATTATTGCAGATACTCGATATTCCATGCTATTGGACGCCCCCCTCACGTTGCCGCTCTCAGATTTCACCTGGGCGCTCCGGCAGCGGCCCTTGGCGACCCAGATGACTCAGGAGATGTTGTCAGACAGTAGGATGTGTCGGCGACAGCAGTAGAGTATATATAGAGCTTATACTAGCTTGTAGACGACAGGATTCCAAGCCTAGCAAGGATTCCAAGAGCATGTACCAGACCGAGCGCCAGAGTTCGAGATATCCCTCACTCTGAGTCTCCCCTCATGTACTGAGCCTCCCCCTTGACTATATACTATCCTTGACATCTCCTCTTGTTTGACTCCACATTCTACTTGCCTTCGCCGCCTCCGGTACACCTCTGCCGCTCTGACGTTCAGTGATCCGGCGCCCCTCTATTCGACGTCGGCGGCCATCCGACGACCCAGGCATCTCATCAGACTCCCCTTCTGCGTCCTTTCCAGCCTTTCACTCCAGTTTATCCCATATATTGATCCTATACGGTCTTTTCCTTTCATCTATTGCGTTTACGCTACTGCGGCAGATTCCTGCAGCCTCCCCCTCAGTCCGGCACCCCTCTATTCGACGTCGGCGGCCATCCGACAACCCAGGCATCCTATCAGACGACCCAGCGGCGCCTTCTCCAGCCACTCACTCCATTTTATCCTTTATATTCATCTTATACACTTCATACCTTCCTGTGGCCGAGTTTATACCACATCGGCAGCCCCCTGTGATCCCCCCTCTCAAGCGGCGGTCCTGTTATCCTATTCCCTTTATCCAGCGGCATCCCTAGACCCATCCATTACGTCTCCGACGGTTCCTGGCACCTGCCGGGTAGTAGGTCTTTGAGAGTCTGATAGCGTCGGCATCCCATTTTTGGAGGTTCCTTCATACATTCAGCACCCTTAGTAGGACGGACATCTGTAGCACCTTCAGATACGACACCGCCGACCGACAGCGTTCTTGCTAAGTCCACTCGCTCCAGCAAAACCAGTTGGAACCGGGCAAAACCAGTCGGAACACTGCGGAACTCGTCATAACGACTTTGTACGCTCCCAAGCTTTAGTCTTACTCTTCACCAATTGGTACATCCATTCGATCACTCCATCCGGTTTGTTCACCGACTTGGGTGCGCGGTTCGGAGGACCCTTCCTGGACAGTTTTCATGTTGTTTCACAGTTCCTTGCAGTCCGTCTGACCCTTATCACATCAGTTTCACACTCCTTGCTATGATTTCATCCTGTTTCACAGTTTTCTGTAGTCCACTAGACTTCTGTCTTGTCAGTTTCACGCTCTTTGTTGTGGTTTTATTACGTTTCACCTCATGTCTTGTCATGATCCTACCCCAGTCCCAGATCAGTCATTTTGTACATGTTTTGGACCCCCATAGTCTATAAAACCCGTCCAGATGTCATAGTTTTCAGATAGCGAATACTAGAGATCTGTTCAGCACATGCATCTTCTGTTCCAAAGACTCTCAGACTGTCCCGACCGACTCTGTCATTCATAGAAAGCCGCAGTACCCACCTTGGGTGTCTCATCTTCTTTGTCTAGACTAGTCCGGACGTCCCGGGGGTGACTCGGATACTCTCAGCTTGTCTTCTTTCTTTGTCGACTCATCTCTGAGGTGATCAAGTCGCCGAAGTATTCACTCGGTTCACCGCAGCACGTCCGGATTGGTCTCCCTAGATGACCATTGAGTATCACATCTTGCCTACGTGTATTTGCTCCCCCTTTTCTTCCCTTTTTAGATAGTTTACACTGACCATTCCGGCCAGAGGTATCCCGACTATCCACGGTTCCCACAGAGTAGGCTGGAGTCTCGGTCTATCTTAGGGGAGCCTTCCGGATCACCCCTCTTTATTAGGTTTCCCCGATTCGTTCTCGCTCGCTCCCTATAGGATCGAACGCCCTAGCCTGCTAGGATCGCACCTACAGACCTAGTCTGATCGTCCACCCACCCTATCGATCATACATCGCGAGGCAGTGACATCTTCAACAAAAGTCCACTTGCTAGCTCCGACAACATTCCGGGCTGGCCATTCAACGAACAGGTCATTGCCATGAAATGTGTAGGGACCCACGGGGACCATGCCGAAGATCAAAAGGCAAAACATAGATTATTGGGCGAATGGAAGCACAAACTTACCATGCGCGGACTTGGCGCGCAGTACCTTTGCTCCAAGTCTGATGAGGAGTGAGAGATGCTCATTGCATCAGCAAGAGCGTCTTATATTTCTCAGACAGGCGGTGTAGTGCACTGGCCCCTCCTGTGCCAGTACACTCATACTATGACTCCCTCCCACTACAGATACCATATCTGAAAGGATCCGTTCAAAAACTCGCATCAGGATCGACGCAATCAACAGATCTACACGATCAGCTTTCCAAACGCGACCGGTAACCAAGTCAGCTATCACGGGCCCAAGCGATCGAGCGGCCTAGGCAACAGTAACCCGTTACCACCCGAGCGCTAGAAGCACCGAAGCGGATACGTAATCCCGCTAACAGCTAACACCGCCGACCGCCTATTACCGCGGACTACCACTCTAACGCCGCCGACCAAGCAACCAGAGCGACCTCGATCAAAAGAAGCGATCAAACTTCTTAGAAGTCCAGAAGTACAACTACTAAAGCCTAAACGCTAAAAGGCTAAAGGCTAATAAGGTTTATGGAGACCTCACTGGCATTTCAGCACTGTCAAGTCTGTGCACGAGTTTACATGGTCCTTTATGAAGTATACTACATAGTATGCACGGCAACAGTTGGTACGCATGACTGTCACATCAAAACCGAGCGACACCTTCAAGATACAATGCATTCCAATCCACCAAACCCAATAGTACCCAAGAAACGAGAGGAACTCACAATCACAACTCGAACCCCTCGAACTGCGAACCCGATAACTTGGAGAATGATTGGATGGTATAGACCGGAGTTGCACACACCATGTCCAGCATCTACAATACAAGCAAACCTTTATTTACCGAGAGATGCGAACCTGGAGACCAAGCAATTGCAACTCCTTATACAACGAAGGATATGGCATTACATTCGAGACATACGATATGAAGGCAAAGCATGGCTAGTCACCAGAACCCAGCAGAACCCGCCAGCAGAGCTTATGCAGTTCATGATATGCCTTGGACCATACTCTACACCGACCCGGCACCTCAACACTGACGTGCGAGTTATGCTTACCCTCGCTGGACCTCGAGATGAATTCCGAAGAATCACATACCGAGCAGCCTACATCACTCCAAGAGCAAAGATGCCACTCAATGACGGCAATGACATCGTTATGGAGTACTGACAGTGGAGTATTCCACATCGGAACACCACCTCTATTGTCTCAGTCAGCAACTCCACAAGAATACTGTCATAGTGGAGACGATCTTACAAAGATTGGAGCAAAGTGGAGCGAAGCGCAGCAGGATGACAAAGGAACAGATGTAAAGGTGGAGAAAAGTGGAGTAAGGTGGAGACAGGATGAGTAAGAAATAGGACGGAAAATGGAATATCTGGGAGCATAAATAGTTGTAGGATTAGGCCCTCATTTCCCCCATCTTTCGATCCTCTTAACACACTGGTGTAAAGCTTGCCCTACAGCGAGCTATTACTGTGTGCTTTGTACTATTACGCCTCTTGGAAATCCCAATCTGCTTTACTATCACCTCGTATCTGAAAGCATCCATAACTCGGACCGTGACTAAGAAGGCTAGTAAGGGACCGCGTGGTACAGCCAGACGTGGGTAGATAAGATCACCTCTGCACAACACACCGCTGCTTAGGCAAAAGGATCGAACCGGTGTAATCCCGGGCCTACTCCCTAACACATACAGCTTTGCGGCGACTCTAGATGCCTCCGAGTCGGCCCCCCATGGTGCCAATCGATGCGGTGGACACTCAGACATCCTCAGGTACCTTCGCCGATGCCTCCTACAGCTTACCAAGCAGTCCCCCATTGCCTAGGGAGCTATATATTGTCATATGTGCTTACATGCCTAGTTACGACATATCTGGCACCGATCCAGCAGTCCCCCGCAGCACTGCCGCTCCAGCCACTCATATTAGTCACTAGGGATCGCCCACACTCTGTATTGAGTGCCGCCGACACATCGGACACCTCAGGGACATTGACTGATGCGCCCCTTGTCTTATATACACGATATTAGCCTCCAACCATCGGCTCTGACATTTCCCGACTTCCCCCCGATGCGGCGGCCCCCATTAGACCATGTATGGAAGGTAGGCATGTGGTACATTGGCGTGCCAAGCCCCCGACTCGCGCCGCTGAGCCCAACTCCGCTGGCGCCTGTATTATTGCAGATACTCGATATTTCATGCTATTGGATGCCCCCCTCACATTGCCACTCTCAGATTTCACCTGGGTGCTCCGGCAGCGGCCCTTGGTGACCCAGATGACTCAGGAGATGTTGTCAGACAGTAGGACATGTCAGCGACAGCAGCAGAGTATATATAGAGCTTATATTAGGTTGGTAGACAGAAGAGACGATCATCTAAGAGAGCATGTACCAGACTGAGCGCCGGAATTCGAGATATCCCTCACTCTGAGTCTCCCCTCATGTACTGAGCCTCCCCCTTGACTATATATTATCCTTGACACCTCCTCTTGCTTGATTCATCATTCTACCTGCCTTCGCCGCCTCTGATACGCCTCGGCCGCTCTGATATTCAGCGTAGGGCTCCGCACGTATCCGTACTTTACGGGTACAGGCCGCATCATATACAGATACGACCATGTCCGTACTACTCTCTGGGAGGGGAATATATGGGCCGTATATGTGCGGCCGTGTCCGTCCCACAACTTGCCAGAAATTGACATATACGCCGTATACGCCGTATCCGGAGACTACCTATCACTCGGTAAGTCCAACAAGGAAATCACATAAAATCACAGAGTATTTTATCCGGTGCTCATTCATTTCACCCTTATCTAGGCAAAAGGTCCAAATCAAGCATTTCTCGGACCAATTCAGGCCTTGCTAGGGTCCGACAACAGTTTTCTCATGGTATTAGGTAAATGATTTCTTATCTAATCTCTTTTCAAAATCACTAGTACTTACTAACCGGTCTCGAAGTGAAAGGATCCGCTCAAAAACTCGCATCAGGATCGACACGATCAACAGATCTACACAATCAGCTTTCCAAACGCGACCGGTAACCAAGCCAGCTATCAAAGGCCCAAGCAATCGAGCGGCCTAGGCAACAGTAACCCGTTACCACCCGAGCGCTAGAAGCACCGAAGCGGATACGTAATCCCGCTAACAGCTAACACCGCCGACCGCCTATTACCGCGGACTACCACTCTAACGCCGCCGACCAAGCAACCAGAGCGACCTCGATCAAAAGAAGCGATCAAACTTCTTAGAAGTCCAGAAGCACAACTACTAAAGCCTAAACGCTAAAAGGCTAAAGGCTAATAAGGTTTATGGAGACCTCACTGGCATTTCAGCACTGTCAAGTCTGTGCACGAGTTTACATGGTCCTTTATGAAGTATACTACTTAGTATGCACGGCAACGGTTGGTACGCGTGACTGTCACATCGAAACCGAGCGACACCTTCAGGATACAATGCATTCCAATCCACCAAGCCCAATAGTACCCAAGAAACGAGAGGAACTCACGATCACAACTCGGACCCCTCGAACTGCGAACCCGATAACTTGGAGAATGATTGGATGGTATAGACCGGAGTTGCACACACCATGTCCAGCATCTACGATACAGGCAAACCTTTATTTACCGAGAGATGCGAACCTGGAAACCAAGCAATTACAACTCCTTATACAACGAAGGATATGGCGCTACATTCGAGATATACGATACGAAGGCAAAGCATGGCTAGTCACCAGAACCCAGCAGAACCCACCAGCAGAGCTTATGCAGTTCATGATATGCCTTGGACCATACTCTACACCGACCCGACACCTTAACACTGACGTGCGAGTTATGCTTACCCTCGCTGGGCCTCGAGATGAATTCCGAAGAATCACATACCGAGCAGCCTACATCGCTCCAAGAGCAAAGATGCCACTCAATGACGGCAATGACATCGTTATGGAGTACTGACAGTGGAGCATTCCATATCGGAGCACCACCTCTATTGTCTCAGTCAGCAACTCCAAAGAATTCTGTCATAGTGGAGACGACCTTACAAAGATTGGAGCAAAGTGGAGCGAAGCGCAGCAGGATGACAAAGGAACAGATGTAATGGTGGAGGAAAGTGGAGTAAAGTGGAGACAGGATGAGTAAGAAATAGGACGGAAAATGGAATATCTGGGAGCATAAATAGTTGTAGGATTAGGCCCTCATTTCCCCATCTTTCGATCCTCTTAACACACTGGTGTAAAGCTTGCCCTACAGCGAGCTATTACTGTGTGCTTTGTACTATCACGCCTCTTGGAAATCCCAATCTGCTTTACTATTACCTCGTATCTGAAAACATCCATAACTCGGACCGCGACTAGGAAGGCTAGTAAGGGACCGCGTGGTACAGCCAGACGTGGGTAGATAAGATCACCTCTGCACAACACACCGCTGCTTAGGCAAAAGGATTGAACCGGTGTAACCCCGGGCCTACTCCCTAACATTGGATCGAAAGATCACTCGCTAGTTTTACCACCACCTCTCACGGGCAAGGTTCTTGGCTAGTGTTTTATCGAGGCGAGGACCGTCGACCTCAAGTCCCTATCGACGTCACTAGTTTCGAGACTAGTACCCATATCGAATCCTCAGGACAAGTGCACATCCTGGAGAACGACAAACCCGATTCACTTAAATCACATATCTACTATCATAACCCCTACAACGACGAAGTGTACCTAATAGCAAAGGCATCTGGTAGCCCTGCAGTTGGGAGCACGCAAACAACAACCACGAAAGTAGCAGCAGTCCCTTCCACTATTGCTACATTCGACGAGAAAGGAACTACTTGGTTAACAGCACCAAGGAACAATAACCCTGAAGCATCAGGCGAGAAACGAAGTTCATGAACCGATCAGGAAACACCAACAACAGAAGTAACGGTCATCGAACGAACGAACGGGCGAACGATAATCAAACGAGGTTCACACCTAGATCCCTCGACGAACGAGTTCAACACATCACCAACAGACTACGTAGTCTGGAAAGCGATCACGACATACTATACGCGACAACGAACCACAGCATATTGTATCCACCAGTGATCAGAAGGCTACAAGAAAGGGTTGAAAGACTGGAAGAACGAACTGCAAACACGGGGCAGTCAAACAGTCTACCAACCGGAGCATACGCGACAGCAGTAGGAGATCGATTCGAAGCACTCGAAACAACTACTCGAAGAATTGGAGCACAGGTAGCAGCTCTAGAGAGATATACTCTGGAATTGGATCGAGCAGCAGGGGCACTCAATCAACGGGTCATAGACGGAAACGGAGTACTTGACCGAGAGCTCAACGCTATCCGGAACAGGATTACTGCTCAGGAACAACAACTACAAACGATTGAGACGAGAGTCGGAGAGCTTAACAGGACAGCTCTAGATCAACCAAGGATTGTTCAAGACATCCATAACCTGCGAGAAGCCCTACTCCAACTAGGACAAACAATCGAGTCGAGTCAACGCACCTACGCAGCTATACTCACATCGGTACAGACAACCGAAACTACCTCAAGGAATATACTCGAACACGCTCAACGAATCCGAGAAGTAGCTCAGGCAGCACAACGCTGGGAATACTTTCTACCAAGAGAGAGAGCCCAACAGGAACAGAGTTCTGACGAATCAGTGTCCTCAGACGAAGAAGCATCACGAAGGCCATTCTTACTCAGAACCCCACCTCGAACGGTTATCATCCAAGTACCAACAGTACCTGCAGTACCAGCAAGTGGTTCAGTAGCAACCCAAGCGCCAGAGAATCCACCACCACCATCCTATTCACCACCAGCAGTGCCCATAAGCACTTACGATCATGTCGACAACCGACCAGAAGGTGCAAGCACTGGAGCAGCAACTACAGACTCTTCAGACACAACTCTCTAAACACAGCATCAAGCTTCCGAAGTACTATGGCAAGCGAAGCGAAGATATTGATCTGTGGATTAGTCGATGTATCTCGAAGCTGGCACAGCATGGAGTCAAGGATGAGGAGGAGATCGCAAAGAGCCTATTTGCGGCACTAGAAGGCGACAGCTACGATTGGTTTGCAGAGAAGAATACCCTAACATCACTCGATGCCAATGGGAAACTGAAACCAGTACCTGCGATTATCGCTGCAACAAATGGAATGTTCGCATCACTCAAGGACATGCTGAACTGGATGAGGATCCGAGCAGGACATCCGATCATTGGAGAACAGGAAGCCCTATTCCAACTACTATGCATCCAGCAGAAAGGAGCAAGCATTAGGGCGTACAACGACGAATTCCGACGACTCAAAGCACGAGCACCAGACACGATGGATAAGCAGATGCTCAAGTACATCTATGTCAAAGGACTAGACATGTGGGTCAAACGACGAGTCGAATCTGTACAACCCGATGCTTTCGAGAAGAACGACCTCGATGCATGGATGGAATGGACAAGCAACCTAGCAAACTCTGATGCCAGGCAAAGGCTCATGGGCAGTCAAACATACACCCCGAGATTCAAATCGAATGGACAGTCATCTTTCCGACCACCAGTACAAACAACGAAACGAGATCCAGACGCCATGGATGTAGATGCACTCCGAGGCTTGCCGAAGAAGGGAGGCAAATGCTACAACTGTGAAAAGTCAGGACATTACGCAAAGGAGTGCAAGGCACCAAGGAAGCAAAAGGGTTCTTCCTCTAAGCGGCCGAAGAAGACTAATGGTGTAAAACGGAGGACGATGACAACACGAACAATCGATTTCAAGGAAACATGTCCCGATCCACACTGCCGAAGGCCAGTCCACTACGACCATGTAGCATGGGCTAAAGGCGACGAATCAGCAGGATGGACTTGCAAGCATGACGAAGAATACCGAAACAACATTCGCAAATCCCTAGCAAGTAAAGAGCAACAGGGAAAAGATTAAGACCTCCATCGAACGAGACTGCGCGATGTGAGTGTGACAAGGGTGACGAGAAAGGTTTCAACAACCAGTGTTTCAAACCTCCTGGGTTCAACCCCAGTGAAGCGATGTACAATAAGCGATTGCCAATACAAGCATTGCATCCCCGATTACCTATTCGAGTGAAGGTTGGAACAAAGACCCTAGCAGTCAAAGCGTTAATCGATTCCGGAGCTACATGCAGCACGATACACCCCAACTTGGTACGACACTACAGCCTATTCAAAAAGAGGCTTGATCACCCTCGACCTTTGAATAATGCGGATGGAAGTCCCAACCAAGGAGGAGCAATCACGCACGAGGTCTACACATTAATTTTTGATGGACCTAAACCGCAGCCACAAACGTTGGCAGTAGCAACCACAGGACAGGATCAAGTGATCCTAGGAATTGACTATTTGGCCAAAGTCAATCCCGAAATTGATTGGAAGAATCAAGTATGGAATCGGAATGGTAATTCGATACCATTCGAGCTCAACGTCATACGAGCTACCAAGAAGCGAAGGCACAGGAAGCGCAAACGGAAACGGCAAACGAAAGGCAAACCTGACAAGACAAGACCTAGGCATAACACGAAGCAACAGGCTCAGGACAGAGACAACTATCGACACTCTGGAGCACCAGGAATAATATTTGCGCCAAGGAGAGACAACAACGGACACTCTCACGAAACGAAGCCACAAGCGAAGCCGGAAACCAGACCAGCAACACCAAGACTGGAACAGGCAAAACAGACACCAGAAGTGAAGAGTCCGAGCACGGAAAATATACCAGACTCTGCAACGAAACAGCCACAACAGGAAACGGCAAACAAGCATCATCGAGATGAGGAGGAAATAAACTACACTCCCAAGCGATGGAAGAAACAGGCACCACAAGGAACGAGTATAGTGCAACGACGACCAAGGCACATACCGAGACGGATGATCCCAGCATGGCAATTGTACCAGACATCCGAAGGCGAAACAGAAGAGATAACAGGCAAGCATAGCCTAGACGAACAGGAGGAAATAAACGACTCTCCGAAACGTTGGAAGAAACAACCACCACAGAAGACACACCCACTGAGGCAAAACATGCCGGAAGATGAAGAACTCTGGCCATCACCAGAAGAAAACCCGGGCATGAAGTATAGGATACGACCACGAAAGACACGGTATCCAGAGAAGCCAGTGGCAGGCATTATACGACCGAGAACGGCATCGTTAATGCGAGGAGCTAGTCCCACACCGAAGCGTACAAGATGGGCAGACAACGAAAGCGATATCGAGATGCAAGACGAGCAGGAGACAACAGAAGACACTCCTATGCACGATATAGAGCCAGAAGACATTGAAAGTCTTAGGACGACCAACCAACCAGCTACCCTTACCAGAAAGGAAGAGCTCGCTGCAAAGCTAGAGCTAGACATCAATCGAAATTGGTCACCAAGGCAGCAGAACCAAGTCTCACAGCCTCTGAACAAAGCGAGTTCAGTATCCCAGCAGTATTCTCAACAAAAGGCAGCTGCAGAAGGACTACTAGGAACACAGAAACGAGATTGGCGAAAACTCCTACCAAAGGAAATAGAAGACTACGCAGATGTCTTTGATCCTGACAAGTCAAGAAGGTTACCCAAGCATACGAAATGGGATATGGCGATTAACCTCAAAGAAGGAGTACCATTACCGAAACCAAGGCCTATTATCAAGCTCACACGAGAAGAGCAGGCAGCACTCGATGCTTATGTCAAAGAGTTACTTGACAAAGGATGGATTGAAAAGGTTCAACCACATGAACCATGTCCGGTAGCAGCACCAGTCTTCTTTGTAGGAAAGAAAGACGGAGGAGCACGAGCAGTAACCGATTACCGAGACATCAACGACACGACAGTATCAGATCCATACCCGATACCGATCATGAGTGTTCTCCCAGAGAAACTGGAGAAAGGAAAATTCTTCTTTACACTCGACATGCGATCAGGTTACAACAACCTGCGAA
The DNA here is from genome assembly GCA_033182465.1 of Sanghuangporus weigelae. Lineage (NCBI taxonomy): Eukaryota > Fungi > Basidiomycota > Agaricomycetes > Hymenochaetales > Hymenochaetaceae > Sanghuangporus > Sanghuangporus weigelae. The sequence goes on from CP137324.1 coordinate 2,051,194, forward strand.
TCCGAGAAGGAGACGAGTGGAAGGCAGCATTCCGAGTTGGCAATGCAGTCTACAAGCCAAAGGTCATGATGTTTGGAATGAAGAACTCACCTGCAGTATTCCAACGATTCATGAATGACAACTTCGAATATTGGCTCAGGACAGAAGAAGCACTCAACTATTTGGACGACCTTATTGGTCAAGCACAAACTGAAGAGGAACATTGGAAACTCCTCAGGGCAATTCTACAGAAATGCCGAGAGCTCGACATCTACCTCAAAATCGAGAAATGTCACTTCCTCCAAACCCAGCTCGACTACTTGGGATTTGTAGTAGGAACGAAAGGCATCCAGATGGATCCTTATAAGCTCAAAGCTATTCACGAATGGCCAGTGCCAAAGACGAAACGACAAGTTCGAAAGTTCCAAGGATTTTGTAACTTCTACCGAAGATTCATCAGGAACTATGCCGATACATTCGCACCTATTGGCGACCTTATCAAAAAGGATCGCAAGTTCATATGGGCAGAGGCACAAGACAAAGCATTCGAAAGTATCAAGAAGGCATTCGAAACGGAAGTCGCATTGGCAATGCCAAAGCCAGACAAATCATACACATTGGAAACCGACGCATCCGATGTAGCGATTGGTGCAGTCTTACAACAAGAAGACAACCAAGGAGAACTGAGACCTTTAGGTTTCATGTCGAAAACTCTAACGAACACCCAACGAAACTATCCGACGCATGACAAAGAGATGCTAGCAATCATGGAAGCACTCAAGCATTGGAGACACCTATTGGAGGGAACCAAAGAACCAGTAACAATCCGAAGCGATCATGCAAACCTCCGATACTTCATGACAGCTCAGAATCTATCGAGACGTCAAGCGAGATGGGCATTAGAGTTATCACGATATAACTTCAAGATTCTCCATTGGCCAGGCAAGAAGAACCAAGCTGACGAGCTATCACGACGATCCGACTATATGCCAGAGGACAAGGACAACTTAGGAGTTACCTTATTACCTCCTGATACGATCAAGCAACAAACATTGCGACGCACAGAGATCAACGGTCTATACAAGCTAGAAACTGAAATGGTCACTATCTCTGATCCTATTATCCGAACGATCAAGAGGAACTACAATACCGAGGAGGCTAAGAAGGAGATTCAGGCGATCAAGCAGAGCAACGGCTACAGTTACAGGAACGGCTTGCACTACGTAACCAATGCATTATATATCCCGCCGTCCGCCAACCTACGAGCGTTGCTAATCCGAAGGCGCCATGATCACAAACTTGCAGGCCACCCAGGAGCAGAAAAGACCATAGAGCTTGTAAAGCGATCATACTATTGGCCGAAGATGGAAGAAATGATCCGAGCATATACCGCAACCTGCGACATATGTCAGCGTGCAAAACCGATTCGACAGTTTCGAAATCCGCCGCTCCAACCGTTGGAGGCACCACATCAACCATGGGAAACCATAACCTGTGACCTGATTACCGACTTACCAGTCAGCAATGAAGGCTACAGTGCGATACTCGTTATAGTGGACAAACTCACTAAAATGGGGAAGTTCATTCCTTGCCAAGGAATACCCAATGCTAAGCAGTTGGCACGTTTGTTCCGCCAACATGTCTTCAAATACTACGGGGCCCCTAAACGAGTAATCTCCGACCGAGGTAGCAACTTCACCGCGCAATTCCTCAAGGAGTTCTGCAGACTCATCGATGTCGATTGGAAAACTAGTACAGCGTATCATCCACAAACCGATGGTCAAACCGAGCGACTAAATCAAGAGCTTGAACAGTACTTACGCTGCTATGTGTCCTACCGACAAACAGATTGGGCAGAGTACATCGATATAGCAGAATTCGCCTACAACAACAGGAAGCACAGTACTACACATCAGTCACCATTCTATACACTGTATGGATGGCATCCTCACCTGGACGTTGCGGAGACCGGTGATTCAAACGTCCCAGAAGCAATAAATCACCTAGAGGAGCTTCGACAAGTACAGCAAGAAGCCTATAATTCGATTAGGCAAGCGAATGAGGCAATGAAGCTTTATGCAGACCTGCATCGAGGCAAACTGCCAGAGTACAAGCCAGGAGACGAAGTGTTACTAGACATGAGGAATCTCAGTCGATTGGAACCAACGAAGAAACTTGCAATGAAATGGGCAGGGCCTTATAAAGTCGAGAAGGCAGTCGGACAAGTGTCATTCAGATTACGCTTACCCGAAACCCTTCCGATCCACCCAGTGTTTCATGCGAGTCTTCTCAGGCCTTACAAACGAAAGGAATACCCTGGAAGACCCACTTTGGATGAACCACCACCTATTGAAGTGGAGGGAGAAGCAGAGTACGAAGTGGAGACAATTCATAACACAAGACGTCATCGGAGCAAGGTCCAATACCTTATCCAATGGAAAGGATACCAGGAGCGAACATGGGAGCCACTTGACAACCTCAAGAACTCCTATCAAATGATCGAAGCATTCCATAAAAAGTATCCTCAGGCAATCCAGCCACCGAACCTTAACCAATGGATCGCCGCACGAAAACGAGTTAGGCAATAGTTGCATCACATGCACTCCACCCGATGGAGCCGCTTATGGATCCACAATAGAGACGATGAGTAAGGTCCCCAATGACCTTACCAAGCGATGACATCAATGTGGCACACCAAAGCGAGAGCAGAGATAGAAGAATTAGGCAAGACATCGCCGACATACCAACAAGATGGTATAAAACATGGAGAACTTCGAGTTAAGGAACAACAACTCGAATCTCAACAGCTCTACTTCACTGCAGACGAACCACTACTCAGCTATGCCTATTTTCGACGAGCTACATGCATTCTGTCAACCAGAAGATGCACCAGAATGGACATTTACACTCAGGCCACCGACCGAACGTTATCAATGGCCACAGCTGTGCAACCGATTCAACGAAGAGAACTACGAAGACGAAATCGTACCCCTATGCCCAGGAAAGTACTTCGACGATCTATTTGACAAGTGGAACGCAGTCCACCACAACCGAGACGAAATACCCCATCTTATGATGGCGAATCACTCAGACGAGTGGTTATTCAAACTCAGTAACCCTCGAGACGCAGCATTACGCCGACTCAATGATGATGCATTTCTAACCTACGCGATCGAACTCGAAACACAAGCATTACATCGAGGCAAGATCGACTTTAGGCACGAAACGACATACAAGAACATCATGGGCATCTATCATTCGGCAATTCAAATTTGCGCCTACCGACGAGACATGACTACCGCAATTCTTAACCGAATGATGCGATGGAGTCACTATCATCCGATGAGCATCGATGCGATGAAGTACATTATATACATAGCCGACCAGACGGGCTTCTATGCATCCCACACCATGCAGTTCATGACGGTACTCAACATGACGAAGTATTACGAAGGAACGAGATACCGAACGGTTATTGAAGCAAGGAACTCTACTACGGACGAGGTACCACTCGACAACATCGAGCACCACGTAGTCGAAGGCAAAGAGGTTAACTACGACCCTCATTACCTTATGGAACTCAACAACCGAGAGGAAGAAGCCAGAGAAAAACTACAGGCTACACGACACCCCTTGCTGGAAGATCTGATGATCTCAGTCTACCAGTACCCGAACGAACTCTACCAGCCGGACGAGATGCTTACTATGTCGGAACAGGAGGACATGTACATACACTCCGACGATACAGAGTCAAGTGAAGAAGGTGAAAGTAGGGAACTATATACCCCAGCGAACTCGGCCCAGACTACACCTGAGGCTGAAGAATCCGAAGATTTGTAAACAACTCTTCTTTTATGCAACCCCTTTCCCATATCGTGACCCGACATGGTCAATTATGCATTTCATTCTTACCTTATGATATTTATGGTCACATCCGACCAAATTATGCTTTATGCACCTCTTTATTTCACGCTTATTCGGCCAACCAGCACAAATGAAGCACTATGCAGAAGTGTCAAAGAACCTACAAGGGCCTAGACATTTTGTATATTGTTTTATTGTGCCGGCTCCGAATTAGCAGATTATGCCTACTTTTTATTATCCTCTATGCAACGGAGAAGCCAAAAGTTTACGTGAAGTCACTCCCTTGCATTATGCTAGGATGTGCCTTCACGCTGAAAGGCACTCCAATTACACTCTTTCTTCGAAAAACTCCATTTGGGGGTTGAAGAGCCGTAGGTAAACACCTGGAACTTCACTCCCAAATTGGTATAAGACTTATTCATTAACGACTTTATGATTTCTTTCTTATCACTTTCAATTGCGTCATATTCTTTACATGATGCACATTTCATATTCATATCCCTTCCCACCACCCTTTACAAGTCAATGTCTTCCCAGACACCCTTTTCACGACGTTCCTGCGAAGCAATACCTGCATTTTCGACGACTGGATCGATATCCTCAACGTCATAACCGAGCGCAAGGTGAACTCGAAGCGCGACAGTAGTAACATCGCGCTGGAACGATTGCATTTCGAAGTCAGCCTCCTAGAGGATGATTAACAACTCGAAACGGCACAGAGCATGCATCACTTACCTGAGCACGCCTCTTACGCTCCAAAATCCAATGATTTATGCCGAAAATCGCGACAATAACGACAAAAACAGTAACAGCAGCGGCGACTTTCGACATTTTGGAGCAGAGATGATGATGGTTTGATAGCAAAAATCAACCATCACTAGGCGACCCTTTATCCGAGCTTTCTCACGGATTAGGATGAACATTTCTCCGAAAGTTCATCTTAGGGGGGGTGTAGTGAAAGGATCCGCTCAAAAACTCGCATCAGGATCGACACGATCAACAGATCTACACGATCAGCTTTCCAAACGCGACCGGTAACCAAGCCAGCTATCAAAGGCCCAAGCAATCGAGCGGCCTAGGCAACAGTAACCCGTTACCACCCGAGCGCTAGAAGCACCGAAGCGGATACGTAATCCCGCTAACAGCTAACACCGCCGACCGCCTATTACCGCGGACTACCACTCTAACGCCGCCGACCAAGCAACCAGAGCGACCTCGATCAAAAGAAGCGATCAAACTTCTTAGAAGTCCAGAAGCACAACTACTAAAGCCTAAACGCTAAAAGGCTAAAGGCTAATAAGGTTTATGGAGACCTCACTGGCATTTCAGCACTGTCAAGTCTGTGCACGAGTTTACATGGTCCTTTATGAAGTATACTACTTAGTATGCACGGCAACGGTTGGTACGCGTGACTGTCACATCGAAACCGAGCGACACCTTCAGGATACAATGCATTCCAATCCACCAAGCCCAATAGTACCCAAGAAACGAGAGGAACTCACGATCACAACTCGGACCCCTCGAACTGCGAACCCGATAACTTGGAGAATGATTGGATGGTATAGACCGGAGTTGCACACACCATGTCCAGCATCTACGATACAGGCAAACCTTTATTTACCGAGAGATGCGAACCTGGAAACCAAGCAATTACAACTCCTTATACAACGAAGGATATGGCGCTACATTCGAGATATACGATACGAAGGCAAAGCATGGCTAGTCACCAGAACCCAGCAGAACCCACCAGCAGAGCTTATGCAGTTCATGATATGCCTTGGACCATACTCTACACCGACCCGACACCTTAACACTGACGTGCGAGTTATGCTTACCCTCGCTGGGCCTCGAGATGAATTCCGAAGAATCACATACCGAGCAGCCTACATCGCTCCAAGAGCAAAGATGCCACTCAATGACGGCAATGACATCGTTATGGAGTACTGACAGTGGAGCATTCCATATCGGAGCACCACCTCTATTGTCTCAGTCAGCAACTCCAAAGAATTCTGTCATAGTGGAGACGACCTTACAAAGATTGGAGCAAAGTGGAGCGAAGCGCAGCAGGATGACAAAGGAACAGATGTAATGGTGGAGGAAAGTGGAGTAAAGTGGAGACAGGATGAGTAAGAAATAGGACGGAAAATGGAATATCTGGGAGCATAAATAGTTGTAGGATTAGGCCCTCATTTCCCCATCTTTCGATCCTCTTAACACACTGGTGTAAAGCTTGCCCTACAGCGAGCTATTACTGTGTGCTTTGTACTATCACGCCTCTTGGAAATCCCAATCTGCTTTACTATTACCTCGTATCTGAAAACATCCATAACTCGGACCGCGACTAGGAAGGCTAGTAAGGGACCGCGTGGTACAGCCAGACGTGGGTAGATAAGATCACCTCTGCACAACACACCGCTGCTTAGGCAAAAGGATTGAACCGGTGTAACCCCGGGCCTACTCCCTAACACGAAGTGAACTGATTTTACACTAATCTGTGTTGATAATATAATATAGATCAATCAAAATAATTTTCTAAATGACCCTTCGGTTGAAATGAGATATTATAGATGGATTTGCTGTATACGGCGTATACGGTGTATCCGGGCATCCCGTAACCATATCAGGTCCCAGAATCCCTTCATACGGCCCGTAAAAATATGACAGTCCCCGCATGTGGTCTTCCTTTATACAGCCATCCCCGTATACAGTTACACGCGGAGCCCTAATTCAGCGAGTGTGTAGAAGCTCAGGATTTAACCCTGAGCTTCCTCCACCCCTCTTGTACCTCGTTGGCACCCCTCTATCTGACGTCGGTGACCCTTCGGCAACCCAGGCTTTCTATCAGACTCCTCTGCGGCACCCTTTCCAGCCTTTCACTCCAGTTTATTCCATATATTGATCTTATATGGTCTTTTCCTTTCGTCTATTGCGTTTACGCTACTTCGGCGGATTCGTGCAGCCTCCCCCTCATTCCTGCTTGCCCTATTTGATGTCGGCGGCTATCCAGTGACACAGGCATCATACCAGACGACCCAGTGGCGCCTTCTCCACCCACTTGCTCTAGTTTATCCCTTATATTCATCTTATATGCTCCTGCCGACTCTGTGTCTGAGTTTCCACCATGTTGGCAGCCTCCTGTGATCCCCCCTTTCGAGCGGCGGCCCCATGAGCCTATTCCTTTTGTACTTTGGCATCCCTACACCTCTCCATCACGTCCCTGACAGTCCCTGGCATCTGCTGGGTAGTGGGGATTTAGAGTCTGATAGCGTCGGCATCCCGTTTTTGGAGGTTTCTTCATACATTCAGCACCCTTAGTAGGATGGACATTGGTAGTGCCTTCAGAGACACACACCACCCACTACAGCGGTCTTGACGTGTGGGAGATGCTGCGTGAGGATGAAAGGATCCAGAAAGATGCCGAGATTTTTGAGATGTTGTGCAAGAGTCTTTCCAATGAGGTGTTCGAGCAGCTTTCCGAGACGGAGAAGCGGCGTTTGAACATGTGGGTATGGGCCGGATGTGGGATGCACAAGGATCTGAACGCTGTTAAGGGAGGCGACTCAGCTATGCGAGAGAAATGGAAGGAAATTAAAGACTCACCTGGGCCCATGCTACTGGCGAACAGAGATAATGCTGCCGTTCTTGAGCCAGGAGCTGACAACGACAATGATGAATATGAAGACATAGGGGACAGTGCCACGCATGTACTGCCGAGCTTTGAGTACAAGGGTAGAGGTGTGAAACGAGGCTCGAATCGCAAGGAGATGGCTGCGCAGAAACGTGCACGTGAGGTGTCAAAAGCTGGCGGTAAAAAACTCATGGATTTGATGGGAGACATGCTGAAAAATAGAAATGACAAGAAGGGGCATCAACACACCTTTTGAGATTTTGCTCTTTTCACTCTGGATCATATAATCAACTTCCCCGGTGTAGACTATCAGACCCTCTTAAGCAGCGGCGAAGGCGACGGCGTTCGACCACAGAGAGGCGTCGGCGGTGTCAAAGATCGGAGAGGTAAGAAGGGATCCAACTCGTGGCTCGACCTCCTGGACAGCTTGGTGCCGTGGGGGACAATTTGACCCGGAAGTACTGCTGCCGATCGGGATGCGCGCTCAGTCGTGGGGAGAGCTCAATCGTAGGGGCTATGGTATGATCTGCGTATAAAGGGGACGCCGCCGATAATGTACGAGACAAAGCCGCCGACGAGTCAAGATGTCGGCGTCGCGAATAAGCAATAGAGCGACGGCGCTGTCGAGTCCTGCGAGCGGCGGCGATTACTAGTAGAGCGACGGTACCGCCGATTACCAGGAGAGCGACGGTGTCGCCGATTACCAGGGGAGCGACGGTGTCGCCGATTACCAGGAGAGCGACGGTGTCGCCGATTACCAGGAGAGCGACGGTGTCGCCGATTACCAGGAGAGCGACGGTGTCGCCGATTACCAGGAGAGCGACGGTGTCGCCGATTACCAGGAGAGCGACGGTGTCGTCGATTGTCAAGAGGGCGATGGCGCTGCCGATTCCCAGGAGAGCGACGGTGTCGTCGATTGTCAAGAGGGCGATGGCGCTGCCGATTCCCAGGAGACCGGCGGGGTCGCCGATTACCAGGAGAGCGACGGTGTTGCCGAGTGTCAAGAGGGCGATGGCGCTGCTGATTCCCAGGACGGGGGATAGCTCTGCCGATCACTTGCGCAGTGGCGAGTGAGCACGTGCCCCTGTTATTCCCTTAAACGGGGGCGGCGTCTTGTGTTGGCACACGATCTTCGGCGGAGGCGATAGAGAGCAAAAGGGCTAATAGAGACGAGAGGAGTGCACTGAGATCTATTCTGAACTACTGCTGCTGAACACTACATCCATGAGGTCTATATATACTGGGGAATGCTGGGGAAGAGTGTCACAGAGGCGGCGACAGTGACGGCGCGTCACAGACGCGCAATCGGTGCGGACCCGAAGATCGGGGCGCGCCGCGAAGCTGCCAAGACACGGGCGCGCGCTGATCGGGCTGGCGGTGATTGGCGTGGCGCATCATCATCGGGCGCGCTCGGATCGCTAAGTGGTCGCACCACACGAATATGAAACATCAGGGGAGGCAATAATACTAAAAGGGGAATACGCGAGTGGCCGCCGCGTCCGACAATCGGACTCGGCGCACGAAGCAGCATAGTATGAACATGAAACGTGGTACCTGGGACCTTGTAAAACCACTACCCGACGTCGGATAAGCCAATTAACAGGAGCCGACGAATATTCCATTGGCTATACGGTTCGATATCCTTCCGCCGCCGTAGCCGATACATCCGCTGCAACGTTCCAGGCGCCCGTGTATCAGAAAGTGCGGCTGGCCAAGCATACTCGGTTTGGGAAGTCTTCGAAGGACGGGAGGCGGCGGACGTATTGGTTGAGCCGCGAATCAAGGAGCGGCGGTTTGGAAGGTCTTAAGGAGCGGCGGAGGTGTAGCGGTGGCCGCACGATGGTATACTGTACGGAGTACTGAGGGGCCTGTACCGACGTACCGGTACAGGCAAGTGCGGCGCACTACACCGGTACCTCCAATACGTGCTACTCGAGTTATCTTGAGGCGGCTGCCGAGACAATTGCATGCCTGCAATTTTACATCAATTATATGCACTACATACGAGATTCAAAAGAAAAATGCACCTTAAACCATCTGGAAGCAAACGTCTTGAAGGGACTTGAAGATATACCGACACTCATGGAACTGGCCGTCCTGGTGCTGTACCAAGAAGCGATCTCCCATTCCTACATTTTGACGATACATGGTCCTGCACTAGAGAACACTAATGCGTTAGACCTTGGTCCACTACACGAGAAGGTACGAACTCATGTTAAAAAGCTCATTGAGGATCCTCAAATCATCTTGTCACCTTGTGCAGACCCACGGCAGGCAACTCTGAACGGATATGACTCGTGGAAGAACGAGGAGGCCATTACAGCAATTCACCATATGGCCCCTGAACTGACTCACCTAGAGGAGCTTTTTAAAGCTTTCCTCTCAGGGGCACTGGACACCTAGGAAAGGTTTAGCAAGAAATTTCGGGAAGATGGAACAATAGCTGCACTTACAGAAGTGGAACGGGACTTCGTGTGGACACCAGCCACAAACGATGCGAACGAGGGAGCACTTGGGGTGTACCGGGTTTTTGTGCAAAGGAATCCTGCTGGGTGCCTGGGACGGTTTAATTCAATCTTTTGTGCCAAAAAGAATAAAACAGATGAATTCATGGAATCTATGCTTACCGGACCATTGGATTCTGCATTCTTGAGGAGGGAAGCACGCTGTAGCGCACACCGCTATTCTGGGCATCAGCAGTCGAGTATTGTACATACTTCACCAGTGTCCAACACACTGGTGTATCAGCTGCCCAAGTGACTCCAACAGTCACAAAGGGTGTATACGACTCGATTCGATCCTTCCAAGCGCTCTGCCATACCTTAGGATGCGCCCGAGACTTTGTACATATCTTGGCTCACCCCATTTCACCTTCCATTGCACATATGTCACATTCCGAGACCCCAAAGACCCGCTAATACTGCGCGATAGGCACCACACCATATTTCGTTGTCCATACTTTGTCACACTACCACTCGCCGACCTCCGCCTCAGTCACCCGAGCGGATATCGGCACTCCGAAGCCTGGGCCCAGACTCCTGAAGGGACCCTAGGCCTTTTCATCAGCGTTTCACACTGCCAGGGACCGTTCTGACCTGTTTCGAGGTACCCAACGGTCGCGTACCTTCATCCTAGACGTTCCACGAGGTGCGCTCCATTGTTCGGACTTTGCCGAAGTGGCCTCCAAGGTTCGGACTTCCAATCGGGGTTTGCCGATTGGTACATCCATTCGATCACTCCATCCGGTTTGTTCACCGACTTGGGTGCGTGGTTCGGAGGACCCTTCCTGGACAGTTTTCATGTTGTTTCACAGTTCCTTGCAGTCCGTCTGACCCTTATTGCGTCAGTTTCACACTCCTTGCTATGATTTCATCCTGTTTCACAGTTTCCTGTAGTCCACTAGACTTCTGTCTTGTCGGTTTCACGCTCCTTGTTGTGGTTTTATTACGTTTCACCTCATGTCTTGTCACAATTCTACCCCAGTCCCAGATCAGTCATTTTGTACATGTTTTGGACCCCCATAGTCTATAAAACCCGTCCAGATGTCATAGTTTTCAGATAGCGAATACTAGAGATCTGTTCAGCACATGCATCTTCTGTTCCGAAGACTCTCAGACTGTCCCGACCGACTCTGTCATTCATAGAAAGCCACAGTACCCACCTTGAGTGTCTCGTCTTCTTTGTCTAGACTAGTCCGGACGTCCCGGGGGTGACTCGGATACTCTCAGCTTGTCTTCTTTCTTTGTTGACTCATCTCCGAGGTGATCAAGTTGCTAAAGTATTCACTCGGTTCACCGCAGCACGTCCGGATTGGTCTCCCTAGACGACCATTGAGTATCACATCTTGCCTACGTGTATTCGCTCCCCCTTTTCTTCCCTTTTTAGATAGTTCACACCGACCGTTCTGGCCAGAGGTATCCCAACTATCCACGGTTCCCACAGAGTAGGCTGGAGTCTCGGTCTATCTCAGGGGAGTCTTCCGGATCACCCCTCTTTGTTAGGTTTCCCCGATTCATTCTCGCTCGCTCCCTATAGGATCGAACGCCCTAGCCTGCTAGGATCGCACCTACAGACCTAGTCCGATCGTCCACCCACCCTATTGATCATACAATGTGCTCAGGAGGCCATGGGAACAGAGAGGAAATGGCGACGGGAAATCTATGAGGAGGGGTTAGAGAACATGACGAAGAAATGGAGAAAGGACGCTGAAAAGCAAGGAAAAGAAGAAAGGAGGAGACAGGAGCTTGACCAGGTGCTGTTGATCATTGACGAAACCGCTATCAACCAAATGGCAGTCTCGCAACTGAAAGATCCGTTAGACAAGCTTCGACCGGAAGTCGAAGGTATTCCAGCGGATTATAAGATGAACAAATCCCAAAGGTGTGACCACCTGCTTGCAGCACTGCATTCAATGGGGAAGTTACGAGCTGCAGATGGAGAACAAAAGGTACGTGTTCCGGTCCTTGTAGCTGTCTTCCCACACTGATCCTAATCAACGAGATGATAGGAGCCTATAGAAGTTTGCCCGTGAGAGCAAATGTAGTATTGTACAATAAATAGAGAGTGGACTTACCCGTGCATGAAGAATATGTATCGTATTTTGAAGACAAACAACTAATCCAGTGTTGTTCGAGCGATATTGAAGAGGTCTTCTCGAACACCCTGAGACTTGTGATTTCTGTGCCAATAGATCTGCATGAGAAGTCATGTGCAGCATGTGAGATGTCAAAGCAAGTAATTTCCGGCCCAGGCATGCCAGTCCAGAGAGTTCACGAGTGGGTATAATCCTGTAAGGCCTGAGACCAACACTTCGACTAGTCGGCATTTAAGTTAACAGCAAAAAAAAATTCCAGGCTCATTTCTCAGAGTTTTCTGAGCATAGATCTCAAAAACATACAATAATAAGATGATATGGAGAATATTTTGCGTCGTTGACACCGGAGCTCAATGACTGCGGTGATGTGTATGAAGGACAGACTAGACTATTTGTAAATCTCGGATTACTTGTCTTGCCATCTATGGCAATTTTTTAAACTCCGCCCAAATTTCCGGTCTCACGTGTTACATGACCATTGCTGATCACCACTAATAAAGCTTCTTTCCCAAAAATCATGTCGAACAGGGTATCTTTTGCACATGATCAGTCGTCTAGCTGCACAACTGCAAAAAATTACCTTAGTTCGATCACAAGGTCATTCACCATTCTTGATTTCCGCAGACTCTTCTCAACCATGACTATATTGCATATTCCATCTCGTTACTTCAATGCTGTTGGTTGATTTTTTCCTTATTTTAAAACAAGGATACTCATTCTTTGGTTGAGTCAGCTGTCCGCTCCATTGTCCCGGATCCAAGTTGATGTCGTCTTCCACCATGCATAGATCCTCGAAGGATTACCATCTTTGGCTCAAATGTCTGCACATCGACTTCGTTACGATTCGGAGATGAAATCCGACTCGCGAGGGCCCAATGTTTAACAATGCATAATCTCCAAGTTGGTTCCGCATTGTCATCTCAGCCAAATCAATCTATGTCTAAATATTAGGGCTCCGACCGTATCCGTATACGCGTACGGTCATATAAAAGAAGTTTCATACAGATACGGGCGTATATATACGCCCGTATATATGGCACACCAGACCGTTATACGGATACGGACAGCTCGTATACGGGGAATACGCCGTATATGGCAGTTACAGAGTGGAAACTGTAGAATAGAAATAAAATGAGTTGAACATGATCATTTCGAGTTATCTTGACCTTACATAGCGCAAATACCGCACTTCAAGTAGTTCACCCCTGCCAAAAGAAGGGCGCAGCGGACAAATCCAGTGGACTGCGATACTGCGATAGAAAGGAGATGCGTGGGAACAGTACTGTATTGAAGACGGCAGTCCCTTCCTCATTTTGGTAGCCTGGGAATATACTTTTCAAGTAAGTGATCTGCCAAATCACCAAAAATGGCATAAAATATACCTAATTCTATGCTACCGGGAGACACGGGGCCTTAGCTCCCGTATACGGCGTATAAGCCGTAAACGTCAAATTTTCAGACCTTTGAATACGGATACGGCCGCATATATACGGCCCGTATGTTTTGCTCTTATTGTGTCATACGGATACGGCCGTACCCGTATACGGACAGCCCGTATACGGGTTATACGCATACGGTCGGAGCCCTACTAAATATACACTCAAAGCATTATAAAGTTTGCAGCAGTCATCCGCAATAATATATGCAAAATGGCGACATTCCCTGTACTCAGTTGGTTCAAGATTGCTTTGCAAAGTTATTACCTGCAAGGTCTTGGAGTGGCGTTAAATTACCATAGTAATTATTCTCCAACTCATAATTGTCGTCCTGAAAGTTGTTCTATGACACAGCTGATATCCTAATGCCTAGAGGTCATTCTGGATCCCACTCAGACCCTCATCGTCGTGACAGCCATCATAGCGAGCCCAGAAGGATTGTCAGATATCAACTCATAGAGACTAGACAGATTTCCACACCTGCACCTGCGCCTCCTCCCGCACCGACACCCTCAGGCTCCCGTCGTCATGAAAGTCACCACAGTGATCCGAGGACCACTCAAAATACTTCCAGATATGTACTTGTAGATCGGATCAGACAAGACCCTACACCCGTACCTGCACCCCGACCTGTGCTTGTACCACGGCAACAGCAAGCACCACAACTACAGTCAGTGCAGCCGCGACGAACTTTTATTAAAGTACGTCTCGTATTCACACTCTTATCTTTTTGAACAGACTGAGCGATAAACTTGGTAGGAACTTGTCCCTGAAGGTGAGAATGTCACTTACGGACTCTACAATCCGCCTTTGGGAGAAGGCAAGTTCGGGCTGGTCTTGGTGAGTATAGGATCAAACTATACTTGGCACGGCGTTATACCAACAGAACACTTTCCCTCCACATTTGCTGCCGGCAACACTCCAAGCCATGCAAAAGTAGTGTGCGAGGATGGATAGCCGTCAAGCAAGTACAGAAGAGTGGTTCTGAGATCCAACTGAAAGAAATTTATGCTTTGCAGAAGCTGAGACAGAAAGGCAAGCATACCAACATTGTGCGTGCCTTTCTTGTGATGAATCTTTGGGAAACTATTTGAACTAAGACCTGACCTGGCTGCTGAAAATTTTGTATAGATCCGATACTTTGACACTTTCAAAGGCAATTCGTATAGGTACTACATGTTTGAACTCGCGGAAGGGGGCAGTCTATTCGAAAGAATGGAGAGAACTACAATGTCTGATCAAGAACGCAAGTTAATCTTACGGTAAGAACATGCGTTTTATATTATATTCGATGGTAAGTTCGAACCAACAACTAACCTTCCTTGACGAAGGCAAATTGTAGATGGAGTAAGCTTCCTGCACAAAAACGCATGCGTCCATCGTGATCTCAAGTAAGTCCGGCTTATGTAGTTTTACCTTGTTTCAATTGCCATACAATCCTTGACAATCTCAGACCAGACAACATCATGTTCAGTCGACCCGATGGTCTTGAAATAAAGATAATCGATTTCGGTGGGTAAGTCCGCTTCTTCAACGCCTGTTCTTCGTGTAGAGAAGTCTTACTGTGATTCAATTCATTTACTTAGAGCCGAATGGCTTGACGAATACAAAGGGCAGGTCTCCAAAGAAGTCAAGGCAATAATTGGCACGCCTGAGTATGAGAGCCCTGAAGCTGCAAAGTTTATTGTGATTCGTGGACTGGATATTTGGTCCATCGGGTATGTATACATTCAATCATCCACTCATACCTACTCCAACTCCCGAATGATTATGTCCGCAGTGTTATACTGTGGGAGATGTATCAAGGTCTAGGACATTATCCCGTCCAAGTGCCTCGGAAACATGCATCCGAGGATACTGCAACATTCCAGGCTCGTCACAAAGTCGAATACGAGAAGGAATGTCAGAAATTGAAGAACTCTGATGCGTGGACCAGGTGGAGAGGTCCTCCTGAAGGTATGCGCATCGCTTGTTCAAATCCGACAAGTGCCTTGCTTAACACAGACTATTCTTTTGCCACATATGTAAACGAAGCGATGAAGCTGTGCCAAAAAATGCTCGAGCCAGACACGTACCTAAGGATTCTTGCGGGAGAAGCGCTTGCTGATGAGGTGCATAATTTTAATTCATGTTCATCTAAGTACCATATACTCACATCGCTGATGACACAGTGGCTATCGTCATGATGCAGTAATATCGAGACAGTGCGTATGTAAAGAGGGAGTGATTGAAAGGATACCAAAGAATCTGTACGTGATTTGAAGTCTAGCACCTGTTATTATGACCGTGTCAGGCGTCAGAGTGAGAATTCAAGCGAAAATGCGCCCACTTTATGGTAATTCGTATCTACTCTGTATGAATCGAACGAATAACAACGATTTTGCTATCTTATATCTTGCGATAAAGCACAAGAATCGATTACTATAATCATTTCGTCCACTTCCTTGCAAGGTGAATTTGACGTTTGCTTGGATTGGGAGGTGAGAGTGAATGAAGACGTCGATATAGTACATTAGTCAATATCATCGACTCGACGTCAATATGATTACTACAATGAAGTATACAACAAAATAAACCGCCTAAGGATGTTTCTTGGTCTGACAAAGGTCCTTAAACCTAGAAGAAAGGAGCGACACTAGAAGAATATACTTCAAAATGGCTTCACATAGCTAATCGGCGACATCTATCAGCGTGCATTCATTCCAGAACAGTCCGATAAAATAGCTTACGTAGCATCTATTTGCTTCAACTGAGGCAACGCTAAACTGATCTTCCTCCTGTATGCTGCTCCCTCCGTTCGCTGTACTGGATTACCCTCTAGATATACCGTCTCCAGTGCTTTCTTGCGACGCAGTTGAGGCTCAAGATCTAAAAGGGCTGTGATTTTGTTGTTCGATGCCTGATAATCGGATAGATCCGGATGAGAGAAACAAGAAAGCAAGAAAAAATGAAGGACCTACCCAGAACTCTTCGAGGTTTTCAAGCTCCTCTAAGTTCTCAATCTTCTCGATGAAGTTATTCCCTACGTCTAGCATGCGCAACTTTTTCTGAAAGACCCAGAAGTCCGAAGTAAACCCTTCAGCAAGAATATATGGACGTTGAAAAGGAGGGACTCACGTTCTTCTCAAGCCCCTCGAGTCGCTTTATGCCATTATGACTAATGTAAAACTCTTCTAAGTTTTCCAGTTCCTCTAGGCCTTCGATCTTTTCAATTCTATTGGATTGGATAGAGAGGATTTTGAGTCTGCGTAAGGAACTCAGACCCTAATGTGTCCATGCATTAGTCCGATATGTCGCAAAGCACTGCAAAGCGCGCACACACCTCGAGTTTCGAGATTTTATTCTTCCCTAGCCAAAGTTCCTCAAGGTTCACGAGAGCATCCAGGTTCTCAATTTTCTGCGAGGTCGAGTCGACAAAAACATCAAAGACGACAACTTCATTCCGTCATCAAGCTGCTTACCCGAATTTTATTCCCCCCGAGCTCGAGGCTCGTGAGTGTAGCACTAAGACTCGAAAACCCGGTGATTTGCGATATTCGATTTTGCACAAAGTAAATCGTGCGTAACTGGGGGAAATGATCGAGGGTGTCGGGTACAGATCGGAGTAAGTTGAAGGAAAGGTCTAACACGCTATTCATGCATAAGCGAAATACTCGTGAGCATTGACGTTTCATATAACACAGAATTAAAAATCCTCACTTTAGTTTCGTACACGTATTCAATGCGTCCCCAATGCCCTTCAAGCGATTGTCATAGAAATCAAGCTCTTCCAATTCAACAAGCGAACTGAACACCTCGGGCTCAAGTCTTTTCAACAGATTCTGCCTAAGATATAGTCGTTTGAGGTAAGGACCAAACCGTGGGAGTTGGAGGGACTGGAGGGATTTGAGTTGCGCGTGTATGAGGGAGATTTCCTTTGAGTAAGGAAGTGGTTAGCATGGGTGTATGCGTTGTGGCGGAAGAGGGGAGAAATAGAGACGTACGTCGGTATCGTCTGGCAGATCTTGTAGTAGATAGCTATCGTCATCCTCTTCGTCATCCCCTGCACCTTCTCCATCCTTCCCCTCGTGATCACCATCGTCGCTGTCGGCATCTTGGTCGTGCTCATGCTCTTGTTCAGGTTGTACAACCACGGCGGTACGCTTCTGTACTCCTCTATTTCCGCTTCCATTCACTTCCACTTCTGTGTCCGTGTTCACTTCATCCGCGCTCCTTTTTGACGCTGAGGGACCAGAATCATCTGTAGTCTTTTGCTCCGAGAGATGTTGCTGCTGTTCAGGATTATCCGCCATCGGATTCGTACACTCTGCCTCGTGTTTCTTTGGATGCCAGACGTGATCAAGAAAGTACGAGAACAATCTATGCATAGGCTCCTCGTAGAATGATACGTAGACGCTGCACTCCGGGTAGGAGTGAGGTGAGATGGCAAGAAGAAGAGTGTACCAAAGGAAGTCGCTCAGTCGGAACCCTCAAGTTGGCACGCGTCGATCTGTTTGAAATTGATGTCTCGCCCATTCCTTTCTTGACTCAAAATTTTCCAAACTAGAGTCAGACTCTGCGTTTTCTACTGTTATTCATAAATTTTCTTGCCTACCAAATACGGCCGTTCTTCTTCCTTGAATCACAAAACTTTCTTCTATCGATTGAAATCGGTCCGCAGAACTTCTCGTCACCCAAAGCAGTCGAGATAAAAATCCACCACGCTCTACTCTTTGCTTCGTCACACCACAACCTGGTCCCCTGTACCCTTACCGTATCCTCCATTGTCGTGAAGTTGCAAACTGTCGAGATAGGAAATTTATATCACATAGCGCGTGCAATGTGCATGATGGTAAGTAAATGCGGATGGAATGACTAGGCGCCGGTTGTGAGTCATGTAACAACACGGGCAGGAACCGCAGATGCTGATTCTGTCCTCTACCAGAACGTCGTCGTGATGTATTCAGCTCGACGAGCTTGACTATCGTGTGGAACGTCTGTACTCAGAGCGCGCACTTACGCCGATACAGGCAGATGCTATGGATATATCTCCCAATCGATATCAATGTTTCCCTTCGCACGAATCATCATCGAAATTGCCTGGAGTTTCTCAAGTATCCATCCAGCTTTCTTCTTGCGTATTCAATCTCTCCCTACGAATTGAATTCTCATTGATCTGTGATGATTGGACGGTACGTCTCAAGACAAACGTCCTCTAATATAATCCATTCCGCTGATAAAATATTATAATGCTTAAGACAGATAGTTACATAGACCAATAGTTGTACACCGTACAGTCCACCGGATAGCTCGCCAGCATTCATGGCGAAAGGATACAACAGTAACATACAAGTACACATTCTTCAAGCCTTGATAGAGAGGTAAATTATAGGACAAGGCGAGACATGAAGAAGGCAAATAATCACAACAACCACCGCTCCGAAAGAAGGTCGAAGATGGAGCGGCAGATTGATGGACGGAGACAATGATAGTCATATAGTAAAAAGTGAGATAAGTGGGACAAGAAAGACCTCCGAGATGTCCGCATAGGTATCGGAACAGAGTTCTGGGCCTAAACAAAGGTGAGCTCAGGGCATCTTAGGTATGTATGTACGCATATACTTACAGATAGATGTTCGTTTTCATTCGATCACTCAAGCACGACTGCTGATCCCTATATTGAGAGCTCGCACACCGGCTCCAGTAGCACCCTCCCAGCCCACGAACCGCTCGCTACTGCTCAATTTC
This sequence comes from Sanghuangporus weigelae, assembly GCA_033182465.1. NCBI lineage: Eukaryota > Fungi > Basidiomycota > Agaricomycetes > Hymenochaetales > Hymenochaetaceae > Sanghuangporus > Sanghuangporus weigelae. Next base: position 2,070,422 of record CP137324.1, read on the forward strand.
TCCGGCGAGCCGTACGATTCCTCATCACTCGTCCACTGATGTCCGCCCTTCGTTCGCGCATAGACAGAGATGAACAATATTCGCTTCAGCTTCCGGTTAAGGAAGAACCAATGTGAACTCCAAAGGAGCGCACCGCGCCGACGGAGTCGCACACGAAGCGGTGAACCATCCGAGTCTGTATCCGAGGACTTCCGGCTTGGGATGTTGATACGAGCCGAGCGACGAGGACTTCGCAACTCGTCGATATCATAATCATCAAACGCAAACACTTCTTCGTCCGATTCGGATAAAGACTCGTCATCGTCGCCTGGTGCGGGTTCGTTATCCTCATCGTCGGAATAGTCGGTCGCGTGAGGATTAGAGGCGATATCGGGTACGTATGAGTAGACTTCACAATCCGCGAGGCCAATAACCTCGTCCAATATGCGATAGAGCGTCGGGTGGGTGCCGGTTACTATAGGAGGCGGCGCAAGCGGACTTTGCATCATCGTGTTCACAGGCGAGGAAGAGGTGGGTAAAGAGCTCGGAAAGAAGTCAGAGGACGTAGGCGGGTACGCAGAATACGTCCGTGGTGCAGGCATGCCGGGTCGCTGCGTCGGGGATCCATTCGAGCCTGCAGTAACCAGGGTCGTGCTCAAAGCATTTAGGACCCCCGCCCCACTAACCTCCTTGCAAAAATGCGCGGGCTTCACACCCGCAAAGTCATGATCGGGAAATACAATATTCAAAGTAGCAATCAGCAGGTAAAGCGTCTTGCGGGAGGCGTGTCTGTCCATCGGCCCAAAGGGTGTATTGTCTGCTTCCCTGTCAAGGGCCGCGAAAGAAGGTGGGATGTGCGCTGCCTCTTCTGCATAAGCATGTTCAAGCGCACGAAAGAGCTTCTTGTCACGTTTGACGTTCTTGCAGCTATAAGCCTCGATGCGCGTGTGTACAGAACATTCGGGGCCCTCGTGTGTAAGTGCTTGCGACAGACGCGCGAGCTCGGGGAACTCGATGTATTTCATAGACCAGATACGACTGAAAGAGATATTCGGTAAGCGTTGTCGTCGTACTTGGCAGAAATGACGGCGGAAGAGAGGGCGGGAGGAGGCGGGGCGAGGACAAAGGACATGCGAGACGTGCGGAATGGGACAGCCAAGGAAGGAGCCTCCCTTTCCGACAAAGCAGTGGCGCGGCGTGACTGAGCGTACACATGTACAAACAATAAGACCATCTTTCAGTAAGCACGTGCTCGCTTTCTCCCTCGCAAATTAAAGATCACCAGTCTTGCAAAGTCGCGAATTTATTATGGCGTGCCGCGTCGTCTCAGACACACGGCACTGTGCAAAGATAAACATGACCCGATCTGAGCAAACTCTGGTATTTCTCATACAATCACACTGTGACTGACTTGTTGGAGATGATATAGAACCAAAAGTTCTGATTTGAGACAGTACCAGCGACACAGCCATGTTTCTGAATGACCACTACATATTGGGACAAGACTATGCACGTCTACATATTCCCGTCCTATCCTTCTACCTGTGTCGCGTCACTACTGATAAACCTTTTACTGTGCATTCTAATTCACAGAACCTACAATATGTCCTTCATTCCAATCCTGCAGGGCCTTGTAGAAATCTAAGCACTTCGAAAACCTTCTTCAGCTTGTCTGATCCCACTGTGAACTACTGCAGATCTCTTATAAGCTAGTAAAAATCACCAACAAAGTCCGCGTCTGAACTCACCGGATCATTAAGGACAGTTTTGATATCCGGTCTGTATTGCCTGTCTGCATTAATAAGGTTATCCGGAAGATCCCTGGCTATGAAGTCGAAGCAAAGTTTCCTTCTAGTTTGCCTAGTAATTAAAAGGACTTGTCTAGGGCTTCATGAATATCGTATACGATATATGTGTATAATTTTAGGCTTATACACATATACTCATATTATTTTATACGTTAGTATATTTGATTTGAAGTGAGATACAGATACGTGCGTATATTATATGGCATATACGGGTCCACACCAACAACGTAATATTCTGACCATTGCATGACATGTTCGTGCCTAGAAAATACTTTCATTGTGTTCCTTATGTCGAGACACCTAATTCAAATACTTATTTGAGCACAAGTGACAAGATTCTGTCAGATAAGGGAGTATGCATAATAGCTGAACGTTGTACTTAGACCGTGACCATACACTCGACAGTAAGATTTCAAAAGGGGCAGATTTCTCATTCGAGTCCGAGATTTCTTACTATTTTCAGGCCCCAAAATTATACGCATGTATACGCCGTATACGCCAAACCTTCCAGGACACTATACGTCACGGGCGCATAGCGTATACGCCGTGTTATATACGATACGCTGCGGAGCCCTAGTGGCGGATGTACAAGTCAGCTGTACACATGTACAAACAAAACCTTATTGTTTACATAATGATTTATTATGAACTTTGATTAATGTCACCAAAAGACGCGGGACATCTTGATTTGACTCTCCCACCCAACGTCTTGCCGCCGTGCTGCATCCTTGTACTGTGATACTTGCATAACAAAAGACGAAAGAGTAATTTTGTGTAGATCTGTGACAATGAGTGAGACATCACCTCGAAGCCAATGATGTCCTCGGACTTTCGTGTACCTCCTTTATATCCTCTTTGTGGATCTTTGCGGGCCTGGAGTGATCTGTTTTCTGCACAATTGCTATTGACTTTATGGGGAGGAGTGGAAACGAAGAATTCAAAGAAATCTTCTTCCGTCTGTTGCCCACGCGACCAGATTCACTGCACATAGTCTATCTTGCATCGGATGTATTGGACTGTCTTACCGGTGGCTATGATGCCTGTAAGGTCGTATTGATTCTTTTCTGTAACTCTGTTTCGTTGCATCTCGACATTCTCGATCTCTGAGATTTGCATCTGGATGGAAATAGGTGAGAGCGTCCTCTGAGCTTCTGTCTTTCTTGCATGATGATTGACCCAATCGCGTTGTCCATCTTCAGATGTTCTGTTTTGTTTAGAATAGTCAAGCACATGGACAGACCTTTTACTGCTTCTTATTCATGCCAGATGCTTCAAAACTAACCTTCCGTTGGAGTCCTTTGTTCTTCTGTGGAGAAGCGTCGAAAGCGATAATAGAGTCGGCACACTGCCACGATTTCCGGTGCCGCTAACTCACATGTTTCGATCATTGTTTGACTTAGAAGTCGCCGCGGGTTTTTCGGAGATCATCTAACGAAAGCGTACTCCTCTTCACGAAAGGGATGAGTATAAAAGTTCTTCTCATGAATGAATGTCCCTGCACTGTTTGCACTGTTCACATCCAACTTCTGATTCCGACTTCCGCTCATCTCGCCGATCTGGTATCGGTTCCAATTCATACACTCTTCTTCTCTACAATCTCCAGGCAGAATACCCACTTCGCTTCGTTCATACCTCGTTCATCTTCAAACTGAAACTCGAATTCCAAAAGATGCCATTCATCTCGCTGCTTTCGTCCACCTTCCACGTATTTGATGCACTTGTACTCTCTCTCACTTCTCACACCCGATTGACCCTGGCATCCGAGCCGGGTGATTATGACTTGATTCTGCGGCGGACGATCAGAGAGGTGAAATTCTACAGCGAAACGGTGCGTATTTTCCTCCATCTATATGTCTTTGTTTTTTTCTGAAAGTTTATTATACAGTTGTTAGCAATCCTCTTGTGAGTTTCGTTTCTAGATTTGAAGATTAGATCGCGGAACTTAGGAAGAAACAGAGTCGCTGAAAAACCAGCGTTGTTGTCTCAGACATTGGCATGCCTGATGTTCACTCTCATCACTTACATTGCATTGGAAGCAATGACTGGTGACTCTCTTCATGTACGGCGAGAGTTTTGCTGCCATGCCGCGTCGTGACTTACTAACACATATATCCTTCACCTCCTACTTTGAATCGAACAGAAACGAATAGATGAAATACCATGTGGTCGAATCGTTCTCGCTTGCATCACCAAATTACCTGCTCTCAGCGTATTATGGACGCTGGCAGTTTTAGCGCTATCACACGGAGACTCGCTCGCCACCAAGATGGTCCTCTGTATAGTTGCTTCCGTACTACTTCTTGGATTCGCTATGCGCCTTGGGGTTCATGTTCTGCTCCGCGATGTTTGGACATCGTTATGCAGAATTTGCAAGGGAGTAGGCGAAGGAGCGAAATGTGCTGTCACAGGAGGGAGGAAGAGGAAGTTGAGCGATGCAACTGTTCTTGACTCAGAAGGAAGTGCAGATGATGCTTCACACGGAAAAGAGCATGAGAAGACGGAGGGAGGCTCAGTGATGAGCGTAGACGAATGTGTTTGATCCACGTTTCTACTTTCTTCGGGACCGCAATTAGACGAGTTTACCTGTCGATCTGATTCACTGCCCGGTACACCTCTTGTATCTCCTTTCTTTTTCTAACAGTCAAATTCATGTGAATATTATACACTTCAATTCACGTGCAGAACGGCATGATCCTCAATTGCTACGATCCTCTTTTCATCCGGAACGATTTGCTTGAGCTGTTAGACAACCGAATCAGGCGTTGTCAAAATCATTATTGACAATACCGCCAGATTTATGACAAACCCGAGTATAACACCCGTCTTAGTACGCATCTGTTGATTTACTCCTTAAGTGATTATCTGGCCGGGCTCCGAGTGCCTTGTCGCGCAAATCTTCAACCTAAAACAAAGGTCCAAATGGTAAGTCCAATCTCTAGTTGAAATGTCGCTAAGACTGGCAAACCGCACGTTGTGAAGTGCCGCGACAGCGTTTCGGAGTTCGGTACTGTCTAGAATCCAAACAACATACGAGTTCTGTCGCCGATAGTCCCACAGGGGAATTCATTCCCCCAGAACAAATAGCATTGCCTGCATAGATATCATGTAAGAGGAAATAGTACAAGAAGTAGTGATGATCCTGGTCAATCGTCCTAAATGCGGAGGTAGGCGAGCACCAAATCAAAAGATCAAAGTCCAAAGTAGCATTCATCCGATAATACACAATGCAACAATCAAAGAGAGAACCAAAGCCCGACCCTTGGCGCAAGACGTTGACGCATCGCTTGTAGAAGACTGAGATGCACTGGGAGATGCAAGAGTCGCTACGGATGCAGTCGGGGTGATAGCAGTCGACGAAGCTCCTGCGGAGATACTTGATTGATGACTCAGTAGCGAGGATGCAGCCGCCGGCACGGAAGAAGCTGATGCAGACGCAGATGGAACAGTCGTGACTGTGATCGATACCGATGGCGAGACCGACACTATACTAGTGATTGAGATCGGTACTGAAGGCGAGACTGATGGTGCAGATGATTGTACGGACGATGCACCCGTCACTGAATTAGACGTAGATGCGGAACTCGTCGGAACGCTATTTGTACCTGTGATCGAGGTCGGTCTCACTGTTGAGCTTGAACGAGCCGAGCTACGCGATGTTGATCCTGTCACGGACCGTGTCCTTTGAACCACTCCGGACGTCGACACTGGTACCGCGAATGGCGAGAAAGATAGCGTGGTAGGTTCAAGCGTGCTCGTAACGCCGTCGCTAACAACGACGTTCTCGCAAGTCGCGGATCCTGCACTGACGATGCAGTCAACGCTGAGGTCATACGAACGAGTCGGAATAGAGACTCTTTCGACTACGCGAGTCGCGTCTTCTGCAAGAGTTACTATATTTTGGCATAAAGTCAAACGAAGATCAGTTCAAGTGGCAGTACCCGATAAATAGAGCACACTGACGAGTAAAAGTGATGCCGCGGGTTTCGCCGCTGAGGGCATAGGTCGTCCCAACCCCACCACCACTGCCGATGATCTCCCCTCGTAGATTTGCATCCGGACGCAATGCAACTGGAAAGATAGTTGCACTTTGTGCCCAAGCGACTAGGCCAATACAGATCAGCGTCATCGCAAGATATTTCGGGCGGTACAAGCGAAAACATACCAGAAGCAACCACGCCAGTCAGAAAGAGGATTCGAATAGACATGGTGGGCATCGGCAAGAGAATCGCTGAAGAGACCAGCGGCGATTTAAGGACAGCCTGGACTGGCTTTTAAACCGTATCATCTCACGAGAAATCACCTTATCAAACGTCCAGAAGAGCAGGAGCCTGGAAGACGCTCAGAATAGCTCTCTCATTTGCCTTAGTTCCTCCAAGCCTGGAATATTGGGTGTTCATCCAGAAGCAGAAACATGGAGTCACGTCTCAAACTATCTAACAAATCGAACGAAGCGAAATGTTCCATCGATTGAAAAAAAAAGCGATATAGCAAACAATTAATGGCGCATTTTGGAGGCGCGACCGAGCAGCTGGAAGGTTGATGGAGGGTCAGATTCGAGATGATCGTCCAATCCGGTCGCGACAACCCGGGAACAAGTATAGCATGCATGGCAGAACGTTATCGTATCAATCACGTAGTATGGAATGTGGTTGTCAGGTAGTTGTAGGTCGCAGGCATGAATGGCTTGAGCAAATTGCTTTGTACCAATTGAGATCAGACAATGCAGCGCGATTCGCATCCCCATCATGCATACAATTCTCTGCCGAAGGTGCCTGTCTTCCGCGGCTCGTCAAAAGTGACTCATCGATCTAGTAGACATAGAAGAAGAGAGGTTCGGTATAAGGCGATGTTAGCGTCGGGTCTAATCGTTTGCATCGCAGAGCATAACCATCCCGGCGTTTTCCAGCCTAAACGTACTCGCTACGTCACCCTAGAACATCCCAGATAGCCTGGTGTTCTTGAGTCGCTGTTCTGAAAATTCGGCATGCTATCCTTCATTGCCCTTGAGACACAGACTGGTCGAGGTGGTGGTGTGAGAAGCAGCTCGAGCAACAGGACGTCAATAATAACAGTCTAGTGTGGAAGAGCTTCATTTCATTTTCAAGCGATGAATGTCAAGCAATAAATCCCGCACCGTTACAGACCATGCAATAGTGATGTTAGTCAATGGAAAAACCCATTCAACTGCGATAGTGATTCATAATTGTAAGGCACCTGAATCTGTTTATTCTTTTAAGTTTTAGGTGCAACTCATCTATTCACAAGTGCACATTAAATTGAGCATTGTTGGTGTAGTGGTTAGCATGGAGTCCTCCCAGGCAGAGTGTACAAAGTAATAGTGCGAGCGTGGGAAGAAATTTCTCCAGAAGGCAAACCCTAAGGCTTACGTCAAATCGGTCCGTCAACATTGGCATTTTTCTCTACGACGTTCGTTTCGCCTATCGTATGTGAATGACAAGAAGCTGAAAGTAATCTGCAAAGAAAACTGACATTTGGTTTCTCAGGGTGCATGAGAATACAACACAAATACAAGTACGATGACGGGTTATGGTTACTAGTCATGTTGTCGAATTGCAAGAAACAAGCTTGACGGATATTTCCTGATAGCCTTCGTGTATGTACTGCAACCTCTCCACTCACCAAATCTTTGCTGATGTTTTCCCTTCTTCTTGACAATCTCTTCCGGATCTCGAATGCACACACACTCCGGCCATTGCTATTGACCGGAGAGACATTGATCTTCGCGTCTCCCGGATCCAGATACTATGGTCCTGGCCCTACATGAGATCCTCCTCAGTTTTGGTGGCTGGCTTTCCTATTCTCGAAAGGCAATGCTGTACTTGTCAAGTCGCTTGCTTCAATATAGGGCCTAATAAGTAGTCGGCATCGAAGATCCGATAAGCACTCCGTTTGATACGGGTGTTTGTGAAGACTTCTGATAAAGATGATTCGAGAGTAATAGTAAGTAATGAACTCATTGCTTACCTAGACGTCTATAACAACGGTCATGCTGAACAGTTGTACAATATTTCTCTTGATTATTCACGAAATTTGGTACGAGCACGCGTAAAGCTTCGTCTCAAGGCCGAATTCTTGATAGAGTAAATTCATTTCTCAGCCGGACCGAAGAAGAACACAGCCTATGTACGGTATTGAAGATAGATCGCATAGGTTCTCCCAGAATGGGATGAACAGCTCTGGGCGTCAACTCTGAGAGCTCAGTGGAACAATCGCGCTGTTGTAGACACAACGCAGCAACTCTGAACTCGCCCATCATGTCTGACACTACGCACTACCAGTTGGAAGGTCAGTCTCCTCGCCGTTTACTTGTTGTCCTCTCGCCTCACTCTCTTTTAGTTGTCTGTGTTGGACATCCTAGTGCAAACTCGCAGAAGCCTCGACTTTACGCAGAAGTTAGTCTGGACAAGACTGTCCTCAGAATAGGGTACATTGATGGCCAGGGGGAACCTCTTCGGGATTCCTGTCTTTCTTTGTGAGTATTACAACAATGCTACCGTACGAGCTCTGAACATTGGACAGCACGAGTTCGAACACAGCTGGTGTCTTCACAGTTCGTCTGAAGGAAAAAACGAAGTTAACTTCAAATCGCACTGTTGGCCGCGTCAAAATCAACATCGCAACACTCTTGACGGGATCGGCTCACCAGAATCGTGAGTGGAGCGCTGTAGCGCTGCGACGAATAGCAAGCTGACCTTCTCATAAGTGCTGCTTCTACCGATCGGAGGAGGAACAATTTACCTGCGTTTGAAGATTGTAGACACTCTGGCACAAGCCGAAATTGAAGTCATCAAAGCCGAAAAGAGTGTTGAGCAGATTGGATCTAAGAAAGACGGCACCGATGCTGCTCTCGGCTGCATCGTCAAAGCAATGGATGCGATCTTTGAAGCTGTAGATGACGCTACTGCAGTGAGTGAAGCCTATGTCACTGGTGTGCTTCTAGGTCAATTATTTCGTTAGATTTCTCCACTCCTCAGTTTGTCCTGGAAGGCGACCTCCGCCCTATACAAAGTAGGTTCAAGGATCTCATCATTACAGTCATCAGGTTGACGTTCTTCAACAGCTTATGTCTGCGCAAATGAGGACTGACCAAGAGCTTATCGAAATGGTTGACAAAATGAGGAGAGCTTTCGATTTCTCTGTAGAGGCGGGAAAATTGGGAGATCATGCTAACTTGCTGAGGCTGCTCATCAAGGACTTGCTGGATGAGACTGTGAAGTGCTCCCACTTTGTGCAAGGATATGCATCGAGATCTTTCTTCGGTACATCTGTTTTATGGATTACACGGATGAAACGACTAAATATTATTATAGGCCGAATACTTCGTATGCCTGGCAAACAAAAAGTGGTGGATTATACAACTCGCTTCACTGATCTGAGGAAAGAGCTGGACTCAAAAATTGCTTTGAGTACGATGAAACTAGTTGAAGAGTGAAGATCATATTCGTACGTCTTGATTTCTGTCCTTTTCTGAAGCGTGGTCGTAGATCTTCACCAACAGCACGTGTCGATTACGTCAAAGATGAATAGATTAAGCACTGACGTCAGCGTATTTTTTTTTAACCCCTGGCTGGATCAAATTTATTAGCGAGCATCGCATATTGTGTTTCAATCATTAGATTAGAATGTTACGCAACACTTTCTACTACCTCCATATACTGTATTATCGCCATCGCTCTCTCCAAACATTCTAACCTAACCAGGACTGAGAATACCATGTAATTTGAGAATTTAAATGCCCACTTTGTTTCTTCGTGCTGTGCATAAACGGATGCTGCAGCAGTCAGGAAGAAAGGGGTCCTTTGCACTGCCTCTCAAGACTGACGCTCGCTCATCCATAATATGCTAAAACAAAAAAGCAACGTACAACAAGTTCAGAAGAGCGAGCTCCCGCAGCCAACATTAATGTTCCAGCAATATTCGCATTTCTGCGTGCTGACCCCCTCCGCCTTCTCCTGTCTCTCGTGTCGGGACACGGGACGGAGGATTGCTCACACAGCAGTACGACTAATATCACATAGGACTAGACCGGTATTTCGCTTTCGATTTCGGCACGTATACAGGATTACATGCATACATACAACACGCGCACTTTTTAAACCTACAAGTACATATGAAAAAGAAGCCCCATACATTTTTGTGAGAGGTATGACAGAGCCATCAATCCGGCTCACGCGCTGTTTCGTCGTCGGGGAAGCAGATGCTGGAGCGGTATAGAAGTCAACGTCGGGTGAATAAGAAGCTAATGCGGAGAGGGAATGGCAGAAACGAAGGAAGAAAACAAATCCCGAAAGTACGGTTACTCACACAGCGGTACGTACGACTAACACATGTACAGCATCGGAATATGTAGCACAGTTACTTCGATTCAAGTGATTTCGGTGCGTATACAGAACTACGTGCGCGCACACACGCTTATTAAAACTACAAGTACATACAGAAAAGACACATAGAAGAGGTATAACAGGTCCCACATCTGCCTCATACGCTGTTTTCGTTGAGGAAGCAGGCGCTGGAGCGCAGCTGAGAGCTCGAGAAGGGTAAATCAGCCGGAAGCGTCTCGTTTGGAGGATAGAGAATAGAACGGGTTCCTTTTTTCTTCTTTTTCCCCGTCTCGAACACGGCAAGAACGAGGCAGCGTCCAGCGGGACGGAATTGACGGAAGGAGATCCTATCTCTGTCGCCAGGGAACGCGAAAAGGACCCAGGACATGTAACGAGCTAAGGGGGAAAAGGCAAACGAGGGGACAAACGAAAGAAAGAGGAAAAGGAAGAAGCGAGATCAAAGGAGCGTGAAATGTCTTCGGCTCGGAGTCAGATTCAGTCTACAACATATAACGTTGTGAGAGCCAATTATGATGAGAAAGGAACGAAAAGAGAGGGAAAAATCCCGCTGCAGTCGCTTCGCGGATCGAAAGTCGCGTGAGAGAGAGAAAGGCCAAGGTAATCACGAGGTAAATGCGATGAGAGAAAGAGAGCGAAACAGGGAAAGAGAGAGAAAGGGTAACTTGATAATTCAGTTTCAAAATCGTCGACTTCGGTTTGATGACTTGAAGATCGAGAGCAAAGAGATCGCAGAAAGTAGATCTAGCGCGCGATAATAACAGCACAGAAGAGAACGTGAAGAAAAAAAAAAAACAGAACTCGGCTCGTCCTCTCACATTGCTCTTGGCCCACCCCCAGAAGTCGGTCTCTCCTCCCACGTCTCGACTTGCCTCTCAACTATGACTTGCACACCCCTAAATCTCCCGTCTTTTCCTTCCTTTTTCCCACTCTTCCCATCCTTCCCAGCACTCCCGGGTCTCACCGTCGTCATCTCCCACTGGGACGGACTCTCCGGTACAGCTTGCATGTCTTTTTCCGAATCTGCGTCTGTGTCACCTATTCCTCCACCCGAGAACCGCGTGATCTTGCTGAGAGGAGGGAGGTAGACGTTATGGCTGTGCGAGTCCTTACTTGAAGGAAGAGGCAGGTGAGCATGTGAGTCAGCTGCGCTGAATGTTGAATCCAGAACTCCTGCGCTCCCGTTTGCGCTGCTCGTGGTCGTCGTGGCACCTCTCCCCGAGATCGTATAACTCCGCCTCCAAGAGAGTTTCGAAGGAGTCATGCCCTCGGCACTCGTGCTCAATAACTTGTCCCGTGAGATTGCCTGACCGCGTGCAACACGCCACATGATCAACAGCGGACTGATTGCTTGCACCTGTCCAAGAACGGGGAGTACTAAGTTCTGCACCATGCTGTTACGAGCATATGAAATGAGGAAGATCAACGCTGTCCCGCTGTAAAGCGCCGCAGATTCGACAAGCATGGCCGCAATCGAGGTATACGTCCGCGAATGATGCGTGGACAGAACGGCCCGTGTGCGACGGCGGATAAAGTATAGTTTCCCGACGATGAGCAAAGTGACGAGGATGTTGAGCGAAATGGATATCGACCAGTACGGTATCCCGAAGTTGAGTGTCGTCTTTGTCCAAAGGTTCGCGTTCGGCTGCGTGAGTTGGAACAGGAGCATCACGCCCATACCTGTAAAATGTGAATATATGCGCGTGTCAGAAATAAAACTAGAGTTTGATGTAAGAGAGATCGACGACGCACAGAATGAGCCGAGGAGGAGGAGGCACGGAATGAGCGCGATCCAGTAATTAAAGTTGTAAATCAGCCAAAATCGGTAGATCTACGACCGATCAATTAAAGTCAACGTCAGTCCATGACAGAATCGACAGATCGCAGAGCACCAGACGCCGCCGCATTCGTACAACTTACCACGAGTCCGTCCGCAAACCAGTTCAGGATCACATACGCGACCGTCCCGAAAATATTAATGAAATTTCCATACTCCGCCGTAACGAAGCCGTTCGGTCCACCTGGGAAGTTACGCTCGTCGATAAAGGTCATTTCGTTAAATTTTGACTCGGCTGCAATGCCGAACGTGCCGAGGATGAAGTTCCAGGTGATATACGCAACGAGGCCCCATGAGATACGTGCGCGCACACTGGACGCGCCTGCGCGTTGAGTGGGATACTTGACGAGGTGATGCAGGACAAAGAGGTAGATGGTGAGGTGTATTCCATAAGCTACACTGGAAAGGACTACGCCGGCGAAATTGGACCGTTCTTCCCACAGGTCCGACCCGGACTCGCCAGGCGGGGCGAACGAGGAAGTCACAGCATCGGCAGCCGATATCGACGCTGCAGTGGACACAGACGAGGGGTATGACGCCGACATCGGAGACGGCTGCGGCTGTGATGACGATGGTACGGAAAGGAGAGGTGAAGCTGGATAGCTAGGGGCGAGGATATATGTAAAAAAAGAGGAGAGGGTGAGTATAAGAAGGAAGAGGGAGAAGTCGGATGTTGCCAGCGAATAGAGACGAGAGGGGAGCGGGCCATAAGTGCGGGAGAACGGGAATGGTGTGGATGTGAACGCCGGTGTCAGTTTGGCCCCCTACACAATGGCGTGTCACTCAGAAGCTATCGATGCGATCGCCGTTCTCGTGATCGTCATCTCAACTATCAGACCTTTTCATCCAGGCGTCAGTAACGGCAAAGTAATTCATACAAGCCGGTCGCAGTGCACAATGCTCGACGGAAAGTACAGCGAGAAAGGGAGCGCATCAGTCCCGCCCGGTATTGAAAAGCCGACCAGACTCCGAGAGGTAAAAAGACCCTAGGGTGCATAAGTAGTAACCGCCTTCCCTCGGTGCCTGCCAGTAGACACACCACACGGTCCACGCATTCTATTCTTGCCCCTTACTTCTTCCGAGGAGCTTGCGAGCATAATTTGCTAAACAAAGGCATCAAACTCTTCAATCGTATTTATATGAGCATTGGAGGGCAGAAGAGAAGAGCCGCAAAGGAAAGGGTGGAACAACGTCCGCGTCAAAGATTCGTATGCAATAGTCGACCTCTAAGCGGGAAGAATGGGCTAGCGTGTATTCCGCAGACGGATAATGATAGTCGTTGGTCGAGAAGGGAATCAAGTTATCAACTGCAAATCAGATCAGCCGAGATATGGTCACATGACTTCGAACTGTGATGACCTCATCCGCTTCACTTCCAGCACTTACGCTTCATTCACAGACAGAAAAGTAATGACCGCCTTTTACTCAACTTCGACCGAGCTCTGTCTTGCATGCAGTGGGAGTGCACTCTCAGGATCGCAACGACCGCGGCCTATTTCCAAACCTCGCTCGAAAACCTCCTCATCGAAAGAACAACCGAGTACTGATGCGGCGGAATCAAACTCGAGTCCACTGGATGACTCTGACCGAAAAGACAAGGTAGAACTCGAATACAAGCATGAATTATACATGTCGATATTTCGCACTCAATGCTGCAACCGACCCATCTGCTCCGCTTGCCTCGGTTCCAACCCGCGTTTAGCGCGGTACGTACCGTGTCTCGCATGTCTAGGAGGCGTGCACGCCGTTGCCGGGCCGTCAGGATCGTCATCTTCGTTAAAGCATCCTATCTCGAGTTCACAAAAGCTGAAACAAGACAAAGACATGGAGTTGGATACGAATCTGAATGGAGCCCTGAGAGATCGGGACGTTTTCGTGCTCGGAGACGATGAGGAGGATTATTCGGATGCAGAGTCGAGCATGCCGAGTAGACGTACGAATAAGACTCCGCCTCCTGCTTACTCCGCGATCATATCAAATACACTATCCACAAGTAGTGGCGAGAATGAACCACGCCAACCGCGGAGCGCAGACTCGCAAGTCCAATCGACAGGAGGAACTAAAAGTACTATCAATGGGAGACAAAGAGAGATCAATTCAGCAGTTGAAACACCAGATCCAACACCAACAGCGACACCAATAATTGCGTCGACCGAGATAGCGACGAAACCCACACCACGGAAACACTACATTCAAAAAGGCGACACGTTGCGCGGTCTGGCTTTACGATACGGCGTGGACGTACGTATTTCTTTCCCTCCTTCATTACATGACATGCATATAAATTACATTTCTGGCTGAATTATACTTACGCTCTTGCTTTATTAATATCGCCGTCGCTAATAGGGCCGTGCATTGTGTCGACTGAACAACCTTCCTCCGAGCACGCTGACAACGACACCTCACATCTTACACACGCGTACCACGTTGATACTACCTCCATCCGCCAAGTCTCTCCCACCAGGTGAAGAAGAAGAGAGTCGTAAGTGATCCTGTCCGTCTATTCCGCCAATTTTCACCTTCATAAAACTTGAATAACTCATCTCAATACTTTCATTTCGTTGGGGGGATTTTTAATTTATTGAATGAATTTCTATAGATGACTATGATCCGGAGAGAGAACGTCAAATCAAATTGGAGAAGACTGCGAAGCGATTGCAGCTGATCACGAAAGAAGCGGATTGGGACGTCGCGAAAGCTTACGCTGTCCTCGCTCAACCCTCTTCCTCCTCGTCATCCTCCTCGTCTGTTTCTCTTTCCGCGGACACGCGCTCGCGTATGAACGGATATCATATGTCTACGGATGGAGATCATTATCATCTACGTCAGCCCTCATCGAAGGGGCGAAACGGGGTGGACGAAAAGTCAACAGGTATGGACCAAAAACACAATCCGAGTCAGAGAAAGGGGACGATGCAAGAACAGGCGCTTGATACGTACCTCGAAGACAACGCATGGGAAGCAAAAGAGCGCGCAGAAGGACGAGGGCCATCCTCTGCATCTACATCTACAGCTGCACCGACATCCCAACGTCTCTTGGTGTCATCATCGACACCGACATCACGACATCCGAAACGCCCGACGGAACGAACCGCGAAGACAAAGAAATGGTTCTTCTAATATCTGCTTGTTTGTCTTTCTTAATTGTTGTATTTGACTCGCGCATACATACGCACGCATATTCACGCACTGTATTTGGCGTACAAGTTAGAGTTCACGTCTTCGCGAAGCTACCACCAGACGGACCGACAATCACGATGTCCGACGGTTCTGGCCGCGTGCGCGTGGCTGTGGCGTTCCTTTCGCGTGCACATCGCGATCACGAAGCACGCAGCTCGAAGCTCGACGTCCCTCTTCAAGCTTGTCTCGTGTCTTTGACCTTGTTTGCTTCTGTCGCGTGTCTGTCAATGTCAATCGTCGCCGAAAAGTCATCCGCGGATCTGACATGCTTCTATCTCCGCGACCGTGACAGAAACTTAGCCTTCAAGTCTTGTGTCTGTCAATCCTGAGGATGTATTTGGATCGATATTCTAGGTCACCATATTTATTAGTACTGCTTGTCATGAACTATGTTTGTGTTGCGTGCACAGTACTAGTAGAGGTAGAAATGTAGGAATATCGTAAGACAATAACAAATAAAAGTATCGAAATTAATGGAATGACTAGGACCGATACCGCATAAATGGTCCTCCCTAGGCCTGTATTATCATCCTTTTGGGGAGCTCCCTATGCCGGGACATACTTGTACTACATGCTGCTACAAGGTGTATGCTGAAGTAAACGAACATACGTGCGTTGAGCAAATCTATGAAGGTCACCCTAGGTCAAACCAGACAATCTAGACGAACCTAGTGGAAGCTTAGAATAGATGATCTGTCCCAGGCCTTAGTGTAAGTAAGGACAGATCGTCTATGTTTACCTGGGCAAGGGTGCCGCAAATGAGTTATTCTCACGTGTAGCAAGAGGTCAATACAGATGGTCTGCGCCACAGGTCTGTTCAGTTCAGATAAGATATCTGCTTGTGAGTCTACGCGCATTGCACCTCCGTCATCTTCTAGGCATAAACCCAGAGCATCATTAATCTTCAAAGCCATCTTGACACAGGCTATAGGAATGCATGCCGCCTTTTGGCTGACAGCATCGCCGACCTGTCACTGATATTTGACGAAAAAAGCACAATTGTAGTTAGTATTGTATTACAGTTGGTAATGATGCCACCAAGAAGGTTTGCCGGCAAATGAAAAACTAATTGACCCTGTCTGCGTGTATTCTGCGGATGTTGCTGGTGATTTCGGATTCTTCGTTGCGACTGGGTCAATGATAATTTCCCTCGCCAGTACAAGACTCGATGCATCTCGGATATAAGGCCTCAGATTTCAACTTTCATAATTGCATCTTCTGGACAATAGGCTATTCGTTCTTCCTCCTGCGTTTTGCAAGCACCTCGAAATGTTCATCGTCCATCTCGTAATCCTCCATGACGCCCAAGTAATAGAAGTTGAATATCTCCGGGTCCCGTCCAACCTCGTAACGCAGAGCCTCATCACTCTCGATGCAGGGTACGATATCAGCATCATATTTTTGGACTTTCCGATCGCCATTCTGAGACACCAAGTTCTCCTTGCTTGGAACCACTGAATGCGACAGATGTCTATTAAGCCCATCCTTGCGGCCGAACATAGCATGACAGACTGGACAAAAACAAGCATCAGGATAATGCGTGGAGATGTGACGATTGAGGTGGGCTTTTCGCAGAGTAATGAAGGAGCAGTTAGGATAGGTACTTACACCTGTGCTGATTTTCTGTGCCTGGCTCATTCCATCTTTTATTTTCAGGTGCATAACGCATAACAATCCACAGATCTCATCAGTTTAGGCCAAGTGATAGAAAAAACAGCATTCTCACCAGGCATTTGTTATCAAGGAATTTCTCAGTCTGGGTGGGATAACGTGTAACACAACCACTCATTTCTGGGGCGTTACGGTCCGGGAAACATTTCCTACCTACAGTAGATACTCGATCAGTAATGTAGAGTTGTCTCTTGATTATATACATATACACATTCACGCGTCGTGAACCTTCGTTCGAATCCATTGGGGACTAGTTGACACGAACCAATAATACAACCGACTCGCAGTTGTAAATTATACAATCGAGTACAGTACACAACATAATTACAGAATATACCTACCCTAACGAACGACCGGCCATCAATTCGTTTCGACATCAGAACGGATCCTCTTTGCCTTCCGATCTTCTCTTTCTTCCTCCTCCTGAACTGGATCGTTCTCATTCCCTTCGGGTATACCATCCATAATTTCCGATAAACCGGTGGACACGTAAGAGACCCGCTGAACTGGCATGCGCTCGTTCCGAGTCCGTTTTCCCTTTTGGACACTTGTCCCGGTCCCGGTCGATGACGTGATATTGACTTTCTTTGACCTGAAATTTTGTATCCAGTCCTTGAATTCTTCCACGGACTTGAGAAGCTCAAGAATCATTCCGCTTATCTTCAGCCCTCCACCCTCCTTCGTCTTTAGCAGCTGAACCTCAGCTTCTGTCTCCTCAGTCGGGTCGTAAGTATAGACCGACCTGAACAGACGAGAGAAGTCCAGCAAAAGTTTGCGCAGCCTAGGACGGCCGGGGAAGTCCAAGTTCGCAACATAGCCGCCTGCGGCTAATCTAAAGCCCTTCACACGGCCTCCCCTCGCCCTTCCATCGGAGTGCTCTTTCTCTTCATCGAACATTTCCAGGAAATAGGATAGCTCATCAGAATCTAATGATGAGGTCGAGAATCGAACTAATGTGAACGTTAATGTATGAAGGAAAGACTCTAGATCGTCTGCATAATCGTGGACCTTTGTCTTCGGAGATGCTAGAAGTGCTCCAGATATAAACTGCCATGTGCCCTAGATAGAACGTATGATTCGCCAGCAGACGAAAAGTAATAAAAAAAAACTCACAGTACGACCCGGTCGATGAGATTGACGCTGGTTGGCATGTCTACAGAGATCCCAGTCAATCAATCTACCTGTGCCATCATCCATTATTAGCACGTTGCTCGGGCTTATGTCCCGATGAAGGATTTTGGCTTCGAACAAGGCATCACAGTGGCCTGTGTAGAACATTAGCAATTTGAGCTGCTAGCGGGTCAGTCTTCTCACTTACAAACTAATGCATCCGCAATTGCCTGTAAGAGTACCGTCGTGGATGGAAACGATGTTAAATCGCGTCCGACGTCTCTAAGAACGATCCGATACTGAGAATATCCAAGCATGTTCTGCCACAGGAACGTCTTGTCGCCGCAAACCCAGTCCTCGCCAATCAGTTTATCGGTAATGGTACAGTGCAACGTGTTATACACGGGCCCACGAGCAGGCATCTCTTCCGCAGTTGAAGCCGACGCATTCGAAGAACCAACGTCTCGAAAAGCCTTCAAATTGATATGCACTGCGCGACTCGATTCTTCGTAGATCTCATCCAGGAGCCGCACATCACCGGCAGTCAGTAATGGAATAAGATTCCGGACCTTGCATTGTTCCATTTTTTCGTATGACTCATGTTCAACTACAACTGTTGTCATGTCGATTCTCCAGGAATCCTTAAGCCAATGGATTCCGCCAGTTTCCGGGTCATAAACAGGTGTCCCGCGTGAGTTGCGGCCTAGCAATGAGCATGCCCACCGTCTCGGGAAAGCACCTATAAAAGTCTTCGCTCGCACTGCATCGGTTTCCTGACCCTTCGGAAGCACCGGGACAAGAAATTTGTAATATCTCGCGTTTTGGAAGTATGCCGACCGTTCTTGAAATTCTTCCTCAGTTTCGTCGCTGAATCGTTGCTGGATCAGTGCGTCACGGGCCTCGCTCGCTTCCGATACTTTCAAGGGAAGGACAGTCCGGTCCCATCCACGCTGCAGTTGCGATAATCCGTCATAGCGTTTGAAGAAATCCAGAAGCCAGGGAATCTCCATATACTTGAACGATCTGGTGACGACTGCACCGGCCCTGTCCCAACGAATCAGACGGGCAATATTACCGGCAATGAAAACGGAGAAACAGTGAGTTCGGAATGCCATTCCCATCTGCGCAGACGCATAGGCACAGATCTGTCCAATTATTTCTTGTGACGCATTATCGGTCCTGACAAACTGGTGCTTTGTCACGTCGTCTCCATCTTTAAGATCTCTGAATGGATCGCTCCTCTCTCGTAGTTTGATTTCTGTGGGAATTTCCATAGCGGAGAAGTCGGTATCCGAATGATCTTTGTCGAAATCGGTCTTCGCTCGACGTCTATTGTTCCAACGATCTTTACTATAAACAGAGATGTCCGGAGCCAGATCCTCAACAACCCAGTCTGGGTCGCCATTCTTAGCAGTAATCTTGAAGCAAAGATTATTGAGGTTGAGTTTCTCTAGCGCAGCTACCTGGTGGGATATGGTTAGCGGCGGGATAAATTGTATTGAAAGAAGGCACGCACCAGAGGCTCATACATCATTGCTTCAAGTCTCCATGAGCCATTCATATGGAAGTCAAGCCCTTCAGAGGTGCTGTTACTTCTTGTGTCACAGTAATGAGTGGGCTTGACGAAGGCGTCCAGAAACTGATCAACGGGCATCGGCCCAAGAAAGTACTTGTGGGTTTCACGATACATGTCTTTCTTATTATCTTCCGCGTTTATCGTGTCAGAAGTAAAGAGCCGGGTTCCAGACACTCTAACGTTGATGGGCGTAGATTGGGCACTAATGAAGGCAGGTCGGTCGGGTGGCGACTCTGGCGAGCGCGGTGGTGTCTGCGGAGGATCTGTAGTTGCATGGTCTTCAACAGTGGGAGCGCTTTGTCTGTAATGCACGTGAGCGATATAGTCACGTGAGCGCGCACAAGGGAGTACATACCTGTCCATTCTGAACTGAATAACGACGAGGATAGAAGTAGAACGTAGTCTGAGTGAGAGTTCTGGAGATGAACAGAAGATCAGGAAGCGTAGAATATATAGGGATTGGGTGTGGCCACATCCCATATTCCTTTGCGTTATCCTCAGGGAGCCTACCTGGCCACAGGCCGCAGGCCGGCAAGCTCCGGATTGCGACGAAGCCACGCTTTCTCGAGGCAACAAAGTCTTCACTGTATACGGAATTTCGGCCCTCGTGAGAGTCATCGAGTTCTTTCATTAATGCTACACCTTTCAATCAAACAAGTCCTTTGGATCTCCTCCTATATGTCGGATTTTGCGGATGCGGAGCAAGGTCGGGAACTGACTTAGTCACTCACTGGCAGCTGCGTGCACGGTTATCCCACACAGGAGGAAGTTGTTTATTTCTTGTACTTTGGGAAGATACGTTCCAGGATGCCTGCACCCAGCAGTCACAAACAGTGATAAATTAACTATGTGTAGTTTCAGGACCGATGGCCGCCTTGATTTTAGAGTAAGGAATTCAACTGTGTCTATCTTACTCCTCCGGGTCCTTTGGAACAATTTCCGCAAGAATTGATGTGTCCTGGCACCTCAAACAAGTTTCCGACTTGCTTCTAATCACACATTGCTATTGAACGACCTCTTTGAGTGAGTCACGATTCATTGTGCTCAGGCGCATGCATAGCATCTAGTTCTGGGAAGCACCAATCTTTCGCCACAGCCTTCCTCATGTTCGTCGAGTCATTCAGAACCACTAAGCTGTGGTTCTTATCATGTCTGACGCATCGTCACGGAGTGACAAAGAGATGCGATGCAAATGGAATCTTCATGCACAGCAGGAAATAGGCGATGTGGCACGTACCTTGTGGAAATCATCGGCTACCTTTGTGCACACTCTCAAGCATTGCACATTTAATCTGTTCCTGCAGAGCTGACGCTCAGACCCCTGTCACTTCTCCGCGAGACTGTTTCTAGCCAAGTGAAGTATGAGAAAACAGTGAAACGATGATAAGAAGGGCTCCAGAAAGAAAACATCGACTGGCATGAGTCCGAGATATTCGCCGCCGTGGCTTTCGTGATGCATGTTTTTCCCGTCCTCAGCATGAAGTTTCTAGAAACAAAGAAATCACTAGTACAACCCCAATATCACAAACACAAGGATATATGACGATTGTACGAGAAAGATGATCAGGCGGCGTGCGTGGCTGGAGGTTGTGGACAGTGCGTTTAGAAGCCACTCGGAGCAGACGCGTCGATCACGTGAGCGCGTAAAGTGTCGTGACATTTCGAAAGACCTTGTCTCTTCCTTTCAACCATCACGATCATCGTTTCTCGCGACATGCCCAATCTTGACGGAGGAATTATCTGTTTCCCTCTGTTGAAGTTCGCGCTACTTCTTCCTCTGAATATATTGGAATCAATCCACCCGTTCTGGGGTAGTCATCCGAATCACCCGAGCAAGTTTTTGAGCTCTCCATTTACTTTATTTTGTCCCTCTTACTTTTATTTCCTTGAATGACTGAGATCTAAGCATACTCGGCGTATGCATGCAGCATAGCAAACCAGTGCTAACGGTCTTTACTATCTTCCTCGCCCACATAGCCTTTCTCATGCTTGTCCGGAACCGCCTTCTGGTACCTGAGCTTGGTATCACATTTGATGCGCCATCACTAAGTAACAAAGAGATGAGCTACATTTTTCGACCTTCGTGCACAGACTTTGTACATATAGTACCGGAGGAACATACGAACATCTCGATGCGCAACCGTATAGTCTGTCCACTGCCAGTGCGGTAGTCGATAAAAGGAGGCTTATTGAGAGGTGAATTTGACTCATTCTTGAATCTTCTGCCCATGCGATGGTATCTTCGGGTAAAGCAGATAGAAGCCAAGTCTAAACATGCTTACATCTGATATTGTTCGAGAATTTGAAATTAGCACAATCATGTAGCCAGGAACGCTAATCTTCTTTGCATTCAGTGGATCGTCCAATTTCAGGAGGAAAAAATTGGAGTAATGAGTGCGGATATGTGAGTCCACCGAGTTTCCTGAGAACCAGATCAGCGTTATCGAGGAAAATATCGGCAATCACTGTATCGTCTATTTTTGTCCGGAAGTAAGTTTGTTTGTATAGTAAGAGAGCCTTGAAAACGGGTATCACTCACATTACTTTCCCTATTGTTGTCGACTTTCACATCGCAAAATTTGATGACTACAATTCCATTTTATTATGACTCAAGCGGCAAAGTTCAATTCACATCGAGCACCAAGAAAACTCGCCGGCAAAAGAAAAACTATTTGACTCTGTCTGCATGTATTCTGCGGTTGTTGCTGGTGATTTAGCATTCTTCGTTGCGACTGGGTCAATGATAATTTCCCCCGCTAGTGCAAGACTCGACGCACCTTGGATATAAGGCTTCAAATTTCAACTTTCATAATTGCATCTTCTGGCCAACAGGCTATTCATCCTTCCTCTTACGTTTTGCAAGCGCCTCGAAATGTTCATCGTCCATCTCGTAGTCCTCCATGACACCCAAGTAATAGAAGTTGAATCTCTCTGGGTCCCGTCCAACCTCGTATCGCAGAGCTTCATCACTCTCGATGCAGGGTACGGTATCAGCATCGTTATTTTGGACTTTCCGATCGCCATTCTGGGAGACCTTATTCTCCTTGCTTGGAACCACTGAATGCGACAGATGTCTATTAAGCACATCCTCGCGGCCGAACGTAGCATGGCAGACTGGACAAAAATAAGCATCAGGGTAATGCGTGGAGATGTGACGATTGAGTTGGGCTTTTCGCAGGGTAATGAAGGAGCAGCCAGGATAGGTACATCTGTGCTGATTTTCTGCGCCCTTGGCAATCTCCTTCTGCATGTGTATAAGACAACGAGAGTATAAACCAAGGACAATTCTCGTACCTGGATTTGCTTCCTAACTGACTTAGTCCGAGATTTGTTCAAGACGGTTTTCTTTCCTCTTTTCTATGAAAATCGACATCAGTTGTCGCAAGCAATCGGAGAAAATGGCAGATAAGGCGTACAAATCGACGGAGTAGATCTTTCTTCATCTGTTTTGCCTTGTTCCGCAGCTCATCCATGAGTAAAAGCTCTTGACGCGCCCGGTTCGAAGCGAGTTTTGAGGCACGACCCGACAGGCCTCCTTGGTCCTTGTAAGCACGACTTTGACCCTTCACCCCTGCTCCGGGAATAGTTAGAGCGTCGATCTTGTTGCTGACTTCAGCTTGCGTGCTCGCGGCCGTTTCCTTGTCATCAAACATTCCGTCCTCCTTCTCAACTTTTCTGGTAACAAAAGCCTCATCTGGACATTTGCTGTCGTTGTGGAATTCTTGTTCGGCACCAGCGTCGAGAGTACAAGAGATATTTTCTAGAGTTTCCTTGGTCTGACCAGAGTTGATTACACTCGTAGAGTCACGATTGAACGACGGAATTGGCTGGGATGGATTTTGCTGGATGCAGTCGACTTGTTGCATCGGGTTCGGCCCAACCTGGAGACGGTGGTACATATCCAGCTGAGGCAGGGGTGATGGTAAAGAATACTGCTCGAGCATCGACTGTAGATAAGTGCATATGTATGCACGACAGAGTGACATGCGCATCCAGCGAGATATACGCCAGGGGTGTGCAATAGGATCAGTTTGTATTCCAAAGGCAGCAGATGACTTATGAGGGAATATCGTACAGAATATCCGTATCTTCGAGCCAGCATGGCTCGAAAGGTCTGATTTGCCATGACAAAAAACAGGTACATAGTTGGATCCATACCAATATCAAGACGAAAGGGTATTCGAATCACTTGGCGTCTATTCACGTAAGCAGCTGTTTGTTGTTTGAATAGTTGTTCGAAAGACAACAAGCAAGGACCAAGGAATTCGAGTAAAGTGAATGACTGACGAGGTCGGTTCTGGAGAGGATGCTTAGGTGATGTCGAAGTCCGCGATGCGGAGGAGAGCAATACAATCCCGTAAAAAGAGTCTCTTTTGGTAGAGGACAGTATATTCAATGAAGAAAGATAGGAGGCAAGTGAATTCCAAGGTGCGTGTTGAGCGAAAGAGCGACCGGAGGAGAAAAGCGCTAGTTTTCAGACACGGATACTTTGTGCGTTGAGCTTTCGGCAGAGTGTAGGAGACAGCGACGAGGACCACAATTATGCCACTGCTGATTTACTTGCGTGAGCCGGCTGTGCAGACAGATACTGACAACGGTCTGCTGATTTATGCTGCAGGCCGCACAACGAGACTCGTAGGCAGGTGTGAGGATGGTAGTGGTTGGAGTGCAAGTTGTGAACTTGTGCACAAATGCCACCCGCATTCAGCTGCCATTAATATTTTCGCCCTAGCAGTATCCCGTAACACATCAGTTTGAAGGTACAGTGGTTAGAATAAAGTCAAGTGCATTCGGGCTATCTTGGCGAGATCACGGTAAGGATGCTGTGCTGATGATAGTCGGCTCGTTGCCGACGGTGACGACTGACTACCATACATAGACGCCCATCTCTCTTTCTCGCAACAACGGCGAGCACATTTCCCCCGAAAACAGATTAAATGCATCAAAACAACGCACCCGTTGATCCAAAGTCATCAGCGCTTCTCGCGCACATCGTCTCCCAGACACAGTCTAACATCGACTTCCTCGTCTCGCAGAACTACATCCGCGCGTCAGATGCGGCCGGTATACTTTCCAAGCTTGCAGATATCACTGTTAACACGCAATCGGCGGCGAGCGGTGCCAGCTCGGAAGCTAGCACTCTCGTCTCGTCGAATGAAGATGTCAGGAATCCTGTTCTGAGTGTCGCGGACCGCATGAGGCAGTTGAGCATGGCTCCTCCCTCCGAACCTGAAAGAGCGCCATCTCCGCCAAAGGCTGTTATGATGCCAACTCGTCGTATTGTACCACCACCTCCACCACACGTACAACAAGCAAAGGCTCTGTGGGATTACAATGCTGATGGATCGGTGAGTTCTTGGCCTTTCTCAACTACCTTTACTCAAGAACTGACAAATCCATTCGTCTAACACGACTCTTCAATTCCATGACATAGGACCCGAACGACCTTTCCTTCCGCTCAGGCGACATCATCGAGATCGTCAGCGAAACAAACGCAGATTGGTGGACGGGACGTCTACCGAACGGTCGCCAAGGCCTCTTCCCGTCAAACTACGTCGAGAAACTCCCCCAACCTCCATCTTCTCCGATGCGCTCCGCGTCTCCCGCGAGGTCACCCGTCCCAGCACCAGCTCTTTCGTTCCCAGGTGCAGGACCCGGATCGTATGGTCCTCCTACTGCTCCACCGACCTGGCAAGCGCCACCTCAGCCCTACGGATATCCTATTGAGAAGCAAAACGCAGTGTACGGCCCTCCTCCTTCTGGTCCGCCGCAGCAATATCAGGCACCACCGCCACCTGCAGGTGCACCCGAACCTGAGAAGAAAAAGAACAAATTCGGAGGTCTTGGGAACACGGTGAGTCCAAGCAATCCTGACGACCAGGTATGGCCCTAACATTAATCATTTCTGAAAATAGATGGCGACATCCGCTGCTGGAGGTCTTGGTTTCGGTGCTGGTACGTATAGGCTTTGAATAACGTAACATGTTGTTCTGACTCCCTGTCTATTTCTTTCTTCATTCAGGTGCTGCTGTCGGAAGTGGAATCATCAACTCTATCTTCTAATATCCTTCGTAAACTCTTGGTTCATCCGTCTCTGCTTTGTTCAAATCTCATCACCTGTATTTGTTAATATTTCTCTGACCAGATCCATTCAGATACTTCTTGATCACATTGCTCACTATCTCCATCTAGACTCTCGATATGATTGATAGAAGGACCAGTAGGATCAAGCCAGTACAACAGCTGTGCCGACGACTGTTCTATCAAGTCCTAAAATACAGTCTTTTTTCTTCTTGTCTTGCGGGCTACCCCTCCTTTGAAGCTTCTATGACTCCCATGTTCGGCAAAGAACTCTTTTCGTCACTCACAATAGCTCATCCCATCTTCACAAGCAGCGCGGGTTTATCCGCACAACACCGGATTTGCCGCTTTTCTTTCCTTGCTTGAATCGAAAATTGCATGATAATGTCCTGGGCATCATGAGAAGACTGATCTGAACAATGAATCAGCTCCAGCGCGCTCTAGATCGCATGCATAGCACATAGGACGGGCCACTGCGCTATCCCGGGATAAGGATTCTTGTAGAAATCCATGGATGTAATCGATGGCGTAGTGATTCCAGATCGTAAAGACGTTCGACAGCGCGATGCTCTGTCCTGGGAGAGACAGACAGAGGTATACATGCAAAGTCAAACGTTCCAATGAAAATGTGACAGTTCGTGATATGTATTAAGAGGTTCCGTGCAAAGGTATTTACAATAGAGAGTTATAGAACCTGAGCAAAAGTAGTCGAAAAGTTAACAATTCTATATTGCTGTCGAAGTTTAAGACAAACCAATAAACCATTTGATTTCAAAACAGCCTTCTAATGCCTTCTATCGTTTCTTCCGGTCCGAATCTTCACCAGCGGCACGAACACCGACAGCGGTCGCTGCTCCTCCTGGTCTCCCCGACGTGGACTCAGGCGCTTCCAGCCCGAAGAATCGAACCGCCATGTTTCGTGCAAAGATCTCACCGAAGCCAAGCATCACGCCATTCACGAACGGCAGGAAAAGGTTGATCGAGAGGGACGAAAAGAGCGCAATTAAACGCGAGCGCGTGCTTAGACGCGAGTCGAATATTGCAAGTGTCGGGATAGGGACAGGACCTTCAACCTCTCCATGTTTCGAGGAAGCCTTTTCCTGACCGGAGGATTTCTCCTTTGCAGAAGATTGCCTGGCACCTCTGAAGTGTAGAGGACCATGCTCGGATGAAGGTGCGCTAGCACTCTCGGAGTGAGAGTGTTCCGGGTAAGATAGCGAAGGAAATGAGGACCCGAGAGATTCTGCTTCGATATCTTCCCACCTCTGGCTGTGCTCAAGCGCGGCGGTCGTCGGAGGGGATACCTGCGCAGAAGACTAACGTTGCGTTAGCACCCCATTTGACGACGTATATTCGGATATGAAAGGAAAGACGGCGTACCTCTCGTTGTCGAGTCCTTGAAGGTTCACCACTTGTTACATCCCTGGCATCTGCAATACTGGGCTCATTAGGGTATCCCTTTCCCTCAGCAGATCTCGGATTAAAGATAGGATTCGGAGGTCCTTTAATATCTGCCTCTTCCTCTTCCTCCTGAGTACCACGCTCAGCTGTGATTCTGGCGCGTCTTTCCTCCGCTTCGCGTCGCTGGACAGCAGATTCCTCTTTCCACGACCGTTCTAGTGCAAGTCGTTCTTCCTCGTATCGTGCAAGTTCTTCCTGAGAAACCAGTGGTGCAGATGCAGATGCAGGTGCTTCCGCAGCAGATTCTAGCGCAGAAACGTTCGGACCGGCTGGAGTTGAAGATTCGATAGACACTGGCGTGAATGCAGAGGACAAAGCGGACTAAATTTGTCAAAAATTTTGAGAAACGAGAGCAATCTCAGTCAGTGAAGCCCGTGCAAGCACAAAACTGACCTGAAGCAATTCTTCCGAACTACGTTCTTCGGACATGATGATGGTAAGGAACAAGTCACATCGAGCGAACGCGTCTGCCGTGCCGTACGTGTCACGTCATTTCGGCGAGTTGGATTTAATTTACGCCTCTTCTGTTGAATAACATGCTTCATGTAAATACCAATACTGATGATATGCTGAGATTCATAATTTTACCATCGATATTTTGTTTCCCGTAACATGAAATTAATTTTCTTCTTTGTTGATTGCAAGTGACTCACGATCACGCGGACCTTTGACAGCTGTTACCTTACGTAAGAATGTAGAAGACCAAACAACGCGTAAACAATAGGAATAATGATCGACGCAGTCCGAGTCGATCTTCACTTCTCTCCTCCGAGTTGCCATGTCCATCCCGAAGTTCACCAATCCTTATGTACTTGCTGCGTCCACAAAGCCTTGTTCCAGGGCGGATATTTTCGGTGACTCGGACAGTCCGAATGCTTCTGAGAAAGATGTCGGATTCGATGAAGGACTGAAATGCTTAGAAGATTGTCTGCGAGGTTCATTCGTATACGATGTCCAGCGAAGAGAAGAGAGGGGTGAAGGTGCACAGGAGAGACCAAGGAAACGACGCAAGAAGAATGATGAAGCGAAGGATGGACACGAAGAGTCATCCGTCTTCGGTGAGTAAATACTGCTCGCAATTGAATCAAATATGCCCTGACGGGCGTGAATATAGAATTCCGCTTATTATCGAGCGATAAACAGCCTCGTGAGATAAATGTCCAACCGAAACCCCCAAAATCTATACGGTTAGTGTTCCCATACCACTTTGTGCTGTTAACGCTTTCATTTTTTCTTTGTGTATCATCTTAATGCTCTGTTTCAAATCGTAGTTTTGCAATAAGCTGACCTGCCGTTCTTCATCATAGTGTGATCGAGCCTGAGTATGAGGATTCACCGAGGCGCGCAGAGCTTCGCGAACGCCGTGCCCGAGAAGTGGCAGTTGACTTTGGCTGGATCATGGAACAATCGCGTTTGTCTTTTCCAGTGAGTCTGTCTCCATACATACGATTAATCAAGTCTAACAGCTTATAATTGTACTTTATGAGACAGGCTTTCAGGGCTAACAAGAAAAAACAGAACACTATTACACTCCTTGTCCCTCCGTCGCCGCAGCTTCTCGAAACTAAATCAACTCCGCTGAATATCCTCGTCACGGAGCATGTAAAGACAGAAGCGGAGAAAAAGACAGTCTCGCTTGCATATTCTTCGACATGTGGGAAACACGCAAAGTCAAGCCCGCATGAGCTGAAAAAGGGTCTTTGTTGTCCTTTACTACCCGCGGATCCTGTACAGCCAGAGCTTGAAGGACAGAGGAAGAAGAAGAGAAAGCGAGGTGCTCCGCCTCCGAGACGGCAAAGACCTCAAGCTTCAAGCTGATAACTTTTGATTTCCCTTCTGGTGACATCTAGTATCGTAGCACTGGGTTTGTTTCCTTCTTTCATGTTTGCATCGGTATAGACATGCATCTGCATGTTCATTATCATGGAATTTGTACTCCTGCGCAACCCATCCCCATAGCATATACATGCAATCGATATGTTGCATTGCAGAAACCTTTCCCTTGACGTTCCGCATCAGAATAAATTTGTACTGTATAATCAGATGTATTCGATGTGTATTTGTACCGTACATTTATCTTTTACTTTTATTTATATCATTTTCCCAGTCTCTACACCCCTGCCGATTCCATACGGGAAAAAAAGGACACAAGAACGATGAAGACAAGAATACAGAGCTACGGTATGTATGACTAGATGAATGTACGAAGGTATGAACGTGTATAAGCACAGCGATACACAAAACGACTCGATAGTAACGACTCGAACGAGGAAAGAGAAAGAAAAAGAAAAAACGGTTGGTTAAAAAGGATAAGCATACGTCAAATAAAAGCAGTAGCAATAGTCCATACATCTCTAGCTCCCCCGGCCCATTCTAACCTCAACAGTGATATTCACAGCCATAATCACTAAATAAGACAACACCAAAAAGATCCCCCAGCTCCTCGTCAAATGGTATCCATTCAGCGGTACACACACCATCGTTGCCACCAGTAGCACGAGCAGCCCCAGCGCACTCACCACGAGCGTCTCGCTGAAGTCGAGCGCGTAGGGCTTGTTATGTTGCGAGCGGACGACGACAGAGCCCGATATGCCGACGCCGAGCAGCATGTTGAGCATGGGTCCGCCGAAGCAGGCGGAGAAGCCCATGACGGGCGCGAAGGCCGCGACGGAGACGTTCGCGACGAAATCAGCAAGGGAGTTCCCCACGGCGAAGATCGTGAGTCCGATTATTGCGTCCGATAGCCCGAAGATGAAGCCGAATGTCTGTATTAAAATACCAGACACAATGAATATGTTCCTGAAAGCCAAGATGGAGAATGCAGGACTGACCTTGAGAACGTTAACGACTTCATCGGCGATGGCCATGATCCAAACAACAGCAACGAAGAACCCCATGAAACATCTCGCCATCTGCGCGAGCGGATCGTTCCCCTTCTTCGCAAACGCCAGTACCAGGACCGCTCCCGCAACGCCTGCACCAAGCGTCGCGACCAGCACCCACACCTCCCTCTTCCAGTCCATCCCGGAGAACAGCACTGCAACGCAGAATAAAGGACCGAGGACCATCTGCACGGCCATGAGCCACTTGTTGAACTTCAACTCGTGCATCTCTTCTTGTACGTCGTCTTCTGCCGTCAAAACGCGCTCGATACCTTCTTCCTCGAAATCAACGAGTCGGCCTTCGGGTACGACTCCGTTCCCGTTAAGCACGATCGCCGCCCCTTCCGAGCCGATCTTCTCTTCGTGTTCCGAAGCATTGCGAGGCGTAACTTGCACAGGTAGCGTTACGGTAAGGAACAGAACGGCAGGGACAGCAAACACGGACGCGATCATCCCCAACACGCTCTTCTCGCGCATGTTGTGCAGTGTTGGGAAGAGCACGTGTAATGTGTGTCGGAAAGCACGCGCGATGCGCTGTCGACGCGTACGATGGTGACAGTGGCCCTGCGCACCTCCTGGAGAGCTTAAGAGCCCTAAGTTCCCTGCGTCGAACGAGGCTTCGGAAGTACCTGTGGGAGAGGCAGGTATTGTAGATATAAGAGGAATTTCGGATGGCTCACGTCCCCGTCCACGTCCTCCTGGCACAGTAAGAGTTGGAGGAGGCGAAGCCGTACTTTCCCTATCCGATCCTTGTAAAACGGTATTCTGCGAATGCGGAGATCGCGGATATAAAGGCAGAGCAGGACCATCCCATCTCCCAGTATCCTGGCTCGCCACTGAATGGCTGGAGCGAGAAGACGTTCTGCGCGAGAGCGAATGCGCATGATGGTGATAATGTCCGCCTGCATACGGCGAGACGGGGCTCTCGAACATATGTAACGAGGCACCAGCAGATTGGTTCTGCAACGACGCGATGACTTGTCGGAATTCCAACGCACCGACCAGGGAAAACGAAGGCATTTGGGAGATTTGAGGAGAATGTGTTGGAGAGGGTGAACGAGAATGAGGGCGAGGTCGGAGAGCATCAGTCTCTAACCCTAAAGCGGACGGTGCTGCTGGACTCGAATGTGCTCGCTGTCGATGGGGCGTGGGTGCAGGTATAGACAGGTAGTCGGACGCTGCGTTGAACAGGTTAACAAGTACATCGTTATTGATTCAGAATGCAACGTACGGTCGTCCCGGTAAGGCTCAGGCAACTCCTCATCCGCATACTCCCCTCTCACGATAGCCTCAAGCTGCTTCTTCCTAAACTGCCTCTTATCCCACCAAGTCCCCACAACCACCACAATCACATACACCACATACAGCCCGATAAGTGTAGCAGCTTCCCAGGCTCTGATATGTTCATCCCACAATATACCAAGCAGTAGAGCAACAGCAACAGTGAAGAACCCGACGTCCCGAAGGAACGGACGAGCATTAACAGAAAAGGGTCGGATAATGCACATCGTGCCCGCTACAACTGAGACGATGAAGCTCGCAGCACCCAATAGCTCTCCAATCGCTAGCGCACCCGCACCAGCACGCATAGCAGAGAACGTGCTAAAAACGTCCGGGGAGCCATTTCCCAATGCAAGGAACGTGACGCCCGCAACGTTCTCATCCAGCCCCAGTCTCGCTGCGAGAGTAGCGAGATTCGGACAGAAGAAATCCGATGCGCTTATCCCGAGTGTACTGAAGAGGAAGAACAACCAGACGAGGAGCGCACCGAATATGAACGGTCTCGCCGCTGGTGCGCTGCAGAAGTAGGAATGGAGGTACGGGATGGAGAGGAACGTATCTCCCACGCCGCAGTGTTCCTTTACGTATGCGCATTGATCGGCGAGCGGGACGGAGAGCGGGGCGCACACCTCTCCGCCGACACTCCGCCTTAGGATACCGCTGATGATGCTATCTGAGATTGAAGCTGACGATGCATAGCGAGAGTGCGACCAGAGGATAGACTGGAATACGATGAACGCGACGAAAGCAAGCCTTATGATGCGCAAGTTGGACGACATTCGGTGCTCGTCGTCGTCGTCGGTGATAGCGATGAAGGAAAGCTACGGACACGGATACGGACACGGACACATGCAGACGGCACGGTAATGGGAAGTATCGGCACAGCCTCAGTCGACGTCAGATCGCCACATAGCACGTGATCTCTCAATGTTACTCGAATAGAATAAATTTATATTGATCAAGTAAACCCAGCTGATATTCAAAACATATAGTCCAGAGGGAGAAAGGTATCATAGGTTCCATTCAGAAGGTACTCAAGAATACTGCAGATAACACGGCAGGGACAACAAGGCCCAAAGCAATCATAAATCCACCCTTCAAGCTCGCATCGCCGCTCGTCAGTCCAGGTATACTCGCCGCATCCGTCCCCGTAGCAGTCGCAGTCGGATCAGTAAGCGTCGCCGTCCTCGTGTTCGAAATAATCGGCGGGAGGACATCCGTGTCAGTTGGGATAGAGGAAGAGAATGTGATCGATCTCGACGCTCCAGTAGCAATCCCAGTCACCGTAGCGGCACCCTCGCCGACAGGCACTCCCGTGAGGAACACGGCGCCGGATTCGGTGATTGTTGTTGCATCAATCCCTGACCCGACGACTTGCCGACAGACGGCTTCCCCACCGCCCATTGCGCACTGGACGTCGATGGGTACAGTTATGCCTGCTGTCTCCAGCGCAGCGGTGATAGAGACGTGTGTCTCGTCCTGCACCAGGGTCACTGCGCGTCAAAATAGAAGTAAATGAGTTTGGTGAGCGAATCAAAAGACTAGAAAAGACGTACTGGTGTAGGGAACGCTGAGCTCGGCGAACGTCGCGGAAAGGACGAACGTTGTGCCATCTGCACCGGTCCCGACAGCTTCCCCACTCAAGCCATCGTCCATGAACCCGACAGGGAACAGCGAGGCAGTTGATACCTGCGCTCGCACAACTGCATCGAGCAAATCGATCAATCACTTGTTCCTTTGTACCTGAGAAGACTCACCGTTTGCAACAGCGAGAATGAGCAAAGCCGACGCGATCATTTTGAAGGAGTGAAAGAAAAGTCCGCTTTCTGGACAGAAAGGACAGGCGGATTTGCTCGACTGAAGGGAAGCAGGAAACGCGTTTGAAGGGGGGAACAAGAACGCGCCAGACTAACCCATCCCTTTTACCCAGGGCGCGTTATATACTCGCCAAGGAACAACAGTCTCGTCTCATTCAAGACAGAACTCTACTGCCCTGAAGGAAGCACTTGGCCTGATATGGCAAGAATGAGCGTCGGTTTCGTGATGGGCGATCTCGGATGATTCGGATCTCACGCGCACGTCGGGGCGCAAAATCGTCGCATCACGGATCACTTGGCTCATCCCCGAGCACGTTCGATTCTTCGAAGGAATTGGTCTCCTGCTTGGTGTGCGTTCACAAGGTCAGTATACTGTCGTACAACATCGTTTCAGCAACGCGTTTACTTACCATTGTCTATAGGTCTCCGATGAATCCGGATGGCTGAAGCGCTACCGAGGGACGAAATCACGTCCATGAGCACAGCCTGAGGTCCTGCCTCGACATTCTCTTGGCAGATGAACGATGAATTAAAATTCATGAGTTCATCCTATTCAACCTCTCGCGCCCACCCTGCGCACCCGCGCGCATCAAGGCACAACCGATGTCACGGAATCCGCCTGTTTTGATCCGCTTGCTCCATATCCTCGACTTCCTTCAACCCGAGTGGTCCGTTGAGCTGAAAGCATACAAGAGCGGTGCACAAGAATGCTCAAAGGTGGAAATGATCGACAAGATAACCTCTCGGCGCAGATTCCGTTTGAAAAAGAAATAACTTCACGGCGGAAGGAAACAATTCGAAAATTCGTTTCACTTTGCCTGTAATTATCTTGAAACAGTCTCAATGAAAGTGACAGGGTATAAAATTTCAGCTCTAAGTACGAGGAACCGGTCCGCGAGATTTGACAGCGTCCACGGAACTGCAACTTACCTACGGTATTTCACTGACATGTGCTGAAATCCCTCCACGGCCTTTCTTCTCTGCTGTGCACGAAGGTTCGATAGATGTAGATCATCTCTTTGTTGCTATATGATAGCGCATCAAATGTGATACCAAGTTCAGGTACCAGAGGGCGGTTCCGGACGAACATGAGGAAGGCTGTGTAGGCGAAAGATAATTAAAAGCGACTAGCACCGATTTGCTATGCTGTATGCATATGCCGAGAGTGCTTAGATCTCCACGATCCAAGGACGTAGACAAAGCTCAGAAACTTGCTCGACATGATTAGACAACTACCCTAGAAAAGATGGATTAATTTCAGTATATCCCAAGGAAGTAGTACGAACTTCAACAAAGCGAAAGAGATAATCCCTCCGTCCAAATTGGACATGCTCTAATTTGTGATGTTTCCGTTCTACGAGGACCTCACGAGAAACGATGATCATGATGGTTGAAAGGAAGAGACAAGGTCCTTCGAAGTGCCACGGATAGGTTTCGTCACTTTACGCGCTCACGTGAGCGACGCGTCTGCTTCGAGTGGCTTCTACAAAGTAGCACGCGACTGCAGAGTCTCTACGCACTGTCCACAACCTCCAGCCACGCACGCCGCATGATCGTCTTCCTCGTGCAATCGTCATATATCCTTGTGCTTGTGATATTGGGATTGTGCTAACGATTTCTTTGTTTCTAGAAACTTCATGCTGAGGACAGGAAAAACATGCATCACGAAAGCCACGGCGGCGAATATCTCGGACTCATGCCAGTCGATGTTTTCTTTCTGGAGCCCTTCTTATCATCGCTTCACTGTTTTCTCATACTTCACTTGGCTAGAAACAGTCTCGCGGAGAAGTGACAGGGGTCTGAGCGTCAGCTCTGCAGAAACAGATTAAATTCGCAACGCTTGAGAGTGTGCACAAAGGTAGCTGATAATTTCCACAAGATATGTGCCCACATCGCCTCTTTCTTGCTGTGCATGCTGTGCGTGAAGATTCATTTGCATCCTATCTCTTTGTTGCTCCGTGATGAGGCGTCAGGCATGATGCGAAACACAGCTGGTGGTTCTGAATGACTCGATGAACATGAGGATGGCTGTGGCGAAAGATTGGTATACTCCCAGAACTAGTTGCTATGCATGCGCTCGAGCACAATGAATCGTGACTCACTCAAAGAGGTCGTTCAATAGCAACGTGTGATTAGAAGCAAGTCGGAAACTTGTTTGAAGTGCCAGGGCACATCAATTCTGGCGGAAATTGTTCCAAAGGACTCGGAGAAGTAAGATAGACACAGTTGAATTCCTTACTCTAAAGCTATTGGTCCTGAAACTACACATAGTTAATTTATCGCTGTTTGTGACTTCTGAGTGCAGGCATCCTGGAATGTATCTTCCCAAAGTACAAGAAATAAACACTTTCCTCCTATGTGGGATAACCATGCACGCATCTGAGTGACTAAATCAGTTCCCGAGCTTGCTCTGCATCCGCAAAATCCGACATATAGGAGGAGATCCAAAGGACTTGTTTGATTGAAAGGTGTAGCATTAATGAAAGAACTCGATGACTCTCACGAGGGCCGAAATTCCGTATACAGTGAAGACTTTGTTGCCTCGAGAAAGCGTGGCTTCGTCGCAATCCGGAGCTTGCCGGCCTGCGGCCTGTGGCCAGGTAGGCTCCCTGAGGATAACGCAAAGGAATATGGGATGTGGCCACACCCAATCCCTATATATTCCACGCTTCCTGCTCCTCTCTTCATCTCCAGAACTCTCGCTCAGACTACGTTCTACTTCTATCCTCGTCGTTATTCAGAATGGACAGGTATGTAATGCCCTTGTACGCGCTCACGTGATGGTGTCACTCACGTGCGTTACAGTCCCACCGCAACTGCCGATCCTCCGCAGACACCACCACGCTCGCCATCCGACCGACCTGCTTTCGTCAGTGCCCATCCTTCGCCTATTCGCAGTAGAGTATCGGGCACTCGGCTCTTTACTTCTGACACGATAAACGCTGAAGATAATAAGAAAGACATGTATCGTGAAACTCACAAGTACTTTCTTGGGCCGATGCCCGTTGATCAGTTTCTGGACGCCTTCGTCAAGCCCACTCATAACCACGGCACAAGAAGTAACAGAAGCTCTGAAGGGCTTGACTTCCATATGGATGGCGCATGGAGACTTGAAGCAAACATGTATGAACCTCTGGTGTGTGCCTTCTTTCAATACGATTTATCTCGCCGCTGACCATATCCTACCAGGTAGCTGCACTGGAGAAACTCAACCTCAGTCATCTTTGCTTCAAGATTACTGCTAAGAATGGCGACCCAGACTGGGTTGTTGAGGATCTGGCTCCGGACATCTCTGTTTATAGTAAAGATCGTTGGAACAATAGACGTCGAGCGAAGACCGATTTCGACAAAGATCATTCGGATACCGACTTCTCCGCTATGGAAATCCCCACGGAAATCAAACTACGTGCAAGGAGCGATCCATTCAGAAATCTTAAAGATGGAGACGACGCGACAAAGCACCAGTTTGTCAGGACCGATATTGCGTCGCAGGAAATAATTGGACAGATCTGTGCCTATGCGTCTGCGCAAATGGGAATGGCGTTCCGAACTCACTGTTTCTCTGTTTTCATTGCCGGTAATATTGCCCGTCTGATTCGCTGGGACAGGGCCGGTGCAGTCGTCACCAGATCGTTCAAGTATATGGAGATTTCCTGGCTTCTGGATTTCTTCAAGCGCTATGACAGATTATCGCAACTGCAGCGTGGATGGGACCGGACTGTCCTTCCCTTGAAAGTATCGGAAGCGAGCGAGGCCCGTGACGCGCTAATCCAGCAACGATTCAGCGACGAAACTGAGGAAGAGTTTCAAGAACGGTCTGCATACTTCCAAAATGCGAGATATTACAAGTTTCTTGTCCCGGTGCTTTCGAAGGGTCAGGAAACAGACGCAGTGCGAGCGAAGACCTTTATAGGTGCTTTCCCGAGACGGTGGGCCTGCTCATTGCTAGGTCGCAACTCACGTGGGACACCTGTTTACGACCCAGATACTGGCGGAATCCATTGGCTTAAAGATTCCTGGAGAATCGACATGAAATCGGTTGTAGTCGAACATGAGTCATACGAAAAAATGGAACAATGCAAGGTCCGGAATCTTATTCCATTACTGACTGCCGGCGATGTGCGGCTCCTGGATGAGATCTACGAAGAATTGAGTCGCGCAGTGCATATCGATTTGAAGGCTTTTCGAGACGTCAGCTCTTCGGATGCGTCGGCTTCGACTTCTGAGCAAGAAGGGCAGATGCCCGTCCGTGGATCCGTATACAATACGGTTCATTGCACTATGACTGACAAGCTGATCGGTGAAGATTGGGTTTGCGGAGACAAGGAGTTCTTTTGGCGAAACATGCTTGGTTACTCCCAGTACCGGATCGTTCTCAGAGACGTTGGACGCGATCTGACATCATTCCCGTCCACAACGGTACTCTTACAAGCAGTGGCGGACGCTTTACTTTGTAAGTGCTCAATTAGTCCTCATGACGCTTCCTACTACTAATAGTTCACACAGGCCATTCCGATGCGCTGTTTAACTCAGAGATCCTTCATCGCGACATAAGCCCGAGCAACATTTTAATTATGGATGGTGGAGTGGGTAGACTGATTGACTGGGATCTTTGCAGACATGCCAATCAAGGTCAGTCACATCGCCCGGGTCGCACTGTAAGTTCATTTTATTTCTCTTAATATGTTGGAGAGTGAGATGTCTTGTTTAGGGCACTTGGCAATTCATTTCTGGAGCACTTCTGGAATCACCAACGACGAAGGTCCACGATTGTACTGACGATTTGGAGTCTTTCCTTCACACATTGACGTTCACGCTCATTCGATTCTCGAGCTCATCATTGGGACCTCCTGAACTGTCTCGTTTCTTGAGTATGTTTGATGAAGAGTGGGACCTTCCTGAGGGCAAGACCATTGGCGGAAGTGCAAAGTCCGATAAATTGGGGAGAGCGGGCGGATATGTTGCCAAGTTGGATTTTCCGGGGCGTCCTGGACTGCGCAAACTTCTGTTGGACTTCTCGCGTCTATTCCTTGCGGTATATTGTCTCGAGCCAACCGAGGAGACGAAGGCACAGATCGAGCTATTGATGACGCGGGAGGGAGGAGGACTGAAGATTCGCGGAATGGTCCTCGAACTTCTCAAGCGAGTGGAAGATCTAAAGGAATGGTTGGAAAACCCCGGGTCAAAGAAAATCAAATTTCCGAGTGGAACCGGTACCCAGAAAGGTAAACGGCCTCGGAACGAGCGTATGCCGTTCCAGCGGATCTCTTATGTGTCCACCGGTATATCGGAAATCATGGATGCTGTACCGGAAGGGGATGAGAATGATCCAGTTCAGGAGGAGGAAGGGGGAGAAGATCGGAAGGCAAAGAGGATCCGTTCTGATGTCGAAACGAATTGATAGTAAGTCATCGTGAGGGTAGGTATATTCTGTAATTATGTTGTGTACTGTACTCGATTGTATAATTTACAACTGCGAGTCGGTTGGATTATTGGTTCGTGTCAACTAGCCCTTAATGGATTCGACCGAAGGTTCACGACGCGTGAAAGCGTATATGTATATAATCAAGGGACAACTCTACATTACTGATCGAGTATCTACTGTAGGTAGGAAATGTTTCCCGGAGCGTAACGCCCCCAGAAGTAAAATGAAATGAGTGATTGTGTTACGCGTTATCCCAACCCAGCCTAAGAAAAGAAATTCCTTGATAATAAATACCTGGTGAGAATGCTGTTTCTTCTATCACTTGGCCTAAACTGATGAAATTTGTGGTGGACTGTCATGCGTTATGCACCTGAAAATAAGAGATGGAATGAGCCAGGCACAGAAAATCAGCACAGGTGCAAGTACCTATCCTAACTGCTCCTTCACTACCCTTCGAAAAGCCCACCTCAATCGTCACATCTCCACGCACTATCCTGATGCTTATTTTTGTCCAGTCTGCCATGCTATGTTCGGCCGCGAGGATGGGCTGAATAGACACCTGTCGCATTCAGTGGTTCCATGCAAGGAGGATAAGGTCTCCCAGAATGGCGATCGGAAAGTCCAAAAATACGATGCTGATATCGTACCCTGCATCGAGGTGAAGCTCTGCGTTACGAGGTTGGACGGGACCCAGAGAGATTCAACTTCTATTGCTTAGGTGTCATGGAGGACTACGAGATGGACGATGAACATTTTGAGGCGCTTGCAAGACGCAAGAGGAAGAATGAATAGCCTGTTGGCCAGAAGATGCAATTATGAAACTTGAAACTTGAAGCCTTATATCCGAGGTGCATCGAGTCTTGCACTAGCGAGGGAAATTATCATTGACCCAATCGCAACGAAGAATGCTAAATCACCAGCAACAGCCGCAGAATACATGCAGACAGAGTCACGTAGTTTTTCTTTTGCCGGCGAATCTTCTTGGTGTTCAATGTGAATTGAACTCTGCCACTCGAGTTGCAATAAAACAAAGCTGTAATCAATTCTTGCGATGTGAAAGTCGAGAACGATAGGGAAAGTAATGTGGGTGATACCTGTTTGTAATGTGGTAAACTCCGTCATCTACTCTACCGCCTGTTGACAAGTGGTAAACTCCGACGGGAGTTTTCCCTCCTACACTAAGTAGAATGTAGTGAGTCTACTGACGTGAACCAGTTGCCTCAACTGCCTTCCCCCCAATTCACCCCATAAGCGCTTTGAAGGGATTTTTGCTCCGATATGAATAGATGAAGGCTCGTCTTCTCTCACATGCATGACCGGATTAGGCATATAACGGAGGTTTGTAAAATTTCTCCCTATTGCTTGATGTGATGTAAAAGGCCCTCACGAACGCTGGTCTTTAGATCCTTGAGAGGCATCTAAAGCA
Source organism: Sanghuangporus weigelae (assembly GCA_033182465.1). Classification (NCBI taxonomy): domain Eukaryota; kingdom Fungi; phylum Basidiomycota; class Agaricomycetes; order Hymenochaetales; family Hymenochaetaceae; genus Sanghuangporus; species Sanghuangporus weigelae. The sequence continues at coordinate 2,110,316 of CP137324.1, forward strand.
GTATGAGCCCGCCGTCCCCGTCTGGGAGACATGAGTTGGCGAGAATGGAACCCGAGGAAGACGCGTACGCTCCAAACTTCTTTCAAGTGGTCTCGATGATGTTAATGTAAAGCTCGAGAGCAGCGCGACGCGCCTCTGGAACTTTCAAAACGTGATGGCTGAGATCCTCAAGAACCATGCTCACAGCCTCCGAATTTGCGGAATGCGATCCAGGCGTACCTTCGTCATCAGAATATGGTTAGTGTCAGGGACTTCGTCGATGCGTTATACGTTGCTTGTTTGAAAGGCAAAGCAAGCCGTGTACGTACGTTTTCAACTGTGTTCTTCATTGGGTCCATAATATTGATATGCACGAACTATAGGGTTCCAGACTGGCTTCTGCACCACATGCTCCTCAATAACACTTATTCGGCAGATGTAGGCTTCATTCTGTTGACCAGAGGCTATAAGCATAGCAGCATTCAAGCCAACTCGCGCAATGCCGCCCTATCAGATGAGTTCCTCTGTATTCGTGGAGAGAAGTCTCTGAAAAGTCTGAAAAGTCAAGTGGAAGACAACGGAGGGGGGCAAGGGAGCGAAGGAGGAAATCTGAAGGGAAAGAGGATACCGAAGGAGGATCCAGAGGGTGTGATGCCTGGATCAGGATGAACGAGGACGCTGAGGCGGGTAAGAAGAAGTAATTGAGTATATCATGATGTGGTTTGCTCTTTTATGTTCTTTTTTCATACCCAAGTTTTTACGTATCTTTGATATTCTTGTCCTCGGTTTTCTCTGTAATGCAATGCAGGCTTCCGTGTGATGCTGCCATACATTCTTCGGTGAGTAAAGTACCCACCGAATTTTTAGCTTGTCCTGGTTCCTATGCCAGCGTCGTATAGTCTCTGATTCATATCGTGAAAGAAAGGCGGCGCTTGCTGTGTTGGCTGTACGATTCAACAAAGGCACACGTGGACATGGGATGAGCTATCGTGGGATGAGCGCTTCGTCTCAATGTTGTCCCCCGCTGTCATTTCTGACTTCTTGCCTGTTGCTTGAGGCAATCGCGTTCTGGGAGACACCCCGAAAATTAGAGCTTTGCCATGTCCTGCAAGTACGGATTGCATGCTATACTGCTGTGTATTTTCCAATAGCTTATCTTGATGCGATTCATATCACGAGAGAAGTGCGGCGTTATAGGCTATTTGGGCAGAAAACAGTTCATGTGAACATGAGGTGCGCTATTGTTGGGGTTCAATGAGCGCTCCGTTTGACTCGGTTAATAGAGAAGGTGATGGAGTAGCGGCGCAGATAAACGTTGTCTCAACGTTTTCCACCGCTGATGTCGACTGTTTACTGCCTTCTGCCACCCATGTCCAAACCGTTTAATCTGCCTCCATCTATTGGCAATGTCAAGATGCCTCACATCACATGTGCATAGCAGTCGAGTGCATTGCGCTACTGAGATGCCTGCCCTTGAAGGACTCTGGTTCATCAATCAAAAAAGTACGATGGCACAAAAGAACGCTTATGATGGTATCAATCACGAGGACAACCCGTGGTTGGATTATAAAACATGGGACTTTCACTCAAGAAGCAGAGTCTACCTTACTCTCCCCCAGCATGGAGGAGCAGAATCACCTTGCCTTCCAAGGTTCGTAGAGTTCCCCAGTCATGCCATCTTCCTTTAACTGACAGCTCTGTAGTCATCCGTGTCCATGGTGCCTCGAGCCATGCAAAAGATGCCGCATTCTATGTGGAAGTAGAATTTGCCAAGTCCGTCCGTAGAACAGGGATTCTGAATGATGAGGGAGCACTCACGTGGAATGACACAGTCACGTTGTGAGTTCTGCTCACAGTACATCTCTACAGTTGCTCAGTCCAGCTTGGAATTTGTCATTGATGTACTTGTATAGTCCGAGTTAGTCTTCTTGCGCCGTCGAGTTGCCTATCGAGTCGCAATCAGCAATCATCGACATGGAGTATCTACCTTCATCTGAAGAGCGTGGATGCTCTGAAGCGTGCACAAATCGAGATCAATACAGCAGAGAAGAGTACGGAGGGCATCCGAGCATTGACAAACAAGACAGACTCCACTGCAGAGGTTATCGGAACTGTTATTGAAGCGACGGACGTGATAATCGACATAGTCGATAATATTGCGCAAGTCAGTCAAGTTCTTTCAAGCCTGGATACCCGCTGATACCTCTTCAAGATCCACCCGGGCTTCAATGTGTCATGGCAAGCGACCTCGGCTTTATACAAGGTACGTCCAGATATCGTGAACGGTATCTCTTTTGCTCACGATTGACTGTTACTTGTAGCTTGTATCTCAGCAGCTCCATACGGACTCGGAGCTGATCGATCTAGTCGAGAAGATGAAAATGGCCTTCGATTTCTCGAAAGAGGCGAGTGGCCTAGACGACAAGACGAAGAAGCTGAAGCCCATAGTGAGAGATTTGTTGAGTGAGACTGCCGAGTGCTCTCGGTTTGTACAAGAATATGCCAAGCACGGCTTCCTGGGTAAGTGCGTTCCTTGACTGTCTCTGCACGGAGAAGAACCTTCCACCATAGGTCGAATGAATATTAAGCAGCCGTCAAAAGATTCGTAATTATTCAACACGCTTTGTTGAACGCAGAAACGAACTGGACTCGGTCATTGGCTTGAATACGGCCAAGGAGGTTAAGGAGGTCCTTGACATCAGTGCGTCTCAATCATGTCATGCAGTTCACTTTCTTGATCTTTCTCGATGTAGATTTGCGACATTAGCTGGAAGCGTTGCTGGAGCCGACTAAATCGGATCCTTCCAGTGTATCGAAGCGACCTCGATGTCTTGATGGGACTCGTCAGGAATACTTGAATCCGATCATGGAGTTTCTCTTCTCTGAGACGTCTCCAAACGTCTTTTGGATCACCGGAGCTGCCGGGTCAGGAAAAAGTACCATCGCGGTGACCGCATTCGAAAGATGCGGAGCGAGAGGGTGTTCACCTGCCTATATGTTTTTTGAACGGGAGAAGAGCGATCCGAGCTCCGTTGTCCGCACGATCACGTACATGCTAGCGTCACACCATCCCTCCATCGCGCCACACCATCGCGCCACACATCTTTGGTGCTCTCGAAGCAAATAATACCATATGTGGCACCGTATTGAAGAATCAGTTTGAGAAGCTACTTTTTGAACCGCTTTGCACCGCTGCTACTTACATCGTGGGGCCCATTGTCGTCATTCTCGACGCATTGGATGAATGTGGGAATGCGGAACAACGTCACGACTTGCTGCAACTGCTCACGACGAATTTCACGAAACTTCCGCCGAAAGTTCGTATTCTGGTAACCAGTCGACCCGAAGGAGACATTGTTGAAGATCTACCGGAAAGCGATTGTATTCGGCATGTCGAACTCAAGGAAAGCCGACATGATGTCGATCTCTACATCCGACAGGAGATGGCGAAAGCACTCGGTAAGCGAATGCCGAAGGGAAATGCCTGGGACGATAGTGTTCGAGTGCTCTGCGATGCTGCAGACGGTCTCTTCATCTGGGCGACAACTGCGGTTAAAATGGTGCAAGGCGCTGTTAAGCCGAGACGAAGCCTGGAAAAGCTCTTAAACGATATTCGATCAGTCGGCAGTAACGGCATCGATAGTTTATATGCGACGGTTCTCAAGGGTTCAGGAACCTGGGAGGACAATTCAGACTCGAATGATGAAGGCACGGTAGTTCTGGGACTTATCTTGGTCGCGAAGGAGTCCATGACTGGTGCGGTCATCGAATCCTTCCTAAGACTGGAAGAGGATACGGTGGATTCTGTGTTGGGGCGACTTCGGTCTGTAGTCTCATACGAGCCCGGGAAACCTGTTCGTTTGCACTATGCGTCCTTCGCCGACTATCTATTGTCATCAGGGAGGTCCGGAAAGGAACTATGGCACATCGACGAGGTTGCGCAGAGGCAAGCCGCGATCGAGCGGTGTTTCGACATTATAGCGCAGAACTTGGATTTCAACATGTGCAACCTTGAATCATCGTTCCTCTGCAACGAGTGTGTCCCAGACCTGCAGATACGTATTGCGAATAATATTCGTCCACACCTGGATTACGCATGTCGATTCTGGGCTGTCCATTTGTGCGAGCTATCGAGTTTAGCTGTTTCGACCGAGTTGAAGGTTCGTATGAGGGCTTTTGGAAAAGAGCATCTACTGCATTGGCTCGAGGTGCTTAGTCTGACAGGACAGTTTACTCGTGTCGCCATCCGAGCATTGTACGATGCAAGTATGTGGTCAGCGGTAAGTGGTTCTATTCATACACAACATATGATTTTTCTGATCTCACTGCAGTCAATCGACGAAGAGATCTATTCTCTCTTTTGGGCAGCGTATAGGCTGGCCAGTGTCTTTGCATATCCGATTTCGCAAAGCGCTCCTCATATCTATCTATCTGCGATATCCCTTTGGAAAGGCGAATCTCTCATTGCAAACCGTTATTCAAAATCACACCCAGTTGTCAAAGTAGACAGATTGGGAATAAGGACGCCAGGCCAGTGCATTAAGGTTTTGCAAGGGCACACAGACGATGTCAATTCAGTAGCAGTCTCCGCTGACGGGGAGCGCATCGCATCTGGCTCTAGAGACGGGACGATTCGGGTCTGGAGCGCCTTCAGCGGCGAGCTCATTGCAGGGCCTTTTGAAGCAGACGATGCAGTCCGGTCGACCGCGTTCTCCGCAGACGGCAAGCAGATCGTATCAGGTTCTGACGAAGGGATCCATATTTGGGATGTCGACACTGGCAGCATTGTCTCTGTGTTTAAAGCAAGTGATTCCAAGGTCACGTCGGTCGCGTTTTCTCCAAACAGCAGACGCGTCATCTCGATTTCTAATGGGAAGATATTTTATTACGAGAATGGCACGGATGAGGACGACATGAATGAGGACAGCAATAGCGAGCTCGTCCCTGTGCAGTTTGAGGACGACATGGGCGTCGAGTTCCGCTTGGTCTCGCCAGACGGGAAGTATGTCATAGGGTCTAAAAATAGCATGATTGGCGTTTGGGATGCTGGCACTGGGAAGCGAGTCTCGGCTCCGTTCAATGTAGGCAAAGTGCCGTCTCGACAGACACGTTCTATATTTGGGCCGACCTGCATTTGGAACGTGGAACGTTGACAGCGGCGAGCTCGCGCAAAAACTTTCCGACGACGAGCACCTTGTCTACTCTCTCGCATTCTCTGCGGACGGGAAACGCGTCGTCTTAGCCGGGTATGGAATTTCCATTTGGGATGTTGACAGTGGACAGCGCATCTGGGGTCCATTCAGGGAACACACGTCATTTATTACGTCAGTTATTTCAACTCCAGACGGTAAACGCGTCATCTCCGCTTCAAAAGACAGCATTCGCATTTGGGATGCACCGAGATCGCGTCAGGTGCATTCGAGGCGCATACAGACGGTCGCGTCCTCTGCTGACGGGAAACGCATCGTCTCAGGTTCTTGGGATAAAACAATCCGTATTTGGGACCCCGACAGCGGTGAACACCTCGTTGGTCCTTTCAAGGGTCACACAGAATCTGTCTCTTCGGTGTCCTTCTCCCCAGACGGCACACGAGTCCTCTCTGGCTCTCGGGACGGGACCATTAGCATTTGGAAAGCCGAGAACGGCAAGCTGCTCGCGGGTCCGTTTGAGGCATACGTAGAGGGAGCAGGATGCACCTGTACGGCTGACGACGGTGAGCTCGCAACAGAAAGACACCGTTGCCCCGTCCTTTCAGTCGCATTCTCTCCGAACGGAAAACACTTCGTCTCGCCCTCCTGCGATAATATCATTTGCATCCGGGACGCTGTCAGCGGCAGGCTTGTATCGGGTCCGTTCAAGGGGCACACAGACGCTGTCAATTCGGTGGGGTACTCGCCAGATGGCAGGCGTGTCGTGTCCGGTTCTGAGGATCAGACGATTTGCATATGGGATGCAGATAGTGGAAATCTCGTCTTGGAACCGTTCGGCCAGTCGCATTCTCCTCGATCGGGAAATGCGTCGTGTCAGGTTCTGATGATATGACAGTTTGTATCTGGGATGCCGGAACCGGAAATCTCATCTCGGGGCCGCTCAAAGGACATAGAGCCGGCGTCAAGTCGGTTTGTCTCTCGCCGGATGGCAAGTGCGTTGTCTCAGGCTCCTGGGATGAAACTATTTGCGTTTGGGATGCCGACACCGGGGAGCTCGTCTTGGAGCCGCTCGAGGGGCACACAAGCTGGGTCCTGTCAGTTGCTTACTCACCAGACGGGACACGCGTCGTGTCGGGATGCAGTGATGGAATGATTCGTGTCTGGGATGTGAGCGATGGGGGCATCATCCCAGGACGCGACGGAAGGCTTGCAAAAAGGACCGTGACAACCTCCTCGTCGTCTCACCGAGCAGATACGCATACGGGCTCAAATGACCGAGGCACGGGCCCAGCGGCCTCTAGAGAACGCATGCTCTCGAACTGGATGCTGTCCGAAGATGGTTGGGTGAAAGGTGAAGGCGGCGAGTTGCTGACGTGGATACCGGAGGATATGCGTGGTGCACTCTGGCTACCGCGGAATACTGCTTTCAATGGCCAGTTTTTGATGAAGCTAGATTTACCGAATTCCCCCGTGGGTGAGGACTGGGCGAAAGGCTATCCAAAGTGATCTTTGATTACTCTGTGTTATTGATATGCGCTTTTTTGATACTGCCTGTCATTCCTTGTTTTATCATCATTATATATGTGTGATTCTTCGCGGTTTTAGGAATAGATAGACACCGGCATCTTCAAGTTTTAGTTCACTGCATGTACAGTCCTTGTGTATCTTCATGGAGTAATTCATTAGGAAGAGGCGAACAACAGGCTTGCTGTTCATTTACAACGAAAAAAGCTGTAGATATGTATATCATACATGCACGATCCTCTATTCTGGAGATTCAACAAACTAATTTTCTAGTTACACACCACCTTCTGTGCCACCTGACTTATCTTTCTATAATTCTATCCATTTCACCTATCGTGAACCTGAACAACTTGCATAAGGTCAATGCAAGGCCATTAACAGGTGCAGTCCGACTTACTCTGCATCCGCAAAATCCGGCATATAGGAGCACATCCAACGGAATTGTTTGATTGAAAGGTGCAGAATTAATGAAAGAACTCGATGACTCGCACGAGGACCGAAATTCCATATACAATGAAGACTTTGTTGCCTCGAGAAAGCGTGGCTTCGTCGCAATCCGGAGCTTGCCGGCCTGCGGCCTGTGGCCAGGTAGGCTCCCTGAGGATAACGCAAAGGAATATGGGATGTGGCCACACCCGATCCCTATATATTCCACGCTTCCTGCTCCTCTGTTCATCTAGAACTCTCGCTCAGACTACGTTCTACTTCTATCCTCGTCGTTATTCAGAATGGACAGGTATGTAATGCCCTTGTACGCGCTCACGTGATGGTGTCACTCACGTGCGTTACAGTCCCACCGCAACTGCCGATCCTCCGCAGACCACGCTCGCCATCCGACCGACCTGCTTTCGTCAGTGCCCATCCTTCGCCTATTCGCAGTAGAGTATCGGGCACTCGGCTCTTTACTTCTGACACGATAAACGCTGAAGATAATAAGAAAGACATGTATCGTGAAACTCACAAGTACTTTCTTGGGCCGATGCCCGTTGATGAGTTTCTGGACGCCTTCGTCAAGCCCACTCATAACTGTGGCACAAGAAGTAACAGAAGCTCTGAAGGGCTTGACTTCCATATGGATAGCGCATGGAGACTTGAAGCAATGATGTATGAGCCTCTGGTGCGTGCCTTCTTTCAATACGATTTATCTCGCCGCTGACCATATCCTACCAGGTAGCTGCACTGGAGAAACTCAACCTCAGTCATCTTTGCTTCAAGATTACTGCTAAGAATGGCGACCCAGACTGGGTTGTTGAGGATCTGGCTCCGGACATCTCTGTTTATAGTAAAGATCGTTGGAACAATAGAGTTCGAGCGAAGACCAATTTCGACAAAGATTATTCGGATACCGACTTCTCCGCTATGGAAGTGCCCACGGAAATCAAACTACGTGCAAGGAGCGATCCATTCAGAAATCTTAAAGACGGAGACGATGTGACAAAGCACCAGTTTGTCAGGACCGATAATGCGTCGCAGGAAATAATTGGACAGATCTGTGCCTATGCGTCTGCGCAAATGGGAATGGCGTTCCGAACTCACTGTTTTTCCATTTTCATTGCCGGTAATATTGCCCGACTGATTCGCTGGGACAGGGCCGGTGCAGTCGTCACCAGATCGTTCAAGTATATGGAGATTTCGTGGCTTCTGGATTTCTTCAAGCGCTATGACAGATTATCGCAACTGCAGCGTGGATGGGACCGGACTGTCCTTCCCTTGAAAGTATCGGAAGCGAGTGAGGCCCGTGACGCGCTAATCCAGCAACGATTCAGCGACGAAACTGAGGAAGAGTTTCAAGAACGGTCTGCATACTTCCAAAACGCGAGATATTACAAGTTTCTTGTCCCGGTGCTTCCGAAGGGTCAGGAAACAGACGCAGTGCGAGCGAAGACTTTTATAGGTGCTTTCCCGAGACGGTGGGCCTGCTCATTGCTAGGTCGCAACTCACGTGGGACACTTGTTTACGACCCAGAAACTGGCGGAATCCATTGGCTTAAAGATTCCTGGAGAATCGACATGAAATCGGTTGTAGTCGAACATGAGTCATACGAAAAAATGGAACAATGCAAGGTCCGGAATCTTATTCCATTACTGACTGCCGGCGATGTGCGGCTCCTGGATGAGATCTACGAAGAATCGAGTCGCGCAGTGCATATCGATTTGAAGGCTTTTCGAGACGTCAGCTCTTCGGATGCGTCGGCTTCGACTTCTGAGCAAGAAGGGCAGATGCCCGTCCGTGGATCCGTATACAATACGGTCCATTGCACTATGACTGACAAGCTGATCGGTGAAGATTGGGTTTGCGGAGACAAGGAGTTCCTTTGGCGAAACATGCTTGGTTACTCCCAGTACCGGATCGTTCTCAGAGACGTTGGACGCGATCTGACATCATTCCCGTCCACAACGGTACTCTTACAAGCAGTGGCGGACGCTTTACTTTGTAAGTGCTCAATTAGTCCTCATGACGCTTCCTACTACTAATAGTTCACACAGGCCATTCCGATGCGCTGTTTAACTCAGAGATCCTTCATCGCGACATAAGCCCGAGCAACATTTTAATTATGGATGGTGGAGTGGGTAGACTGATTGACTGGGATCTTTGCAGACATGCCAATCAAGGTCAGTCACATCGCCCGGGTCGCACTGTAAGTTCATTTTATTTCTCTTAACATGTTGGAGAGTGAGATGTCTTGTTTAGGGCACTTGGCAATTCATTTCTGGAGCACTTCTGGAATCACCAACGACGAAGGTCCACGATTGTACTGACGATTTGGAGTCTTTCCTTCACACATTGACGTTCACGCTCATTCGATTCTCGAGCTCATCATTGGGACCTCCTGAACTGTCTCGTTTCTTGAGTATGTTTGATGAAGAGTGGGACCTTCCTGAGGGCAAGACCATTGGCGGAAGTGCAAAGTCCGATAAATTGAGGGGAGCGGGCGGATATGTTGCCAAGTTGGATTTTCCGGGACGTCCTGGACTGCGCAAACTTCTGTTGGACTTCTCGCGTCTATTCCTTGCGGTATATTGTCTCGAGCCAACCGAGGAGACGAAGGCACAGATCGAGCTATTGATGACGCGGGAGGGAGGAGGACTGAAGATTCGCGGAATGGTCCTCGAACTTCTCAAGCGAGTGGAAGATCTAAAGGAATGGTTGGAAAACCCCGGGTCAAAGAAAATCAAATTTCCGAGTGGAACCGGTACCCAGAAAGGTAAACGGCCTCGGAACGAGCGTATGCCGTTCCAGCGGATCTCTTATGTGTCCACCGGTATATCGGAAATCATGGATGCTGTACCGGAAGGGAATGAGAATGATCCAGTTCAAGAGGAGGAAGGGGGAGAAGATCGGAAGGCAAAGAGGATCCGTTCTGATGTCGAAACGAATTGATAGTAGGTCATCGTGAGGGTAGGTATATTCTGTAATTATGTTGTGTACGTACAGGCATTTACTGGTCCTTTGAACACCCAATACAGATCCACTCGTACACAACACCACAAACATTTAAAAAAAATTCTAATTACATATCTGAGTAGTCTGCTATAGAGGCTATATGCTGAAATTTTTTTGAGCTGTAAAATGTGCAGGAAAAATTAAATTGTGCGTGTGAAAAAAGTAGGATAAATGTCACGAAATTAACTCCTTTGAACACCTTGTGACATAACTGTCACGCTAGTACATGTATTCGCGAGATGAGATCCGCCCGATTACATAATGATGTTGATAAGTCTGCCTGTCACGCTTTCCAAGTCACCTTTATTGTATGCCTTATATTAATTCATTGGATAGCTCTTTCGCCACAAACACTAGGCTGCATGTACTTACAGTAGTGGAGTACTAATATATCTGCTTTTTAGCCATGGTCAAAGCATGAATGAATAGCAAAATGCATCTGATTCATTGTTTCTTATTGAGTTTCACTGAAATTCAGCAGTAAATAATTTCTCTGTATTTAACGGCTCATAGTAATTTGCTGAAATTTTGCAGCATGACTCATGTGTATTCTGTCCACCTATGATAAAAATTTCAAGTTGCAAATTGGAGGTTTGAGTGAGTAAATGTAGGGGGGTGTTCAAAGGAAGGGTACTGTTTAAAGGACCAGTAAATGCCTGTACTGTACTTGATTGTATAATTTACAACTGTGAGTCGGTTGTATTATTGGTTCGTGTCAACTAGCCCTTAATGGATTCGACTGAAGGTTCGGTTCACGATGCGTTGTCAGGCTATAAAATTGCCTGGACATAAACATAAGGAATAGCACAGGATCTGTTGTTATTATTAAACAATAGCTCTACAAGACGTGACATATGAATCCTCGAAACTCAGATTCAGCTTATTCGCAAGTGCTCTACCAGTGCGATCAGAAAGGAAAGCAAGAGCATAATGACAGAAGCCCATATCAGATAAGTATTGGGCAATAGCAATGTGAAACTACCAAGAAAAGCAGCTCCACTCTAGTCGTAACAGTCGTCTCAATCATGATTCTAATACCATATCAGAAGAAATCAACTTGGATATCAATGCCAACACTTACTGTAGCTGTTCAATGGTGATCCAACGAGGCCTACAAATTAACCTCAACACCTTCTTCATACAACACCACATGTGTGAAAGGTGTGTAAAAGGGCTGTGAGAAAGCATTTTGAGAAGATGCGAATCAAGAAGACCGTGCCATTGTAGTGGGTGGTGTGTGTCTCTGAAGGTGCTATCAATGTCCGTCCTACTAAGGGTGCTGAATGTATGAAGAAACCTCCAAAAACGAGATGCCGACACTATCAGACTCTAAATCCCCACTATCCAGCAGGTGCCAGGGACCATCAGAGACGTGATGAATGGGTCTAGGGGTGCCGAAGTATGAAAGGGATAAGCTAATAGGGCCGCCGTTCAAAAGGGGGGGATCACAGGAGGCTGCCGATGTGGTAGAAACTCGGGCACAGGGTCGGCAGAAGCGTATGAGATGAATATAAGGGATAAAATGGAGTGAGTGGGTGGAGAAGGTGCCACTGGGTCGTCTGGTATGATGCCTGTGTCACTGGATAGCCACCGACATCAACTAGAGGGGTACAGGAAGGAGGGGGAGGCCACATGAGTCCGCCGAAGTAGCATAAACATGATAGATGAAAGGTAAGGGTAGTATAAGATGGATATATGAGCTAAGCTGGAGTGAAAACTGAAAAGGGGGCCACAGGGGAGTCTGATAAGAAGCCTGGGTCACCAAAGGGTCGCCGACATCAGATAGAGGGGCGCTGACAAAGTACAAGAGGGGTGGAGGAAGCTCAGAGTTAAATCCCAAGCTTCTGCACACTCGCTGAATATCAGAGCGGCCAAGGCGTATCAGAGGTGGCGAAGGCAAGTAGAATGATGAGTCAAGCAAGAGGAGATGTCAAAGATAGTATATAGTCAAGGGGGGATCTCAGTACAAGAGGGGAGACTCAGAGTGAGAGATATCTCGAACTCTAGTGCTCAGACTGGTACATGCTCTCTTCCTCTAAGATGATCTGTTGTCTACCAACCTAAAATAAGCTCTATATATACTCTGCTGCTGTCGCCGACATGTCCTACTGTCTGACAACATCTCCTGAGTCATCTGGGTCACTAAGGGCCGCTGCCAGAGCACCCAGGTGAAATCTGCAAGTGGCAACATGAGAGAGGCATCTAATGGCATGGAATATCGAGTATCTGCAATAATACGGGTGCTGTAGTGCACCGCACTTGTCTGTACCGGTACATCGGTACAGGCCCCTCAGTACTCTGTATAGTATACCATTGTGCGGCGACCGCTACACCTCCGCCGCTCCTTATGACTATTCGATCACCGCTCCTCGAGTCGCCGCTCAACCAATAGGGCTGCCGACTCCCCTCATTCAAAAGCGGGTTCAGCCTCTCTCAAACCAGACACCATTAGGCAAGCCTCCAGACAGTCAAGAAAAATGAGGTTACTCCAGGCATCAGTTCAAGCAGACTGGCGACATCTGTCGGACCACCGCCACTCCACGGTGCCGATGTACTGTCACGTCTTCAGTTGCCTCTTTCCGCGTGCCCAGCGTTGCCACTTCGCGTCTCTGGGCAGTCTCCCCAAACCGTCTTGGCATCATAGATGAGGTACCTAGATCCTCCAGACTTTTCAAACCGAGTATGCTTGGCCAGCTGCGTCTTCCGATATGCAGGTGCTAGGGATATTGCGGTGGATGTATTCGCTATGGCGGCAGAAGTATATTGAACCATACAACCGATCGAATGTTCATCGGCTCCTGTCGATTGGTTTATCTGACGTTGGCTGGAGGTTTTATAAGGTCCAAGGTACTACATTTCATGTTCATACTATGCCACTTTGCGCGCTGAGTCCGGTGTCGGACACGGCAGCCACTAGCGTATTCCCCACTTTAGTATTATTGGCTCCCCTGACATTTCATATTTGTATGGTGCAACTACTTAGCGATCCGAGCGCGCCCAATGATATGAGGTGCCGTGCCAATCACCGCCAACCCGATTGGCACGTGCCCATGTCTTGGCAGCTTCGCGGCGTGCCCCGATCGCGCGCCTGTGACGCGCCATTACTGTCGCCGCCTCTGTTACGCTCGTCACCAGTATTCTCCAGTATATAAAGACTTCATGTATGTAGTGTCCTAAAGAAGTACAGAATAGATTCAAGTGCACTCCTCTCTTCTCTGTTAGTCGCTTCGCTCCCTATCGCCTCCACCGAGGATCACGCGCCGACCCAAGACTCTGCTCCTATTTAGGAAATATTAGGGGCACATGCTTCCCACGCCACTGCGCAGGTGATCAGTGAGGTTACCCCGAGTCTTGAGAGTCAGCAACGCTATCGCCGTCTTAACAATCAGCGACACCATTGCTCTTCTAGTGATCGCCGACATCCACACAACCCGACGACACCGGAGCTCTACTACTTATCCACGATGCCGAGACCACACAAGTGATCGCCAACCAAGTTCCCTCTTAGTGATCGGCAAGGACGTCACACTCCTGGTGGTCGCCGACGCCTGTGCAACCCATCGACGCCAGAGCTCTATTACTTATCCACGACGCCGAGACTTTACACTCGATCACGACTGAGCTCTTGTCGTGGAGATTGATGACGACGCCAATCTCTTAGTGATCGTCGGCGCCTCTGTCCCGTGTGCTATCAGCGGCACCCCTCCGTACACCAATCGTGTTCCAGTCTTTACAATTGAGCTCTCCCCCATGACTGAGCGTCCATTCCGATTGGCAGCAGTGCTTCCGGGTCAAATCGTTTGCCGTGGCATCGAGCTGTCTAGGAGGCCTAGCCACGAGTTGCACCCTTTCTTACCTCTCCGATCTTTGACATCGCCGACGCCTCCCTGTAGTCGAACGCAGCCGTCTTTGCTGCTGCTTAAGAGGGTCTGATAGTCTACAGCGCTGTTGCCATCGCCGCCTCTGTTACACTCGTCACCAGTATTCCCCAGTATATATAGACCTCATGTATGTAGTGTCCAGAAGAAGTCCAGAATAGATCCGAGTGCACTCCTCTCCTCTCTGTTAGTTGCTTCACTCCCTATCGCCTCCGCCAAGAATCGCACGCCGACCCAAGACTCTGCTCCCATTTAGGTAATATTAGGGGCACGTGCTTCCCCGCCACTGCGCAGGTGATCAGCGGGGTTACCCCGGGTCCTGAGAGTCGGCAATGCCATCGGCCTCTTGACAATCGGCGACACTGTCGCTCTTTTGGTGATCGCCGATGCCCACGCAACCTGACGATGCTGTCGCTCTACTACTTATCCACGACGCTGAAATCTTACAAGCAATCGCCGACTGAGTTCTCTTTCTAGTGATCGGCGAAGATGTCACTCTCCTGGTGATCACCGACGTTTGCAACCCGACGATGCCATCGCTCTACTACTTATCCACAACACCGAGACTGTACAAGCAATTGCCAACCGAGTTCTCCTCTTAGTGATCAGCGAGGACGTCACTCCCCTGGTGGTCGCTGACACCCATGCAACCCGTCGACACCATTGCTCTATTACTTATCCACGACGCCGAGACTTTACACTCGATCACGACTGAGCTCTCGTCATGGAGATTGACGACAATGCCAATCTCTTAGTGATCGTCGGCGCCTCTGTCCCGTGCGCTATCAGCAGCACCCCTCCGTACACCGATCGTGTTCCAGTCTTTACGATTGAGCTCTCCCCCACGACTGAGCATCCATTCCGATTGGCGGCAGTGCTTCTGGGTCAAATCGTTTGCCGCGGCATCGAGCTGTCTAGGAGGCCTAGCCATGAGTTGCACCCTTTCTTACCTCTCCAATCTTTGACATCGCCGACGCCTCCCTGTGGTCGAATGCAGCTGCCTTCGCCACTGCTTAAGAGGGTCTGATAGTCTACAGCACCAGTGGAGTTCGGCTTGGTGGCGCAAGTCGGCAGCTTGGCACGCCAATATACCACATGCCTATCTTCCATACATGGTCTAATGGGGGTGGCCGCATTGGGGGGAAGTTGGGAAACGTCAGAGCCGATGATCGGAGGCTAATATCGCATATATAAGACAAGAGATGCATCAGTCAGTGTTCCTGAGGTGTCCAATGCATCGGCAGCACTCAATACAGAGTGTGGGCAATCCCTAGTGGCTAATATGAGTGGCTGGAGCAGCGGTGTAGCGCACACCGCTATTCTGGGCATCAGCAGTCGAGTATTGTACATACTTCACCAGTGTCCAACACACTGGTGTATCAGCTGCCCAAGCAACTCCAACAGTCATAAAGGGTGTATACGACTCAATTTGATCCTTCCGAGTGCTCCGCCATACCTTAGGACACGCCCGAGACTTTGTACATATCTTGGCTCACCCTATTTCACCTTCCATTGCACATATGTCACATTCCGAGACCCCGAAGACCCGCTAATACTGCGCCATAGGCACCATGCCATATTTCGTTGTCCATACTTTGTCACACTACCACTCGCTGACCTCCGCCTCAGTCACCCGAGCAGATATTGGCACTCTGAAGCCTGGGCCCAGACTCCTAAAGTGACTCTAGGCCTTTTCATCAGTGTTTCACACTGCCAGAGACCGTTCCGACCTGTTTTGAGGTACCTAATGGTCACGTACCTTCATCCTAGACGTTCCACGAGGTGCGCTCCGTTGTTTGGACCTTGCCAAAGTGGCCTCCGAGGTTTGGACTTCCGATCGGAGTTAGCCGATTGGTACATCCATTTGATCACTCCGTCTGATTTGTTTGCTGACCTGGGTGCGCGGTTCGGAGAACCCTTCCTGGACAGTTTTCATGTTGTTTCACAGTTCCTTGCAGTCCGTCTGACCCTTATCGCATCAGTTTCACACTCCTTGCTATGATTTCATCCTGTTTCACAGTTTCCTATAGTCCACTAGACTTCTGTCTTGTCGGTTTCATGCTCCTTGTTGTGGTTTTATTACGTTTCACCTCATGTCTTGTCACGATCCTCCTGCAGTCCCAGATCAGCCATTTTGTACATGTTTTGGACCCCCATAGTCTATAAAACCCGCCCAGATGTCGTAGTTTTCAGATAGCGAATACCAGAGATCTGTTCAGTGCACGCATCTTCTGTTCCGAAGCCTCTCAGACCGTCCCGACCGACTCTGTCATTTATAGAAAGTCGTAGTACCCACTTTGAGTGTCTTGTCTTCCTTGTCTAGACTAGTCCAGATGTCCCAGGGGTGACTCAGATACTCTCAGCTTGTCTTCTTTCTTCATCAACTCATCTCCAAGGTGATCAAGTCGCTGAAGTATTCACTCGGTTCACCACAGCACGTCCGATTTGGTCTCCCTAGACGACCATTGAGTGTCACATCTTGCCTACATGTATTCACTCTCCCTTTTCTTCCCTTTTTAGATAGGTTGCCATTGCTCGGTCACACGAGAATGGACCTAGATGCTCATTTACATCCCATCCCTCCGATAGTTCACACCGACTGTTCTGGCCGGAGGTATTCCGACTATCCACAGTTCCTACAGAGTAGGTTGGAGTCTCGGTCTATCTCAGGAGAGTCTTCCAGATCACCCTTCTTTGTTTGGTTTCCCCGATTTGTTCTCACTTGCTCCCTATAGGATCGAACACCCTAGTCTGCTAGGATCGCACTTACAGACCTAGTCTGATCATCCACCCACCCTATCGATCATACAGCAGTGCTGTGGGGGACTGCCGGATTGGCGTCAGATACGTTGTAATGAGGCATGTAAGCACATATGACTATATGTAGCTCCTTAGGGAATGGGGGACTGCTTGGTAAGCTGCAGGAGGTGTCGGCGAGAGTACCTGAGGATGTCTGAATGTCCGCCACATCGATCGGCGCCATGGGGGGCCAACTTGGAGGCATCTAGAGTCGCCGCAAAGCTGTATGTACAGTAAATTGTAAGATTGGCAGGCTGTAGTCACTGAGGGATGTGTCCTATAGTGCCTGGTGCTGGGTAGGAGTTGTCGGCAGACCTGTCTGAGTGTAGGAGAGCCATCAGCGGATCGATCTGGGCCTTAGGAGGGTGCTGCAGTACAGTACATGTGCTGGAATCAGTGGCAACGTGCTCAAATGGTGTCTCGAGTGCAATAAGAGTATGCCCTCACACTCTGAGGTGTAGGTGGCACTGGGATATGGTATCTGTAGTGGGAGGGAGTCATAGTATGAGTGTACTGGCACAGGAGGGGCCAGTGCACTACAGCGCGTGGTGTGGCAGCGAGCACGTGGTGCAGCAGTGAGCGTGTGGTGTGGCAAATGAGATGCTGCAAAGTGAGTGTGCGACTGGTCAGTGATCACGCAAGATAGAGCTAATGTAAGCTTATAAAGGCATTTAGTCATTTACCATGCTTAGTCACACAAGTGATCACCTAAACTCTCCAGACCTAGTAATATCTTTAACCCGCAGGACGCAGTATTAAGCACAGTATATTGAAAAATTCAGAGTGGCACCAGATCAGAAGGGATCAACTTCCGAAATCGCTTGTCTTATTTGATTAGCCGGTGTGGGAACAGCAGGTGATTGATGGGGACACACATCATGGATTACGTCAGTTATTTTCACTCCAGACGGTAAACGCGTCATCTCCACTTCAAAAGACAGCATTCGCATTTGGGATGCACCGAGATCGCGTCAGGTGCATTCGAGGTGCATACAGACTCGGTTAGATCAGTCGCGTTCTCTGCTGACAGGAAATGCATCGTCTCAGGCTCAGATGATAACACAATCCATGTCTGGGACGCCGACAGCGGCAAGCATCTCACTGGTCCTTTCATGGGTCACACAGACGGTGTCCTTTCGGTGTTGTTCTCACCAGATGGCAAACGTGTCCTCTCAGGCTCTGAGGATGGGACCATTCGCATTTGGAATGCGGAGAGCGGCAAGCTCCTCGCAGGTCCGTTTGATGCACACATAGAGAGGGCGGGATGCACCCGGACTGGTGACGACGGCGAGCTCTCCACAGAAACACACCATTGCCCTGTCTATTCAATCGCATTCTCTCCGAACGGAAAACACCTCGTCTCACTCTCCTGCAATAACACCATCTGCATCCGGGACGCTGACAGAGGCAGGCTTGTATTGGGTCCGTTCAAGGGGCACACAGGCAGGGTCAATTCGGTGGGATACTCGCCAGATGGCAAGCGTGTCGTGTCCGGTTCTCGTAATACGACAATTTGGATTTGGGATGCGGATAGCGGCAAGCCCGTCTTGGACCCGCTCGAGGGGCACACAGCCCCCGTCTTGTCAGTCGCATTCTCCCCGAACGGGAAACGCGTCGCGTCGGGTTCTCGTGATAACACAATTTGTATATGGGATGCCGGAACCGGAAATCTCATCTCGGGGCCGCTCAAAGGACATACATCGCGCGTCACGTCAGTTTGTTTCTCGCCGGATGGCAAGTGGGTCGTGTCAGGCTCCGATGATGAAACTATTTGCATTTGGGATGCCGACACCGGAAAGCTCATCTGGGACCCGCTCGAGGGGCACACAAGCATTGTCCTGTCAGTCGCAATATCACCGGACGCGGACGGGATGCGCATCGTGTCGGGATCCGCTGATAATACCATTCGTGTCTGGGACGTTCCTAACGAAGACATCGTTCCAGGATGTGGCAGAAGGCTTGCAAAAAGGACTGTGACAACCTGCTCGTCGTACCACCAAGCAGATACGCATACAGGCCCAAATGACCAAGATACTCTAGGGAATGCACGCTCTCGAACTGGACTCTGTCCAAAGATGGCTGGGTGAAAGGCGAAGGAGGCGAGTTGCTGACATGGATACCGGAGGATATGCCTGGTGTGCTCTGGCTGCCGCAGAATACTGCTTTCATCGGTCAGTTCTCGATGAAGCTGGATTTACTGAATTCCTCTCTGGGAGAGAGCTGGGCGAAAGGCTATCCCAAATGATCTTTGATACCGCTGCATTATTGATATGCGCTTTTTTGATACTGCCTGTCATTCTTTGTTTTATCATCATTATATATGTGTGATTCTTCGCGGTTTTAGGAATAGATAGACACCGGCATCTTCAAGTTTTAGTTCACTGCATGTACAGTCCTTGTGTATCTTCATGGAGTAATTCATTAGGAAGAGGCGAACAACAGGCTTGCTGTTCATTTACAACGAAAAAAGCTGTAGATATGTATATCATACATGCACGATCCTCTATTCTGGAGATTCAACAAACTAATTTTCTAGTTACACACCACCTTCTGTGCCACCTGACTTATCTTTCTATAATTCTATCCATTTCACCTATCGTGAACCTGAACAACTTGCATAAGGTCAATGCAAGGCCATTAACAGGTGCAGTCCGACTTGCTCTGCATCCGCAAAATCCGGCATATAGGAGCACATCCAACGGAATTGTTTGATTGAAAGGTGCAGAATTAATGAAAGAACTCGATGACTCGCACGAGGACCGAAATTCCGTATACAATGAAGACTTTGTTGCCTCGAGAAAGCGTGGCTTCGTCGCAATCCGGAGCTTGCCGGCCTGCGGCCTGTGGCCAGGTAGGCTCCCTGAGGATAACGCAAAGGAATATGGGATGTGGCCACACCCAATCCCTATATATTCCACGCTTCCTGCTCCTCTCTTCATCTCCAGAACTCTCGCTCAGACTACGTTCTACTTCTATCCTCGTCGTTATTCAGAATGGACAGGTATGTAATGCCCTTGTACGCGCTCACGTGATGGTGTCACTCACGTGCGTTACAGTCCCACCGCAACTGCCGATCCTCCGCAGATACCACCACGCTCGCCATCCGACCGACCTGCTTTCGTCAGTGCCCATCCTTCGCCTATTCGCAGTAGAGTATCGGGCACTCGGCTCTTTACTTCTGACACGATAAACGCTGAAGATAATAAGAAAGACATGTATCGTGAAACTCACAAGTACTTTCTTGGGCCGATGCCCGTTGATCAGTTTCTGGACGCCTTCGTCAAGCCCACTCATAACTGTGGCACAAGAAGTAACAGAAGCTCTGAAGGGCTCGACTTCCATATGGATGACTCATGGAGACTTGAAGCAATGATGTATGAGCCTCTGGTGCGTGCCTTCTTTCAATACAATTTATCCCGCCGCTAAACGTATCCTACCAGGTAGCTGCGTTAGAGAAACTCAACCTCAATAATCTTTGCTTCAAGATTACTGCTAAGAATGGCGACCCAGATTGGGTTGTTGAGGATCTGGCTCCGGACATCTCTGTTTATAGTAAAGATCGTTGGAACAATAGAGTTCGAGCGAAGACCAATTTCGACAAAGATTATTCGGATACCGACTTCTCCGCTATGGAAGTGCCCACGGAAATCAAACTACGTGCGAGGAGCGATCCATTCAGAAATCTTAAAGACGGAGACGATGTGACAAAGCACCAGTTTGTCAGGACCGATAATGCGTCGCAGGAAATAATTGGACAGATCTGTGCCTATGCGTCTGCGCAAATGGGAATGGCGTTCCGAACTCACTGTTTCTCCGTTTTCATTGCCGGTAATATTGCCCGACTGATTCGCTGGGACAGGGCCGGTGCAGTCGTCACCAGATCGTTCAAGTATATGGAGATTTCCTGGCTTCTGGATTTCTTCAAGCGCTATGACAGATTATCGCAACTGCAACGTGGATGGGACCGGACTGTCCTTCCCTTGAAAGTATCGGAAGCGAGCGAGGCCCGTGACGCGCTAATCCAGCAACGATTCAGCGACGAAACTGAGGAAGAGTTTCAAGAACGGTCTGCATACTTCCAAAATGCGAGATATTACAAGTTTCTTGTCCCGGTGCTTCCGAAGGGTCAGGAAACAGACGCAGTGCGAGCGAAGACCTTTATAGGTGCTTTCCCGAGACGGTGGGCCTGCTCATTGCTAGGTCGCAACTCACGTGGGACACCTGTTTACGACCCAGAAACTGGCGGAATCCATTGGCTTAAAGATTCCTGGAGAATCGACATGAAATCGGTTGTAGTCGAACATGAGTCATACGAAAAAATGGAACAATGCAAGGTCCGGAATCTTATTCCATTACTGACTGCCGGTGATGTGCGGCTCCTGGATGAGATCTACGAAGAATCGAGTCGCGCAGTGCATATCGATTTGAATGCTTTTCGAGACGTCAGCTCTTCGGATGCGTCGGCTTCGACTTCTGAGCAAGAAGGGCAGATGCCCGTCCGTGGACCAAAATACAATACGGTCCATTGCACTATGACTGACAAGCTGATCGGTGAAGATTGGGTTTGCGGAGACAAAGAGTTCCTTTGGCGAAACATGCTTGGTTACTCCCAGTACCGGATCGTTCTCAGAGACGTTGGACGCGATCTGACATCATTCCCATCCACGACGGTACTCTTACAAGCAGTGGCGGACGCTTTACTTTGTAAGTGCTCAATTAGTCCTCATGACGCTTCCTACTACTAATAGTTCACACAGGCCATTCCGATGCGCTGTTTAACTCAGAGATCCTTCATCGCGACATAAGCCCGAGCAACATTTTAATTATGGATGGTGGAGTGGGTAGACTGATTGACTGGGATCTTTGCAGACATGCCAATCAAGGTCAGTCACATCGCCCGGGTCGCACTGTAAGTTCATTTTATTTCTCTTAATATGTTGGAGAGTGAGATGTCTTGTTTAGGGCACTTGGCAATTCATTTCTGGAGCACTTCTGGAATCACCAACGACGAAGGTCCATGATTGTACTGACGATTTGGAGTCTTTCCTTCACACATTGACGTTCACGCTCATTCGATTCTCGAGCTCATCATTGGGACCTCCTGAACTGTCTCGTTTCTTGAGTATGTTTGATGAAGAGTGGGACCTTCCTGAGGGCAAGACCATCGGTGGAAGTGCAAAGTCCGATAAATTGAGGGGAGCGGGCGGATATGTTGCCAGGTTGGATTTTCCGGGACGTCCTGGACTGCGCAAACTTCTGTTGGACTTCTCGCGTCTATTCCTTGCGGTATATTGTCTCGAGCCAACCGAGGAGACGAAGGCACAGATCGAGCTATTGATGACGCGGGAGGGAGGAGGACTGAAGATTCGCGGAATGGTCCTCGAACTTCTCAAGCGAGTGGAAGATCTAAAGGAATGGTTGGAAAACCCCGGGTCAAAGAAAATCAAATTTCCGAGTGGAACCGGTACCCAGAAAGGTAAACGGCCTCGGAACGAGCGTATGCCGTTCCAGCGGATCTCTTATGTGTCCACCGGTATATCGGAAATCATGGATGCTGTACCGGAAGGGAATGAGAATGATCCAGTTCAGGAGGAGGAAGGGGGAGAAGATCGGAAGGCAAAGAGGATCCGTTCTGATGTCGAAACGAATTGATAGTAGGTCATCGTGAGGGTAGGTATATTCTGTAATTATGTTGTGTACGTACAGGCATTTACTGGTCCTTTGAACACCCAATACAGATCCACTCGTACACAACACCACAAACATTTAAAAAAAATTCTAATTACATATCTGAGTAGTCTGCTATAGAGGCTATATGCTGAAATTTTTTTGAGCTGTAAAATGTGCAGGAAAAATTAAATTGTGCGTGTGAAAAAAGTAGGATAAATGTCACGAAATTAACTCCTTTGAACACCTTGTGACATAACTGTCACGCTAGTACATGTATTCGCGAGATGAGATCCGCCCGATTACATAATGATGTTGATAAGTCTGCCTGTCACGCTTTCCAAGTCACCTTTATTGTATGCCTTATATTAATTCATTGGATAGCTCTTTCGCCACAAACACTAGGCTGCATGTACTTACAGTAGTGGAGTACTAATATATCTGCTTTTTAGCCATGGTCAAAGCATGAATGAATAGCAAAATGCATCTGATTCATTGTTTCTTATTGAGTTTCACTGAAATTCAGCAGTAAATAATTTCTCTGTATTTAACGGCTCATAGTAATTTGCTGAAATTTTGCAGCATGACTCATGTGTATTCTGTCCACCTATGATAAAAATTTCAAGTTGCAAATTGGAGGTTTGAGTGAGTAAATGTAGGGGGGTGTTCAAAGGAAGGGTACTGTTTAAAGGACCAGTAAATGCCTGTACTGTACTTGATTGTATAATTTACAACTGCGAGTCGGTTGTATTATTGGTTCGTGTCAACTAGCCCTTAATGGATTCGACTGAAGGTTCGGTTCACGATGCGTTGTCAGGCTATAAAATTGCCTGGACATAAACATAAGGAATAGCACAGGATCTGTTGTTATTATTAAACAATAGCTCTACAAGACGTGACATATGAATCCTCGAAACTCAGATTCAGCTTATTCGCAAGTGCTCTACCAGTGCGATCAGAAAGGAAAGCAAGAGCATAATGACAGAAGCCCATATCAGATAAGTATTGGGCAATAGCAATGTGAAACTACCAAGAAAAGCAGCTCCACTCTAGTCATAACAGTTGTCTCAATCATGATTCTAATACCATATCAGAAGAAATCAACTTGGATATCAATGCCAACACTTACTGTAGCTGTTCAATGGTGATCCAACGAGGCCTACAAATTAACCTCAACACCTTCTTCATACAACACCACATGTGTGAAAGGTGTGTAAAAGGGCTGTGAGAAAGCATTTTGAGAAGATGCGAATCAAGAAGACCGTGCCATTGTAGTGGGTGGTGTGTGTCTCTGAAGGTGCTATCAATGTCCGTCCTACTAAGGGTGCTGAATGTATGAAGAAACCTCCAAAAACGAGATGCCGACACTATCAGACTCTAAATCCCCACTATCCAGCAGGTGCCAGGGACCATCAGAGACGTGATGAATGGGTCTAGGGGTGCCGAAGTATGAAAGGGATAAGCTAATAGGGCCGCCGTTCAAAAGGGGGGGATCACAGGAGGCTGCCGATGTGGTAGAAACTCGGGCACAGGGTCGGCAGAAGCGTATGAGATGAATATAAGGGATAAAATGGAGTGAGTGGGTGGAGAAGGTGCCACTGGGTCGTCTGGTATGATGCCTGTGTCACTGGATAGCCACCGACATCAACTAGAGGGGTACAGGAAGGAGGGGGAGGCCACATGAGTCCGCCGAAGTAGCATAAACATGATAGATGAAAGGTAAGGGTAGTATAAGATGGATATATGAGCTAAGCTGGAGTGAAAACTGAAAAGGGGGCCACAGGGGAGTCTGATAAGAAGCCTGGGTCACCAAAGGGTCGCCGACATCAGATAGAGGGGCGCTGACAAAGTACAAGAGGGGTGGAGGAAGCTCAGGGTTAAATCCCAAGCTTCTGCACACTCGCTGAATATCAGAGCGGCCAAGGCGTATCAGAGGTGGCGAAGGCAAGTAGAATGATGAGTCAAGCAAGAGGAGATGTCAAAGATAGTATATAGTCAAGGGGGGATCTCAGTACAAGAGGGGAGACTCAGAGTGAGAGATATCTCGAACTCTAGTGCTCAGACTGGTACATGCTCTCTTCCTCTAAGATGATCTGTTGTCTACCAACCTAAAATAAGCTCTATATATACTCTGCTGCTGTCGCCGACATGTCCTACTGTCTGACAACATCTCCTGAGTCATCTGGGTCACTAAGGGCCGCTGCCAGAGCACCCAGGTGAAATCTGCAAGTGGCAACATGAGAGAGGCATCTAATGGCATGGAATATCGAGTATCTGCAATAATACGGGTGCTGTAGTGCACCGCACTTGTCTGTACCGGTACATCGGTACAGGCCCCTCAGTACTCTGTATAGTATACCATTGTGCGGCGACCGCTACACCTCCGCCGCTCCTTATGACTATTCGATCACCGCTCCTCGAGTCGCCGCTCAACCAATAGGGCTGCCGACTCCCCTCATTCAAAAGCGGGTTCAGCCTCTCTCAAACCAGACACCATTAGGCAAGCCTCCAGACAGTCAAGAAAAATGAGGTTACTCCAGGCATCAGTTCAAGCAGACTGGCGACATCTGTCGGACCACCGCCACTCCACGGTGCCGATGTACTGTCACGTCTTCAGTTGCCTCTTTCCGCGTGCCCAGCGTTGCCACTTCGCGTCTCTGGGCAGTCTCCCCAAACCGTCTTGGCATCATAGATGAGGTACCTAGATCCTCCAGACTTTTCAAACCGAGTATGCTTGGCCAGCTGCGTCTTCCGATATGCAGGTGCTAGGGATATTGCGGTGGATGTATTCGCTATGGCGGCAGAAGTATATTGAACCATACAACCGATCGAATGTTCATCGGCTCCTGTCGATTGGTTTATCTGACGTTGGCTGGAGGTTTTATAAGGTCCAAGGTACCACATTTCATGTTCATACTATGCCACTTTGCGCGCTGAGTCCGGTGTCGGACACGGCAGCCACTAGCGTATTCCCCACTTTAGTATTATTGGCTCCCCTGACATTTCATATTTGTATGGTGCAACTACTTAGCGATCCGAGCGCGCCCAATGATATGAGGTGCCGTGCCAATCACCGCCAACCCGATTGGCACGTGCCCATGTCTTGGCAGCTTCGCGGCGTGCCCCGATCGCGCGCCTGTGACGCGCCATTACTGTCGCCGCCTCTGTTACGCTCGTCACCAGTATTCTCCAGTATATAAAGACTTCATGTATGTAGTGTCCTAAAGAAGTACAGAATAGATTCAAGTGCACTCCTCTCTTCTCTGTTAGTCGCTTCGCTCCCTATCGCCTCCACCGAGGATCACGCGCCGACCCAAGACTCTGCTCCTATTTAGGAAATATTAGGGGCACATGCTTCCCACGCCACTGCGCAGGTGATCAGTGGGGTTACCCCGAGTCTTGAGAGTCAGCAACGCTATCGCCGTCTTGACAATCAGCGACACCATTGCTCTTCTAGTGATTGCCGACACCCACACAACCCGACGACACCAGAGCTCTACTACTTATCCACGACGCCGAGACTGCACAAGCGATTGCCAACCAAGTTCCCTCTTAGTGATCGGCAAGGACGTCACACTCCTGGTGGTCGCCGACGCCTGCGCAACCCATCAACGCCAGAGCTCTATTACTTATCCACGACGCCGAGACTTTACACTCGATCACGACTGAGCTCTCGTCGTGGAGATTGATGGCGACGCCAATCTCTTAGTGATCGTCGGCGCCTCTGTCCCGTGTGCTATCAGCGGCACCCCTCCGTACACCAATCGTGTTCCAGTCTTTACAATTGAGCTCTCCCCCACGACTGAGCGTCCATTCCGATTGGCAGCAGTGCTTCTGGGTCAAATCGTTTGCCGCGGCATCAAGCTGTCTAGGAGGCCTAGCCACAAGTTGCACCCTTTCTTACCTCTCCGATCTTTGACATCGCCGACGCCTCCCTGTAGTCGAACGCAGCCATCTTTGCTGCTGCTTAAGAGGGTCTGATAGTCTACAGCGCTGTTGCCATCGCCGCCTCTGTTACACTCGTCACCAGTATTCCCCAGTATATATAGACCTCATGTATGTAGTGTCCAGAAGAAGTCCAGAATAGATCCGAGTGCACTCCTCTCCTCTCTGTTAGTTGCTTCACTCCCTATCGCCTCCGCCAAGAATCGCACGCCGACCCAAGACTCTGCTCCCATTTAGGTAATATTAGGGGCACGTGCTTCCCCGCCACTGCGCAGGTGATCAGCGGGGTTACCCCGGGTCCTGAGAGTCGGCAATGCCATCGGCCTCTTGACAATCGGCGACACTGTCGCTCTTCTGGTGATCGCCGATGCCCACGCAACCTGACGATGCTGTCGCTCTACTACTTATCCACGACGCTGAAATCTTACAAGCAATCGCCGACTGAGTTCTCTTTCTAGTGATCAGCGAAGATGTCACTCTCCTGGTGATCACCGACGTTTGCAACCCGACGATGCCATCGCTCTACTACTTATCCACAACACCGAGACTGTACAAGCAATTGCCAACCGAGTTCTCCTCTTAGTGATCAGCGAGGACGTCACTCCCCTGGTGGTCGCTGACACCCATGCAACCCGTCGACACCATTGCTCTATTACTTATCCACGACGCCGAGACTTTACACTCGATCACGACTGAGCTCTCGTCATGGAGATTGATGACAATGCCAATCTCTTAGTGATCGTCGGCGCCTCTGTCCCGTGCGCTATCAGCAGCACCCCTCCGTACACCGATCGTGTTCCAGTCTTTACGATTGAGCTCTCCCCCACGACTGAGCATCCATTCCGATTGGCGGCAGTGCTTCTGGGTCAAATCGTTTGCTGCGGCATCGAGCTGTCTAGGAGGCCTAGCCATGAGTTGCACCCTTTCTTACCTCTCCAATCTTTGACATCGCCGACGCCTCCCTGTGGTCGAATGCAGCTGCCTTCGCCACTGCTTAAGAGGGTCTGATAGTCTACAGCACCAGTGGAGTTCGGCTTGGCAGTGCGAGTCGGCAGCTTGGCACGCCAATATACCACATGCCTATCTTCCATACATGGTCTAATGGGGGTGGCCGCATTGGGGGGAAGTTGGGAAACGTCAGAGCCGATGATCGGAGGCTAATATCGCATATATAAGACAAGAGATGCATCAGTCAGTGTTCCTGAGGTGTCCAATGCATCGGCAGCACTCAATACAGAGTGTGGGCAATCCCTAGTGGCTAATATGAGTGGCTGGAGCAGTGGTGTAGTGCACACCGCTATTCTGGGCATCAGCAGTCGAGTATTGTACATACTTCACCAGTGTCCAACACACTGGTGTATCAGCTGCCTGAGCAACTCCAACAGTCATAAAGGGTGTATACGACTCAATTTGATCCTTCTGAGCGCTCCGCCATACCTTAGGACATGCCCGAGACTTTGTACATATCTTGGCTCACCCTATTTCACCTTCCATTGCACATATGTCACATTCCGAGACCCCGAAGACCCGCTAATACTGCGCCATAGGCACCATGCCATATTTCGTTGTCCATACTTTGTCACACTACCACTCGCTGACCTCCGCCTCAGTCACCCGAGCAGATATCGGCACTCTGAAGCCTGGGCCCAGACTCCTAAAGGGACCCTAGGCCTTTTCATCAGTGTTTCACACTGCCAGAGACCGTTCCGACCTGTTTTGAGGTACCTAATGGTCACGTACCTTCATCCTAGATGTTCCACGAGGTGCGCTCCGTTGTTTGGACCTTGCCAAAGTGGCCTCCGAGGTTTGGACTTCCGATCGGAGTTAGCCGATTGGTACATCCATTCGATCACTCCGTCTGATTTGTTCGCTGACCTGGGTGCGCGGTTCGGAGAACCCTTCCTGGACAGTTTTCATGTTGTTTCACAGTTCCTTGCAGTCTGTCTGACCCTTATCGCATCAGTTTCACACTCCTTGCTACGATTTCATCCTGTTTCACAGTTTCCTATAGTCCACTAGACTTCTGTCTCGTCGGTTTCATGCTCCTTGTTGTGGTTTTATTACGTTTCACCTCATGTCTTGTCACGATCCTCCTGCAGTCCCAGATCAGCCGTTTTGTACATGTTTTGGACCCCCATAGTCTATAAAACCCGTCCAGATGTCGTAGTTTTCAGATAGCGAATACTAGAGATCTGTTCAGCGCACGCATCTTCTGTTCCGAAGCCTCTCAGACCGTCCCGACCGACTCTGTCATTTATAGAAAGTCGTAGTACCCACTTTGAGTGTCTTGTCTTCCTTGTCTAGACTAGTCCAGATGTCCCAGGGGTGACTCAGATACTCTCAGCTTGTCTTCTCTCTTCGTCAACTCATCTCCAAGGTGATCAAGTCGCCGAAGTATTCACTCGGTTCACCACAGCACGTCCGATTTGGTCTCCCTAGACGACCATTGAGTGTCACATCTTGCCTACATGTGTTCACTCTCCCTTTTCTTCCCTTTTTAGATAGGTTGCCATTGCTCGGTCACACGAGAATGGACCTAGATGCTCATTTACATCCCATCCCTCCGATAGTTCACACCGACTGTTCTGGCCGGAGGTATTCCGACTATCCACGGTTCCCACAGAGTAGGTTGGAGTCTCGGTCTATCTCAGGAGAGTCTTCCAGATCACCCTTCTTTGTTTGGTTTCCCCGATTTGTTCTCACTTGCTCCCTATAGGATCAAACACCCTAGTCTGCTAGGATCACACCTACAGACCTAGTCTGATCATCCACCCACCCTATCGATCATACAGCAGTGCTGTGGGGGACTGCCGGATTGGCGTCAGATACGTTGTAATGAGGCATGTAAGCACATATGACTATATGTAGCTCCTTAGGGAATGGGGGACTGCTTGGTAAGCTGCAGGAGGTGTCGGCGAGAGTACCTGAGGATGTCTGAATGTCCGCCACATCGATCGGCGCCATGGGGGGCCAACTTGGAGGCATCTAGAGTCGCCGCAAAGCTGTATGTACGGTAAATTGTAAGATTGGCAGGCTGTAGCCACTGAGGGATGTGTCCTATAGTGCCTGGTGCTGGGTAGGAGTCGTCGGCAGACCTGTCTGAGTG
The DNA here is from genome assembly GCA_033182465.1 of Sanghuangporus weigelae. Lineage (NCBI taxonomy): Eukaryota > Fungi > Basidiomycota > Agaricomycetes > Hymenochaetales > Hymenochaetaceae > Sanghuangporus > Sanghuangporus weigelae. The sequence goes on from CP137324.1 coordinate 2,139,809, forward strand.
TAGGAGAGCCATCAGCGGATCGATCTGGGCCTTAGGAGGGTGCTGCAGTACAGTACATGTGCTGGAATCAGTGGCAACGTGCTCAAATGGTGTCTCGAGTGCAGTAAGAGTATGCCCTCACACTCTGAGGTGTAGGTGGCACTGGGATATGGTATCTGTAGTGGGAGGGAGTCATAGTATGAGTGTACTGGCACAGGAGGGGCCAGTGCACTACAGCGCGTGGTGTGGCAGCGAGCACGTGGTGCGGCAGTGAGCGTGTGGTGTGGCAAATGAGATGCTGCAAAGTGAGTGTGCGACTGGTCAGTGATCACGCAAGATAGAGCTAATGTAAGCTTATAAAGGCATTTAGTCATTCACCATGCTTAGTCACACAAGTGATCACCTAAACTCTCCAGACCTAGTAATATCTTTAACCCGCAGGACGCAGTATTAAGCACAGTATATTGAAAAATTCAGAGTGGCACCAGATCAGAAGGGATCAACTTCCGAAATCGCTTGTCTTATTTGATTAGCCGGTGTGGGAACAGCAGGTGATTGATGGGGACACACATCATGGATTACGTCAGTTATTTTCACTCCAGACGGTAAACGCGTCATCTCCACTTCAAAAGACAGCATTCGCATTTGGGATGCACCGAGATCGCGTCAGGTGCATTCGAGGTGCATACAGACTCGGTTAGATCAGTCGCGTTCTCTGCTGACAGGAAATGCATCGTCTCAGGCTCAGATGATAACACAATCCATGTCTGGGACGCCGACAGCGGCAAGCATCTCACTGGTCCTTTCATGGGTCACACAGACGGTGTCCTTTCGGTGTTGTTCTCACCAGATGGCAAACGTGTCCTCTCAGGCTCTGAGGATGGGACCATTCGCATTTGGAATGCGGAGAGCGGCAAGCTCCTCGCAGGTCCGTTTGATGCACACATAGAGAGGGCGGGATGCACCCGGACTGGTGACGACGGCGAGCTCTCCACAGAAACACACCATTGCCCTGTCTATTCAATCGCATTCTCTCCGAACGGAAAACACCTCGTCTCACTCTCCTGCAATAACACCATCTGCATCCGGGACGCTGACAGAGGCAGGCTTGTATTGGGTCCGTTCAAGGGGCACACAGGCAGGGTCAATTCGGTGGGATACTCGCCAGATGGCAAGCGTGTCGTGTCCGGTTCTCGTAATACGACAATTTGGATTTGGGATGCGGATAGCGGCAAGCCCGTCTTGGACCCGCTCGAGGGGCACACAGCCCCCGTCTTGTCAGTCGCATTCTCCCCGAACGGGAAACGCGTCGCGTCGGGTTCTCGTGATAACACAATTTGTATATGGGATGCCGGAACCGGAAATCTCATCTCGGGGCCGCTCAAAGGACATAGAGCCGGCGTAAAGTCGGTTTGTCTCTCGCCGGATGGCAAGTGTGTTGTCTCAGGCTCCTGGGATGAAACTATTTGCGTTTGGGATGCCGACACCGGGGAGCTCGTCTTGGGGCCGCTCGAGGGGCACACAAGCTGGGTCCTGTCAGTTGCTTACTCACCAGACGGGACACGCGTCGTGTCGGGATGCAGTGATGGAATGATTCGTGTCTGGGATGTGAGCGATGGGGGCATCATCCCAGGACGCGACGGAAGGCTTGCAAAAAGGACCGTGACAACCTCCTCGTCGTCTCACCAAGCAGATACGCATACAGGCCCAAATGACCAAGATACTGTCCCAGCAGCCTCTAGGGAATGCATGCTCTCGAACTGGATGCTGTCCGAAGATGGCTGGGTGAAAGGCGAAGGAGGCGAGTTGCTGACATGGATACCGGAGGATATGCGTGGTGCACTCTGGCTACCGCGGAATACTGCTTTCAATGGCCAGTTTTTGATGAAGCTAGATTTACCGAATTCCCCCGTGGGTGAGGACTGGGCGAAAGGCTATCCAAAGTGATCTTTGATTACTCTGTGTTATTGATATGCGCTTTTTTGATACTGCCTGTCATTCTTTGTTTTATCATCATTATATATGTGTGATTCTTCGCGGTTTTAGGAATAGATAGACACCGGCATCTTCAAGTTTTAGTTCACCGCTTGTACAGTCCTTATGTATGTTCATGGAGTAGTTCATTAGGAAGGAGGCAAACAACAGGCTTACTGTTCATTTACAACGGAAAAGGCTGTAGATGAAATTGTCATGACACTTTTTTTTTCCTAATGCAGTATGAAATTTATGCAACATGAGGGAATCACCTTCCTCATTACAGCTAGTTGCAAAGCAAAATTGTTGGCAATCACGTGATTTTGCCACTTTTCTCGCCCTCAAAACACAGATAAAATCATATCTCACCCAAATATTAACCGTTTCACATCATCTAAGTTGCTAAATTCATCTTTTCGAAAGGGCTTTCGTTCAGGAAAAACAATCGAGAAAATAGAGCAAAATATGATCCCAAAATAGCAAAAATATCGTTTTTTGCCTCTTCCTTGCATGTGCATTTTTTTCTGTGATCCCTGCTGGTCCAGCACCTCCCCAAAGCTATCCAGAATGATAATATGATTATAAAATGAATTTACAGACTGAGTTTGAGTTGAATTGTGTACCAGAATGTGCTGCTTTGAGCCATGCCCGAATCACTCAAAACTCATCATTTCCTCCTAGCTTCCCAGAGGAAAACTTCTTACAGGCCAGATTCATGCATGTAAATTCATTTTAGATATAATAGACTAGGTTTATGTGCTAGCTAGGTCCTCAGCATCCACTAGTGAGCTGGGCTGAACATGAGATTCTGATTGTATGCATCATTTTAGACAGCATCTTCCCAGCTCACTAGTGGATGCTGAGGACCTAGCTAGCACATAAACCTAGTCTATTATATCTAAAATGAATTTACATGCATGAATCTGGCCTGTAAGAAGTTTTCCTCTGGGAAGCTAGGAGGAAATGATGAGTTTTGAGTGATTCGGGCATGGCTCAAAGCAGCACATTCTGGTACACAATTCAACTCAAACTCAGTCTGTAAATTCATTTTATAATCATATTATCATTCTGGATAGCTTTGGGGAGGTGCTGGACCAGCAGGGATCACAGAAAAAAATGCACATGCAAGGAAGAGGCAAAAAACGATAGTTTCGCTATTTTGGGATCATATTTTGCTCTATTTTCTCGATTGTTTTTCCTGAACGAAAGCCCTTTTGAGAAGATGAATTTATCAACTTAGATGATGTGAAACGGTTAATATTTGGGTGAGATATGATTTTATCTGTGTTTTGAGGCTCTCATGGCGAGAAAAGTGGTAAAATCACGTGATTGCCAACAATTTTGCAACTAGCTGTAAATAAAATAATGAATTTTATTCTTTCTGCTTGAAGCTAGCCTTTCTGGGGTGATTTGACGTCGAATGAGTAAGTTGATGATGACAAATTTCTCAAAAATAGTACATTAAAGTGCATAAATTGACCCAGAATGCAATGCATTATGCAATATTACGAAATTTCCCTTGGGAGAACCCAATCCCAACGCATTATAAGATTTATGCATTATGACAATTTCAACTGTACGTACCATACATGCACGGTTCTCTCTTTTGCAGAGCTCGACTATACAATTATCTAGTTATAAGCCACTTTCTGTCCCACCTTACCTACCTTTCTCTAATATTATCCATTTCACCTATCGTGAGCAATTCGCATAAGGTCAATATTATGCAAGGTTGCTGCTGACAGATGCAGTCGTTGTGGAAATCACTGGTCTAGGAAGGATTATCGCTACTTGTTTTCTGTCGCATCGGCATCTTCTGCGACATCGATATCGACGAGGGAAACTGAAGTTAACGCCTAATCCATTCAACGTCACTCCGACGGTTTATCACTCAAGTCTTCCTCTGGATTCCTCGTAGTCCCGATTTCATTTTCGAACGCAGACTAGCACGCAGGCATCGAACCGAACCTCGCGAATGTGAGCTCCAGCGAAATAGAAAATCAATCGACTCTTCAACAACGGGTCAAATTTCGGATCCCTCAGACTGCTTCTCCGAGTCAGAAGATGAACCCCGGACACAGACATACGCGCCTCGAATCTCAATTCCCAGGAGTCGTATCAATGGGGTACTACCAGGAAACTCGACAACCGCTTCCATCACTTCACCTCCTAGTCATCAAGCAATGGAATGCCGATCCGGTAGCTCTTTTGCCACAAAATAACCGCGGACGTATATTTATATTTATGCATGAATGAGCGGATAAAAAAAGTAAAAAGGAATAAAGTATGTTATGTATTCTACGGCTAAACTAATGCTGAGAACTCTCACAAAGTGAATGTGGCCAATTGGATACGACACAGGAACAATAGTGTCATCATCCTCGAATATTGAACACACACACACACACATCACAGTCTCGCATCCTTGGGCATCGAGCGCACTGCCTGCCGTACACCAAGATCGGCGAGAACGTCTTCTGCACCGCCCAATAATGCGTCGAATGGGACAGTGCGATGGTACTAAAAGAAATAAGATAAACTAGCAGAACATGAAGGAGGTGGGAGAGAACGTACATGCTCGATGAACCTGCCCATGCCCGTCTGAGTGATCCCGCGCCCACCGAAGATCTGTACCGCATCTTGTGCAGTCTGTCGAGCCGATTGGGTGCTGAACGATTTCAAGAAGGCAATTGGACTGTACCAAACAACATTTCAATAATGAGCAAACAGAAGGCATAACCAAAGAGAACGAAAGATAAACCCACCCCGCGAGTTTCTGAGCCTGCTCCTTATATGCCATGTTACACATCTGATATGTGATATGCTCAAGCCATGCCTGAATGGCCTCCGCGCGCTGGATCATGCCCGCAATTTTCGCTCTTACCACAGCCTGGCCGATCAAAGGCTTGCCAAAGACTTTGCGCTGTGATGCCCATCTACGTTTCCGTATTTGTGAACACATTCGCAAGACAAGGGAAAAGAATAACGCACTTAAGACATTCCTCAACAATCGATCGTTGAGCTCGTGCCGAGCTACAGCACATCACCCAACGTTCGTGGTTAAAATTGCTGAGCATGACGTAAATGCCAGCACCTTCCTCTCCAAGTGTATTCTCGACGGGTACTTTGACGTTGTCAAATGTGATGTATGCTGTCCCTGCTGTTGAAGAATAGGCTGTCTTGATTGGTTTGGTCTCAACACCCTCGCCGCGTGGAATGAGAAGGACAGTGAAGCCATTCTGGAGAAAGAAGTCAGATGAATTTATAAGACCAAAACCAAGATTGCCCTACGTCTGTTTTACACCCTGTTGTGAAGCTGAGATGACTGTCAGCAAACCTTTTAATCTTTCACAAAACATATCACTCACTAATCCGCGAATCTAGAAAAAGAGGTGCTCAGAACCAACCCAGACAGATATCCAGAAGAAGAGACTTACGTTCCATTCGTGATCCACTTCTTCGCCCCATTCACAATCCAATACTTCCCGTCCTCCGTCTTAGTAGCCGTCGTTTGCAGCCCGAATACGTCGCTCCCAGCATGGGCTTCCGAGATGGCCAGACAGATAAATTTCTTGCCCGATAATACCTCAGGGACTATTTTATTTCTGATCTCAGGACGACCGAAGTTCAAGACCGGTGGTAAACCAATGACTTTGCCTCCGAGCAAACCTGAAGATGAATTCATGAGCAATACGAGCGTTTTGCAGTTGCAAAAGAACTTACCGTCTCCGTACCCTCGTGCGCCGATTCGGGTAAGTTCCTGCGTGATAACAAGCTTGAAATGAAGTTAGATATTAACCTTCTTCGCCGGATAAGGGCTTAATGATACCTCATGAAAGTAATCAAACTGGCAATATATAGCGTCAATCAATAGATCTTCCATAGACGCTCATAATCTCACCTCTTCCGGTGCTACGATTCCATTGAACAATGTTCGCCCTTTCAGATGCTTTCCGGGTCCCATACGCATCGCGTGCAGTTCAACCTCGCTATAATGAAGTAAGAATTGAAGTTCTTGATTCCGAAGTAACAACATACGCCATCTTGTCTATTACGTGTTGTGAAGGGCGCTTGCCGTCGGCTTCACGAGCCTAAGTAACGCGGTCATTTGCGGAAGAAGCCATCAAGATAGGATTAACGTACCTGACCGTCTTCAAAGATAATCTCATCCACAAGCATGCGCATGGCCTTCTGCAGCTCACGATGCGACTGTCATCCCACGGCATCATATCATTAGTTCGATTCAGTCAACTTGCGAACTATAAACACACACCTTCTTGTAATACGGAGAATGGTACCCCTCGCTCAACCATGCGGGCTCGGCATAGGGGACCTTGCTAAGTGTGCCTGCCTGAAGAGACTTGATCTGCTCTTCTTCGCCGTCGATGACACCGATTTGGAGGCGCTTGTACTGCGGCCGTAGGAGGACCTCGTGACGATGCAGACCGAAGAAGGCTTCTGTTGCGTCTTGTCCGGCTGATCATTGACAGTGGCATGCACGAGTCAGTGAAGAGGTGGTAAGGACATGGACGGGCGGATGGACGTACCAATCTCTGGGTCTAGCAAGACTGAGACGCCTCCTGGATGGAGGTCCTTGAACCGCGAGAGGTTGTAGACTTTCGTGTCGATAATGACCCACTGTATGTATGCCACGCAAACCAGTCGTCATTCGTCGGTTAGCGTCTGACTTGTCTACGGGGTAAGATGCCGCATCACAAACGTACCAAGTCATCCGGGGTGTTATGCTAATTCGTTCGCGTCTCGTCAGTCTCACGTTCGACCTTCAAAGCCTAAACCAAACGCTGCACACACCTTCTCGACCTCCTCACGAGTGAACTTCTTGAGCTGAGGGGATGCCATTTCGAACAATTGCAACCAGCTTTTTCAAACAATGATACCTTGAAAGAGACAGAGGAGGGGACGAAGTGATATGCGAAGAGTATGATTGGATGTGTCCGTTCTAAATATCGAGGTAAAGCTCCGGCACCACAAGATCATCTCCCTCGCATGTGATATCCGACACCATGCCATGAGATGCAACCGTCGTCGATCAACCGGTATTACCGGATCAGGGGCGCGGACATTCAATCCCGTTCCGTTTCAGCTTATAGCATGTGAGAATAGAGCACGCAACAGCAAATCCAATCGATACTATGAGCACAATACTTTCCAGACAAATGACAAAGACTAAATAACCTAACATAGAATATTAACAGTGAATAAAGTACTTTATCACTAATATGCACTAGTCTTCAACAAATGAATGGTCGAAGTTATTGATATGGAATGGAACACACTAAAATGCAAAGAACGTCGGGTGGCGTGAAAGCAAGAACAAAAGAAGTAACAAATCGAAGGAACGGAAAATGCGGACGGTGAAATGAACGCGAGAATGCACGGATGCAGATGATGAGAACGACACGTATGATACAACTGTTAAGTTTCCAAAGAAAAGAGGAATACATAATGTCAGAAGAAGGTCGAAAGTCCATGGTCGAAGTGAAATGCCCCCCTTGAGACCCCCTGTTTTTGCTGCAGCACAGACAACATCGTCGCTATCGTCATGGTTTTTTGCTCAAACATCTTTCATACCATCCTTGCACGCCGCACGTTTTGAACAACGGCCTGGACAACGCCAACCCACGTACATGCCTTATCTACATCATACGCCGTCGCGTCGAACCAAAGCGGTATCTTGCGCACGAGCAAACGACGCAATGCACGCATTCCTTCCATAGGTAATGACACTGACTCGAGGTCTGATGACATCTTGACCGGAGAATCAACGGAAGATACGAGGGATTCGACGGATGGGTGACGGGCCAGAGATTGCTCTCGCGAGCTACGGGTCGAAGAGCGCACAGGAGGAAGAGGAAACGCGCGAGACTCCGCGATTGTACTGACATTATATCCCGCATACTCTCTCGTGCGTTGCTTGACTGGCGAACTCGCCGGTGTACGGCCGTAGTACGTATCCGCACCGCTGATCGAAGCGTTACGGCTCCGACTCTGCGGAGAAACAGCCTTTTTGCCTGAGTGAATATCGCTCAACGCAGAAGTGAGCCGCGAAGCTTGCACAATATGGTCCATTTTCTCGAAGATATCGCTCGTTAGAGACTCGGCTTCGCCGACGTAGCGCTGGGCTGTTTCGATAGAACGGCAGGCCTATAGAAGAATAAAGTCAGTCAATTATCTTCAGCTTACTCTCTTGAGTCTCACCATTAGCATGGCCTCTTCGACGGCATAGAGTTCTCGTCGGGCAATCTCCAAGATATCTGATGTCGAGGGAGGTCCGCATGCAAATACACTGGCCCTATTCGTAGGTTTGACCGTCGATGCGCGATTCGAACGACGCTCATCCACCTCATTTCCACATTTCGTCGAAATGACCAAATCCAAGAACGGAGCGTCACCTTCCTCGTGGTATTTGATTGCATCGTCCTCATCCACGTCAAAAATATCCAAGAAGTTTCCGTAATCACCCTCGTCGTCTGGTCCATTCCATACATCTGTGTCCATCTCATGCACCTCTGCGACATCCACTCCCTCCCTCCAGCCTACTCCATCCTCCTCACTGGATACACTTCCAGGGCTCGGAACATCCTCGCGTTCCCTGTCTTCCTCTCCGAAAAGCAATTGCTCAACTTCCAGCAGATTCGCTAGGTGTGCTTTGAGTATGTCCGAGTTGGCACGCCGAACATATGGATCGAGCCATGACTCTCTATTAGCCTTTCTCCCCACACCTACACCTGCGATACTTTCCGGTTCTTGTGGGTGAAAGATGGACTCGTGCACTTCAGGTGCCCGCGTCGGAGAGATAGAAATGAGATTGACGCCGTCCTCAAGCGGTGAGCTTGGATCTGAGAATGGCAGCGTCATGTCTGGGGAGATGGAGCTCTCTGTAGTGGCCAGGGCGAAGACTTCGCTCAAGGCAGACGCACGGCGTTGTCGAGTAACGCTCCCCGCAGCCAATGCGCACGCAAAATCTATTTCAGCTTCTCCATCTTCAGCTGTAGACGAATTGCTGAGTCGCGGGGTTTTGAGATCTTCCGTACCCATGCGCGGTGAACCTGTAGGTGTGGCAAGCGCTGCGAGGTCTGCAAGGGAAGCTAGAGAAGCGGTTGACCCAGACGCAACAAGCGAAGGCGTTGCCGAGGATCTTCGGTAAGTCAGCGCCGGGGTCGGAGAGCGTTCTTCCACCTGCTCAACAAGAGTTCTTTCTTCAAGTCGCAAGATAAGCTGCTCAAGTGACGCATGTACGTCCTTCGCAGAGTGCAAGTCGTCCAGCTCAAAGTCAATGAGTTGCCGGAATCGTTCTAAGAGATCTGAGCTACTATGGTGCGTGAACTGCAAAAGTTCGTCCGCATCGTCGAGATCGACTGGTTCTTTGGCTTTGCCCTTGAGAGCGCTGTATGGATGAGCGTGATGATCATGCCTAATACGAGACAACCGTAGCTGCTCCGCAACGCATTCAAGATCACCCAGTAGTCGCTGGGCTTCTTCCGGGGATATGAGCGCCGCGCGCAAACTCTCCTTTTCACGAGATATTGGAGGCGGGAATTGAGCACGTTCTTCCTCTCCATCATCCTGAAAAGAGCCAGAATAGCTCGAGGATCCAGACGAATGATTCGTAGCTAGCGAAGAAGATGAATAGGAAGGTCTAATCGTGCGTAGCGACGCAGCAGAACCGGGCCGAATAGAGCCTTCATCTTGTTCAAACGCGTAGCGGAACTCCGGCTTCGCGACTTCATACGCTGTTTGGCTGAGGAGCAAATGAAGATTTAGCACTTGAACCTGAAACACCCGGTGAAAAAATTACCTACCCGTCATTATTCTTGATCTTCACTATGGACCCATCTACATCGCACTCTAAGAATGCCATGAGAATGTCGGCGCAGCGCCCGCAACGTGCAGCAACATGGATGCATGTCTCGCCTTGCAGGTCGATTGCACCAAGCGGTGCTCCAAGATCGCGTACGATGTGGACGATAAACGCATATAGTCGGAAGGATCCAGTATTCCCGCTTCCGCCAAATCGAGCAAGAGCGTGCAATGGTGTCATCGTGTTGTCAGCCGTGTACAATGAAAGGTCGGCACCAGCAAGGAAAAGTGCATCGAGGATAGATGCGCTCGGTCGCGGCAAAGTAACGCAATAATGAATAGCTGACCAACCGTTTTCATCTGGGTAATTGACGAGAACTGGCACTGGCACACTCGGAGTTTGCGAGTCTTGTGAGGGGAAAAGAAGGTGGTGAACAGCGGAGAGGTCGGAGGACGAGATGGACGTCACAAGTCGTTTCACGCATGAATGTATGGCCGATGATGACAAAGGATACGTAGTATGGTGTCGGTATAGACAAGCCAGGGTGTTGTAATCGCCAACGTCTTGTTGCAAAGTGAGCTTTAACTTCCGTTTCTTTCCGTGGGACTGAGATAAATTAAGCCGATGTTATTGTATTGTATTGGATTCGAGGGTTACTTTGAGACAAACTTACTAATAAGGAGTGTGCTCGTTGGAGTCGGAGGTTCAGCTCGCATGCCCATAGACATCGTGGAGTGGACGTTGCGTAAAAAAGAACAGAGTGATAGTAGCAGTCTACAGAATTTGTTTTGGCTCCTTGGCGAATCTGCAGCAGAAGGAAACTTGAGTTTCCAATCCAAAAGACGAGATAGGAAATTGACCGACCAAGTATAGCAAAAGATCATCATGTCCATCTCGGGCAGCATCTGAATTTAGAACTCAGACTTCACGAATGAAACGCGGTTGAACATGAAAAAACTTACACATGATTGGAGTGGCCCTCTGGCTATCCACGCCATCTACCAGCACAAGCCCGTCCCCCCTTTCCAACAAAACAGTTACAAAATCTAGTCGATTAAGGTATGTTGCCATGCCCAGGGGTGTCAAACCCTTAAGTGATGAATGTGACGCATTGAGAGTGTACAATGAGAGACAGTGGTTTTCAAGAAGGAAAGACAGAATCGACAACCGCCCGGCAGCACTGTCTTGCGAGTAACATGGGTCCAAGTCGTCGAAGCTACGCAATTTGCAAAGGTGTATAATCTGCATCAGTTCGCGTGAATTTGAATTCAGGAAGAGTTCACACCTTGGTGAACCGAGAATTAGTGGCCCAAGAACAGTGCTTGCTTCTCCCCCATCCTGGACTAGTCGACGAAACGTATCGACATCACCGCAGATGGCGGCATCACGCAGCATGTGGTCCACGACCATCTTTGTAAACCCGACGGGAGCAGAGGGGAAACAGAGCAAAAAAAGATTTGGAGGTGCACTTTATGTTATATTTGCCTGGAACCTTGACGACTTGACAATATACGATCGAGATCGACCAGATTGATTGACCCTGGCCATGCGATCGGTCGCGTCGCCGTCGGCTAAGTTCAAGGGCGATCGCTTCAGCGCGTCGCGGAATTCTACGAAGTTGTCTTCCGGTACCAAGGTGTCGGATGCTCTCCCCGGGCACCGATCGAGCAAACAAATTGCGATGGTGGACGTGTATTGCCGCTCGTTTGTCAGCGAAAGTAAAGCAGGAGGGGAAGGTCAAGACTTTTTCGCGCCCTTCGCATTTTTATACAGCCCAGAATACAAAGCCGATGGCACGTTTCATCACAGAAGAAAAGAAGCCAAACGCTTTCGTAAGCGGGCTGGAGAAATGGGTATGTCCCTTCATCAGAATTTGGAAGAGTCGTTACATTCCAGGGTTGGAAACTAAGCTTGAATTTGGACTTGTCAAGAAATCCAATGCAATTTGATTACTTACCGTCTCGCGGGTGGAAATCTTTCCTCTTTTCGATCGCGAGGACTGTAACGTTGCGATGTGAATTGAATCGGATTGCTTTGATTGAATTGGAAGATCCAGATTTTCTGCTGTCCACGACTGCACCCGTGTCCCAACAAGCCAGATCAGACCTTAACTTCAGACGAATGTCGTTGAAAATTTGATGACAGCCAGATAAGTAAGGTCAGTCGCAATAGAAGCCAAACCACCGGGTCGCTTTCCAAGGTGGAATGCTGTAAGAGTACTTTCAAACGACAACAGAGACGTTCAAAGTCAGTATCAATTGAGCCCATTTTGGAAATCCAAATGACACCCTTCAAGTTGCTCAGTTTGGTTAACTACAGATGCCGCGCAGAGGGCATCGATCACTACGTCAAATAGCTGTGTTGAATATACCGAAGGGCATGTCTATGAAGATGGATTTGAAACTTGTACGCTTTGATGCCGATGACGATTTGGTGGTTCTTTGGTCTTCATTGGCTTGCGGAAGTACTTTATCCTATACTATCTTCGTCATCTCCTTTACTCCGATTACTGTAGCGCATTTGCAAGCGATCCTTCTAGCTATTAAGAATCACGGTAGACCAGGGTAGACATACCAGGCAGGAGAACTAAGTTTCCTATGTCAGATAACCATGCCAGGCTCGCAGCAAAATAATCGACCAATGCGAGTAGTAAATACTGTGTAGTATCTTGCAAAGCTGTGGATATGGAGAGATAAGATAAAGAGACGAACAGAGACGAACACAACCGGCGGAGAGACTAATGTCGACTGTGCCTGCCCACGTCGTCCGACGTGGATAGATCAGAGGTAGATCTCGGCTTCGGCCTACAGCGTTTATTGGCCACGGAAATACAGCCATTGATGCAGATATGTTCGCGTATCGAGAGACGAAATCCAGAATGCGCAAGAAGGCAACTTTGAATATTGATGGTTGTGGGTGAAGGGCAAGTCGCGACAGGCGCTTCCGCCCCGGCGCGTGGTGTGACGGACTGTGCTTCTGATCATTACATACTACTTACTAGGAATGATACTACCACTATGACTGCGATTGAATTCGATCTTTTGAACTCACCATCATCATCTCCTACCAATCATATATGCGATATGCCAATGAAGACCAAACAAATTCCACCTGCGCCTTTCTTCAATGATCTATCTTACTTAAAGCAATGGTCTGAGATCGAGGCTACGCTCGCCTCTGCTTCAGCGTGCATTGACGCCGGCAACGATTCTGAGATTGGTTGGATAGAGGGACGTGTCCACGAGACGCGATCAACGCAGAAAGAGGTTGAGATCATCTTGGTTCAGCCTCTGCAGTCAAGAGATGCATACGATATCACCGACCAGAAGAGGGAGGCTCACGAGGCTCTTCGCGTCTTCATAACTTGTCCAGAACTTATACGTTTCGTCTTTGCACTAAATCAAACTATCAAAGTCTCCCTGAAGGGTGCCAGGGTCATCCATGAGCTGGTTCCGCACGGAAGTGGACTGCTTTCTTTCTCATTGGTTTTCAGTAGCTTCCTGTCTATCCAATCCGTTCGTGGTGGTGCTTGCATCGCAGATGGCGACGTGATAGATACACGACGAGGTGTGCGACTCCTATTAATGACCCCTATACAAAATCTGACAATCTGATATAGGCAATGATCGTAACACAGAAAACTCCTTGCTTGAGTCCGAAACTTCCAAATTGTCGATCGACGAAACTCTACTCGCATCACTGTCTGCTCCCAGATCATCTCCAAAGCTCGGTCAGAATCTGGCGCTGGGCGATAGCGCCGTCGTGGATGCTTCTGATGATGTCAGTTCCCTCGATTCTCATTTCTTTTGGATCCAGTCCTCATCATGGATATAAGTACACTGCTTATCCTCCTCTCACTTCTCTCACGGAAGGCATGATGACGCCTCTTCTCGGAATTGTCGAGACTGTGAAGCCCCCATCTACAACAACGACCGATGGTACGTCCTTAGAGTATCCACTATCCCTGGTGATCTCTGATATGTTCAAACTTCTGTGAAACTCGTGCAGAACTCTGTGTGAGCTTAATAATAGCAGATGCATCCAGCTACGAGTTCAGACGAGGATTCCGTGTGACCTGCTTTGCGCAAAAATCACGCCTGGCACGCGAGTTACCCAGCCCTTCCGAAGGCGACGTCATCCTTCTCAAGAGCGTCAAGATCTGCAGATGGTCCGGCACACTCTTCGGAACAGTCTATCATGCCAAACTGGACTGGATGTCGTACAAACCTAAGACGGATACGGTTACTGTTCCGCAACATGCAAAGAGCGGACCCGTAGATTCATTTTATGGTGATCTGGAAGGAAGGAGGGAGATGTTTAAGCAGTTTGTTAAAGCCATAGAGTCTGGTCCTTGGAACAGTCACAATCTGGATGTGAAGTAAACACACGGTCGATGTCTTTCCTTGCAGTTTTGACGTCATCCTCTTCAAGTGACCGATGCGCTGGTCTGGTGAGTGTACCTCTCTCTCAAACTGGGAAGAAACGTAGCTGAAATCCTGGCACGGCTCACAGTCTTATCTTCTAATCTGCTTTGATTGCTTTCTCTTGCTATTTCAACAATTCTCTTTGACTTGCCACGCCGCCAAATTCTTTTCTGTAGCTCACGACTATAGTGCAATATAGTGTACAATGCCTCTTTCTCGACTTGCTTTTCTGTGACAGCGCGCTATTCATGTCGTTGAAGTATCTTCATTATCAGGTTGCCTACCCGAATATTCATCTTGCTATATCACCTTGTTTACTATCTCATTGCAACCATACATACACGCATGTGCAATACAAATAACGTTGAATCGCACAATCAACTTGTCGCGTCTCATACAAATACATTGCACGAACAACGAAAGAGATTGTCAACCAATGTTCATCAACCCCTCCTCAATCGGCAGATCTCTCCAGGACGGATTCGAGTGAGCGACCTTTGCAGCTTTGATGGCCTGTTGCCTCGACGCCGACTTTACGAACTCCTCCGCTTTCACACCTAGGCTAGAAGCTGGTGAAGTAAGTGGAGGGGCATGGTCTAAGCTTGCCTCGAGCGCAAGATTGAGGAGTTCGACGACGTGCCCGTTGACTGGATCAACACTCAGTGACTGTTGACAAAAATCAGGAATTGATTCAGAAAGAACATCTTTAAGAGAGGGTCTTTGCACATACTTCATGGAACTTTTGAATGGCGTCCTCAAGTCGGCTCATAAGCATGTACGTTTTGCCCATAAACGCAAGCGCAGTGGTATGTCGAGGGTCCATATCCAGAACCTTACGATACGACTCACATGCTTCTTGGTATCGCCCCAGTTTTCCGAGCGCTGAGCCTAAGTTAACGTACGTTGTAGCCCACGTACTATGTGAGCCCTGGGATACGTCTGAGATTTCGAGCGCCTTTTGGAATAGAGAAACCGCGGATTCATAGCTGCAATATGTTAGTATTAAAGTTCGTAAGGTAACTGAGGATACTTACTTTCCCCGGTTGAATGCCATTACGCCTCGTTCATTGTATAACAAAGGATCTCCGTTGCACATCTTGTCCGCTGCATTCAGGGCTTCGTCTGCCATATCATAGTTAGAGAGCATAATGTGCTCCATTCCGACGAACATCAAAGGCAGATGTGACCTGAAAGAGCTTATTTAGTTCAAATGCAACCACCGAAAGGAAACAACTGACCCTGTAAACAGACGAGCACACGTCGAATACGCCGTGACTGCATGGTCATGCTCGCCTTCGAAGGCAAAGGTATGAGCAAACGCAATCCATGCCGGTGCAAATCGCGGATCCATGAGCGATGTTTTACTGAAGTACGTCCTTGCCTCCGCCCACTTCTTCGAACTGAGGTACCAAACGCCAACTGCATACCAGCTCATAGCTGCCTCGGGCTCTTTTTCCACCAGTTCGTGAGCTAGGATGAACAGCTTGGGATGTAAGTGCGGAAGATGGTACATGCAAGCGATATGTAACGGCATGGTATGTTCATGGACGTTCACTAACGATAGGATTCGTTGCGTGATAGTGAAGCAGTCCATCCATTTGAACTGAGCATAAGCTGCATCGGCGAAACTGTAGAGAACGTCGACATTGTCTTTGAGCTTAAACTCTTCTACCAGCTGCTGGCGTATAAGCGCGTGCTCCTCGGCATGCTTATACTTGCGTAATCGAGATGTGTATATGAGTCGAACGAACTCTGCATCTTCGGGTATTTGCTGCTTGTAAGCTAAACTTTGTACGAATTCCCATTCTGCAGGAATATCAGCAAATATTTGTGTTTATTTTCAAGAGACCTCGGAGTTTCACCTTCGTCCGCAGTCATCATTTCTCCGCTTATCAGCTGATCAAACGCTTCATAGCATTTAACATCCAGCGCCAGAGCCTCCATAAAGGACTCCTTTGCAGACTCCCCGCGATTCAACTTGAGTTTCAGTAGTCCACGTAGATAACACATTGACGCTTCAATCTAACATCGGTGAGACGCAAGTGCACGTTAGAAACGTTGTATTCACCTTGACACCGCCATCAATGTTAGCTATTCGAGGACCAACGCCGTCTGTACCCCTGAAAGGATTGGACTCCCCCAGCATCTCCGTTGCTTCTGCCCATTTTCCTTGTCGAATCTGGCATTGAGCAGCAAGGTAACGACAAGCGACGCTTAAGTCTACTAAGGTGTATGATCCTCCGGCACGCTCCGTAATAATGTCGGTCCCGCCAGGGATGCGAAACGGAGGCGGTACGTCCATTCCTGGTATCACGAGCTCCGGTAGGTATGGTCGACGAGGAGGCGGAGGTCCAGCAACATCCTTGCCCTTACCTTTACCTCGGTCCATCCCTCTGTTCACGATGTTCATGTGATCAAGCATGTTTGGATACGAATGCCCATTTGCCATTGGTGGTTCGTTCTCGTTCTCGTCCTCGTTCTCGTCCTCGTGGAAAGGTCTGGTAAGGAGACGTTCGGCTCGAGAATATTGATGCATTTGGAAGTAAATCTGAGCTAGCCAGAATGCGTCATTCTTGTCATCTGAGATTGGTTTAGCTATGACTTCAAAGATGGACCAGAGCACTCACTTGTCCAGCTTAAGACTTTGTCGCCCCAGAATGCGGCCGTTTCGTACAGGTGCTGCCAGATGGAGTCGTGCCTCCATAATCGCATTCGATCCACCATGGTCCATCCCGCTCTATAGTCATAGCTTTCTTCTTCCACATCAGTTTCCGGAAATACGTCCGCGGTTGTATCCTGGGCTAAAGGGTGTGAATCACCGGCGGTCTCCTTGCCCTTACGAAGCCGATGTGGAGAAGAGCGTAAGGGGGATGCCGCCAACATCGAGCGGTTTGGGTCGAGCGCCTGATTATTCCTAAGCTTGTTCTGATTAGCATTGGCATCCATATATGAATGAACAAGAAAGGTTGGATCGAATGAGAACGAGGAGCTAAACGAGCCACGTTTCCGTACGCCTGAAGGCGAAGGTAAGCTCGGAATTGGCGGGATAAAGTAGGTCTGTCTCGGCGGTGTGGCCATTATCTTCTACTCCGCCAAAGTTGTAGGATTGAAGGCGGGGATGGTGGTCGTTGCTTAAGGTCACAGGCCAGGCCAGGAGACGCGCCGAAGTCGCGTCGATCAGAAACGTGACCAGACGCGTCCATCATCAATTCCCACAGTTCAGATTTTTCCATCAATTTCCGCTCGTCGTCGTCTTCAACACCGACGATGGGCTCAACAAGAAAATATGTCTTTTTAGCCGCAATAATCGTGAGCTTATTTCTTAACGAGGGGAAATCAATTATGAAACAGTAAACAGGCTCTCGTTGCATGGCGCGCGTCAATGATCTATTTCGCGTTCATTCGTCCCCCTCTTCCCGTCCAATATTTCGCAACAGAAAACGGCCTCAAAGAATCTTTGGATCACTGCCACACTCTGAGCTCGGAAGATAAGCGCCTCAGTCACTGTGAAGACGCGACATTCTGGGACTTTTTAGACGACGAGGGGAACTTAGCGGACCGCAAGCTCATTGCGGGCTGTGATCCCAACAGAGAGAACTGGAACACGGTCATGGGTCCCCTTAAGGACCCGAACCCGCGAGGAACTCTTTGGGTTATCGATTATGATGAGAAGAAGGAAACTGTTCACGAACTCAAACTCAAGGGCTATCCTGATGATAACGACTTTCATCCTCTGGGCGTGCAAATTTGGCCGTCAAAGTCAAGTTCCCCATCAAATATGTTCGTCGTGAACCATGGACGCTTTAACACCACCATCGAGCAATTCGTAGTTGATCCAAAGAATACGAATCTAGCAAGATACGTGCGGACGATAACGTCTCGTTACTTTATTTCTCCTAATGCGCTCGCTCTTACCTCACCAACGTCGTTCTTCATCTCAAATGACCACCTTTTTACACGGCGGCTTCCTTCGATCCTCGGGGAGCTGCTCCCAGTGATCGAAACCATGGGCGGACTTCCATTGGCATTCATCTCTCATGTATCCATCCTTAATGATGCAGCCCCCGGAGCTGCCGTTATCCGACACACAATACCAAAGCTCGGCGTTCCTTTCCCGAATGGTATTGCACTATCTCCGGATAATCGAACACTTGCTGTCGCCTCCTCTTCATACGCACGCGTATACTTCTTTAATCGGACGCAGAACGAAGACGGCACAGAGAAGCTTACATATACGGACCAAGCTTCTGTACCTTTTGCTCCGGATAATCTGCATTACGATGATGACGGAGTACTTCTCGTGGCCGGACATGCGTATTATCCAGCACTGCTTGCTTTGGCGGCTAATAAGACAGGTGAGAATGCGCCCAGCTGGATTGTATCTCTTGCCCGTCTCGGCGAAGGTGAAAGCGAGCCACAGGATACGGACTTCGATACGGAGGCTCCCTATTCTGCGGCTCGTCGTGTGAATGCTGCGTCTAGACACAAGATCGAGACCGTATATCAATGCGATGGCGCTGTTTTCGCTGGGAGCACTACTGGTCTGAGGGATTCTCGGACCGGTACTCTGTTTGTTACTGGCCTATATCAGGAAGGACTATTAGTCTGCCGCCCATGAGTTGAAGGCACCATGGCAAGTTCTCATGCATAGATATCAACGCTCATTCCTATCTTGTCTTTCTTACACCTTGCCTTTCTATTTCCTCAGCGAACCTAACAAACAAGACATCCAGGCACGGATCTCACTTCGCAGTACCATTTGTATATCATTAAAAATCATTCTCATATCGGTTCAACCTGATGACACAATCATATCACATTCGTACCGTACTGATGAAATTCCCATGTTGGAGCTACTTCACGTGGAATGAGAATTGCGTGTGATTATTGCCCCTGTTCAATGGCAATCCCCGGCGATGGGCATAGATGATACAGATGCACCGAGTGTTAAACGTCATGGACACGCTATTCGACCCGCCGGGATGTCATAATTCCCCGCATTTGCAATGCGAATCCCTTCGACGATCCCGAGAAGTGTGGTCCAAATACACCATAACAACTGCACTCTCAACGTAAAGCGGGCAAGGGAGCTTAGAAAACTCGTCATCTTATCCCATTTCGTGTTTTGAGTTCTGCCGCCCCCTGCCGAATGGATATATTGCATCAAGTATCACGGTTTTGGCCGAACAGATTCAAGCTGAATCCGGAGTACCCGATTACGATGACAGTTGGCTCTTCGTAATGACCGGCAAGAAAGTCTTAGTAGTACTTATCTCATTCCTGAAGTGGCTTATGCTGCGTTGAGATATGGATTCATATTGAACTTTGTTCATCTAATCTTCGCCATTAAGGACTATGAACCAAACTCATTCTAGCGGCATAACACCGGTGAGGTGAGGCTGCTTCTTTGGAGAGATACCGGCATCGTGAGGTGTCGGATTGTGGATTCAGTGTTTCACGTGCCGAATTGTGGGGAATGCAAGTAAAATACAGAACAAATGGTACAATGCAATATAAGCCCCGCACAGCTCTGGGAAAATCTCATTTCGTTTTGATATCCCGTAAGTAGTAACGAGATGGTTAGTAGATAGACTCAAGGTTTCCGACTTACAATCGGATTCGGAGCCGGAGTTCCTGACCACAGAGCCTGTGTGATTCGATTATTTCCCTCACGCTCCATTGCTCCTGCGCTCTTCTCACTCATGAACAAACAACAACTCCTTTAAATGACTACTATCCGTAGTGTATTCTCGTGTCAGAAGCCTATAGTGGTGCGGCTTCATCCGCGGTAATCGAGTGCTTGCAAGGATGAATGGACAGCACAGCCATCTAAACCGTCTCGTGATACGGGTTCCGCGCGACTACGCGCGGCACTAATGACGCGCTATGATCTACTTGTTATTATTTCACTACCAGTACCGTCCGGCCTATAAAGTCTCGAAGCTTGTATATCTGTTTCTCCATCGTTTCGCGTTTCTTCCCGTCTGCCCTTAGTACTCCGGGTTGCCTTATTCATACTTCTCCTACCAATGTGCAAGTACGAATGGTACGTTCCTGATCCCGTCTAGCCACTTGTGCCTTTGTTCTCATCTTGCATGCCCTTATTTATTTAGCTTCGGTGACTACTATCGCGGATGCCAAGTTTGTCTTTGGTGGCTCTTGCGATACAATGTTTATCATATCTCATGTATTCCTTTAGCACACCGTCATACGATATTACTCTGGCGAACGAGCGGATTGTAATTCACCGGATTGCAAAACAAGCTCAGAGCACAGGCACAAAGGAGGAAGGGATTGCTTGTGTCCGAAAGTAGTTTTTTTTTAAGAATCACTCTGGATCTTTGTGACTATGTGGTTGATGTACTCTTTCCCCCAGGTACAAGAAGATAATATCCGCATCGTGAACATGTTTCAGTTCAAATGTGATATGTGTATGGAAGCGTCTCGTTCACGCAGTCATCGATGAGCCCCGCGTACCGTATCCTGGATTTCGTTTTCTCATTCGATGCCTTCTGATTTATACTGTTCCTAGCCAGCCCGTCATAACCATTCCAGAAGCGAGTCTATCGAAAGCAAAGAACGCTTCTGGTGCACGTTCCTGGAGGACGTCCATGTAATCGATGAGACTCAATTACCTCAACTAATTTCTATGTATCCTTTATACCAGCTCGAAACAGCAGATATTTGTACACTAGTACTGTCATCGCTATCCCTTTCATGCAATCAATCCACTGTATCGCACCCCAATTCCTTTTCCCTTCAAGCTAATCAAGTGTCGTTAGGATTTGTATGATATCAGTAGCATTCCAGATAGCCCATCTACCCGCTTTTTGGCATATTCCAAAGACCACCCCTTCTGACCCTGAATGACTGAAGCGCGTGCTCGAATGACGGCAGAACAGTGCATCCCACATGCAGTCGGGACATTGCGTTATCGCAGAACTGGAAGCTAGAGAGTGTTTAAAAATGCGTGCTTCGAGAAGGGAGAAGGTAACGCCAGCAGCCCAAGGTCATCCCAGCAAGTGTGAACCAGCAATCTTGCGGGCTGAAAGGGAAGGTTTCAGAATACATCCGAGTCCTTCACTTCGTCTCTGTAGCCTTGAGAAGACAGAGCTCAGCGACAGAATATTACATGGCATTATCCGATTCAGAGACGAGTGACGAACCACAGGCTCGGAAATTCCAACAAAGCTTAGATCTGTCTGCGTCTGTAATAGACGCGTAGATTCTGATGCACGAGGGAAAGAGAAAAGGGGTATTCACATAGCTTGCGCAGCCGCATCCGTGTGAAGCAGCACCCCACGGTTTACTTCGGAAAGAGCAGTATTCACGCCTCAAAACCTCCTCCCACCTCGTTTTAACGGCTGTCTAACTCCACGTCCGACAATGGGGCGTGTTCCGCCTGTGGTTCCCTGTGAACCTTGGGAGCGGCCTTTTACCCTCGAGTCTGAGTCCGAGTCAGAGTCAGAGATGCTCGTTATCTTGCTTCTGAACTTCTTAGCTGGTGGGGAAGCTGAGTCTGGGGATTGGAGTCGGGATGTCTGGCCTAAAACGGGCGGCTCAGAGATAAGGTTCGCGGGAGGAGTCGCACGAACCCTCGAAGCTGAGTCCTGGGATGCCCTCGCCTTCGACGCTAGAACATCTCGTTCATCATCACTATCGCTTTCCGTTTCCGTTTCCGCATCAGCTGCAGCTGGCTGGACGACTTCCGTCTCAATAGGCGATTTGACGGATTCGGGAGGAACGGCGTTCTGCGCGCCCTGGTGCCACTTCGTATCTCCCGCAGTCGAAAACGAAGGGCGAGAAGTCTCATCAAGAGAAGGCGTTATATGAGCACGAAGTGCTTCGACTTGCCCTTCTAAGTTCGGCCTCTCCGTTTCTGACCTGATAGACGCTAAAGATGATTTCTCAGTAAAGGCTGAAGAATGTGGCACTGGATATGTTACTAACGCAATGTCTGGACGAACCCGAGAAGTGATGAGATGCGTTGCAGGGTAGTTGATATTCGAGGGCGTGATAACGTTTGCTTCACGTGAATGTCGGCACTCCGTCGAGCAGTCCGACCAATCTTATCTACAGTCTGAAGGGCGGTGAGTCGGTGAGTCATAGTGCAGAAATGACATGCTCTTACTTTCTCCAAGTCCCCTTCTGCAAGTTCACTGACAGGATCGGCAGAGTAAAATGAGACATGGGTGAGGCTTATGAGAGGCAAGATCAAGTGCTTTGATATGACATCCGCAGACGTTTTAGGGCCCAACAGATATGCATCCCAACGCCATTTGAACTTGTCACAATCAAGCTCAAAAGCAAGGTCCTCGGAAACGGGGTAAGAGAAAAAGCGGGTAAAGCTATATGCCTTAAACATACCGCGTCACGAGACTCGACAATATCAAAGTTTGCGTCCGAGATACCACTGGGAGTGTGCAAGTCTCGTATCAGGGACTGAAGCAAAGAGAACGATTGATCGTTATCGTCCAAGTTCGCTGATGGGTTGCACTGCCGCCAACGACGAACTAACTGGTTCCTTGTCAAGACTGGCAATTATCATCACGTCAAAGGAAGGAGTGGCTAGTATGAACAGAAAATAGACCTTCTGTCCAAACTGCTTTTGTATCAGTGATGAGTAAGAAACACGTGTTCTTTGTATCACCAGTGCCGAATTTCTGCAAAAAAAAGTTCGATCTCTTGCTTTCATGGAACAGAATGCGCCGTACAAAGACTTACAAGAAGATATGGGACTGACTGAGTATTGTCAACTTTTACTAGCCACTCTTTCGACTGTAGTATGCGAGAGTGTTCCTTCCTCCCGGGCGCCAAGTTAGTATTGGTCCCGAAATTCTCATAAGATGACTCAATACGTACTTCCATGAATTCTTCCATTAGAAAAGCTGTAAAAATGAGAATGTATGTTGCCGTTGCGCCGAGATGGCAAAACCGTGGCTCAAATCCCACACGTGGAGGGCTGTTCCCGATGACTTGTTTTATTCTTCGGGGATTAGCTGCTGTTGTGATGGTGAGAAATATCGTTCAGTCTTCTAGAAATTTTCAGTGGTTAGCGCAAACACAACTAGGCACTGTGTGGGGGTTTCTGTGAGAGAGAGAGGTCGGAGGTTGAACCGAACGAACCATGGGAACTGGCTTACTAAGCAGAATTCTTACGTCAAGCCGTTCACTCACACTGTCTTTGTCTTTTCGTTTCGTCGACCTGGATGGAATCATGGCCGACTCTTCCATTAGATTATGACCCATCTCTTGAGGCGCCCGGGTCAGATGTGGATTCCGAATCTGAGACTCGGACTTGCTCAACTTCCCAGCATCATATATGCTTCAGACTCGTGGTGAAATCCTCTGAGGTACTTGCACGGAAGAGGAGAGTCGCTGTTCTCGATGCATATGAGGAGGTTCAAATTGGACGTGATGCATCCTCTTCTGAGGATATTCCGCGAATTCGCCTCAAGGACATGGAGGTATCAAAGCTGCACGCGACGCTCTTCTGGGTCCGCGAAAATAAAGTATGGGCCATTGTCGACATGGGTTCCAAACATGGTACATTTGTGAAGTCAGGCTTCTCCAATACCCTGCCTACTATCGACAAAAGTACTGCGTCAAGCGATGACTTGGATGCCACTATCCCAGATCCTTCGTTTATACGACTGTCTTCCGAGCGACATGCAAGCAGACCTCGTGCACTATATCATATGGACGAAATACTGTTGGGAAGGACAAACTTCATTATACATATACACCTGTCCGGACTTCCATGCGACGAATGCTGTTCTGAAGGGGGTTTCGACATCCCTCTATTTTCCGATCCAAGTAGTTTAAGGGGGCAAACTCAGAAGTCAGTCGACACAGCAGAAGATAAAGCAAGAGCTCCGCGCAACGCCAGAACTGCCATATCTCATTTAAAAAGGAGCCTGTTGACTCGTCATACGGATACACCCCTCAGGACTATAGCCGGACCTTCGCAGCAGTATGTCGATCGTTCGGCAAAGCGTCGTGCTCTACATCCATACTCACGGTCGAATTCTCCACCTCCTGGTCTCGCTGTAAATCGCTATTTGGGGCCTTCGCCTTCTGGATTGCGCGTTCCGCATATTGACACACCAAGAATGCCGGCGACACCATTCGCCATGTCGTTGGATAGGAATTTCGCTTATGATCACAGCCAGTCTTCTACGATCTCTGCACCTCCTGTACCTATTTCCGACATGAACGTGGGCCATCGGCTCTTGGAGAAGCAGGGTTGGGTCCCTGGTAGTACACTCGGGGTCCCTGCATCCCGTGCATCTAGCTCGTCTGATAAGGAAGATGTGTACGAAAATACAGAGCGAATGGCGCTTTTGGAACCGATACAAATTTCTACAAATATCGGCAGAAGAGGCCTTGGCATGCGGTCGGACCTTTCCAGCAGTCGTTGAAATGGAGCCAAGAAGTTGGATGGAGAGATATTGCTACCTTCCACAGAACGGAAATTGGTTTGCCAAAGGAAGTGCTGGGTCGGGGCGAATCCAGTGATGTGTAAGCTCGATGCTGGTTCTCGCACATTGAATTCAGATCAAGATGCATCCCCAGGACCTGCGGCGTGCGAGCGCGCGCGATCCGACGCATTCCAGTCCGGGAAGCAAGCTTGGAAGCTGCATCTTCTTATACGTGTATTCAAACAAGGAACGACATGCGAAAACTCTGCCCACCTCATGTCGTAGTATGACCAGGATTTTGGTCGTGGATGACTTTTTCGAGAACAGTTCGACAGCTTCAGGATGGGAAAAACTGTGAGTGCCATCAAGAACACTGTATTATCAGAAAAGAAGTGAGAAGTCCAATAATGTACCAATACATAGAATACGAAGTTCGTAGAAAACTCAAACTAGGGCATAGGTCTCATGTCTATCTACATAGACGGGCATGGGATGCATCCATTGCCCGAGAGCTCAACTCTTAGATTTCAAGGAAGGGAATGCTGAAGCCATATCCAAGAGTCTTTCCCTCGGCGCTCTTAGGATCGATTTCGGCGCGGATACAGATGTCGAGAGCATACTTCCGCGTGGTTCCGTCCCGTGGAGCAGCTGCCGAAGGATGGTCCACGCCACCTGTTTGGTGGTGTGCGACTATCATGTCCTCCGTGTTCCCTCCAGGTTTCGCGCCCTCCTGTCCTTCGCTTTCTACATGGCCATTGGCAATCCTGCTCTCCTTCTCTATTCCCTCATTCTCTGTTGGCGCCCTTGCATCTCTACTGTGCAACCTATTCGCACTGAGTCCAGCATGCTCTGTTATGATACAATAGTTCCTTGCCGGTAGCGTGGTACGATTCACTCGGTTCGCCTTCCCATCAGGATTCTGATAGAAAAGCGTCATGAGGTTCTCGTCCGTAGTGCCATCGAGATGGTGCAGTTTATTGCGCTTGTCGAGCAAGTTTGCAATAGCGTTTGGTGGTGGCGTGTTCGTTATGGCGCTTGAGACAATGTTGACCATGTAGCGCGGGTCTTTGTTCTATGGTTAATCTGCATCAGAATCCTGGCCGACGAAGTTCCGGGTATTGAGAAACCAACGTACTTGTGGAATTCCCAGCGAGGCCTTGGAAAAGAATCGGCCGATTGCCGCGAGGTGAACGTCCCCACTCAAAATGGTTACCCGAACTTGCTTGTCTCTGGCGAACCTCTGCAGGCGCTTTACGAATGCGTTTCGTTCCTTCTTGTGAGGATGGGCACACCAGTGGTCGTTCAAATCGTCTAGCAACTCAGCTGACCCGTCGAACTTGTTGAACACGCCGCCCGCGACACCGAAAACCTTGTTCAGCCATCGAATGAGCGTAACGGTATGCGTATTGAGGAGATGCTCGAGCCAGACAAGGCGCGGGTAAGCAATCGGCACTCCTAATAGTAGTATCAGGTGATTCGTCTGACCGCGGACGATTTCTTTGTCTAAACGTGCGAACATGGTGTCGTATGTACTATCATAGCACACCCTTTCGAGCGTCCTGTCGACACGGCAATCGAGTCCATAGAAGGCGATACGCTTGCCTAGACTCGTACAGATCGAGCGGGAGTATTCTTGGATATAGGGGCCTTTCTCGGTGCCTAAGACCCAGGTTGGGTCTTCCCGTTCCTCGCCTTTAGGCGGAGTGTGCTGTTGGAACAGCATGTAATACTTCCAAGCCACGGCTCCGATACCAAGGAAGATCGGCGCTCGCATCCATTTGTCTTCGTATGAGCCGAAGCCATCCTGGAGTCATAAGTCAGATTCAGCGTTATTACATACGAGGAAGAATCCGTACAATAATGTCATGATCGTCAAACAGTTGTAGGGCTTAGATCATACAGAAACGTAAGTCAGATGACTCTAACATATCAGACTTTAACTTACAAGGAATAGACGCAGCAGCCTCACAGAACGGTTCTGCACTGTACCACTCGCAATAATTCTTGAAATACCTTGGTCACGAGGATCCTTCATCAGCATCTTTCGCACCACGCGCAAACGACAAGGGACTTGACTATACCAATCGTCCAAATCTTCCCCAAGCTTTTCCGTCATGGGCATCTTTGCTCTTTTTCGAGGTGACTTGACTTCAGCCCAGCCCCGCAGTGGCCCCTTCGTCCGGACTGCATCAGAGTAGACCTATGGAAATCTGAGGTTAGTCTCGCGTAACTTCAAGTTCTCGGTATGGCATACCTGGTCGCCGCCGCCGATCATAACGTGCAAAGGTTGTTCGGAGTGGACTACCATCACATATTAGGACGGATTTTCTGGAAATGAAATGGGGGGAATGCGAGATACGTACCACGCATGACATCCTTCCAAAGCACCGGACCTGCAAACGTTCCCTCTTTAACGCCCAGAGAAAAGCCGTTACAGGAATGGAATAGTATGCGCATCGTCTCGTCTTTGGCTGGGACCCAGAAGGCGAATTCATTTTCGTCCGGATGATCGTCTTCATCCTGGCCATTGCTATGGAGCTCCATTACTCCCGTTTCATCATCCTTTCCCTTCTCATGCACCACAGCTTTATCGCGCGGGAGCCCGATTCTATACCCGACCCTCGTATCTTCCCCATCCTTCAACGGCACAGAGATGTTAAATCTCCAGAACGTCCTCCCATTCTCCGAAAGCAAGTTTGTGGCGGATGGCGCTTTATGACCGCCCAGCGTTGGTTGGATGCAGAGCGTAGGTGGTTCGGAAGGTAAGCCGCGTAGGACAACAAGTATGGAGCCATTCCATGTTGAGGTTGTGTGATCTATGTACGTATATCTGCGTTATGAAAGAATAGGAGAGCATCGTCAGCCCATTCTGAGTGAGATAAAGACCAACGTCAAGTCATGCGCGCACCTGACCAACGGTCCACAAAGTATTTTTCTCTCGCCACTTTCGCTCATGGCGGTCGCGATGAAAATGATGGTGAAAGAAAGCAAGAAAAATGCAAGACATTATAGGAGGCAAGTCCTCTTTTGCGGTCAGCTAACCCCGCCCCGCAAGAGATTTGAGACCGGACCAAGTCAACTTACGGTGATGACGAAAGCCAAGAGGAGTTTTCAATTCAATCTAAGGAAATAATAATCTGGGCCCGTGACTTTCGGGCCTCTTGTACTCAAAAAACACAATAAAACAAACATGTCTCCGTGTTTACTCAAAACATTTTTGCGTGTTCACGATCCATCCCTGAATTCACCTTTCGATATCTGCTTTCATATCCCAATGTGAATGAGATAAATCAGTGCAGAAATGGTCCGGGAATGTTGCAAAGGTCAATTTTGAGCACCTTTCTCTTTTCTTTTTTTTCCTGACCTCAGAGTTTGCTGTACAGCTCCAGAGGATGCTCTAATATACTCCAGTACATTTTTCATGATTCTTCGTGCATGAATCTGGCCAGGAATAGCTCTTTTAGGAGCCTGACGACTCAGTGAGAGAATGCTCAGTTTTGAGCAGTTCTAGCATGCCCCAGCTATGCATTTTTAACTTACAACTAAATTCATCTCAATTGAGTTTGAAAATTCATAATAAAGTCATCTTATCACTTTGCACTGTTCTGGGGAATTGTGCAGCAAGTTCTGAGGGCAGGACAATATGAAGGAGAGGAAGATGCTTAAAAATGGACTTTTACAACATTCTGAGATCATTTCTTTTCTCTCATGCAAAACTGAATATAGAAGCAGAGATTACAGCTATAGCTACAGGTGGGTACAAAAAGTCTTTGGCCCCCCTGTTTTAGGAAGGTAGATTTGCAGTAGATTTGCACCCCAATTTTAGTAAGTTGCATCAATCAAACCTTCATCTCGTGACACTTGCTCGTGCATCTCCCTCCATTGTCCTTATCTGACAGCAGTTACAAAACATCTATTCATCTATGTACTGAAAATTTATAGGTGCATGTCTGTAGACTATTTAACTCTTTGAAAATGCAAAAATTACTTGATTTTAATAGCCAGTATTCCTTTCCTCTGCAAAAACAACTGCATCTACTTAGTTTGGCATTGACCTGACCTGTCTATTTATCTGCTCGATTGTGAGGGCGTCCTAAGCTTCTCTTGTAGCAATTTTGAGCTCATCTATTGTTTCTGGTAGTATAGGACATGCACAGATGTTATTTTTCCAATCAAACCAGACTAGTTCAATGGGACTGACATTAGGAGAGGTTGGAGGATATAGAAATTAGGGAATCTTGTTATTTCAAAGATATTGAATTGTTGCTCTGGCTATATGGCACCTTGCATTGTCCTGCTAAAATAGTATGCCTGGGTTGTAGAATTGAAGCCAATTGAAAACCAGAATTAAATGTGACAGCAGAACTTGTTCCTAGTACCATTGTAGGTCAGCGGTGTCGTATCTGAAGGCGCTACAGATGTCCGTCCTACTAAAGGTGCTGAATGTATGAAGTAACCTCCAAAAGCAAGATGCCAACTGTTAGGCGGCAAGACTAACAGACATTGATCTTAAGGTGGCCAACACAATAACAAACAATAGGCTAGATGCGAGTTGCCAGGCGATCGCACACTATATCGAAGTGAAGATAAGTAGAATTCAACAAACTAATAATACAAGAGTAGATACTTATGTCAAAGTGAAGGTAAG
The DNA here is from genome assembly GCA_033182465.1 of Sanghuangporus weigelae. Lineage (NCBI taxonomy): Eukaryota > Fungi > Basidiomycota > Agaricomycetes > Hymenochaetales > Hymenochaetaceae > Sanghuangporus > Sanghuangporus weigelae. The sequence continues at coordinate 2,169,077 of CP137324.1, forward strand.
TAGAATAGTAAGACAAGGAAACGAAAGAGTCAAACTATCTACTTATATAGACTTCAAGTGCGTGAAAGGTCTACTCTAATAAGGAATCACATGATGAAGGAGTGGAGTGATTAGTGAGCATCTTAGTCAGAAGGAATAGATTTAGTCATAGTGAGTGAGTAAGGATGAATAAGCTATGGCAGAGCAAATGGGATTAGTAAAAATGGATGATGACATAAGAAAAGAAAAGGAAAATGGTCGAGTCCTAACATTACCCCCCCTTTAAGGTTGAGCGTCCCAACCAACCACAATATCCTTCCACTGTTGTAAACTTATGCATGGTTCGAAGATGTTGGCGAGGTATTGATAATTTTCTTAGAGCATCTGAGTGCTTTCGATAAAATTCCTCAACGGCTTCCTTAGCATTATCTCCAATGTCTGATTCAGGTTGCCATGTTGCTTCATTGTATCTAACCTACTTGACAAGGTATTGGAGCTTTCCTCAATGTAGACGTGAGTCGAGTATTTCTTCAACCTCGTACTCTTCTTCATCTGACTATAATGGGTGGCAGCGGCGGAGGTTTCCTTTGAGACTCGAATGACGGTTCGATGGCTGGTTTAAGCAGAACTTCATTGAAGACAGGATGAACTTGCCTCCAAGTGCGTGGTAGCTTAAGTCAGTAGGCACTCGCACCAACCTTCTCAACAATCTCGAAGGGGCCAAACTATTTATCATCCATCTTCTTCATCGGCCTTATTGTTTTGATGTTCTAGTCATCAAGGAAAACTTTGTCTCCTGCACTGTACTCCACTGACTTCCCAGCATGACGGTCATAAAAACATTTCATGTCTTCATTGGCCTTAGTTAGGTTGACTTGGGCGAGTTTATGAATGTCCTTGACATGCTTTGCAAAGTCTTCGGCCGACATGTTTAACAATAAAGTTTAAATGCAGTTGTTGTAAGCAAACTCTGCGAGCGCTAGCCAGTCCGCCCAATCTGATTGATGGTGATTGATGTATAGTCTCAGATACTGTTTGAGCTCCTGGTTGACTCACTCCGTCTGACCATCAGTTTATGGATGATACACCATCAAAGGGTTACCTTCGATACAAAGGAGCTTGTACAGCTCTTTCATCATCTTCGCATCGAATTGGACACCTCGATCATAGATGATCTTCTTTGGCAACTCATGTAGATGGAAGACCTGGTCTCAATAGATGTGTGCTATACCTTCTGCCATCAGCTTTGTTGTTGTCGGGATTGCATGAATCTGTTTACTGAAACGATCAACCACAATGCATATTGCGTTGAAACCATTTGACTCTGGGAGTTCTCCAATCAGGTCAACCATGACAATCTGCCATGGCACCTCTGGTACCTCATTTGGATGCAAAACCTTCGCTCTCATTGTTCACAGAGCCTTTGTTCGCTGACGGCAATCACACCCTTGCACATAGTTTAAGATGTTGACATACATGTTGGGCCACCAAAAGCTTCAGCTCAGCATAGACACCGTCTTATTAGCTTCTAGATGTCCTGCCAATGTCAAATCATGACATTCCTTCATCGCAGCCTCCCTTACTGGTGTTGGTACAAAGATGTTCCAGAATTTCTTTGAATTCGTCGTTGACACCTTAACCGTCACTTCCTTTGACCACATGCTGTCCTTGAACACTAATCCCGACGGTCCATCTCCAGCATCCATGCACTCCTGTGCCTTCTTGGTCTTCTCAACGAGTGAGTCCCTAGATGTCTCAAATGTTGCCCTGACCAGTTATTCATCCTTGATAAATGTGACATTCTTATTATCATGTTTGCCCTTATTATAGTCTGCACATTGTAGCGCACTGGCCCATCCTGTGCCAGTACACTTATACTATGGCTCCCTCTTACTGCAGATACCATATCCCAGCACTGCCTACACCTGAGAGTATAAGGGCACACTCCTACTGCACTCGAGACACCAATTGAGTACGTTTCCACCTATTCCAGCACATGTACTGTACCGCGGCGCCTTCCTAAGGCCTAGATCAATCCGCCGATGGCTCTCCAACACTCAGACAGGTCTTCCGACGACTCCTACCCAGCACCAGGCACTATAGGACACATCCCTCAGTGACTACAGGCTGCCGATCTTATAATTTACCGTATGTACAGCCTTGCAGCGACTCTAGATGCCTCCAAGTCGGCCCCCCATGGCGCCGATCAATGCGGCGGACACTCAGACATCCTTAGGTACCCTCGCCGATGCCTCCTACAGCTTACCAAGCAGTCCCCCATTGCCTAGGGAGCTATACATTGTCATATGTACTTACATGCCTCAGTACGACGTATCTGTTACCAGTCCGGCAGTCCCCCGCAGCACTGCCGCTCCGGCCACTCATATTAGTCACCAGTGATCACCCACACACTGCATTGAGTGCCGCCGATGCATCGGACACCTCAGGGACACTGACTGATGCGCCCCTTGTCTTATATACGTGATATTAGCCTCCGATCATCGGTTCTGACGTTTCCTGACTTCCCCCTGATGTGGCGGCCCCTATTAGACCATGTATAGAAGGTAGGCATGTGGTACATCAGTGTACCAAGCCACCAACTCGCGCCACCAAGCCCAACTCCACTGGCGCCCATATTATTGCAGATACTCAATATTTCATGCTATTGGATGCCCCCCTCACATTGCCGCTCTCAGATTTCACCTGGGCGCTCCGGCAGTGGCCCTTGGCAACCCAGATGACTCAGGAGATGTTGTCAGACAGTAGAACATGTCAGCGACAGTAGCAGAGTATATATAGAGCTTATATTAGCTTGTAGACGATAGCATAGCAGGAAGAGAGCATGTACCAGACCGAGCACCAGGGTTCGAGATATCCCTCACTCTGAGTCTTCCCTCCTCCCCCTTGACTATATACTACCCTTGACATCTCCTCTTGTTTGACTCCTCATTCTACTTGCCTCCGCTGTATGATCGATAGGGTGGGTGGACGATCGGACTAGGTCTGTAGGTGCGATCCTAGCAGGCTAGGGTGTTCGATCCTATAGGGAGCGAGCGAGAACAAATCGGGGAAACCAAACAAAGAAGGGTGATCCGGAAGACGAGACAGACTGAGACTCCGGCCTACTCTGTGGGAACCGTGGATAGACGGAATACCTCCGGCCGGACGGCCGGTGTGGACTATCTAAAAAGGGGGAAAAAGGGGGAGCGAATACACATAGGCAATATGTGATACTCAATGGTCGTCTAGGGGGACCAATCCGGCCATGCTGCGGTGAACCGAGTGAATACTTCGGCGACTTGATCACCTTGGAGATGAGTCGACGAAGAAAGAAGATAAGCTGAGAGTATCCGAGTCACCCCGGGGACGTCCGGACTAGTCTAGGCAAGGAAGACGAGACACCCAAGGGGGGTACTATGGCTTTCTATGACTGACAGAGTCGGTCGGGACGGTCTGAGAGGCTTCAGAACAGAGGATGTGTGCGCTGAACAGATCTCTGGTATTCGCTATCTGAAAACTACGACATCTGGGTGGGTTTTATAGACTATGGGCATCCAAAACATGTACAAAACGACTGATCTGGGACTGGGGGAGGATCGTGACAAGACGTGAGGTGAAACGTAATAAAACCACAACAAGGAGCGTGAAACTGACAAGACAGAAGTCTAGTGGACTACAGGAAACTGTGAAACAGGATGAAATTATAGCAAGGAGTGTGAAACTGACGCAATAAGGGTCAGACGGACTGCAAGGTAATGTGAAACAACATAAAAACTGTCCAGAAAGGGTCCTCCGAACCGCGCAACCAAGTTGGTGAACAAACCGGACAGAGAGATCGAACAGATGTACCAGTCGGCGAACTCTGATCGGAAGTCTGAACCTCGGAGACCACTTCGGCAAAGTCCGAACAATGGAGCGCACCTCGTGGAACGTCTGGGATGAAGGTACGCAATCGTTGGGTACCTCGAAACAGCTCGGAATGATCTCTGGCGGTGTGAAACGCTGATGAAAAGGCCTAGGGTCCCTTCAGGAGTCTGGGTCCAGGCTTCAGAGTGCCGATATCTGCTCGGGTGACTGAGGCGGAGGTCGGTGAGTGGTAGTGTGACAAAGTATGGACAACGAAATGTGGCGTGGCGCCTATCGCGCAGTATTAACCGGTCTTCGGGGTCTTGGAATGTGACATATGTGCAATGGAAAGTGAAATGGGGTGAGCCAAGATATGTACGAAGTCTCGGGCGCATCCTAAGGTATGGTGGACCGCTCAGAAGGATCGAATCGAGTCGTATACACCCTTTGTGACTGTTGGAGTCACTCAGGCAGGTGATACACCAGTGTGTTGGACACTAGTGAAGTATGTACAATACTCGACCGCTGATGCCCAGAATAGCGGTGTGCACTACAGCCTTCTTAGTCACGGTCCGAGTTATGGATGCTTTCAGATACGAGGTGATAGTAAAGCAGATTGGGATTTCCAAGAGGCGTGATAGTACAAAGCACACAGTAATAGCTCGCTGTAGGGCAAGCTTTACACCAGTGTGTTAAGAGGATCGAAAGATGGGGAAATGAGGGCCTAATCCTACAGCTATTTATGCTCCCAGATATTCCATTTTCCATCCTATTTCTTACTCATCCTGTCTCCACTTTACTCCACTTTTCTCCACCATTACATCTGTCCCTTTGTCATCCTGCTGTGCTTCGCTCCACTTTGCTCCAATCTTTGTAAGGTCGTCTCCACTATGACAGAATTCTGTGGAGTTGCTGACTGAGACAATAGAGGTGGTGCTTCGATATGGAATGCTCCACTGTCAGTACTCTATCACGATGTCATTGCCATCATTGAGTTGCATCTTTGCCCTTGGAGTGATGTAGGCTGCTCGGTATGTGATTCTTCAGAATTCATCTCGAGGTCCATCAAGTGTAAGCATAACTCACATGTCGGTGTTAAAGTGTTGGGTCGGTGTCGAGTATGGTTCAAGGCATATCATGAACTGCATAAGTTCTGCTGGTGGGTTCTGCTGGGTTCTGGTGACTAGCCATGCTTTGCCTTTGTATCGTATGTCTCGAATGTAGTGCCATATCCTTCATTGTATAAGGAGTTGTAACTGCTTGGTCTCCAGGTTCACATCTCTTGGTAAATAAAGGTTTGCCTGTATTGTAGATGCTGGACATGGTGTGTGTAACTCCGGTTTATACCATCCAATCATTCTCCAGGTTATCGGGTTCGCAGTTCGAGGGGTTCGAGTTGTGATTGTGAGTTCCTCTTGTTTCTTGGGTACTATTGGGTTTGGTGGATTGGAATGCATTGTATCTTGAAGGTGTCGCTCGGTTTTGATGTGACAGTCACGTGTACCAACTGTTGCCGTGCATACTATGTAGTATACTTCATAAAGGACCATGTAAACTCGTGTACAGACTTGACAGTGCTGAAATGCCAGTGATGTCTCCATAAACCTTATTAGCCTTTAGCCTTTTAGCGTTTAGGCTTTAGTAGTTGTGCTTCTGGACTTCTAAGAAGTTTGATCGCTTCTTTTGATCGAGGTTGCCCTAGTTGTTTGGTCGGCGGCATTAGAGTGGTAGTCCGCGGTAATAGGCGGTTGGCAGGGTTAGCTGTTAGCGGGATTACGTATCCGCTTCAGTGCTTCTAGCGCTCGGGTGGTAACGGGTTACTGTTGCCTAGGCCGCTCAATCGCTTGGGCCTGTGATAGCTGGCTTGGTTACTAGTCGCGTTTGGAAAGCCGATTGTGTGGATCTGCTGATCGCGTCAATCCTGATGCGAGATTTTGAGCGGATCCTTTCAAGTATTCACTCGGTTCACCGCAGCATGTCTGGATTGGTCTGCCTAGACGATCATTGAGTAACACATCTTGCCTACGTGTATTCATTTCCCCCCTTCTCCCCTTTAGATAGATTCCTGTTGCTCGGTCACAGGAGTATGGACCTAGATGGTCATTCACATCACACCCTTCCAACAGATCACCCCGACCATTCCAGCTGGAGATATTACAACTGACCATGGTTTCCACAGAGTAGGCCGGAGTCTCAGTCTATCTCAAGGGAGTCTTCTGGATCACCCTTCTTTGTTTGGTTATCCCGATTCGTTCTCACTCGCTCCCTATAGGATCGAACACCCTACCTGCTAGGATCGCACCTACAGACCTAGTCCGATTGTCCACCTACCCTATTGATCATACAATGCAGAAGAAGAAGGAGCGAGACGAACTCATCGAATTGGTCCCTATGGAGCAGGACAGTTCCGCTGTCGAGCAAATGACCGTCCCTATGATGAAAATTTGGCTTGCGAAATTCAAAAAATTTTATCCGGGCGACATACCTGCTGAGAAGACAATGTTGAAGAAAGCTGAAAAGCAAGCAATTTTGTCACCAGGTACAATGTGGAACATCAAGAGGAATAACGATTCATTGTATGTTTTTGTACTCTGTACGAATTTGCTGGCGGATGATGATCCTGTTTGTCTCATTCCAGTAAACATCAAATGTGTCCATATCTCTGTACAGAGGCCGAACCTAAAGCCATGAGACTGTCCCAGAGCAGGCATTCACCTCGATCTGTAGCAGCATGAAACCGGGAAAGCTCGCATTGGGATGTTGTGTTCTGTATCCGCTTGCAGACAGAGATGACCTCATCAAAGGAGGCTATATGCATGACAAACTGGGCTGCTTTGCGTTGCATTGCATATTCGGAGAGGCTTGGAGCTGTTGTCTTTTGGGCTTATGTGTATGTATATAGAGCTAATGTAATAAATTTATTCTCATCCGCAGTTCAAACTAAGTGGCATACATACTTTGAGAGCCTAGCGTCCAAGGTATCTACATGCCACAGCCTTGATTCAGATGTTAAGAGGAGGCCATTCATCTTGGGATCTTTGTAGTAGTTTGTCTGTGTTCGTTTTTAGACAGGGGACATTGCAGTGGGCTGCTGTATCATCTGAAATGGCGGGCCTCAGTAAAATTTGATGCAATAAACTTTCCTGTTCAAGGTTGGATGATTGCTTAGAAGTCAAAACTAAGATTTGCATGTGTTGTGAGGTACTCCACAAGTATCCAAGACCGACCGAGCAAGATCTCGCAGATAGACTCCAGGGACAACGTGTAAGCATGTGTGAAGTAAAAGTGAGACATTGTGATCAACACTAATTACTACAACAAGCAAGTATTTAAACTCTGACAGAAAAAAAGGGGTACGCGGCAACCTTTGGAATTGCCAGTCCTCATTACTGGTCCTTTAAACAGTACCCTTCCTTTGAACACCCTACATTTACTCACTCAAACCTCCAATTTGCAATTTGAAGTTTTTATCATAGGTGGACAGAATACACATGAGTCATGCTGCGAAATTTCAGCAAATTACTATGACCCATTAAATACAGAGAAATTATTTACTGCTGAATTTCAGTGAAACTCAATGAGAAACAATGAATCAGATGCATTTTGCTATTCATTCATGCTTTGACCATGGCTAAAAAGCAGATATATTAGTACTCCACTACTGTAAGTACATGCAGCCTAGTTTTTGTTGCGAAAGAGCTATCTAATGAATTAATATAAGGCATACAATAAAGGTGACTTGAAAAGCGTGACAGGCAGAACTTATCAACATTATTATGTAATCGGGCGGATCTCATCTCGCGAATACATGTTACTAGCATGACAGTTATGTCACAAGGTGTTCAAAGGAGTTAATTTCGTGACATTTACCCTACTTTTTTCACACGCACAATTTAATTTTTCCTGCACATTTTACAGCTCAAAAAAACTTCAGCATATAGCCTCCATAGCAGACTACTCAGATATGCAATTAGATTTTTTTTTAAATGTTTGTGGTGTTGTGTACGAGTGGATCTGTATTGGGTGTTCAAAGGACCAGTAAATGCCTGTAGCTGTAATTTCAAATCTTGTTTGTCAGCTGATTACATATTTTTTCGAATTTATATCACACCGAGCAAAAACTCATTTCCGAACCGTGAAAATGTTACCCAGAATGGAAAAAGAGCCAATCGGATAAGAGCTCACCCGTTCCGATCAAAATTTCTAAGGGCTTGGAATGAGTTTTTGCCCGGTGTGTATGACTCTTTGTCCGCACCACGCGCGCGTGCCACCGACTCTCAGCAAGCCACCATGTCGAAATCCCTCAAGTATTTAACATACTTCGTCTTCGATCCCAGCAGAGCCAACTCACACTTCGGACCTGGTGTTCTGGATCTCAAAGATGTTGATGTTATCGAGGACCTCCGCGATAGGATTTACATGAAGCACAAGATACTACATGACAATGATATCAGCGAGCTTGAGTTGTACAGGGTAAGTCAATATGCTCTTCTGTCTGATGATCTGCTGTGCTTACCCAAATAAGCCGGATGATTTGAAGAAAAGGGGCGAGGGAGAGCTCCTTGATCGAGCGATGGCTAGTATAACCGAGAAGGCTCCAATTGATGCTGATGAAGAAGTAAGCGATGTTTTTGGACAAGACTTGGGTAAGGGCCAGGTCCATTTGGTAGTCAAGATACGGCCAAATTGTGAGTTGTATAGCTTTGTTGGTCCGGTTCAGTCGTTGGTACATAAGACTAATCTTCCCGAATTTTGTTGTAGCCACCTTTCGCAAACGGCCGAGGTCGCCTTCCGGAGACGACGAGTCATCACGTCTCAAAAAGATCTTGAAGAAGGCCCCGTCTTCTCTTTCCTCCCCCAGCACGTTCAAAGACGTCGCACAAGACGTCGTTTACATAAACCGACCATTCAACTATCATACGATTCCCATCGAGTTACTCCAACCGCAGTTCGGACAATTCAAGGATGATTGTGCAGCGCCGTCAACAGTATGGGCACAAGAGCTTCTTCAAAGGCTCACTACAACCGCATGCGCATGGTACGACAATGAGACATCTCGTCGGTCGGCAATTTTCGACGCTTTAAATAAAAGCGGAATTTACATGGCACCGGAAACTATCAGTAATACTGAGCTCAAAACGGATGGTAACTGGAAAGTTGTCATCATGCCGCCTGCCATTAGAGAATGCAAGAATGATCTCGGTTCTGGCTCCGCACTCTTTGAAGCTGTCGGTTATTATGCGCAATTCCTAAACAATGCGTTGGTCTACGAGTCACGCTTCCCATGTATTCTCATGATTGATTTAGGTATGAAAACCTTTGTTAGATCTTTTAAATCGCTAATGAAGTGAGCTAGGTCCATTCATTGGCTTTTATGGCTGTTTGTGGACGGGAAAGAACATTCACGTGGAACCCTTGACTCCTATGCATGATTTGACGGTCCACTGGACAGACGAAACTAGCAGGAATGCTATTGCGTCTAGCCTGGATGCTTTCAAGAGAACCATCCAGAGGATCGAAAAATACTACGAGTCCTTCCCTCGCTCCCCGGCCACGGCAACAGTTCGTACATTTCCCTATCCAACAAGCTATAAAGACGAGACAGGTCATGACATCGACTTTACATATCAGTCACGATTCGACGAAAAGTTAGTCTTTGTTGCGGTGACCGCTCGTAGCCCCGAAGAAAAATTGTGTATCAAGTTTACGAGGCGTTATTCGGAAGAGGCTCACCGAATACTTGCCAACCTGGAATATGCACCGCGGCTTCGACGGGTGGTTTTGCTTCCTGGAAATTGGTTTATGGTCGTCATGGATTTTTCACAATATCTTCGACTTTCTGACATCGCCAGATTCTCGAACGACCAGAAAAAACTCGTGAAATCTAAGATAAAGGATGTTGTTCATATACTGCACAACAACAACATTGTCCACGGCGATATTCGAGAGATTAACGTCCTTGTTGATCCCAAGACACTGTCCATCCATATGATAGATTTCGATTGGGCAGGAACATACCAGAAAGTCACATACCCAGAGCGGGTTAATACCAAGTCTGTTCGACGACCAAATGGTGTATCGGGCGGAGAACTGATTACTAAAGACCACGATATGGAAATGGTAGACCTTCTGTTCTGTGTTCCTAGCTTTTGTTTCTCTGCAGCATAAGTCCTGTACATTACTGTGTTTCTGCCCCTTACGCTCAGTGACCCCGTAACGCTCAGTTTTGCAATCTCTCACTCAATTCTCATCCAAAATTCATGAAACTTTGTATGTAGATAGTGCACCATTATGACTATGTTATCACAAAATTTGGGCCAAAAGTACTCAGTGCATGCTGAGTTATAGCGCACGCATTCTGAACAGATACTTGATTTGAGTTATTTGGGTGAATCAAAATCGTTCTCACGGTATGTGCATCATCTATAAATGTTTCCTGTGAATCAATTAAGATGAAACTTGGTATAAACGTGGTTGAAGGTATCTGAAAGCTATTTGCAAAGTTTCAGAAGCTGATGTTATGTGTGAGGAATACTAGAGCATGTCGGAAACTGCTCTGATTTTTATCATGTAATCATACAGAAAATGAGGTGCAGCAGCCTCTTGAAATTTTTTTACACAATTTTCGGGAAAGCAATCTCCAAACTTTTTGCACATTCCAAAACATAAGTACAATATGGAGTGATTCTTGAAATTTCATGCTGAGAGACTCAAGGAAAATTTTAATATTACAATAGAGAGTGTAAGGCCAAAAAACATCGGAATTGGCCATTCTTCAGTGTTATTTCATCTCTTGCCATCAGATGTCCAAGTGAAAAGATGGTACAACCTCCCTACCTGATCCAGCATGATAATTGCCTTCTCTATAAGTGACTCTATGAAGGCCTGCACACTGTCAGAAAGAGAGACTGAAGACACACTATAGATTCCATATCATAGTTTGATGGTGCTTGATTGTAGAACGACTCTGAGTATGATGCAAGTCTCATAAAGCAATGCAGATTCAGAACTGACACAGCATCTCCTTATCCATGAGCCAGAGAGCATGTCCATCCATTGAGTGAAGAGCTCATTGCTATGCACCATTCTTATTCTTCACCGTCTCACTTAAGTCAGACAAATTTGTTCATGAAATTGTCCATTAATGCAGTGTCTGAGTATTCATGACCATCCATAGATGCCTTCCAGATGTTAAAATGGTGCTTTTGCGACCATCTTCGAGTTGCTTTCCAGCAAAGATGAGGGGTGAATGGGTGAAAGTTCCTTTCCCACGACTGAGCGTTTCCGGGTCGTGAGCAGTCAATTTTTGAGACTCCCGTCTCATAAATTCAATAAAATATTCTACTTAGGTTTTTTTGTTTGAATAAAGTGCAAAATATATTTTAAAGATGTGCACCTATTCTAATGACAACATTTTGTGGCGAAAAGTATGAACGGAAAATTTGTGGAAGGAAAAAAAGCTTAGACTGAGCGTTTTGGCAGAAACACAGTATGTATACCAGGCAACGCGCAACGTGGTTCTAATCTGAACTCGATCATATTTGGATAAGCTTGTGGTCGAAGTTTTACAGATGAATCATAAATGCAAAACCTGATATTCACGTGACATCACTTTCTTTTTTCAGTTCACGGCTACAGGCGGCCTCAACGCAAAAATCCGCATCTGGAGCACGATACGTATCGTCAACGAGGCAGCAGACGCAGCCAACAGGCCACTCAAGTCGCTCTGCATGCTCATCATGTACGCTGGTTCCGCCCTTATTGTCCGTTGGGCACACTCAAGACGCTGGCTTACAAGTGGTAGCGAATCCAACATTATCATGATCTGGGAACTTGATCCGAACGTAGTGCTTTTTTGCTTTTCGCATTAGAATTCCTTGCTCATGAGCTGTGCCAGAACAGATACCGGAAAACTTTGAGGCTTGGACGAAGCCAACGTTGAGAGATGGAAGCCTGTAAACCGTATCCCAGGTCATGAAAGCGGTATGAATTGCAATCATATTCACCATTGTCTCCGTTGCATTTACCGATTTATTAGATGTAACAGATCTCGCTTGTGCTCCAGAGGACCGTTTCCTTGCTTCGACTGGTCTTGATTCTTAGATCATGATCTCGTGCGGCTACATATTGTAACGTCTCATCAAACTCGATATGAATCAGGGTTTTGTAAACGTGTCTGCTGGGACCTTGTGGATGAATTGATCGTTTTCTAGGTCGATGATCGCACTGTGCGCATTCGGAGGGCCACTGACTCGAGTCTGGAGGCGACAGTCACAAGGCATTTTGAGCATTGGCTGTGCAGCACATTCTTCCGACGGCTGAAGTGCGTCTGCATCCGTAGTTTGCTCATAGGATCTGCTTCAACTGGTCCTCCAATGGTGCATACATAACAGCGTCGAACGCAGCAGGCAGCAACAGATACATATCCACTACAGTGTTCACTTCGCGCAATACATGAACGTCCAATATCAGTCTCGTCGGCCTCGAGAACACCGTAGAGGTCGCTTGCTACAACGCACACATCTTCCTGTGCTATCCGCAGCGTTCGTGACATTCAGCATATGTAGCGTCGTCGCTCCGGTCGCAGATGACTGCCCCATCAGCGCCTGGCAGACAAAGAGCGCTCGTCCAATCATTGTTGCAAAGGTCTTTTAAAAGATAGATTAGTTGGTCTGCAGACGGTCTGGTACTGTAGGCAACATCAAGCGATGGCACCTTGGCTGCGCTTGCATTTGACCAGGACGAACTTGAGGGCATTGCACCGTTGGCCGCTCAGCGTCAGTATCCCAGCAAATTTAGCTTTTCCCTTCCGCCTATGCCCAATGGCTCCTAGCATTCTGCCGCTCAGCCGACGCTGTCTGTCGCTGTAAACACGCACGCAATGGGACGAGTCGCACCTTCCTTAACGCCTTCATCTGCGCGACAGGATTCGGACATGCGGGGCCTTCGCGATCAGTGAACAAGTGACCCAGCTCGCAGCTCAGTGGGCTCCCAAAATTCGTGGTCGTGACCACACGCAGCCTACCTTTGTAAGTTCACTTGGAACCGCGGGCGTCCTTTCGGCGTCGACAACGGGCATCTCTTCAACATCGCTTCTGTTCCCACACAGCTACCTCCACAACCACAGCCCGCTAAGATTCAGACAAGCGTAGCGCCGGTGAGCTTCTTTCCTCCTCCTCTAGTCTCTACCTCTGTATCATCCACCAGCTCTGGCTTTGATATAAGTGGCGGTGGCTATGACGGAATGGATGTCGAGAACAAGAACAAGAACAAATCGGACATGGTCGTCCCTATAAGCGCTCTCGACATGCGTGAATGGCACGATAGGGGTGACATAATCACAGTCTCCTTCAGCGACGAAGCAGGGAAACTTCCCAAGGCTCGTACACCCGGTGGAGACCGCGCGAGGGATCAAGGCGTGAAGGAAGTTCGCGAAATTAGAAGAACGGGGGTCGGCACGCTTGGATTGCGAAATATTGGCGTGCCGTCATCCGGTAATTTTGCACCTGAGACGGGTTATGGTGGTCTGTCTGCGCCGATTTGAAAACATTCCTATCCGAGCGCGTGATGGAGATGGGAGGTACGCTTGAAGTGCGACGCTCAAAAGACGGAAGTCGTAAGAGTTCAGACTTCGTCCTATGGCTATGTGACAAGGCTCTATAAGATGCGGATCTCTTTTTGTATGCTCATACTACAAAAAATTATATGCATTTGCAAGCTTACTGCTTTTTTTTGCCGCAACTCGTGGTTTAGTTTTCAATGATATAAAAAGAATAATCTTACGTCGGCAGTGAAAGAATAATTTCGACTAATTATGTAGCTCTTCGATTTAGTGTACCACTTTGCTCCCGGTCATGTACCCAACCGAAGCACGAAGGATACGCCCAACGGCCCGAACCTCTTCTTCCGTGAGCGGAGCATAGATCATGAGATACTCTTTTGGTAGCACAATAACACCGCTGAGAGGATGGCGCTCTCCCCAACCTTGTTCGATAACTTGGGTAATCCGGTTTTCATTAGAGAGTGACAACCTGGAGTTGAAGAGCCGGACTCACCAAGCTTACAATCCTGAGGTGCAAGGGTAACGTGCAAGGAGTGATCCTTCTGCGTATGAATATGTCCAATCTCGCGCCACGACGCCTCCGCAACGCTATGCGGACTGGGAACTTTGTTGTTCACAAGTAGTGCGTCACCAAAGTTTTCATGTGGTGAATGTCCGACTGACACGAGCTCCGGGTTTGATTCCGCAATTGTCTTGAATTCGCCTGCGAGAAGCTGTGGAATATGGTGAATTGGTTTAATGGATAAGAATAAGAAACGAAAACGGACCTCATGAATCTTTTCATCCGGATACTGCTCAATTTGCCGATGTGGTATAACGTGCCAACCAGTCTTCGGACGTGGTTTCACTCTCGACGGCAGATCATCAGCCTTCAACCAAGCGTCTTTGTTCTCATCCGTATCATAAATTGCCACGCTAGTCGTCTCGCACACGAACGGTTTGAGTATGAGGGACGCCAGCCACCCGAAGATGGGATACTTGTATCCTCCTTTTCCAAGTGTACGATAGGTCAAGTAATCTCGTACCGCGAGCGGAAACAGCGCGCCTGCTATTCCAGCAGAGATGGATACAAGCGGATGCCGTGCGAGAAGTCTGCCTGCGTTGCAGAGTGCCGAAAATATGGAGTTCGTCACGGACGAGAGCGCCTGTCGAGGCGTGGGCAAAGGAGCCATGTTGGGACCAGGTACTAAGGAGAAAAAAGCCTCTCGAATTTACTTGTGGTTTATTTAACTGAATTGCATTATTTCTGTTCCGACTGAAGGGACGATGGCGGTGAAGTCTAAACCCCAAGTATGTCTCCCCGAAACCGGGTCCCTCCGAAGCAACTGATGGAACGTCGATCAGCGTTGATCTCCGACTATTTCGCGTCCCGACGCGTCGGTCACCTGACCTCTCTATTCCTGTCTGCGACCGTCATGTCGTCCACGGCAGCTGGCCCAAGCAGAGGGCCTACAAAGCCTCCTGTAGTGCAGCCGGGGTCGGGTAATGCTATAATCATCAATCCATGTCAGGTATGATTTATGGCGCTTCTAAGATTGTTCTGATGATGGAGAAAAGCGTGGCAGAGGCTGAACCCGTTGCTGGAATGCATACGAAACGTGAACAAAGAATTCGGAGACATCGTGCCTGACTTCCAGCTTGGAAGGACAACGTGTGCTCTGTTTCTCAGGTGCGTAAGAATAGCTGATGGTGGAAGGACTCAAATCAATTCTTGCTATCCATTAGCCTGAAATACCATCGGCTCCACCCAGAATACATTCATCAAAGAATACAAAAACTCGGACAATTGTACACGCTCAGGCTCCTAGTACTCATGTGCGACGTCGTGAGTACTCTGCGTCATAGACGTGTCTGCCTCCTCACTGATCTATGTAGCTTTAAGAGCGAGCACCAAGAGCTGATCCGCGAGCTCACGAAGATTTGTCTTGTGAACAACATCACGATCATCGTTTGTTGGTCGTAAGTATCTACTTTGGCTACATATTGTCTCAAGTTTAATGATTTAACGAGCGAAGAAACGAAGAAGCCGGGACGTATCTTTCGACATACAAGGCCTTCGAACATAAACCACCCGACCTGATCAAGGAGCGCGTGGACAAGGAATATAACGCTATGCTCCGCGCAGCACTCACTTCTATCAACAAAGTGAATAAAACGGATGTCGAGACACTCCGGACTACTTTCGGGGTACGTCATTTCCCGGGCTCGCGATCATTTGGTTTCATAGAAAGAGACTCACAGGATTCTCATTTTGCAGAGTTTCGCAAGGATCGCGCGCGCGAATCCAGAAGAGTTGCGACGGCTTCCAGGTTTTGGACAAGTCAAAGTCCGACGTATCGTCGATGCATTCGACAAGCCTTTCAGGAACAAGGCGACGAGTGCACTGCCTGCTCAGACACAAGCCGAGATGCGCCTACATAATGAAACAGAAACGATGGAGCAAGATGAGCAGGAGCTGCTCGGCATTGATAGACGAAGAGACGACGAAAGCACTGAGAAGACGAAGGACGTACAGCCTCTGAGGTCAAGCGCAACTCAGGAACCGTCATCATCCACCTCGATCCCATCCACTCAAGCTAACGGTCCCAATGGTAGCGCAAAGCGCATACATAGTTTCGGTTCAGCAGCAGACATGCCACCTCCCTCCACTTCAGCATCTGCATCCACACCCGCAAGACAGGAAGCTCGCGAATCGAGTCCAGTCTGGGATATTGAGCTCGATCTCAACCTCCCCGAGGAAGATGACGTCGTTCCCAAACGTGGAGAAAAGGGGAGTAAAACCGAGGCAGAGAAGAATCAGGATGAAGGTGCTGTCGACCCAAGGCTTGCAAAGAAGCGCACGAACACGTATATGAGCGTAGACAGCAGCAGAGGGAACGAAGAGAGTAGACAGAAGTCACCAAGCCCGGTGTGGGATATTGAGCTTGACCTCAACTGAATAGGGCACTCTATAATAGCGATACAGTATATATTGTTTTGCTAAACTTGCATCTTAGTAAGACGATGATCCGAGATGTATTATACTTTTCAATACGACCTCGATCATCTCTTTTTCTATTCCATTCAAGATTCTACAGTTGAAGTCATAGGTATGTATGAATACAAAGCAAGTGGTAGAACGAGCCTCGAATCGAACGTTACAGACGTGCCGAACGTACTTTAGACAACGTAAACACATAACATGTCCGACTCCGAGCCGGCACGGTCCCCAGCAACGATCACAGTCCTCTACTTTGCAGCTGCATCCACGGCAACAGGAACCTCATCTGAGACGATAGAACTCCCCATCACATCTGAGTCCTCCTCGTCCAAAGTTTCTACTTCACCAGGGTTCCAATTGAGCGCGCTCACCGAGCTCCTGTCGCGGCGACACGCAAGCACGAACCTCGACAAGATCCTAAAGACGAGTCAGTGGAGCGTCGATGCTGAGATGGTAGATGATCCCGAGAGCGTGTTTCTCAAGGGCGGGGAGGAAGTAGCTGTCATTTGCCCTGTCTCTGGTGGCTGATCAAGCAAGGTCGATAAAGGTCGATATGGATCGGCTGATAATCGTGCCTCTGTCGTTGAAGGTCATTCATCATATGTATATAGACAGTGCGTCGCGGCGATGGAGCACCACACATGGATGGATTTCATTTTCCCTTGGCTATCAGATCGTGTTCGAGCGCTGCCAGGAAGTCGTCTGCTGAATTGGCTGATGGTGTGGATGCGGGTGCTTTCCGGTTCCGTCGCATCTTACTCTTTCGAGACTTCGCAAGCGTATCCGCATCCGCTGAGGCGAACGGATCGATTCTTTCTGTGGCATTCTTCGCAGACGCTGGAGCTCCGCCCTCCTTATCACCTCCCTTCAGCTTCCGTCTCTTAGCCTCTACGAGCTTTCTTCTCTCTTCGATCTCCCTCTTCCTCTTCTCCATGGCCCTACTATGAGCCGTCTCCTTCCCCTTCGCTTCTCCATCTCCAACCACGGTCGCCAATCCTTCACTCTCCCCTGGCTTCACATCCAGTGCACCCGTGTCTCTCCTCGCTTTCTCCGTCTCCTCCCTTGCCTTCCTCAGCTCCTCCATCTCCCTCTGGCGTCTTTCTTCGTCCGTAGAGAATGCATAGAATGCCGCGCCCTTGGCACGCACCTCGCGTGTAGCATCGTAGTGAGACTCCAGAGGCTTGTCTGCCTCCTCCGCAGCTTTTTGCAACTCGGCAAGCCGTTCGGCGGAGGGCTCAAAGACAGGGAAGTGATCAACCGGGTTGCCTGAGACAGCAGAATTAATAACGAAAAGTAGTGAGATGAATACTGTAAACAAATGATACGTACGAACTACGAAGGGGCTAGAAGATAGCATGTTAGATGACTGACTGAACTGATTTACATGAAATATCACATACTCATCATCATGTTCTTGTTCCTCGCGAGCAGAAGGCATGTATTCTCGGGGTACTTCGCTCCTTCTCGCAGTGCGCACGCGTCCAAATTCATCTTCGTATTCGATGATCGGGTCGTCCTACGAAGATCCAGTCAACAAGCAATCTCGCTCTCCGAAATTCAGTACATACTTCATCTGTAGGGTTCGGATTGGTCAACGACTCATCCGCATCTTCGCTATCAGAGCTGAACTCGTCATCCACGCTCTTTGAATCGAACTGTACGCAGAAGAAGGACGAGCCAACGCGAAATCGGATCAGTGATAAGTCAGATGCAGAATGCAAACGCTAAATTGAAGGACGTACATCAACCAAAAGCGAATCAATCTGAGCCTCCGTCAGGCCTCCCGTCTTACCCTTCCGTAGCTTTTCGTAAATCTTCGTTTTACGCTCCAGCGCCGCACGCGCCGACTCCGCCGTAACCCGGTCTGCAGCAAGTGCGGCTATATCCCGCGCCGCACGCGCTGCGACACCCTTATTGGTTCGCGCCCATACCGTGCCCTTGCCCTTTTGTAAAGGAATGCAGCGTTCCAGACATGAGAAGTAACTGGAATATACACGCACCTTTTCTGGAGGCGGCACTTTCTTCGTGAACTCAGATTCCTTCTTGGCGAGCTCTGCCTTGAGGTCGAGGAACGAGCTCGCGGAGACGCCGGCTGCTTTCGCTCTCGCTGACGGGGCCATTTTCTACGAGCTGAAGGAGTTCTTGGAGGTTGAGGTGCAAGTTTGTTTTGAGAACAGTGGCTGTGAAAGATCGACATCGCACAGCACGGAGATCCATCAGCACTGCGCTTCAACCCAATCCAGACACGCGTCCCGACCATGTCCTCGAACACGACTCAAAATTTGGCTTGCTACATAGTATACATGCCATACGGGATCAAGCCTGGCACTCGTTACAGCTTGTACTCCAACGCGTACCCTTTCCGGGTGCCGGAGGACGGCTATATATGTTAGTGACCTGGAAAATGCCATTCGAGACCATCCGCCACCTGGGTGACAACGAACTAATTCTCTTGAAGGTATTTCTCGGCCATCTCCCATTCTATCGTTATACTGAAAAAACACTACTGTGTTTCTACAGTGTGGCTCCCTGTCCGTGTTGCCAGCAAGTCACACGCTATAATAGTGCTTTGGAATGGATTCGTGATAACGCCCAAAATGAAGAGATCAGGATGGAGGGCGGGCTTCTCCTTACCCACTACTTCAGCACGGGACCCGCATCTGCTGAGGCCGAGGTGATAGAAGTGATGGTCGTGACGGACTCCAGTGCGTTTCTCCTTTCTTCACCCATCTACAATATACCTAAAGTGGCTTCTCGCAAGTTTTGGACGTAGTGTATGCTCTTCCGGACATTCATGCTTCCAAGGTCTCGAAAGGTCGGTTCTGTTCTTTATATGTAGGCATGCTCAGGTCATGACGTGGCTTCCAGACCGATTGTCGCAGATTGATGGTATGAAGCGGTTCCCGAGTCCGTCAGAGGGCGTGAAGAGCGAGGAAAATATAAGGGAATGGGCCAACGACAACACTGGTGTTCATACTCACCAGCCGGTTGGAAACTACGGCCCGCCAACTGCTCTCTTCCATCCTGCCCTCGCCAGGCTCAGACATCGCCTGAGGCACCTCGATCAGATTGACGAACCGTCCGCTGCTCATTTCGAGTGGGCGCACAAGTTTATTCAAGTTTGCAATAACGGGTTCAGAAAAGAGAAGTTAATGGAGGGAGAATTGAGCCAGATCATCGATGCTCTTATTGGTGAGGACGCTACATGGCAGGAATATCTTCAGGACAAAAGGTCGAGACCAGATGCGGTATGGGGACAAATAATAATACGAGCGATCTTGGAACTCAAAGATGTCGATGGGGTGGGTGGGAATCCGATACTGCAAGCTACGCTTGATTACGCGAAGATTCTCTTTCAGGCTCGTAATCAGATTCGTCCTTCTATTGGATTCGTGCGTGTTAGACTCGGCTTATTTTTTTATTTGATTTAGAACCGCACTTGCGCGGTTCGCTCGAACTGGCCTATCATCCTCATCGGCATAGCAGGCAGTCGGTTAGAAATATCCACTGCTGTTTTCACCGATGGAATCTATTCCGACAAACTGCTCTCGGAGGATTTCTGCATTGACGCCTGGCAATCGGAAACTGTATTACGTGTGGGCCGTATCTTCAAGGCGCTCTCTCTTGCAATCGAGGAACTCCGGGAATACTACGAACCGTTTTCTGAGGGCGTGGAAATGGAAGCAACCATTGCTCACATGTATCCCGATCCTTTGCCCTGTGAAGGTTATCACATCCCTCGGCTAACTTACATCGGCAAGCTATCGCGCATGGGGGGATTATTGGACAAGAAGGACAAGGAGGCGTTACGGCTGGAGAGACCATATGCCCTTTACCGCGCAAGAATGATTCAAGATGGATCTGACGACGAGGTAGTCGTTGTAGTAAAGTTCACGGTGCGTTACCATGAACAGGCGCATCGGACGCTCGAACAGAAAGGACTGGCTCCGAGACTACATTTTTGTATCCCTCTTGTTGGGGATATGTACATGGTCATCATGGACCATATCGAAAACACGCCGCTTTACCTCGCGGAACCTGAAGACCCCGAAAAAGTTCTGAGCGAAGTCGAGACTGCAATCGACCTGCTTCACGCACAAGACCTGGTATTCGGGGACCTCCGCATTCAAAACATCGTTCTCAAGCCGAAGGGAAAGGCCATGCTAATCGATTTCGACTGGGTCGGCAAGCACAATGTGGATAGATACCCTGCGTCCTGGAATAACGACGCCGGGAAATGGTCCCCAAGCGTAGACAGGAGGGTGCTCATGGATAAGGCGCATGATACGTACATGCTTGACAAGCTGAGGCGGCACTGGGGGAAGTAATTCCCGTGTGTCGGGTCTGTCCTTAGTGTGTAGATAGTCTGTATCAAGGATGGTTTCGCGGAATGACATGTATGAAGATGTACTTTACAATGACCTCGTTCTCCGGCCTTTCTCTCTCTCCCGTGTCTCCCTCTCCTTCATGATTCCTGATTTTAATGTGTCTATTGTCTTTATTTCTGGGTTGAAGCGTCACTGTCACATCAAGATCTTTCTTGTTACCTGATTGCCCGTGAAACGGTCCCGTGAGAAATTCTCCAAAATCTGTGCCGTCTTCAGATTAGCCTGGCACTTTGTCCTCGAGTCCTTGCACAGACGAACGACAATGTGAGCATTTGAAAATATAATCGTAAACAAAAGGCATCAGCGAAAGCATTTCACGCAAGTCCGTCCATCTTCAACAGCAACCTGTAGAAGGATTTCAGATTTTATTGCTAGATTTATTCTTTCTAATCGAATTCGTACAGATTCAAGAAGCATTAACCAGGATAACGTAAAGATGGGAAATGCTCAGTAAATTTGCTTCATAAAGATTAAAAAAGAATGTAAACTGGTGAGCCGCGCTAGAGATCTCAGCTGGAAAGAGGGTTCATGAAAATAATAAACGAAAGTTTGCGGAATCCTCGAAACGAAGCAGACAGGAGAACGAGTTGAGACGGGAAGGAGACCAGAAAGGCGGAGAAACTCGAGTGGACCTGTTATTCATTATTGCGAAGCAGTCTCATCAATCGGGACACCTTCCTCCTCAACTTCTTCCTCTTCATATTCATCGCCGGTCGCTTCTTGATACTATTGAAATGAAGTCAGAAACTGAAGGCCAGGCCAATTCGCAGAAAGGGGCAACATACCTGCTGGTATTCGGCACTAAGGATAAGAACCGAAACGTGAGCAAGAGACAGAACTGAAACAAAATGAACGCATACATCAAGTCTTGCGTGTTACTTTCCGCCTCTGTGAACTCCATCTCATCCATGCCCTCACCAGTATACCAATGCAGGAAGGCACCACGCTTGAACATAGCAACGAACTGCTGATGAGTACGCTTGAAGACTTCCTGGATCGCGGTCGAGTTCGCGAGGGCCGTTCCCGACTATGCAGACATACGAGATTCATTAGCATACAATTACAGAAAGGGAAAGGACAGGGAACACACTCTCTTCTGACCGACAGCAGCAACAGAGCAAAGTGACAGGGAGACGTTATCTGGGATCCATCTGTAGCGAATGAGCACGACGGCACTGCTCTGGCAAATTAAGAAGGTGCTTACTCAACAAACATGCTGGAGTTGCGGGCCTGAATTTGTCCTATAGCATACTAGAAGAATTACATCGTGAGGGCAACATAAAGACGCGGACAGAATCAGAGCAATACCTCGGCCTAGCAGAACTCAGCCATCAGTATGCGGCAAAGAGAGTCTATCGAAATTAGACGCTCACCTCTTGCGAGCCCACAGAGCCACGGAAAATGACAGTCGCCGTCATGTAACGTCTTGTTTCGTAACGCAGGTAAGGAGACTGGACGCAAATTGAGAGACAAAGCCTTACCCAAATCTTGGATCGCAGGCGACCAAAAGGTTATTGCGGTCAAAGAGCCTGCCAAAGGAAATAAAGCACTGTGAGGGAGGCGGCATCGATTTACATACGATTGCGTTAACTCGTTGACACTGCCGAGTTGGTAGTTCTTCGCCTTCGGATCGAAGAAGGGAGCGTAGCTTGGCATGAGGAAGTGGAGCTAGGCAAGCATGGGTCAGATGTCTCGACGACAAGATTCGAAGAAGCAGCATACGCGAGGGAAAGGAACCAGGTTCATGCCCATCTTGCGGAAATCGCTACGCAAAAGGGTAAAATCAAGTCCACAAACGACAGCCAGAACAAAACTGACCCATTCAGTTGTCCGGGGAAACGCAAGCTCGTGCTAACACCACACATGACTTGAGCAACGAGCTACATAGCACATCAGGGGTAAATTGTCCAACATGTTGCATTCCGATACTCACCATGTTCAGGGCCGGGAAGTCTGGTTCCTTGTTATGCAATAAACGGAAATTAATGTCATACCTGTCCGATAATAAGATTCTGCCTCTTGATACAAGGAAGGAAACACCTACAATGCCTCATTATCAATGCAGATAGACAGATCGCTGTTATCCACTAATTGATGGGCAGACAGCATAGCATTGTATGGCTCGACAACAGTCTCGGAAACCTAAAGCATGTTCATCAGTACCAGAACACACCACAGCAACCAGGGGGCAAAACGAAGTAATCTCACTTTCGGGGAAGGAAGGACAGAGAAAGTGCAAAGCATGCGGTCCGGAAATTCCTAGAGTGATGGTCTAACCCAGAGGTTCAATGCCAACGGCGCCGAAGACATACCTCCCGGATTTTTGAAAGTAACAGCGTTCCTAACCCAGAACCAGTTCCTCCTCCAAGTGAATGGGTGATTTGAAAGCCTTGAATGGAATCACATTGTTCCGCTTGTCTACGAACAACATCCTACAATGGAGACTCAGCCGAAATTCCAGGTAGTTTCTTAACGTGCCAGCCTACCAAAATGGAATCCACAAGCTCGGCTCCTACAGAACAGATGAGAATTCGGAATGACGCTGCACTCTGAGAGGTGAGAGGAACGTACCTTCTGTGTAGTCTATCACGCGATGAAAATGGTGTCGGTGGAAGTTGAACTGGAAACGGTGATACTATGTACTTACAGCCCTTTGCCCAATTGTTCCCGGCGCTATTATCTCCATAAACGAAAGTATCTGGGCGAAACAGCTTGCCTAATGGACCGCTTCGGATCTATAGAAAACGCCAGATTGAGTACATCTGCAACGAAATGTAGGACAAGAGTGAACGGATAACGAACGCGATTAATCACTCCTGACTCGAGATCGATTTGAACGCTTCGAGGCACGTATCGCAACGAGTTACCACCAGCATCGACCTCTGTAAAATATACATTTGCCTGCAAACGAACGAAGCGATTAGTTGCAGAACGGTTATTCACCACGCGTAAATGAGGTGTACTTTCGCAAGTTGGAGCGGGTCATTGCCCTCATAGGCCTAAACAAGTCACACCAAGTCAATCTACGTGTTTCTATGAGAAAAAGAAGAGCCACTCACCCCTTCTAAGTTAAGGCCATGCTCTGCCAGCAGCATCTTGTAGAACGCCTCGCCGAGCTGATTGCCCGCCTACCGAAAACCAACCTCTGTTCAGACGCAATTCCAAACAAGAATCCACGCGTTCACGACGCGTTCAGAGAGTTCACTGACCTGGCCGACCTGAACGTTGATAATTTCGCGCACCATGATGACCGATTGTACGGCTGCGAGAATATCTTTGGGAGGGAAGACGAGAGTGGCACAGCGACACGCTCGGTTCAAGTCAAGAACGACAGAAATTGACAAAGGGTACAGCCGATGGATCAACATTCCCACGATTACATATCCGAAAACTCTAATTTATCAATACAACATTATTAATAATCCTGAACTCCTCTGATCGGCGATTCACGGTTCCGCATTCAGTTTATTTCAGTTCAAGAAAAACGAACGCTACAGGATATTGATGCCATACAAGACTTTGATGTGCTAGAGTTTCACCTGAATCAATCACAACCATTCTGCGGAAACGTAATCCTACGGAAGTGAGTAGTCCGCGCATTGTTTGAAGGAGCATCCATGCGCTACCTGCGCTGGGACGTGGCCGATAGCTGCAACGTCGATAAATCCAAGCCCAATCTGCGGAACTGAGTCAACCGAATCGCGAGACGAAGTCATATTGCTGTGAAGGCCTTGAGCAGTCGACACCTCAAAGCCAGGGAATTCTTTGCCAGACAAGACAGGAGACGGCAAGGATTCGATGGGAGAAGGTGTCTGGACAAACGCAAGAACAGAGTCCATTGGTTTCAAGACGATCTTCATCGGAGACCCTCGTCGGCTCTGGTTGGCAAGCTTGTTCGTAGCTTTAGTCTCGGATGTTTCAATATCTGCCTTCGGCGTGGCTTCTCCGTTCCACGTCGTCGGGTGACCAAGACCAAGGTCGACGTACGACTTCCTCGCCTTTGAATTTGGACGCATCTTGACAGAGCAGTTTGTCCGAGCTGGAGTATCAGGAGATGAGCTGACATTCGCGCGCAGGATTCCAGACGTATGCCTGCGTGCAATCGGCCTACGTCGTCCTGGTTTCACAAACGAGTTCGCCTTGCTGCGCTTGAAGGCACCCCGTCTCCATTTCCCTACCATAACTTCGGCTTCGCTTCCGCTTCCGTACCATTCCCCTTCCGCTTCTCCAAGCCTAGGGAAGTAGCTCCTGCGATTGGCGAGAAGAGGCCGAGGAGTTGCAAGATCAGGCAAATTCACCTCGTTCCGGAATTGAAATTCATCCAGAGGACCCAGTAGTTGGCTAGTCAAGTCGTACGCGGCTCCAGCGAAAGACGAGTGGACCGGCGAGAAATCGCTAGAATCCAGGTCCGTCTCGAGCTCAGAGAAACCTTCAGAAGTCAGAGTGCTCGACGCGGTTAACGAAGGACAGACTAGACCGTTCAAGCTTGAGTCAGAACCAGATAAAGACGACAAAGATGTCGAAGACATCAGATCTGAAAGGTTCGATCTCAAAGCAACCAGGCGGGTAGACAAATGATCCACAGAGGCTGCCATCTGATATTACCTGTCTGGAGCTTCGAAACGAGTGACCACAATATGAAATGGCGAGAGGAAAGAAGGGTAGGTCAGTCTTTCGTCGGCTATGAACGAGCACAGCCGCATCGCGGGCTGACAAGTCTCCGGATCTTTTCTGTTGCTGCGAGACATGTTCTGTTTTATCTTCACATGGAAATGACAAGATAGTATTTGCGCATTCCAAGCGATATGATGTGGGACCGTGCTCCAATCTGATTAATCCACGACCAAGGCTGTCAGAACTGCGTGAGTATGTACGAAGCCAGTCGATGCGTGGAAAGACCCGTATGAGAATGCATCGTCTTTAGTCGCATCTTCGCTGTGTCTGCAGAACTGATAGACATCGGTTAGTTTTTGGTACCGATGATGTCCAATGTTAATGTAATCTCGTGGGCTATAACATGACGTTGCCAGAACCAAAACGAATCCGTCCATCCGACGAGGCTGATCCGTAGAGGTCATGGGTTTCACAGGTCACCAATTATGGCAAATACGGTGCAAGAGATGGAGATGGTTCGGAAAATGGATGAGCAGCCAGACGGAGGAATCGCCAGATGTCCCAAAACGCTGTTGAAAGGAAACGGCAACGACCTGAAAGTGTGAAGCGGAGTCTGAAATGGTATCCATTATAGGAAATCGAGTCAAACACATCGAGAGGTTCACCACCACAACATAACGATCGCCCCACCACCTTTGACCAATCTGGATTCACCTGATATAGTTCAAAAGCAAAGTTATTTCCCTCAGAAAAACAGAACAAACCTTCTCCAGAGGATTCGCGTCCAACCAATGATCCTAATTGGCCGAAACATTTGTACTTTGTCCGCTCAATTGTCCTCACAGCTCTCAATTGGGTCATTCATCATGGATATTCTCCTACAAGGTTCTGCCGTTTCAAGTTCTCAATTAGGCGAGACAGCTGTTGCTGCGCTTGCTTCATTCATCTAGGTTGAGTCATACCCAACTTCTACACTGCTAAGCTAATAATATATCCGATGGGATTGATCGCAATGAGTAGCACAGCAAACCCGGCTCTATCGGACTGGTTTAAAAACCTTTTGGCACACGCAAGTCATGTCGACTGGGTGACACCACTTCCCCCTTCTCCCAACCGAAGCATAGATACCCGTCTGGACGCGTCCATAATACCTTGTACCTCACAAATCCTGAGCTGGTTTGCCTCGCTTATGAACTCCGTAGACATCGATTCGATAAAATTTGTTTATGCGCAAACCGTCTTATCCGAACGCTGTCAAATCGCAGTCGCTTGTCTGCTATCTTACGATGCCAGTTGAGTTCTTGTTGTTTGTATTCGGGATCGGGGAGATTGATAAATCACTTAGTCATCACGATGGACAGAGAGGTACGAATGATATAGTGACCATTTGCAGTACGATATAACAACGAATCTCTTCAATAGATTAGACATTTCTGGGTGAAGATTAACTCATATAAGTGCTTATACACTCATTGAGACCATTTTTTGGTAGAAGATACCCCTTCAATACGTCAGCCTAATTTATTTTTCGGTACGCTTATCTATAAATTTTGGGAAGAATATCGGTATATTTGTTGACAGTGACTATTCAGATTCGATATATTGGTATTTCCACAGCCATTTTTACAATATGGTGTACGATGTCTATCTGTCAACCGGGGCGAAACTTCTAAATCCGTTCTGTTACTGTAGTCTATTCATTATCAGCAAATAAAGAACTGTGAGCTTTTAATTCATTTCTTCTCAGTTCAATCAATGACTGAGGTGGCGTTCCTGCCTTTCAAAGCTGTATGTGTAGTTTGCAATCGAATCTCGCCATGTGGTCTTATAGTCTCCGTGCTACCTTAGGCATCCTAAGCTATTGGACTCATCTTGTCGCCGGTACGAGCTTCTAATGTTTGTGAACCCCAGTTATTTACGAAATAACAGACTGGATAACTGTTCTTCTAATTGATTGTGAGTACACTCCTCCGTCATGATGCAAAAGTTCAACTAACTGGTTTCGTGAAGATATTCTTCTCATGAGGGTCGCTGCATTATATTTAGAAAGTAGATGCTCTCTTCGCCCCCATTGGATTTCTTCACAGCAAAAATACTAATTGCTGCTGAACCACGGCAGGTCACAAGGTCATTCGATGGCTGAGAGTGCTCTTTCTCCTTGAAGCTATATCGGAACTCGTGATCATGCTTCTCGTCAATGTATACCAAGAAAGTACGTCTAGGTGATTATCAAAGTGTGCGAGGGAGTCGCTCAGAAGGCTCGTTCTTGTTCAGTTGGGGTCGGCGCAATACCGGGGCATATTTCAGTCTGCCAGTACATGAAGATCGTGCCTGCAAAATGGGGCGTTCTATTCTGGTTTGTTTCTTCTCCGGCACGCCGTTGCTTGGTAATATTTAACCAGTGTACGTAGGATCATCCCGATGGTTTACGGATCTATCCTGATGTCAATGGCTGTATACCGGACTATGCAATTCTGGATGGCCACATCAGAGACAAGCACCGGTTCTCGACTTCGACTGAAAAGCTCGCAGTTGATCAAGGTTCTTCTCCGTGATCAACTTGTTTATTTTCTTTTGTGCGTATACTCTATAATTCTATTGTTTTTGCTTAATATCATTCAGAACTGACTTTGATGTATATAGGGTTATATCCTGCAGTGTGTCGAATATCATCGCCAACCGTCTTGGTCCCAATCAATTTGCGACCGTCTTTCTCCTCAACGTACTCGGGAGTCCTTCCCTTCTGTGCGTCCTAGGAAGTCATATGCTATATCACTTGAGAGAAGCGTCAGAAAAACAAAGTCACCATGAGATTATTGAAAGTGAAGATGCAGATTACAGCGCTTGGATGCGAACCGAGGAGACGAGCAATATTAGGTTTGCGGAGCGACTCTAGCTATGGATATTCGAAATAGTATCGAACACACGTGTGTATTGAATGACGTATAGAACGAAATAATGAGGGAATTTCAATCCTGATTTCTGATAGGCATTTTGCAATGATGCCAGATCGCAAACACGTCAACAACCATGTCTCGTCCACGATAACGAAAAGATTAGCTAAATTATGAACAATCCAAATCTCGTTCGTCCTTTGAATGAAGAATATCAGGGTCCTAATCGGCACGGAAGTAGATCTGATCGACGTTCCAGAACCTCAGATTCGGCGAGAGTCGGTTTCGGCAGACAATCCAAGAGCTGGGTCTTCTTTCAGTTCGGAACAGAATTGATACATATATGAGAAGGGAAGGAATACACCAGGAGTGCAGATATCGCAAGCGTCTTTTTCTCGTATCAAGATGACCACCGTTCCTTCCACCGACCAGGTTGTCTCAACGGTAACCACCACTCTTTCCTCGTTCTTCTCCGGAGCAGAGAAGCACTTCGCGCAGCACCCGGTCCACCTTCTCTATACAGGAGCTGCAGTTGTAGCTTTGCCCCTTGCACTCAAGGATTACTGTACTTATCGAACTCTTGGAAAAGGCGGTTTCACATTTCCCATCGTCGGGTGGATCGTGTCGCTCGTCCTGAAACCATTCGGCCGCGAGACTACCAGTACCGGAATCTATCATCTCGATGCCTATAAGAAGGCGTGGTTGCAGGCTGAGGATTTGTCGCCCCGAGGTCAATGCCGTCCGAAGACAGGTAAACATGTCATACCACATCGTCAGATTGAGCAGTTTCCGGACAAGAAGATTCAGGAGGTCCGTTTCCGCCCCTATTCTTCGTCGTTTTTGGAGACTGACTACCTTGACCATAATAATAGCTTCTCGTGAAAGAGTTTAAGACAATCGCCCAGTCGAACCCGGAACTCGTAACGATTGGGCGCTCACCTCACGAAAACTTTGGTGACGCATTACTCGTGCATCCCAAAGTTCGAAGTCCGCACGAAGTCGCTGATGCTTCATGGCGTGAAATTGGACACATCCACACCAACAAAGATTACTCCTTGCACGTTACACTCGCGCCACAGGATTGTAGACTTGGTAAGTCTTCTCATCTCCGACTTCCGCGACGGTTTTTTTCCCCTCTAGGGTTCGTTTGTTGATGATAACCGAATCTTTGTAGTTATCGAACGAGGCTGGGGAGAACGTCACCCTATGAGCGGTGTAATCAAACTACCAAAGGAATATCTTATGATTTACTCTCCACTTACGGAGGACGAAGTCCGCCTTGTGGGTCTAATCCTTCGTGCGTCGGTGGGGTATATGACGGGGAGCAGGAACGTGCATTGACTACGAGGCGCTTTCTTTCTTTTTCTATTATAAGTTTACTATCCGCGCGATACTTAGTTCAAGCAATGAATCTTGATAAATTATGAAAATTAAAGCAGCGAAGCAACTCACCGCTCTCTCACCATTTCGTCAGTATCCCAACCCTATAGAAAAAAAGTCGGGCAATTTCGTCCCGAAAATGAAGAAGGCTGTCATGGACATACTCCGTCGACGTCCGAATGACTCGGACTCAAATTTCAGATTGAAAATACACTTGCGCTGCGCAGGCGAGGATGCCAACACGTGACCGAGGGAATTTCATATTTCAAAGTCCGACATTTCGATATAGTAATCGAGCTGCACTTCTTACTTACACATGAATGGTAATCCCATATTATCCACTTCTAAGCCAGTCGTTCATGGCAATAATCATTGGTCTCTATTACACACACCATCTGACGGCGCTGTTCTCATCACGATGACCTCTACAGGAACTCGAGTCTCGTTCTAAGGACGAAAATAAGGTATCAACGGAGTTGGAATATTTGGTGATAGTTGCTTGTTGCCAATATTCCAGCGAAATAAAAGTGTCTGGAGGCTGCTTCATTTCATTCGTCGGCTTCGTCTTCAATTTCCGCCTCTGTGGGCATCCTATCGCCCACAAAACCGGATTACTCTGTTAGCAACTGCCCTTGACTCCGATGGCAGATAACACCCACTTATACTTGGCTTTCTGCTTACTCTCGTTATGGAGCGTCTTGAGCCTTCTGCCTGTTGCACTATGCGATGATACTAGTATTTTTGGATTCTCAAGCATTTTTGCAACAGACTCAAGAATGCAATACAGTCCATCTCTAAATACTACGTCCGTTTGGTTGCCAGTATTTGCCGAGGGTTGGAAACAAAATGCATCGCAAACGTCAGATAGTGGAGCTCAAGTTTCTTTGTTGTTTCAAGGTACGAATAAGCTCTAGTCATATGTAGGTTTTGACGATGCTTTCCCCCAAAGGTACCTCTGTACGGCTTCTAGCCTTTGCCGTGAAAAATTCGAGCTTTTCCGAGTTAAATGTCACAGTTGATGACCAGCTATTTATGCTTCCGGGCCAGACAATTGGCGATGAGGACTTATACTTTGACCTGCCATTGGGTCCTTCCAAACTTGATCCTTTCACGCATCACACTGTCGCTGCTCAGAAATCCTCGGTTGCTGCTAATGACTCTTTTTGGAGCATAGTTGCATTCATGTATGCATTTTTCTATTCAATTCCTCTGGTGCAATAGCTTCATGCCTCATTCCAGCATCTCGTACCGGCCTTCCTCGGACAGTGAACCACCATCGCTCTCCTCAGGGAGCCATGAGATCAACTTGAAAGTCATGCTGGGTACAATTATACCAGCTCTCGGTGTAGGAGCCGGAATTGTAGCCCTTCTTCTTTTGCTTCACAGACGTCGCCGTCAGCATCGTGAGCTGGCAAGCCGTGTTGTGCCTAATCCATTCAGTGCTTCAGCAGAGCAAGGGTGCTTACGGTCTTCTCGGCGACCTGGCTCGTCATTATTCTCCTTCTGGAGATACGCTAGCTCGAGGGCATCGGCTGCTGCAACGCTAAACACAACAGAAAGCGGCAAGGAGAACTCTCGACAAGGGCAATGGCCCGATTTCCCCCGTCTTTCTCTGCAAATCGAGGCAGAACCTCCACATCCCGCTTCCGGGCGATCGGCATACATTTCAAGAGATGAACCGTTACAAGATTCGGGCAAGTTGGCATTGCTTTTTTTTTCTTTTCGTTACTCGTAAGAGCTTACAAACTGTACAGAAGCTCTGGTAAATCGAATCTCAATATTCAGCGTCCCTGCGGTAAATATGTTAGAACGAAACTTGACACTTGCATCCATTACTCCGCCTCCCAGTTATCGTACGGAGGAATGATGTTTTACCGTTTGTTACTTCTGCTAAGGACTTTAAATGAATTGGTGCTATGTCGCGATTTCTTTCATAATATAGACTACTGATGACCCGGACCTTTGTTTGTATTTCCGTAGAAACAGAGTCGCAGTTGAAATGATCTGATGGTTGCGTCGTGAGCTTGATTTGGCATGCGTTTGGTCTTTGTTCTATCGCTGATAAATATCATCCGCGAAGCCTTGCCCAGAATCCATCCGCTCACGGTAATTGCAATAATCATCAATCCTGTACACACATTGAACCGTCAATCGGTCAGGAGAAATCGACCTGAGAAGCAATGATAGCTTGATACTAGATTCTGCAGATAGTACCGCACTTAGTTTGTTGCGACATTGTTTGCACAAAACTATCTTGCACTGGGCGAGAATCGAAATTTCATGCCTGTGCTGCATCGCTTTATTTGTAATTGTTTGACGGTATGCAAATCCCATGTTTAGACGATTTTCACGTGTAATTTGTCCAGCCTATAAACGTCACCGACCCAGTGTACGTCCGTCAGCTCACTTTAAGCGTCCATCGTCGTCTTCAGCGTTGAGCACACAATGTCATTGTCATTCAAAGAGCATACTGTAGTTGTAACCGGTGCGGGTGGTGGCCTCGGCAAAGCGTCAGTTACCAACTTGATTGATGTAGAACGAGATCATGTTGAGCGTTTCTTAGGTACTCGTTGCTTTTCGCGTCTCGCGGTGCAAATGTTGTTGTGAACGATGTTAGCAAAGATGCCGCGCAGAAGGTCGTAGATGAGATTACGAAAGGTGCGTGGCTGACTATCTGGAGAACGTGGACTTCTTCTGATTACTCTCTATAAGCACAGCTGGTGGAAAGGCAGTAGTCAATACGTCCTCTGTCACCGACGGCGAAGCAGTCATAAAGGCCGCTATTGACGCATTCGGCGGAATAACCATTCTCATCAATAATGCTGGCATTCTTCGAGATAAAGCCTTTAAGAATTTGTCTGACGCCGAATGGGACCTCGTCATTCTCGTTCACCTTAAGGGAGCGTACGCGTGTACGAAAGCTGCTTGGCCAATCTTCCGCAAACAGAAATTCGGACGGATTATCAATACCGCTAGTGCTGCAGGTCTGTACGGTAACGTAGGGCAGGCAAACTACAGCGCAGCGAAGATGGGTCTCGCTACATTCTCACGGACGCTTTCGATCGAAGGAGCTAAGTATAATATCCGTGCAACTACTATCGCACCTATGGCTGCGAGTAAGATGACAGAAACGATCATGCCACCTGAAATGCTTGCTGGTTTGAAGCCCGAGTTCGTCGCACCTTTCGTAGCGGCGGTCGTACATCCCGATGCGCCAGATGCTGCGGGCCGTTGCTTCGAAGTCGGCGCTGGATACGTAGCGGAGATTCGTTGGGAGAGAAGCAAAGGCGCAATATTCCGCGTTGATACGTCTTTTACTCCTTCAGCGGTTAAAAAGC
Organism: Sanghuangporus weigelae; assembly: GCA_033182465.1. Taxonomy (NCBI): domain Eukaryota; kingdom Fungi; phylum Basidiomycota; class Agaricomycetes; order Hymenochaetales; family Hymenochaetaceae; genus Sanghuangporus; species Sanghuangporus weigelae. The sequence continues at coordinate 2,202,058 of CP137324.1, forward strand.
GCTGGGAAGAAGTTACAGACTTCACCAATGCAGATCATCCGACCGCCCTGAGGGACGGTGACCCAGTTGTGAAAATCCTTTCGCAGCCAACTCTTTTGTCACTCACTTATTTCTATTATAGGCTAGGCTTAAACAGGCGACGAGTATTCCAGGTCCAAATCCACAATTTGACCCGGACGTCCGCTTCGACGGCAAGACAGTCATCGTTACTGGCTCAGGTGCAGGTCTCGGACGTGCTTATGCGCACATGTACGCTAGGCTCGGTGCAAATGTTGTCGTCAACGACGTCAGTGAGAAGAACGCCAATGCTGTCGTCGAAGAGATTAAGAGTGGTATGAAAACATTCCTTTGGGATATGACTTATGTTAAATATAACGCCATGTGATTTTCAGCTGGGGGCAGGGCTGTTGCTGCAGTCTGTTCCGTTGAAGATGGAGAATCGATTGTGAAAATTGCTACTGACGCATTTGGAACAGTCCATATCCTCGTCGCGAACGCGGGTATTCTGCGCGACAAATCATTCACAGCCATGACTGAGCAGGAATGGGACGCCGTTGTTGCTGTGCATCTAAGGTATGGTACGGGTTTCTCTGTTGCTCTCCGGCCTATGGGCTGATTTGATCATTTGCAGGGGAACGTACAAGTGTGCAAAGGCTGTTTGGCCAGTATTCCAGAAGCAGAAGTATGGCCGAATTGTTACGACGTGCTCTCAAGTGGGAATCTGTAAGCACTTTCCGACTCCCGATTTGCTTCTAGCTGATTGTCAGGTAGACGGAAACTTTGGACAAGCAAACGTACGTCTTAGCATTGGTTTACATAGCTATGGATTCTGAAACTTCGTGACAGTACTCAACGGCAAAGGCAGCTATTCTCGGTCTCTCGCGAACACTGGCTTTGGAAGGAAGTAGATACAACATATTGGTCAACTGCATTGCTCCGTCGGCTGGAACTGCTATGACTGCGACTATTTGGTGCGGCTCGGTTCTCTATAGTTTTCAACAGAAAGCTGAAGGGTGTGTGACAGGCCGAAAGAGATGGTCGAGGCCTTCAAAGTATGGTTTCTTGCTGATTTTCGTACCTATTTCGTCTGACATGTTATGGTAGCCGGACTATGTCGCGCCTGTCGTCGGATACCTTACGAGTGAAGGTCAGTCTATTAATCTAATACTGAGCCAATGCAGAAGTATTGATCGCTGCATTTAGCCAACGAAGAGACTACTGGAAGCCTGTTCGAAATCTCAGGCGGCTGGGCTGCCCAGACTCGCTGGCAGCGCGCAGGCGGGCATGGTTTCCCTGTGAACAAGCCTTTGACACCGGAGGCGGTCCTCGAGAAGTGGAATGCCTTCACCAATTTCGGTATGCGAAAAATAAACCTCTTCTCTCGACAGTGATGCTTAGGAAACTTGCAGATGATGGGCGGGCGACGCATCCTACGACTACGCAAGAAGCAATCCAACAGGTAAGAGGGTCCATTATGTTCTCATTCAAAGTTATCTTATTCGTAACCTTCTCAGATCATTGAGAATTTCACCAACACCGATTCCCCCGACTCTTCAGCAGAAAGCCCATATGTAGACCCAGAAGACTCCGAGCTCGTTGCGAGCGCCAAGAAAGAAGTGCCTGAGCCCACCGAGTACGAGTATTTAGAGCGCGACATCATACTATACAACCTCGGTATTGGTGCGGAGGCAACTGAGTTACAATGGGTATACGAGAATCACGACGCGTTTGCGGCACTGCCGACATTTGGTGTCATTCCGCAATTTCCTGCGAGCTCCGGCATTCCATTAGATTGGTTACCGAATTATAACCCTGTATGTGAATTTCCTTTCGAGTTTGTGTAAGTGGCTGACTCGAATGCTGCGCAGGCAAAACTTCTCCATGGAGAACAGTATCTATCGGTCAAGGGGCCAATACCGACGAGCGGCAAGCTGGTCAACAAGGCGAGGTCAGAGCAACAATCATTTAGCTATACGGGTGCTTTTAGGATGCTAATTATAAACTTTTTTGATATGACTCAGGCTTCTTGAGGCATTGGACAAGGGAAAAGCCGCTGCTGTGACGTCTGTGGTCGAGACGACAGATGCATCGACTGGTAAAGTAATCTTCGAGAACCAATCAACTGTATTCATCAGAGGAAGCGGTGGTTTCGGAGGGAGGAAGACTGGTTCAGGTAACTAACAATTCTCTTCCCTTGATTCATACCGATTGATCAGATCACTAATGCGGGATCTTGATTGCTAAGACCGGGGACCAGCGACGGCATCTAATGCACCTCCCAAACGTGCGCCTGATGCAGTGGTCGAGGAGAAGACAAGTCCGTCACAGGCAGCACTTTATCGGTAAGTTGTATTGTTGCCTTCAAGCATCTCAGGAGCTTCGGCTTCCCTTTCTTAGGACTTCGTTGAGGCTATACGTACTGATTTTCTTTTCGCTGTTACAGATTAAGTGGCGACTATAATCCTCTTCATGTGCGTTTACTCAAATTATCGCGCACTGCAATTCAATTTTGCCTGATGCAACTTGATATTTTCTAGATCCTTCCGGAGTTCGCTGCTATCGGCGGGTTTGACAGGCCTATTCTGCATGGTGCGTGTGTCGATCAAACTAAATCCTACATGCTAAATCGAAAATGAACGGTTCCAATGATACTGTCGTGCACAGGCCTCTGTTCCATGGGCATCTCAGGAAAACATGTACTCAAGACTTTCGGTCCGTACGAGGATATCAAAGTCCGGTACGTATCTTATCTTTTTAGTTGCTATTCTCCATTCTAACATGTCCTGTCATTTAGCTTCGCGGGTGTCGTGTACCCCGGTGAGACACTCGTCACGGAGATGTGGAAGGAAGGAAACAAAGTCATCTTCAGTATGCTCTCATTCCGTGTTCCCTTCAAATCATTAGTGAAGTTACTGATTGTTTCATGTGTAGCCACGAAAGTCAAGGAACGAGGAACGAAGGTACTGGCTGCCGCAGGTGCCACTCTCTCATCTGGATCAGGCAAGGCGAAACTATGATGTGTGCAAGAGGCAAAGGTCCATTGGTTTGCCTTCTATCGTTTAAATGTACACGTAATAAAATGCACAGTAATTGCTCTTGTTCATCCGACGCACTCGTACACATATGTTGTATCCTTATTCCTGAGAGAAGAACCTGAAACAAACATTTGTCATATATACTTGAGCCATTTGTATTGAAAAAATGGTGGTTATTAAGTACCATTCTTCATTCGTCTATTGTCTGTCTGCCCATCTGTCTATTTCAGGAACAAAGGAACAAGATTTATATACAATAAGCAGCTCGGGCAACCAGTGAGAACGAGAAACAATCACTCAGCAAAAGACAATAGAAAAGAAAGGAAAAAGAGAAAAAGCAAAGGACGGATGGTGGACAGAAGGGGCTCGACTGCAGCGATAAAGCGAAATTGTTGCCGAAAGATTATGACCATGCGAATTCGTCGTATATGCGCCTATCGATACAAGTTCGAGTCCAAGTTCACATGTGTAGCCAGAAGTCAATAAGAGACAAGCCAAAGTGAAAGTATAAATGAAGGAGCTAGGAGGAGAATGAAGGAACAAGTGGCGATTAGTTGGGAGTTGGAAGAAAGGGGAGGAAGAAGCGACGCTGTGAAATAAGGACGTAAAGGTCATATAATACTATAGAGGTATCATTCACATGAGCAAACGAGGATGGAAAGAAGCAGCGGTAAAATGAAGAGAATGTGGGAACTTGAAGAGGTGTGAATGAGGATGGTGACTGATACTGGTTTCGACAGGAGGATGAGGTACGTGTGATACTGCCCTTCGAAGACAACGAAATATATACCCGACAAAGTCCTAACTCTAGAGAAGAAAAGCTAGAAGCGAAGTTAACGCCGTTCGCACGGCGAATCGTGTTCGCCTGCATTTACGGCACCACAGCAGAAACGTGTCGTCCACACCAGATCGGCGCTTATGAGCACGTCCTGAGCACCTCTGATATCGTGCTACATAAAAACGGAGATTAAAAACACGAGTTAGCAATGCACCAGACCCCGAAATATCCGAAAGGTAGAGAAGGCACAACAGGGATGGGGTATGATACGGGAAATGACATCGGAGCATGAACTGAATAGAAGCTCGGAAGGAAGCTCACCTGCCAGGGTAGAACCAGAACGATATGGCGATGATGATATATAGGCCTACAGCAGGAGTCCGAACATTGTCAATTGACACAATACGAAGAGGTAGAAGAATAACGTACACATCAGGATCATGCCTTCTAACCAATTTGACTATAAACGCAAATCGTCACTTATACAGATACTCAGCACAATGCCCAGATCGGACTGCGTACCTTCCCGTCCTGCACGACATAATTTACCGTGAGCACCGCGAGGAAGAGCGTCTGCAAGGCAATTGTAATCAGCCTTGAGAGCATCGGAGATCGATGAAGAATATAGTACATACGACAGACTCGAACGGGTCAAACAGAAGCAAGAGAGGTTTACCCAAGCCCCACGCGATGATGACCATGAGTCTACATTAAAGTTGAACTTCCAATTTTTCAGGCTAAATCTACGGGAGCTTACGGAATGACGAATAGGGCGATTTGCTAAACATAAACCAGTATTAGCTCTTTTTCCGAGCATCAAGAGAATAACTTGGAAGACTTACGATACTCGACCCAACAGCAACTCCAATACTTAAAGTCAGCTTATCTTTCACCGACACGGTAACCGCCGTAACATGTTCCGCAGCGTTGCCTACAATCGGCAAGAGGATAAGACCAACCCATTGCTTACTGATCCCGCTGTCAGTCGTGAACTTATCAATGCTGTCGACGAGGAACTCCGCTGTGACTGCGACCAAAACGGTGACAACCGCGAGTAATCCAATACACACAGGGAAACTCAAACTCGGCGTCTCCGTTTCCTCGTCTTCATCCTCCTTGCGCTGTGGTTGACCCTCGGCGTCTGCAGCATTGGGCGCGTATGCTTCGTCGCTATGGTGCTCTACACTCCCATTGATTGCATTCCCGTTGACTGTACTTCCGTTCTTCTCCTTCGAGTCCCCATTTGTTGCGAGTACCTCGCCAGTTCCAGGGTCACGCCCAGGGCTCCTGCGGAACCGCCTCTTCACCTTGTTTACCACAGCGTGAGCTGATATATCTTGATCATGTGGTGTTGACTTGAAGTCCGCATCATGATTATCCTTTTATCATCCAGTCCATAAGCATCTTGCCAAACCCGTGTACGTGAAAACTTGTTTACCGTGTAGAGTGAGGCATGCGACCACAGCTGGAAGACCAAATACGACCCATATACTATACACGAAGTGCGTTAGTTGCTAACAATAGGATCATCGGAGCAGAAACAGAACACGTACTGAAAAGCAATACAATTGCAACGCCATGGCTGAGCTTCTCGATATCCGCAAGCTCCTGAGGATCCGACAACGGATCAGCCGAGGACGACGATTCGGGCTCCACCGCAAAATGGAATGCGGCTGTCGTCGCAAGTATCCATTCAAGACCAAAATCAAGTCCATCAGGTCCATTATGAAGCGAAGTGAAGCCAAGCAAGATGAAAAGAAAATTTATTAGCTCAAACAAGCGCCGCCAAACCGAAATGAGGCGAGTTAGAAGACGTACCGGGCAGTAGCACAGCGACAACGCTGAGCGTCAACAGCGAGGCGTTGATCTGACTAGCGCCTGTTGTCCCGGGAATTATATAGGCGCCCAGAACAAGCGCCAAGAAGCACCATGACGCCGAGGAAGCAAATGTTGGATCGACATGGGCGCCAAGAGCACCAAGGAGTGTACGTTAATCCCGAGTTGCACAGCACGAAATGCGATTCCGGATTTGTGTGGATAACGAATTAGGATTCAGAGAAGTGCAGAAGGAATCAGTCAGTAAGCGCCCATGCCAGTGAAGCAAGTGGAGACAAAACAGGTAAATCCCAGATGTGGGTATCAGAGAACAGTCAAGCAACGAATATTTACGTACTTGCACCAAAACCCTGTTCCTGAAATCTCATACCACCTGCGAAGAAGCACATGCCGAGTACCAACACTATTCAGGACAAAGAGGATCAGAATCAGACGTATCACGCGATTCTGGTGGAAAGATGGACGCACGTAGGTTGCTTAGAATCGATCCCACAACTACGCAAGAATAGACGTCAGTTCTCTGGTGTACCCAATGGAGCGTTGCGCGGAGCAACGTTCGTCGAAAGTGACGAAATGAATTGCCAGCTCACGCGATGATTGGACAATCTCCAGCTCGCATTTTATAATCGCGATAATCTAGGACGTGCGTTAGTAAAAAGTCCAAATCCGGATTTGATGGATAAAGGGAATTTGGTCGTTCCGAAAAGGGAGAGTGCACTTACGGCTACAATGAGCTCAACACTGCGCATCCGCGGATTACGGGAACAAAAATGCCACAGAAGTTCATCAGCAACCAACACAGACAGGTATCGCGGATAAAAATTGCCTCGGCACTTACGCGTTTCCCTGCCGAACAGAAAAATGGGATGGAAGCATGAGGATGGGACAAATTTGAAGAACGTGTGGCGAGAAGCCTGAGACGTACCAACGTGGCATTGAGAAGTCCAGCCAAAGTTTGCCCAACTCGCATTGACATCTCGTCCGTCGCAAAAGATAGGAGCTGTCACGAATATCAGAGGAACATCAGAGAAAGAAAATGACTTTTCAAGCATGCCTGAGCAAGGGGAATGATTGCCAAGAAAGATGCTATAAACAAGCTTAGATGTCGTCATTAAAGGGAGGAGAGTAATTTAACACTCACTGATGAATATCGGCATGTCATCGCCCGGTTTGACGAAATGCAAAATCCACTGTTTCCACTCCGTTGCAGATCAATTACTTCCGTGCAGGAATGCAGAACACGCCTACCGATACTGGGATTAACAACAGTAGGACATTTAACCCTGACAAGTTTGCGTAAGTTCGGTGTTCGTGCCTCTGTTGTTTGAAGGGCAAGGACTCACAAGAACCAAAGACAATCTTCCTTATTTGTTGTAAAATTCCTGGAGGATTTCCCACTGGCTTCTCTGGTTGAAAATGAGAGGACATTGTAAATGATAATGTCCTCGACTTCTTGCGTTCTCCTTTTCTAGTTATCCGACTGAGGAACGGTTTCTTCGATACATTCGTTGCTGTGCGAGATTGTGGCGCCACCTCGACTGAATCAGTGGAAAGGTCCTGGACCGAATCTGTGCGTGGCTCATTATTCATACTTCGGCCTGTGCAGTAGGCACGGTTGAAATGGGCGTCAGCCTAGTTAGGTAAATCCCGAGATGGGAGGGAATATGTACATGCCTGGCAAGTCAGTTACGGGAGACATGATGGAGAAACGAGGGAAGGAACGACAAGGAATGAATGGCGAGTAATTGTATATATATCCCGTTGATGAGAAGAAGGGCTCCAGCCAGCACTAAATACTGGAGCACGACGTAGATAGTGGTAATGATTATATAATACAACTTCTTGTTTCTCACATATTTTCCTGCACAGCCTCCCAATAAAATAAAATAAACCTATGCACGGCACGAAGAACTTTGGCCTGATCTACAACTCATCTGCGTCTCTCCAGAACACTCTTCAGAAGCTTCACTGGCTCTTGAACTCCTAGATCGAATTTTGAGGTTGACTCGAAACGGTCAACAATTAGCACCTAATCCGGCAATTACCTCGACAAAGGATTCGCCTGGGACATTCCCGTCCGCAGTCCCTTTTCCACCGGCCGCGCACGTCTACTCGGTCACCTCACCGCGGCTTTACCACCGCGTTTCGGGCATGAGTCTGCATGAGTTTGGCCGCCGGATCAATGGACAAATTTACGATTGTATTTAGGCGAACAGCCGGCCGGCCTAGATACATGCGTTGTGGGTACCCACGCCTCAGTCTCGGCCACTCGAGATCTGTATAGAAACCGATGATCTTGAACAGCGGTCCTTTGTCCGTAATTCTGCAGTGTTGACACGCACGGCTTTCTGAACTGGAATAAGCGGGTACTTTCGAAATCGTATCCTGGCGACTGTAGCGCACTGTAGCGCACTTTTCGCGATGTCGATTACCTTTCTCTGCTACTGCGTCCGTTTCGGAGGGACCCGTGTCTATAAGATACAGCGTCAAGTCACCTTTATGCATCTTTGCTATTCGTATTGCTTTTGACGCGCATGAGAAGCTCTGCTGGTGTCGTACCACTGTTGGCTCTGTACAAGCGACTGCCTCCGAATATCCCGCCATCTCCATGCCGATGCTGGCGGCTCGCACGACTGTGACTACTAGCGGTGCACGTCTATCTAAATGTCTCTCACAAACCGACGATGTACAGTCCAATCCGCTTACATGCAGTATCATTATGGTTTTGACATGTATCCGCGCTAGATTACCTGCTAGACGCTAGCACTGTACATCATCAAGGTATTCCAGCTAGTCACCCAGACCCAGACCTCAAGGTTGTTATGACTGCTCTAGTATCGGTCTAGGCTATCTTCTTTCTTTGTCTCTGTAAACTATCGCGCTTACACTGTTACAGCCGAATGCTTCTTCCCCCCCAGATCGTGGTCACATATTTCGCCTTCCAATATAGAAAGACAGCGTGGTCTCTTGAACTTCGCAATGAGGCAACAAACTCTAACACAATCGAGATTTCTTTCGTGATATTATCCTACTTCCGGGCATTCAGCTCATCATCACGAGGCCGTCTCCACAACATTTAGAAAGCGCAATCACACCCTTAATACGAGGAGTTTAGGACCAACAATAGGGTTCAATGCTCACCACCCGAAATCAAGTCAAGTCTCTCCAACGTTTTTGTTCCGTTCTGCAGCAAGGTAAGCGATATGGATCCAACTACGGAATGACCGCGCGAAATCATCTGCTGCCCCTGTCCTGCAAAGACACGTGTGGTGGGGTCTAGATGGGACTCTCATTTTCTGGGATGAAGGGTGAAAAGATGCAAAGATCTTGAGAACAAAAATAGCAGGGAGACAATTTTTACTACACCATTTATTCATTTACGATGGTCAGTATAGCGAAATCTTAAGGATCGGGTACATTGGCATATTCGTGTCATTTAATCCCTCAGCTCTTCTCCTTTTCCAAAATCAGGATGCGACAATCCAGGGTAACTCTGGAAAAGGAGGTGCTTTGCACAATCAATGTTATTTTTATTCTTAGTAAGGCAACAAAAAGAGCCGATGAATGTGTGGGAAGTGCTTAGCGGATGCTGTGTGGAAGTCTGGGGGGAGAAGACTCACGCGGAAAACGAACGGAAGGAAGACTTCGGACATTGAAGTTAGAAACGTGGGTGGAAAAATATTCTTATTGATGGCAAAGTACAGTGCGCGGAGGCTATGCATAGTCTTCCAAGCAAATCAATGCAATGCTATCCTAATATACGACTCACGATAATGAGCCGCAGCAGCGTCTGAATGCTTTCTGGTTAGCGTGGAATCTTTGTCGGTACTGCCTCCTTTTGTCTAGACTTGCGGCGCAACATTCGTCTGTGCAGACGCGCAGTACGAGTGTATAAGTGCGACAGGAAGGATTTCGCTCTAATGCGGGAAGACACAGGTTTACGATTGAGCTTACTCATTTTCGATGCGAAGAGTATCCGGTCCAGAATCATCGCAATAACATAGATGTTATTCGATCGAGTGCCGTATGAGACTTTGAAGACATCGTAGGACAGTGCACGATGGAAGCACTAGAAATCTAGGATTTCATGGCACGAGGCAGATCGATTTTGGTTCGTGATTTTGTGTCAATCGAGGCGCCACATCTTACACAGAAAACCACAGGTCTCGCGATGCATAGTCTGTTAAAGGAAGCTTCAAAAGACGATGCGCTTCAAAATTGATGAGTATTAGCGAATCTCCGTCGAGAACGCCTAACTGCGCGCTCATACCAAAGATATTCAGAGACGGCTCCGCAGGGCCTCCGTGAATGATAAAGAAGCCTTGTGACCCTAGTACCAATAATCCGATTTGATGTAATCCAGAGGTCTCTCCACCATGCATCGTGACTTCAGCGCTACGAGGAGCTGGCGTCGCACTCGTGGCATAGGGCGTCAAGGACCTATAGCATGGACGTGCAACGTCTGGGAACCACCTAGCAGTTTTTACCTTGTAAGGCAGTAAAGATCGCAGGAGGCCACTATGGTCCATCAGCGTCGCGAGATGAGAATTATAATAGAAAGGATATCATTGAGCACCCTGTGCGGCATCTTCTTCCTTATCCTAGAACCTGATTGGACCCGCTGAGGCCAGAAGCTTGATGTTGCATCATTTCGCCATCGCACAGCCATAATACACTTCATACAATTATGGTCAGAGAATTGAAAGAAGATGAGAATATCATCCAATCAAAGGTGTCTCGGAAGGATCGAGGATGCCGGATCGAGCTGGTGAGGCTAGGGAGCATCTTGAGAGCTAATTTCGGTCAGAGTTACAATATCGGTGAATCGTCGGGAAGCAAGTTATGGCTTCTGTGACTTTGACCGTGCATGAATTCTGTAGAATATATATGAATCTTCTATAATTTGACTTGGGAAGAGCCACGAATGTAGGTTAGCGATCTATCATCTAGAAGAATTAGTAGCAAGCAATGAACTCTAACGACTATAAGAATGCAAGCTCGATGTTCCAAAAGATGGGTTTGGAAGTCGAGATATACACTTCTTTCGCGATGGCGGCATTAGAGGATGACACGAGCCCGTCAAATGAAGATTCCTTGTTTTCTGTAGGCTCATTAATTTAAAGAGATTGAAAAAGACTTGGAAGCACACCTAGATTCCAACGTAGGCCTCGCGTGGACAGAATCGTCGAGTCGACGCCTATGGGCAGAAGACCGCACGTCGGGCCGATCAGGTTCGCGTCGATCTCGATTAGATGTTCTCCCTTCGGAACGCAAGTAAGAAGCTGACTTCTCCACGACGTAATGGTAGGCTCATACCTCGTCCAAACACCATCCGACGTTTTCGTCGGTCACCACAAATGTACTTTTTCGACGTTTCCGGAGTTTATGCAAATACGAGACTGTATGAATTGTCTGATCAAACCGGCCCGATAAACCGCCGAGAATTATAATTGTGAACTGCGCCATTGTTCCAGGTCAGACACCACACTTGATGCCAGTCGAAAAATGTGCACCTGAGCCAGACTAGGAGTTGAAGACTCGATTTCTTCGATGGTTGACATGCACTTCATTAAATCAGTAGAATTTTGATCTTCATCCTTGATTATGGAAACGCCCTTTTCAATCACCTTTAGTCAAATTTTCATAGCAAGAGCGCGCATGACGCTTACAAGCTTCGCGAAGTTTTCCCTGACATCACACCGTAGCGAGTCCAAGTCGCCCTTGATAAGCTCCGGGATAAAACTGTTCGGTGTTCCCAGCGGAGAATCAGCTCCGCAGAGAGTTCGGGTATGTTTGAGATAGCCTCACTCGCTAGTTTCGAGGTCGGAGCTTGCTTGCAACACGCTCCATAGTCTATTCGCACCGCCGTCAGCACATGCATGCCATTCACAGGCGCGCCAGACGCGTTTGAGCAGCTCCGCAGAAAATGGCTGGTTTAGGATGATTAATGCACGTCGTTCTTCATTTGCAGTTATTTGGCTAGAAAGTGGTTGCAGGAATTGCGTGGACCATTGACGCACAGACATTATGGTTAGAGAAGTGTGCTGGGCACGGTGAGTCATTAAAGGGTAATGTACTTGTAATCGTGAGAATATATGACTAAGAGGTTGGAGTCAAGTCGCAAAGTCGTCGGGAACTGTCACAACACACTCTTGACTCTGACGTCCACCGCCGTTGCCGTCGCTGCTGTTCGACTCGACCTTCTCGTCGTCGACATCCAGCGCATTTCATTACGTGTTAATCCCCTCTACAGGCCGGCGCCGCAACTCAGAACGACGTCGTGATGGCCACCACATCCTCTCACAAACCCCGTGGCTTGGCGGGCAAGATGCTGAAGGGTGCTGGCCTCATCAAGGACGAGGACACGAATATGCGAGACTTAAGCAAGGCAGGGCGCAAGAATACGATCGCGAAGAAGTCCGGTCTACGTCAGCGTTCCATCGATGTCTACAAGTCTTCTAGTAGAGCAGACATGCAGCACAAAATGGTAAATAATTTCGATCCATTGCGATCGGAGCATTCGTATTCGCTCTTCGGTCGTACTGTTTCTTCTCTGTTGTGTTAGCTACGTATGCTTACGATGTATCCATCTCCCCTCTTCCCTCGTGACACCTTCTGGTATGGTATGGTCGTGTGTTGTGGTTGTTCCTGTTCTGGTTGGCGGGCTTCTGTCTGTTTGCTGGATGGTTCTCTGGATGGAATCAGCTCGCCTCGAGGATATCGGCGAACATTTCGAACCCGCTTGCCGTTCGCGGAGCCGCTTTGAAGCCGGCGAATGTTCGTTTCGGGAAGGGACCGACACGATTACAGGCCGGACCTCTGGATGTGTGGCGGGAAATAGTGCAAAAACGATATAATTCAGACGCGAAATTTCTGAACCTTGAGGTGCATTAGCTTTTCTTTTTTCTCTAAAGCTTATACTTACAGAACTTTAGCAACTGGCAAAGGACGAATTGCTGAAGAAGAACAGAATCATTGCCCCCGGTTACCCTGGATCGACCGGCAAGGAGTATCCTGTCCTCTTCAAGCTCGCATCGCAGCTGAAGCCGCCTGTGGAGACGATTTCACTTGCTGACAACAACATACACTCGGGTTCGCAAATCTGTAGCATAGGTCATTATCTTCTCGAGTTACGAAATCTATCGTTGCAAGGCAATAAGTTGCAGGCATGGAGGGACGTTGACCAGCTTTCGACAAAGCATCGGAGACTTGGTCAACTAAGAGAGCTAGTTTTTATCGGAAACCCACTACGCGAAACGTTATTACGCGATGGGCGGGCAGAAGAGTACAGAAGGTTAGTACAGCCCACATACTATCAACCTGGATTCGTTTACCGATGGATGGATTCAGTGGTATGATGAGGAGATTCCCGCTGCTCGAAGTGTTAGACCAAGAAGCGATTACGAAGATATCTTTCGTCGATGGCCCCGTACCTTCCTCCTCGAGTTCTGATCCACATGAACAAGCCGGTCCCAACTCCTTCCCACTTAACATGGGTCCATCATTCATTACCGGGGTAGACGGTTCCGTTATCAGCAGTTTCCTCTCCAGGTATGTCTCGCTATATTGAGGAGATACAGACCTTTTATGACTATCTTCCATTAGATTTTTTCCTCTTTTTGACTCGCAAAGAACTGCTGTTGCCGACGTTTACGATCCAAAAGCAACCTTTTCATATTCAGCCTATACACAAATTCCTCCTCGCGCACGCGTCCAGGGTTGGCATACCTCGCCAGCGATGCCAAATCAACGTAAACTTGAATGGGGCCGTTGGCTACACAATGCGTCGGGTGGCTCACGTAACTTAAGTTTTCTCTCTAATGCTACTAGCCACGGTCTCGAGAGAGAATTACGCAGCCTTCACGCGGGCCTTGAGCAGATTGTCCAGGCGATGTCCCACCTTCCAACTACGCGTCATGACGTATCCGGCGGAGCAGAGAAGTTTAGCATCGATGCGTGGCCAGTTGGACAGGGTTCTGCGATGATGCTATTTTTGTGTATCCACGGCGAATTTGCCGAAGGTATGTTTTAAGTTCCGCGCGCAACTGGACTTAAGGTGCTCATTGCTATCACAGAGCCGTCTCAGGGCATCCGATCCTTTGATAGGTCATTTATACTCGCACCAGCCACACCTGGATCAAGGTATGCCTTCTCGCCAGTGCTATGCTCAACTTGTATTAACTTACCTATCTCAGAGCCGCTCTGAATAACTGGGCTGTCGTCATCCTCTCCGACCAACTAACGGTTCGACCATATTCAAGTCCGGATGCATGGAAGCCTGGCCCTCTTAAGGTCCAAGGCGACGGAAGAGATAGTAAAGCAGTGCCTGGTCCACCGAGGACGCCGCAAAGACGACCGCAGCGATTGCAGCCAGACTTAACGCAGAAGCTCATGTCGCCAGAGGTTCAAGCTATCCTCGGCAGCATTGTATGTCATCTCCGTTGAACTTTGCCGAACTTATTGCTGACTCTTTTATGGCAATAGCCTGACCCTCAGCGTGCTTTAGTCGCGCAGCTTATACCTCGAACGGGACTCAATGTCAAGTTCGCGTTCGATTGCTTAGAGAATAATGCCTGGGATTTCGAACGCGCGATTGCGAATTTTGAGCAAGTCAAGGTATGGAAATTCACCTCGAGTTAAAATCACGAGTCGGCTGATGTCGTTTGATCTACAGGCCACGCTCGGTGCAGAAGCGTACCTCTGATCTTTACAACTTTCCTGCAGAGTTTCGACCGACTCGCAGATTCTTTTTCTACCTTTTTCCTTCGCTATCTCTATTATTCATCAACAGTATATATCGTCACAAAGTCCGCAAAGCAAAGCATTTTATTGTACACGCATATAAGTTCCTCTTTGATTCCCTTCAGCCCGAATTTGTAGTTCATTTGTTCTCTTTGGTCTCGCGAAGTGCCTGATGTAACACGATGTTTAATGAAATCACCCAAGAACAATTTATTCATCTCACCTTCGCATACTGTCTGTGGATGGTTGCTGAGAGCAAGTCTGAATCAAGTTTGAGTTGAAGGCGGTTTATTGATCGTTTTTGAGCATAAGCTATACAGTTTATTTGAAGCATTTGCCCCGTTTATCTCACAAAGTACATACGTAAGAAAGGCTCCATGTTGCATTGGGAATTGCACATCTACAATTTTAAGCGTATCAGACCATGACGCTCGCGTCCAGCAATAATTTGGAAATGGTCGTCAGGCATGGGGAAGTCCTCCATGGCGCCCAAGTAATACAGGTTGAATACCCTCCTGTCCAATCCTCGAGCTATCTTTCCTTCTGGCGTGCGCCCGAGTAAGAAACGCTTCGCTTCGGGCTTATCAAGGCAGCTGTCGCTCTTGGTTGAAAGGTGCCTATCGAGCGAGCATTCACGAGCGAATATATGCACGCAGATCGGACAGAAGATGCCCTCCGGATAGTGAGTGAGGAGGTGACGTCTGCGTCCTTGGTTCGATTTCAGGTAGCCCTCACTAACTCTGCAATCGGTGCAAGTTTTTGACTTCAAAAAAAGAACTGTCAGAAATGATTGATCGTGAAATTAGGCTTGATTGGTTCACCTTCCCTATATAAGGTGCAGTATTGTATAATTACAAGAGACACGCGTCAGCTGCTAAATCGCCAGTGAGACTAATGGTGAACTTGCCCTAAACGGAATGTCAATAATAAACGCTGGGGACGAAACAAAGGAAGCACAAACCTGTTGCTTCGACCATTTCACGATTGAATCATCTCGGAGCTTCAACGCTTTGCTTCGAAGTTCGTCCATTGCTTTGACCTGTTCTTCGCTCATACGTTCGCTGAGCGGTGGAAAGACGAGCTTGCTCCTGTCTAATAATGTGTCACAGTTCTCGAACGAGGTATAAAAATTTTGGAATAGAGAATTGCATCCGATCTGAGTCACAGGCGGTTCCAGATTTTTTGCATTCCAGCGGAAGGAGTTGCTCTGCTTTGGGACCGATATTGGAGCAGACTTCGGGACAGACGCTGAAGCTGACTCTGGGAGTTGAACTGGGACAGGTTCCGGAGTAGGAATCGGAACGGTCCTCTTGACTAACCTTACTATGATACATTTATTTCGAGTCCAATAACGCTCGATGTTTCCAGTCTCATGCCCAGGTTCCAAATCATCAACCTCGTCTTCACCGTCTTCTATACTCCCGATTGCTGCTGAGAGTTCGCCTTCTGCTGCGAGTTCATCTGCTGCTGTGAGTTCGTCTACTGCGGTAGCAGGGATGGACGATCCGTCGTCGCTAAGATCGGTGAGATCCGAAATCTCCGAAATCAGCGAGTCATTGTCGAAGTCGCGTACTTGTCGTTCATTCTTGCCGTGAGAAGCGGTCGAACGCAGAGAAGAAACGGCAAGTAGACTATTCGAATAGATCTCGTCGGTGCCCTAGGTGAGTCTCGGTGAGCACCGTAAGCGTAGTCCACAGAGAGTTCGGACTCACCTCGTAAATTTCCGACATCCCTACTTCTCCTTCTCTTATTAATAGTCTGAACGGCATAGAACCTTAGCGAGGCTGTCGACACCGCTGGGAAAAGTGCGCGTGCAGTAAGAGGCCTAACCAGTTAAATCGTGCCCAAAAGAGATGTAAGCATGATTCAGTCACGAAAGCATTCGAAGGAGTCGAGAATGAACGTGCCAAGAAGCCAAATACGCGCGTACGTTGTTGCGCGAGTTTACAAGCCACAATGTCCTAAGCACGTAAAGTCAATCATTTCAAGCATCGAGAGACCTGAGGGTGCGAACCTCTCACAGACAAATTGATTTTAAGCGTGCAACGTTTCCGAATGAAGGAGATGAGAGGAAGGGATCGTGGCGGTAAGAGACCAAGTGGGAGTCGGGGGTCAAGCCACAACCACAACTCTAAAATAGGGTTCCGTTAAAGATTACGTAATAACAAGCCACATCCTTAGCGCGACAAATAATCGCAAACACCATACAAACTACCGCTCACCTGTGATTCGAAGATACACAGAAAACACATGTAATTAGGTCCAAAAAGGTATAATTGATACGCACCCTCGAAAGCTGAACGGGAGAGGATACAGTGGCCTTTGCATAGAAAGGCTACTCGGAAGGTTCTCAGCCCTAGCTTGCGCCTAACCGAAGTCTCTCGCATTCAAGCAAGTCTTCACAGCAGTTTTTGTCTGGTTCGTGATTTTGGCATCTTTTCATAGTCGAGACGCTGACAGACCGACGGACACGTTTCGACGATCACTATATTGACAATTTATCATCTTCGAATCATAGAATACACGTGATACTACCACGTAGAATATGGTAAGAACTTTCCACTGAGAGATACTCAGAATCAGTATGCCTGCGTAACGCTGGAGAAGAAGGGCTTACTCGAAAGTCAGCACAACGCGGTCCCCCGCTGGATCCTCCTTCTTATCCACCGTGACGTTGCAATTGATCATAGACATTATACCATCTCCGAACTGGTGCTCACGTCAGTTCGATAGCTAAAACCCTGCGCAATAGATGTCTGACCTTCTCATGGATAACAGCCTTTGATCGAATCCAGAAATAACACCATGGTCAATTCGAGACATATATGAAGAGGTAAAATGTTCTTTTACCTTGATGGGATATCCGTACACAAGAATGCCCTGAAAGAAAACGAAGGAATCGTCAATCCACTTTCAACAGAAGCGTTGAGTTCAGTCCAGAGCAGACCTCATAAAGCCGATAAATAACTGGATCCGTCGGCACTGTCGGTCCCAAGCCTCTGTTCGGCCACCAATGCGCACCCAGTCCGTCGTGAAGATTCGTTGCAGGAAGGTCGAGTACTTTAGCGAGAGCTTCAATCAGATCAGAAGTCAACTTGGCCTGTCACATGATCGCGTGACATAAAGTGCCGAGTCAGGCATGTGCATTACTATCATGATAGCTAGCGCGCGCACTCACCTGCCCGTAGAATGCCGCAGCAACCCAGACTTCATCTTTACCGATTTCCTTCGCAATCTGCTCGAATGTCAAGCCTATGTGTTGTATTTATTGTATCGGTGGATTAACGTCTGATATGATGCTCTACAAAAAGATGCATATGCACCTTTCCTGGCCTTTGCTTCTGCGAGTTGTGTGTAAATAGGCGGAAGTGCAGCGAAAGGAGAGTTTCCGGTCGATGGAACCTGCTAGAAGGGGAAAAGGCGCCAGATACGCTCGCTCAGAGAATATCCTCGTCACTCTGACTGTCGCGGGACTTACAGCAGCTTCGGCCATTGTCTAAGCAACAGAAACGATTGACAATGTGGTGGTGGTTGAATGGGAAGTTGTCTTATAAGTAAGTGAGACGCCAAGTCCTGGTGTATTCTCAGGCGCGAGCTACGGATTCAGCTGACTTATTAGCTCGGACGGCTTGTTTATTACTCCCGAAACGCACTTGACCCCGCTTAAGATATCTTATCACTACTGGATTAGGGAAGCATCCACCGCGGTCGTGATACAGACTATGTACGCGCCGAGCAGAATGTACTAACTACTGCTACAGGACCGACACTGTGTACCGAATGACAGCGTCGAGAAAACTCAACTAAAGTCAAGAGGCATGATTTTGACTTGACCTCTTTGCGAAGCAGATGGCCGGCTTAGATGCGGCTAGTTCACACAGCGCCCGTTTGCGACGGACTCGCGCAGGATGAACGCATAAAGGGCGACCACTTTCCGTCTTCCATTGAATATAAGGGTACAAACAGAAATATCGAAAGATTCATATCCGAATTGCTACACTGACCAACGAGCAAGAATTCCGTCGTAGGCCGGCTTTTTGTTGAGATTCTACAAGGAGTTAGTGACAAAAACAGACTTTCAGGTATTTTATCGCATACCTCGTCCCACGCGCACGCAGCGCATTGACCTGGAAAAATATCTGGTACCCAAGAATACTAGCGTGAAAATTAGCATTCATGATAAGTTTCAAGTGCACGGGAGACTGACTTTGTCCGTGAAGTCCCAGATTGTCATACCGACACAGGCCTGGACAGAATTGCAAGCCTCGATCACGGTCTGATAGTCAGTTGCCTGCTGCTGAAGCTTCTGGTCGTCGGCCGGAAGTGTCATGCAGATGTCCAATTCGGTGATAGCAACCTGCGACAGAAGAGGTGAAGAATAAACAATCGATGTTCTGATAAAAAGGAGAAGCTTTCACATACTTCAACGCCTAAATTAGCATAGGCTTGTATTGTCCCGGCGATATTCAAAGGTGATGATCCGACTATGAAATGCCCTTGAAGACCGACGCCCTCTATTGGCACGCCAGCGCTTTTCAAGGACCGAACCGAATTGACCATCGCCGAGGACTTTGAGCCTATATATAGAATTGGACATGTGGACTCTCAGATCGCAGCCAAGCAGTGGAAAGGAAAGAACGTACCCGAACCTTCAATATTGTAGTCGTTGATGTACAGCTTGGTGCTGGGATCCGCAGAACGTGCTGCGTTGAACGCGACGTTTAAGAAGTCGGTGCCCCATTGTATTGTAGAAGACGCTCGAACGCATTGATCCATCATCGTTCCTGATGAATGCTCTGCTCAGAAGTCTAACACCTCGTTGACGACGTCCCATGAGTCTAGTTTACGTCGGCAGATTGTTCGGGCAAAGATAAGATTGATGATGTAGTAGATAACTTACAGCTGATAAGGCAAAAGCAATATGAGCATCATTCAGCCGGGTGGTTTCTAGGAACTTACATTTGACCTGCATATTCTTCGACAACAGTCGAGCAATGTGTTTCGATAATTGATTGAAGAGAGCGTAGTTTCATCAAAGCCGCCGTTGGGGACCCATCTAGGAAGCCGACTATGCCAGACGCAGGTATGTCCTGTAGCGGTACTATTCTAGTCGAGTCAGGGTTAAGACGCAGTGGGTCTCGAACGTACCGCGAAGAATCTGGCCATTTGTGTTCGCCAGGCTGACGATTTGATCTGCAGAGCTAAATAAGAATTGTCCGCGCGAAGGCTCGGTTGCATCCTAGACGTCGATGAGGGACTGCCGGACTTGACGTTGGATGTCATATCGCGAACCCATTTCATTGCATTTGTGGTGTTATCTGCCCAAAGTCGGCGGCGTTTCTGAGGATCTGTAGGTACGGCTGGTCATTTAGTCCGAGGTCATCCACCGCTGTTCCAAAGTAGAGCTTTCCAGCAGACTGAGTAGCGGAGTTCAGCTGTGCAGCAACAAAAGAAAGGGACGACAGAAGCAAGACAATTCCATATGTCTTCGTCATTCTCGACTGTTTGCGGGTATCGAAATCTTGGTCCATACAGCAAACCACCCATGGCTTTACATAGTTTTTGAGGATGGACGGAGGAACGTCGCAAAATTTGTGGACGACATGTTTTGTCGGGAAAATGCACAAGAACATCGGAAAAGTCATGGCAGCAACATAAATGACCCGTCTTCCGCTCGCAAATTGCGAGAGGACCGCAGCGGAACCGAAAGCAAGAGCGAAGAAATGAATGGGCCAAATATTTCGAGGCCGCGCGTGGGGTTAAAGGAATCTGTACGTGTGTATGATTTGCTCTCCAAGAATTCTCCGAGGCACTTTGACACAGTCTCGAAGCGTTGATGTATCCGTAACTCCGCTTCGAGGTCCATTTTACAAGAAAGCATCCGAAAGCATATACGCGAGCAATACCGGAGATGAAGAAACGAAAGGCGTTGCTAGCTGTTTCGAGACGACAGTGGCTACCGAGAGGACGGTGTTTCTCGATGTCTTTACTCGGCTTTCTTCATAAAGTATAATCGAGGTACTGCAAAGTCTCCGTAGGTATAACATCATTCCAAGGTTGACTCCACGACAACAAAGCCATCAGTGTGGTACAGAAATCGTTCCGGAAGTCATGAATGGCGTCTAAAAGGGCACTCGAGTTAGACATTCTGCTACACGCCCTCACTCCTTAAGGAAGATAGAGCAACACTAATATCGGCATCCTTTTGATGATGTCAATACGAAAAGCAGGTTACAAGCCGAACTTATTTCTCAAGCAAAAAACCCCGTAGCAGCACAAGAACGGCTCTAGAGTTGATGCAAGTCACATTTAATGGCAAGGCACAATCGTAGAGCAGCACACCTTTTTTGTTATCGTTGTTCACCTCGGCTATTTGTTTTCTCCTCCTCCTCTTCCTCCGCCTCCGCTTCCAGCTGAGTTGGGCTCTTCCATATCACCTTAGTAGCGTGCATGAGCTCGTACAGTTGCCCGATCTGCTCGTTCGACATCTAGATTCGAATCATGAACATTAATAGAACCGAAGAGAATGCAGGTCCTGGACGTACCTTCTCGAACACAGTCAAATCAAGTTTCCGCCCCTTCCATCGCTCAGCAGTCTTCTTGTCCTTCGGCATCTCATCCAGATACATTTTCCATTGCGACAGAAAGCCCATGATGTACAATGGGTTGTCGGTGCTTCTGTGCCGCCGAAACTCTGCGTAACCACTAAAGAATCAATATGTTTTCTGCGATTGGGAATGCCACCGGAAGCATACCAGCCTTCACGTAGTCATCCCCCAGAGATCGCATTTCAATAGGGAGGTTGCGATGAGCGCGAAGAATGCCACGGTACAATCTGGACTTGCAAAACACATCTTGAACTTATTACTCTGGTAATTGGAAACGGACTGAAGTTCAACTGACGGGATTGGAGGCAATAATGTTGCGCCTGCTTTTCGAAGATTCAAAGGCTTTTCAGATATTGACTTAGCTAGTCGAGATAAAGTTGGACGCATCGTGGAAGTAACAGTTTAAAAGGAAGATATTCGCAACGCAACCAACATTGAACATTCAGATTAGTCAGCAAGATTGCGTACATAAGCTGGGATGTTCAAAATAAAATACTCCGAAAAGAAAAGATAAAATCTGCTAAGTCGTAAGAGGTATGTACTGAATTATAAATAATAGCCGCTTTTCATCACGCTAATTGTACCATCCAGCAAGGATTCCGTCGTAGGCTGGCTTCTTGTTGAGGTTCTACAAAGTGATAGATCACTTAGCAACAGTTCCGCACGCTGACGTGGTGGTAAAAAAATCACCTCGTCCCAAGGACACGCGGCACCCTGTCCGCTGAAGGTGTTGGGTACCCAAGAATACTTTTCCTCATTTCAGCGTCACATTCAATCTTCTAAGACGCTAAAGCCCACCTTGTCTGTGAAGTCCCAGATTGTCACACCGACACACGCTGAGACTTGCTTGCATGCTGCAATCACGGTCTGATAGTTGTTCCTCTGTGTCTGAAGCTTTGTGGAGTCAGCTGGAAGCGTCATGCGAATGTCCAACTCAGTGATGGCAACCTGAGCAATTTCGTCCACGTTATTGCCGTGCCACTATGGGAACTAGTAGAGGAACGAACCTCGACGCCTAAGTCTGCATATTGTTGCATGGTCTGAACAAGGTTTCCAGGCAAAGATCCAACGATGAAGTGCGCCTGAAGGCCAACACCTTGAATTGGTACACCCGCATTCTTCAACTCTCGGACTAGATTAACCATTCCGGTAGTCTTCGAGCCTGCCAAATAGCATGTGTAAGTTATGTCTTGACCCTGCGACAAAAAGGAAACCCGTACCAGAGCCTTCAATATTGTAATCATTGATGTACAACTTCGTGTTCGGGTCCGCTTGGCGAGCGGCATTGAAGGCAACATTTATAAAGTTAGTACTCATAGTATTATAGAAGACGCTCGAACGCAATGAGCCATCCTCGTTGCTAACAGAATGATTAATAGAGTCATCATTCAGTAGGTTGAACTGGCATACAGCACTTCGTTGACAACATCCCAGGCGTCTGTAGGACATCAATACAAAATACTGCATAGAAGCAAAATCTCTTACAGCTGTCGGAAGAAGGAGTGAACGAGGAGTGTGTTATGTTAATGTATGATTACTCACATAGAGCCAGCCCATTGACCAACGACACTAGAGCAGTGGTTCTGAACAATGGAAGAGAGCGCAGCAGAGTCGAACCCTCCATTTGATACCCAGCTAGGAAGTTGACTGTGCCAGACACAGGTATGGCCTATAATACAAGCGGTCGATTCTCGGCTCGGAAGAGCAAACAACAAAAAATCATACCGCGAAGCATCTGGCCATTCTGGTTGGCAAGGTTGACAATCTGATTGCCATTGTTGAAGCTGAATGAATTACGAGATGGTTCGGTCGCATCCTATACAGAAACTCGTCAACGGCTTGCCTAAATGAGCTGCTCTGAGTATGATATGCACCCATTTCATTGCATTGGCAGCTGTGATCTGCCCAAAGTCGGCAGTGTTTCTTAGGATTGCGAGGTACGGCTGATCGTTCAGGCCTGGCCCGTCCACCGCTGTACCGAAGTAAAGTTTTCCGGCTGTCTTAGCAGCTGCATCAAGCCCGGAGCCGGATGGAGCTGGGCCGGATGTCGTGGTAGTTGTAGTTGACTGAGAAGGCTGAGTGGGACCGGTCGTGGATGTACCAGGAACACATTGTGAATACCAATCGTTCTGGTAGCTGCAAAATGTTCCAGCAACGCAAGTCGTTGGACCTGTCCATCCGATGCCACCGCCTGTCGACACAGATGCGTATGAGAACAAGCAGAAATTGACAAGAAAGTCCCATACATTGTCCCCATACGGCCTGTTGGGCCGATCCAACAGAAATGAAAGCTGCAAGGACAACAAGATTGTACGTCGTCATCGTTTCCTGCAGCTAGGCAGATGTCGAGAATCGACTTGTTGTTCCTCGACCTCGAAAGACGTTCATGGCTTTATAAAGACAAGACATCACAGCGGGTGAACATCGCAATTTTCATGGGTCTCGTCTCTGATATCTATGCACATGAGCAATGAGATGTCAGACAGACAGAATGGCAACGAGTTTACCCCCGCGAAAGCATAGTATTGAGGGATGAATGAGCCAAGCACGTCGATCAAGAGAAATTATCTGAAGAGGACAACGTCCAAAGCCATGTGAACGTGCTGCCGTCGATCGTTCCTTCGATTCGGATCGTCGAAATCGTCGGAAACATCTCTAACTTGGTCTTGGCATTCTAATGGTCGGATCACTTGAATGGTTACAATTCGTTTGCACATAGATGTTTCTCCGTTGCCATTCATATAAGAGTGACTGGCCAGGCCGGCCGAGACATGAAGAAGCAGGTCTCAAATATTATTCAGGCACTCGACAAAAATCCGGGTTCACGACATGACTATGCGTACCGAGAATACGCCGTCCTAAATACTCTTGACATGAGTCCGGTATAATTATTTGACAAGGTGGTGCCTGCCAGCGAGACGGTCCGGTAAATTTGCTACATCCAGCCCTTGTGGAGGTAAGACTAGTGAGAAAGGTTCCGTAGATCAAACATACGCAAAGACTAACGGATCTCAAGAATAAATATATTACTGCTTTCTGACACTGTAGTCAGGTAAATCGAAAAGACAATGACTCGGAAGGTGCAAAAAAAGTAAGGAACGTAGGAAAGTGGTGCAAGTGTATCGACCAAAACCCACGAGGCGGAAAGAGCGAAATTAGCAAACCCAAAGAATAATGTATAAGCTTTACCACTTTGGAGTGCCTTCAGAACCCTGCGACGATACCGCTGTAAGCAGGCTTCTTTTGCATGTTCTATCGTGAGCAGTTTATGAGTATTCATTTCTAAAAATTGAAGGGTATGTTTACTGACCTGGTCCCATGGGCAAGCTGCGCCCTGGCCACTGAAGGTATTCGGAACCCATGAGTACTGGAAGAATAAACTCAGGTCAACTATCTGATTCCCAGTACTTGTGCTAACGTTTACCTTATCTGAGAAGTCCCAAATAGTGACACCAACGCATCCATCAACGGAATGGCATTGTTGAACGACAGTCTGGTAATCCCTCTGCTGCTGCTGCAGGTTAGCCTGCGAAGCTGGAAGAGGCATACGGATGTCGAGTTCCGTGATAGCAACCTATGAGAGCACATTGGCACACTGTAAAAAGATTATGAGGAAAATAGATCATATACCTCAAGACCAAGTGCCGTAATTTGTTGCATGATAGACGCCATGCCGGTAGGAACTTCACCGACGATGAAGTGGCACTGGAATCCAACTCCGTCAATCGGTGCGCCGGCTTGCACCAAGGACCTCACGAGACTGACGAGCGAGTTCGCCTTCGCTCCAGCGTATTCGATGTTGTACTCGTTTATGTAGAGCTTCGCGTTAGGATCCGCAGAACGAGCTGAGTTCAACGCAATAGTAACATAGTTCGTTCCAAGCGTGTTATAGAAGACATCCGTACGCCAAGAACCATCGTCATTGCTACAGAAAGACAATTAGATATAAGATGGAAAATAATCTGCAAAACTGACAAAGGTTCGTTGACAACATCCCAAGCATCTATCGGTGTCAAATTTAGTACGCCTCAACGAGTAGTCAAAAATAATCTTAACGGACAACTAGAGAGACTCAATAAATACAAGTTGTGGAGAAGAAACCGAGGACTCACATTTCTCCTTTGTAGTGGCCAACGACAGTAGAACAGTGCGTTTGGATGACAGATGTCAGAGTAGCAGCATTGAATCCGCTGTTAGAAACCCAGCTAGGGAGCTGGTTATACCAGACACAGTTGTGACCTAAAAGCACAGCGCGTCAGGAGTGGGTGAGATAGTATTCTGCACTTAAATCGACTAACCGCGGACGACTTGGCCATTTCTGTTCGCTTCAGCGACGAGAGCATCAGCAGTGGTGAATTGAAAGTTTCCTCGAGATGGTTCAGTCGAGTCCTATTTAGGTATTGGTAAGCATAACTCTGTGAGGGATGCAAAGGAGACCCGGCTGCATACCCATTTCATACTGTTTGCCGGCGTCAATTGACCAAATTCACCCGGTGTTCTCAAAACTGCTGCGTATGAAGCATCGCTGTTGAACTCTGAAGGATCAGTCGCTGTTCCGAAGTACTTCTTCCCAGTTCCTTTGGCGATACTGTCAAGGCCGGAAGTGGACGATGGGCTTCCGCCAGCTACGGTCGAAGTTGGCGTGTTGACCGGTACCGAGGTGGACGGAGGTGGTGGAGGTGGCGCGTTCGAGGACGGGAGGCACTGAGAGTAATAGTCGTTTTGCTCGACACATGCGGTACCTGCGACGCAGGTAGTGGGACCAGTCCAACCAATACCACCGCCTAACCGACAATGTTAAGATCAACTTGGACGAACCAATCAATTACAATGTCCACGTACACTGTCCCCAGACTGCTTGTTGCGCCATCGCAAGTGGTACAAGTGACAACAGGGAGAGAAAGGCAGTCGAGAGCTTCATTTTCGGTGCCAAGAACTGACTTCAAGCAGGAAGTTGCCTTTTGTCGAGGTGGTTCTCAAGCACATCTGTGCGCTTTATACGAGGCATTCGGTACTATATCGCGGAAACGTAGAACAGCATGGCGGTTCAAAGCCGCGCCAGCATATGAAAGACTCGACGTATTCGCCGAGACCGACGTAGCGGCGCCCTCGAGTGGGTTTTCCGAAAAAAAAACAGTTTCGTCACAAGACTTGGCACTGCGCTATTTATATCAAAAGCTGCCCAATAATCGGAAGCACGTAGACTCACTAATCATTTTCGGATGTTCATACCCACCAAAAAATGGCTCGAAAAGGGCCGAATTGTTTTGGCCTTTACACGTCGTCACAGCGTGGTTCCTAACAATAGAGCATACATGCAGTAGAATACTTAGGAGAGCCGATTGGTCTGGAGTCTTGGGTCTAGAGTCCGACAAAGAGCAATTGCGCTTCCACAATTTGCATAGGAAATCACAGCGATTGTCTGCTGAATATCAAAACGGAACAATATGGTGTGTGATAACACCAAGATCTATCTCGATAACTTGCAAATAGTTCGTTCAAGCACAATGCGACTACGTTCTCTTGTATTGCTCTGGATGTCGGAGCAATTCATTGCTTTTCGGATCTTCCGGTAGATCATCGGCTGTTAGAGCTCTCCCTCTAGATCAGACAATCTCGTGTCAAATTTCCTGTTCGTACTCTAGTTCTGATCGTCGGATCACCTTGGAATGGAATCAAACAACCGGAAAGTCAATGTACCTTCTGCAGGATATCATAATGGATGGAGACCAGGCCTGGCAGGACAAATTGAACATTAATTCATTGGCATGTACACCACTGAAAAGAGATGGCGAGTAGCCATAGCATACGGATTTCGGGCTTACTTTTAGCCCATCTTGCGTTCGCTGTTGATCCGTGTTGGTGCGTAAATCACATTGACCTGGTCGTCTGAATCAAAGAAAGGGTCAGAAGATCATGGCGAAACCGTTCGATGAAAATCGGACGACGAGACCTGGCAGGTTGAGAACTCGGTCATCGCTGGTGACCGGAGCTTTCAAATACACGTGACTCTACCAAAAACTCCCCGTTATAAGTTATTTAAATTTCCTCATTGGAGGCTTGTAAAATTATCATCAAAATTTCGCTCTCCAAAGCTCAAAGAGAAGTATTGCCAGAACTACGCAAGTATATCAAGGATATTTCTCACCCCTATCGATGTCAGACAATCAGTTCACTCGCTATGACTAGGGCCCTTTTTGACTACCCATGATCCGCTCCTTGGTGACGGCGGAACTACTGTCAAGCGGGAGAACGTGGTCGAGGAAAAAGAGTAATACGCTTATACGATCCATTGCCGTCTGATGGAGAACACCTGTCCTCTTTTCTGAATGATCATCACAGAAGAAAGGATGCTCCGAGAATTGAATGATCTGACGATGATCGTAATCATTCATGACATTTGCTTTGCGATCTTCACATGTACAGCATATAAAGGCGCGCTCAGTCGTTTCTCATATGATGCTGCTTCTGTGTTGAGATCTCACCAGCCAAAATGCTTTGTACCAACCAGCATCATTCATCTGTCTGGAGAAGAAGATTTTTGAAAATTAATTCCGAACTGTTCTTCCCATAGTTAGAACTATCACCCACGGATTGGTCTGAACAACTGGTTCTGCTGATTATCTACAGAACAGTATTTGTTCGCATCATCTTATCCTCCAAGTACATGGACATAGTTCTGAAGCTACTGATACTTGGTCCATTATGGTCTTATGTAAGCTGGATCGACCAGGATTTTGATGTGACCAAAAGGCAAGAATGGACAAGAATGGGTACTATGAGCACACCAGTTACGGAAGGGGACGGCTGTGCATCTTTGATCGTAGGGTAGGGAGGTATGTTCCCATCTCAATTTGGTGCGCATCTGAGCTTCCGGCCATCAGTTATTCTCCGCAACGTGATTTGATGAGCGCTATGGAACATCATAAATGACGGGCGACTCATATCTTTCTCTCACCATTCCATTGCCTCATAAGTGTGCTCGCCTCAAACGGGTGGACTTATCCATTCTTTGACTCTGCCAGACGCGGCTCATTATGAAGTGTTTCACGGAAACATCCTTTCGATTCTTCATTGCTTGGTTCTGCATCACACTTAGCAATCTGCCTTTCGCCCTATGCGTAAATACTCTGAACACACCGATCGGAGAGGTCGTCGTATACGCAACGGATCCAAGGATACAATACGACCCTCCCTTGGACAGTACCTCCGGCGTCTGGAGTCCTCTGCATGTTCATCATTTTGACCACAATGCTTCACAGACGTCAGATCCCAGCGCTAAAGTTTCTCTCGTTTTCCAGGGTGAGTGGCAAAAGTAGCGGAATTGAAATACTGACGACAGTTTTGTCTGCAGGTACTTCAGTATGGCTTTATGCCGCTGGGACTCCGGAATTTCCTCCGCTAAGCTTCATCCTCGATAACAGCTCGACCGTGGTGCAAGCCAACCAGGGTGATCGGATTCTAAAGATATCTCCCGGGGCATCTGATCTGGATCCCTCAGCAAACCATACTATCGTAGTCCAGAAAAAGTTGGACTCAAGCAGCTCCTCCCTGTGGAACATAATCGCATTTGGGTACGTCGTGGTCTATTCCTTAGTTCCGAGTCTTATTCCGCTTCAGCTTTACGGTACCCCCTAGCAGCCGCATTGCTTCTCCGTCGCCGAGTCCTGCAATACCTGACATGTCTATGTCTACGGCGGCTGGCACGAATGCTAACACCACGAAGCATGAAGACGGATCCCGAAAGTTGCCAGGTGGAACTATAGCAGGAATCGTGGTTGCGATATTATCCGGTATTGGGTTTGCCGTCGTTCTGCGTTTCTGCCTACGACGTCAACATAACAAGATGTCCGACGTTGTTCCCGAACCGCTAGTCATACTTCCTGAACCCCCTCGACGAGATCTGTCGCGATTTCATCGCTTATACTCGGATCGACTACCGCATTTTACGGCCCCGACATCAATTTGGCCATCCTCCGTTATGCACGCGAGTACGATAGACCAACCTGCGCTTCCACATGCCCATGGTTCTCTGCGCGAGAAGACTACACCCTTCTCAGTTCCAGCGCCTTCGCCGCTAATAGTGAAGCCATCTCCTCCGAAGCGGCGGCAACCCAGGTTTTCTGGATTCTTCGTTGCGAATCCATCAAGCCACTCGAGTCGTTCAGTTCGATCCCAGTCATTAAAGGATTCACGAGTTCGTTCGGATCGAATGCCCGCTAAAGCCACAAATCTAGACTTATTGGCCTCCGACGATCCGAAGCTTGAGACTGGTTTATTAAATGAGAAGGAATCAAACCCGACTCGAGTCGACAAGGGAAAGCAAAGAGCGGTCGACTTCGAAATTGATCCTGCCCTTCCGGAAAGGCCAAGGGTTGCTCGCAAGCAGTCCTTGAGGCGCTTCTTCTTTACAACCAATCCCAATCCCTCAACGACCTCTAGTTCATCGACGTCATCTCTGGGAAGGTCTGCGACTGCAAGGACAGCAGCTGTAGCAGACTACGTTCGAGACCAGATTCGTCGACACAGGAAGGCACAACAAGGAACTTCGCAACCTCCGGTGTCTACAAGTGCTGCAGCGCAGCCTTCGATCACAATCCCAAAGATGTCGCCAAGAATCGCATCTGTAGAACCCGAACCCAATCCTGTTTTGCAGGTACAGAAGAAGACTAGAACAAGCCAAACCCTTTTCTTCACTATGAATCCGAGTCCATCAATACCTGATTCCAATAATGGATGCGCAGAGGCGGAGTCTATGTTTTCAGAAGTTCCACCTCCAAGAAATGATAAAGGGAAAGGAAGAGCATTCTAGACATACTCTGCTTCATTATAAATTATGACGCTATCACCTTCACATCGGATCGCAATCGTTCTGTAGCAAAAGCAATCATTTCACATCCCTCTGTCCACGTAGTTATAATACATATGTTTGTCTCTCCTCAGTTTCCGAATCGATACCAACAAAGCAATTTTACCGATCAACATCGACATCGCTATTCGACTCTACCATTTTATCAGGGAGCAGAGATGCGGCCATAAGTGCCAGGATAACTATTCCGATGGCGACAATGTAGACGAGCAAGCCGTTCAACAGATTGTACTCGATCGATGCCGCGAACAAAGACGTTGTCGCTGCAGGACCAATTGCATGGATGGCGGCTGTGACGGCTGCAACAAAGCCGTTGGTAGCTCCGAGAGATCTCTTGTTAGGCGCAGCCAGGGTAACAAAGATAAATGCGCAGCC
Source organism: Sanghuangporus weigelae (assembly GCA_033182465.1). Classification (NCBI taxonomy): domain Eukaryota; kingdom Fungi; phylum Basidiomycota; class Agaricomycetes; order Hymenochaetales; family Hymenochaetaceae; genus Sanghuangporus; species Sanghuangporus weigelae. Next base: position 2,232,301 of record CP137324.1, read on the forward strand.
TGAGAAAGTGACATCAGAAATCAATCATTGTGGTTGTTAAACAAGTAGTATTGCTATTACCTCCACTCATATCAGAGAAGATACAAAGGCAAAGCTGGAAGCAGAGCGCAACCCAAGTGATCGAGCTCAAGCCATAAGTCCGAGCAAGTAAAGTTATCATCGGGAAGAGCATGAAGATTGGGATGTTTGCGAACAAGGCTAGCATAAGTAAAGTTTTCGCGCCGAGCCAGTCATGAAACTTTTCAAAAGAGAGCACTTGGAAAATTCCCATGGTCAGCCCGTACAAGCCGAGAAGGGAACCGATTGTTGGCGGAGACAATCCTAATCCACCGAGCTGGATAGATGTCGCATAAAAAAGTGGCTCCACAGAAATAAAAGCAATGTCAATGAGGGATAAGAGAGCGTAATTGAGAACTGCGATCAGAACAGGGCGCGTGAGCACAGATTTCATAGGAGGAATCGCTTCGACTTCATCGATAATTATGTATTGATTCTCAAGTGAGGGAGGAACGGAATGGCTTTCTGAGTTGTCTACTTGATGGACTTGCCTTGCAATTAGGTGTGGAGTCTAAATAGCATAAGTGTGGCTCACTGGATTGCACACAGTAGTCACTTACCTCTTGCAAGAACAGGAAAACGACGACCGATGACGCTATTGGAAAGAGAGCAACAACGAGGCAGGGAAGAAAATATGGATACTCTTTCCAGAAGGGACATCTGCTGAAAGCCCAAGGAAATCGCTCTGCAGGATGAGAAAGTTGACCACCGATGAACGGACTTTTGCCAGGAGAGGTGAGAAATTCGACATCATGGAAATCAGCAGAACATACCCCAGCATAGCGCCAACAGACCACACAACAGGAATAAACGCGAAAGCTTGCGCCATGTTTGAGAAGTCGGTTATCTCGCCCATCATGCTTTTAATTACTCCTGAGTATCCATTCAATAATCCAGCTAAGCATCGACTATTGAGAAGAAATTGAGTTCTCGAAGCTGCATTTGTGCGTGTTAACCGAATCTACCTATAAACAAGCCATGGAAATGTTCTTGATAGACCAAAACATATCATTGATATGGATAGTCCAGTGAAACCAACAAAAAGAACAGGACGTCTACCAACAGAATCAGACAAGCGACTCCAGAAGAGAACAGTCAAGGCTTCGCATGCAAAGAATAGTGATTCCTAAAAGGCTGCTTAATGGAGTTTGATTCTTCCAGTGATTTGACCCACCAGAAGACCCGCATAATATCCGGCCTTGCGTTCATCTCCGCCTATAATATCTAGCCCTTTTATGAGCTTGCGAAGTCGAGGGTTACTTTATTAGAATAGCACAAAAGAGCCAATAGTCAATGACTTTACATGTATTTCACGGTACTCACCTCGTTGATGAATGGATAGATCGATTGCGAAGTTACAGGCTCCGAAAGTTGCACAAAAAGAAGAGCGGCGATTTGAGATGTTGGTAGCGGTGTTCTTCTTTGTGCCTGACTCCCAGCGATCAAGGGAGTTCGCTCATCCAATTCGTTAGTGATAGAAGCAGAAGTAGAAGACATCCTGGGGATATTTTTCCGGGAGAGGATTCTGTTTATCCTTGGGCATCAAGAATGATTCGCAGCATTAATTTCTGTACAAAATTGAGTTCATATAGAGCTGGTTCGTCAGAACTGATGTTAGAGAGATAACTTTGCGAGACGTAAATGCAAATTTCAAGAGTTTGCTTGTTTGCATCTATTTGGTCTGTCCATATATGGACATGCGCTCTCGCACCTCTGAGTTTAATAAATAAATAATGCAATGCTCTTCTCCACCAAGCACATGCATGATAGTGCATGAGCAAGACTTGTTGTAAAGAGCGAAGGCCTAGCTTTCAGAATTACTGCGCTTCCTTCCCTGAGTATGTTTCACACTGGTCAACCTTAACAATCTTTATTTGACCATCTCGTTTGTTCAGCAAGCCGATATACATCGTGGATGCGTGTCCTCGGCATTTGGTGTAGTCTGCAGGCACGAATTACTGATGCTCCTCGTAATTGATTTAAGAAGACTGCTTATATCGGGAATAATCGGACGTCATGTGCTGGAACCACGGTATCATGAATTCGTTGACGTGTGAAGGGTGATGAAGTTTCATCGACGAATAACAGTGAATGAGGTCATGGAAGATCTGGATCCCAAATGAACAGAGTGCAATAAAACATCTCAGAACTGTACAAAGATTTGCGCTTTTTACTGTCGAAACCTATCGAGGAGTCGCAAAGTTCATTGGTGGATTTAAGGGCTGACTTCGTTCCTTAGACTATATCCTTTCGCGGTGCTTCAAGTTTGCGGGCGAGTCATACTTTGCGCCCAACATTGTTTTAGACCAGGGAGGGAGGGATGAGTTGATGTTTGCAATTAATTCAAACACTTCTTCATTATACCTGGTCGCGACGGTCAAGAACGGTGCGTAGTTGATCCCCGTTCGCTTTCTCAACAGAACAGCGGAATGGAGACGTTACTTCGTTGGGGACAGCTTGCTCTACTTGCGCGGTAGCTCAGAGTATAACTTACCGGCGCGGAAATTTGGTCAACCTTAATTCGATCTTTTTCAAAATATTCGTGAAGTGATGCAGAAGCCTTCAAAAAAGCGAACAGCTTATTGGTGTGACAAAACTTCCGTCTCCACGGATCTTATACTGAGCATGCTGCCTTTTCAATGGAAAATATCACGATCAATCAGGATTTCTATCGGGAACGTTCATTGTAGGTGATGACAGAGCGTTACTCGTGGTCTCGCACTGAGATGAGATGGGCGAGAGCTCAGGGCCAATACGCGCTGTGAAAGGGAATTATGCATTTCATCAATGATTTGATGTGACTCTACCTTCACTGTGAGCGTTCTCAATGAAGCGATGCGAGGAATCAGAGGCAACAAGTTGAACTGTCATCGAAACCATCACTTCGTGAAGAAGTGGGTAGTACTAATTGTATGGTTCGAAGTACAGAAGGATCTAAAATGCACAGAGTATCAAAGATGCATAAGGAAACAAGAAAAGCGTCCCAAGATTCTGGGAAAGCGTTAGAATCATCTTCCCCTTGATCGTCAAATATATAACGATATGCTACATGCGAAATAGCCCAAAAGTTGGACAGGTTAATCAAACGTAGTCAATTGAACAACGCCGAATTTATACTTACACATGCCGACTCGGAGTTCTGCGTGCACAGCCATAGAAGTCAGGATGATACGCCACGCCGCAAAAGGCAAATTCCGGCGTCTCCGAAAGTCCGTCTACCCTCGTTATGCTTGTAAAGATTTACTTTTGTATTCAAGCTTGGACTTGATTGAAGAAGTTGAAATTGCTAATGAGTTTGCAAGCGCCTACCTATCAGACGCGAGTGATTCAGTGAATTGCCTAGCCTGCGCGAAGGGCGGTTTGGTAGGCACCTCGAAATGAGGCGATGAATTGAATCAGCGTCAATAAAACGACGATCCCCATTGCATTCATTGGAGTCGCTCCGCAAGAGAGTCGTCTCATGTTGATAACGAAGCAACTCTTCTGACAAAACGTGGTATGGTCCACGTGAAGCTTTGCTGATTCAAACATTAAGCACCAGTCAGTATTATCTGGTATGCATACTGACTGTCGACAGGATGATCAAGCGCTTACGGTTATCAGGAAATACTTTCCCGATTGATTTCCGACTTTGTCAGTACTAGCGCCTTATAGTGTTCGAGCGTCTAAATCCCAATGTCTATTTTAGGGGAGAACGTCTTGAGAAGATTGACGCGCGTAACGTTGTAGTTTCAGGCAAGACTGCAATCCTTACCTAGTACCTTCCCATCTTAATTCTTCTCTTCCCCTCGTCTTCCAAAATCATTAAATTTTCATCTAGGAAAAGTACTGCGCATTCCAGTGTCGGCATCCCGCAAATAAGGCATTTTCCGAGAAGCGTTGTATACAGAAATAGAACCCATCTCTTCCTGGTGTACGCGCGTTTTGTGTATTGAGTATAATAAGAAGACGGCAAAGTTTAAGCCATAGAACCCGTGATTGACTGCCGCTTCTCAAGCAGAGAGAAAAAGTTGTCTCCTGCGCGATGAAAACGTGTCTTTGTGTTTGCGGACGCACACGATGAAGTCGCGTGCAATTTGAATTTTCGGTCGGAGTTCCAAACGATGGTACATACTGAGCATTGCGGGGGGACGGTCCGGTTCGGTCATACCCTTTCATTTTCTCACTGACTCACTCGTGGAAGAATATATGAACGAAAGAACGAGGGATCGAGATCTAAAGAACCGCGGACGTTTATCGTGATACAGGATTGAATAGAAAGGAATGGCTTGCATTGTGTGTTCGAATCATTTGGACATGCATGACTCGGAGCGAGAAGTATTGGAATTGGTAGCACAGTAACCTAACACTTGCTTATCGCGCAAGGTTTCAGGTGCCTCAGTAACTACACGTATACGACTCGCTTCTGTTAATCGGAATGAAAAATAAGTCAATTAGAGTTTGCTAGACTCGGACTTCGGATAATCAATGCATAGCCTCTACACAAGCTCAGAATGCGTGGAAGCGGGCAAGAAGCAGAGATGGATGATTCCCCTGTCGTTGACGGCAGTCAAGAACGGCCCGCATAAGTAAGCATGCGAGCTCGATTGACTGCGGAGGAATGATTCTGGCTCAGACACGGAAAGCCGGGTCTCCTAAAGCGAGAAATGCGATCAACGGACAGGCAGTGTATGAGCATGTTGAGGAGAGACATAGGCAGTCCTATTAATCTCACCGCGCTTGGAACAATGATCATGGTCGTCCTGGATGGAATAGACGTGTTATGGAAGCACCAGCTGCGGAAAGCGCCGCATATCTGTTTGAAGCAAACAGAGATAGTGAACAAGAAGGCGGACATGTAGCGAGCCATGTACTTGGTTGGTAGGGTTAGGGTCTACCTTGATCATCAGAGAGTTGGATAGTGTTTACACATGATATCAGTTACGAGGTGGTCATCGGACTTCCACAGTGAGTCAGGCTCAACTGGATTCATTAAATTCATGTACCAGCAGACAAGGAATTCGAGACTCACAACAGCACAATTAATAATAGGCTCGCTACATGAGAAGGATGTGTTGCACCCCTGTCATCAGAGAGAAACATAACCACAAGGCAGACCTAGCATACTGAAGAGAGGTGGGGATCGTCGCAGCGGATTAATCACACCGCGCTGGTATCAATAAACTTGGCCATCCTGAAGACACGATGTTAACGAGGACAGCTGTCTGTTGGGCGCGTTGTGCGGTGCACAGTGCGGGAATGCGCCACATGACTGTCCAATCCAGTTCAAGGTCGATACGTGAATGAGAAAGAACTCAATGAATGACGAGAGTAAAAATTATTCTCGGACGAAGCACCGATCCCAATGGATTCCATGGTGAGCCACATACTTCGCAGAGCACCGCCTGAGGGGCCTGAGATGAACACACCGTAGCGCGTCCGACCAGAGGAGCTTTAGATACTGCATTCCTGACTGACACGGCACTGCCGGTTAAATATGAATGAAAAGAGGCTTGATGGTGTAGAATACACACGCGCAACCACCAAAAGGACAATAAAGTAGCCATGTACTATTTACTGAGTGACGAGCTCCAATGACACCACAGTCCATTCCATAGTCAGCAAGCCCACTTTCAAGCAGTCAGACGAGAAACGAGGATCCAACCACACTCAGAACAAAATGAAAGATAAGTAGCCAGAGCACTGCACACTAGCCTGTATACATGTCTGGTGAGCCACAAAGACGCTTGACGATCACGAGGTTGCCCTCTCGTCTGAAGGAAGGATCACGGAGCGATGACGATGACTATGATGACTATGCGCTAGCACATACACCGCATACGGGACACCGAGTAGCGAAAGGCGCGAGCGAGAATCGGACCGAACATCGCTACAGATGTGAGGAAGAATGATAGTTATTGGAGGCAAAGGCTGTCCTAAGAATCTCGCAGGGCCTTGCTTCCCGGTTTCCAGAAGGAAATCGGGAGTACAGGATTGTGCAAATAAGTCTTCAGGAGAATTCTATAGGATGCTTGTGGGTGTGCGCAGTTTGCGGTCCGCGATCATATGTACCTTCACATATATTCCTGTGCGGGTAAGTATATAAGCAGACACTCACGAGTGAACAAACAGCGGTTCGGAACATCTCACCGAACGTAGCCGGTCTGAAAAGGATTCAAGGTCCTTGGCCACACACAGCCTGTAACAGAGTCTCGAAGAATGTACTGATGCGTGAGTGGTCAGTGGGTACAGTATATGTGAATCGCAGGCGTCATGTCGATCGACATCGCCGAGACTACCATTCTATGCTACCCGTTCGCCGAAATCATCATCCACCTCCGCCATCCGCAGATAAGTGAAGTGAAATGAATTGATACCGGTCATTGTCCAAGACTTATCGAGCACAGCAATCATCTATAGGCAGCGAATAAGAGAGCTCGAGAGGAGTCGAGCTCCATGGGGCCAGTCCAGACACTGAGACAAGACGAGTGGCATCGTCACTCAGGTACAGTGAGAGCTTGGCAGAGGGGACAACAGTTGAGAGCTGAATGACATCGACATCGAGGAGACTATGGGAGAGTCCAAAGCGATTACACATCCCATCCAAGCTTCTCAGTCACGTACGCACATGCGAGGCAGTGCATCAGTCTGAGTTAAAAATGGTGAAAGGAAGCAAGGAAGCAAGGAAGGGACTGAATTAGGTGCCGAGTCGAGCGAGGCGGTGTATTTAAAATTACACGACGAAACGAGTAGAGTTTTCTGGAAAACCTCGTTTGTATTGCCCGAGCCTCTCTGGGTCTTGGAAGTTGAATGAAGCTTATGCTCCGGAGTCAGTGAAATGTGGATTTTAGGCACGTATGTATATGTATTCTTGATGGAGCAAGGCTATGCGGACCACCTGAAAAACCGTGTATGCCGAGAATTCTACGGAGAGTGTCCTGGATGTATGCTAGCATATCCGGCGGAAAATACTCACTGCGCCACTGAAGTTTCATTTCTAGCGAAGAGCGCGAAATATGTCAGGATAGGGATTCTGTGAAGATCCTGAAGATTTTTTTTAGGATGGCGGTGGCACGTTGGACTGCCTCATGCTGCGGCCCACGCAAAATATCGACCAACCCAAGAACGGTGAATAGGACGAATAAGGACAGAAGCTGAGTAAAGAAGAGGGGATAGCAACGGAATAGCAATCGAATCGAATTATTGTTGTTATATGGTGGTCGGAAGAAGGATAAAGGGGGTAAAACACAGAAGTGATACAGAAAAAGGAACAAGCGCGAGTCGATCGATCGACTAACAAATAAAGTGCTCAGCAACGGAAGTTTTACGTGACGATCGTCGCCTCCCAAAGATGAAGGCTAGACATTGTTGTTACAAATGCACTGCGGGGGTATACGACGGACGGCGGGCCTGTGGTTATAAGCACGCACAGTCGGTGTCGGTGTCAAAGGGGCGCACTGCTGTAATAAATATAATACTATTTGTGTTATGCTGTATTCCGCGAGCTAATATAGAAGTATTACATAAGCCTTGGCATTCATCGCCTCTCCCAGAATATACTTGTTCATAATAAAACACCCTGGACTGTCTTGCCTTCTCCCTCTTCCCTCTTAAGCCCCCATCAGGCCCTCGTTCCCCTACTTTACATATTCCCGTCTTATAAACTGGCGGCATATTCGCGAGTTTCGTGCAGCACTTCCAATCCCGACGAGTTTCGACCTCGCAACACCCGCTGCACACAAATCTCGCGTGTTTTCTTCTCTGGTGTTGGTAGTGATATCATAATCGATTTCGGACGATGTCGAGCTCGAGGGGAGCGAATACGAGCGATGGTGACAATGCGACAGGACTGAATTCAATCCCGACGATTGATGTGGTCGGTGTGGATGACGATGAGGTGCCTTCTAGCCCACACAGTGCTGTGCACAATTCGGAGAGCAATCCGCAAAATCAACATTCCCAGGCGCTGCGTGGTACAGGTGCGCCTGATGTGCGGGAAACTGGATACGCCGGAGGGGAACATGACGCGGGCTCTCAAGGCGTGCCACAGATCCTCACCGACGACGCGACTCCGCCAGCCTCCGCAGGCGCGTCCCCCACTTCCCCGACGCAACCCCAGCCTCAGGGCATATTGCTGGACGTGCCATCAGGCTCAACCCGCCCACGTTCTGGATCTGCTTCTGGAAACTCCGTCTCTTTCTCCTTACACTCACGTTCCGCCTCGCCTTCACCTTCTCGTCCAGATGATGCTTCTTTCCTTACCACTCCGCCTTCTCCGACTTTGTCTACTCATTCTACTCCTTCGTCTGTGGGTCCGTTTGCGACTTCGCTTGCTCTGCGAGACAATAAGCCCGATGCACATGATAATGGGCTTAATAGTCTCCAGTTGCTCTCGCCAAACTCGCCGCACATGCGCAAGAATAGCGCTGCGACGTTTACATCCACCCTCGCGGGTTCCGAGGGCGAGCCTGGGAGTCCGAGTAGTCCGACCGGCCAGTTGGGTGTACATCATAGTCTTGATGGGTATCCGAGCTCTCACCAAAGTCACTCCAGACGAACTAGCATTACTATCGCTGCTCCAGCCACACCACACGTTGACGACGAAAATGCTTCACCCACGAAGGCCAAGAAAGTCTCGGATGAGGAAGAACCCAAGGACGTCGAGAACGGTAAAAGCAAGATCTCGCTTTCGGATGAAGACGAAAGTATGTTGGATACCGGACCCTTCCCGAAGGAACTTACCCCTCTCACGTTGGCAAAGCTGGTCGATCCGAAGAGTATCCCGTCATTAGAAGCTCTTGGAGGCGTAGAAGGTATTCTTAAAGGCCTTGGTACAGATCCGAGGCGGGGTCTATCAGCTTCATCTTCCGATGGTAGCCCGCCATCATCGGCTTTCACTGCTCCCGTTGAAGAACGGCAACGGATATACGGACACAATCTTCTCCCAATGCGGAAAAGCAAATCGCTCTTGCAGCTCATGTGGATTGCGTTGAAGGACAAAGTCCTCGTTTTACTTTCCATAGCGGCTGTAATCTCCTTCGCTCTTGGTATGTTCCAGGACTTTGGTACACCTCGTGATACCTTTTCGTGTGGTAATGGAGAGACTTGCACGGAGCCACCCGTCGATTGGATTGAGGGTGTCGCGATTATGGTTGCTGTCTTCATCGTCGTCGTCGTCGGTTCCCTGAATGACTGGCAGAAGGAAAGACAATTCAAGACACTCAACGAGAAGAAGGAAGACCGAACTGTTAAGGTCATTCGAGATGGCAACGAAAGGGTCATCAACACCAAGGTACATCAAATCTTCTACTCTGCATCCGCCTTGTAGATATTAATATTGTATACAGGAACTGGTGGTCGGCGACGTCGCCCTTCTCGAACCTGGTGAAATCGTCCCATGCGACGGGGTCTTCCTTCAAGGACACAATATCAAGTGCGACGAGTCTGGTATCACAGGTGAAAGTGACGCGATCAAGAAGCTGTCTTATGCGGAGTGCATCGCGCAGGAAGCTAGTGGTCACCTCAGTGCACATACCGACTGCTTTGTCATCTCCGGAAGCAAGGTCCTTGAAGGTGTCGGCAGCTATGTTGTCATCGCCGTCGGTGTTAAGAGCTTTAACGGAAGGATTATGATGGGTTTGTTCCTCATTACCCCTCAATCTTATTTTACAAGGATTGCTAATGATTCTAATAGCTTTGCGTACGGACAACGAACATACTCCTTTACAGTTGAAACTCAATCGTCTTGCTGAGCTCATCGCTAAATTGGGAAGCGCTGCTGGTCTCCTGCTCTTTACGGCTCTCCTCATCCGCTTCTTCGTGCAACTTGGTACAAACGACCCACCGAGAACAGCGAACCAGAAGGGTCTTGCCTTTGTGGATATTTTGATTATCTCGGTGACGCTCATTGTCGTTGCTGTACCGGAGGGCCTGCCATTGGCTGTGACACTCGCTTTGGCGTTTGCAACAAAGCGGATGACTCAGGAGGATTTGCTCGTCCGTGTCCTCGGGAGCTGTGAAACGATGGCTAATGCTAGCGTCGTGTGCACGGATAAGACGGGTACGCTCACGCAGAACTCGATGACGGTTGTCGCTGGGTCTGTAGGCATTCATGCGAAGTTCGTGCAGCGACTTTCGGAGAACGCAGCGCGAGCAAACGTCGGTGAGGAACCTGGCTTGCGCGAGACGCCGGAGCAGAAGGAACGAAGACGGAAGCATCCGGATGATTTCGCGATCGATCAGAGTGAGCTCAACTCGGTTTTGAGTCCGGCGCTGAGGACGTGCTTCAACGAGGCGATCTGCATCAACTCGACTGCCTTCGAGGACATTGACGAGAAGACGGGTGAGAAGTCGTTCGTTGGGAGTAAGACGGAGACTGCGTTGCTCAAATTCGCAAAGGATCTCGGATGGTCGGATTACCACACAACTCGACAGAACGCGGAGACCGTCCAGATGATTCCTTTCAGCTCCGAGAGGAAGGCTATGGGTGTCGTTGTCAAAGTCCGGGATGGTCTATGGCGTCTTTACCTCAAGGGAGCGAGTGAAATCTTATCGAAGAAGTGCACTCGGCATGTTGTCGTCGCTCGCCCCGGTGAAGAATTCAAGGACACAGAGCAAGATGAAGTCGAGACGAAGGATATTGATGCTATATCGAGGGATAATATCTCTAGGACAATCATTTTCTATGCGAATCAAACGCTGCGCACGATTGCGTTGTGTTACCGCGATTTGGATTCGTGGCCACCGAAGAACATGGAGGTTTCGGATGCTGATGAGGTACGGAATTTCTATTTCGTCGTCTCCAAGAATCTAAATGGTTTGTTTCAGGTTCCTTATGAGGCATTGGCTGATGACATGACACTCATCGGTATCACTGGCATCGAGGATCCGTTGCGCGAAGGAGTAACTGAGGCTGTCGCTCAGTGCTTTAGGGCCGGAGTTCAGGTCAAGATGTGTACCGGTGACAATGTCCTGACTGCGCGTTCCATCGCACTGCAATGCGGTATCTTCACTCCCGGTGGTATCATCATGGAAGGTCCTGCGTTCCGCGAACTTAACGACCGTGAGATGCTCGAGGTTGTTCCGAGACTTCAGGTGCTCGCACGTTCATCTCCGGAGGACAAGAAGATCTTGGTCGAGAAGCTCAAGGAGTGTGGTGAGATTGTTGGTGTCACGGGTGATGGGACTAACGATGGTCCGGCCCTCAAGACGGCTCACGTCGGTTTCTCCATGGGTATTGCGGGAACGGAGGTTGCAAAAGAGGCGTCTGACATCATCCTCATGGATGACAATTTCGCGAGCATCGTGAAGGCTATTATGTGGGGTCGCTGTGTAAATGATGCAGTGCGCAAGTTCTTGCAGTTCCAGATCAGCGTCAACATTACGGCTGTGATCATCACTTTCGTGACTGCCGTCGCCAGTGAGGAGGAGCAAAGTGCGCTGACTGCAGTTCAGCTCCTGTGGATTAACATCATCATGGATACTTTCGCTGCTTTGGCTCTCGCAACGGACCCTGCAACTCCCGCGCTTCTTGATCGCAAACCGGACAGAAAGACTGCGCCGCTGTTCACTGTCGACATGTACAAGCAGATCTTCGGCCAGGCGTTGTACCAGACGATCATCGTTCTCATTTTCCACTTCCTTGGAAACACCATGTTTAACTTCCAGTCTGATCCGAACAATGAATCCGTGCAGATTGACAATGATGCCAAGTTAAGCACCCTCGTCTTCAATGCGTTCGTCTTCGCGCAGATCTTCAACTCGATCAATTCGAGAAGCATTGATCAGAAGAAGAACGTGTTTGAAGGCATTTTAAAGAATTACTACTTCATGGCTATCACTCTTCTCGGTGCGTGCGTTTCCCGCAGCTTTGGTTTGATATAACTAAGATTAACTTGCATGTAGAAATTGGTATCCAGGTCCTCATCGTATTCGTCGGCGGGCATGCTTTCTCCGTAACCGACATCTCTGGAAAATTCTGGGGAATCTCACTCGCTCTCGGATTCTGTTCGCTCCCTATTGGTTTCCTCATTCGGTGTATTCCCAACCCGCCCGTTGCGAAGTTCTTCCACAAGATCCATCTACTTCGCGATCCTGACGCGCCTCTGCCGACGAACAGACCGAATGCTGGCTCTGCGGATACGATTTGGAACAACCCGGCGATCAACCTGCTGAACGAAACACTCAGTACATTCAGCAGTATTCGTGGCGGACGTGCCCGAGCAAACAGCCTCGTCTCGAAGAGTCGTTCGGCCAGACTCGAGGAGGCAGGTGTCAGATTGCCGAACATCATGACGATGGTACCGACTATCGTCGCGAGTTCAATTGGCGGTGGTTGGAAACCCGATAAGGAGGGATCGCTTTCAGACCCCGCGGGCTCGGATCCGAGTCGAAGTAGCGCAGCGCTCTGGGAGGGGAAGGTACAGCTTCACCCCGATACCTCGAAGGATGATCCAGCGTACAAGAAGTGGGGACAAAACCTCGCGCCTGTCGATACTTCAAAGCAGGATAACAACCTTCAACCCAACATCTAGACGTTATTATAGTCTTTCTCTGATTACATTCCGTCCCAACCCGCATCTGCAATACGGTTCTGTCTCCATAACATCCTTTAATTCCTTTCTGGGCGAGATACGTCTGCTCGCATAATCAGTGTCGTACGTCCTATTCATCCCCGACGACGCACAGTATACTCCGCCAAGGAACGAGGATCACGGAGTGAGCAAGGAAACATCCACAAAAACTTATAGAAACATTGGTGCACGGAATGTTACTTTCGCTCGCGGAGAAATCAATATGGTGACGCGATGACGACCAAATATTTTGTACATAAGTTTACGATACAACGATACTTTCCCTTTTTATACTCAGCATAAGTTAGACTTCCCTTTTCCCCTCTCTTTTTATACCCTTTTTTCTGCTCTCAAACACGCTTTGGCTCTCCTTCCTCATCATTTATTTCATTTCGTCATCATACTCAGCACTGGCTGTCTTTCTTTCTCTTTTCCTTCTTCTTTCTCCTTTTCTATTCCTCTCGTTTACTCTTCCCATACTGTTTCCCCATCCACCTTACGAAACGCCCTGTAGCATGTACGTACGCCCTTTTTCTTCTCGGTCACACATAGTTCCTGCGCTCAATCAGCAGTGCTGTCACGTATCATCGCAATGATTTTGCTGAAAAGACGTTACGATCGTTCTACATAGACATAATGAAATGCTTTTTGCTGCTGAAACTTCGATGATCGAGGCGATGACGTAAGGATTGATGTGGGATTTTTCCGGCTTAGCTAATTGCATAAAATTCAAGAGTGGCAAGCACTTTTTTTATTACTCGATTTTTCTGCGAAGACAGAGGAGACACCTTCTCGAGGCAGAATTGCGTTGACAATGAATGCGTACAAGATGATTTCGGTGATGCTCATCGCTTACGATTTAGTGCAACCCTGCTTCGAGAATTTACACTCGAGTGATCACATCCTCGACGTCTGGTGAACTCACGGGTTATCATAACTAACAGTCTGTTCCGACGCGCCTTTACCGCTACGGCGCTACGACGGAGTCAGAGAACTCGCCATCACCAATTTTTCTAGAACAACCGCTGAATCAAATTGTTTTACAGGGACCCCAGCTAATATAGTGAGGATACCAAGCGCATGGGAGCGATCGTTTTTGCGCTAAGAGCAGTGATTCGGACAGTCGGTCTCCAGCGTTACAAGCTGTGAAGACGTTTGCAGGCTCTCGACGTACTGAGAGAATGGCTGCGATGTATGAGTGTTGGTTTGATGGTACTAAGATAATTGTGCTCCCTGGAAGTCAGAAGTTCTCAGAACACGCTTAGCCACGAGCCAGACAACAATAGACGCAAACATGCGCGCAACACCGTGCTCTGCTTGAGACGCTCAGCGAAGGCAATGGGTGTGGTGAATCGAGCGTGCGACACTGCGACCTGATCATGAGAAATTGAATATTCCATTCAAATTGTTTGTCCTTGTTTGTCTCTTCTTCTCACACGACAACCATCACTGACACTGGATTAAGAATCTCGACATCATAAAAGCGATGTGAATCGCAGTTAAAGTCGAGCATTTACTAGTAGCCAGGAACCTCCTACCCGGTACGGAGTTTCCGATCGGCACAGTGTTAGAAAACATCCGATGTTGCGGCCGCAAGTCTCCTTCAAGCAAGCTACTTCCTTCCCGCGATATCTCTCTTCATCGTGTTTTCGCTTTGAACCTCGATATTGACGACGTCGACTTTCGCTCTTTGTCCTTAAGCCTTCACTGCGACTGACTTGCGTAGCTGGGACTGGGTGTGCGATTTGGACGTAGTAGAAGTTAGTGATAGACAAGTGTAAATTCGGCTTGCCGTGATCAGTTGTCAGTTTTCCTGTGCACACTGATCATCGAGATGCGGGTACTGATTTGTCCGCGCCTGCTGCATTGTAGTTGCTTTGTCCAGCTGATTTGCAGTCAGTGATGTCGGCCTCAGAGCTTGCAAATCTGTCCTGGTGCCGATCCGCACGCACGCAAAGCGGCGAGGGGTCTGTTTTTAGGCGCCCGCTCGGCGCTGGAGAGCTCCGATTCTATTGGGACTCTGTGTTCAACGGTACTGCAGCGACTATTGGTCACTTGGTTCTCGAGGCAGAGTCGGAATACGAGAAGCGGATTTTCTGCAAGGAAAATATAGAAACGGCGTGGATGCGATTGAAGCAGCGTTTCCCGCTACTCGCCGCCTCGGTTGACGAGTTGCCCGACTCCAAAGTCGTCGAATTCGTGCTTGATGAAATGTCGCTGCGCACAGTTCGACATGGGGAAATAAGTTTCCTGGATGATCTCCAGTCAGAGGAGGACGCAACGCGCTTGATCGATAGGCTGCAGAACGGACCTCCCGTGCTGACGAACGAAATCATAGCAAAACTCATGATTGGGCCTCAGAGAAACAGGCCCCACACATATCATGCAATCATTGTCATTTCTCACTGCATCACGGACGGAGTCACCGGCATGACGCTCAAACGAGAACTATGTCAGGAATTGGCAAAGCTATCACAAGACCATATTCTTAAAAAACCGCTGGAGGAACGGCTATATACTCTTTTGCCAGTAGAGAGTCTTGGCCCTCATAGCAAAGATAATTCATCTCGGAGACGATGGTTCTCAGCGGTGGCCAAGATAATTTACCAGCTCAGACGGGCAAGATTCAAGGTATTGATGGAGAGATTTACCATTATTCAAGCATTGATGTGTCCCTTTCAGGATGGACATACTCTCCCTACAGTTTGCCCTGTCGAGCCTGACGTGCCAGCTCTGTCGCGCACACTGACGCTTCACTTGCCTGCATTACAGACAAGACAAGTTCTCGACAAATGCCGCGAACTAGGAATTACCTTTGGAAACGCGCTCCCGGTCCTGAGTCAACTCGCTTTTACGCGTGTACTCTACAGATGTCGCCGTGAAGGCAGCCCATTGCGTCGGCGATCGCATGAGGTCAGTGATATCGAATGGGAACATCGTCGTGTTCAACCGATGCACTTTGCTGGTCCGCTGAACCTTCGACCTTATTTGGATAGAAGGTGGTACGATGCAGGAGGCACATCGAACGTGTGTATGGCTGTCGGGTCATATCATATTGTCCTTCCTTGCATGCCAACTCCAGAGCCAATTTACGAGGAGCTCTCATTTGATTCGGCAATTGTGAAACCACAGTCACTTTCCCACTGGCTCAATGGCCCGCGCCGAGTCAATTGCTACTTGTCTGACGAACCCGAACTTGACTTTTTCTCGGGCGCAGACTTACCAAGTAAAGCCGATGTTCCAACCTTCTCTTCTCTGTTATCTCCGCGACGATTTTTACATCGCGCACATATGGTTTGGGCGCAAAATGCAGCATTCATGCGCCATCCTCTGCTTCACGAACTTCAAGTCACTCACATGCACGAGCTCTGTCGTCAATCTCGGGATGTTGGATTAGCTTGGAGGGCCAGACAACTCGGTCTGAAGCAGACTGCGCGTGATATTGCTTCTAAACCGTGTAGTTCTCCTCCTGTCGGAAGCGGGTACGTAATCTCGAACGGCGGAGCAAGCTTGGGGAATGTGAGTACTTACCGAACCTCATTTTCTCTGCTCATGAACTGCGGCTCACATCAAATGACATATTCCAGAGAGACTTGCTACTGCCTCTTCATTATCCATTGTCATCCACCTCTTCTGCTAGGGACAGTGCTCAAGTTCGCCCACGCCTTCACATTCGTGACAACATTATTCATCTGCGTTGCCGTCCCGGAGAGCTTTATCTGGGTGCACTCGCAATGCAAGAGCAACTTACGTTTTTCGTTTACGTCGATGCGCGTGTGTATGATCTGAATATCGTACAAGACTGGTTGGAGGATGTGCGTGCAGGTACTCTACATTACTTCGGTGATGGTGCGGTCGACGTTACCGAGACGAAATCTTGGAACATGGGTGTGGTTGCAGGCGCAACTGCGAATCTCGCAGACGATAGGCCTGTGCTGGCGAAACTATAAAAGCCGCACGTCGCAGGCTCTGGCGTTTAAGAAGGTTTATCTTCTGTACTATGCGTCTTGTTTTCTTCGTCAGCTTTGGATTTGCTTGTCGAAATTTGGAACGCAATGAGGATTTGCTAGTTCACCAATCAAAATATTAGTTGTATTGTGTGGTGTATATGTATCAACACGGAGAGTCCACTCATAAGCTAAATGTTTCCGGAAACCGCAAGTAAGTGTGTAGTATTTCAATTCTTCAGCTAGACCATTGGCAATTGTGCTTTGACCTGTTCTTTCCACTACGCGACGAGAACTTCTTGTAGACGAATGAGCGGCTCGTACTGAAAGGCGCTTGAGCTCCGGCTATAGAAGTAAATCACTTGTTCCATTATCTTCAAGATGATATCAGGCACGCTGGATATAACGTACATTGACTCAGTTCGATTGATCGATTTGCATTTGCAGCACAAGCATACAAGGAGGAAAGCATATCGATAGCGGGGATAAGAGAAAAGGGATGTAGCAAACATGGTAGCTGCATTACAGATAGAAAGTGAAGAGACAAGAACTGAAAGAAAGATCAAGAAGCCAAGCTTTTATGCAAGGATAAGATACGATAGGGCATAGATGAAGTCGCAACAAATGAATGCAGGAAGAAGTGATTGAAGAAGATAAGGATATGGATATTGCAGTTAAAATGGGTAAGAATGCCATTGACATTCATTTTAGTCCCGCATCGACGGATCTTTCAGTACCTCTTGTGAAATTCGCGAGCGAAGGTCGAGAGGAAAAACAGAAACGATTTCTATGGCCGGTCACCGAAGACCTAGTAGGTCTCGGTTTCATCTTCGTCATCCGACAGGTCTAACATTCTAAAATTGGTGTCGAGGCCAAGGATTTCTCGAAGGCCAGCATCATAACCATGTTCAAAGTCATGGTTACCGAGGTCAGTGAAATCTTGCGTCTTGAACGGAGTCTCGAAGTCATATGAGTATCTGGAATCGAATGAGCGGTCGACGAATTCGCTGAAAGAGAACTCCACATCAGAGTCTTCGTCATCAATGAGATCCTCTAAGGATATCTCATTTCGAAGCTTGGAGGCTCCGTGACCGTGCCACCGACTCTGCCTTTCGTTGCTTTTTGAACCATCATCGGCCTGCGGGAGGATCCGGCGGTTTTCGTAACCCACGGCATGTCTGCGATCCAGTATCTCATTAACGAGACGAAACCGCCGAAGCAGCATGGCAGTACCACGCCTCGGTGCGATGTTGGCATATCTGCTAATTTGAGCGATGGTGTAGAGGCCCTGGTGACCGTCTAGAATGAACGGATATCGACGAACTTTAAGAGGTGGCATGCGAGAGTTGGTATAATTCCCGGTTCTGTGGTAAGATCGACGTGATGCGGGTCGCTCAAAGGCACTTTTATCTTCATGCCTTGAAATGGGGATATAGGTACGTTCTTTGTGACCTAACATGGACGAGTATATTGCAGGCCCGGAATGAATCGTTTCGTATGAGTCCACACTGTCCGTGGACGCGGCTTTGGACTGTCGCTCAGACGCGTTAGCTAGTGGCTTGAAAGTCCATGAGTAACAATATTGAGAACATTTGAATGAAACGACCTACACAATTCGAAGTTGGCTCATAAACCCTAAACACAAAGCCGTCTTTGCAGATTTCACGGTCTAGGGTAAGAGGGATTTTGACCATTTCCGAGGAGGGCAATTCGGGTCTAGCAAGATTGCAGCAAGTCTTCGTGTGCTTGTTTCGTGAGGACGAAGGGAAATGATGAATAGACAGCAGCGAATTAAGAGTTGGAAGAAAGGGGTATAGAGTACGAGGTAGAAGAGCAAGTCGCGATGGTGGCTGAAAAAAAAAAACAGTTCTTTTGTCGCTTAGATTACTGGGCAAGTCACGTGTCCATGTCGGCAGACGACAATGGAGTTGCATCCAAAAAAATCAATCTCGCTGCGCATAAACTTCCATTGTTAGTAGCATCAAATCCTACAGGTACATACCATACTACAATTTCCTACGGTGATTTGTTACGAGAAACAGTTCCTCAGGCTTGTGCTGACTCCTCGTGGCGCTGTTGTTAATGTACAAGAACGAGAAAAAAAAGAGAGAGAGACGATGAATGTCCGCGTCTTCAGAAAAGGTTGTACACTTTTCCAAGCGGAAGCTTAGTCGCCGGTTCGACATCCATGAGTACGCCATCTGCCGTCACATCGTAACTTTCGGGATCGACCCGCATGTTTGGTGTAACGTCGTTCCATCTCATGTCCTTCTTCGTGACATTACGACATTTTCGTACAGCCACTGGACGCTTGCGTATTCCATACCTCGAGATGGCACCGACGTCCAGTGAGATCTGGGAGACGAAGAGGACGGACGTGAGCGCTGCAGCGAGCGGTTCTGAGCCCCACATTGGTTGACCATACACGGGCTGAACAGTCGGGATCGAAGCGTTCGCATCTCCCATCTTTATACAATCGAGTCAGTAGCGGCAATCAAATGAAATGTATGCATCTCACTTGCGCCCAAGCAATCACACCCGATTTCAGAACGACCTCGGGCTTTGCACCGAAGTTCTCCGGTCTCCACAGCACGAGATCGGCAAGCTGGCCTACAGCAACTGATCCTACGACGTGATCAAATCCATGAGTAATGGCCCTGCATAAATGTCAACAAATGGCTCCCGAGTCGGTGAAGGTGACTAACGGGTTGACAGTATACTTAGCGATATAGCGCTTGACCCGTCCGTTATCTTTACCTTCCACATCACCCAACTCCTTGAGAGGTCCGCGAACTTCACGCATTTTGCTTGCTGTGCGCCATGTACGACTGACCACCTCTCCGACCCGGCCCATCGCCTGTGAATCGGACGAAATCATGGAAATTGCACCAATATCATGAAGAACATCCTCCGCTGCCACTGTCTCCTTCCGGATACGCGAGTCCGCGAAAGAAATGTCTTCGGGAATCGATTTGTCCAAATGGTGGCAGACCATGAGCATCTTGGGTGTGATAACATATCAATCAGGAATCACGATAAATGGGATATAATATGCTTCCTACATCCAAGTGCTCATCCAGAGTGTTGTTAGTGAATGGTCTCGTAGGATTGGTTGAGGAAGGAAGGACATTATCCTGCCCGCAAACAACAATGATGTCTGGTGCATGGCCACCACCTGAGAAGGAATCAAGATTGATATCCGTAAAGTCGCGAAAAATACTTACCAGCTCCTTCCGTATGATACGTATGGATCGTTCGACCTCCGAATGCGGCGATAGTACCTAAGCAAGACAAAAGTCAGTAATTCTCTATTTGTATGTGATTACCTTACTTTCAACGAAACCACTTTCGTTCAGCGTATCTGTGTGTATATTGACCTGTACATCATATTTATCACCAACATCCAGGCAATTCTTGATGACAGCAGGTGTAGATCCCCAATCTTCGTGAAGTTTCAGGCCCATTGCTCCAGCTTTGACAATATCTTCGAGAGCAGCTGGACCTGCATCGTTCCCTTTTCCAGTGAAGCCGAAGTTCATTGCCATTCCATCGGTTGCTGATATCATCAACTGCATATCCCATGGACTCGGCGTGCACGTCGTTGCGCACGTTCCGGCGCTCGGACCTGTACCGCCTCCTACCATCGTGGTTGTGCCAGCAGCCAGAGCTTCGGTGACCTGCTGAGGACAGATAAAATGTACATGGATGTCGATCGCGCCGGCAGTGACGAGGAGTTTCTCGCCTGCGACAACTTCAGTGCCTGAACCGACGACCATGTCAGGCGAGACGCCTTCCATGATGTCTGGATTTCCAGCTTTGCCTATGCCACAGATGTATCCATTTTTAACACCGATGTCAGCCTAAGGAGGCGTTAGGCAAACCTCAAAGTAGAGGCGATTGCGGCAGACCTTATAGATACCAGACCAATCGACAATCAGGCAATTCGTAATGAGAAGGTCCAAAGTTTCAGTGGACGGACGATTTGTTGCCTGTCCCATTCCTTCACGGATGCTTTTTCCTGCGGAACAACTGTCTGATCTATTTGACTCCATAATACTCAGAAACTCGCTTACCTCCACCAAATTTGACTTCGTCTCCATACACAGTCTAATCTTAAGATCAGCGACCTTCCTAACTACAGAACGTGATGACCATACCAAGTCTTTTTCAACTTCAATCCAGAGCGAAGTGTCGCCAAGACGAACTCTATCTCCGACGGTAGGTCCAAACATTGAGACATATGTTTCGCGTGCAACAGTCGTGTCCGCAGACACCTCCAACGCACCGGATTCTGGAGCGTGCGCAAAGCCTTTCTGAACTAGTGCCGCGACAATATCTTCAGTTCTACCAACATCTACAACACCAGAGGCCAGGAGATTTCCTCCAGTGATAATTTTGTGACCAGCAATTGACACCAGGGTTACTGTCTTCGCATCTCCCGGCTCAAAGCGGACAGCTGTTCCGGCAGGGATATCAAGGCGCTTCCCGTAAGCTTTTCCACGATCAAATACGAGAGCTGGATTGGTCTCGATGAAATGATAATGAGAGCCAATTTGGATGGGCCTGTCGCCGTTGTTTGTAACTTTGAGTTTGACACGTTTCCTTCCTTTGTTGATCGTGATCTGCTCTTTTTTGACAATAACGGCACCTGGTGCTTTAGTAGGCTCGTAATCGGAGGCATCAAGGACAGGGAATAGGTCATCAGGGGGAATGGGCAAGAATGAACCATACAAAGCTTCGCTGAGGTTGCCCGACTCCGAGCAAATAGGATCATGCACGGTCACAAGAAAGACACTAGTTGGACCAAATAGAAATGAGCCCACGAAATATAGGAACGTAGAGTAGGGACAAGCGCACCCGTCAATGAACGTCCCTTCGACCTGGATCTCGTGCAGAAGTGGGACAACACCGGGAAGGACATGCCTTCTTCCAAGCATCTTCTTCCCCAGGTCCATCAAATCAGAAACAGAATGAAGACCATCTCGAATGCGCTCCTGCAGTTGTGATGCAATCAATGCAGTCGCCTCTGTCTGATTGAGTCTCAGGCCCCGTGCAAGACGCTTCTGAGCGAGAAAGCCCGCCTATCTCATCGTAAATTTAGTTGTAAAATCACGACAAAATTGATTGAATGTGTTTGCCTGGTGAAGAAAGAGCTTCTCCTGCTCCCTTGGAAGAATGCGCATTGTTAGATGACGGTTGGCTGCAACCCGAGGTACTGGAGATAAGGCATGGTGAACGAACGATAAGTCAAGCCAAGCTTAAGGTCATCTGCCTCCTGCCAAATCCAGGTTTATATTGGTCACGTGGTCTAGTTTAGGGTGTCCTTTTCTTGACTCGGAACTCTACCTCCACGTTCATTTGTGCAGTGCAACTGCTTCTCTCTGCGAAGTTAACACCATGAGAATCTGCAAGAATCAAAAACGCTATCTTCAACCGCGATGCGCAGGACGACACTCGGACAGTCCGCTGCTTTCACGGCATCGAAGCTGACCTCAACAGTCTTCAAGATCGTCGAATATGATGATATCTACTCAGAGCATCCCTTCATCTACGCCAAGGTCTTATCGGACGTTATCATTTTGATTGATTCCGGCTGCGGAGGTGCATCGAACGATTCGACAATCGATGTAAAGAGTTTACGGGATTTTGTGAAAATCTGGCCCGTTGCCGATAACGACGGTCAACCTCTGAATAAACACGGTGCACGCAAATACATAGTGGTATGTACGCATTGCCACTACGATCATATACGTGAGTAAATTGGTATTCTTCTCTGTCCTAGTAACTCACAACTTTATCAGTTGCACTGGAACAATTCTCAGAGGACTCACAGATACTAGCTTCGTCACATTGCCCAGCTTTCCTCGCGCCAGAGAACCTCCCGCAGAATACTCAGTGCAAGCGACTCAAAATATCTGTGCCAAAATACACGCCGACACTTGTCGACCATGAATCAGTCATCATCTTTAATGGCAAAAATACCGGTTTGCAGATATTGCATACGCCTGGACACACGCCAGATGAACTTGCACTCTGGGATGCGAAGGAGCGGATGCTGTATGTCGGTGATACTGTTTACGAATGGGAGCCAATCATTTTCCCACCAGAAGGAGACATAGTACAATGGTTTGCAACGATGGATTATCTTATCGACTTCGTCACGGACTCGGATCGCTCCGCCGTTTTCAATCCCGTAAAGATCAATGCCGGCCATGACACGAGTATGGTGAACGCTCTGGATGTCCTGCAAGAAGGGAAATCATTCATAGCGGACGTTATCTCAGGAAAAGAGCGCGTCAAGAAGCGGACGACTGTTGATGGCGTGAAACTCGTCTCGTATGCTAGAATGGATGGGAGGTTCAGCTTGCGTTGTCCGGAAAGATTGGTTTTGGATGCCAGAGAAAGGATGCCGAAACTTCGTGCCAAATGAAAGATAGCAGGTATTTTCTTCTATTTCACACTTCGGCTTTTATATCAGGGTTAATGCTTCCTCTGCTATTCACAGTAAGCTGTATCTGTGTGTATGATTGTATCGTGTCTCTGACTGGAAAATGCCGCGTGATGATAAACAAGCAGCTTCCCAGAATGGTAAGAGGTGATCGACGCTGATTCCACACACGAACTGGCCGATTTCGAGATTCTGTGACCTTTACAATACTAATAAAAAGACATTAGAGATGGGCGAAGCTCTTATGGAAAGTCTAATTTTGCCTGGCAGCTTATAGAAAAGCAATGAGAGGAAAGACGGTCACGATGATTGGCAGTATGTTCAAGGCTGCCTGTGGCTTGGACTCTTCATGTGACGATGTGGCCACCTTCGCTTATTGAAGGTTAAATAAAGGCGTGACTATGTTGAACTTGTCTTTCTCTGACTTGTCTTTATCAACCACCACGCCTTTTTCCTTGTCAAGAGACGACTGATCGCACGCCAGTGTCAGTCTTCCCCTCCTATTGACCATAATAACACCTTCGAAAACATGCTGCGCCTTTCGGGACTGCGAGGGGATGCTCGAACCTTGTTCGCGATGGACGAGGCTATGCGTCGACGGAAGACGTCTGCCTCCCCCCAAGGCGTTGTGGATCATCATTCAAAGTCTAAGGTGCGTGCTTTTTGTCAATAATCTCCTTGTGTCGATACTGACATCTGATTGTCGTGTTGAAGCCCGCTCCTAGTGTGGTCACTTATAGCACAAGTCGTCACACTCGATCCAAAAACTCTGTCTCATCTGCAACGGCGGATAGAAAAATAGAAGAAGTTTATATGAATGCTGTTCGCAGAGTGAATACACGAACTGTACGTCTGTCTCTGACTTGATGCTTATTCTTATCTGACTCCTTGCGAAGTTTCTTCTTCCTCGTCCCCGATACATTTATGGTGATGTATATGCTCCCGCTTATCAGCCCTGTCTCGAAGATGAGGTCCGCCGAGCCCCCACTTGGGAAATACCCAAATTGACATTCGAGGCTTTTGGAAAGAGGTGCAAGGCCTGCGTCGAGAACTCAGATCGAACCTGTGTTCGCTCTAAAGCGAATCCAAGAGGATCAGCTTTGGGGAAGAATACTGTAGTCATGCGAGCACTTTGTGCATTGCCAACTGAGAGGGATGTTTCCGTCATGATGTACCCGCCAGGTCCATCTCCTCTGAGACGCTGCTTCAGACCGGACCACGTCGACGACCTTTCAGATGAATCAACCGATTCAATACGTCTGAGCTCCACATCCGCTCTGCCAAAAGAAGAGCAGCCTGGGAGGGCTGAACTCGAAGTGGATGTAGGCGAAAATGAAGAAAGGCCTCTGCACCATAGTGTACACGGAACGCTCTCGGCGAATTTTGCGCAGATGAACATGTCCCGAATCTTCGAGGCTCTAGATGAGAGTGTAGTGACCTACGTTGAGGGCCCCTTCCTTCCTGATAGGGATGAAATCAGAAGCAATGAATCCCAGGACAAGTTATCTGCGGCTTCACGAGAATATTCCATTTTAAAGGATGACGGCCAAGAACCTCCTTTTGGCTCGCAAACCAAACACGATGCTCCTGCGAAGAAAAATGTGACCTTTGCGGAACATCCGCCTGTACAGCGAAAGCTCGCTACCTCGGGCAATCTTGATATTTGCGTTCAGCTCTACCGTGCCGCCGATAGAGCATGGCGTCGAGCCCGGTCGCTCGGATCATCATTTCTCAAAAATAAGAGAGACATTCTTTGCGGCAAAAACGCACTTCAAAAATAAATCTGTATACCCCCGTACTATTTTCTCCTATTGACAATCTTAAAGCGATATTGTTACTTAGACCACCGCTTGTTTTCTCTTCGTTCGTGTATTACTGCTCTCAAGTCAGATTCCCTTTGAAATCCATGCCTGCTCTCCCACTTTCCATCCATTAGCATGTTTCCTTGCTCCTCTTATTCTCGACATGGAGATGCACTGTCTAGCAGACTCATCATCAATTGACTACAGCATGGTTCACGAACCGTGTCGCGATGGAAGCGAGGGCATCCTCGCAAAGCGATGGTGCCTTTTCATCTATTCGACTTCGAGCCAAAGACTCAAAATGCTGGATCAACGCAGGCCAAGCATGATATTTTTGACCTTTTCAGAAGAGGCGCAGACATTTGAGGTCGGCAACGCTCAAATGCCTCTTTAATCTTCTTTTTTTAGAAAAAAACGCAATAAGAAGAGTCACTATGAATGCTTCACCGGAAACCAAGGTCCTGTCTGCGACGGGAATCCTCCATATGTCAATGTGTTTTTGTGGAGGCCGCCCTCGTTATTTGAAAGCGAAATACTCCCGTTTACCAGTGCGTCCATCGAGGGCCCGAAAGGAGAATCCCCGAGTTGCCATACGAAGCATCGGGGAAGAGGTAGAGGGCCTATATTCATAACTCGAATCGAACTTGTGTTCATGCCAAAGCGAGTCCGAGAGACTCGGTCTTAGGAAAGAGTACCGTGGCCATGCGTGCACTCCATACAGTGCCGAATCAAGGGGCGGCTTCAATGATAGCGTACTGTACCAGCCAGGTTCATCCTCG
This sequence comes from Sanghuangporus weigelae, assembly GCA_033182465.1. Taxonomy (NCBI): domain Eukaryota; kingdom Fungi; phylum Basidiomycota; class Agaricomycetes; order Hymenochaetales; family Hymenochaetaceae; genus Sanghuangporus; species Sanghuangporus weigelae. The sequence goes on from CP137324.1 coordinate 2,257,885, forward strand.
TTACGTTTGTGCGTCATGCCGGATCACTCAATGAGCTTCCAGACGATCCTATTAACGCAATAGGTGCAAGCTCCTCGTTCACTCTGGAAATCAGGCAACAGCATAGGAGGCCTGATCTCGAATGGATCGTGGCCACTGATGCAGAAATGCCTGTGTTTACAGGACACTTTCAACGGACTTTTCGCAGATTATCATAACCCAAATCTTCGACTGCAGTGGAGGACTCTTCACTGCTCAATGTGACTGAGTCAAAGGCATCAGATCCGAGGAACATCTATCTCGGATTCGCATTCGCGTAAGTGCCTTCTTTCGAAGAATCAGGGGCAAGGACCTCCCTGCGAGTCGGAAGCAAAACACGATTCTCCTATACAGAAAGGAGTAACATTCGCAAAGCGCCTATCCGAACAGCGTAAGTTTATTACTCACTCAGGCTGTCTCGATCTAGGCACTCGGCTGTAGTATACCGCATCTTTCAAACTCTGAAGGTCGTCGCTGAGGCTCTGAGGCTTCGCATTACGAAGCAGAGTCAAGACTAATGCCTCTTTCAACAATTCGCGAATCTCTCCTAGATAGAGGTGATTATATCCTAGGAGAGAAATCGAGCCTTTCGTCTACTCAACTCCATAAAAGAATCCTTCAAAGCACTGGCGGAACGATCGCCAGTGTCACTCTACCTGTAATCAGAGATGCTGAAGAGTCATGCAAAGCCAAAATACCCCAGAGAAGATAATGGGAAGGCAGTTGAGGTGGCTGGAGTACTTTAGCACAGTCAAGATAGTCTGAGTGAGCTGTTCGTTGCAGGGCAAGGAGTTACTGTTGAAGAAAAGGCTCCTTTGAACCTGAGGATGACAAATATTTCATCGGTTTTCTCCAGGTCGGACCTTTACTCGCGTCCCAATTCAATTTGCAGCACAAATCATCCACTTGCCAAAATATCGTCACATCCCATTCCGTCGAGTCTTTTGGACAACCATTATATGCCTTTGTACTGTCCATTTGTCATGGCAAGAGCCGCAAGAGTAGTGACGGGAACTTCTGAGGATAAAAAAGAAGCTCAGAGTCTCTTATCATAGAACAAGACATGACTCGCCTCGAAAATCCAGAACACAACAAATGGCAAATAAACGCGATGAAGTTTGAATAGCGACCGTGAAGGAAGTAACGATGAATATGTATCGAATAAAGAAAGGCATGGTCTTTGTCTTGTGCGTCATAAGAAAAGGTGCGGAACAGTTGAAGAATTCATCAATTCCCACCGTTGAATGTGACTATTAGTGTGCACTGCAAGGCCGTTTGCCTCCTTTCAAAAGAACTACTCAATGAACATACAGTATCTACAGAATTGCGAGGGATCCATTGATACCGGGAGTTACAGTAAGCTCTGCAAAACCATGGAAACGACCTGTAGCGCAATGCAGAAGTGAATGCGAAGAAACATAAATATAGAATAAAAATAACAATGAATATAGAACAATGGATGACCGCATCACAAAAAGTACAAATAACACTATCATATCGAAGTTTGCTTGGAATGGCCTTTCGCCCAGTTCTCTCCTAGCGGGGAATTCAGTAAATCCAGCTTCGTCGAAAACTTGCAATTGAAAACAGCCTTATCTCGGGTCCACCATAGCGTTTGGCGCATATCCTCCGGTATCCATGTCAGCAACTCGCCTCCTTCGCCTTTCACCCAGCCATCTTTTGACAGCGTCCAGTTTGAGAGTGCACGTTGTCTGGAGGCTGCTGGCCCAGTACCTTGGACATTTGAGCTAGAAAGTGCATCTGCTGAGTGGAACACCGAAGAATCTATCGTGTTCCTTTTTGCAAGCCTTCCACCGTGTCCTGGAACGATACCTCCACCATCCACATCCCAGATACGAATGTTCTGGTCTCTAGATCCCGACACGACGCGCGTCCCACTCGGTGATATTGCGACTGGCCAGACGCTGCCTGTGTGCCCTTTGAGTGGGTCCGAGGCGAGCTCACCAGTGTCGACAACCCAGATGCAAATGGTCGAATCTTCGGAGCCTGAGACAACGAATCTGCCATCTGGAGAGAATACAACGGACCCGACGGCCTGCGAGTGTCCTTTGAGTGGCCCCGAGATGAGATTTCCGGTTTTGGCATCCCAAACACGAATTGTTGCATCGTCAGAACCCGACACGAAGCGCTCGTCCGGACAGAACGCAACCGACCGCACCCGGCTTGTATGCCCCTTGAGTGGGCCCAGGGCGAGCTCACCATTATCTGCATTCCAGATGCGTATTGTTTTATCATCGGAGCCTGAGACGACACGCTTGCCATCTGGTGAGATTGCCACCGAATGGACTTTGTCTGTGTGCGCCGCGAACGGACCCGATATAAGACTGCCATTCTCAGCATCCCAGACGTTAATACGCCCATTACTGAGGCCTGATGCGATGCGTTTGCCGTCGGTAGAGACTGCAATTGACAGGACGCTGGTTCTATACCTCTTGAGTGGCCCCAACATGAGCTCGCCACTATCAGCATCCCAGATGCGAATAGTGCCATCCAAAGAGCCTGAGAGGATGCTTTTCCCGTCTGGCGAGAATAATACTGAACTGACACTCTGTGTGTGACCCTCGAAAGGACCAGTAAGATGCCTGCCGCTGTCGGCGTCCCAAACACGGACCGTTTTATCATCGGAGCCTGAAACGACACGTTTCCCGTCAGGAGACAACGCGACCGATCTAACCCAGTCTGTGTGCACCTCGAATACGCCCGATGCGACATTGATACCTCCCACGTCCCAAACGCGAATAATCTTATCGAATGAACCGGAGATGACCCGTTTCCCGTCTGGAGTGAATATGACTGAGGTAGTATATGCTATATGCTCCCTGAATGGACCCCAGATACACTGTCCGCTGTCGACATCCCAAACGGCAATTTCACTCCCGCCTGAAACGACGCGTTTGCCATCCGCTGAGAATGCTATGGAATTGACAAGGCCCATGTCGAAAGGTCCAGAGACGAGTTCGCCGTTGTCAATGTTCCAAATGCAGATCGCCCCATCTTCAGAACCTGTCGCGAGATACTTCCCGTCTGGCGAGGTAGCCACTGATCTTACATAGCCTACTTTGATCGGAGCCGAGATTCGCTTCCCGGTACAAGTGTCCGAAATGTGGATTTTCCCTCCACCAGAACCTGACACTACCTGTTTTCTGCCCAAGGAAAAGGCGACGGACGTGACCGCACTGTTCACTTCAAGCGGATCCGATATGAGCTCGCCGCTGAAGGCGCTCCAGACACGAACCGTTCGATCGTGAGAACGAGATACTATGTGCTCCCCGTCAGGAGAGACAGCTATCGAGGTGATCCACCCTGTGTGCCCCTTCAAGGTCTTGATGCACTGGCCTGGAGTCCTTGTTCCTAATATGTCCACTTTGATGACTGGATGTGTTACTGAATAGTGATCCGCAATGAGCGATTCCCCCTTCCAAAGAGATATTGCAGATAGATAGATATGGGGAGCACTCTGCGAGATCGGGTACTCGAAAATACCGACCAGTCTATACGCGGTCCATAGGAAAGACGACAACTCCGAATCAATCGACTATAGGAACATAAGCAAAGGTGTCAAGGACTTGTGAAGAATCACTAACCGTGGTCCATGAACCGGTTATATACAGAGCTCGACTTGCAATCCGAATAAAGCATCCAGTTATAGATAGAACTTCGAGCCAGTACAAGAGGTGAACAGTAGCAAAGACTTTCAACTTGTCCCGCACTGTAGGCAACCTGTCGGACCACTCGAGTTCGTGTAAGTGCGCTGCCCAGAAGCGACAAGCGTAGTTTAGGTGTGGAGGGATCTTGTCCGTGATACGTTGGTCAAGCTTGGGAACCTCAGAGTTGCGGAAAAACGACGATTCAATATCACACATGTTGAAATGCAGTTTCTCTGCCATTACGTCGAAACACCGCTCAGTCACAGCTTGCTTCTGCATAACCTCGTCGATGTGCCATGGCTCCTTCCCGGACCTCCCTGATGACAATAGATAGTCGGCGAAAGACGCGTGGTACAGTCGAATTGAGCTCCCGGGCTCGTACGAGACTACGGATCGAAGGCGCCTTAATATGAAATCCACGATGTCCTCTTCAAGGCCGAGAAAGACTTCGATAATGGCATCGGTCATAGCTTCCTTCGAGACTAAGACAAGCCCCAGAATTGCTGTGCCTTCATCCTTTGAGTCTGAATTATCCTCCCAGATTCCTGAACCCTTGAGAATCGTGGCATACAAGCTATCGATGCCATTACCGCCTACTGATTGAACATCGTCTGCGAGCTTTTCTAGGCTCCGTCTCGGATTGACAGCACATTGCACCATTTTAACCGCAGTCGATGCCCAAATAAAAAGTCCGTCCGCGGCATCACAGAGCACTTGGAGACTGTCGTCCCAGTCCTTCCCTTTTGGTACTCGTTTGCCGAGTGCCTTTGTCATCTCGTGTCGTATGTAAAGATCAACATCATGCCGACCTTCCTTGGTCCTATGTTCAAGTTCGATATGTCGAATATAGTCGCTTTGTATCAGATCTTCCATAATATCTCCTTCGGGACGACTGGTTACGAGAATGCGAACTTTCGTTGGGAGTGTCGTGAAATTTGTCTTGAGCAATTGCAGCAAGTCGCGACGTTGTTCCACACTCCCACATTCGTCCAGTGCATCGAGAATAACGACAATTGGTCCCTCCACCGAATTTGCGGTTGCATGGAGAGGTTCTAGAAGCAGCTTTTCAAACTGATTCTTCATCGTGCTACTGCATATTGTCTTGTTTGCTTTGAGGGCTTCAAGGATATGCCCCGAAATGGAGGGATGGTGTGACGCAAGTATATATGCGATAGTGCGAACAACGGAACTCGGATCGCTCTTCTCCCGTTCAAAAAACATATGCGCAGGTGAGCATGTTTTCACGCCGCACTTGTCTGAAGCAGTCACTGCAATGGTGCTTTTTCCGGACCCAGCAGCTCCGGTGAGCCAAAGAATGTTTGGAGACGTCTCAGAAAAGAGGAACTCAATGATCGGATCCAAGTATTCCTGGCGCGTTCCGTCAAGGCATCGAGGTCGTTCCGATACACGGGAAGGATCCGATTTAGACGGGTCCAACAATGCTTCCAGTTGTTGCTGTGATTCTGCATCGCAAAAGATCAAGAAAGTGAAGTGCATGACATAATTGAGACGCACTGATATCAAGGACTTCTTTGGCAGTATTCAAGCCAACGACCGAGTCCAGCTCTTTTCTGAGCTCAACGAAGCGTGTTGAGTAATCACGAATCTTTTGACCGTTGCCTAATTTACTCATTCGACCTATGATGGAAGGTTTGATTCTCCGTGCAGAGACAGTCGAGGAATGTACCTACCCAGGAAACCATGCTTGGCGTATTCTTGTACAAAACGAGAGCATTCGGCAGTCTCACTCAATAAATCCTTCACTATGGGCTTCAACATCTTCGTCTTGTTGTCTAAGCCACTCGTCTCTTTCGAGAAATCGAAGGCCGTTCTCATCTTCCCCACTAGATCGATCAGCTCCGAGTCTGTATGGAGCTGCTGAGATACAAGCTGCAGGGTACGATCAGTCGCGAGAAAAGCAGGTGCCGTGTATGATATCAATACATACCTTGTATAAAGCCGAGGTCGCTTGCCATGACACGTTGAGGAGAGGGTGTATCTTGATGAGGTATCAGCGGATATTCGGGCTTGAAAGAAATTGACTGACCTGCGCAATATTATCGACCATATCGATCATCACATCCGCCGCTTCGATAACAGGTCCAATAGCCTCCGCTGCGGAGTTTGTCTTATTTGTCAGAGCTCGGACTCCTTCCACACTCTTCTCTGCCGTATCGATCTCAATTTTTGCGCGATTCAGTACATCTACACTCTTCAGATGAAGGTAAATACTTCCGGTCGACAATTGCCGTTTGCGACTCGACAGGAAACTTGTCGGTGGAATGAGACTAACTCGGACTATACAGCCACGTTAAGAACAAATTCCGATCTTAATTCTGATCTCACCATTATCCTTACTAGAATCGACCAACAGCTCGCCGACAATGACTTCGGCCTCGCCAACAAGATCAGGACCGAGCTTTCTCACTTCTTTCAGACGGATCTTTAAAACGGAAGCTACTTCATGCTTCGAACTACTTTGTACTGAGCAACCAAAGGTATGTATGTCATGCAGGCAGAACTCACAATGTAAACATGCCATTCCAAACGGGTTCTCCCTCATCATTCAGAATCCCTGTTTTACGGACAGCCTTGGCGAATTTCACTTCCACATAAAACGTGGCATCTTTTGCGTGATTCGAGGCGCCATGGACGCGGATGACTGCAAGGCTGTCAGTTAGTGAGAGATGGGTTAACAAGGGAACACTGAGGACCTTGCAAGGCAAAGTGGTTTCGCTCCTCCATGCTGAGGAAGAGTGCAGGTAAGCTGAGGGTCCACTCCCTGAATGAGCAGTCCCGTCCTTTATCCCAGACACAAATCAAAAGAAGCACCTGATTCACGGGATGTCCTCGTGTTTGATAGTGTCATAAGCGTTTTTTCCACACCATCGTACTTCTTTGATTGATGAACCGGATCCAATTCAAGAACAAACATCTAAGTAGTGCAATTCAGGCGACTGCTATGCACCTGTGAAGCTGAAGTCTAGAGACATCTTGACAATGCCAATAGATAGAGGTAGAATAGACAGGTTCAGGCTTGGGTTGGGTTGTGGAAGGCAATAAGCACTCAGCATCGACGGAGGGAAAGTTCGAGACAGATTTTACCTGCTACTAAAGTCAGACGGAGCACTCATTCAACCAACCGTACGTATGCTCACGTGTACCATATTTCTACAAACAGCACTGCTCTTGTCTTGCAATATGGATTGTTTCCCAGATGAGGTCTACACGAGCATCAAGATAAGCTATCGGAGGAGGTGAATATACAACTGTGGGCTAGTCTGCCACACCGGCCGTGAACCGGATACTTCCGAGCCAGACCGGCTGCGAAAGTAGATTATCGGCAGCTTTGAGAAAATTCCCACATAATATCAGAGATTCAACATTTTCGGAAATCTACAAGGGCGGGCAGCTGTGGAACCGGAACCACCATGGGAGATATCACTTTATGACACTGTACCCATACCTGAACAAGGAATTCTTCAAAGCGCTGACAGAACGGTCGCTAGTGGCTCGTACCTGTGGAGGCCGTGCATAGTCAGATTAGCTTGGAGAGAAGGCAGTTGGGGCGTCTGGTTCACGTCAGTACAGTCGCCATGGCCTCAGTGAGCTGATTTGAGGATGTCGAATATATTATATCATGCCTGATTTCCCCGGGTCGAATTTCAAGCCGTCACGCTATTGCCGAAATACCATCGCTTCTCATGCTGAGTCCGTTTGTTTCTTTCCCTAACCGAATCATTTATACGTGGACGTATACGCAGTGAAGGATTCTATCTACAGTATATTCGGATTGGCGAACAATCTATCAAAGGGCATCAAACAAAAGCGTCCGGGGTCAGACGGACTGATCACATTAAGCTCCGCAAAACTAGGAAAACGACTGGTAGAGCAATACGAGATAGAATGCGAAACATAAATAAGGAATAAAGATAACGTTGAAGATGGACGGGACCAAGGGAACCACGTCGCAAACAATGCTACTAACAGCCAGTGATCTCGTATATTGAACGTTACTTGGGATAACTAGCAGCCATTGCCAGCCAATAATCTCGCAGATTGAACCTCACCTGGGATAGCCTCTCGCCCAGTCCTCACCTACGGGGGAATTCTGTAAATCTAGCTTCATTGAAAATTGACCGATGAAAGCGGTGTTCCTCAGTCGCCAAAGTGCACCATACATATCCTCCGGTATCCATGTCAGCAACTCGCCTCCTTCACCCTTCACCCAACCGTCTTCGGATAGCGTCCAGTTCGAGAGCGTGCGTTCCCTAGAGGCTGCTGGGCCAGTGCCTTGGTCATTTGAGCCTGTATGCGTATCTGTTCGGTGAGACGACGAAGGGGTTGTCACGGCCCTTCTTGCAAGCCTTCCGACGCATCCTGGAACGATGCCTTCATTACCCACATCCCAGACACGAATGGTGTTGTCCCAAGATCCCGACACGATGCGCGTCCCACACGGCGAGTATGCGACTGACAGGACGTCGTTTGTGTGCCCCTCGAGCGGCCCCAAGACGAGCTCCCCTGTATCGACATCCCAAATGCGAACAGTTCTATCCCAGGAGCCTGAGACGATGCACTTGCCATCTGGCGAGAAACAAACTGACGTGACGCTGAATGTATGACCTCTGAGCGGTCCCGAGATGAGTTTTCCAGTTCCGGCATCCCAAATACGAATTGTGTTATCACGAGAACCCGACACGACGCGTTTCCCGTTCGAGGAGAATGCGACTGACCGAACGGCATCCGTGTGCCCCTTGAGCGGTTCCAAGACGAGCTCGCCACTATCCGCATCCCAAATGCAAATCGTCGCATCTAAAGAACCGGATACGACATGCTTTCCATCTGGCGAGTATCCCACCGAATAGACAGTGACTGTGTGCCCCTTGAACGGACCCGATACAAGCCTGCCGCTGTCAGCGTCCCGGATGCAGATGGTGTTATCGCAGGAGGGTGAGACGAAGTGTTTTCCGTTCGGAGAGAACGCAACGGAAAAGAAGAGGAAACAGTAGCTTTCTGTAGCGCGTTCGCATCCTGCTCCCTCTACGTGTGCATTAAACGGACCTGCGAGGAGCTCGCCGCTCTCGGCATTCCAAATGCAAATTGTCTCATCATCAGAACCGGATACGACATGCTTGCCATCTTGAGAGAACGATACCGACTCGACACTGGATGTGTGCCCCTTGAAAGGACCAGCGAGATGCTTGCCGCTGTCGGCGTCCCAGACACGGATTGTGTTATCCTCTGAGCCTGAGACGATGCGTTTCCCGTCAGTAGAGAACGCGACTGATCTAACCACTCCTGTGTGCGCCTCGAATGCACGTGACGCGATCTCGGTGCTGCCTCCTACATCCCAAATGCGAATAGTACCATCCCATGCACCAGAGATGACGCGTTTACCGTCTGGAGTGAAAATAACTGACATAATATCTGACGTGTATTCCCTGACTGGACCCCATATGCACTGTCCACTGTCGACATCCCAGATGGAAATCTCAATCCCGCCTACGACGACGCGTTTCCCGTCCGGAGAGAATCCGACGGACCAGACAACGCCCACCTCGGAAATCTCCCTTACGAGTTCGCTGCTGTCAACGTTCCAAACGATTATCTTAAATGCAGAACATGTAGCGAGATGCTTCCCGTCTGGCGAGACAGTCATTGAATCTACTTCGCCTACATTGATCGGAGCTGCGACTCGCTTCCCGGTCCCAGCATCCCAAATTCCAATCATGCCATCTTTACAACCTAATACATACTTCCCATCCGGCGTGACTTTGCGGAACTCGACGTCCTTGTCGTCCTCGAACTGCGCGGAGACAAGCTTGCCGTTCTCGTAATAAAATACCTTCCCGCCAGAGACCGGGATGACACGTTTGCTGTCCGGAGAAAACGCGACCGACGTGACCGAGGATTCACTTGCTTTAAACACAGAAACGGGACTGCCAGTGTCGACATCCCAGACGTGGATCGTCCCTCCTCTGCAACCCGACACGACCTGCTTGCCACCTGCGGAGAACGCGTCGGAGAGAACCTCACTGCCCACCTCAAACGGACCCGCAATGAGCTCGCCGCTGAAGGCACTCCAGACACGCGTCCCGTCTCTAGAGCCAGATGCGATGCGCTCCCCGTCACCGGAGACTGCTATCGAATTGACATCGCCGGTGTGCCCCTGCAAGAACTTAATGCACTGGCCTGGTGTCCTTATTCCCAATTTATCTACTTTGACGACTGGGTGTGATTTTGAATAATGGTCTGCAATGAGCGATTCGCCTTTCCAAAGGGATATCGCGGATAGATATATATGAGGAGCGCTTTGCGACATCGGATATGCAAAGACACTAGCCAGCCTATACGCTCCCCGAAAAAGAGAATAGATCTCGTCCATTGACTGCAGTAGGGTCAGAAAAATGATAATGTGTATGGACAAAACACTTACCGACGACCACATACTTGCATTATACAAAGCGCGGATGGCGATGCGAGTAAACTGTCCTGTCAGACTAAGCACCTCAAACCAATACAACAGGTATTCCTCTCCAAAATTTTTCATACGATCCCTCAACTCGGTCGAAACAGCTAAATTCGATAGCTCGCACAAATGGACAGCCCAGAATCGACATGCATAGTCCAGGTGCGGATGAATATTATTCGCGATGCGTATCCGCAGATCCGGGGCATCCTCATTGCGGAAGAACGACGATTCAATGTTGCAAATATTGAATCGCAAGTTCTCTGCCATGATCTCGAAACACCGCTCGGTCACGGCTTGCTTCTGCCTAGCCTCGTAGATGTGCCATGCTTTGTCGCCGGACCTCTCTGGTGATAACAGATAGTCCGCGAAAGACGCGTGATGGAGCTGAATAAGCTTTCCGGGCTCGTAAGAAAGCACAGAGCGTATCCGTGACAACGTGAGACCCAGAGTTTCTGCTTTGAGTCCTAAGAAGGCCATGACGAACTCAGCGGTCATGGCTTCCTTTCCGACTATTATGAGCCCCAGGACCACTTTGAATCGAGACCTCGACTCGGAATCATCCCATGAAATTCCCGAGTTCCTGAGAACCGTCTCATACAGAATATCGATATCGCCCACACCGACCGATTTGATCTCGCTTATCAGGGTTCGTAGCTTCCGTTGTGGATCATCGAAGGTGCGTACCATCTTGATTGCAGTTGACGCCCAAATGAAGAGCCCGTCTGCTGCATCTGACAGAGCCTTGATCCCATCATCCCACACAGGACTCCTTGGCATTCCTTCATCAGCGGTATCATCAGCTAAACTATTCAATTCCTCCATGATATATAGAGTGACATCGTTACGACTCTCCTCGTTAGCATGCTGCAGTTCAAGCTGACGAATATGGGATCGTGACGACAGACTCCTTGTAATATCGCTCTCTGGACGACTTGTAATAAGAACGCGAACTTTTGATGGAAGCTTGGGGAAATCAGACTTCATCAAGAATAGCAGCTCTCGTCGCTGTTCCGCACTCCCGCATTCATCCAATGCGTCGAGAATAACGACAATGGGTCCCGTGATGAAACTTCCAGCGGTGCGAAGCGGTTCTAAAAGCAGCTTCTCATATTGTGTTTTCAACGTGGCGCCGCATATGGTCTTATTAGCTTCGAGAGCACCGAGGATGTGCGGCGCGATGGAGGGATGGTGTGACGCTAGCATGCACGCGATGGTGCGGATAACGGAGCTCGGATCGCTCTTTTCTCGTTCAAAAAACATGTAAGCAGGTGAACACCCTCTCGCTCCGCATCTTTCGAATGTGGTCACCGCGATGGTACTTTTTCCTGAGCCGGCAGCTCCGGTGAGCCAAAAGACGTTTGGAGACGTTTCAGAGAAGAGAAACTCCATGATCGGATTTAAGTATTCCTGACGCGTTCCGTCAAGACATCGAGGTCGCTTCGACACACTGGAAGCATCCGACTTGAAAGGTTCCAGTAACACTTCGAGCTGTTTCTGTGACTCTATTTTGCAAAGGATCAGGAGAGTGAACATATGATATGAATGAAACGTACTGATATCAAGGACTTCTTTAGCCGTATTCAAGCCAATGACCGAGTCCAGCTCTTTCCTGAGATCGACGAAGCGTGCTGAATATTCACTGACTTTTCGTCCGCTACCAAATCTGCTCATTCGACCTATGATGGAAGTTTAGTCTCTACAGAGACAGCCAAGAAACAGACGTACCGAAGAAATTGTGCTCCGTATACTTCTGAACAAAGCGAGCGCATTCAGCTGTCTCACCCAATAAAATTTTCAATATGGGCTTCAGTAACTTCGTCTTGTCGTCCAAGTCCCTTGCCTCTGTCGAGAATTTGAACGCCGCTTGCATTTTGTCCATCAGATCGATCAGTTCCTTGTCCGTATGGAGCTGGTGAGATACGACCTGCGGGGTACAGTTAATCGCGGGCAAGGATGTCGGGGAACATATCTGGACGCACCTTGTATAAAGCTGAGGTTGCTTGCCATGACACATTGAAGATGGGATGGATCTTGAAGAGGTATCAGCGGCATTCCAGGCTTACTATGACAAGCAGACTGACCTTCGCGATAGTATCAACCATCTCGATTATCACATCTGCCGCTTCGATGACTGTTCTGATGATCTCTATGGTGGACTCTGTCTTATTTGTCACCGTTCGGATTCGTTCAGCTCCCCTCTCGGCCGTTTCGACCTCGATCTTTGAGCGGTTCAGTGCATCAACTTGCTTGAGATGAAGGTGAATACTGCCAATCGATGCAATCGACGATAGTCGTTTACGACTTATTCGGAAACTCGTCGGTGCAAAGAGGACAACTCGGGCTAGCCAAGCATATCAGTTAAAATTCTAGAATTATCTCCGAACTCACTATTATCCTCACTGGAATTGGCCAGTAGCTCCTCGACATTGACCTCGGCCTGACCAATCAGATCATCTCGGCCAACCTTTCTCGCTTTCTTAACATACACCTCAAAAACGGCAGATCCTTCGGACTGCAAACTGCTCCACGCTGAGCAACAGAAGAGATGAACTGCGGACACAACTCACAAGGTCATTGTGTCGTTCCAGGCCGGTTCTCCCTCTTCATTCAGAATCCCCGTCTTGCGGACAGAATTGGCAACTTTCACTTCCACATACAAGCCGGCATCTTTTGCATCACTTGGGACATCGTGGACGCGGATGACTGCAAAAAAGTCAATCAAGGATGATGCACCGACAAGAGAACACTGCGGACCTTGCAAGGCAAGGTGGGTTTGCTCCTCCATGCTGAGAAGGATGAGGTTGGGTTCCACTCTTTGAATGAACACTCCCACCTTATATCCTGGAGTTGATCGCCGTGTTGTCCTCGTGTCTGATACCATCATAAGTGTTCTCCCATGTCATTGTACTTCTTTGATTGATGAACCGGATTCCTTCACAGTCGACATCCAGGTGACTATCAGCGACAACTATGCACCTGTGATATGAAGTCTGGAGGTCCCTTGACAATGTCAGTAAATAGAGGTTGAATCAACAGTTTGGGCTTGAGGCCCTTGAATTGTGGAAAGCAATAAGCAGTCGGCATCAGTAGAGGAAAAGGTCGAGACAATTGTTCCCCGCTTCTTCTTTTTCCTGAGTCAGACGGAGCGGTCATTCAGTCCAACTCAGTACCTATAACACCGTCCTTCCTTCGCAATATGAATCAATTGTCCACATGAGCATCAAGATACGATACCGCAGAACGCACAGCAGCACAGCACGCAACCATCTTCGCCGCAGGACACCAGCCTAAAATTGAGCAAAGCTGTACTTCTTTCTGGGAAATTCGCCCGGATTGAATCAGACCTACTTCTAGTGTTATTGAGGAACACGCGCCACAGAAGTCGGGAATTGCTATAATAAGTACATATTACAGATACAGTTGACTGCCAGTAAAGTACCCATCATGACATGCTCTGCCTGTTTATCCATCCATTGCCAGAGACACCGCCTTCCTTTCGTCAACCCTAAAGCGTGTATCCATCTTTCGGCGGATATATAGGTGCGCTGTACTGCTTCGGGAGAAAGACTATTGTAGTTCCAGACACTTGCTCACGAGAGCACCATTTCAGATTCCACATTGCGGTGCATCTGAGAATGCAGTTGGCAGTGCTATGGTTCACAGGTTGAGACTAATGGTAAAAATAATTGACAGATCGATGAATTGTCCTGTTGAATGGATACAGCTTTTTGCACTGGACCATGCACTTTGGCAAAGAAATGACCATGTATACAAAGGAGTTCACGCAATGGTATTTACTGTAATATCTGAATGCATATAATTGGAAATCGGTAAGCTGACATCGGTTAAGAATGAACATGTTAGACGCACTATAAACACGTAATTCTACTCTGCCTCCCAGTACCTGCAATGTCCTCCGGCCCTTGAATTTTCACCATCAGATTGTGTATACTGTCTCACGCAGCAATGAGCACCTCCTTCATGGCCATCCTGGCCTCCCTTCTCTTCGACTACTGCTCTAGAAACCAACACGTCCTCAAAGATTCTCGCGAAAGTTGATGCTTCGACGAGATACTTGTCGAGGCATGGCGATACGTTTCCTCGGGTGGAGGAAGCCTGGTCCTGGATCGGTAGTCCACAGATGCTAAGCCGGCCCTCTGAGGTGAGCATTTCAGTAGACGAGGTATTTCTTTTACGATGGGTGTTCTGATAGTGGCTCGTTAGAACGTGCGGAAGTACGTAAATTGGCCATCAAAGTCGACGGTAACAACTGCCATCTGTAGGCTAGGGAATGTCTCACTCTTTTCATTCACGGACAGAAGGAAAAATTGTTTGTGCCTTTCTTGGAACGCTTAACCTCTGGAAGTAATTCAGACGTCATGAAATTTGTCCACTTACAGAGCACAAACAAAACGTATAACCAATCAACGTAAACATAACTTCATGATCGCCGCTGTGAATTCAACCTTTGAGTGAAAGACAGAAAGAAGAGCGCACCTACATGTACTTCGCTTGAATCATCTTACTATCGAAAGCGTCAATATGTCAGTTGATGATGCTCCATGCAGGAGGCTCGAGTAATCGTTGACGCACCAGTCTTGATCGCATTTCGCCTCAGCTGCTACGATACAGCACAGCTTTTTCTAAGAAAACAAGGCCGACCGTTTTCAGAAACCCAAATATCGGCTTTTAGCAAGTCATAACAACCGAAAGCGGTGAGTGATCATAATGAAATAGGGATAACAATAGAAGTCCGTCGCGCGCGCAAGCCTCGGATGCTTTAGACCACACGACACAAATAGAACCAAACACCTCTTTGGTACCTGTTCAAAACGCGTTCGCTGGGCGCTAGAGACCTCAGCATCTCTCTTTGTTACCTCTCATCTCCTCTGCTATAGCAATTCATCTCTGTTGAAATTCCCACCAGCATGCCATACGACTACGACTATAGTCATTACGCATCCACCTTTGATAGCTCGTATGCATACGGGTCCTCTGAAGCAGAGTATCCGACGGCCAATGCAACCAACTTCTACTACTCTGGAAGTGGAGCGCCTAGAGACGAGTACACTGGTACCTACGGCGGCATTGCTGAAAGCTCTGGTCCATCAGTGAGCACACTTCTCCACTTCCCTAGACAAAAGTTACTGAACCGACTTCAAAGAGTGCTGGACCAAGTGCACCCGGTGGCTTCGCCAATGGTATGGTCGACAACGCGGGGTCCACGGTCTCGACATTCATGGGAGCATCTTTGCTTCACACTCCCTCATATGATGCAGGATTGCCTGCATTTCAGAACGACAAACTTGATAACGGACAGATGGAAATTACCGACCGTTTCCAATATACCAGCTCGCCTGAGGACTCTTCTTCCTCATCTTCCACGTCGGGCGATTCGTCGATTGTTAACTGGACGAATGATGACATGCCTCAGCAATTCCCAGATGCCCAGGGACTTGTCTTCAGTACGGAACAGTCTTTCCTGACTCTTTTCCGCGACTCATACCTACAGACTCGACCATGCGGGTTCGATGTCTCGACGTCATCTACTTCCAATTACTATCTCTCTGCGGGATTACCTGCCACCGCTACTACGATGCCGTCTTTGGCTCCTGCGCCAGAAATATCGCACGGACTGACCGACCCTGCACATTCTGGGAACTCGATACCCTTGAGTATCAACTCCTTCCCTGTGTCAGCTAATTCTTTGCCCGTGCTTCCCCTGCCAGGCATAAGTAACAAGCCACCCCAAGACATGAGTCTTGACTCATGTCGAGATTTACACATGATTGTAAATCCCAACATAACTCGAGAGACACGACAAGTGCAAAGGCTGGTCGATCCCAATGTTCATACGAACGCACTCCTCGCTGAACCCAACATCGGCACTGCACAAACACCCACGGCCGTAAACACGGCTCCTTCAAGCCTCGGCTCCGCATCTTCAATTATAACCACGACGATGACTTCAGTGTTGAAAGGGAAGAGCAGGCGTGCCGGACCTCAGATCCGGGAGAGACCCTTCAAGGCCAAGCCGGTCTCTCCGGAATCAAAGTATCAATGTTACTTCTGTGGTCATTCTTCAAAACTTCAAAAGGACCATGAGCGCCATGAATGGCGACATAAGAGAACGGCAGAGGACGGATGGTTTTGCCCAGGCTTGACGAGCCCTTGGGCTGAATCGTGTACATGCCCGGTGCTCGGGTACACGCGCAAAGATCTGCTGATAAGGCATCTGAGGAGTCGGGGCTCTGGGAGCCCCTGTTACGAGGCTGCGATAGAGATGGGCTGGGCTCCAGGAAAGAGAGGTAGCAGCAAAGTATTTAATGGCTATAAGCCTGAATAAAGTCGTCCGTGACATACATACTCTACATCCTGGTACCCGATTTCCTGTACAACAAGCCCCAGCTTGCTTTTAATATAGTGATACACTATTCGTCCGTGGTAACTTTCAGAGCAGAGCGTTGAGAACGAAGTATCAGAGGATCCGATGTTTCGGGAGATATAATGATAAAGTCGATGGAAAACTTACGAAGATGATGCACGAAGACACATTTGAATCGGTAACTCTGTGCATTTGGTATTTGAACAAGATGAGGAAGCGCGAAAATTGTAAGAACTGTACATGATCAAGTGCGTGAGACATCATAGCCACATCCGGGAACCAAGTTTGGTTAGCTAATCCGTTACTTTGCTTTATTAACCACAGATTCGGTAACAGAATTCACATGCCCAGAGCGCGAGCCTCAAGTTCGACTATATGCACTCTAGATATAATCACGCATAGATACCTGTAAAACAGACGATGATGACTTCAGCGTCGCCACCAAAGTATCGATGGCGCTTCTGCGGTAACCCTTCAAAAATCCTAAAGGACCATAAGCGTCATGAGTTCTAGCACTCGAGGACACCGAATGATGAATAATCTTGATCGGGAATGACGTTCCCGTTGACTGACACCACGCAAATGGAGTCCACGCCCATAACTAGGATGCTCGGATATACTCGTACTAATGGTGTCAGTCAGCCACGATGACTCTGAGGTCCACGTACATTGGAATTATCAGAGAAGGAATAAAGGAACAGAACGATCTGGCGCAATTCTTAAGGAGTCACAATTCAGAAAAGATGGACTTACGGCAAATATGTCTGCAGTGGAAGGAGGACGAGGTACTTGTGGAAGCAAGAGACAGAGCAGCCAAGGTATGGAGGCTCAGTCCAGGCGAACTCATCCTTTATAAGCCATTGAGCCACTCCGTCCGATATCACGACGACGCAAATAAGCGCGTCGTCTCGGGCGACTAAGGAAAAAAGATGTTGCCTCCTTGTTTGCATGAATACAATAAGATTAGTCTCTACAAAGGGTATCTATGCTGGTGAAACCGACTTTCATCTGGTTTCCGGCTTTGCACCATTACCGATTTAGAGCGAGAGTCGACCCAGAACGAGCCATGCACGTTGATTCCATATAGAAGCAAGACCTCCAACGACTGGACGGGGGAGCATGCATAAGGACATGCGTATTGCGAGAGATTTTCTTCTTCCGATATACGTAAGAGTATCGTCAACGTACAGGGATCTTCAGTGAGATAGTTTTAGTCCGGGAATCACGCCGGCTGACCATCACCCACCGATTCAAGCAAACCTCCCGCTCTACTTGCTTAAAATGCCCAAGCCCTTGAAAAACGTTAGTCATGGCAGCAAGCATGTAATCCCTTTTTATAAGGTAAGAATGCAGTGATGGTACGTACGAGAGCCGTGCTGAAGGCCGAGAGATGGTAAGATACAATAGAACTCTGCCCGTTTCTGAGACTCAGAAGGTGTTTTAGTCCCCGCACCTTCAGACGGAGAGAGGATGGTAAAGCAGGGTTGACCATTCAACTATTGTCGGTGAACCAATATACCGTGCGGTGTCAACTAATCCTCTCTAACGGAGCAAGATTTTTTTAGAGCCGGTTCTTGGGTAAAGATTGCACATGGTATAAATTCCCAGAAGATTTCATACGTCTACAAAATATTGAGGTGGTGGGTATCAGACGGAGTATAATGGAGCTATGAATAAACGACATGAGACCGTGATGCGATTCTAATCGTTGTGACTCCAGCGCCGTGTATGAAATAAATGACAGAAACAGGACAACAGAAAAAAGCAAGCAGCACATACTCGATTATGTCTTGTTTCACTTGTCCGCCTCCACATCCTCAGCCATCCCTGCTCCAGGTTTGACAGTCTCCAAATCCTCCTTAAGCATCCTCTTTCCTTTCCGCTTTCCTTGTCCTTCTGTATCATCATCTCCCTGAGCTTTCTGGCTTTTCAAAAATTCCTCCCCTCGAATACGGAGGAATTCTTCCAGAAGGGCGGCGTTGCGCGAGTTAGCTTTGAACGCTGCTACACCTACGTCTCCGACGAATGGAACGAGACCCACTCCTGCCGAGAAGGCGTTGTTGAGGAGCATGCGGTGCAGAAGCCAGTCTGGAATCCTATAGTAAGCAAATATCAGTATTATGGGCCTAGTGAAAATACTGTACAAGTTGAGATGCACGAACTCGGCTTGCTTCGCTTTCCGAACAACTAATGTGTAATTCAGCAACGCATCGGCAACATCTCCCACGCCAGGGATGATCCCGATGACGAAGGTCCACCCAAATCGCATGCCGCAAATTCGAAAGCCCTTGTCAAGTCTGTGAGCACGACTTTTGACTTTGCGGAGGACCTTAGCATCGCGCTTTGAAAGTCCCGGGGGCAGTTCGCGCTGCGTTCGAGTCTACGTCAGCATTGAGATCGCTTGAACGAAGATTAGAGTGTACCTTGCGTTTGTGCGTCTTCCCATTCTCGTCAACCCATGTCTCCCAGACGGGGTCGGCAGGCTCGTACTGTTTTAAATGCTTCTCAAAGATCTGAAGATCAGCTTTCGTAAGGATCTTTGAGGACATTTTCTATGGGGTAGTAATTGAGGAGGATGAGAATGTTTAAAGAAGGGAGAAGGAGGTACTTGCTGCTGCGGGATGCGAGCTTTTGTATTCGACGCATGGCAGTGGTGTGGTCGGGCTTTATCGATCGACGGCGCTATTTCTGTATATCACAGCCTTGTGACAGAGATGTGACTGTCGCGTCTCCTTTCGGGCACAGCCATGTCGCCGGCCCGGCACAGCTCGCGACCGTCTCCTACTTTTCCTAACTTACTTTCGGTGGACCTGAGCCTCATTTTTTAGGCCGTGGTCTGGCATTCTCTTCTAATGATGATGCGTTGTAATGCGGATAGAATCCTGGTCAATTCACAACGTCTGCCATTTGCTTGTGACGATGTTCTCGGAGATAAGAGGGTATACCACTCGTGTCGGCTGACCCGGTGACAGATGCATATTATTATCACCTCGAGATATTCGGGGCAGCTCAGATCAGGAGCGTAGGAAGAAAGATGAGTGCTTCGGCTCGTTTCGAGCTACATCAATGGTGCGAGTGTGAGAAACGTTGTGCGTGTGATAGTCCGGCGAAGACTGAAACTGAAAGAGGGGGGGGGGGGGGCATTACAACGACCGTTGCAATCAACTACATAGTTCACGGACGTCTTCCTCGGCGACTGACCTATCTCCGTTCCTCGATATGGCACAGTGGGCTCATTACTCGACTCCGAATGAAGAATTCCTCAAAGCACTTGCCGAACGGCCACCATTTTCTCCTCCCGTAGTGAAGGACCCCAAGGAAGGTGACGAAGTGATCATGAAGCATCAGAAGCTTGTGGAGGAAGAGTTGCGGAAGGGAGTCGAGGCAGCTGGACCGCGTCAGTATTTGTCGCGATGATCAATCTGAGTAAACTGATGCTATTATTCATTACTTAGCTGAAGGAATTGTTGTTGAGGACAAGCTCGTGCCCGTTACAACTCCGCCGGGAGAAATCAAAGTCAGAGTATACATGCCACAGTCCGAAGACTCCTCAGAGACATTTCCGGTGTACGTTCACATACACGGTAAGCCATTTATTCGTACTTTTACGAGTACTCACAACATGATCTAATGAGCTTGGTTTCGATTTAAAAGGAGGAGGGTATTGCGTTGGTACTCTTGATCTTGATGAATTCGTATGCAGAGCTGCGAGTGCAAAGCATCGCATTGTTGTCGTGAATGTCGATTATCGCCTTGCGCCTCAGTTTCCGTTTCCGACGGGTATCGAAGATAGCTACGAAGCAGTGAAATGGGTACGTACCATACTTTGTGTGCTCTTTGCTTACTCAACCTTCTTACCAGGTAGAAGCGAATGCACCAAGTCTCCGAGTCGATTTGAAGAAAGGGTTCATAGTAGGTGGGAGATCTGCTGGTGGAAACTTCACTTGCGTTATCACGCAACGTGCGCGAAGTGACCCAGAGCTGCGGGGAAAGCTCACTGGCCAAATCTTGCAAATCCCTTCTACAATTTCCCATTCGGCCGGTTACCCTGAGAAGTGCGCGGCTTTCAACATCAGATTGAGTGTCAATGATAATCAAAACATCCAGATTCAAAGATAAAATGATATCATATGAACAGAACAAAGATGACCCTATACTGAACCGCGCGTACCTCGCTCTTTTCATAGGTGGGTCGATATTCATAGTGTCTTCAAGTCCCACTCATCAGCTTCTGTTCCTGCAGGCGCTTACAAACCTGGTCCGCAATCGGACGTCAGAGTGTCGCCTCTACTCGTAGAATCCTTTGAAGGACTTCCACCTGCATATGTTCAGGTAGCTGGCGCAGATGTGTTACGCGATGATGGTCTTTTGTACGAGCAATTCATGCGAGAGGCGGGAGTGCCGACGAAGCTTAAAGTGTGAGTGCGAACTCTCTGGAATCTGTGTACAAGATTGGCTGACAGTTGAAGTGTAGTTATACAGGAGTGCCTCACGGATTCGACGTCATTTATCCCGACCTCAAGATCAGCGAGAAATGGCGCGCGGACTTCAACGCTGGAATGCAATGGCTATTGGGGCTCTCTAAACAATCCTGAAAGGACCATAAAGAAACATTAACTGTTGTCAATCAGAATGTCGGAATGCAATTTGTTTCTCATCTCAAAAACCAATGCTCATAAGATATTCTACGTTCTGTAACCGTCTCGTGATTCAAGGGTTTCGTGCTTACAGGAACCAAAACGTAGACATTAAAAGTACTATACATCTCATGTCAACCGTTTACAATAATCAGGATTACCCGTTGGGTTCTGAAGGCCAGTGTGAGTGAAAATTAAAACTCTAGATGACGAATATGTGGACTTACCAGGGCCCATATAGGGAATGGCCTAACCGTCCCAGAACCACCGCCAACAGCAAACGTGTATATGAACACCATGACTTGCGTACCTCCATCAAGCGCCGCGCTCATGAGGAAGTTGTATTTACGGAACCAGCGAGGCCGGTACCGGCGTAAATAATACTGCGAGAACACGGCAAGCATGAAGGTCGAGAACACCGAAGTATTAATTCCGACAC
The DNA here is from genome assembly GCA_033182465.1 of Sanghuangporus weigelae. Classification (NCBI taxonomy): domain Eukaryota; kingdom Fungi; phylum Basidiomycota; class Agaricomycetes; order Hymenochaetales; family Hymenochaetaceae; genus Sanghuangporus; species Sanghuangporus weigelae. The sequence goes on from CP137324.1 coordinate 2,279,507, forward strand.
TAAGATAGCCAAGGGCCCAACAGAGAATAGGTGTGACGACTTTGTCGGCGTGGAGTTTCGGGAATTTCTGGTGAATCAGCCAGAATGGAACAGGTACGGCGAGGCCGATGAGGATCGAAAAGGGTACGATCTACAGAAAAGTGGGCATGCCGTTGTCTTCGCGAACCAGAAAGAAGGACTTACAGCATAACGTCCACCCGGCTTGTAGAGCTGCTTTCCCAATGCACCCCAAGTGATTGCGTCACTGTTGAATGACTGCACATGGATCAGTCTTCGCTGAAGATAACGAGGGAAAATCGTTCCGTACCTGGACTTGCTGACCACTCCAAACATTAGTCCCCTGAACGTCAAGCAGAACTTCGCGCTGTGCACCTATAATGACTTTCATAATCACATAGTTTAATAATCCTCCAATGATGGTGCCAAGAGACTGCACGAGGAAAGTCACACGGGGTGGCAATTTCGTATATTGGCCCATCTTAAGGTCGCGGATGAGTCCACGGGCTTGCAGCATTGTGTTGTAACCGTAAAGCGAAAAGTACATGTTTGCTTGCGGATTCCCTGGAATCATCGCACCGCCGACCATCTGGACAAGATTCTGCATGTCCGGCGCGAAACCAGTAATGGCGTAGACCGTCGTGACAAACGGAAGGAAGACGGCACTGATAATGAGGCCAACGATAAGACCCCACCAAGGTAGGTTTGACTTGCTCGTGTAGATGGTGGCCATGGCTATCGCGAAACTTCCTAGGAACACAGCTGAGTACCACCACATGTGAACCTCAGGATAAACCTTCATCTTCGCGCGATGAGGATCAACGCTTTCACCCGACCGTTCCTTCTTGATCACGTCGATGATATCCCGGCCGTACCACAAGAAGACATGTACGATCGTCGCTCCAATTGCGAGATTAGAGCCGATCTTCGTAAGAACTTGAGAGGACGCAAAATACGGGAGGCCGACCTGCTCCAGCTTTTGTTCGTCGAGAAGGAACCTGTCATCCAGGATAGAGAGTTGATCATAGCTCGATCCGTCGAAGTTATACAGGGCTTGTGAGAGCCACGGGAAGTTCTTGCCATGCCAAGCGTTGGTCGCAAAGGCAATACAGAATGCGGTACTGTAAAAAATCGCGACGTCAGTAGAACTATCTTAAGCGAGTGGCTATAGACGCTCATACATGCATATCGCTGTGCCAACATAGAGCGTGAGCTGTGTCGATAAGGGCGTAAAAAGGGCTCCCATCGAGCCTCCTCCAGAACCAACATAATTCCAATCGAAACAGAATGCGAACATACCAAGACCCTCGTTACCCGCTGCACCACCAAAGATGCGCGTGAACCACGCAGAGTCCTGATTTGCAAGACAGAAAATACTGACACCAGTAAGCGTCCTGTAGCGAGAGTATCAGCGAGGTTTATTCGAAAGAATAACCGAGAAACAAGAAAGCTGGACTCGAAAGGCAATTGAGAAGGTGAAATGAAAGTCATGACATACGGAGCGATATACTCAGGTAGCCACTCCCAGACAAAGATGACGATGAAAATAGCCCAGAAAAATTTGACGCGTTTCTTCTGCATGAAGATACCCTTTCCGCGATGCAGAGCGTCAAATAGCTGGACAGTCGGCAACAAGTTGGGGAAGACCATGTACGTCGGGTAAACCAAGAACGAGCGCATCACCCCACCGAGACCGTACCCGATCATCTGTGAGCCAATCAGAGTGAAAATACCACTCGCGATGTTCGGCTCGAGATTATAGTACAGTTCATCAGTCTATAAATGCGGTGTCAGGCATACAATCAAAAAGCAACGAAATAATTGATACGCACAGCAAAAATACTGATCGCAAGCGCAGAGTCAGCTGCGGTCGAGGAGAAAATGGTAATAGCAACGTGCTCCTTGAGGTCTGAGCAAATTACGATTAACATTGATGGGATAAACTGCGAAGACTGTTGGTGATATGCCTACTGAAAGGACCAGGATTCATGAAGCGCCAGAACCGGTTGTCAGTCATCCGAAGTCGTGCGCTGGGATTTCCCGGGCCAGGGATAATCTCCTCCAGCACCTTTCCGAAGATATAGGCAATGATCTGAAGGAAGAGTTGGCTGACGGAAATCGTCTGAGGGCGGAAATACTAGAAAGATCAAATCAAATCAATATTATAGTAGAGTCCGGTCGGTGAGATAGCTAGAAAAGACGAACGAAGATTTGTCCAAGGACAGCGCCGAAGCAGGAAAGACCAACACCGAGGACCAACATCCTGAAGGTCAGAACAGGCTGTGTCGGGTCATCCTCAAGAGATACAAGGCGCGTAGCAACGTCGATGTCGGTCTCTAGGTAACGATAAGTATACAGATTATCAGAGTTACTTCATTCAGATTCTACATGCAAGGGAAGCGACAAACCAATAACTTTCTCCTTGCTGTCTGCTACGTCGTCCCAGACAGCCACAGGCTCGGAAGAAGTGCCAGAGCTGAGCGACTCTTTATCAACGTTCTTCTCATCGTACGAGTCTTGCCGAGTCTTCTCGAGAGGGACGGAAGGGACATTTCCCAGTGTAGCCATCTTGGTGGCAAAGGCCACAGTGACAGGAAGAGCACCTGGGGCCGACAGGAGATAGGCTGGAAGTTCCAGTGGAAGGATAGAGTCTTGCACAATACACTATATATATATTGAAAGCTCGCAATCTGTAGCGTAGTTAGCGCAGATGCGCTCGTCTATAGCGTCCATTCCAGACTCCCGCTTCCCACATGACGATTCGCGATAAGCTCCAAGAACTCTGAATGAAAGCCTGCGAGAAGACGGGAGAAGCGCGAGGATTCGGCGGTAGCCATGGCCCTGGACAAACCATCAACCACTGGCATGTGGACTCGACAAGTTCTGCATGTGTCGAAACGGGCGATTCAACTTACATAAAAGCGGCCATTTGCCTTCTGCAATCTGCAATCGGGGCCTTCTTCCCAGGTAAGATATAGAGTCGACGGGTCAACATTGCTCGGCATCACACGAGGCTATTCATAACGACAGTTTATGTCAAATTCTCCTCATGGGCGAGGTGATGGACCCTGTCTTTATGTAGCCGATGCTTACTTCAATTTGATTTCCCGGATGACACTGAATACTGGCACGGTGATTGATGCGGAACGGTCGTGCTAGACGGTCCGCCGTTTGATAACGGGTAGACGAGAAAACGCCAAAAATAACAAGGTTCTATGATTTGGGTGAATTTTCGTTCCCGTATGCATGGAAGGACCTCAGCAAGGCACACCGTCCAGAGAGCCAACTCCCACATGGAGAAACGTGCTTTAGGTGAATTATCAAGTAACGCTATGTAGGCAGCACCAGATGGACGCGTTGCTCGATCTCCATATATTTCGGCTAAGTCTAGCTTCTTATCTCGTTTGTCAGGAAGAAAAAAGAAACTTCCCGTCCATTACACCGCCTCGTTCGGATAAATATCCTCAGTAGCCACTTGACGTTGCCGTTTTTGCGACACCGTAATGCAGGTACCATCATTGAGCGATAAGTAACAGTAATAGCGCAACAGGGAGCCACGCTTGACAATACACACCGGCAGCGAGGGCCGGTTGAAAACGTTGCAGCAGTAGTACGGGCATGCAGTCGCACGATCGCATGCATATGGTTCTATGTTCTTGCCAAGAAAACACGGATCCTCTCCCGCATGGAAATGGATACATAGCGAAGACACGTTATTTCGTCCAGAGCTTCTACAATAAGCACCGACCGCAGAAAGGGAATGTGGAGAAACTCACAACGCACTTCAAAATACTTGCCAAGAGACAAGTAAGGATGATGAGAAGATGAGAAAACTACAGCCAGAAAAGATTGAATTTTGTTTTGCGACGGACTCTATGACACGTGTTACTCTTCTGACAGTTTCTCATTTCCCTCATTTCCCAATAAGGTGATTAGCTTCAAGGAATTTCCTTGTTTTTTCGTCCGGGAGCAAATTTGCTTCACCGATCGATGTCTGCCCATCTATCTAGCATCTAGGGAAAACGATGCGAGGCCGTCCATATAGGCAACTCGGAGAGAAAGAGTGCCCATCATTCGAGTTTATTTCGCCTTGTCAGAGTCCAAAGATCTGGCAGATTACTAAAGCAAGGGTCGTGAGAGTGTCCAAGCAGAAGCTGAGGAGCGAAAGGCTTTGTTATTAATGTTGAGATATGCAAAGCTTTCGGAAAAGATACGCGTACAGACACTCACAGGCAGCAGAGGGCATCAGGCAGTTTGAAGGGAAGTAATGTGGTTTACGATATGGCGTCGGTGATTCCGTTGCTACTTATACTATTCAAAAAGCGAGTCGGGTCATTTTGGTCGCGGTCCCGCAGTCAGTAGCCCAATCACGAAATCGCTGCATAAGTAAAAACTGCGACAATGTACATAAACGGAAGTTTTTATTGCATTCGTACACCTTAGAATAGCAGTACACGAATTTCGGTTTGTGAATGAGTGCGACCATGGAAAGATGTTGCTGTTAGTAGATATGATTCCATCCGATTCCAGATAAGTCCGGCTTAGTAGAGCCTAGAGGATGAGAGTTGGGGCGAACGTAAGATGAACAAAATAAGGACAGGCCTAGGTAAAGGGAGATTAAGAACGGAAAAGGTCGAAAAGAAAAACTACAGCCCGCATATGTACACATGCATGTACGTGCAAATTAAGGATAAGCGTTAGAAAATGAGGAACAAAACCGAACAAGAACGGAACGAAGAGGCGAAAATAAACGAAGATCCGGGTAATTTCTGGTAGCGGTTAATGTAGTCGGGTTAAAGAGCATTTCCATACATCTGTGAAACCAAACCATCCCATCAGTCAGCAACAACTCACCAACATGACATCCGTGGAATACACTGACCTGGTAACGCCCAGTCTCACGACTCTCCCCAGAAATGTAACTCAGCCGTTGCCCAGCATCGCTTGCACCATCAGCATAATCTCTGAAGAAAGCGAAGTCGTATTTCCCCTCTGGGCTCTGCGAGCGTAGCATACCGAGTGAGATGCCCGCTGCTGGTGCCGCTTTTAGACTGGAGTTTCTCGCAGCGTCCACATTGATGCCAACGCCGGAACCAACGCTTGACGCCAAGATTGAAGAGCCACTCATGCTTACCGGACCATCGGATGAGTATGAGTATGCGCGAGTGCTTCCTGCTGGAAGTGGAGGTACCACTTTGGCTTGCTGAGGAAGCGAGGCAGACGAAGACGTCGAGGTGGAAGACCGTACAGACCGTGCCCAACCAGGCTGTGAGAGCCAAGAATTGTACCCTTCTCTCTCACCATCTGCAGCCCCAACGTCACTGCTCGTGGTGCTTGCTCGATAGTCAAAGATATCAGGCATATCCATTGGCTTGTCTTCTCCATCCGCTGGCGAAGCAGCTTGGTTCCTAAGATCCAGATCCAGCTGCATTCCAGGATCGGCGAATGGGTCGTGAGGGACCAATCTAGGACTAAAAGAGCCTGTATCGTTCGTCCTCTCCATCTTGTTCAATCCAGGAGGTGCAACGACACTAGCATTGGTCCTGATAGAACTTGAGCCTGATCCGGACTGTGAACTAGTGGAATTCGAAGGAGAAGCTTTCCATGCAGCTGTCTGCTTCTTCAATGCACTGAGTCTCAAAGCCGGCGGGAGTAGATCCTCTGGATCCCAGAAGGGGTCATCGGGACGTGGAGCTGTATCATTCTGTCTAACTGGTGGAGCTGCAATCGGATCTGTGTTCGCGGCAGGAACCCGAACAGGACTCGGTGCACGAGCCCTTCCAATCTCTACAGGAGTCGCCGAGTTCGACGTGGACGCATCCAAGAACGGATTGGCACTCGCATTCACATTTCCGGTCGCTTCTGCATTGGATGAAGAGACACCACCAACAGGAGGAAGGGGAGAGAGAGCCCGCACGGGTGCAAGCGGTGGGAGGAATGAGCCATCTCCATCATCAAGACCTCGCTCGTACACTTCTACAGGCTTCTCTCGGATATGCTCTATCCCCTTCTCCCTCAACACGTTCTCCTTCCTGGGGGTTAGGGCACCGCGGACTCGAGCAAAAAAGGCACTAAACCCTCCATTCTCCCCATCATCATCATCGTAATCTGACCCTTGGCTTCTGGATCTTCCAATTCCAAGGAAAGCAACATGCGAAGGACTAGATGCGTGTCGACTCTGCGAGCTTCCGCTTCGAGGAATCCCAGGGCCAAAACTCTCATGAGCAAGCGCTCGTACGCGCGCACGTTCGCGTCTTCTACGGAGCAGAAAGAATGCGATGACCAAAATGAGGGCAAAGCTGCCGACGATGGAAATGACGATACCCGCGATCGTCGCAGGCGACATTGCTTGTTTACTAAAGTGTGTTTAAGTATGGATCAGGAATGAGTAGGTTCGGGCGGGATGGACGTACGCTGCATCAGCAAGAGGTATTCCAGAGTTCGTACCGCTAACAGTACTTGATGGACCCAGAGATCGAGTCGATGTTCCACCAGTTGGGGTCAAGGAAAATCTAAGATTGTATCAACATTTTAGTCTGACGTCAATCAAATAATAAAACAAGAAACAAGAACAAGGAACGAAAAATAAAACAAAAATAACAGAAAGTCTCCTCTAAACGAAATGAAGTCGAAGCGAAATAACGCACCTTCCACCGACATTCCCAACAGGAGACGTGGCTGCAGAACCATCATCACTATCATCAGCAGAAGTCGGAGCCGTGTCCTGGGCAGGGGTGTTTTGAGCTTCAGGAGTCGTTGTAGCGCTTTGATCCGGCGAAGGTGTTCCAGAAGTTGCAATCCGCTGTGGAAAAGGCGGTGTAGACGTCTGAGTTGAAGCCGCCTTGCCTCCTCCAGGTGTGAACGTTGAAAAGAACCCAGTTAGAGACGTTATTCGGCTTGCAAGGTCTCCGTCGTCATCCGTCGACGTAGCGGTGGCCAACGCGGTTTCAGTCGCGGTATCTGTCGTAGAAAGAGCGGCGGAGTCGAAGGTGGGCGGATCTTGCGTCAAGGAGTCACTAAGGGTGACGGATGTTGAAACGTCGCTGGAAGCTGTAGCCGTCGCTTCTGGATCTGAGGACACAAACACGGCAGTCGAAGAAGACGTTGAAGCCGAAACGACTGTCGCATCCGAGGTGGTACTTCCGACCGTATCTGAAGATGCATCGGAAGCCTCCGTCGTCGTCGACTCAGAGCTCGCAGCAGTAGTGGTCGCCGAAGTGACATCATCACTTGCAATACTTGTGGTTGCCGAATCAACGTCTGATGAAGCAGTCGACGTTGCCACGCCAGACGAACTGACGGAAGTCGAATCCGAAGCTGAGTCTTCCGCCGTACCAGAGCTACCACCAGTAGTGGGCTGCGATGCTGCTACTGTTGCTGCCACCGAGCTAGTCTCTTCATTACCATCGGAAAAGGGATCTGACGAGTTCGACGAATCGGTGGCATCAGAAGAAGAGTTCGAAGAGGAGCTTGAAGTCGGTGTTGGGTTGGCGGCTGTGCTCGGGGTCGTTGGCGTAGCAACGGGATCAGACTGGCCTTCAGTTCTTGGAGTCGCAGCAGCAGCTGAAGTGGGCGTAGGTGTAGAAGCAGGAGTAGGAGAAATTGTCTCCGTAGATGGAGCAATTGCCGCTGAGCTTGAGCTTGGACCTGAGGCAGAAGATGGCGCTGCGTATCAGATTCAATTAGAAATAGAATAAAATAAGGTAAGATACGGGATAGGATCGTTTACTTACCGATCGAATTTGAAACAGCAGAGCTTGAAGACACGTCTGCAACAGTCGAAGAGGCCTCTACGGAGCTGGAAGGAAGAGCAGTCGGTGTAGACGTGACAGAGATAGCGCTAGAGATTAGGCTCGCGCTACTTGTTAGAGGTACTTCGACAGTGGCGGCTGCAGAATGTGTTTAGTACTATTATTATCTGAGAAATGGCACAACTGACGGTCTGAAGTTGAGATCTCGTTCGAGGAAGAGACACTTGTGGAAGTTGAAGAGCTCACAGCGCTCTCTGCGTCAGAAAGAATGGTCGCCAAAGATGTCGTTGAAAAGGTTGCAGGCTCGCTGGCTGAGATCGAAACAGAAGACGGAATTGTTGATGAAGACAAGGTTACGCTGCTCGATGAAGTCAGCTCAGAGGATGAAGCTGCATAACAGAATCAGTAATTTGTCTGAAACAAAAGATTCTTAAGACCTCACAAATCAAAGTCAATACTGCGGACGAGGAGCTCTGTGACGTCAAGCTCACAGCCGAAGTCGTCGTTGCGAGGGACTCGGAAGATGATACTGAATATTAAAACTCATTTACATTGCAACCTCGAAAGAAAGTATGGTTAAAAACTCACGTGCAGAAGCCGAAGAAGCAACCGAAGAAGTGGCGAGAAACGTGGAATCCGAGCTCGAGCTGCTCAGCACAATATCGACAGATGAGCTCGAGCTAAACGATGCGACCTCAGTAGACAAAGCTAAAATAAAAGAGCTGAATGGTCTTCAAATCGCGAGGTATAATGAGGCGCACCATCAGACGTGGACGTCGCATCTAAAGAGCTTGACGACGTCGACACCTCTGAGCTTGAGGACGCTGAGATGGTCGCAGAAGTTGCCGCTATCTCTGTCGGCGTACTGCTGCTGCCCGCATCCGAGCTCGTTGTCAAAGATGAAGAAGGTGAAGAAGAAACGAATGATGACGACTCGCCGGGAGCCGCCTGCGAGACGTCCGCACCACGAGCTGTCAAAGACATGTCAGATTTTCGTCGATCACGTTCAACTCTAATTCCTCTCTATTTTCCGTCCTCGACAGCCCGCCGACAAGCACACGCTGTCAAAGCAGAAGAGCAGAAGAGAGAATTAGAGGCAACACTCACAGGCGAAAGAACGGCGTCGCGGTAACGGGAACGGAGAAGAAGTAAAAGGGATGTACATAGCTGCGACGTCTCCTGGACGCGCCCTCAAAAATCTTTCACTCAAACCCTCTATAGGTTGTCTTTCGACGGCGAGGACGAGCAAAAAAAGAAGGGAATCAGGCCAGCCAGATGATCATGGTCAGGATGAGGTAGGGGGAAGGGGCTGCGAGCGATGAGCCGCGGGTTCTGCTAGGATTTGTTGTTGCTAATGGGAGGCCGTTGGCTCGCAACGAACTTTTGCATCCGCGTGCATGCCTCCGATGCCGAACACTCAGCTTGGAAATGGCAACTTCCGAACATCAGCCTTTTTGGTTTCCGCCCCTTTGTATTTTCTTTCTCATGAGTCACCTTGAAAGGGACTATTGTTTTTTTCTGTACAGTGAAGAGAGATGCTCAAAGTAGCCAATGTTCTATGGGCTCTCAGAGATTATTCTCGCTTCATTTTCTCTACTAAATTCTCCCTGGCAGCTGTATTGTGTGAAAATGTAATCTCACCTTCCTAAACCATTCCCACTCGGGCTGTGAAGTAACCACCTCAACTAGTACTGTTCCACCATCTCTGATGAAGCGATCGCAAGTGATTCACCATTGGTCCGGAAGACCAGTGTGGGAGGCGCCATAGGTAAGCGTACGCATCTTGCAGTTGCGGTGAGTCCCATCACCATACTCCTCTCCGCATCAGTTGTACTGAACGACAACGCGTGGCGTAATGCTGTAGTCCTCTGAGTCATTTACGTAGAAGACATTTAGTGTTTTTTGGTTGCATGCGCTTTTCTTGCACGGAAAAACCTCCGGCGGTCGGTTCAGTGACCTTTTCAGTTTGACAACAGGAGGTTTGTTTGGTCCTAAGTATGGCTCTCATGATCCAGGTACCAGATTCGGGAATATCAGCTATCAACACGCATCATTTGAAATATGTACTGATTTCTGTTCTTCAAGTGAACCGAGCTCGGTGCGAACTCAGTATTGCGGTTGGAGAGTACTGAGAAAGGCCCGTCGTAGGAAAATCCTTGTGAAATGTAAAATGGATCGTAGGAACAGGTACTCTAAGTAACAATTTCTTCGCGCCTTCGCATTAAAATCCAAGAAAGAATCGCGAAGTCGTTCACTTCAGCACTGCTTCCTCTTGAATCGAGGGACCGTTCGGATGAAGTTACCCAGCGAACAACAAACAGTGTGGCTAGCTACGGCTCATGGCGCTGCGATCTTCCACTATGACAACAAAATATCCAATTGGTTCTCATGACGCAGTAAAATATCAGGTTCGGTTCTTACAACTCACGTGAATGATATGAAAATCCCGCTGATTATGTTCCTTACGTGAAGCGAAGGCAATTATGAGCTTGGGAACTGGGCACTCCATGTCAAGGCTCGCGAGAGCACAGAGGAAGGTTGTACTAAGGTAGTTCAGCACATGAACGTAGGTAACTATAAACTATACACATTTCAGGAACTCGTAATGAAGGGTATGTATGTAGAAGTCTTTTCATACAAAAACCCCGATTGCCATAATAAAGAATCATAAAATTGTTTATTTTAGTGTCATCAGCGCGAGGAAATGTCTCTTCCAACCGAGGCTTACGCGGTGGTTCCTATCTATCCACGAAGGAGCCTCAGGCCAACATCCAAGGCGTGCGATGCACCCAGCTACGCGCACGCTTCCCATAGATGTACATCGGAATAGTCATCAAGCACACCCAGGCGTTGATCCCACCAATTGTGCAGAACGTCCTCAAGATACCTGTCAATGATCCGGTCCAGTAAGAAGTTATTTCTTTCTGGTGATAGTGAAGGCGAACGGACCTTGGTTGAGTATCCATGGCGTGACATAATACGTCAAGCCGAAGGCAAAGATGTTTTTGATGCAGCTGTGTGGGTATTAGCACCGTACCCTCCGTTCCTGACGAGTTGGGATGGTGACTTACTTGATAGTAGCGAACGCTTCGGGTGCATAATGCGGATGTGCATCTACGACATAAGACACGACGCTGCAGACATCAACCTGGGTGGGTACGGGAGGCTGAACGATAATAAAGAACGAAATAACGTACGCGATACTCCCGACTGCTTGGCCGAAGTTGATCAACGAATAGAATATCTCAGGGGCGATCCAGTGGACCTTGTAATGTGCGGCGAGGGCCCATCCGAACCAGCCAATGGAAAAGGCAATTATCGTCGGGATCATTATCAACAATCGGAACCTGTCATATTGAAGATCGAGAGGGAGGCACCAGGTAAGTGCGGGCTAAATAAAGAGTGATTGATACCGTGACGCACTCAGGCTCATAGACTCCACCGTTCCGACGTGCCATGAACGTTGCAGTCCAGTCACTCAGAGGACCTGCGAACACGTTTCCAAGGAAAGCAGCAATGAACGGACCGACACCGGCAATGAGTCCGACTACGCCTGCGCCATAGCCGTATCCAAACGCTGGGTCCGAGAAAAGCATCGAGACGGATACCGACAGCGCGACCACTGTCAGGGCGGATATCAGCCTTCATAATAGAGACCTTGTGGGTCAATGAGGGGACATACACCAAGCTTGTGTTGTCCCATATACAAGCACTCCCCATGCAACCACCGGACTAAGGACAAGCGAAAACGGCCGCAACGCAGCCTTGAAAAGGTTCTCGTCTGAATACCTCTGATTGTTCCACGGTTTGAGCAACTGTAAAAATGTCTTTGGCGGTTCTAGACTCTTATTCGAGCGTGCCTCGACGTCTGAATATGAGACTATTTCTTTATCCTCGACACCGCCGTCGCCGGATGGGGTTCTCTTGCTGGCTGCTGAGTCTGATTTCTCTTTGAAATCCTCGACCGGGAGAACCTCGAATTTTTCGCGGACGTATGCCGTCTCAGGGACGAAGAAGATGGTTAACACCAAGAGGACCCCGCACTGAGTCGGCGATGAACGTCAGTGATCTGACGAAAGTAATAAGTTCGTTCATACCATTGCAGCAATGATGATGAAGCACACGCGCCAAGATCTGAGAGGGACGACTTGTCAAAATGCAGAATCCGTTCGTGTGAGCACAGGACATACACGTCTTGGATAAGATATCCGTTGACGATGGAGACTCCGCAGATGCCTCCCAAGAGAGCGAACTAGATTGGGAAATCAATTCGATGCTCCTCAAGGGATGCCCAAAGATCGATAATCATACGCACACTCCATACCGCAATCCACTTTCCTCTCTCGTGGACGAAAAAAATATCGCTAATCCAACTGTCAGGAATTTAATAGACATAAGCCAAACAAAACATTCTCACGCAACAGTAGCTTGCGCAAGACACTCGATCGGAGCCATGCCCATACCACCAATAACTCGACTCGCCGTCAAGTTGCCAAGGTTCTGCGAAGCAGCGCTCCAGATTCCTCCCCATACCAATAATATATTTCCGAGTAAATAAACAGGTCTTCGCCCCCATATAACGCTCGCTGGTGCTGTCAGAATCAATACAAGTCCAATGGAAAGTACCAGATCGCCCGTGATCTTAGAGAGTTCGCCGACCGTTGTGTCGAGTGCTTCTGCGACCTGCACAAGACCAGCACCAATGATGGGACCGTAGGCGCCTACGACGCCTGCACCGTACGTTATGGTTACCATGAGAGCTATTTTGCGCCACTGGGGCCAGTTGAGCGGATCGTTCGGCGAGTCCGAAGGTTGCGGGACGAGAATGATACCATCCTTTCCGCGCTTCACGTTCGGGTCAGACGCATCGTAGTGCTTTGAACCCCGCGCGTGTAAATCATCAAGCAGGGAAGTTCCTGAAGAAGTACATTATTACGATTCATGACGAGTATCGAAGAGCTTTATTAGCAAACGAGTAAGCGAACCTGGGACGTTTTCACCAAGGTAGGGATCGGAGAGGATGCCGAGACCCATTCTTTCGACTCGAAAATACCAATTAGCCAGAGAGTCGAAGCACTGCTCGTTCGATGCTCTTCGTGGCTAGAGACTTTATACCCAAGGTACTTTTAGGCTAAGTTATTCATAAGAGGACAGTCCGACCATCGCGTCATCTACTATTCGCCAAAGCCCCCAGCTTCATTCTTCGAATCAATATTAGATGAGAAATCATTGGCTTGACGATGAGTCGCATCAATTATTCTCGCAAACATGCGATGACCGCGTTGGAGAATCAAATGGCAGCTATTGCTTCGTGACTTCGTCTTGGAGGTCAGCTGCTGATTCTGAGTTCCCATGGCGGCACATGACGGCTAGAGTACAAGAAACAGAATTGATGAGTTTATCACGTAATAAAGCGGGCAAATCCAATAGCAGGAAGTGGTCATTCACTAGAATGCAATTGATTGGATAGAAAAGTACATACAACGTATCAAGCGTAAATCCACCACCGAATCCGGGGTTCTGAGTCGTTTCTGGGCATAACTTTGACTACAAGGATGGCCGACATTCTACATGCTTATTCCAGATGCCTGAGCTCAGGTTGATGACATGGTGAGATGCATCTATCTCACAAGCATTCTGCGAATCACGCGACTCCGAGTAAATACATCGATTGGCAACTCTAGTGTGGGGCTGGAAGCATCTGGTGAGTCAGGTAAAGAAATGGCACCCAAAAACATTAGGAGGAACAACATGGTAGAGCCCACCTTTGAACTGGTTGCATGCCATGCACCATGTTACGTGCAGTTCCTAGACGATTGGTTCATCATTGGCACGCCTCAGTAATCATGGAAGGCATCCATCTCGTCTCTTGCGATAGAACGAAGTATGGCAAACGATATTAGGCTGACAATCGGAAATGTTCGACTGGTGGAAACCCGAAATTGAGTCCTTACTAACATACGAAGTTTGTGTTCAAAGATCCACCTTTACTTGATTGTCCGCAAAGTCATTAATGGAGACCATCCTACGTACAGAACGATTCTTAGCTATCTGGTTCGCTACGATAACTAGGAGGTGGGGTGGCAGCGGATGTGCCAGAAGAATTGCGAGACCTTTGCTCTGGAGTTACGTTAACTATGAGTACTTGATCGATGAACTACAAACGGGATAAATTACATACCCGGATCTCGGGGCTGATTACTCGTGACCATAAGTTGTTTGCCTGCGGAGGAGTTGTTGGTCCGTTCGTCCATAGAATTTTGGCCTGGAATGCTAGCTGCAATTAGGGCTAGCCATTGCATATTATCGGATCGGGATCGTTCATCATTTTCGCTAGTATACACTGTTGCATTATTCGAGTGCACTCCAAGGCTTTGTGGATGTAACGATCGCTGCTGTTCTTGAGTCATGGCGTATGGGCTAAGTATGACACTTGCATTTGTCCGCCGTCTCCGTTGTCGCAGGTGACGCAGTAATAAGACAGAAACTATACTTCCAGACAAAACAAGTGCTGCAGATGTTGCTCCTGCGATCACCTGCCTTTGCAAATGTGATTTATCTTCCACTATTGTTGGTGGGGTAGTAAGACTCGTATTAGTTGATGATGGTGTCTGAAACGAGGTTTCTGGTGTAATCGCTTTTGTAGAATCTAATGATACAACTATGGCCGTAGTCGAAGGCATCCTCATAGATACTGATTGCGCTGTATTGGTTGGTGTTAGAGATGCCTGAATGGACACGGACTGATCCATCGTGCTTGAAGTTGAGGGCATCTGAGTAATTGCTGACGATTCAGCTGTGAATATGATTATAGTTTCAAATGTTTGCGTATGCAAAGGCGTGGTTGTTGGTTGGCCACCATAAATGATGACTGGACCTGGACCTCCCGAAAAAAGACGGCGCCCGGAAGAAAGCAAAAGTGCATCTATCTCCATCTTTGTTGTTGAGAACGAAAATGGAAGTTATCGACCGGGACAACAACGAGATGCGTGGCTGACTTACATCTGCACGCGGAAATTCATTATGCGAGGGATGATGAACTTCAAGTCCAGAGGCAGTTGTTGACGCTTCAGTCATTCCTTGTTGGTTTAGCGATACTTCTGGTTTGGTCTTGTTGGTATAGGAGAATGTTTAAAAATAAGATAGGCATACCTTGAGTGATGCCGAAAACATAAGAATAAGGATCTGAAATGGTTGTTGATATTGGTGTAGCACCGTGTAAAGCTTTGGCGGATGAAACAGCTGTATTACCAAGCGTGGAAGAATTACAGACTCTGTTCGAAGCCGAATCTGCGACTTCGCTAATGGTAGAAGCTGTGCGGAAGAGACAGGCCAAGATAAGCAAACAGTAGACCATTTCACCAAGTCTCCGAGGCAGAAGAAAGCGAGGCCGAGCTATAGCACTTCATGTAAGGTCCAGTTAAGTATGCCTTACAACAATGATCTATGATGTGTGAAGTGTTCCAGGCACTTGGCAGCGAGTTACTCCCTCAGCAGCCTATGAAAACAAGTATCAAGACTCTCATGATACGAATATAATGTGTATGTAGAAGTTGAACTAAAGTTTAAGTAATTATCCATCCAAAATTACATTAGGTAACGCACCTATATGCATGCTCGACCTGCATCGCAGCAAACACGTCTGTGAAAGTTGAACGAATTCAAGACGGCAGCATCTATTCCTCTGTACCATTCATACTTCTGAGGCAAATGAGACTTCTGAGGCAAATGAGATTCTGACGCGCTTTCCACAATTTGACTTTGTGTGCAAGTGAGACGCAGAGGATCGAGCTGCTTGCATCCTGATTGAAGGAGTTGCCATCCTTGAGTAGTTGAGGTCAGATTAGGGCGTCACTCATCTAGAAATTCGGCAATACTGTAAAGAGCGAGATGATTCTTTGCTCGTATACCAGGAATTGTATCCTATTAGACTGTTAGTTTGGTTACAATGGTAGAGTAGCTGAGCAAGACTAAGATGGCGAACACGGGACAGGTAAACACGTGAGGCTGAGTTCAAAAATGCGGTATTGATATTGATTTTGACTGTCTACAATATCGATGTCTGCTATAACATACTGATTCAATCGATATCAATCTTGATTGAGTTCAAACAGTGTGATAAGGGTAATGACTGTTCTCGTAAGCAGACTTTGGGATCATCACTACAAGTGGATTGCTATTAATAACAGACATCTTCCTACATCGAGCCATCTAACATCTCATACACAAACACAAGAAGGCGCATAGAGAATTGCTGTTCACATAGCAACATAGATGAAATGATTGCTCTGTGAATGACAGTCCAAAGTGAATATCACATCCGATATTTAAAGGTAAAGATAAATAGGACAAAATTATTATTCGGCGCCTCATAAAGAGGATTGTAAGTTATCCATACGCGAACAGACGACGATTCCCTTTACGCAGACTATTTCTCCTTCGTCGTGACGCCTTCCGTATAGGCAGGCGGCGGGATAGAAATTGTGGAGGCGACGGCGGGATTGTTGGCGGAGACTAAAGTGGATGCCGAGTTGCCTTTGTCATCCGATTGATCCATCTTCTCCTCAATCTTCTCGTTACCTGCAGCAACGCCTTCCTCTTCGTCGGATCTACTTTCTGAAGTGACCGAGGCGCCGTCGCTCTCGGCTTGCTCGGCCTGTGCGGACAGTTGAGGCGTAGGTGATCGAGCTCGCGTCCTAGCAGGCGGTGGAGGACTGGGCGGCGCAACCTGATCAGCACCGGCTGGATTCTGCGAACGCTCGTCCGCGAACATGATAGTCCGATTACGCCTGTTTTCATTGTGTAACGGTAGCTGTGAAGCTTCCAATTCACGCTGACGTTGCCGTTCTGCCCTTCTATTACGTATGCATCAGCTATAGTTCGCACCATGTTGAACGTAGTGGATGCTCACCGACGCGCCGTGGCCTCCTTGCGCTCCCTCCATCGCTGAGCTGCGATTTCCGTGGGTATCGGAAGCGGCCCGCAACCACAAACGAAGATGCCGAGTATGAGGAAGACGGCAACAATGATGACGACCCCGGCTATCTCGCCAGGCGATGTAGAGGCTCCGAACATCTGGGATATGCGAAATCAGGGTGTCTACGTGGAGGATGGGTGAGTTGCGCTGGCAGGAAGAGACAGGATTGACGAGAGGGAGTTCATCCGTAATGGAGACCTGAAGAAGGAATGGTAGCAGTCTTTGAGGCATTCTTCCAGATGCCATTTTCTAGCTTTTATGATGATCACTCCCTCGAAAACTTAGTCCCGCAGCAGGCATGCTTCCGAGATTGCTCAGAATACAAGAACAGTCCGATGCAATGATCCAAGATGCCTTGGGCACGCTGGCATCATGATAGAGAAACCTAGATAGTAGCTCTCGTGAGAGGTATTTCCTGCATCAGATTGGTGCAAGGCGGTACACTTGGGAGAGATTTTGATGCGAACAGTGAGTCGAAGCTA
Organism: Sanghuangporus weigelae; assembly: GCA_033182465.1. NCBI lineage: Eukaryota > Fungi > Basidiomycota > Agaricomycetes > Hymenochaetales > Hymenochaetaceae > Sanghuangporus > Sanghuangporus weigelae. Next base: position 2,296,714 of record CP137324.1, read on the forward strand.
CAGAAGAGATGAAACTGTGTCAGAGATGAAGATGGCCAGCAGCTGGTAATTATAGCCTTCAGACATCCAAGTTTTATAACTGCCGCTGCAGATAAAAAGTACCGTGATGGTTTGGCATAAGCCGGCTTCGGCTGTGATCCCAGTGCGTGCAAATGTGACAAAGCTGTGACATGCCGGTCACCGGCGGCTTGCGACTGGTCGCAAGCGTCCCACAGTGCGTCGAGTAACACCGCTTGCCATTGTACTCCCATCTCTTTCGCTCGCTTCAGTCTTATATCTACAAAGTCGGGCTCAGACGCAGGCGTTTGTCGTTGTAGTATCCTTCGCCGACCTGTAGACGCTTCTGAAGATTTACATGGCGAACTCGTTTGGTCCCGGAGACCACGATATCCACCTGAGGCATGGATTCAATGGCGTTACGAGTCCTTATGTCGCTTCTGAGCTGAGGCCGGATCGACCTTACTTGAACTATCCTCCACCGCATAACGAGCTGAATCCATCTTTTGACGCCTCACAAACGAATCTAAATAAGGACAAGAATGGAGACGTTTCCATCGGAATATATACATCGCGAACCCCGTCACCAACACCTTCAGAACATGCTTTGTTGAACAGAAAGGGCATCATTGATTGGAAGAAGATGATGAACTGGAGGTTTTGGATTCGAAGAGAATGGCTGTGTAAGTTTAGGAGGACTTGCGTTACCATTTGGTATCAAGGAAAGCTCATTCATTTGTTAGGGTACTACGTGATATTAGGAATAATTCTTATTATCTTCGCGCTTGTCAGTATTTATGATCGACAAATCGTGCGTGCGCTTCAGCCTGCAACCCAGAAGATAAAAAAGTGCGTCTGGTTCCTTTAGATCCAAGAATGTCATTTGTTACTCCTGTCTGTTTACGACGCCTTTACTGACTATCTCTTTTTTTAGTCTTCCTGGAGGTTGGGCCATCCCTATAGCCATATTCTTCGTCATTTCATTCCCTCCGGTATGCTATTTTGTCTTTTGTCTTGTTACATACCTGACTCGCAACGAAGCTTTTCGGACACGAAATCCTTGCCATACTGGTTGGCGTTGTGTGGGGTCTTTGGATTGGTTTTGCCATTACTGCAGCTGGGACGTTCCTAGGAGAACTGGGCAACTTTTAGTAAGTCTCCGATCATTCCTGTCAAAACAGATCGCTCACCTTAACTCGTAGCGCGTTCAAGTATTGCTGTCGAGCTCGGGGCGAGAAACTCGAGAAAAAGGACCTACAATATGCTTGCTTGGCTAGAACCGTGAGGGAAGGTGGTTTCAAAATAGCACTTGTGGCAAGGTACAGTGCTATACCAGGGCATTGTGAGTAACGGTATCGTCTTACTGCCTGGAAGATACTCTAAAGCGGATACAGTCACAACTGCCGTCTTCTCAACGTGTGGCATGGGTGTGCTTGTTTTCGCTCTTGCTGCATTCCTGTCTCTACCCAAGCAGTTCGTCACCGTGTACATCGGTGTGATTCTCGAAGAGAGTGGGACTGGTACGTCATTTTTCTTCGTTTTTTTTTCGTGTTTCGGTCCGCTTATTCTATCGTAAGGAACGGAGTCGACTCGAGATAGGCTCATTTCGTATTCGGTACTCGCTGTAACCTTTATCGTCACGTGCGTAGCGATGTGGTATATGTACAAGAAGATGGATGAGGTCAAAGTAGATGTGATTACGGATCGACGTAAAGCACGGTGAGTTTCGTCATAACCTTCCATATAAGGCCTCGAAATATGTTTTGTGGCATACGATCGAGGCACAAACAGCGGCGATCATCTTTGCTAACTCCGAGAATTTCTTGACCCGCTACAGCCAAGGAAAGCTTGACCGCGCCCAGTCTCTTAGGGGCTCCTCCGTATTTAACCCGAACGAATCGGAGTCGGACCTCCCGCTCAACCCGGGCGAGGACAATGCTTACCAGCAGTGGGATGCGCATGGACAGGCGGCCGGATTCTCTGGAGACCCAAGATTCAGCGAGTCGTTGCATGCCCCAACGCCGAGGCGTGCAGATTTCCCCGATGTCTCGCGTATTCCTACGTATCGCACGGAAGGCGGTGGAGGGTACTCGACTACGGGAGAACGGTATGCTTCGCCATCTGCTGACCTGCTGCCATCCTCCTCCACGTCACAAAGTGCATCTCCTGCCCATACACCTGCCGTCCATAGACAAGAGAGTGGGGATAGTGTAGGTTGGGATGCGGCTGGGACCGTAGGAGGTGAAGCGTATCGCCTTCCCACCATCCAGCCTCAGACACCTCTTTCAGGTGGTTTCGTGCATGTACCTTTGTCAGCAAAGAATCCATTCAACAGGAACCCGTTGCAGCAGGCGCAGCAGACTGGTCCGTCTGCTAGTCCGGTTCCACCTCCCTTGATCCCTCCACCGCCTTCGAATCAACGAAGTGCTAATCCTTACAGTCCTCCGGTCTCTCCCTCACAGCAACCTGCCTATTCGTTACCTAGTCCGACAGCGCAGACCTTCCCTCAGCAAGTATCCACAGCAACAGCGTCGATTTCATTCGGATCACCTGTCACCACGTCTCCGACAACACAGCCATACCCTGCAAATCTGTATTCCGCACCTCAATCTGCGCCTCATTCTCCCCTTCAAACGCCGACTCAACACGCGTTTGCGGCTCAGCCCCTCAGCCAGGTACATCCCCAGATGCAGAGCATACCATCTCCTATACAACGTGCGTTCGTTCCCTATCCGCCGACAGGGACACCGGCGTCTCCAGACCCGCCATCAAACAGAGCAGGCGTTGGAACACATGTACAAGAGTCGAGCGATGCAACGTTGTACTTTACGCCTGCACATTCCCGATACCCGACAGAGAACCAACCTGAACGTTTACCTAGTCCAGAGGCTCCACCGCCGGAATACCGTCCTTGATACGCTCTCGAGTCTTCGCCAATGCACCTGCCTCTTTGAACTCTTTGTATCTATTTTATTACCTTTACTTTCCTTTTAACGTATTCCATCCGTTGACATTCCTTAAGTACAAGTACTTGCTCTACGTTCGCTGTATTAGCTCAAATGTATTTCCCTTTGGACTACCGTACTTTTTGAACGTATGTGATACCCTCGTTCCAAATTACGATTTTTTCTCCGCTTGGACGATCATTGAAGACTCTGCTGCTGGCTGATCGAAATTGACTCCGGAGAAGAAGACATACGGATTGACTTGTCCTCGTGACGTCTTATTATTCTGCCGGATAGCGTTGGACCCGTCTTCAACGTGAGCATTTCCAGTTCGTTCGGGCCTTTGTAGTATCTGATCGTTTGAGGTTACAGGTGTCCGACCGCGCGGCGTCATCAGAGGTAATTGATGAAGCAGGCGAGTGTCCGAATAACATCCTCAATTTATTTGATTAGCTCGCTATTTCTTGACACCGTCAGTCCCGAGCAAATACCGGACAAAGTCCTCGAAATTCGACCTGTGCCTGGACTGCCAGCTCGTCGGATTGACTCGGAAGAACTAATTTTGGGATTGCCAGGTTCACGGGACTGATGGTAGTTATGTCTGCTCCGGACGCTAGCCTCGAACGTGTACGCTGCTGGCACATAAATGCTGCTTGCTTGCTCGAGGCTATACGATGCTCAATACACTCCTAGCTCTTCGCTCTCTCCTTTCAAAAATCGTCTAACAATGAAGCGGCTCGTGCTCTTGGGTGCTCTTTCTGCTGTGCCTCTCATCTCTGCTCAGGCTCCGGAATGGGGCCAATGTGGAGTGAGTGCTACTTGAACAATTTTCTGCTCTGGTTTCGGGTTAAAATTGCATTCGCGATTTCATCAGGGTATCAATTGGACTGGTCCGACAACTTGCGCTTCTGGGACGGTCTGTACGGTTCAAAATCCCTATTATTCACGTTCGTTCTTCTCTTTCTTGATGTCTGCATTTCCTTACGTTTTCTATAGAGTGCCTGCCGGGCGTGGCTAGTAGCTCTTCGGCTCCTACACCTTCGTCCACTGCTACACCATCTGCTCCGACGTCTTCTGCACCGACCTCCTCTGCGCCTGCGTCAACACCGACTGTTACGGGATTCGTCAATACCTCGGGTCAGAAATTCATGCTCAATGGAGTGGAATACACTGTTGCCGGGACGAACGCCTACTGGCTTGCGCAAGTCAGTGATGCGGACATCGACACTGCTTTCAATGATATTGCAAGTGCTGGATTGACCACCGTACGCACCTGGTTAGTTATCTTACCCATATACCTGTTATACAGTATGTCACATTCTGAGACACGAATCATCTCTCAGGGGTTTCAACGACGTAACTTCACCACAAAACTTCGGCGCATATTACCAGCTGTGGCAGAACGGCGTAGCTACGTTCAACACTGGCAATTTTGGAATCTCGCGCTTCGATGCTGTTGTCGCCTCAGCGAAGAAGCATGGTATCCGACTTATCGTTGCTTTGACGAACAACTGGTCCGATTATGGCGGTATGGACGTTTATGTCAGCCAGCTCAACCCCGGTGGAACGCATGATACATTCTATACGAATGCTAAGATAATCAGCGCGTTTGAGAACTATATCTCCGACTTTGTTGGAAGATACAAGGACGAGCCGACGATTATGGCTTGGGAGCTGGCTAACGAACCACGCTGGTAGGTTTTATTATTTGGAATATGAACTCCGAGTCTTACGAATTCGGACTTGGCTTCATAGCTCAGGATCAACGGGAAGTGCTTCTGCCGCTTGCGATACCAAAGGTTCGACCATCAAAGCCTGGGCGACGACGATTAGTCAGTACATCAAATCCATCGATTCGAATCACCTAGTCGCGATGGGCGATGAAGGCTGGTTTGAATTCGCTAACCCACCCACTTATCCTTACGGTGAGCCCTTTTAGAAATGTGCAATGTCCAGGGACTGATGGAAGTCTAGCGCCGAGTGTTGGGATCGACTTCGTGTCTAATTTAGGTATTGAGACTCTTGACTTTGGGACTTTCCATTCTTACCCTGAGGTTCGTTCCATAGATACTCTGTCATTCTAACGGAGTGTGCTGACTCGCTTTTCAGAGCTGGGGTCAAGGCGCTAACGAGTCAGCTTGGGGTGTACAATGGATCGCTGATCATGCATCGGCCCAGAAAACCGCGAATAAGCCTGTCATCCTTGGTAAGATCACCTGTTGTATGGATATATGCTCGAATTTCTTACCTTTCATTAGAGGAATTTGGTGTCACGACTAATCAAGCGACCATCTACACTGGCTGGTACAATGAAATACTGTCGTCCGGACTGACCGGAGACCTCATATGGCAAGCTGGTTCACAGCTTTCGACGGGACCATCTCCGAATGATGGATTCGCTGTGTACTCGACTGGAACTGTCTATCCCATCATGGAGTCTGCTGCTGCTGCGCTGAAAATTCGAGGATAAATAGGGGTGTAGTACCGTATGACTGCTGAGCCTATCTTCGGCACTCAAGTCATCTATGTAATCGAGAATTGATTCCTTATGGTTTGCGTTGAAAGAAAAATTTATTGACAACGTAATATCGTGGGTTGATACTTAGTCCTGGGTGTCTTGCGCGCAAATGCACGATATATTGTAGATTCACCTTGACATCACGCGGCAAATGAATGAGAAGAGAAGTGCTCGAATTCAAGATCCGAATTTAGTCAGCGGTGGCTGTGTACAAAAGTACGGTCCTGTTTTAAATATTAAGTAAGATTAAGATCCATCTCATCTCCTCCCATTTTTACTTCCATCTCTCGCTTTCCCAATGGGCAAAAGGCGTATGTAGTTCCTTTACTTAGTTGACACGCTCTCATACTTTTTTATTGATCAGTTACTGATCCTGTGTATCGGTAACGGTCATTCGCAGCGTCGGTAGATGATAGGCTTGCAATTAGATCAACATCACGTTCAAGGAATTCTTTTATTGGGCGAATGTTTGGGAGCCAAAACCTCAAGCGTTCTAGAAGAGATTTTGGCAACGATCAAATGCAGGAGGAAATACCATCCACATCATCGAGCGACGTAATAGTACGGAATCAGTTGACGAATCGGTCGACTCGGCCCGTGATCGCGTTTGGGCAATTTCGCATGAGAGCTTGAACCTCGGAGAGCTGCGTTGCGAGCAACTGGACGAGCAAAAAGAAGAAACAGTGGATGCAGCAAGAGAATGTATCCTCTCCAAATTGCCTCCTGATCTCAAGAACCTGGACGTCACGAACTATTTGGTCGACAAACAGAATATAATGGTAGTTAGTGGCGGTTATTGCGATGTCTTCGTCGGGCGCATGACATCTGAACATCTGCGGTGCCGGATTATACACCAGAAGCAAAGTAGTACAGTCGTTAAAATTGCCATCAAACGTCTCCGTGTCCGATTAAACGATGATGAGACTGAGCTTATTGAGGTGAGGTCGTCATTTTACTAGGACAATACAATGTAAGACGTTGACATTGTCGTTTGTCAGTCACTCACTCGCGAAATGTCAATTTGGGCAGCATTGGATCACCCAAATATACTGCCATTTATTGGATATGTACTCGAAGGGGTCTATCCATCACTAGTATCCGAGTGGATGGTGCTTGGTTCGCTGCGAGATCTCTTGAAGAAGGATCGTTCAGGTTGCAATACTGTGCATTTGGTGCGTACAGGTAATACTGTGTCAGTAGAATCAAGTCCTATCGAACCACTTCAGGCACTTGGTATAGCTGAAGGGCTTAAGTACCTACACGATAAATATATTGGACATTCGGACATAAAACCCGTGAGTACTGGACTTCAAGTTCAAAGAGAAGTCAAAGCCAACTTGCTGGACAGGACAATGTCATCATCAGCGAGTCCTGTCAGCCTCTAATTTGCGACTTCGGGATTTCTCGCATGATCAATTCATCTCAGACTTTGCTTCGCTTGTCAAAACAAGATAACCCAAAGGGTACTATTCGATGGATGGCCATAGAACTACTACAGTTTACGGAGGGCGTACCATCTCAGCCGCATAGTAAGGAGTCGGACGTCTGGGCATACGGCATGACACTTTACGTGAGTTTGAATCTCAATTGGCCAATGTAACTAAGGATGACTGTGATTCTTGATCAGGAGATTATTTCAAACCAGTTGCCATATGCTCACCTCAAACATGACTTTCTTGTTTTATCCGCAGTGACGAGCAGACACCTGCCAAACTTACCAAACTTGCCACCTACGGGCACAAGGCTATCGCTCGCTGTACATTCGGAAATTTGTTCGATCTGTACATGCTGCTGGACCGAAAAGCCAGGTGAACGTCCAACGATGACTCGCATAACACAGTCGCTATCGTCGTTGTCGAATAATCCGCTCGAATCTACGTTGTGACTAAAGGTGACTGATAGGATGGAATTTGGTGTTGAAAGTTGATACTGATTCAATTGCCATCCCGTGTTGGCATCTTCTGGATCTTCCGGCCTTATACCGGACATTGTTCATACGAGCTCGTCTGCATAGAATCTCCGAAAAAAAAAAGGTGTCGATGGTAGTTGTTCTGGCATAAGACGGATAGAGAGCATACTGGATATTTTTGGTCATACCCTGTACTTGCTATGTTTGATTTGTCTATTTCGAGTCGCTCATCATCTCTGATGACCGATAATCCTTGCTTCGGGCCTACTAGTATCTACTTTTGCCCAAGCAAGCTCCTTATCTAATAAGATTAGGGCCGGCTTTTTGTGAGACTGAGTGAATGCTTGTGAAGCCTGCCTGCCTTGTATATTTTCCGAGTCCATGGTCACATTTATGAATAGATACTACGCTCTGCTTATTTTTCGTCCAAAGCAAAGTCACTCATCATCATTCACGATTATATAGTTGAAGTCTATTCCTTTGCTCGGCATGGCCTCATTGTCAACGTTGTACTTATCTGTGGAGCATCTGTATTCGCTGGGCGTCTAAGGTCCTGGTCATCAGGGTCAGGTAAAGAAGTAACTTAGCCTTGATCTCTCACGCGGGATGACGGGGACACGGTTGATGAGGCGGTACATAAAGCCTTCTCTGACTGAGGACAGGACTACTTGCTTGGATTCCCGCCGTCTTATGGTCTGAGTCGTCCGACCAGCTCCGTTGCTCCAGGAGCGTGTCATTTTCCCCTGTAGTGCATGCAGACAGTGTGGGGCAGAGAGGCTAGACGGATTCTTCTCTTTTCCTTCTGGTAAGGATGACTCTCGACTTCCACACGCGATATCGATGAACGTTGATCTGCAGAGGTAACTCTTATGGCTCCTCCAGAATTGAATCTAGACGGAGAGGTAGAGCATTACGTGCCTGGATTCTTATGGAACTTCTGGTTAGAGGCCTGGTTTGTGCTCTTTTTATGTTATTTGTCATTTTACTGACTTAGTCGGTGATTACTTTACCAGTCCTGTCGATATGTGCAAATTTTCTCCCACTTCAGTGTCTCCTTACATCGGTTTACACGTCTATGATACCTACAAGAACGAACTTTCCACAGCGCTCAACGATCGACCGTTCTCAAAGGGTGTCTTTGATCGGATTGAACAACTTGCGCCGGAGATAGTGAAGCGCCCAGAGTGGGAAGAAGCGAACACAGCATTCAATATGCTTGAGAAGGATGCTGAGACGGCGATCCGGTCATTACTTCAACAGGTCGACTCCAAGCCCCGGGTCTCGCAGCTTTCCGGTTCAGGCTGGGATAGGCAGAATACAATGCGCTTTGACAAGCCGAAGTTATCCTTGGGCAGACATGCTCTTCAGTCACTGCAGAAATACCTCATATTTCTTCGGTTTCGGAACCGGGATATGTATGCAAGGTTGCTGAAGCTTGCAAATACTGGATATCTCTTCTCGACTAAGAGCTGGGGCTCGCCTCGAGCTTTGTATGAAATTGCTCAATTAGAGGGAGGTGCGCACAGTCCTTTCTTGGATTGGGTAAAGCTCTTAAAGAGTTTTACGTGCTTCCTGTCTGGCGATTACGAGTCTCACAAATCGGTTGCTTTCATCTGCGACTGTATCCATCGGAGATATGAGAATATGCTAGATGTGGACGTATGTATCGGTGTCTCCCCTGAGCCGGACGAGTATATCATGAGCGCTTCTTGCTTCGGTGATGTTGAAGAAGATGGCTCGGGGAAGTTGTGAGTGCCCATTTCTTCGGCATATTCCTGAGCTCACGAATCGCATCGCAAACAGAAAGGATACCAACCATTACTTCTTTCCGATCTCGCCACGTTGCACGATTTATTTGCTTATTGATGCACCTCACGATCTGTCTCCGAAGAAACGCGAGGAACTTGTCCATCCGTTCGCGAGCAACGCTGTTGTCCCATCCATCCTTGATCATGACATAGAGTCATCAGTCGATATCTACCAGCGTAACGCTTTGCTCCTACAGACGCTCCCACCTTACCTCATCTTCGTCTCATCTCGTTCGATGATTCGTACTCTCACCTATTACAATGACCGACGATGGATACCGGAGAATCTTGATTTCAGCAAACTTCTACGTGGATGTCGTGAGGAGAGCGTCACGCACATGTTGCTCGTCAAAGCGTCGATAGAAGTCATTGACTTGACAGATGAGGTGACGATTGTCGGCGAACATGCGATCTGCTACGGTTCTTTTGCAGATGTCTGGAAGGGCGTTTGGGAAGACCGAACTGGGAGAGGGACGGTGAGGAAAGAGGCGAGTGTTGTATTTTTTCATTCTGTATGTATGAATGAATCTAATGTACAGGCCAGGTTGCATTGAAAGCCCTTCGAGCCAATCTAGTAGGCTACGCTCAAGAGAGGCTTCTCGGAGTATGTAGAACCTTGTCGTTCTCCTGGACTGAACTCACACTTTGTCTATAGAGACTGAAGAAAGAGGTGAAGGCATGGTATCGACTAAACCATCCTCATGTCGCCCGACTATATGGGATTGTTCAACGCCCTAATACGCTAGCCATGGTTTCTCCTTGGTGCGATAACGGAACCATCGTCAAATATCTACGCAACAAGAACCCAGACGCAAATCGCTACCAACTTGTCAGTACGCAAATCCGTTGTTTGCCGTTTGTGTCCACATGCCTCGTCTATAAGCTTGTCTGTACCTGAGTCTGAAGCATCTCTTTCACGCTGGCTTTCAACCGATGCTTTGAAACCGCAATTATTAGCTTTATGAGGTAGCTTCTGGTGTTGCTTACCTTCATGGATGCACTCCAAAAGTCGTACATGGAGACCTCAAAGGTGTGAGTGCATATATGTATTAACATTCTTTTCTTCGATGCTTACCTGAAGACCTCTGTGATATGTGGAAGTGCAACATTCTGATTGATGCAGATGGCAAGGCTGTGATCACAGATTTCGGGCTTGCAAAGGTCAGAGAAGAGGTATCCGACGTTCTCGAATTGCCCTCTTCGCTCTTCGCCGGCTCTACGCGTTGGATGGCACCAGAACTCTTCTTGTCTCAAATCGAAGATGACCGGAGGGCGCCTATCACGACATATAGTGACGTTTTTGCGTTTGCCTCAGTTTGTCTAGAGGTAAGCACCTCTTCTTCCTCCTTTCTTTATCAGATAAAATTCTGCAATGATTCCAGGTCCTGACGGGACAACTCCCGTATGCGAACCGCCGGAACGATTATGGCGTTACAGTAGCTGTAATGTCGGGCGTCAAGCCTTCCAGTGGTTGTCAGCATGTCAGCGAGGATCTCAAGTCAGAGGTATTTTGGAGGCTGATGGATGAGTGTTGGGACCAGATTCCTCATGCTCGGCCCGCGATGGTGAAGATGCGCGAATGTTTAGACCGCATTCGACATAAATGAGTTATGGATTTTTACGAAGTAACAATTTTATTATTGTTATCGCTCGTTTGTTCGCTGTGTTGTACTCGTCTTTATTGAGTTCCAACGGAAGGATTATGATTCGTTATCTGAGATGACCCGAAAAGGCATATCTGATAGGCCGGAAAATACGTTGAATTTACGGCCGAAAATAACTGAGGTCATAAGATGCATTCGTCGCCGCGTCGGCCTCATTTGCCAGCACCGTGAGCACCTACTTTACTACTTCACCATCACTGGCGCAAACACGATGGTGATGCTGGCTCGTGTACCAATATGTGCACGCGCAGTGCCGCGCTCGACATCGTGGACACAAAGCTATGCGAAGACGAGCGGCGCGATGGCGTTGGGACTCTCGGCGCAGCGCCGGATGATGTCCAGCGCGACTCCGATCAACAAGATTGTTGTTGCGAATCCGGTTGTTGAACTTGATGGGGACGAGATGACGAGGATTATTTGGAAGAAAATCCGGGACGAGGTGAGTTATCCTGGTCTGGTCTCGTATGATGTGAAAGACTGATGACGACTGTTGACGTTGTTGGATTAGTTGATTTACCCGTACTTGCAACTCGACATCAAGTATTATGATCTTGGGATTGAGCATCGTGATGCTGTGAGGATTCACCTGCATTTCTATCTATTTGATGTGGATGCTGAAACGTGCTATGCTGTAGACGGATGACCAAGTGACCATCGAGGCTGCAGAGGCGATCAAGAAATACAACGTCGGCATCAAGTGTGCGACTATCACACCCGATGAGGCTCGCGTCGAAGGTACACCTTCAGTTAATCATCTTCGATTGTCGAGCTGATCAAGTTTGTAGAGTTTAAGCTGAAGCAGATGTGGCGTTCTCCGAACGGAACGATTCGAAACATCCTAGGCGGGACTGTGTTCAGAGAGCCGTACGTCCACTCGTATCATCACTACATCTTCTTATTCCAGCCGACTCACCTCAACTTGGTGCATCTGTAGCATAATACTCAAGAAAATCCCAAAACCTGTACCCGGATGGACGAAACCTATCGTCATCGGCCGTCACGCGTTCGGTGATCAATATCGGAGCACGGACTTCGTTGCGCCTGGCCCGGGAAAGTTACAACTAGTCTACACGCCTCCGGAAGGCGAGAAGACCGTATTAGATGTGTATGAGTTCAAGGGCCCTGGTGTTGCGTTGAGTATGTATAACACGGATGAGGTCTGTTGCATGTTCTGTGGGGTGAACGCGAAGGTGCTGACGAGGAGTGTTTAGTCGATTAGCGGATTTGCGCATTCGTCATTCAAGATGGCTTTACAGAAGAAATTGCCTTTGGTGAGTGATTTGCTTCCTGACTCATGGGTTCCCACTCATCCTCGTATTCTAGTTCCTGTCAACAAAAAACACCATTTTGAAGAAATACGATGGTCGCTTCAAGGACATCTTCCAAGACCTCTATGACCAGTACGTCCACGCTCAGCCTCCCGCAGATTAATATCTTAGTCTTTCATCAATAGTCACTACAAGCCTCTCTTCGACGAGGCGTCGATCTACTATGAGCACCGCCTGATCGATGACATGGTTGCCCAAGCTATTAAATCATCCGGCGGCTTCGTATGGGCATGTAAGAACTACGACGGTGACGTCCAGTCGGATATCCTCGCACAAGGATTTGGTAGTCTAGGTATGATGACAAGCGAACTCGTCACACCTGACGGAAAGACCATCGAGGCCGAGGCAGCACACGGTCGGTCTCCTCGATTCACCCTCTGCATTGCCTCACTAAAATGAATTCTTATATAGGAACTGTAACCCGACATTACCGTGAGCACCAAAAGGGTCGCGAAACCTCAACGAACCCCGTCGCGTCCATCTTTGCATGGACGCGCGGGCTCCTACACCGTGCCAAGCTTGACGGGAACGACGCGCTCGCGACGTTCTGCCACAACCTCGAGGCATCGTGCGTAGAGACGATCGACGAGGATAGTATCATGACGAAGGACTTGGCACTTGCGATTCACGGAAGGGAGATGCAGAGGAAGCACTGGGTCGTTACGGATGTCTACATGGATGCGGTCAACGTATGTGGTTCCTTTTTCTCTATGATCCCTAGGATTAGCGCTGACACACGTCTGTTCCGCTTGAATAGAGGAAGCTCCAGAAGAAGCTTGCTGAAGCCAAAGCGCAAGGGATCCTGAATGCATGAGGATGTCTTCACTCTTGCGTCTGTACCATAATTCCTGTCACGAGGCACTTGGAGCGTACTCTCTCTCATACACATCTAGAGCTCTAGAGCTAGAAATCTAGAAGTCTAGACATTCTAGATGTTCACACGCCTTGCTTTTCTTTACCCATTTACAGGAGGGATGCTTTCGTGTTCATTTTCAATTCGACGCCTGTTGAATTCTAACCTCTATTCGGAACTTCTCTTCCATTTGAGCTCTAGGCTGTTTTAATCAAGACGGCGTTACTTCGGTTTCAATGATATGAAGTGCGAAGACCAGACGGCTGTACCGCAGTCATCGCTTTGCCGACAAGATAGAGTTAAGTGCATATATGTGCTTGGTTCTGGTAACGCATTTCGAAATTCAAGCAATCCGGACAAATGTACATGATTCTACTCGCAAAGACGGACAAACAGACCAGGAAAAACATAAGCTAGCAAGAGGAGAGAGAGGAGAGAATCGATAAAGGAACAGCAAAGAACAGCTTGAATGTCATCAAACGAGAGCGGAAGGCTGGTACACATAAGGAAACGGAATATCAGATCAGAGAAAGGGGGGAAGTTGCATCGTAGAAGTACAAGATGTAATTCATTTCAGGATTCGTCATCAATAAACACCTAAGGACACTGAATCCAATGGATCGCAGTAACCCCATGGACGGCACCGGTTACCTCTCTCACCGCGGAGAACCGGACCTATGCGATCGTCACCGTCACCACGATGGTGCTCTTCTTTCGAAGAACACACAGTACACCGCATCACATATACGGGAGATTCTTGGCCTAGCCCAGTCTCATGCTGTCTCAACCTTGCCAACATTGGCATTCGGATTGAAACCTGCAGGTGTCTCCTTCATCGCCCAGGACTCGCGAAGCGCTGTGCTGTTTCGCTCCACCCAGCGCCTTGCGCGCGAGTCCTGACTCTTTCGGCGCTGACGCAAACGGAGGATATATACAGTCGTCTAGATATATCAAAAGGTATTAGTTCACCATGGATAATTATAGAAATTTGTGATGACGACGGAAATGATGATAATGATCGGGCCTGAAGCGGGACTCACCAGAATGAGAAGGACAACACCGACCAGCGAGCCGATGAGCGCAGCAGGGAGGATCTTCGCCAGGTTGTTACTTGAGGATGAGGATGGAGAGGAGGTCGTTCCGGTGTCGCTGTCAGCAGTAGCAGCCGCAGCCGCAGATAGAGAGCTCTGAAGAGACAGGGGTTGGAAGTCTGGTCCAGGTGTACTATAAATAAATAAATCAACAACCAAGAGGAAGAAGAAAGGCATAAGAACGAAAGAACGACGGTCGATGCGAGCAACAAGTGTACGTACACTGGGATGCTAACAATCCCGCCGTTCAGAGGGAAGACTTCCCAGCATACAGCGCCGCTAACGGTGGACGCTGCCGCGGTACTGTCCAGTTGATTCGCTCAGCTATAACGTGCGATGATGAGAAACCTATGAACGTACTCAATATCGAATCGCGCTGAGGACCCTCCTAGCATCGTCGTCCGCCAGCACTGGACCGTCATCGTGCCATAAGAAGTGGTAGATGTCGTCGTAGGCGCCGGGGCGCTCGTGATCCTGAATAACATCGCCACATGATATGAGAGAAGACAATACATCCACACATCATCTCAAGCATTCCACGTCCTCGAGAGCGTGTAAACGCAGTAATGTACTTACGATACTACAGGTGTGATTCCCGAGAGAGGTACCTCTGTCACCGTCGTAGACGTTATCTGTGCGCGCGCATACATCGAGCCCGACAGCGCTCCTATCACGAACATGGAGACCACAGCGCCCGCAAGTGCGGTCCTCGTCGCATCAAACGTCTTGCTCGTCATTATATGCAATGCAGACGACAAACGGCGGCGGCGGCGGCGACGACTGAGGTGGTGGCCTGAGAAGAAGCCTGGCCTGTGAGAGCTTGAGCGATGGAAATGCCGTCATAAATGGCAGCTAATTTATTTATTATTAGGTGGGAAAATCAAACATCATCATCCTGATCCGGAGCCATGGCGAACAATCTTGGCGATAACCCGTCTCCGATCACCGGGAGCCGTCCCGGACATTCCTATTTTGGTAGAATCTCCGAAACTGTTTGATCGACAACACAGGACCGCATGCATTCTGTTGAAGAAATCAGTGCGTATATCCTGTATTAGTCGAAGAGGCTGATTAGCGAGAATCAAGGCTCTGCACTTTCGCCAAAAGATCGTCACTGAGATCATAAGAAACAAAGGATTCAGGGCAAAGATACCGGCCGAGGCGACATGCTGTTCGTGCCTTCATGCAAGTTTCTCAAGCGCGCTATGCCGCTATGCGCCAAAACAGGGCAGAGCTGCAAGGGCTAAAAACGCGAGATACAGATGGCTCTCCTAAGCCTTCGTCATCTCTGGTTTTAGAAAGCTGATTTTCGCACCATCTTAGAAGAGTAAACGCATTGATCTGTACCGGCCGTCAGTTCAGCATTGTTCTTCAGTACAGAACATTTCAAGAAAGGCCATGAAATTCATAACATGTCCTATTTACGCTTCGTGACATCCGAGATTGACGGAAAACATCATAGCAGAAGTGCTGTAAGAGTGGGTTGAGGCACGCGCCGATCACTTGCCAAGAAACGACGAAGACTTAGGGGAACCACCTATATTTTCATCTTGCGGCAATCATGACCAGTAGGTCTAAAAGGTACACACTAGATCCTAGCCCACTCGTCTTACCAGGTACACGCGTAAGCGAAGCTACATCGTGATTCAAGCCTAATTTGATTGTTCCGAATTGGTATTTATGTAAGTCCATAGCATGCGAACATATATTTACAAAGCACAACAGCGGGCGCGTTTACCAGGACAGGGAGCTCTCCAACTCGGTGCAAAGCTTATCGGCTTCGCAGCGAGGAGCTTCTCCGTCTGGCTGAGACAAGGGCTGAGCAGGATAGATCGCCTTGCCCAGCTGGCGTTCCTTCTCCAAGTGCGTCTTGCAGTAATCTGATACAGATGGATTAATCAAAGTTCGCATCTTCAAATGAACAAACGGAATTCTCTGCATACCGAGAACACGACCTTGATAATACAATACGCCGTTCTCCTCACGAGGGTGCACTGTGATTAAAAACACGCTCAGTTGGGTCGTTTAATTGACAGAACAAGAATGTTCTTACGGATTCCCTTGTTGTAGATACCGGAGCTCAGACCCCGCTGCGTCTTCTCGCAGAGGTCAAAGTCTTCCTGTTGAACCTGAGTAAAGAACTGCATTGAAGGGTTAGCGATAAATCGCTTCCATTGTTGTAGCGGCGGCATACCTTCCTGTTCTCGTCTAGAACTTCCTGCGGAACGCCCTTACGGCGGAATACCTAGAAAAGTGCATATGTTCAGGAAGACAGTTTCTATTTAGATACTCTCGATATTGACGCACATCGAACTCCATACGAGTCTAAAGCATATCAGCATATCAGTAAAGGTTCGAGATTAGGAAGATAGCTGACAAATTTACCTTCGTTGCACTCAATGGACATGTCCGCATGATGTACCACATCTCAGGAGTAACCGTTACACCGTTCCTGATAGGAGGTTCGCGAAGGTACCCAGTAAACGCGATTTAGCAGATAAGAATGGAACGTTGAACACATACGTAGGAAACACGAATGTGAAACGTTGCATTTCCTCAGGATTGGACTTCTTCGGCGCGTAGTGCCGTGCCGAATTCGAGAGTGGCTCGACAGTGTATTGCTTCAGATCGAGGGACTAGATTCCAAAGTCCATACAGCTCTAGACAGTGACAATTAGACGTAAAATATCCGCTTACCTGCGCAAATCCCGGGTGTGCAATACTATCGGATGTTATTAGATTAGAGCAAACCGTTTTCTATTCAAAAGGAGCTTAACAATTAGTACACGATACAACTTACGTGCAATGATAACACTCCTGATATCCATCGGTCATCGTCTTCCAATTGAAGTTGCCAATAGCCTGTCGCTGATAAAATGGCCTAATCGATTGCATCGATTAATGGGACTTTTAGTTTAGACACACACGCCTCGAAGACTTACTCATATTCCGAGAAGTCAGTGTCTTTCCATTCCGCCGGAAGCTGAGAGAAGTGATCCTCAAATGGAACCGGTGTTGAAGACGAGTCGTAGTTCAGGAAAATAAACCCTTGCTCTGTCACATGCGTATGCACTTTAAAGAGACCCTGATCGTATTTATCCGTGAGTAACTTGGACTCGGTGACAAAACACATAAAACATGAGATGGACATACATTTGCGGACTTCTCAAAGCCCTCTACGGTGTCGAACTGAATATTGCGTTGTTTAGGACATCAGTAGGTTCTCCAAAACCTTTATTGCAATTACCTTGGGTGCTTTGACGAGTTCTCCTTTGGGATTGTAACTCCATCCATGATACTTGAGAAATATTCGTTAACATTCAATAAAACGAAGTTGCGGCCGTAAGGAGGTCAGATACCCACTTTGCACCCTACGACGAGGCTGGACCCTTCGGACTTAGTAACAACGGGATAGGCACGGTGTCTACAGACATTGTGGAAGGCTTGGTAGTTGTTGTCCCGATCCCTGCCGATTTTCATAAGTCTGAGGTGAATCAAAAGGAAGATTTAGTTACCGAATGATGAAGTAGTCGAAGACATAATTCCCTATTGTGCATGAAAAATGTAAGGTCGTTGTTATCAACCATTACAACAGCTACGCACCACTAACATAGTCTCCAGGCTTGGAAAAGTGGCTCGTATGAGAGGTCAAGAGCCAGACCTACATACAGACCTCAGTACAATAGACAAGTAAAAACCAATATTCACCCAACCTTTGAGAATATAGCTCGCTTTTCCAGCTCAAAAATGGACTCGTCGTACATCCATTGTGCAGGAAGAGTCGAGTGAGACGTCACAGGCAAGGGCAAGTTTGCCTTTAGAGGAGCCGAGCTGGTCAGATTCTCCCCTGGTCTGGACGCGATATCAATAGCGACAGGAGCCATATTGAGTATTTGAGAGAAGACAGGTACAGAACTGTCTGGAGGAAAATACAGAGTGCACCGCGTCCTTAAATACAATGAACAGAAAATGCGTGCGATATCACATTTTCCTCCAAGCTCCTTCGGCAACATTAAGACGCTATTGACCTAAGTCACCCTGCCGTATTTGACGACCCTCAAAATCTATGACCAGAAGGTAGCATTAAAGGCAATGGCATTGATACTTTTCAGAACTGGCTCTGTGAAGAACCCAGGATCGAAGTAATAAGCTCAGGCAGCGATCACGAATGGGAAGCTGTTAAATTTGCATGCATGCGGGAAGCCGTGATGTGCTATTCTGATCTAGAAGATTCCGGAATGCCGTGTAGATATATTCGTATTGCGGAGTCTGTTTTTCCTCTTGGATGGACAATGGAGTGCGTGTTTTGCAGCCCGTCTCGGATTTCGGAGAAGAATCATGCCAGATACATGCTCAGTCGCCGACCAAGATTCAAGATCGAAATGAGCGTGTGAGTGTGATGCATTTACGTACATTCACTCCTCTTCATGAATGAGCAGCAGGTGTGACAAAAGATTGTACACAGTGATGGCAAGCAAGAAAAAACACTGTTCGGAGTCTAACGACTCGGACCTGGCAAGTATGTGACATCACGTGTTTTTGTCGATCATGATGTGACGCTGCAAACAAACATCGATTCAGCGTCTCTCTCCTTCAGACATGGAGGAATGACCCTATCTCCTGTCGATTGCGAAGATTTCATTGACGATCAAAACTTTCGGACCTCTTGAGCTTCATGAGGCCCTATGACCTTGCACTCCTGGTCAGTAGTTCCTCATCGAATGCTTCTTTTCTCATCTTCCCGTGGCCTTTACGTGGGGGATGACTTTCATTTCCACCAAGCAGTTCGGATAGACCAATCGCGATCAGCTTCCTTCTATTCAGCCAAATGAAGGTTTCGAGCTCTCGAGCAATTCAAGCTGCTAGGGCACGAAAAGAAAGCGACTGGCTTATCATCTTCGTCTCCGGCTGCCGACGGACTATCAGCTCCCTTCGAAATACAATAGGCAGTTCCCATATCCAGACGTTATCATTAGTGGGACATCTTTCCCAAGTTTCCTCGCTTGAAATATTTGCATAGCTCTATCTTGCAATGAGGGGTCTTTAAGATTCCTGGTGATACGGTAGAAGCAGATAAGAGTCTTGAACTGTGGTTATTCGGTGCAACTCTGAACACGGCATCTCTGATAACCCGGTCCCCCAACTCGTGCACCTATCAAATGGCTTCGATCTCGGCGCCAGAAGTGATAAACTGATAGGGACCTTACCGAAATTGACTAGCCAAGCAATCTCCAAGGTCTACTTATAGACCATTCGTGTCTGTCCGTCCTTCTTCGCATTTTGAAAATCCCTTCATCACAGAAATCCCAAACATGTCTCCCGTCGCAGTTGATAATACTGTCTGTAATCTGTCGGAAGCCGGATCTACCGATGAAAACTCTAATTTGCGCAAGCCAAAGACGCTGCCAGCGCAATGGATGCGCGATGAAAACATTTTTCAGCTTGAAAAAAGAGCTATCTTCTCAAAAGTACATGGGTTACTTTCGTATCGCTGTTTAGTTCTGACACCGTTTTCATTTGTCTGTTTCAGTCGTGGTTGCTCGCCTCTCATGCCTCTCGTTTCGCGAAGCCGGGAGACTATACTAGTGGTGAGACATTTCTTTTGTCAGTGCCTGTGGCCAACAGTCTAATAAGGTGTCAGGCAGTTATATATTCGACTTCTTCATTATCATGTAAAGTCTTCTTGTGAGTGTGAGTACTGTTGAAAACTGACTTCCTGCAGGGATCGGGATGGAAATTTCCAAGCATTCCATAACGTCTGTCGCCATAGAGCATACCCAGTCGTAACAAAGCCATTGGGCTCTACCCTTGTCATCGGATGTAGAGTAAGCAACATCTGAGGTAAGATCGTGTGCGGCACAGCTGACTCGTCTAATAGTATCACGGCTGGAGCTACAATGCGAAGGGTGATCTCGTCAAAGCACCAAAGGTTTGCCTTAGATGCTTCTCCCGGAGCATATGACACAAGGCTTATTTTCTTCACCCCTGACGTAGTTCGACACCGTCCCCGGGTTCGACAAGAAAGCCAATGTGAGGAACTGGGGATTCCTTACACATGTGTCCGAACTCAACGTTTCATGCTATTCTTAAAGGGTCTTTTCAAGGTGCACACGCACGTTACTCCACAAGGGTTCATTTTCATCAACTTCGACGCGTCTCCAAACCCCGTACCTTTCGAAGAGCACTTTGGTCAGCTTCCACACGAATGGCGACACTTCAACAAAGATGATTACACGTCAGCAGTGAAGGTCATCTGCTAACTTTATAAACCGCTCACGCGGAGTTCAGATATGCATATAGTTGGCAGGTTGAGGGAGAATACAACTGGAAGACATTTATGGATGGTTACCAAGAATGCTATCACTGCCCGTACGTAATACCTTTCTTGCCGAATACCGATCCGTCGATTGACTTTACGTCTATCACGTACAGTATCAGTCATCCCGGTTTTGCTAAGGCAAGAATAAATCTGTTGTGTACGGTCAACTTCCGATTTTAAGTTCATCCCAGACACTTGATTTGAACCAGTATCGTGTCACGCCTCTCACAAATGCCGCCCGTCACGAGGTACCTAGTGCAAAGAACAGTTTGGACAATGCTCCAGCCCCGGTAAATTCTTTGGGTGTCGAAAACTTCCTCATTAATGATCGTTTGATGTAGACTTTCACGTTCATTTTCCCGACGTCGGTTCAGAATATTGTCTCTCATTTCCTTTGATAATCTAATGATCCCTCTGTTCTCAGATCTGGAATCACTGTCACGGAAACAATGTGGTATACGATGCGTACGATCCCTATCTCCGCAACGAAAGTTAGTCAAGCTGTTGCCTAAATTGTAGATCGCTGACTTGTTCACATAAATAGACCAGGATGGAATATGATGTATGTTTGCACGCACAAAAGGAGCTTCGAAGTCGGTGTAACTTTCATGTTCTGTTAAGGTTTACCGCCGCAAGACTGTGCCGTACGAAGAACTTCGCGAATTCATGAAGGTGTGTTTGCTCCACCTTCGATCTCTGGGCGTCTTTGGAAGTTATTTGATTATCTATTTTCCGCGTGTGCAAAAGTTCTACGAACAAGTTGAGAAGGAGGACTACGATCTTTGTATTGCCACGCAGCGAGGACTCAATGCTGGTATTTACAGCCATGGGTTCCGTAAGTTCCTGTTTCTCATCACATTTTGGAAGCGCTTCTGATTATGTATGTGACTACTCTTAGTACACCCCGACCGGGAGAACGGGGTGCATTATTACCAGGAGCTAACTATCGGTACTGATTTACTAATGCCGAAGCCGAGTTTTAATGACGTATATCTCTGTACTAGACTTCTGTGAAAAGCATCTCGAAGCGGAGAATGCTGCAGGACACGAAATATCCCCTGCACGCCCTGCATTACAGCAGGAAGATCCGAACACCTCCACGTGCACCGCAAGTAAGATTTGCGCTCAGTTAGGCGGAGAACGTAGTGAGCTCGTGTGGTAACCGCCTAAAGATGATTGAACAAGATGTGTCAATATACACCTTTGAACGAGTAGAATCGAATTATTTTGTCCATTTTCTTTCTGACCTGAAAATCGGATTACTTCTGTGCTTGAGCCGATCCACAAGCCGAAGGTACCCCTCGGGTCGTGCAAAACTCCTCAGATTAAGTCTCAGAAACCGTGTCCTTCATTTAGGAAACTCGTGTCTTGTCAGTTACACTACCAATAAGGTCTGGATTTTCGGACCAGCAATCACTGGTATCTCTCGGCACATCAACAAGTATTATTGGTTCTCGCATTGCTTGCGGAGTTTTAGTCCTCCTCAAGCTATCTTTGCGGCAAGGTGAGAAGATGGTTCAGGTACGTTCGAGCCCCACTTCTCTCATCTGTTCAGTAGCGGGAAGGCTATTTAGTCTGATGAATGCACGGTGCACACTCGATACACCCATCAAGCAGCCGATCGATGGCATTAGGTGTCTCTATTATTAAAACAAAACCAACAGTCCTGTATTCCGCTAGATGAGTTTTGTCTTGTGGCACGCTGTATACGTCCCGCGGAACCGTGAACATAGTATATGATTGGATAGCACATGTCCAGCACGCGATTTTCACTCGTGAACGGAAGGCGAATGATTGCTTCCATATCTAAGAAATAGCAACCAGACCCGGTGAACAACGGGGAAAAGCGTGTTGTTGAAGCGTGTAAGCATATTAATATTATATCGATGGCAAAAGATGAAGAGTGATTCCGTGATTGTCTCATTTCGGGAGGGGCGGGATGCGTATCTCCTGCTTCGCAGTACTGATTCAACCCCTAAGCTGCATTAAGAACTTCTGGATTCTGCGGGGACCTTTGGACTCGTTGGTCGAAGTAACTTCTTTGTGAAGGAGCCTCAGGGATTCCTCCGGATGGTGAAAGCAGAGCATCGAGAACAAGCAAAAGCATACAGCCCGATCATTTATCCATGTGATGAAAAATAGTCCTGGAACGAGTTCCTTGAGGCCCAGTCGTGAGAGCGTTATTACGGTTCAGAAATTGTATGACAGAAAAATGAATGCAAATACTACAGCACAAAGAATGTGGAACAACAATGGAGAACTGAATAAGGGAATAAACAATGAAAAAGGACTCGAACAGGGACGTGACAATAGGATACAAGCAAAGCCACGGCGCCGATGAATCACGGAGGCTCGGCTTAGGCGGCGGAATGGAGGCATGGCGCAAACCCAATTAATGGGGGGCTCAACAACTCCAAGGATTTAAGCTCGGCGAAGATGCTCATCTCCCTGCCTTGGAATCATACTCCTTCTCACAGGGTCATCTAGCGTGAGGTGCGCCGAGGGTCGCCGATCGTGAGCGGCGAAGAGACTTGGAGTATGAACCGTCACGTAAAGTTTTCACTTGCGGCGGTGGACTAGGCGAGGGAAGGGGTGGGAGTGGCTTGTTTAGGTCATACCCCAATACTGGTATTTCTTCCTCTTCTTCGATGACCCGATCCAGATAGGATTTGCCAAAGTCATGGTCATGCCTGCCTGTAGCGAAGAACTTCGGGATCCGATATCTCTTCGTCCACTGGAGTTCGGGTAACTCCAGTGCTCTGTACACTCCAGGGGACGAGACTGTATCCTCACTCGTCACGATCGTTTCTTGAGAGTATTCGCTCGACGAGTCTGAATTCATCTCTAGTTCTTCGCGGGCTGCACCACCCTTAATAGCTTCATCGTCGCAATGCTCGACTACCGTATCGACTTCTGAAGCTTCTTCCTCGCGACGACAAGAAGCCGAGAGAATGAACAGTTGCTCAATGGAAGCTGCACGTCGCTGCCCATTAGACAGCAGCGAAGGCTTCTGGCAGCTGTTTCTGGCTCTCTTGCATGTCCAAACAGCGAAATTGGGTTCGCTCTTTTTCATCATCCTATTCAGGAAGATAGTACGTGCCTCCCTAGCTTGCTGTGGATTCGGTCGCTGGAGCTCACATCGCTGAGCTCGGCGAAGGTATACAAGCGGAAGCCAGTCTGATGGCTTCAGCCCAGGCGGAATGTCCGTAGTGAATTCAGCACAACGCTTGCACTTGCCCTGAACCACGTTAATAGCTACGGCCCGGCCCGGGCGCCTTGGTCTTAAATTTATCCTCTTGTGGGTTTCCTGTGGATTCTCCCGCAACGCAGCCAACTCGATACGGCGGACCTTCAGTACACTAGGAAAGTGGATACCCCTCGTTTTCTCTGCTTCCCATTCCACCTTGCGAATGTTGTTAATTGTAAATTCCTCCTCCGATATCGAACAAAGGGTATAGTCTGCACAAGCTTCCCGGGCTATGTCAAAGAACTCCGATGACGAGTCTAGGTCGCCATAAACGGCTCGCCTTTGCGGACGCATAGTCTTCTTGCAGGGCTATTACCAAATCATATGAGACCAGATCAAACGATCTTACTGAGATGCGTACCTTCCGTTCATCGTACTTCTCGTCCAGAAGTCCTCGGCATTTCTCTTCTAAAGAAAGTGGAGTTGGTGCCGACGGAACGCCACGCTCTTCCGGCGGAGTTGATGAACCGTCCTCACCGGTGTGTCGATCAAGGAGTTTAAGATAAGGGAATCGTCGGTATTGCATAAAGGAAAGTGCGGAAACTCAAAGGTACTTACCATCCACTCATTAAAACTATCGCGTAGTCCGTGGTCAGGCCCATAATGCGATGCAGTGGATGAGAATGAATATAAGCTTGATATATCGTCCACGCTTCGACTCATCTTGGGCCTCCTCAGCGGGTGGCTAAACGGCTAGATCGAAGCTGTGAGGTGAGGTGGCTACGCTAGTGTACCGCAACAAACCAACAGACCTGCTTCCTCAGTAGTTTCTTCGGTGTATTCGTGGAGGGACTGGGTCTTAGATCGAAATATTCCGCCTCCTTAATCATGCTGCTCGGTACGGTAGTATACAAAACAGTATAATCCAATGAAGAGCTTATAGTATTTTTTGCTCGTGGCTTTTGCACATCAGTATAGTACGTCAAGCGAGTGCGCAACAAACAGAATCTAAGCAACTCACTGGTAGGGATCGGAGCCTAGGGAAGTTAGCCGCTGCACTTTAGCTAGTAACGGATGTTGAGGTTGAAGCTTGGATTCAGTCTTTCACCTTTGTGGTTGGATGCACGTGAGCATGATCTTCTTGGACCATCAGGGAAACACAAAACAAAAAGAACATTCAATTCCCTATTTTGGAGCTCGCGTCAATGCAAGAGGAACCCATCTAATTCCATACAAGCGAGTATTCTTCATTGCCGCCCGTCAGTATCGGTCCGCACATTTTGATGAGATAGAGGCGTGCAGGCGTAATGGCCTCAGATTATTCGAAACAAATTGAAAGTCTCCGAGCAGCATGAAAGATGCAGCGTTGTCTCCTGGTGGGCCACCTTTGCGTTGGCCTTCAAGCAAGAAAGGCCCAGACTGAATTTCTTCTGAGTTCTCTTTCATCCTGAGTTCATTACAATTGACTCGTTCTCGGCGTGCACCTCGGCTGCTCAAAATTAATGAAATCGTGACATAAGCAAACACACAGTTCACAGCAAGACGACAACCGAACATTAACAACTTGCCATTTGAACGTTAACTTTAACTGTCCTTCGAACTACACACCGAGAAGGTGAACGCCTAGAATTAAAAAGTGCGTTGATGTCAGTACCGTATCGTCTGTGTAGGCGAAATCGATGAGTACTCTTGGTGAATCTAGGCAAGTAGACGAGACTCCTGAGGAATGAAACGCAGCCTTTCTTGAAGTTCTAGATTAATCGAGTCTCCCAGACAGAAATCAGGAAGCTTGTTATGCTTACGGGGGGGACAGACAAAGAGAAGAAGCCAAGAGAAAAAAAAACACGAAGCAAGCAAAATCATGTCGGCATATCTCGGCGCAGCTAGTCCAAATAAGTACAAACCAACACAGGGCCAAAATCGATGCAAATTTCGTCGTTTGAAATCTACCTATATAACAGAACATCTAATCCTACGCACAGCGAGCACATCGAATCAGCACTGCGCTCGCGCAGTTCACATTTTGTATTTTGGGGACGTAACGAGTAACTTTTATTGGGCCATGCGTCTCCAGGACGCGGGGAATAGGCATAAATGTAATATGACCACAGACCACAGGTCTGTGGTGCCCAACAAGATAAGACCAAGATAAATAAACACAGCAAGCGGAATGCAAGCAACCTAAAAGGCATTTGAGCACTATGCGCGTTAAAAAAAAGAGAGGAAGTAGAGTATGTAAGCATGCAATACGAGCTGAAAGTGTATATGCGACTACAGCCAGAGATGGTAAGTAAAAACCCCGATCGAATGAGAGTAGATAAGAGATGCCAAGGCAGCTTCGAGAGCGTTGTCAATAGCCGGGCCGAGATCGAAGGATGGAGCCCGCAAGTCGCTCGTGAGCCAAAAATCGCTAGATAGATTAGTGCGTATCGTCGCCCGTCATCTTGGGTATTTGGGTATAATCGTCGGCCTGGGCGAGAGGGAGGAGATCAGGTGTTGGTCGTGCAGAACGCGGAAGAAATCGATCGATAGTCGACGCAGTCGATAAGCAAAAAGAACGTGGCGGTCAGAAACCGAAGAGATCATGCCGTTTGTGCATATTCTCGTGCGCCAAGAGCGCCCGCTTCTTCGCGTTCCGTTTCTTCTTCTTCGAACCACTTCGCTTTCGGCTAGATATCAATTAAGGGAATGAAGGACGAGGAATTGAAAGCGTGACATCGGGAATAGGGATGGTAATTATCAATTCGTCAGTTTTGTCATTATTCTTGTTCTTGTGATGATTTTGAGGATTTGCATACCACTTGCTAGTTGTAGTTGTAGTTATAGTTGAGTTTAAGGCATCCGATGCGGAGTTCGTGCTCGTGCTCGTGGTTGTGGTTGTGGATGAGGAAGACGACGATGAGCTGCTGGCTGGCGTCGGGTCAGTGGCTACGTTTGTCGCGATTGAGCTTTGCGCTTGAGAACTCGAAGGCGAAGCAGCTGTGCTAGAGCCAGAATCTTGAGATCCCGAACTGTTTGATCCCGGACTTGATCCTGAACTCGATCCCGAACTCGATCCCGAACTGATCGATCCCCACGGTATATCGGGCCTGTCCGTTGGCCAAGATGAGACCGCCAACGACACTATATTCGCGGTAGTCGCAGTGCTCCCGCCAAGGGTCGTATATCCCGTATGTTCACCCTTATCGTTGAAAATAGGTATCTGCGAGTCTTGGAATATGTCATTCTGGGCACCATTTGGGAAGCCGTAGAAGTCGTTGTAGTACGGAGGGTCGTGATCTCCCTCGAAGAATGTGTTTCCACCATTTTGCAGCCAGTAAATAGCTTGTTTAGCGCCGTATGTGCAGTTCCACGGTGATGGTGTGAAGTCCAACCCGTCTGGACTCGGACCGCATCGACGAGCGAGACGAGGCTTTGCGAGTTGCTTGTTCGAGTTGGTGTTTGTGACTTTGCAACGGTATCCGTTGAAGAAAATCTGTTCACTTCCCGAATCAGGCGCATGGATCCAGTTGAATGAGCAAATGCACCCGCCCTCCGGACACGGGGGGAGGTCCGCGGGGATTTGGAAATCCGTGAAGCGGTACCACACGCAAGTATTGTTCGTCGTAAAGATGGTGAAATCCTCTGGCTTGACATCATTCACATCAGACTTATAGGCAATACCGAGGGCGCAGCCACGCGTGTCTCCGATGTTGTTTGCGTGGAAAGCTGCAGTCGGCGATCCCGGACAAGGGTTATTACCGTCCTGGATATCACCACCCGGAGAGGATGCGAACATAGTGGTAGCCCCTTTATCGCAAGCAATTTCTGAATGCAGAGTTCCGCCTGCCGGGAGCTCCAGGAAGACGCCATCGGGAGGCGGATAATCCAGATGATTATGCTGCGCAGATCACGGTTTCCGGTCAGCAAAACTAGCACGATCATATTAGCGTTGCCAATCGGAAAATCACTTACAAACCACCACTTGTCGTAATCGGTATGCATTTGAGGGACAACCGGTCTATTGTCATACGAGAATGTCTGAGCGGTCACGTTGAATCCCCACATCGCAGGGGACCACAAGCCTAGAGACGTCAACGTCAACAACGATTTCAGCAAAGTGGTCTCCCAAAAAAGCAAGCGAAAATGCGGCAAAAATCAGCACTTACATGAATGCGCAGCCACAAACGAAGTGAACCATGGTAGAACCGCGAGAGCGGCAGAGAGATGAAGCATGGTATCTCTCGCAAGCAAGCGATAAGACTGCTAGGAAGGCTGGTATGGTCAAGAAGCTGTAGTCGAGGCTATTACAAGGCGCCACGCGAACGGAACTTTCAAGACAGGGATTCGTTC
Source organism: Sanghuangporus weigelae (assembly GCA_033182465.1). Taxonomy (NCBI): domain Eukaryota; kingdom Fungi; phylum Basidiomycota; class Agaricomycetes; order Hymenochaetales; family Hymenochaetaceae; genus Sanghuangporus; species Sanghuangporus weigelae. The sequence goes on from CP137324.1 coordinate 2,324,665, forward strand.
GCGACGGCTGCTCAAGTACGTTTAGGACTTCTCCGTTCGGTGCCCGGTTTATGTGCAAAGTGATATTGTGGTTAGACTGATTGCAGATGCAAACGCAAAGTCGTTGGCGTTGGAGTTCCAAAAGAAAGAACACCTCGTCTAGGAAAACGAACGCAGCACGTATAAACGAGTGTGGTTGCTAACGAGAGTGAGGAGGAGGGACGAGGACAATAACAAGGAGGACGAGGATGAGAAGGAAGAAGGGGGACGCGGGAGAAGGGAGATAAGCCGACTTTTGAGGCCCGACACTTTTGAGAACCGCGCCGAGATCGCATTTTAATTTTCTTATTATTGCCTCAGGCGTGACACGTCACTCCCCTTGGCAACCATATATGCTTGACGCCCTGATCGCGGCCGCAGCTACTCTTTTATGGAAACTCATCAAAAAATATGAGCGGAGGAGAATAACAAGTTCAATTCGAGGATGTAGCAGCTGTCCTTTTGAAGACAACAGAAGTTCGAAGGAAGCAAGCAAGAAACATTAATTCGCGTCACCTCAGCCACCATTATGATGTAAGCCGCTCTCACGGATGCTATATTTGACGAACCAAGATCATGATGTCCAGTCCTTGATCACATCACATCAACAAAATGACGGTCAGGAACGCCGGATGATCCACTGTTATATTCTTCTTGGAGGGGAGAGCTTTCCCGTTGGTGTAAAGAAGGCAATGCCAGGAAAATCTCTGGTATTTTCTTTCGATGACGAACTTGGGAAGACTCACATCCAGACGAGACAGTTGAAAGAAAACCCAGTTATTTATTTCGCGAGCTTACGAGGACTACTGTTATCGGCGCCGAGCGTTCCACGATCTTGATGGAAACTCAGTGTGATGTCTGGCGCGACCGCCCAGAATGCCGATCCCGCGAATCTTCCCAAGGTCTGGGCGCTCGCCATTTATCTTTCTTTTGAATGAGCTATTCATTGAAAACTGAGTTTTATTTTTGTTTTCCATTATTTCCTGAAACAATCAGCGTCTTGATAGAAAGTGCACAAAGGAAAAGGGACAGCCCGGAAGAGTTGCTTTATTTGCACTTTCTTATCTGTCCTTTCCCGCTCTCATTATCGTTCTGTGCCATCTCATTTTGTACAATCATACTGCGAAATAACATACCGTATGGGGATCTCAAATTCGAAAGCGAAAATATTGCTCTTGTGCGTGGAATCGTAGATTCGGTAGATAAATTGGTAAGCATATTCCTTATGTGGTCATAGCGTCTCACGCTCTTGATCATTCTTAATTTCTTACCCTCTTACATTAAGTTACGGTTTTCGTTTCTCTTTCATCCCCTTTCTTGTTCGAATGCCGAATGCGTGAACGCTTCAATCTTCTTTGTGCAGTACAGCTGTAGGTCTGTTTTTTTTGCTTCTTCATACCTCATGGACTTTCAGGATCCGCCAGATGGTGACCAGCCTTTGTTTCTGACGGAAACTTGAATTTGGACGCTCCAAATCGTCATCAAAGACCAATGTTATTATAACGACACTATGGCTACGGAAATACACTCTGAGGCTATATACAAAAGCGATCAAGCGTCTCGATGATATAGTATCAGGGAGGCAAGAGGAACCTTATGCGGGCCGATAGTTCTTGAATCGGTTTACGCTCCCCTTAAGGTGAGGATTCCATTTGAGACGTATAGCGGCCTCGTAACATGGGTTGCCTGGACCTCGCTTCTTTATATGGGCGACCAAGCGGGCACTCCGTGTGTAGCCCAACATCGGGCATGTACACGCTTTCTCGTGGTCTCTCCACACGAGAGCTGCCCCAGGGCAAAACCAGCCGTAGTTGTCGTTGCGGGTGTGCCGCAACTCGTGACGATCATGACCTTTGGGGCACCTAAGGCGCTGCCCGCAGCCTGGATATCGACACACGAACTTTGAAGTTGGCGCAGCCCTGTTGTTGTTGAAGGGCCTGTTTCGGATCGCGGGCCCGGCGCGCTTCATCTGCTTCGTGACCTTCGTTGCTTTAGAAATAGATGAAGCAACCTTCCTCTTTCCTTTTTCCTCAGTACCATGTTGCGTTATCCCGACTGTAATTGGTACTTCGGCGGAAGCAGCCACGGGAGCATCCATTCTCGTGGCATATGTGGGATGGTTTTCTTGACTTGAGGCAAAAGCTAGCGAACCTTCGACCTTGCTGATGCCATCGTGTGGAATCTTTGTCTTGGATTCTTGGGCTGTGTACGCGTTCACGACTTTCCGTGAACTTGGGCATGGGTCAAGACCCATGTTCGTTAGTGACCTCACGTCGGTATCGGACTGTAGCCACTCGGGAGGGAGGCTCGCGAGGAGGTTGTCGACATCTAGGCTGTCGATGTCGAAATCTCCGATGCTTGCCTCTGCGGCTACCCAAGTACTGGTACCCGAGCTTGCAAAAGAGATGTTCGCGTCAGACTCAGATCAGAAAGCGATTGAAGTGGTTCGTACCTGGAGGTGTTCGACGCCTCCTCTCCCGACATACCCTGGAACAAAGATGATAAATATCCCGGTCCATGTAGCATCTCCAGGAGTGACTCTTTCTTCGATCCCGTCGGCGAGGCGCTTGTGAAGAGACCATCGAAGGACCTCGAGGTAAGATCCGAGCTCGAGCCAGAAGACCTCTGGTGCTCTTTCAATGACGACCCTTGCTGCATATGGAAGAAGGCAGCAGAAGGATTATTTTTATGATCCTGAAGTGAAGGAACAGGCGGAGAAATGCTCGAGTCTGCATCTGCTGGAGAGGCTGGCCCAACGGACGCACTCGCGGATGAGGACGAGTCACCATAGGACGATCCGAGTGGAGAGTGATAATGATGGATACTAGTCTGAGGGAGCCCGAAGCTCGGCATGTTGATCTCGTAGTCCAACAGAAATGCCGACTCAGAGGAGTGAGGGACGTTGTCCATTCCCGGAACCACTCCAGCAAAGGTGCCGGCGTTAGTGACCTTGACAGGCGGTGAATAAATGTTGTCTGACGAAAAGAGGTAGAGTACACTCACCAGATTGTCATTGGTGAAGCTGACAAAAGCTTCACTGTTGGTGGCTTCGTAGCTCAGGTCCTCACCTTCGCCCGGACCATGCGCAGTGTAGCCAAAGCTGGCCGCGAAAGGGTCAAATTCGTGGTTGAAAGACATTTTGTTATGTCAAACAGTAGCGCAAAGGTAAGACGATGGTGACGGAAGTAGGAAGAGTTTCTGAGGTGCTCGAGTGCTCAGCAGCCATGTTTAAATACGTTTCCTCAAAGAGATATTTGGTTCTGTTTGTCATTCTGTGTGGTTTGGACCAAAACGCGCGATGATTATTGGCGCAAGTCAGCCGACTTCCGTTGTTCGTTCGCCTTTTTTCATTGTGTGCACCTGCCATTTTCGGTTTACGTATGAACCCCATGAGGTTGATATTAAAAAGGACAGCCTTGTTCTCTCTGTGGTGGTCGTGTATCGTAGCAACTAATAATTTGAAAGAAGAGCTGACATATAAAGTATTGTGGGTCCTTGAGTATTTCAATTGTGCTGAAAAACATCATTAGATTTTTAATCATCTGGTCAACAGCTGTATAACGATCCTTCAACAGTAAGGATAAACAGTCAGAGCATTGATAATATTGTTGCTTTCAGTTTCGTTCTCAGATGCTAAACCTGGTATACACAACGATCATAATTAGAGTCCCCAAACCGGATAGGTTCTTTGCTTTTTTCCGTGTCCCATCATGAACCAAATTAAAATATATCGCTTCCCAATGTATTCAAAAGGTCATAAGTTATAATGATCTTCCTGTTGACAAAACGAGAGTGAGATAAACGAGACATTCTATAATCCATAAACGGCGAAATACAGTGAAAATGGATTCCTTATGTATTTTAGAACATTCCTTTGAGCCACTTTCAGTGCCTATCAAACAGCATATTTTATCAGCCTGAAACTTCCCCTCTCTGCCTTTACGCTCATGAGTGGTAAGTTAGTCAACTTTCCGATTCTCGGATGTTCATCAATTGGGCACACATCGCTTGGATGGAAAAGTGAACTACTCGCTTTTGAACCAGGTCAGCTGGAAGTCCCGGTAGAGGAGAAAATGAGTTACATCTGCATTAATCCTGATTCATGGCGGACACCATGGTTTGAGTTTAGAGTTGAATTCCTTATTTGACGGGCGCGATCTTATCTACAGAGTCCGATATACGAGATCAGTAAATCAAGCTCAAGAGGCAAGAAGTACTGTCACTAGATATACTAGAGAGAGAATTCTCGTTGCGGCTACGACGGAGACGAAACGAAAGTAGAAAGTCAAGGTCAGGTCTATTATAGCAACATACGATGACGAAAGTGTGCTGCGGACCGGCTGTGCATGCTGTGCCTAACAGGAACAACAGAGAGACGCGACCGTCACAGCTGCGTCACAAGGCTATGAAATTGGTGTGACTGACGACGACGTCAGTACAAACCGCACCACCGCCATGTGCGCCGCATACAAAAAGCTCGCATCTCACTCCTCCTTCACAACACCCGTCTTTACGTCCCTTTCCTTAGACAGCAAAAATGTCGACGATCCTCACGAAAGCTGGTCTTCAAATCTTCGAGAAACATTTAAAGCAATATGAGCCCGTCGATCCGGTCTGGGAAACGTGGGTCGATGAAAATGGGAAGACGCACAAGCGCAAGGTATGCGCGTCCTTTGTCTTCTTCACGAAATAAACACGATGCTGATGCATGCAAATCGAACGCAGCGCGAACTGCCTCCCGGACTTTCAAAGCGCGACGCCAAGATCCTCCGCAAAGTCAAGAATCGTGCGCACAGACTTGATAAGGGTTTTCGAGTTTGCGGTATGCGGTTTGGGTGGACCTTCGTCATCGGGATCATACCCGGCGTTGGAGATGTCACCGATGCAGTGTTAAATTACACATTGGTTGTTCGGAAAGCGAAGCAAGCTGAGTACGTGCATCTCGAGTTGTATTCTTCACTAGGCTCATAATACTGATATTTGCTTACTATAGGATTCCAGACTGGCTTCTGCATCGTATGCTCCTCAACAACGCCTTCTCGGCAGGAGTAGGGCTCGTCCCGCTCGTTGGAGACGTAGCCGTAGCAGCGTTCAAAGCCAACTCGCGTAACGCTGTCCTTCTGGAAGAGTTCCTTCGTATTCGTGGAGAGGAGTTTTTGAAAAACCCGAATGCTCCAGCGGAAGGTAGCGGAGAAGGACATGGAAAGAAGGGAGAAAAGCGGAAGGGAAAGAGCATGCCGAAGGAGGATTTAGAGACTGTCAAGCCTGGAGCGGGGATGGACCAGGATGATGACGCGGGCAAGAAGAACAAGATATAATCGAGCATGTGCTGTTTGCTTTTTTTTTCTGTTGTCCTGTTTCTGTCATTCATTTCATACACGGCGGCTGGAGTCACTTTGATTAGAATCGCATCACGGTCCCATGGCATTTCATTCACAGCTCCATTATTATGCCTACTCCGTCTGATACCCACTACCTCAATATTTTGTAGAATGAAATCTTCTAAGAATTTTAATGCCGTGTACAATCTTTACCCAAGAACCGGCGTAAAAAAACCCGGCTCCGCGAGAGACGATTAGATGACACCACACAGTATATTGGTTCACCGAAAACAGTTGAATGGCTCTTTGCCATCCCATTTCGTCTGAAGGTGCAGGGACCATCTGAAGCGCCTCTGAGTCTCAGGAACTGGTTGTATCTTATTGTATCTTACATTCCTTTTGGTCTTTCAGCATGGCTCTCGCGCGTACCGTCGCTGTATCCTTATAAAAAGAGATTACATGCTTGCTGCCATGACTAATGCTCTTCAAGGGCTTGAGCTTTTTAAGCAAGTAGACCGGGAGGTTTTCTTGAATCGGTGGGTGATAGTCAGCCGCCGGACTATCTCACGAAAGATCCCTGTTCACTGAAGATACTCCTATATCGGAAGAAGTTCTTTCGCAATACACGTGTCCTTGTACATGCTCTCTGGTCCAATCGTTGGAGGTCTAGCTTCTATATGCATCAAATGTGTATGGGTCGTTTAGGATCAACTCTCGCTTTGGATAAAAGATGAAAATCGTTTTCACCAGCCCAAACACCATTGTAGAGAGACTGTTCTTATTGTATTCAAACAAATAAGGAGGCAACATCTTTTGTCCTTGGTCGGCCGAAGCGATGCGATTGTTTGCATTGTCGTGATAGTCGGGCAGGGTGGCTCAATGGTATTCTGTATAAAGGACGAGCTCGCCTGGACTGAGCCTGGACTCCTATCGAGTCGTCGCACCGGTGACGCCTCAGCGAATAAGTTCTGTCTTCTTCGACCTTTGCTATCCTATCCATTCCCCCTTTCACGCTTATTCTGAAATCCTCGCATGAATTTTCAAGAGTAAAACATCTGGAACGGATGGATAGTCGAACTCAAGGTTCAAAGTAGCGGATTAGCTAACCCAACGTGGTTACCTGATGTGGATATGATGTCTCACGCAGATGATCATGTACAGTTGTTCTTTACAATTTTCACGCTTCGCTTCGTCATCTTGTCAAATACCAAATGCACGGACATACCGATTCAAATCTGTCCTTGTGCTTCACTTTCGTAAGTCTACCATCGGCTTTATCATTATATCTTCCCGAAGCATTGATCCTCTGACACTTCTTTTCAACACTCTGCTCTGATAGTTCCCATCGAACTTCACTATATTTTACGGTAAGAAAGGTAAGCTGCATTTTTATATAAGTGCGGATGTTGAACGTGTCAAGGATGGCTTTGTTCTGGCCTATAGCCATCGAATACCTTGCTACTGCCTCTTTTCTTCGGGTCCCAGTGCATCTGTACTGCGGCCAAGTAGCAGGAGCTGCCAGGCTTCCGCTCCTTGAGATGCCTGACCAGCAGGTCTCTGCGTGTATACCCAAGTTCTGGGCACGTACACGATTCGGCCTCTGTGGCACAAGGATTTTCCAGACCCGGACAAAACCATCCATCCCTCTCTGTCCTTGTATGCCGCGACTCATGCCGCTTATGGTCCTTCAGGAGCTTTGAGGGGTGACCGCAGAAGCGGCATCGATAACTTGACTCTGAAGATATCGGTTTTACTTTAAATGGCCTGTCGCGGATCTCCGGTCCGGCACGTCTCCTTTTGCCTGAGATCATCGGCTTTCCATTTCCTCGTATGTTTGCAGGTGCGGAACCTGAAGGAGCCGTACTTACAGCCGTGGACGTATGTACGGCGCCAGCGTTAGATTCAGCGAGAACCGCGTCCTTACGGACATTGGGATAGACAGCACCGGCCGGTCTTTCCACGTTCATTGTCTCTTGAGTTGTGTTCGGATTTACAATCATGTGTAAATCTCGACATGAGTCAGGACTCATGTCTTGTGGGGAGTTGTTCTTGCTTGCGCCTGACGAGGGTAGGGTAGCCAAAGAATGAGCCGGCGCATTGAAGAAGTAGATATCTAAGGGTATCGAGTTGCCAGAATGTGCGTCCACATACGCAGCGTCAGTCGATACCTGCGACATTTCTAATGCAGGGGCCAAATAACGCATCATAGAAGCGGAGGCAGGTTGATGTTGTAAGCCTGCCGTGAAGTATGAGCTGGCAGTAGATGATGCCAAGGAATCGAACCTACGTCGTTGAGCGTGTAGGTTCGACCTGAAAAGAGGTGGGAAAGACTGTTCCGTGCCGAAGGCGGGTCCCTGGGCCTCCGGAGATGATCCAAATTGTTCGACCATATCATCAGTTGGCCAGTTAGCAACCGACGATTCGCCAGACGTTGAAGTTGTGGAAGAACCCTCGGGTGAGTTGGCGTGTTGTAACGGGTTGAAACTTGGATCGGTCAGTCCGTAGTCAAGTCTGTCGTTTTGGAACGCAGGCACCCCTGCTCCATATGAGGGTGGATGAAGTAAAGGTGCTCCCGTGAATGCCGGGACTCCTGTGCTTGCTTTGTCGACCATACCGTTGGCCAAGCCACCGGCTGTACTTGGTCCAGCACTCTTTGAAGTCGGTCAGAACTTTTTGTTTGGAGGAGGGGAGAAGTGTGCTCACTGAGACGTCATAATTATAAGAGTCTTCAGCGGTGCAGCCGCAAGCACCAGTGTACTCGCCTAGAGACACTCTACTTGTGGAGTAGTCGAAGTTGGGTGCGTCGGTCGTCGGGTACTCGCCTTCAAAGATCCCGTATGCGTGCGAGTTGTCGAAGACAGACGTGTAATGGCTTAAGTCGTAGTCGTATGGCATTCTGATAGGAATAGCGGCTGAGATGAACTGCTGCAGTAGAGGAGATGATAGAGGTAGCAGAGAGAGATGCTGAGGTCCTCGTAGCAGCGATCATGAAAATGTGTTTGCGTTGACTGGGTATACGTTTTGTTTGTACTCTGTCAGTGGACAAATTTCGTGACTTCTGAATTAATTCTAGAGGTTAAGGGTTCCAAGAAAGGTACAAACGACTTGTTTTTCTGTCTGTGAATGAAACGAAACGAGAGTGAGACATTACCTAGCCCACAACAGATGGTAATTGCTGCCATCACTTTGATGGCCAATTTACGTACTTCCGCACATTCTAACGAGCCACTATCAGTACACCCATCGTCAAAGAAATGCCTTGTCTGCTGCAATGCCCACCTCAAAGGGCCGGTGACACCTGAGCACCTGTGGACTACGCATAGAAGTCACAGATAAACTTCTCAACCTGAGGGCGGTCCACGGTTCTCTTAGGGGAGCGCGAGAGCATGAAATCTTTTCGAATCGAGTCAGTCTGAAGTCGCAGTAACGGTAATCTTCTAATAAATACTAATTGGGCAGAGGGATAGGAACACGACGCCGCTTGTCTCCTGAGCTGAACGAGTCAGTCTCCTACTCATGGCCAACGCTTGGGCCTGAAGTACAGTACAAATCTGGTAAGCTGTCCTAGGATATGGAAGGCTGTGGAGTACCGCCATGTGGGAGGAAAACCTTGATCCAATTGTGCAGCTATAACGGGGCCACGAAACGTCGAGGGAGAATAACCTTCTGAGCACCCGACGGAAAAGGTTTTCTGGCCTCAGAGGCCTATCCTAACGTCCCGTATCGGCTTTACTCTTCGTGGTTTACAGCATTTACTGGACACATACGTATCAGCGCGCTGAATTCAAGGCTTTCTAAAAGAAACCCTACGCGTACGCGATTCTAGAGGAGCTGACGAACATCGCGATGCTCGGCACTGCTTCTCTCTACTACCGGTGCTGATGGAGAACCTGTCGTCGCCTGGAGTTTCTCCAGACGAGCAGTGCGACGGTGGACAGGTGAGTGCATCACTGCTAGTCGCTGGGCCCCTTCTCTTCGACCGTCTTTAAGCAACCGTCTCCAGGTCTCCCGGTACAAATTCTCAAGACATAGGCTCTACCGTCGACGAGGGCTAATCCCTATCTTGGTCGTCTAATGCAATATCATTGTCTCTGCAGAGTATTTGGTAATTATCCATTTTTTGCGGTCCCACCGGCATTTACTGTTAAAATTCCAAACCGCAAGACGCTGAGTTGAACCCATTCACCTGCTCCCTTTTTCTCTAGCTCTTCTCTCTGGACCTCGGAAACGCGACTATACCGAATGTTCTCGGCGGGGACTAATAATCGCTACTACGGATGCTTGCGTTTATATGCGCGTAGGGCCGGCAACATTAGTTAGTTCTGATGGATGAGTATAAACGAGAGCGTAAACGTACATCCTCGGGTCTCTTGGGACGAGATCGAAAAACTGTTTCTACATCCTGCATTACGTTGAATTTACCCATCCATCGAGTTGGTGTGCTAGTCCCGGATCCATAACGTAGAAGGTGCACACTAGTACTGAAGACAGAGAGGCTTTGCAGTATCCACGCTCAACGGTTGCTGCTTTTCTGGACATGCCAATAGACCGACTCAAGGAAATATTGGGCCTGACGCCTATTCCAATAATACACATATTTGGATTTGGATTTATTTTTGGGTTCGATCCACAAGCTGGGGCACGAAGAAAGCGGTATGATGTCATCGATTCGCTCCGAGCGCTGGAGTAAAACAAGAGTATATAAGCCTCAAAGATGCGACCAAGGCAGTCAAAATTTCACAAACAATAATGTCCACTTCATCACAGATATCAGAGCAAGCTCGCGGGAACTATCCTCCTCCTGGTGATAGTACGTCTCTCTCTTCGTTCGCATATCATATCAGCCATCTAACCTCCTCTTCTCTTCATGCATGCAAGCTACCTCAGAAGGTGGATCGTCCAACGCACGGTTAGACAAGACACAGATATTTGCACCAGTTAACGAACGTGGGCTGGTGGACCAAAGTACCGAGGGACTTCCGTTGGGAAACGAAGTGCAGGATGCGGTGCAGGGCAGGGACGAAAAGGCGAGGAAGGTGTACGGGGAGGAACAAGGGGGTTCGTTCAACCAAACTTCGTCCATTCTGTTTTATTCTTCGGATATGCTGATGCGCGACGTGATTATCTCATAGACAATCAGCCCGGTGAGGGTCGAGGAAATGCTGGGTCTTTAAATCCTTACGGCGAGTCATTAGAGACGCGAGAAGAGGCAGAAGCGGGGCTCAAGGCTGGTGCAACCGACGCTAGGGCAAGGACGTATCAAGCTGAGATTCCGGATGACAAGCAGGTGTAAAATAGGAGATATAACATAACATATATAAAATGAATCGGAAATACCATGCTCGTTCTATCTAGAAGTTTGAGCACGGCTTGACCCGGATCGACGAACTGATTGATCGGCACTTGACCAGAAGGCAAGTCGACTTCCGAGTTCTTTCTCCACTTGACGTTCAGTGATGGCTATAAATACGACGCGTTTCTTACTTCCCTACGACCAGCATAATCAGCACCGCGACTCTGCCTGCCGTGTAACGCGCCTGAACAACGCGTGTTACGCGTCGAGACTGGTTGTTGGTCGCACTTACAGAACAGGGCAGAAGTTCTAAAGCCATGTCAGAAGAGGACGAATCTCTACGCGTTGCGATAGTGTATGTGACTCTTGTTACTCTTCTATCCAACATTACAGTGTATACGAAGCTAAGATGTCCTTAGAGGAGGTGGCATCGGTGGTCTTGCACTCGCAACGTTCTTGTCAACTTCGACCTCTTCCCAACACAGACGGCTCACAGTTGATATCTATGAAGCTGCACCTTCTTTAACTGAGCTCGGTGCAGGAGTAGGAATATGGCTACGCACATGGCGTATTTTGGAGGCTGTCGCGTCTGGAGCGCTCGCGCAAGATCTGAAGGCTGTCGCACCTCCTGGAAGGGATTTTGGTGGTGGGCTACGTGAGTTATCCACTTATGACTCACTCCAAGCGTTGTTGATGATTCAGTACAATATATATAGGAAAAGCTTTCGAGTTTAGGAGAGGAGATCTCTCTCCAAAGGGAAAGTCGTTTTACACTATGGAGGTTCCTTGTGCGTTCATCTCCACTCGTCTTCCTCAAATTCTTCATTGACATTCTGCTCACGATTTTAGTTGGCGTCCTTACTCTGCACCGCGCAGATTTCCAGCGCGTCCTTGCTCAATATGCTATCCCTCCTGCAAAGCCACATTTCGGCAAGAGAATTGCAGGGTATGAGTATGCTGATGAGAATGAGTGCGTTTCTTCTATAGACTGACGAAGAGTTGCTAACTTACGTTCCTGCTTTACAGTCTAGAATCAGAAATTATTCTCAGATTCTCAGACGGCTCCACGGCACGAACAGATGTGCTCGTGGGAGCAGACGGGATACGGAGTGTCGTACGCCGTGAGGTCATTTGTCGACTTGTCAAACGCGGGGTACTTCAGCTTGACCTCTGTTCTCACTCGAGCGTCAGTAATGATGACGATCACGTTCGGAAGCTGGACCAGGACGCGCTGATTTCAGACTTGGTCGAGCCGATATGGAGTGGGACAATCGTGTATCGAAATCTTATCCCGCTTGAGAAACTCGAGGAGCGATTCCCTAATCATCGAGCAGGGAGAGGTCCAGTCGTCGTAGGCTATTTTTTAAATGCACGATCTGCCTTGGCAATTCATTTAAAAGATTGCACATTTGCGACTTGTAGTACTTCGGGAAGAACCAGCACGTTATTGCTTTCCCTATCGCCTCGAGCGGAGGTGCTGCTGCTTCTGACTCAGGCTCAGCCGTGAAAGTCGATTCGACACAAACGCAGATGGTCAACCTTGTCGCTTTTCTCTCGGATCCAGCTCGTGAAGGCACACGATTACCCCCTGGTAAGCCTTGGGTACGGCCTGCAACCAAGGAAGAGGTTCTAGAAAAGTTCGGTGGATGGGAGGTCGAAGTTATCGCGTTGCTTGAGGTGCGAATGGATTCTCGTGCCTTTCTTTTTTCTTATGAGCTGGTAATGTTTGCTTATGACAAAACCCCCGCCTGCAGCTCGCAGAAAAGCCACTCGCATGGGCAATTCACACCGTCAAAGCCTTGCCGAGGTACTCTGACGCGGACGGAAGAGTTGTATTGCTCGGAGATGCTGTAAGTTGATTCCTGATAGTAATCTGCGTAACTGCCTAATACATGATGGATACCATTTTAGGCCCATGCGATGACACCTCATCAAGGTGCTGGAGGAGGTCAAGCCATCGAGGTCTGCTAGATTCACTCTCCCGACCATTACTCTATCTCACATGTAATTTTTTCCTTCATTAGGACGCATACGTCCTCGCTTCCCTGCTCACCCATCCACGTCTCACACGTCATAACCTCGCCAATGCACTTAAAGCATACAGTACCGTTCGCGTACCAATCTCCCAGCGTGTCATGGAGACTTCGAGGGCCAACGGGATGATGTACGAATTCAATCTGGGATGGGACGAAGATGCTGATCATGAAAGGGCGAACCTGAATGGAGACATAGATGAAGAGACGAACAGTCTGCGTAGACTCGCAGACGCCATCATGCAGATCCACAGATGGGAGTGGGAAGAGCTCGAGTCTGGACGCGACTCGGGTGAGTGCCAGTGCAAGTTCGCGATCCACACCTTCGAGGAAACTCTAAGCAACTAGTTTGTCTCTGGATGGCGACCCCAGGCTTCATATGAAGCGAAAAGAATGGCTGCCTGTACTCTGGTAGATCCCTTCTTGTAGAATAGACGATTTCCTCTCGGTGTTCGACATCACGAACAAAGATAATAGGATCCGTAACAACATTGGTGGACTGATTCAAACAGGCTTTTTAATCACAGACAAGCAGCGTCGAATAAACAAACCGACAGAACAATAGCATGACGCTGAACTACAAGTCCCTTAAGAAAGTCCCAAAAGAAATCTTCCAATTATCTTAAGCAGAGAAATCCAACGTCGCACCAGCGACGCCGACAACAGCATCTCTCACATCCTCCGGGTCGATCAACGTATAGTCATACGGTGGGCCAGTGAAGGTCCCGTTGGGCGCGGTTTCCTTCGCACCATTAAAGATGTTGTTCAATGAGACAGCGAACCCTTCGTCTGTGCTTTTGATGGCTTTCGTCGCGCCGGACCAGACGGAGTTCTCTACAAGGAGTTGGGCACCTGAAATGGCATGGTTGAGTGATAGTGTAACAGGGATAGGGGTGAACAGCACTTACCATCTCGAGTATTGATCCCATCACTGTTATCGTCGAAAACGCTGTTAAATATGTGTCCCGTACCGAACCGGAAAGACGGCGTGCGAGAGTTGAGGTTGAGCCAATAAATGCCCACCATCGTGACGGTGATAGCCTTGTCCTGCGCGCCGTTACTGTCTGAGTGTCCGATGAGGGATGCCTTCCAATGGTCGTGAAGCTATAAGTAAGTTTGTTTCGTTGGTAAGACGCGAGGAATGAGAGACGTGGAGATGGACGTACGAAGCTGTTGGTTACGGTGACACCTGTGCAGCCGTGAGTAATGTCGAGCAAGCCATCGTAGCTGATCGAGAAATGCAGAGCTTGAGTCTTATTCTTGCAGTTTCGTGAATGATACTTACAAGTCCTGCAAAAGACAAGAATGAACAGATAGTATCATGTTAGGGGCAACAATTAATAACGTACCTTGTCATGGTCTCTGTCCTACAAACACCACGAACAAGTTGGCATTGCAGGTTAGAAGACGTTACGAAATCAAAAACTTACCGAACTCAAGTCGACGTGGTCAACCCACACATTGTTAGACTGTTGAATGCCGATGTTGTCTCCGGGTGCAAGGACCTTCTGAATGATGACATTACGAATGATAACGTTCTCCTTTTCAAGAACGCGCAGTCCAACTCCGACGAGCGCTGATACAATCATTACACGTAAATGACATCGCCTTGAATGTAAGGTTTTAGACAGGTTTGACTTACTAGCACCCGCTGCACCGAGAACAGATGTGTTGGAGCCGACTCTAACAACGTCGTTTCCTGTGATTGTTCCTAGGATAGCCAGTTTGACTAAGGGCTCATGATGAGTGGAAGATTTGGACAAACCTTGGATAATCACGATTTTCGGGTCATCGCTTGCTACAGCATCTGTGAGTTCGTCAAGTGTCGTCACTGTCATGACAGGACCACCTGAGCCACCAGTCGTGCTAATCAGACAGAACGTCAGCCGAGGCGGTATAATCGCTCTTTAACAATAAACACATACCCGCCGTTGAGTGTCGCAAAACCGAGAGTTGCAACATCGTTGACAGAAGTTCTCTTGAAGACCTTGGGCAAGGCAGAAGCCTAATAAGAAAAGACAAAGAGTCGATTAGCACATCAAAAGGCAAGAGTACGTAGATGCACGGACGAAAACGGTTTGAGCGACAATTAGAGCAAAGATAGGAAAAAGGAGCTTCATGCTGGACTCTGAAGGTCGACTCGATGGGCACTGGCCTCTTCATGTGTCTGCTGTGCTCAACTTATACTGCTGTGCGGCGACAAATACGACGACCGCTCGGAGTTCTCTCGGTAACAACATTCATTCACTTCGCAAAATCCAGACTCAGAACTTGGTTGCCTGAAAGACTTATTGCAAGACGTGTTGGTAGCGGACCGCTAGTACCGTCGACTCTAGGCATGCAATCGTCTAAAGTAAGGCGCTAGAAGCCGCTGAACAGGAGAAACGAACTGTGGCGCTTGGTCAGGCCCCGTTCCGTGTGCTCCAAATTGCACATGCTAGTGGGACGAACGTCTAGCAGCACTGTCTATGTGACCCGGAGAATCGAGAAATTTAGTCACTTCTTAGGAGCAGCGATCATCTGTAGACACGCATATTGGACGGTCCGTCCGAAATCGCGAAATTTACGCGCTATCCGTTTTCCAGTACGTTTGGTTATGCTTTGAGTTTACAGGTGTTCAATTGCATCGACGAGCTGGATACCCCTGACATATAGAATCTAGGCATCCCGAATAGTCGAAAGAAGTATTGTTTCCCCGAAAGCCAGATCGCAGGAACGTCCGTGACTCGCCTTACCCATTCACGTATAACCTTAGCCGGATTCCGAAAGAAATCAACTTTAAAGAAGGCTATAATTGTCGCCATCGGAAATTTGAGAAGCATCTGAAAACGAGAGAAACGAATAAAACAGGCCGCGAAGATCATGAAAGATGTATGAACCAGTATCATCGTACCTTCTCTTGAAAAGCTCCCCCAGTTCGTGAGGAAAGTACCCGAGAGTCTTTATACAGTCACCATGTGATCCGGATGTATCGAGATGAGTTCTGTATGAGAACGCAGATATGCAGGGAGAAGATCCGCGACCCAAAGTCGATGTCAAGGCAGATATTCCAAGTGAGAATGATATTGACATGGACAAATGTCCAAAGCTGCTTACGCCACGGCATTAGTCGTATGGATGCCAAGAATAACGCATTTCACAGCACTCAGCACTACATCGCGTTCGCAGTAGCAAAATCTGGACGTGAGAGACGTGACCACGGCCCGCTGTGGAACATCAGAAGCCGAGATCATCGTAGGTTGTGAAGAGTGCGTCCTCTCCGAGGTGCTGTTATAAGATGTAGTGCATCTCTTATGCCTGAGCATGAGAAATAGGTCAAACTTGAAGACTTACGTAGGCTTATTGTGGCTCGCTTCAAGTAGGATCGAGAGCCTCGCACGTCGATATCCCACCGGACGCACGAATGATAAGCGACGGCACACTGGAATACCATTTGATCCACTGAAGACTCGATCTAAAGGACATTTTCATTTCCCAGAGGTGAAAAGTGTTGAGAAGGTGGACGAACACGTTCAAGATTCAATAAAACAAGAAATTATGAACCAAGCTTGATCGTGGGAGAATATCACGTAAAAATAAGCGAAACCCGTTTATTCGTTTGTTTGCTCTTCAATGCTAGATAGAAATGCGACTTCTCTTCTGTAACGAATACGCTCTCTTTACCAATAAGAAAAGGTGTGAAGTTTTTATCGGTTACAGCAGATCGCTCCTGCTGAAGTTTTTCCGCGCAGCCCAAAGTTTTACAAATCTCAGTAGACGAATCTCAGTAGACGACTCTTGTATTCACCTTTTACAAATCTACATGAACAATATAGTAAATCTTATGGAGATATAGAAAAGAGAGAAAGTGTACTCACCTCAGTCGTAGTAGTAGTAGACGACTGAGGTGAGTGGCGCACACTTTGATATAGGCTGTGTCAGCCATGCGTGACATAATAATAGGTGAAAAGAAAAAGAAATAGAAACGAGTCTGCATGTGATCGATAAAAATCCATATTAGTTGAAAGAATAAAGAATTGGAAACAACAGAAACAAAAGGTCGAGTCACACATATCTTCAACACAAAGTGGTAAAAAAAGGTGCTCAAATGCACATCCAAGACTGCCAGGTGTCTGCGAGAAGAACTGCATATTGGTCATTCTCTGGTGATAATCTGCTGCTTCAGTCCTACTGTAAATCACATTCAAAGATTCCAGACACTTTTATTGATCTCGCCTGTCCTTCTTCAGGCTGACTGTGCGTTCAAAGTGTTCGGCACTTTGTAAGGGACAAGGTCTTTATTAGGCAAAAAAGTGGTTCAAAGGACTAACTCCATATATTTGGTCCTCAGTAGACTTGCAAATCTTGTGAAATCAGCGGAGTCTCTATTTCTTGCGCTTCCGTAAGCTTTGCACCTAGATCTGGCTTGGATTCTTGCAACTTTCTTGGGACCTTCATTGGGCGATAACTGTAGATTTTCTGCATCTTACTCTTAATCAAGTCTGAGCAAAGCTAGGGGTGAGTATTATGTATTTCTCTTTCTCTATCCATCACAGAATAGTTTATGATTTTCATTTGATTGCGCTCGTAGAAATCTCTATCAAGTAAGTGTTAATTAAGACAGTCAAACGTGATAAGCAGCCATTCAATAGTGCAGCGATATTACGATGACCGCGTGCATTGCAGATATTTCATCCGTTCAGAAAAGGTAAGAGCCTGTGCAATCTTGTTCTACATGAGCTATCGGGTATTGATGCCAATGCAATAGAAATGGGTGAGGCGCGTCAAGGACTCAAGGTTCATTCGGGCCGTAGAGAGGCGTGCGTCACGACTACTTGAAGCCTTTTTACATGTCTACCAGTTCTTCGCGTCTTTCTTACCAACTACAACCCACCTGTCTATGAAAACGACCTTCATCTTTATCAATCCGAAATGGAGAGTTATTTCTTCCTCCTCTCTCGAATTCGCCTCTCTTTTTGATATGCAGCTCTGAAGTTTCTTATTTTTATCCACCTTGTTGCTACCTTTGTAATTCCTGCTTAACCGATAGTGTTTGCGGATAATCACGAAAGAAACAAGATCAAGCTCAAGAAAGTGCTTGCGCAGAACAGCCAAGTGTAACAAGTACCTTTCTATAGACGCAATGGTAATATGAAAGTTGTCATGCAATCACAAAGAGATTCGTATTCATGAAATAGAACTTGAGAGCTCGTCTTATTCTGCTCTACACGACCTGTTGGATCTTGAGGTTCGTTCGAGCCACAGAGACGCGTGTGTCACATGGCACGCGTAACACACTATTTAAGATCCTTTTCGCTTGACCTTTGACGCGTCGATTCTCTTTACCAACTGTAATCCATCTGTGTGTGAAAGCGACAATCAGCTCGTCTACGATGCTACTCCATTACCAACCTGACATAGAGAACGTCGACGTCGACGAAGCAATAAAAGTCGTGAATGATATTCTGGACCGCATAGCCGCAAACCCAGCGCTGGAGTTCGGGCTAGAGGGGATGCCTGAAGACATTCGGACACTGCTGATGACGGTGAGCGGACTCCTCTCGCTGAAGGGAAAGCACTAAAGCAAAGTCTAGCTCGAAGAACTCCCCACTCCACCGATGGGAAATCCACTCAACCGAACAGCCAATTATCCTCTATCAAAACAGGAGGTCCCTTCAGGCCAAACGCTTGTCCACGAGCCACAAGCAGTCGACCCATCTGTGAGCCAGAGTTCTACGGGACATTGCTGTGATGGGGCGTCAAAGCACATCCATTTCGAAAGGACAGATGGTAAGTATGGCATCCTCTATAGGCTAACGCATTTCGAACTCATGAGACGTACCAGAACTTGCACCGTCAGGATCGAAGGAGCCAAAACAAGGCTATGGTGCTTTTGCCCCGATGAAATCGTCTTTACACGATGTAGCCGCCGATGAAAATAGCCATGTGGCTTGGACTGGACATCCATCTCTCGTATGGTCTAAGTTTCATGACAACGGATACTTCATACGAAATGATATGAATCTGGTCTCTTTGCCATCACATGGCGAGAGCCACCTTCCCGATTTCTGCTCCGCAGCTCCAGACTCCACATTGTCTATAACTCCGTACCAGACAGCGTTACAACAACCTACCTCTCAAAGCTTACCGGACATCGCACTCATGGAATCTGACCCTACGCAGGTGAGAGAAAGGAGGAACACGCTTGGATGCACAGGCCTACCATTCAGCCCATCTTTGAATGCCAGCGGCAACAAAGCCACCGAAATTTCGAGCTCCAGTTTGCTCGATTCTTCAAGCTCGGTATCTTCTCAGCCAAACCTAGCGATGCCTTTGTCCGGGGATTCCTGGCGTGATGGGGCATACAATAATACTGCCTGGAATAACAAGGCCCGAGCGCGAACAATCAGTACGTTCCGCGGCTTTCTCTTTGCCTCGTTTCCCAGTAGCTCATTGCTCGTTTAAAAGGCCCTTCAGTAAACATACGCAACAGGACTTTCTTTGCTCTTCCTGATGATGACGATCCGTCGCGCGTGTCATTGTCTCCACGGTTTGGATACCGTCCATCTCCTTCGTCATCCGCCGACATATCACCTATGCGTGAACCTTTCCGAACTGCTCGGCATGTGATCGTTAAACATGCGCACGACGTCCAAGGTAGCTTGGTAGGGCCGGAGAGAAGGAACAGGAAGGAACGGAAAACCAAGGTGGGGAATGCCTTTGGCTCGGGCACCGGCATTCGATGCAGGCTCCCTAGTTGCAATGTTCCGGATTATGAGTTCGCTTCGAGAAAGGAACTGGAGAGGCACCAGGATTCCGCTGCCGTGCACTGTGGTTCCAGAGCACGGTGCCCGAAATGCGAGAAGGAATACAGCCGCGACGATGCTGTACTGAGGCACATGAAGAGGGCCCACCAATCTATCGCTATCGATGTTGAAGCGTGATGATTATTCACCGTGCCCATGCATTGTTGTGGTGTACTGTTCAATTATAATTATTCAGCGACATCATATAGTTTCAATACCTCTATCTTTTCCTTTTTTCGATCGCTCTGGAGTTGTCCTCTGAGATGAACAATAGTGCCGAATGCATCCTCGTATGTACCTAGTCTTTACGGCTTTTACCTGCAATATATGTATCCATATAGTTAGCAACACATTATCATTTAAACAGGAACAGAATTACGAGAAGCGCGTGCCCATCGTCGACTCGAAAGACGATCCTCGGTTAGAAACGACGTCTGAAAGGGCATTTTCAACTGTTTTTCTGCAGATGGACAGAGAATAACGACCTTGTCCAAACAGCCTGTCGATATAAGTAGGCGCAAGCGGGATTACTACTTACTCGAGGCGAGGACACATGATTTTTGCGACGAATCGCACCGTGGAATAAAATTATATAATCGTAAGACAGAAATGGTATATGATTCTCACATTTCCGCTCTCAAACTTCAAAGTACCTCAGTCAAGCCAGACTTTTCTCTTTTTCCAACTTGAAGCTGCGCAAAGCACCCAAGATAGCCAAGCAGAGATAAGTGAAACAAACGGAAAGGAGTTCAAAGAGCGGCGAGGAATATAGTTGCGAAAGGCTGGACAAAAGCCAGGTTGTATTCCGGAGCCGGAGAAAGACGGACGCTGGTGATGACGGTGAGTGGTTTCTATCGGTATATGAATCAAGCCAAGTCATAACTTACCGTCCTGTCAACGAACCGTACGATAAATCGCTCACTAGTCGAGTCGGTCAATGAGCCCGTTTCTGTTCCGTAATATTTTACAAGCTACTCTCCATGAGGACGCTTGATAGCCATAAGGCTTGACCAGGACCTATTTCCACTAATATGGCCCTCCGCGTCAACTGTAACTTATCAATGCATGGCTATGAGTTCCGCTATATCGACTGCACTGCATTCCAGTCTCGTGACGTGCAAAAGAAGGAAGCCAAAATCGACAGACGGGATCGAGGAATCTATCCTAGATTGGATCAAGTGGCAAATATGTCGATCACGCACCGGAAGGATGCAAAAGGATGTAGAAGACAAAATATCTGAACAAAGGCCTCCAGCCAAGCACACGCTGGTTGATCTCATCCGTGAGTACAGGGACGTTGATCCTGTAGGAGTATAGATGATGCTCAAGGTACGGGCCTATGACACATTCTGCTTGGAGGCCATGGAACATATCAATGCCTACGTTGAAAGGGCGAGATGGAGCTTGAAACAGGGAAGGCTGATCCAGGTCCGGCGAACTCGTCTCTTAAATACATCGAAGACCAGAGCCACCGTGTCTAGTGGTGCATACAGCCACGTGGCTTGGACAGGGACAAAGACCGATGGTCCTGATAACAGGTCGAGGAGGCAAACGGATATGGATTGTTTTGGCATACAATCCTGGCACTCTCAAGGGAGTTGGGACATCCAAGTACTGATTGAGGAAAGCCAGGAACCGATTTGCACCAAAGAAGCTCATACGGTCCAGGTACTGGTTTCCAGGACCAGTTATAATTCTGCCAGATCAGAATGCGTTTCCTTTTGCATACTCCATTCTACAGAAGATTCTGTGACATCTTTGCTGCAGCGTTATCCTTCCCATATATTTCTGTCTCGCTGATCAGTTTTTTGCCTTAGTATGTATACATGTGTTTTACCTCCTGTCTGCGTCCTTCATTCCGTACTTGCTGTGTAAGAAAACACATTTTGTATGTTTCGCAGTTTGTTATTATAATGTACATTTTATTTTGAGAGAAAGAAAGAGGAGAACATGAGAGACGAGAAGAGAAGAGGAGATGGGTGCCAGCCGCTGAAAGCGGCTCCGGCTCCCATCGTCATGCCCGAACCTACAAGTGGCAGAAGTCAGCTACGGCTCAACACCTATAATGTAGGAGCCCGTGACGCGTCGAGGCGTAGCGAGAACCCACATGAGTAGGAGGCGGGTGAAAATACTTACGGTTTGAGAAATAAAGGGGGGGGGGGGGGCGATAATGCACCGAGCCGCGGAAGTGCAAGATCAGGTCGCATATATAAGAGACTCAGACACATCTGATTATCTCGGAGGGGGCATGGTCAATTGAACGAACTGATCATGCACTTCGGGGGTGGCCTGAAGGTAAGGGGCCAGGATTTGGGCGTGTTTGCGAAGGTAGAGGGTGAAGGCATCAGATGCCCAACGCCTGATTGCCTTGACCACATCGAAGGGAACTCCACGAAGCAGATATTCAAGTGTAGACCCGATACGAATGCTATGGCCATGTAAATGCTCAAGGCCGGCTTGCTTGGCAGCTTGCTCCAGGCGTTTGAGAAAAACAGTCTTGGTAAGGGCCTGGTGAGTATTCTCAGAGCGGTATGCAAATAGAGGCCCATTCAAGGGAGGACAATTAACAGCAAGATGATTTTGAAAGGCAGAGAAAGGGTCAGTCGGCCCTTCTTGAGCAGCCCAGAAGACCTCTTCGCCGTTGGGTGCCGTTTTGGATGTAGGCAGAGAGAAGACACGAACTTGATGGCCCTGGCGATCCGTTTGCTCAGAGACATCAGATGGTTTGATATGGACATGGGGGAGGAATGCTGCTCGATTCGGAACAGTGAACTCTCCAAGTCAAGCACAAGCATAAAATGATGTAGTCAAGCAGGCAAAGACAGTGGCATCCAGAGGTTCGGAGAGAGAGCCTGCACCATGAAGGAGGGATTTGAGTTCGGTTTCGTTGATACTCCATGGAACGCGATGCAGGACATGCCAGGCTCGAATGCCAAAGACATAATTTGCAATTAATGACGAAGAGTAAGAACCAGCCAATGAAGCAATGAAACCAGCTAACAGATCAGAGGAACAAGGAGCTCGAAGCTCTTCAGAGATATGTAGATTATCACAGAAACGATGAAATTGCGCAAGTCCAGATCCATAAGTCTGTGGAGTGGATTCTTTGAGCGAAGACGCGAGTGCATCAACCACACGGTTTTGTAAACTGAGGGGAATCACTGAGAGAGAGACTGAAGTAGAGACTGGTTTCCACAGCTTTAACCTTGATTTTGCTGGAATGTCGGGACGTAGAGGAGACGAGTTATGAGCGCCAGAACTGTTCAAAGTCTCGGAGCGATCGATCCCCAAGATTGAAGAGTTCATCCAGGGAGTCCGGACTGGGAGTTGTCTTCGTTTTGGGGCAGGCATTAGGGGCCGTCTGGCTGGAGATCTCGCCATATGGGACTGGCTCGAGGAAGGGAGAGAGCTCCGGCGGGAGAGAGACATTCAGCTCCAAAACAGCGTTTTCGTGCTCCAGACACCTGAGAGAATGAGGATGGAGTCGAGGCCTGATAGACAGACAGACAGACAGACAGACAGACAGATATAAAAAGGGAGTGGTTAGAGACAATGACATTGTAACGGATATGTTACAGAACATAAGGAGAGAGGTCATCACAGAGATGTGTCATCGCAACCAGACATGGTTGTGGAACAGAGAGAGAGATCATCGCAGAGATGCAGCATCACAACCCGATATGGTTGTGGAACAGAGAGAGATCATCGCAGAGGTGCGGCATCACAACCCGACATGGTTGTGGAATATAGAGAGATCATTGCAGAAATGCGGCATCGCAACCTGACATGGTTGCGGAAAAGAGAGAGAGAGAGAGAGAGGAGTGCTCACGGTGGAGGATGCCATAAGCTGATGGATTTCGTTAACTTGCTTTTGGTGTTGTGCCGCCTGCAGTTCCTGCAGGACTTGATTGAACATAGCCTCGTCTACACAGTTAATGTAAGGGTGGGAGTTGGTCTTCTCGAAGTCGTTATGCCACATGGTGCGGATTCGAGCAAGATAGACCATGAGAGGGTGCTGGCCGTTAATCGTTGTGTTGAGGTTGGACGGATGAGAAAGAACATTATTGTTAAGAATATATCATCGTTATCGTTGTGATCGTCAGATTTGAGTTCGGACTGTTTTTCCTTTTCTATTTTCTTTATAAACGACCAGCCGCTTGTTATAACACCTCAGTCTTCTACTATATTCATCAGACTGAGGTGAGGCGTCTTTTACCATTCCGGACAGTATTATATCCTTACATTCGTTTGTAGCACATTCTCAATAGGTATACGAATATGAGTCTTCTACTATATTCATCAGACTGAGCACATTCTCAATAGGTTATGAGCCTTGGGCCGGCCGCTGAACGAACGCCATAGATAGAACACGTTTATGCCCGTATACACTAGACATCAGAGGGAATCAAATAACGACCCACTCCCCGCTTTAGACCTAGACCCGTGGTTATCCAATACAGATCGATTCCAACCTAGAGCATCGTACTCGGTAGGATCTTCGGTGGCACAGACTCCATCTTCTCTCAGCTCTCTTACAACACTTCCAAGCAACATGTCAGCCCGTCAATCCAGAACCCACTCTGCGTCTCCCCCCCCAGATACCAATCCAGAACAAGCACATATATCGCCGGTTCCTAGCCGTGAGTCTCTTGAGGATCTTGCTAGTCAGCCCATTCCCCAACCATCACAATCGCAAAACCGGCCCAACTCTGCCCGGTCTCCCGAACTTGACACGGAGACCCTCTTCCAAAGGTTTAATCAAGAATTCTCTCTAGTTCCCGTGGCTAAGACTCCTACCGTCGAGACTAAGATCAAGCAACCTTGGGAATACCATGTCAAGGAGTTCTCCGATTCCAACCACCTGAAACCAGACGGCTCAAACTTCATCTCTTGGAAGAAAGTGCAACTAGTGATTCTCAGAACTCACAAGTGGATTTCTCATGCCGAAGGCTCGTCTATCCCTCCCTCTGATGTCACCAGTAAAGCATATGATGTCTGGCAAACTGTGGACAACTTGACGACTTCTCAGATTGCGATGAACATGGACTTCGATCTCTACGGCGAGCTTGGTGATGAATTGGACTCTGCTGCCGAACTCTGGAGAGCGATCAATTCCCGATTTTCAAAGAAGACCTCTGCTGCGCGTTCTACTTCAAAGCTGAATCTGGATAGTAAAAGGATTCAGCCAGGTGAGAAGATGAAGGACCATATAAAGACACTTCGAAATCTGAAAGCTCAGTACATCAACTGCGGTGGCAAGATGGACAATGACGATTGGCATACCACTATCATTAATTCGCTATCAGACCATGAACAGTGGAAATCCTTGGCTGTCTTCGGGCACTCTCTACCCCTCCCAGACCAGATGATCGCATTCCTTGAAGACCAGGATGCACACGGTTATGCAAAACCGTCTAAATCTGAGGCTGCTCTTCAAACGAGACCCCAACCTCGTCCTCGCTTCCGTATCCGATGCCCTAATTGTAACCGTACCGGTCACTCTCTACAAGACTGCTGGGCTCCAGGGGGGGGTGCAACTAGTAGGCGCCCGCAGAACTATCGGATGCCGCCTGACTTTGCTCAGCGAGAACATGCCAACATTAGCGCTCAAATAGCTGCTTTAGAAAGACAAAGGGCTAACCTTTACGTCCCGGCATCTCCTCGAGGTGACGACTTCGAAACAGCAAGAGTGACAATTCAACACCGCATAGGTGACGCTGCCATGATAGCCAACAACGTTGGTCTATCGCGCGAATCCTGGGTGTTCGACTCTGGAGCAACGTCGCACATGACGAACGATAGAAGCAATTTCACATCCTATGAAGAGATTCAGCCAATACCAATCTCTACAGCCCATGACCGTGTGCAGCTCCTGTGGGGAGTTGGAAGAGGAACGGTATTGGGATCATTCAAGTACAATGGAGAAATTACTGTCATACCTGTAAAGGACGTCTTGTACGTCCCAAATGTCTCCATCAACCTTCTGTCACTTCTTCAATTGCACCGGAAAGGAATTCGCATCTTCTCAGATGACGAGCACATCCACTTCATGGTCAGAGGAACACCCTACGCAAGGGCCTCTGTGGTAATGAATCAGTGGATTATGGACATGTCTGTTTCTCATGAACGTGCGCACCTCGTCACTGAGAAGAATAATGTCAAACAACCTCTCCACGTCTGGCACGAGCGACTTGCACACATTGATGCAAGACGTGTTGAAGAGATAGCTCGTGACAATCTGGCAGAAGGAATCCAATTAGCTGAGTCGGAATCCAATAATTCCTGCGAAGCATGTGTGCTGTCGAAAATGCCAGCGTTGCGAGCCGACTCGAAGGAACTTCGTGCGGTCAAACCAGGGGACATTGTCCACTCTGATCTCGAGTTCATGGGTCACAAGTCTTTCTCTGGCGCCACCATTAGCCTAAAATTCGTTGATGAGTATTCCAATTACGTCTGGTGTCATTCTATTCAAGATAAAAGTGCACATACCATCCTATCATTCTGGAAAGCGCTATGTAATTCCCTTAAAACCCAATATTCCGTCACTGTCAAAGCTCTTCACTCGGACAATGGAGCTGAATTCGTCAACCATGCTATGGATGAGTTCAATCAACAACACGGAATTACCCACCATCTTACCGTACCATTTCGACACGAGATGAATGGCAGAGCGGAACGAATGAACAGAACAGGATCAAATGCAGTACGAGCCATGCTCCAATTTGCAGATCTTCCACCGATTTATTGGGCCGAAGCATACGACACCTTCATTTACATCCATAACCGATGTGGCAGATCACACCGAGGGAACGCCACCCCATACGAAGTCCTACATGGAACTAAACCCACCATTGATCACATCAGAACCTTCGGATCTCCGGGTTATGTCCATGTTGTACCTGAAAAGCGGAGGAAGCTCGACGCAAAGGCGACAAAGTTAATATTGGTGGGGTACCGAGACAATGCGGCTTACAGAATGATCGACCCCAACACGAAGAAAATTTCTTACTCTCGTGATGTCATTTTTGATGAATTCCGTTCTTTTCGAGTAAATGATCTTCAAGTCAATTCAAACTTAGCTACTTCGTCGATCTCTTCTGCCACTCCTCCTTTACCTCTTCGCTCCTCTTCTCGAGTCCCAAAAATGACTGGCAAAGCCATAGCGAGTGCAGAACAGCACAAGTCCTTGTCATTCCTTGATAGAGCTCCCCAAAAGGACGAATGCTTATATTCCACTACATCACTCGGAAACATCTCCATCCCCAGGTCTGCTCATGAAGCTCTCGTCTCTGATCAGTCCAATGAGTGGCATGCGGCCATGTTGTACGAAATCGCAAAGCTTGATCAGATGGACGTGTGGGATGTTGTCGAGAAGCCAGATGATTTACATGTAATCAAAGGCATGTGGGTGTTCTCTCTCAAAGAACAAGCTGATGGGACTCTTGAGTTTCAAGCGCGTTGGGTTGCTCGTGGTGATTCACAAGTTCCTGGACTTGAGTTTGGCGAAACTTTTGCTGCCTCTGGGGACTTCATCTCAGCTCGGTTCGTGTGTGCCCTAAGCTGCCAAGAACACACTCAGCTTGTTACTTTGGACATAAGCTCCGCTTACCTTCACAGTCCTTTGATCGAATCTGATCTCATTGTCGAATACCCGACCGGCTTCTCTGTCCCCAACCTGATCCACCCTTGTTGCCACCTGAAGAAAGCTCTGTATGGTCTCAGGCAAGGCGCTAGGGCCTGGGCTGATCACTTCACTGCCAAATTAAGTGACATTGGATTCGAAAGATGCATTTCCGCACCGACCGTTTACATTCGTTCAGACAGCGAGGGGGGCAGGACAATTATGTCCACTCATGTCGATGACTGTACAGCTGCACCGATGTCTTTGACACTGTCTGGACCGAACTCTGCTGACTGTCTGAGAACCGACATCAGGAAACACTTCGACTTCAAAGAGAAGGACCCAAGAGCCGGTGCAAACACACTAGGACTCACACTCAAGTACGACGAAATCAATGGGGCAGTAAAGCTGACATTAGCACAGAAGATAGAACGAGCGGTGGAAAGATATGGAATGAAGAATGCGCATACGGCACGTACACCGATGGCTCAAGATGCGCTGAACACATTCGCCACTGATGATCTGCCTGCCGAAGCCAATCCCCCATGGCCATATGCACAACTTGTTGGAGAACTACTTTGGTTCGCGACGGTCTTGCGCGTGGACATCTGTTTCTCGGTCAACATGCTAGCTAGGTACCTTCAAAAACCGACTAGAACTCACTGGGAAGCGGCGCTACGTGTACTGAGATATCTGAAGGGAACGAAAGACTTGGGGATTGTGTACGAAAGAAAGAAAGACAGGGAGCTACTGGCGTTTTCTGACTCTGACTGGGCTGGAGATGCCACTGATAGAAAATCGATCAGTGGGTACGTCTTCATGTATGCTGGGGGTCCTATTGCTTGGAAATCGCGCAAACAAACTGTTGTCGCCAAGTCTACGGCTGAAGCAGAGTACATATCGGTGTCCGCTTGCGCGCAAGAAGCCATCTGGTTCCGCCATCTTATGAAAGAACTCGGAATGGATCTGACTGAAAGTCCGCTAGACATTCATGTCGATAATCAAGCAGCAATCCTTATGACCAAGAATCCTGTTTACCTGTCTAAGACGAAACATATAGACATCCCCGCACACCACATTCGAGACGAAGTTCACAAAAGGCGCATTCGTTTGGTACATGTCAACAGAAACGAAAACCCCGCCGATATCCTCACTAAACCTCTTGGTGCCACTCTACATGAACGGTGTCTGGCTTTACTTGGAATGAAATGAGTCCTACCAACGACACAACGAGGGGGGGTGTTAAGAATATATCATCGTTATCGTTGTGATCGTCAGATTTGAGTTCGGACTGTTTTTCCTTTTCTATTTTCTTTATAAACGACCAGCCGCTTGTTATAACACCTCAGTCTTCTACTATATTCATCAGACTGAGGTGAGGCGTCTTTTACCATTCCGGACAGTATTATATCCTTACATTCGTTTGTAGCACATTCTCAATAGGTATACGAATATGAGTCTTCTACTATATTCATCAGACTGAGCACATTCTCAATAATTATGAAAAAGGTCGTCCCACATGTCGACGACTTCAGGAGGCCATTGTGCATTGCAAATGGCTTCGAGAAAATTCAGGTGGGCTTCTCGGAACTGATGTAAGTCAAGTAGATCATCGGAAGGCACCTTCTTAGACAGAAAGGCTGAGGTAGCAGGAACGAGGGCGGATGCTCCATTGACGACTTCAAAACAATAGGAATTGTCGGAAATGGTCTGCTGATGGGATTCAAGTTGGCTCTTGAGACCACGAGTCGTCAAGTGGAACAGAGGGACGTGCTGCAGCTTCTGAAGCCGACTCTCGATGGAAGCATGGAGGACGTGAGTGGACCGGCGGTCTTGAAGGAGGTCAGGGCCAAACTGGAACGGGTTTCGGTCTGGGCTAGCGCGGGCGGCAGTAGCAGCAGCAGCAGCAGCAGCAAGAACGGGTACAGCAGGTGCAGGAGCAACAACGGGAGCCGGAATATGGAGAATGGGAGGAACGGCATCCGCAGGAGCAGCAGGAGCAACAGCAACAGATAGTGCAGGAGGTAGGATCTGAATGACCGGGGTTGGAGACGGGGGTCGCGAGGCGTTAGGCGACGGAGCCAACGGAGCCAGGGAACTGCCACTGCTCGCTTGTGCCTGATTTGCAGCCGTTCCGTGATCGACGGCGGAGGAAGGACCAGCGACAGGAGCCGAGGCGGGGTCGACGGAGGCGGAGTGGGGTACGGGGATAGAGTGCGACGAACTTGCCTGGTTTGAACTGTATGTGTTCCACCATATTTTCGCCTGAGCCGTCCAAATCTGCCAAGTCTGTTCCATAAACCACTTGATTTCGTTGTCATCCAGATTGCTAAGCCGTCGTTTGTATTCACGTCGAGCGTCGTCATAAGCAGCTGAAGAGAAATCCGGCATTTGAAGAAGGTCGGGATCACACGGTACACGGTCGGGTTGCGGTGGCACAGCATTACGACGTGTGTTGATGGCCATACTGATATAGTTTGAAGAAGCAAACTAAACGAATGTATAGAAAGGAGATACAGAACACGAGCAAAGAGGGTTTCGGTATTTGAAATGAAATTTGCAACAACGTTCCTTCACGACGAGAACGACGCGTCGGAGGTGATGGTAGGAACGAAAGAAGCCTCGGCTTCTTCCGTCACCTCCGACGCAGACCTAAATCTTCAGTCTGGCTCGCCACACCGAAGATTGTCACATACTTCATTCTCCAGTCCAAAGCGTTGATCTCGTATTACCCTTCATCTTTCATACTTTTTCGCGTTGTCACATCTCCGCATTTGGTATTTCATGTGCATTCTTGTTTGTAACTCACAGTCTTCAACCTGTAGCCAAGAAGGGAATATAAGCGAGATGTGCCCGATTCCTCTTAACGTTGCATTCCAGTTCGAGTCCACGCAGGTTTGCAATGTAATCCTCTGTAAAGATACCTACCTACCGCTATCGCCGTCGCATTTATCGTCGTGGTGTCATAAGACCGAAAGCTTGCAAAGTACAGGATTTTTGGACCACAAAGCCGCAAACGAATCGTGATCGTGTCGTGCAGTTTTAAGCGGCGCATAGAACACTTTATGACTTTCATTTGATTGCGCTCGTAGAAATCTCTATCAAGTAAGTGTTAATCTAGAGAGGCGTGCGTCACGACTACTTGAAGCTTATTTTACATGGCCACCAGCTCCTCGCGTCTTCTTACCAACTACATTCCATCTGTCTGTGAAAACGACCTTCATCATTGTCAATCTGAAATGGAGAGCTATTTTTGTTCTCTCTCACATTTGCCCCTCTTTTTGATATGCAACTATGACGTTTCTTATTTTTATCCTCTTGTTGCTACCTTTTTTCCTTTGCGATTTTTGCTTAACCGGTAGTCTTTGCGGATAATCATACATGAGACAAAATCATGCGCAAGAAAGCGCTTGCGCAGAACAGCCAAGTGTAACCAGTATCTTTCTATAGACGCAATGGTGATATAAAAGTTGCCATACAATTACAAGAGATTCCTATCTATGAAATAGAACTTGAGAGCTCGTCTTATTCTGCTCTACACAACCTGTTGGATCTTGAGGTTCGTTCGAGCCACAGAGACGCGTGTGTCACATGGCACGCGTAACACACTATTTAAGATCCTTTTCGCTTGGCCTTTGACGCGTCGATTCTCTTTACCAACTATAATCCATCCGTGCGTGAAAGCGACAATCAGCTCGTCTACGATGCTACTCCATTACCAACCTGACATGGAGAACGTCGACGTCGACGAAGCAATAAAAGTCGTGAATGATATTCTGGACCGTATAGCCGCAAGCCCAACGCTGGAGTTCGGGCCAGAGGGGATGCCTGAAGACATTCGGACACTGCTGATGACGGTGAGCGGACTCCTCTCGCTGAAGGGAAAGCACTAAAGCAAAGTCTAGCTCGAAGAACTCCCCACTCCACCGATGGGAAATCCGATCAACCCAACAGCCAATATTCCTGCATCGACACAGGATACCCCTTCAATTGTCTCGAACCATGCGCCTGAGCAGGGCCATAAACCCAGCACATCCATCGATTCACCTTCAGAAACCTGGAATGAGCCACAAGCAGAAGAAGATGATGTGAGCCAGCACCCAATGGACCACTATCGTGACGAGACATCAATGCACACAGGCAATGAAAGGACTAGTGGTAAGTAAAATGCATGCCTGCAGTCTAATGGATCTCGAGCTGATCAGCCGTATCAATCCAGGCAACAAAGAACAAAGAACAGACCAGTCTCTTTTATACCACGGACCCACCGGTACTGGCTATGTGGCTTGGACCGGTCAAAGACAAGCCACCTTGTCTAATTCCTACCAAGACTCCCCGTACGAAGGTACCAATGAATCTATCACGAGTGACGGAAAATATATGAAAGACATGACCTATTTGTCATCGCACGGCGGCGGAGACCTCCATCCACGCTTCTATCCCATAACTCCTGACCGCGCGTTGCCTGCAGCTCCAGACCTGATGCTGATGCAGCAGCCTGTTCGTGAACGCCCGCAGGATATTCCAATCGCGGTATCTAATCGCATGCGTGTAGGGAAAAGTAAGGACGTGATTGGAGGCTCAGGCCACCCATACCGCTCATCATTAAATTCCGGCGATGACAAAGACAGCAACCCTGGTTTGCTTGTGCCTTCAAGCTCGGCGCCTCCATGGCCGAATGCAGCGATATCAGTATCCGGAGGCCTTCAGCACGATGGGAGGGACAATAATACTGCCTGGGATAACAGGGCCGAGGTGCGAACAATCAGTATGTCCTCTGGCTCCTTGTTGTCTCGTTTTCCAATAAGCTCATCGCTCGCTCGGAAGGTTTCTCAGCAAGCATACGCGATACGGCTTTCCTCACTCCTGGGGATTCGTCGCTCGTCTCATTGTCGCCACCGACTTATCACCCTCCATCTTCTCTGTCATCCGTTCACATGTCGCCCACGCGCGTACCCTTCGGAACTGCTCGCCATGTCAATGTTCAACTTGCACATGGGCCTCAAGAGAGCCAGATAGGACCGAAGAGGAGGTGCAAGAAGGAACGGAAAACCAAGGCGGGAAATGCCTTTGGCTCGGGCACCGGCATTCGATGCAGGCTCCCTAATTGCAATGTTCCGGACTACGAGTTCGCGTCGAGAAAGGAACTAGAGAGGCACCAGGATTCCGCTG
Source organism: Sanghuangporus weigelae (assembly GCA_033182465.1). Taxonomy (NCBI): domain Eukaryota; kingdom Fungi; phylum Basidiomycota; class Agaricomycetes; order Hymenochaetales; family Hymenochaetaceae; genus Sanghuangporus; species Sanghuangporus weigelae. The sequence continues at coordinate 2,356,908 of CP137324.1, forward strand.
CCGTGCACTGCGGTTCCAGAGCACGATGCCCGAAATGCGAGAAGGAATACAGCCGCGACGATGCTGTACTGAGGCACATGAAGAGGGCCCACCAATCCATCGATGTTGAAGCGTGATGATTATTCACCGTGACGACGCATTGCTGTGGTATCCGGACTGTCAAATTGTTCAGCGTCATCGTATAGTTTCAATATCTCCTCGTACTATCCTGTATATACCTGGTCTTTACGGCTTATACCTGCAGTATCTGTATCCCTTATAGTATCCATATTAGTCAGTAACTCGTTTTATCATTAAAGAGGAGCGGAATTACGAGACGCGCATGCCAATCGTCGACCTCTATTGACTCGAAAGATGATCCCCGATTAGAAACGACGTCTAAAAGGGCATTTATTTGTGTAACGGTCGAACTGATGCAGGTGGGCAGAGAAGAGCAACCTTGTCCAATCAGTCTGTCGACATAAGTAGGCGCAAGCGGGATCATTACTCGTAGGCGAGAAAACACGCACATGAATTTTTTGGAACGAGGGACGAATAGCACCGTGGACATAACTGTGCACCAGAAGTGGCATATAATTCTCACGAAGGAGACTTCATTCTCAAATTCAAAGTACCTCAGCTAAGCCAGGACTTTTCTCTTTTTCCAACTTGAAGCTGCGCAAAGCACCCAAGATAGCCAAGCAGGGTCAAATGAAGCGAAAGGAAAGGAGTTCAAAGAGTATAGTTGCGAAAGGCTGGACAAAAGGACGGACGCTGGTGATGATGGTGAGTGGACTCTTTCGGTATACAAGCTAAATTATAACTTACCGTCCGGTCAGCGCACCGTACGATAAACCTCTCACTAGTCGAGTCGGTCAATGAGCTCGTTTCTGTTCCGTAATATTTTACAAATTACTTACCATGAGGACGGCATGGGGCTCGACCAGGACCTATTTCCGCTAGTATGGCTCAACTGAAACTCACTAATGCATGGCTATGAGTTCCTCTGAGGTATAATACGACTGCATTGCATTCCAGTCTCGTGACGCCATAAAGGCAAAAGAAGGAAGCGAAAATCGACGGACGGGATCGAGGAATCTGCTCCAGATTGAATCAAGTGGCAAATATGTCGATCGCGCACCGGAAGGATGCAAAATGGATGTAGAAGACAAAGTACCTGACTAAAGATCTCCAGCCAAGCACACGCTGGTTGACTGCAGTCATCTCTTCCGTGCGTATAGGGACGTTGATCCTGCAGGAGTACAGATGATGCTCAAGGTAAGCACCTGTGGCACATTCTGCATGGAGGTCATGGGACGTATCGATGCCTACGTTGAAAGGGCGAGATGGAGCTTGGAACAGGGAAGGGTTGACCCAGGTCCGGCGAACTCTTCTCTTAAATACATCGAAGACCAGAGCCACCGTATTTAGTGATGCATGCAGCCACGTGGCTTGGACAGGGACAAAGACCGATGGTCCTGATAACAGGTCGAGGAGGCGAACAGATATTAGCGTATCATCCTGGCACTCTCAAGGAAGTTGGGACATCCAAGTATTGATTGAGGAAAGCCAGGAAGCGATTTGCCTCAAAGAAACCCATATGGTCCAGGTACTGGTCTCCAGGACCAGTTACAATTCTGCCAGATCAGAATGCATTTCCTTTTGCATACTCCATTCTACAGAAAATTCTGTGTCTACTGACATCTTTGTTGCAACGGTATCATTCCCATGTATTTCTGTCTCGCTGATCGTTTTTTGCCTTAGTATGTATACATATATTTCACCCCCTGTATATTTTATTCTCCAGTCTGAAGTGTTGATCTCGTATTACCCTTCATGTTTCATACTTGTTTGCGTTGTCACATCTCCGTATTTGATATTCTATCTTTATTCTTGTTTGTTATTCACAATGTTCAACCTATAGTCAAGAAGGGAATATAAGCGAGATGTGCCCGATTCCTCTAAACGTTACATTCTAATTCGAGTCCAGGCAGATTTGCGATTTGCAATGTAATCTTCTGCAAAGATGCCTACCTACCGCTATCACCGTCGCATTTATCGTTATGACGTCATAGGAATGAAAGTGTGCAAAGTACAGGACTTTTGGACTACAAAGCCGGACATAAATCGTGAACGTGTTGTGCGGTTTTAAGCAGCATCCTTGAGATGATACTTAACGTATACAGGAATTTGCTTCTGTCCGGGTCCAACCCATAGCAAAGTGTGACAAGGCATTGCTATCGTCATTTACATTGCGGCCTAAACCCCAGGCATGAAAGGGCACTTGGCGTTCAGACTTGGTTCTGGAAACAAGTCACACATTCGTATCGTACTAGGCTAGGATTCTACAGTATGTCTTCTACTTCGCAGGACTCAAAAGGCTCAGGAACCACTGAGAAGAGGGTGCGTACATGCTGAAAAAACGCTCGGCAACATTCACCGATCAATCAACAGTACAGTACAGTGTTTCTGAAGAGAGAAATGAGACTGCGGATATGAGCCTCTTCGGAGGAACTCTTAGAAAGAGGCCCCCAGAAATCATGCATCGAAATGAAAGTGGTTCAGTGTCATTCTTGGGAGAGATTTTAAGGAAAACCCCGACGCAACCTGACCGCGGAAGTACTGCGAGCTCAGCAACACACTCTTCTAGGCGCAGCTCTCATAGTAATAGCCGACGCTCACGTCGTAGTGGTGATGGCAGCGGTCATAGCAAGACAAGCAGCAGCCGTAGAAAGACAAGCAGCAGCCGTAGCAAGACAGCAAGGAGAAGGGACCCGATGGTGACGATGATAACTTGTCCTCCACTTCCAAGACCACTGACCAGCTTTATGTGGAAAAAAGCCAAAGGTAGAGGAGAAGGCGTCAGATTCGACATTGCGTGCATTACTTGTATCTCAGACTTCAGTATAGCCATTACAATGTTGAATAAAAGAAGAGCCGGATCATGCTAATTGCCGGGTTCGCTAACATGGATTGGCCCTTGAATCATTACCGTAATATACATTGTACTAGAGAAACATGAGCCATAGACAGGTACATAGAGGTATCTCGCTCAGTTCTTGGAGCCAAGAGGTGGAAGTCCGGCGGCCTTGAGGTCCACATTGATCTGCGGAATATGGTTCAAAAATTGTCCCTTCAGATCATCCCACATCTTGGGCTCATGTTCTAGGTGTTTCAGCGGTAAGCATCATTAATGCCACTGAGTCAATAAAAATAACGTACCATGACGCTTTGCAGAGTTCATCGCATAGTCAGACAAGGTGAATGTCATACTCGATTCGAACATGAAAGCTAAAGAAGAGATCAAGACTCAGTGAGTTTTAATCATTCGAAACAACAGCATCGTACCCATAGTCCCCTCATGGACGCGCATGGGCTTAAGGTCGCTCTCAGTCGCGAGCTTGAATTCCTCATAAGAGACGCCATGAGGACAGAATCCAGTCTCGTAAGAGCACGATCCTGGTTGGAACTCGTCTGAGCGTCCGCTGTATATACCATAAATCAAGCCCATGAACTCCGTCGCGCAGTTACGGTGGTAATACTAGAGGCGTACAGTGAGAGACAGCATCTTTACAAGGCAAAGTGACATACCGGGGGCCTGAACGTGTTCGAAGCAACGTCCCAGCGTGGACTGAAGATGAGGAAGTCGGCAAGAGGAGTACCAGGCGTCTTGGATTTAGCCGTGAGGACGCAGAAGATAGAAGGATCGATGTGATCTTTCGAGATCGAGCCAACATTCACGAATTTCTCCATGGCATATTTATATGGCACATAGCTACCAAATGAGTCAGATATACGTCATAATATATTTTATTGGTGCACTTACTTCCCGTGCCAAGCGACGACGTCGAATGGTGTATGCTCTTGCTTGCACACGTGAAGCTCGCCGCATACCCTGCAAGGTATTTTAGCATTTGATTTGCATATCAATGTAATAGGCATCATACTTGTACACAATCTCCCAAGGCGATCGGTCGATGTCAAAGCTAGCGATAGGATGTTCAAAATCGCGGGCATTAGCAAGACCATGGCCTCCCAAAGGCCCGAGCTCGGGAAGCTCATAATGAGAGCCATAAATCTCCTGGATATCTATGCAAACGACCATCAGAACGGAATTAAACGATGACAAATCGAAGCTTACATCCTCGAGACGGTCCATCAGGGAAAGCAACTCGGAACCTTATACCTCGCTGGATGACGAGCAGTTCCCCCGGCCGAACCATGAGTTTACCAAACTCAGTTTGTACGTCCAGACGTCCTTGCTGAGGAAGAATCAGCATATCACCGTCGTTGTTGCAAAACGCCTTGTTGCCCATGGACGTGTTCGAGGCGTACATGTGAATCGCTAAGCCTTCTCGGAGCGTTGGATCACCATTACCGGCGAAGGATTTAAGCCCGTCAATGAAGTCAACTTTTCCACTAGTTGGGATGTCAATAGGATGCCAGGCCTGCTGGGTCGGCGAGTTATGGACACGAGGATTGCTTGGTGAAAAGTTATTCTCCAACTGAACAAAGGGGGCATTAGATGATGCGAGGTGGACTGATTGGTACTGGTGAACCATGCGCTTACATCAGGAGTATCTGGAAGCCTCGTGAACCCTTGATGGGCGACTGCAGGACGGATGCGATAGAGCCATCTAATTGAAATACGGTAAATAACATATTTCCTGAATTAAGACACATACGCCGTCTGCTTCTCAGCCTTCGGCGCCACGAATGATGTAGCAGTCACCTGAAGATGGCACTCTCAATGACGTATCGCGAAAAATAGATGGAGACATCAATCACTCACTTGTTCCGCGTACAGGTCATACTTGCATTTTTGAGGGCTGTTTTGCGCATAGGGAAGAGTTTCGGGACTAGTAGTGTTTTGTAAAATAGTCGAAGCAAGACGAAAATCGTGTGAATTCATACATCGCCTCAGAAGCAAAACTGTTTCCGAAGCCAACTTGGTACGAGTAAGGGTCCTTCGGAGTTGGCTTAACTGCATAAGCGCCTGCCGCGGTAGCACCTGATGCGGGCGTATTGTTGTAGTTTCTCCTCAGGTCGAGCTGGTCAAACAAAATAAGCCTCTCGTCTCTAGAAGAAGGATCAACATCGTACCAGAAGGGTACGTGACGAAGCGGCAGCCACTTGCGAAGGCTTCGAAAGCAAAGGTCCCGTTCTCATGTGCCGAAGCAGACATCTTGAAGTGGGTAACAAAGAACGCGAAAGCGGCATCTCGATGACTGAGCAAGACGCAGGTGAAGGTGGTTGCGAGAGATATGTGAGGACTCAGGACTCTTTAAGACGACGCATGGCTGATCAATTGAACCGTCAAGAACGTAGTAACTTCGTCACATGTGAGAAGCAAGTCGAGCGGTCTGTTCGGACTGGCTGTACGGTGTTCATTCGCCAAATGAGCCCACGAGAAGATTTGGCCGAATTAGGACAGACCTTTTTCGCCAAAAATGATCTACCGACGTCGTGACCACTTCTGCAATTCAATGTCTTTGAGTGCCTTCTTGCCTTAGTAATCCCGCGTACGCTGCAACCCATTTTAAATTTCATGAGGCGAACGGTTCGCATACCTAGGTAGGCCTAGGAAAGCAACAACCGCTGGGCAGGAGCTGGCACGAGTTATTCCGCGTATCGTAAGGCCTCATTACCTTCGGTTCGCAACCTCCATGCCACGATCCTTTGATAAAGCTCGTTATCAACCGACAGAGCGATGGTCGGAGTACATGCGACACGTCGTAGACCGCCAGACTCGCAAGTTCGCGTTCATAGGATGCACGCCGCGCCGCGTCTGGTCCCTAAGGAAAATGATAAACGTAAGGATCCCTGTAATTTGATAAGTCGACGACACTACGTGTATAGGCGTAAAAAAAATATTCTCAGCAGAATGTTACATCTGTAGTCATATTTCTCTTGAGGACCAAGGAGAGAGTGACGACTTGACTTGCTGTGCTGTGAACGACGAAAGTCGTATTTTTAACCGATTTTGTTCATTTACGTAATTGAGGAATCACTAAGCAAGCAATTACAGTGAATTCGCATCGTGCATAATGATTTGGACACGTGATTTTTGCCATTTTCGGCCCTCCTGCACCTCAAAACACAAAATAAATCATATCTCACCCAATACTTAACCGTTTTGCATGATCTAAGTTGATAAATTCATCATTGAATTGTGGGTTTCATATTCCAACTTGAGCGATGGAAAACGGTGCAAAAATGACCCAAAAACGTCGCAAACTGCTGATTTTGCACACAGCCCACTTTCTCAAAATTTCCTGACCTCAAACCTGGCTGTACAGCTCTCCAGACCAGTCCTGAATGATAATATGACTTTATTATGAATTTACATATTGAATTTGAGCTGAAATGTGTACTGGAATTGTCAGTCTGTGGCATGCCTGAGTTGCTGAAAACTGCACATCTCCCCCTTGAGCTCTCTGGCCCCAAAGAAGCAGTTTCCTGGCCAGATCCATACACATAAAATCATGATAATTGCACTAGATTATATATGAGCATCATTCAGGGCTCCAGACTCAGCTGGTGAGCTGGGAAATTTTGAGAAGTGGGTTGTGTGCAAAATCAGCAGTTTGCGACGTTTTGGGGTCATTTTTTCACCGTTTTCCATCGCTCAAGTTGAAATATGAAACCCACAATTCAATGATGAATTTATCAACTTAGATCATGCAAAACGGTTAAGTATTGGGTGAGATATGATTTATTTTGTGTCTTGAGGTGCAGGAGGGCCGAAAATGGCAAAAATCACGTGTCCAAATCATTATGGAATTCACTGTGTATCTGTCTGAGAGTCGACATCATTCAACCTCGAAGATACACATCGAATATACAGCTAGACATGATGACAATGGGATACAGTGCAAGAGGCAGACAAACTTCGGGTCACTGCACCTCTTTGCGATAAAATTCACTACTAACGCGAAGTGGCAGTATACAACAAGTTTCAACAATTTACAACAATTCAACAGCATTCGATAGTCCATCCATTCCCTGGGTGAAGTCAAGACTCGCAAGGTAAAGTACAAATTAAGCGGCGCGGAGCAAATGCGAAACCGGGAAAGGACAGACGACGAAAGGCAACAATGAAAAGCAGAGAGGAAAACATGATAATGCGCGCAGAAGTTCGCAATTAAGGGTTCAGTCAATCGCAGTCGAGAAATCGCATGGGTGGGAATATTGTACAGAAAAGGGAAAATGAAAGTTCACAGCAGGTATCTCCTCCGCGCAAAATTAATTAGTGGTACAATGGTAAAGTCGTCAGGGGAAGTCAAGATGGGTAGCGCAAGGAAAAGACAGCGTTTCACTTCAAAACCCACAGAGAATTGTTGGAAGAGGTTATATACGCAATAGCATTCTTGAGCTGTTGCGTCAAAGCCGACACCTGGAGCATATGTTACTAGAGCTCGTTGTCAAGGATCAACGAATACTCACGTTCTTTGGAGAGAAAGGTTCAAAATGATGTCCAGGGATGTCAAATATACGGACTTCCTTCCCAATAAGTCTTTCCCAATCGTTAACAGATGTTCTGGGGTCACTGCGATCCTCAAGGAAGGGCATTGGCTCTAAAGGGAAATTCTTTCGCATATCCGATAAGGGAAAAGTATCAGTGCAGCGCAGCATCGCGACGTTCGGATATTGTGAGGGACGGTTCGCCGAAGCATCGTAGGCCACAAGGGCCTCAGTGGCATGTGACATTTGAGCACGAGCGAGCTCGATGAGGCGCGACTGTTGCTTGGAGGACCCAGACGAAGGGCAAATGACAGAATTGATGAGACTCTGAGGAAGGGGTTTTCGTGTAAACGGAGATGGGGAATCGATGAGAACAACTCCCGCGACTTTGACTCCGGTCCGCATGAGCTCGCAAGCCATATGAAACGCAACAATTCCTCCAAAGGACCAGCCTAGATATCCTGAGTCAGTTGATGATATATTTATCAGTCTGAAGTACTAACCACCGAGAATGCATCCTTTGTCAGAAATCATGGGTTGAACTTCACTAACATAATGGGCCGCCATTTCCGGAATACCGCCTTTCCAACTCTCGGCATTTAATACTTTGGGGTTGCTAATACCCCAGAGGGATCTATCGAGGTCTCCGATACGTGAATAGCAATGCCCTAGCCCACTACCGTCATGTACGAGAAAAAGAGGGCTAGCGTCATTTGCAGAAGTCTGAAGCGGAAGAAGGGTGCGTTCCGGACCAAGAAACTTCTGCAGTGGTTCGGGTTCGACAAGAGTTGACAAACTTGACTGCCGGGAAAGGGAGCGTTGGTTGACAATTCTTTCTATTGCGAACTGGACGGAGCACACCGTGGGGCAGTCAATGAAGAAATCATGAGGAAGAGATACATCAAATTGTTCCTGCAGTTGCGCAGTGGCCTCAATAGAACCAAGAGAGTCTAGTCCCAAGGTGTCGAGGTAGTCCTCATTTCGCAGATCACATGCAGAAATATCCAGAACCTTTGCAAGAATCTCTTTGATGAGCGCGACTGTCGAACTTGATTCGTGAGGTATGCACACCGGACCATTTGTAAGGGGGGTAGACAATATCGCAGGCTTCGAAGATGGCGTGTGCGTCTTGGGAGAGTCCAATTGAAGCGCACAACGATGATGCGCCTTGGCGATTTTACTGACAACCTCGCCAACTGTCGCGGAAAGCATCAGATCTGACGTGTCGACAGGAAGCCCTGGGAAGGCTGCCTTCAATCGACCAAACAATTCAATCCATACCAACGAGTCAACACCGAGGTCATGAATGTTGTTATCCAAAGTAATGTGCGCGGCTGGGACGTCGCAGAGGTCTGCGATAAGCCCTGTGACTTCGGAAGCGACATCGAAAGCAGCATGACTAGCCATCGAAACGCTGACTGACGACGGTGTCATCACACGATGCGCAGGACGAAAGGGGCTCCCGAGCTTGGCAGGTGTCACCGGAGATGCACATCGCTCAAACGAAGACCTAAGGAAAGGAGCTGGCGTCGAGTTGCGGCTCGGGATGTCTTCTGAACGGGACAGATGTCTAGACAAGCTCGAAAGCCGGACGCGGGAAAACCGCATTCGTTTCATGTGAGCAACAATTCTTGGCGACTCTCCAGTCTGAACGGCCCATGCATCGGCCAACATTAAACCTTCACCGGCGGATATCATCGTGCAATATATCTCGAACGATGCAGAATAGTCGAGATCGACAAGGATCTTAGATGCATCGACTTGGTTGCAGATGTATGCGTCATTTCCCGCCGCTCGGCTGTTGATCAAGAAACCCGCGGAATGAAGAAGAGCGTCAACAAATATCGGCTGAGCAACGAATCCTTTGCTTGCTTGATCTGAAGATAGACGAAAGGTAGCAAAACCCTCACTGTTCGCCTCGCCCAGAGTCATGGCGTTGATTACCTGGTAGAGCTTCGAATACTGGACGACGCGGGGGAAGATAAGCTCATAAATCGTGCGAGTGCGCAAGGTTTCACGACTGACGCCATTTTCGGAACTGAGAAGAGCGGCCTTGCCGCGTTCGACAGTTCCATGATGCAGCTGAAGCTTTGAGGTCATGGAGTCTTTCTGACGGCGCTGGAAGAACCCTGTGCAATGCACAATCTGCTCTCTTCCATCCGATACCGAACTGATTGAAAAGGAGCCTGCATGCTTGCCTCCCCCAGGATGAAGGTTTATAGACGTTCGAATAGTCACTGGATTGGAGTGGTCGTAGACTAAGGGGAGGGTGAATTGGACCTCAGAAAGAGTCAAAGCATCCGCAAACGACTTATTAACATGTTCAAGTGTGCATGTCGCGGCGCTAAGTGCCAGTTCATGGTAAACAGAGGCGGGGCAAAGAGACGATGAAGCGACATTATGACCTGTTATATATTCTGCAAGACTTTTGATTGGCGTTTCGAACTCCGAGGTATTGGCATCCTTCGTAGATGGCATTTGAGTCCACGAACTCAGGAAAAAGAAGCGCCGGAGAGGGTCCCCTACATGGATAGACGAAGAAGCTTGAGACCGTTCCTCGACAAACGGAACCCAGAACTCCGTCTCATGGAGCGGGTAGCTAGGAATCTCCATGCAAGTTGCTGATGGATAGAGATCGTGATAGACCTTACCCCACGCAATATCGTCTCGGAGGCAAAAGAGACGGGTCAACGCTGAGCAAAGCGAGGAGCGAGCTGTGGACTTCTTATTGAGTGAGTGAAGCACAAGAGCTCCGCTTGTAGAAGCAAGATGTGCAAACAAAGGCAAGGTAGTCGGGTGGGGACCAATCTCAATGAACGCTCCTATGTCTCCAAGTTCGTCCACGAGAGAACGAGCACCTTCTTCAAACCGAACGGCTTCACGGCAATGTCTGGAAAGGTATTCGCTATTGAAGACTGTTGCATCACCAGACTGTACGACCTTTCCGGTCACGTTCGACACGATCGGAATCTTCGGGGAGGCAAAGTCGAACTTGCGCGCAAATGCTGACATATCTTCCAAGATGGGCTCCATTGCTGCCGTGTGGTATGCGAAGGGTACACTGACGTTAGTGCATTTTACACCGTACAGGTCGGTTTTTGTTTTTAAGACTTCAAGCTGGGAGTAGGGACCTCCAATCACAACGTCATGTGGACCATTATAACATGCGATTGATAATCCGTCGCAACCGTCGAGTTTTGCGAGCATCTCCGAGGCGCCCGGACCAGACATACGAGCGGCAAGCATGCCAGATGCATTCTGATGGCAACCTTGAGTCATGAGTCGGGCCCGGTGACCAACGAGACGAAGTCCATCATCAAGCGAAAGAACTCCAGCCGCCACGAGTGCTGCAAATTCACCGAGACTGTCAAGCAAAACAAAATTGAGCCACAGTTCGGTCAAGACATGAATCTTTTACCTGTGTCCCACAACTGCGTGAGGCTTGACTCCCCAGCTTTCCCACATATTGCACAAAGCACATTCCACAACGAACATCGCACACTGGAAGGCGATGATTTCATCATCCTTCGGAAGTTGAGAGTCGTGCTCGGTGTCCACTATAGCAAGAACGCCAGGATATCCCCAGTTGACAAGCTTCTCGTGACAATCATTGACAATCTGACGGAAAGAGAAAGAGACTGTATATAGCTGACGACCCATGCCAATATATTGTCCACCTTGCCCAGAGAAGGCAAACACGATCTTCTTGCTTTGGATCGGTTCTCTGGTAACGCGGGTCGGACATGATTCAGAAAGAGACTTTATGAGGCTAGATTTACTGCCTCCAGTAACTGCGATACGCCAGGAACGAAGTTTGCGCCGCGCGGTGGCTGTATATCCGAAGTTGACGATGGTGGCGTCGTTTATTGAGGCGATATAGGAATCTCGAAGGCGTAGCAGTGCGTCCTCAGTCTCGGCCGACAAGCCGACGATGACATGATCCGAGGGTCCCTTTGCGCAGCCGTGAAGGGAAGTGGAATTCGTTCGAACTGGAGCCTCCTCAATAAGCATGGCCGCGTTGCTGCCCGCAGCGCCGAAGTTATTGATAACAGCAATCCGACGTCCAGTAGAGCTTGGTGTCCACTTTATGCACATCCCACTCGTGTTGATGCGTGTGAAGTCCTTCTCCAGCGGCTCAATTTTCGGGTTAAGAGTGACTAGACCAACCTGAGATGGGATAGAGTTGTGACGAAGCATGAGAAGCAATTTCGCAAGGGAAGCCGCCCCAGACGCAGCTTCTGCGTGCCCAATATTTCCCTTAATGCTCGTAACTGTTAGCATGTTTGACGAGTCACGACCAGACCCAGTGTTCGGAGAGAGAACATCGCGCAGACTTTTCAATTCCTCCGGATCTCCGGCCTGAGTGCCCGTGCCGTGTGCTTCAACCACGCTCACTTCCTCAGGACGTATGCCGGCGTTATCGAGAAGTGAGCGGAACAGAGCTGTCTGCGTCGGTCCATGTGGTCGTGTGATAGACACAGCCGATGCGGACTGGTTTACTTCCGTACCACGGATGACACCGAGTATATTATCCGAAGACTCAAGAGCATCTGAGAGTCGCTTAAGCACAAATATTCCGCTGCCTTCCGCACGGCAATAGCCATCAGCTGTCGCATCCCATGGCTTACAGTTGCCAGTTGGACTAAGAAAATGGGCACGATCTAGGCCCAGGTACATCTGAAATAGACCGTAAGTCACAGTCCCAACTCGCATTATAAACAATCGGCGCTTACGTCTGGGCTGGAGATGACATTGACGCCTCCCGCGAGTGCTGCTTTACAATCACCAGCTAGTATCGCGCGACATGCTTGGTGGATTGCCGAAAGAGAAGAAGAGCAAGCAGTATCCAGAACGATAGATGGCCCAGAAAGGTGAAGAGCATATGCAAGGCGTCCAGCGAGGAATGCAGGAAGAGTGCCTAGGTCTGGGATCAGGAAGTACAGTAAGTATGGAAGCTCGTCACTCACCGGTAGCGTAATGTACCCCAATGTCGTTGCGAAGGTTGTGCACATAGTCATTGGTTGCAACACCTACAAAACACCCAACATCTTCACTTCGAATTTCGCCGTCTCCGAGTTCCTTCGGATTTGTTGCGAAATCTTGTACTACAAGGCCAGCAGCTTCCATGGCCTGTAGACCGACGCGCATAAGCACACGGATCTGAGGATCGAGAATGCGAGCCTCCCGAGGACTGATGCGAAAGAACGCGTTATCAAAATTGGCGTGAAGACCGTTGGGAAGAAAGTTTCCGAATCTAGTTTTCAATTGTCTTCCCGGGTTCGCATTCGGATTGGCGTTGTTATACGGGGTAATAGTAAAACGCGTCTCAGGTATCTGCAAAGCTGGGGTAGGTCATTGCCATATTACAACAAATCAACACACACCTCTTCTACTGTGTTAAGCCCTTGTTCTAACACGTGCCACAGCTCGCTAGCATTGTGTGCACCAGGGAAGTTGACAGCCATACCGACGATCGCAATCGGCTCCTGGCTGCTGAGATTCGCAGAAGCGGTCGTATCCTTTGAGAAATTCGTAGCAGACCGCGAAGCAGTAGCGTCGACAAGAAAAATGCCAGATGGCATCACATCTTTGAGGCTGCGCATCGCTGCACGAGCAATACCCGTTCCAGGGCCGAAATTTACTATGTCCATTTTCATATTAGGAAGCGCCCTCTTCGCACATGTTTTTAGTGTCTTCGACAATTCGATACTATCGAGTATAATAGAGTTTACGGCGAGCTCAATGAGCTTATTGCCGACCAAGTCGCCAGGCACTGTGCATCCAGTGTGAACATTGTAAAGCGTGAAACCCTCGACTAACCGCAAAGAGTTGAGCACAGTGATAGTGTCCTTGCCGGCAGCGATGGATCCAGGGATATTAGGGTGGGAATTAAGAGAAACAGACACATCGGGAGTGTCCGTTGATGATGGTGAGCTCGCGTTACTTTGAGAGCAAGGGAAGAAGGAAGCGAGAACGCGATCACGTGCTCCGAGTAAGTGGGGATTAATGGCATGGAAGAGTGTGAATATGCCGAGAGGTTTGGTTGTACTGGAAGGGATAGAACGTTGGAAATGTTGCGAAACAGACGAAAGCGGGACATCGTAAAACGAGGACGACGAGGACGAGGACGATGACGATAGAAACGACTCTTGACTTGCAGAAGCGCGGTCCGAGGTGTGGGAAGTGGACGAGAGGAGCGCGCAGCTGATAAATTCGCGAAGAGATGACGGAACGCCGCTGACTGTGTGGCAAGTCTTTGTCGTCTGTGCGGTAAGATGGACATGAAACGGGACCTGAAGAGGTTCTTTCAGTCAACTGAATGCTCGACGACACTAAGACCATGCCGACGGTGAGGATAGAAGAACTCGAAAGCGACGAAATGAACAGCAAATAACGACACTGAATGGTTGCTTAATGACTCTTACCTTTCTCTTAGAGTTCCATGAAGCGAGCTTCGCTTCTAATGCGTCACGTTGTTCGCCCAGAACGACTGAGGACCATTCAGATTCACGCTGCGGGTCATCGAGCGAGATTCCGCCTTCTCTAAGCATGCATTCTTTCGCTATTTGAGCTTCGAAACCAACTGACACGGCTACCTCGAACAACGCCAACGCATTGCGCAAAAGCTCAATCTGCGAGGATGCTGACAGGCTCGCATCTGCCGTCGATGGAGACGGCAGTGATGTAGCGACAAGAAGCGCGGGTAGAATGCCGGACGAATAACCGATCACGCCGACTGATGTGCCTTTTGCCAGCGGCCCGTTCATCTCAAGTTCCTCAAGCAGACGAGTAACTTGCGAGATGTACAAGCTAGGAAGCGCGATCAGTGGGTGGCGAAGGAGCGCTGCATCGCTTGACGGAAGAACGATACTTCCTTCATCTATTCTGCTGAGAAGATCACGGGTGGCACGATCGTTCAGAGCAGGCCAAGCAGCTGGCGTAAGCGAGGAAACACGCGCATTGAACACAGCACACGATTGTCGAACGAACAGAGCAGCAAGAGGTGATTGGGGATGTTGCACAGATGGAGAAGAGGAAGTAGGGAGAGATCCCTGGCCATCAAAGAGAAGGACACGCATCGCCATTTTTGCTGACAGGGATATAGCGGACTAGAGAGGATTGTAGTAGATGAGAGCGAAATCGCGAGAACGCTTTGTCGGCGACGGTGGCAACGATGAAGGTTGTTCGCTAGGTGGGGAACGCGATGGCCGAGGGGAGGAGGATGTGGAAGGAGGAAGAGTTTAAGTCGTTTAGAACTGGACTGGCCATTCCAAGCATATACATATATAGGCGCGAGGTTGAACAAGCAGTTGATAGCGGAACAACTTCATTTGATGGATATTTTACACATTTTCTCATCCAGCAGGCAGAGATAGGCACAGAAATACAAATATTTCTGCCGAAGTTCGTCATGAGGTAATGGTGAGAATATATAAAACTCAGCGATGATGATGGTTGGTTGTTACGTTACGGTGGACGGTTGGTTTGGTTGACCATATACGCGTTGAACAATTTGTATGTACGTTTAGGGCCGGCTATTTACTATGAGCACGTTTCGTTTTTTTTTACACACCACACCACACCCGGACCACCGCTATCAACTGACATTCTCCTTATGCCCGCAGATAGTCTCAAACAAGACTCAATCACGCTACTACGTATATGCGTTGCACGACCAAAATGCGCCTTGAGGAGATTCAATTCTCAGAATCTAGCGCGACATGCATTTTTCATAGTGCAATGAGACAGTGCACAAGGTAGACATGCACCCTCAGATTCCTTTCAAAGCGCACTTCTGAAGCATCCTGATATGAGCCTCGTTTGCTTTTTGAGTGAATATATCGCCTCTCTGCATCCATGCCGCTGAACTCGACGTCAGTTTCAAATACTTCGCGACGTAGGCTGCAATGCGTTGCGTTAGTTAATTCTGCTTTCTGTTGTATATACAGACCCATTTGCTCCATGGATTTTATCCCGTTAGACTAGATGTACACCGCGAAAACTTACATTGGCATTTCAGAAATCTGATCGGCCGGAATCTCTCGTAGGTACGTACCATGTATAAGACCTCATTTGATTGTTTCTTTAACTTGGTCATAATCTCTTATACGTTGATATTGTGCTAGCGTAGAATTTCGGACGGCACCTGCATCAGTATATGCAAAGCTTTCTTCCTTCTGGTGCTCTTCAGATATATGTATGGGCATCGTCGATCTAAGCTTGGGCAAACCAGACATAGCCTGCAGCAGCTCAAGGTATTTGTAGATGCCCTCTAGAAGTCGCTATTCGTCTTCCTTTGGCCCGGAACTTGACTGTTCCTATAATTCAGTACACCGTGCATTTGTCTGCATGTCTCTTTATGGTCTTGTTATTCGTCAAAAGTCTTCCGTCTCTCGGCCATTGCCGGGCCTTAGTAAGTAAATATATAGTGTTACTGTCTCGAAAGAGCAGAGTGGCTCTAAAGTATCGGTATCAAGTTCCACGGTTGGTGTTTTTTCCCAAATAAACCCAGTAAGGCGATGCAGAATAAATAGCCCGGTTTCAGCTTTCCGTTTTGAGTATGTGGCTGGATATTGATAGGTTTGGTCTTAAGGCCAGAGCCTGTGGCCGAGCATAGGCAAAACGCATCAACGTGACTTGGGCTTGTTGTTTTTTAAAGCTTATAAAAAGGGGTACAAAAAGAAGGGAGAAGCAAACCTCTCGTACATTCAATATCGTCTAGAAGCGTCATCGAGTCTATCATGAATTTTTCTCACCACACAGATATCTCGATCGGTACCTCCATGGACGATTTAGAACATGACCGTAAGCAAACCTTTTGGCCGCTATGCGCGGACCGCTTCTAATTTGCCACAGGAATTGGACGGGAAAACAATTTCGGTGGACACTATAGACGCAGAGATGCAAGCCCGTCACCAGATGACGTCTCTCCGGTCAACCAGTCCCACTATATTATTCAAAGACGCACCGTCGAGTATCGTTGCACTTGCGGAGAAACTTTTCAGAGCTATTCAAATTGCTATTACCATATTTGCGAGGCCCATCAGGATAAAACAAAGGCTCTGGCGGCAGCCAGTGTCGGTTGGGACACGTATCCAAGGACTCATAAAGGAATAGAAATGGAACCACGTCAAGAATCGATGCGCCAAGGTCCTTTCACGCCTCGCTGTCCAAGTCCCAGAATGAATTCCTCTGCATACAAAGTGGTCAAACATACAGAGACAGCTCGTCAATCCGACTATGAATGGTCTCAACCGGTGTCCGGAATGGATGGTCAGAATTTGAAGACATACCAGTCTCGACAGAAGGGATCGGTTTATTCCTGGAAAAAGGATAAATATACGAATCGCAACGAATATGTCCACGATCCAAATGACGGGATGTCATGTTCCGGATCAGCTCATGCGTCGGATCTTCGAGAGCTTGATACCGCTAAAGAAGCAAGGGAGACGACTCCAGCAATAAATGTGCCGAGGAGGTAAGGATAGGAACGGAACAAACTCACTCCAAATAGTTGAGTCAATGTATGTAGAAACCGCGATTCATCTCTGTTGCTATTGTTGTATGCATACAATAATATACAAATAAAAATTCAAACTCTAGAACTTGGACAATTGAAGGAGGAAGACAACAATCCCATAGGTAGCGCTAAGCATGCAAATGATTGGCCAAAGACACAGCCTCAGGATATGCACCGCAAGGCCGCGGGGTTTGGGCCATCCATAGCTTTGGCCTACAGCCCAAAGCACATACATGTAATAGCATGGGAGATTCGCCGTTTAAAACCGCACTTATCGTCATTTCATACTGGAAATAGCTCTTTCTCAGTAACCCATTTGAATTGAAGCCTCATGACGAGTGAATTTCACGGAGGAGAGAAAAACGCGGTTGCGGCTTGGTCTCCATACGCTAGAATGCTTGTGAAGGATGTTGGAACGTGTGTGTGTGTCTCCTAAATAGTGCTCCAAATGGCAAACCACATTATAAAAAGGGAATATTCTAGAGTCACCGCGCAGCAAACTCGCACTAAGATGGAGGACAAACGGCACAGCGGAGATCTAGAAGTTTGATACTTTATAGGGTTATGCCATTCCGATAAAAGGAAGATTATGTACGGACAAGCCTGTATGCACTTCTAAATGAAACTAACCTTCAATCATGTCGTTCCTTGAAAACAGTGGGAATACTCCATGATTATATCATAAAGGCAGGATACAAGGACGAACAATGAAACACGGAAGTAATTTAGAAGTCATGGTATGTGTGAACAGTGGGACGGTGGGATGATAAACGACATTTGAACAACTCGAAATGATCGGATAAGTCAATGACAAATATTTGAAAACAAGTCTAGATCATAACTGTATTCGTATAGTTGCATGTAAGAGCAAGTCTTATGTGAGAGGGTGTCATCGAGTCGTAGTGCGAGGCCATTTCAACTTTTCGTTCGCGTCATTCTCCTCCAACCTTTCAGAGGGCAAACCTGATCTGTCCTTTCAAGCTTCATGTCTATCGAGGTCGGTAGTCGAAGGTGCCTTCTCTACCGGGCCACTTTCACGAAATCTCTTTCTACATAAATTTCTGAACACTTTGACGGTGCCGTGCAAGAGATTGACGCTTGACTTGTCTGATATCGAATCCCTGTCGATGTTTGGTCGCTCCGTTGGCAAAATACTTGGATCGCGCATGAGTCCGATCTTATAGAAGAATCGCTCAACAGGCGGGTTGGGAATGCACCGAATTAGATAACCGATTGGAAGTGACGCGAAGCCAAGAGCGAGAGAGATACCCCAGAATTTCCCGCTGATTTCGGATACGGAGAACGCGTAGCCACCAACGAAGACAATCAGGATCTGAATGCCGATCTCTAGATGCAAACGTTGAAGTAAGAATATCATGATGCACGATGATTCCGAGCATACCTAGAAGAGTGATTGTTATGAAGTACCAATTCCGATGGATACCTTCCAGGACATTCTTCTTGTTGTCGATACGGCGACAGTTGACGGAGTTGAAGATCTGTGCAAAGACAAACGCGTTGAAGACAAGAGTCTTGAGTTTCTCGTTGCTGTTTATCTCCACAGACTGGTCGTTCGGATCTGATCGCAAGTGGAAGAAATGTTCACCAGCGAAATGAAAGACAAGGATAATGATCGTCTGGTAAAGCGATTGTCCGAATATCTGCTTGTACATATCGACGTTGAACAGCGGTGCCATCTTCTTGTCCGGTTTACGGTCGAGAAGAGCGGGACTAGCCGGATCCGTAGCTAGAGCCAGCGCAGCGAAGGTGTCCATGATGATATTAACCCATAGCAATTGCACGGCAGTCAAAGCGCTATCCTCCTGCGTCTTAGGAAGAGCGGTCGCAAAAGTGATTATCACCGCGGTGATATTGACGCTGATCTGGAACTGTAGGAACTTGCGCACCGCGTCGTTCACACAGCGACCCCACATGATCGCCTTTACAATGCTCGAGAAGTTGTCGTCCATAAGGATAATATCGGAAGCTTCTTTCGCTACCTCTGTACCAGCAATACCCATGGAAAATCCAACATGCGCTGTCTTCAATGCTGGGCCGTCATTCGTCCCATCTCCAGTGACTCCGACGATCTCGCCAAGCTCCTTCAGCTTCTCCACGAGAATCTTCTTGTCCTCCGGAGATGAGCGCGCCAGTACTTGAAGCCGCGGAATAACTTCAAGCATCTCACGGTCATTGAGCTCGCGGAACACCGGACCCTCCATAATGACACCACCCGGCGAGAGGATCCCACATTGTTCTGCAATGGATCGCGCCGTCAGAACATTGTCGCCAGTACACATTTTGACTTGAACACCGGCTTTGTGGCACTGAGCAACAGCCTCTGTGACACCTTCCCGTAGTGGGTCTTCAATACCAGTAATACCGATGAGGGTCAGATCAGACGCTAACATCTCATAGGGGACCTGTGCAAGCGATTGAACGCATTAGCTTCACATTCCAGTACAGGCTATATATGTATACCTCATCAGCATCCGAGATCTCCAAGCCCTTTAGAGGCCAGGAATTCAGGTCGCGGTAGCAAAGTGCAATAGTACGCAACGTCTGATTAGCGTAGAAAACAATAGTCTTCGAAATGTCTTCTCGGGAGACATCATCAAATTCCTCAGTCTCAACGTCATCGTCTTCGTCATCTTTAACGCTTTCGCCAGGCTGGGAGAGCACTACGAGCCGTGTGCACTTTTTCGTCAGGATCTCACTTGCCCCCTTAAGGTATAAACGCCAGAGTCCGTCGCGAACTTTGACCACTACACCCATGGCTTTCTTCTCGGAGCTGAAGGGTATCATCTGCACGACTTCTGCATTTTCACGTGTAGAGTGGTAATCAGGCCATCCCAGTTCCTTCGAGAAGCGCAGCAACGCGGTTTCCGTTTTGCTTCCGACGAAGATACTCTCGCCAGTTCTTTTATCGATGTCCTCGAAGGCGGTCGAGTTGATGCAGATCGCTTCATTGAAACACCGCCTCAAGCTCGGATTCAGTATCGAATCAAGCTCGGACTGGTCAAGCAAAAAGTCATCCACTCGACGTTCTTTGGCTTCTCGCGACGCTTGTCCATCCTTAACATTCGTCCGAGACTTGGTCTCCGCCAAAAGCCGCACGAACTTTGCTCGTGCACCAACGCAGCCAGCCTCCACAATCATTTCGTTCTGCGTCAACGTACCCGTCTTATCGGTGCACACCACACTCGCATTAGCCATCGTTTCGCAACTTGCGAGAACTCGGACAAGAAGGTTCTCTTCGGTCATCCTCTTCGTTGCGAAGGCTAGGGCAAGGGTAACAGCTAGCGGCAATCCTTCCGGCACCGCAACGACAATGAGCGAAACCGAAATGATTAAAATGTCCACGAACGCCATGCCCTCCTCGTCTGACGTCCGCTGTGGTTTTCCCATCCCGAGTTGAACGAAGAAACGAATCAAGAGTGCTATAAAGAGGATAAGACCAGCTAGACTGGCCAGCTTGGCTATCAACTGTGCGAGATAGTTCAGCTTTGTGACCAGGGGTGTACTCTCATTATCAGTTCGCAAAGCTGCATCAATCATCTAAGCCAACGATACTGGAATGTGTTTGAACAAACGAACCCATCATAATTCGCCCATTGGAACTCTTTACACCGACAGCGATGACAACGTAACTTCCGATACCTTCAAGGACCTTGCTCCCACTTATGACAAAGCAGTCAGTGTGAATACCGTAATGGCTATCAGCTTCAGATGCGAGGCAGTCTGCGTAGGGCATCTTCTTGATGGCCTCGCTCTCTCCGGTAATGGCAGATTCGTCGCATCTGACGTTATATCCCGAAAGAAAGATCCCATCGCACGGGATGATTTCGCCTGGCTCAAGCAGAGCAACATCACCGACGACCAATTTCTACATTACAATTGAACCAGTCCTCGCTCCAAGAATATATAAAACTGACCTTCACGTTTATGACCTTTTCCGCACCATCTCGAATAACTTTCACCGTTCGATCTTCCTTCTTGTCATTTAGAGCTCTAAACTGCCTCTCTTTCTGATAATCGTTCAGAGAGCCGAAAACGACTACGATCGAAACTGCGACCATGATGGCAACTCCCTCCACCCAGTCTACGGGGGGCCTAGTACAAATTTGGCCATTTCCACAAGTATATGTTTGCCGGGGGGTGCCGAAATCTTGAAATAGGCCCAGCGCAAGGGAGATGATCGCCGCTGCCGAAAGGAGAACCAAAACTTTGTCTTTGAGAGCGATCCACATGAGTTGTAAGAGTGTTAAGCTCTTCCTGCTTGGAAGCATGTTTCGTCCGTACACGCGTTGTCGGTCCTCAATAGAAGCTGAGAATGGTGAGGAAGTGGCAGTTTCCGAAGATACTCCAGAAATACCATGCTTCGCATTTGTTCCCAAGGCCTTAAGCGTGTCGTCCGTCCCTCCTAACTCCGCGAGAGCCTGAAGATTCTTCGGGTCCACGAGCCGCGAAAGCTTCAGCGGTGTAAATTCCCTTGGGAATGGGCCAGTATCCACACTGCTGTCGACCTCATCCTCGAGCTCGATTTTCGCTTTCGCATTGTTGTTCTCTTCCGGTCGGTCTCGGTTTGAGATGTTTCTGGCTTCGGCTGGAGAAGAGAGTTCGTCCTTTGGACATGGCAAGCTCGAACCCACAACCGTAACACTGGTTCGTCGAGAACGGCGTTGCATGGAGCCTGGCTGATTTCCGATGCCGTCACGGTTATTTGCGGTGAGATGTTTCTTAGAGTGATCTGCAACTACTATCAGATAAACGAGTCTAAGGAGTGTGTCGGTATCCTGTACCAGCATCATAATCCCGCACCACGACCGTAGACAGAAACGATTCCTTCTGGTTGGGAAGAGAATATTGAGGACCGAGCCTTGGAATAGGTGGGTCCCCTTCATCATCTTGAGTAACATCAATTTTCGGAATTGCATTGGACAATTCAAGTTCCGGGGCTGGCATTGTCTACAGAGAAGGACTGTTGCATCAGATAATAAAACGCAGAACAAGGGAACAGAAGACATACCCAGGGTGTCTTGTTCAAGGAAGGGCAGGATCCCACGATCGGCAACTTCGCTCGATTCTCGCGTCACTGAGAAAGCGGTAAAGTGGAAGCAAAGATCGAGGAGAGATGACGGTGAAAGGGAAAGAGCGATAAGGTCAAACAGATGAGAGGTCTCCTTTAATTGAAGGAGAGCATTCACGCTCGGAGAGTCGGTTAAGATTCATTCCAGGATCCCAGCTGGCGCCTGTATGAGTTTCCTTGAGTTCTCAGCGAGATCCGGAGGAACACCCGCACTGTGTTTCCTTTTCGCCCATCATTAAAAACTCGTTCAAACCGACAATCTTGAGTGAGTATATAGTCCAATTACTTGCCACGGTTTTCGGGGGAAGATGAAAGGAATCTCACCAGAAAACCGTGCCTTACAGAAAGAAATGGACACTTTCCACGACGTTTGTTGCTTGAGAAAGAGTTGGTTGTGATTTTCTTCATCAGCTCGGAGCGTTCACACGGCGATACCGCTATCTTGGCTCCAACCGATGGTTTGGAGTAATTCCGGAATAGGAAGTATTCTGAAGTCCCGCCTGCCGGTAAATTGACTTCCCGCGTCCTGCTTTTTCGGCTCGGCTCGGCACAGGGAAACACGAGGCTGGAGGAGACTGACCACTTGCTTGGGCGAACCGGTCCAATGGTCCGGTCATTATTCAATACAATGGAGGGACCTGGTAAAACTACAAAACTCTAAGATTCCCTGGTCATCCTCTTCCATAGACTTGGGAACATACCGATGTTCTGGGTCAACATAGGAGGAGTGTGAATAAACACCTTCTCTTGGCTCTTGGAAGAGTTGTGGATGCTGGGGAGTAACTTATGTGATTCCATCTTTCCCGCTTTCGGCCACTGTTATACAAACAAAATGCCTAACTGGAGATGAGCGTCCACCCATATCATTCAGAAGTGAGTAGCTGATTGATTATTACCACATACATTTTGATAATGGTTTCGCAATAAGAGACCTAACGAACGAGTAAGTTACGTAAGAAACGCGTGAACTTGGTTTTTCTGTTTGGACCAATCGGACGACACGATCGCGTTTGTGAGAGAACGTCCTCAATTCAATGTATTCAACGACGTATACATGTCATGAAAAGTAAATCGTAAAGCACAATAACCGGAATCGATCATCAGGATAGAATAAACAGAGTTTGGACGGAACCAAACTCAATAGCTCTCGAAAACTGCAAGAAAACCCGGAAGGGGATGTGGGATTAAGTGACGCAACGTTGAGTCCGCGCTCTGAGTATTACGATTCTTAGTACACGCATTTCAGGCTTTCTCAACCTTCTCCACCTTCGGTGCCTTAAGCTTGATGCTCTTAACGTACTCGACCTCGGCGTCTTCTAGGCTCTGCTTATCTCCAAGCCTCGGGTTGCGAAGAGCCAAGGCGCAAAGCAGGAAAGGAACGCACAAGGCCGTGCCAGTGATGCACAGAATCTTCTGTGCATCATTATACGCATGTACCATCTGCTCGCGCTCTGGAGTTCCTACGGGATAGGAGAGAATGAACGTTAGAGGCGCGCCGTATGCCTCCGAGGCCAGAGTGCTGTTGCCGAGGTAGGTGTTCAGTTTCTCAGGCAATGTATTTGTCCAGATGGCCTGAAAATCACGCATTACTTAAAAGGAAGTGGAAAAGACCCGAGGAACATACCCCGGAAACTGCAGCACCGATGGCAGACCCTACGTTGTACGCAGCAAGGTAAAGTGCAGTCACAAGCGCCACATCTGACGTGGATAATCAGGACCTCTTCAGTTCACGAGGGTTAGACTCTGTACTCACGTTCATGTCGCGTTGCTGCTTGAACGATAGCCTGTACAGTATACGGAGTGAAACCGCCCGCGACACCCAACACGATCTGCGAGCCGATCATACCAGCCGTCTCTCCAGACCCTCCTTGGCCACGGAACCGAATCAACATGCCCATCGCAAGAGCGAAGATGAGTACACCAGTCACAGCAAACCACTTAAGGTAGCGCACGTGGCGAACGACAAGACCGACAATAAGACCAGTGATAACGGAAGTAAACGAATAGAGGAAGGCGATGCGGGTCGAACTTAGCACAGTCTGATCGAATGAGACTTGGAGAATAGTGAAGAGGTAACTTATTTACAGTGTAAGTTGGTGGACAAGATGATAGCAGAAATCACTCACTCTCCCTGAAGATACCAAACTGTATTAAGCATTACAGCACATCCTAATCCACCAATACTGAAAAGAAGGGAGTATCAGACCCGTAATCAGAAGTTTACAAGTCAAGAACGTACATGGAACGATCCTTCAGGAGGTGCAATGGCATTATCGGGAACCTTGCATATCTCTGCTCCCAGAGAACGAAGACAGGGATCAATAGGAATCCGATAACGAGCATACAAATCATGCCCGCGTGAGCCCAGCGAGAAGACTCGCCGCCAGCAAGGGTCAATGGAAGTAGGATGAGAGAGAGGAACGCGCAAATAAGGACGAGGCCGGCGAGGTCTACGCGCCAGAAAAGGTCCTCGAAAAACGCTTTGTTGGAGCCATGTAATTGTCTGAGAGTCTTTAAACCAATAAGTCTGCCCTGCTTCTTTGCTCTGCGTGCAGCAACCACGAGAACGTTAATAACTGGCAAGGATAAAGCCGGTAACAGTATGGCAAACATCCCCACCCCCCAGCGCCATGTGGTGTTTTCGAGGATCGCCTCGGTGATGTTTCCGCTGACCCATGCGTTGATCTTATACCCATGTCAGCCTGAGAAATTGAGAGGCGTTACTGAAACTCACGAGGTACGGAGTAGCAGGTATGTACGAGAAGAAGAGACGGTTCCGCAGCGTCGTTGTATCGGCAATGATGATTTCTACCATCAATTGCACGCCTGTCATACCCAACTGATATATAATCTAATGATTGTGCTGTTAGCCATTGCAAAGAATCAACGAGAATAGCACTCACTGCACCACCCGAAAATTCTCCAACATTGTGGGAAGCAGCTTCAACTATCGTACCTGAGAGATATCAGCTTTTTCTGATTCGATGGTGTTCGGCCGCATTGACAAATTTTACCTACGACATAGGCGATAACGGAGACTGTCAATAGCTCCACACGACCAAAAACATCTCCAATGCGTCCATAAGCGGGTTGAGCAGCAGCAGCTATGATTGACCTGACCGTTCCTACCGTGGAAAGCAAGGGCAAGTTGGAAAAATCGTTCGTTGCCGTAGTTTGAAACGCATAACGAACGCTGCCATCTGATCATAGAGGTGAATGAATACCGTTTGAAACGGAAAGACACAGAGAAGTTTGCTAACCAAGTCCATACACATATGATAAAAGGAAAATGCCGACGAACAAAGCAACTTTCAAAGGAAGCGTGAACGCATTTGAAATTGCTTCAATGCGGAGCACACCCGGGCTCTCCAACAGGTGGTGCTCTGAGGACACTTCACTATCGCTTGCCTGAGACTTGGTATCGTTTTTTTCTTCAGTCGCCATAAGTCCGAGAACTCTCAGTTAGAAACGGCCTTGCAGGAGAAGCACCAGAGGCCTCGTGTAGGTCCTCGAGGAGAGAGAAGCAGAGTCGGAAAATTGGCCTTGGTCTTATGGGCATCTTATCTGATTGACAAATAGCTTGTCAGATCCATCTACTTAATCATCCCACTAGGCACTTACTAAGTTACTTCGGATCCGAGAACATCCGAATCGGTCCGTTGATACAGAAAATATGGTCGAGACCACCGCCTGAAAACCAGTAAATGAACGTCTCGTTCCCTATATCGAATATAAATCTCGGAGACAAGCTGGGAAATGTTGTTATTTGGCGGAATATGAATAGAGAGCACGGAATCCTCGCCTATGCTCACTGTGCTGAGAGACAAAGAGTGTCGAAGTCGTTGGGCTGTCCGAGAGACCGCATACGGAAGATAGAATTCTTCCCTGGCTTGGCAAGGCACCACTCCAACCCTAAATAACGGAATCGACACTTCAACACATGCTCTAAAATCGAGACGATTCGACGATTCGACGAGCATAAAGACCGAAGTGTCGAAAAGAGGCTTATAATGACAGTATCACTTCTAGAGATGTACAGTAGTCGGTTTTCTCCATCACAGTTCTACATTGTAGTGCATCCGTCATTCAACACCTCAGATTGATTCGCACCTCATTCCACACCCAGACGGTTTCTGCGCTCCCGCACACGTTCCTCAAGATACCTCTCAAAGGCGAAAGAATTTCGGCTGTTTACCTTGTACCATGCTATCCACAGGCCTCCGACAAAAGGAATCAAGCCCGGAATCTCGGAAATCCCATGGCGCACGTACAGCATCAATTTAACTCCACACGGAAGGCTAGGCAAGAGACATGAGTGCTACTCGACGCAAGGAGAGTCACCGAGAAGAGTGCCTACTCGACTTTCTGAGCTTTCAGGTTTACTTTACACACGCCGAGCGTGACATCGATAATTGGGCCTAGCGCCGGAATGACACCTAAAAATAGCATGGTTGTGAATGTGGTTATAGTAGCAGTAGCATCGAAGAAGTAAATACCAAACATCGTAGTTTTTCCTAGTCTGAGGCCGCAACAGCTGCAACCGCAGCCACAGCAACCGGTATAATCTAGCTTATAGGCATTCTTTCGAACCTGGGTCAAGACCTTTGCTTCCTTATGCGTGAGTCCACGGGGAAGCGGACGCTATCAGGCGTGTTCAGTTAAAAACGAACTGCATGACAATTGCCCAGACTGTGCGCACCTCAACTTCCCTTCCTTCTTCATTATACTCGTACATCGGATTCGCCACCTCATACTTATCGGAAACTTCTTCTGCCTTCCTTTTGAAAAGTTTCCTTGCGATCTTGGCCAATATACTCTCCTTCCGTCGCTTGCCACCTTTCTTGGATTTTCCTTTGGCGGCGGGCTGCCTCGGTGGAGCGGACTTTATTGCCATATCCTAAGATCGATGATCGCAAAATCTTGGCGGAGTGCAGGTAAACGCTCGGCATCCTTTTGTCCTGAACTGAAGAATGCAAAGTTGTTCGGGCGCTGAGTCAGACTACCCAATTGACACATTGTCGCGGCGGTGCTCGACATCTTTACCATGCAGTGTCATGAACGTATGGTGCCACAGCTTCGATTCACGGGTGTGCGATCGTTACCAATGCCGAATGCTTCGAATTGAAGGTGATAGGATCTCAGGAAAGAACTACGAAACTCGTCATGTACACTTTCTAATCATATGCCAGTTTAGCCAGAAAACACGCAGTAGGCAATAAACGAGACCAGTTCATCTCCGAAATGGGTCCGCGAGAATTTGCAGTTGAGATTGTTGATCCTGGCAACATCTGTCGCAACTAAACGTAGGATGATTGGAGAGAGAATGAGTAAGAGAGTCGACACATCTACGTGTCTATCTCCAGGGCAATAATTTTCGTAGCAGTCGACTGAGGTCCTCAACCAACCAATCAAGCGAAAAGTAAGTAGCTTAAGATCACCATTAAACGCGGCTGCTGAAGTTGTCGTTCGGCAACTCCCGCAACAGATAATACCACATGTGGCGACGTGGCGTGCGTCATCCAGCACTTCCCATTTATATCTCAGTTGCATAGTCCCACGGGGTTGTATTTCACTACTTTGCACAAGTGTGTTGCAAACTACTTCACTGAGACTCTGAAGATGCTCGTTAACCGGCCGAATGACTACTTGCCCACTGCGGTCGTCTCAGCAGACCTGACCTCGCGTAGGCGAATGCGAGTCCGTCATGTGTCAATGGAATCCCGACAACAAGCATCCGAAACGCAGATGTAGACACGGTCATCGACATCATGAAGTACTTTACAATGAAGTCATTCCAAGTGAGCCACCTGTAATCTGGTGCAACGCACCGGACTGTTGGACAGTCTGCGCCTATGGGTCGAGGCTGAAAGTCTATCGCGGTACGTTGTACACAACCGATATCGATTCATTCCAAGCAACTGACATGATCATTGTCATTCTCTTTCCGATTCTTCTCTTTGAAGGTCTCAAGGCATGGTTTGCTGATTTCTTCTTTACACCAGTCCACCGAACCGATGACGTGAGACAGGCTTATCCCGACCAGCCTTCTATCCAAAGATATCAGACTTTCAGCGAGTTCAATAAACTCCGGTATAAAGGATCGCTTAGTACGCCGTCTGTTCCGCAAATGCCTCCAAAATCTTCTCCGCCAGGCTATTTATTGGACAGTCAAGCCGTTCTTGATATCCGAGCCGAGAAGCCCAATAAGGGTTATCGAGGCCTCTCTGGTCCTCGGATGACCGATCCTATCAACGCCAAATCTGTCAATGAAGCTTCTTCCTCAAATCCTCGATCTAATGGAAATACTCAGCCTATTACTACATTATACTCTGCTAATACGGAAAGCGACCCGAGATCTGAGGCTTATCCTTCAAGTTATGAAGCGAAGACGTTATCCTCAAACACCTCTCCGGCCACGGAAATTCCGTATTCGTACCCTTCTCCCTTCACTCAGACGCCTCTCGGAGTCAAAGATCAGGAGTTGAATCGTCACTATCCATTCACTTCTCCGACTGAGTTCGAGAATCAGATTAGGTATCCTTACCCAAGCGCTGATACAGACGAAACATATCCTCGAACTCCTCAGACTAGGAAATTGGATCCAACATATTCATATTCCACCCCATTCCAAGAGCTGTATTCCAACTATCCTGGTCCTTTAATTCCAAAGTACAACGACGGATCATCGTATTTCCCCGGCCCCCAGCGGAATGAGGGTATTCAATCCGGTTACCCGTACTCGAATCATCCTCAATTGTCTTCTCCAAAGCCCGAAGCTTACCCATTTCCCAAAGTCAAGAAGCCCAGTCCTACTAGGTCGCGAGAGGCGAAGCCCAAGCCTGCATACTCGGAATATTCTCCTGACGTCCAAGCCCTGCTTGGGACACAAGCCACTGGTCGATATTCGCGTTACTCTCCTTACAGTCCCACTAGAAAACTTTAGCAAGTCTTCATTCGCGTTACTCTCCTTACAGTCCCGCTAGAAAACTTTAGCAAGTCTTCATTCGCGTTTCAGATTCTGCATAGTTTTTTTTTAAATCGCCCTCCACAATACAATTTCAAGTACTTTGCCTCCTTGCCTAGATACATAATTCATCAAGAAAGATAAACAATGACCGCTTCCGAGTCTTGGACGACGATAGACGCCGTCCCTTGTCTAACGGGAACGCTCTCCGTCGCTTGCGTCCCAGAAGGCGCACAAGACGAGTCGAACGTTCCACCTCCAATGGTGACGCCTTGACCCGATAAAGCCGGTGCGCTTGGTGCCGTGAAACGCTTCGCCTGCACAGAAGACAGGTTCAAGCCCAGCCCTGACAATACAACATTCGCTGAACCCCGGATTCCTGAACCGGAATAATACACCGAGTTATACAGCAGAATGCGCACTGTTGCGCTGTTAGTGTCAGAAAAGACCGCATACACGCCCAGGAAAGTCGTCCCGGAATCAAGCATTACAAGTCGCGTGATAAATGAAGAGCCGAGAAACTCAGATACGAAGTAGGCACCATAATAAGGTGCGGCAACGCTTGAGATACCCCAAAAGCAGTATGCCTTCAATAGCGTATGAGAACGTACACCAGTTGTCAGAGTTTGGGCTCGCTCTTACGCAATTTCCAATGGTACCTTGATGAAAATAAAGTCTGTCGACTCCAGTGAGTGCACCTTGAAGAACGTAGTCCATCACCCAAAGGCCTGCGCCAAAAGTAGGGCTGATTCCACCTCCGCCACACGTCGCTAAGATATTCAACGTTAGTATCGAAGCCAATTAGTAACGTTTGAGCTAAACGCACCAGAGTTTGTTTCTCCAAGAAAATAGGACTTTCCTACACCATGGGCTGCTTCGGCTTCAGCAGCATATTGGCTGGTATATGATACAATCCCACTATACCCAAGAATTGTCAGCTGAGCTCGCAAGCATCACTCAATTGAAGCAAACGTACGAGTGACTCATGAGATTTGAAAGATTAGTAGACGCACCTCCACAAGCAGATTGAGGATAGGAATGCCCTGAAAATGTTTTGACGAATGCGATGGCATCACCAAGAATAGGTATGAGACCTGCTGTTGACCATCTCGGGTACTGTAGATACACGGCTCCTTGGAAGATGTCACCGACCTTCAATAATCCCGCGGGATCAGAAGGCTTTTTTTGCAAGGTGTTTCAAGAGCAACTTACAGAGGATGAAAGTTCTGTGAACCAACTCTTTTGGCTGGCACCATCCGATGCTGGAATCCATGATGCTCCTCCTGCTATCGGTGAACTGCTCGAATAGACTGAGAGACAAGTCAGGACGGACCGAAACCACAGTCGCAAGGAGAGAAATAGCGTACGATCAGGCTCGTTACCCAGCTCAAGGGCTAATAGTCCCGTCACGCGCTGTACTGCTTCTTCTGCCCCTGCTCGCGTATTGTCTATGTTGTTAAGTTGCCTATTGAGTCCAATAGTGACGTCGCCTGCCAGCTGTCCCGCGAGAGTAAAGAACGAGGGCCCGTAGGTGAGAGTTGCGGGTGCATCAGCAGGCGATGCGACTGTATAGTTGACAGGTTGCGCTAGATTCGCATCAAAAGTGGCGCGATCTCTTAAAGAAAGGTTGGTGATCCATTATTAGCCAGAGTGTTATTTTAAGAACGCACTGAGTTGTGCCACCGATACGGACTGCAGGAGGTGCTCCTCTCAGCGTGTCAATGTTCGCCAGACAGGTCATGGTCCCGCTCAGTTCCGTGTACCCTGGAAACGCAAAGAACTCGATTGATACGCTTAGCAAC
The DNA here is from genome assembly GCA_033182465.1 of Sanghuangporus weigelae. NCBI lineage: Eukaryota > Fungi > Basidiomycota > Agaricomycetes > Hymenochaetales > Hymenochaetaceae > Sanghuangporus > Sanghuangporus weigelae. Next base: position 2,387,726 of record CP137324.1, read on the forward strand.
GAGGGATCCACGATAACTGCAGATGACGGAGCAGCGGATGGAACGACGAATGTTGTGGTAGTCTGTGCCAATGAAACATATTCAGAGCTCAAGATTATTATCGATATGAGAAGCCAGCGCATGGTGCGATCTTGAGCGAGCGGATATCGTTCTAAGCTCGCAAATTGTGCAGACGGCTGAAAGATGGGAAGAGAAACTTACAATATATCAGTTCTTAGCGTAGATTATGACGTGTAAACCCATATTAGTAGGAGAATGGAAGACCACGCCATACAGCACGAGCGGAGAAATCAAGCCGCCTCCCAGTTTCGGATAATAGCATTCGGCTGCGTTGCAGTGTCATAAGATGGTTAGAAAGGTAAGGAAAAGCTTTACACGGAAGCACGTACCAACATGATTCATCTGTCTGCGGCTCATAGTCTACGTACTACATACCCAACGAGGTCCATAAAGCATAGATCTACGCACGATGACCTAGAATAGTACGTTCCTTTTACTTGCTTCTACGCGCAGGATTTCCTATAAGGCAGAAACTCCTTCAGGGCGGGAGAGAATATCGAGGTAGTGTCGGACCGTCAGAAACCGGGATACGTCAAGTGGTATCAATCAGCACAAGAACACTCTTGAGCAGGTAAGTTAAGTTAATGATCAGCCACGCAACTTCCACGTGAACAACGCTGCAGGTGCCAGCAGATGAAGCGGACCGTCCAACAATTTAGTTCAGCGTTTGATCTTATCGCAGCAGTCTATAGAAGAGAAGCATTGTGTACCGGCGAAGAAAAGCCCAAGTCACAGAGCACAGGTAACCCTGTATTCTACACGGTCGATGATGGTGATGTGCCACTGCCACTGCCACGCGGTCGGTCGTCAAGCACGCCACGTGCCAAACACGATCCCGAGGCGTCGATCTCACCTTCGTTTACAATAATGAAAATGTGTAGTATGAAAATTTATTGACCAACACACTATATATGAGAACAACGCGGAAAGATAAAAATTTCCCCAAGAGCGATATAAAATTCACGAGCAATAGTGTGGAATGATCTCGAGTAAGAAGAACAATCGCTAACAGCAGCGCAAGTTTTTATAAATATTAGATGACTCGACAAACATAACGAGACGAAATCTTCGTTCCAGTCTAACATTAGGCTTCCTCTCAGTCAGCAGTCTGTTCAAGTTGAGAGCTATCCTCGTTCTCTTTTTCGTGTATCAGCTCCATATGCCGTCGCACTGCATCATCCCGGCTCAGGACCTTTCTACAGATCCCGCATGAAGGTAGAGAGGTTGAATGTACCTTAGCACACTTCTCATGCTTGTTCCGCTCCCTAACGGATGCAAACTCAAAACTCGGCTTGTTACATCCTGGGAGACGACAACAAATTCCGGTAGAAATTTTGGAGGTTGCTGGCGACGTAGTTCGCTTGCGCTTCAACAGCCTCGGTGCGACATCGTCATATTGAGAGTTGCAGGTGGTATTCTTGCTCCCAGGGGAGTTCGTTCCAACGGTACAGTTACGGGTGGTGGCGAGGGAAGATTCGGCATGAACTCCAAAGGAGGAGACAGAAGTTGCAGAGGAATGCCTCTAGAAAGACCGATCTCCACGAATTCTTTGAGGCTTCTAGCAGAACGATGGCTCGATTCAGCGATAGGCGGGTGAAGTGTCGATGATTTTTTGACTGTCCCGTAATAGGAAGGAGCGAACTGGCTCCCGAACGTTCTAGGCTGTCCATTGTTTGCTAGATGGGAGCCACCAGCCGGCGTACTATTCTGTGCTTGAATATTGAGTTTCAATGATGGAGCCATTTGAGCCACCGTGTTTCCTTGGGAGATAGAGAAATTAAAATCGCATTCGACATTAGAGCGTGGCATCTGCGTTGAAGCATAACGTTCTCCAGGCTCAGGACAGGTCATGTGTCCTGGGACCAGAAAACATTTTCAACAAAGAAGAGGGTAAGAAAGGCCAAGCACATACCCTTTGAAATGACAAAGGAACCAATACACTCAGAACCTCCATTGTTCGCTGTCTTTACTAATCCAACCTGCGCATTGAGCCACTGTTGTGATCCGGGATCACTGACATTTAGGGTGGCTTTGCATCCATCGAGCACTATAAAGGATGGGTCGGGCCATGCTGAACTTCTGTTGATTACCTTCATTCCCCCTTGTCCATTGAAGTAGCCACTCAGTTTATGATTACTGGAATCCCCTTCCAGAATTGAAGCTGGGTCTAGAGTCAATGTAAAGGTGGAAGGAAGCGAGACATCGTCGTGGCTAGGAGTATCCACACCTGATGTTCGTGTCGCATTATCTGAAGAAGCTCCGAGTGCCTCAGAATTCGTAGATTCAGCATCCCGGAGGTTACTGCTTTGCATAAACGTAGCAGACTGGAGGGCAGGATGGAGTCCGTGGCGGGCAAGCATCTTAGCTTGGAACGCGGATGTCATTTGTCGACCACCAGCTGAAGGCTTTGGCAAGAAATTGTCTTGTGAGGATAATGGTAGCTTCTCCAGCTTCGCTTCTCATAAGATTAAATACTGGGCAGCAAGCCAACGTACTCGCCTTCCTCAGTAATGTCTGCCTTAGTTCTTCTAGACTTCCCGGCTTGTCCGGGATCGAATCTCCCGAAGCGGCATGCTCAAGAACGTACTCCACAAGCACCATTACCGAGTCCTAGATGTTCTTTGGACATGATAAGGAACAAATGGAAATGAAGAGTGATTGAGAGTGGTTGGTAGTTGAAGAGGAACTATGTGGATATTGCACAATGAGGTTTAAATACTTAGACCGCGTCACATATGTCGTGACATGCGCATCCTTTGACACACTGCCCAATTTCATTGTTGATTTCCTTTTATGAATGTCCTATATAAAGCGGTAAATAAGCGTCGCAGCATTTCGGCACTGGGATGTACCGATCCAGGTACAGAATTCGCAAAATTCGTGGACAAATAGTACGAAGTTTAAAGCAAAGCACAAACCCAGAGATAAATTCATCATGCCCTTCAATTGTTTGAACGACATTGTCAAAAAATATGTAGAGTCAGACTTGATCGAGCACACTTCAGTGAAGCAAAGAGAATTTGAGGTCTTACCTCTATGATACTAGTCAATGAAAGTTCTGAAAGCCTCAGATCACTTGTTAGGATGGACGAGCTGGCAGAACAACAGTCCGTTTTCTGAACAGTTCTTCAGAAGCATACCTCTCAGATTTGGGATGCGACCAGCTTGGATCTGCTTCGGAGTTTTGGCCGTATGCAAGATGCTGCAGTAGGGGTTCTGATAGGCAAGGGCCGCAAGGCCCCCTCGTATACAAATCTAAGTCCAATCGATAGTCATTCGGAGTTCCCGATCACAGGAAGTCCTTCGCATAAGTACGGAACCAAGGTTAGGAGAGTTCGTGAATAGAGATGTGGTAGGTTTCCTCATCAGCTAATTTTTCGAGGGTGACCAATGAGGAACCTTTCTTGCATTTTACAGGGAAGGGATGAGGTCACGAAGGTATGAGGCATGGATTCGAAACAGGAGGATTCCGACGTGTCATCACGATAATTACGTAATTCGGAAGCAATACTTTTCAGGCGAACCACACAATCGCCCTCCCTTCGGTTGCCCATTTTTTTTGCTTGATTTCACAATCGCAGTCGTTTGCGCTACATCTTGCGTCATCTGCATAGACCACAAATCCTATGAGTAAGGTATCAATTGCATGTGTATATAACCAGACGTATCAATTATCTGGTGCTATTCCGCAATATTAGGAACGAACCAACTAACTACTTGTCCTATTCTGCCCACCATACTGCGTGCCCATCTGAAAATCGCTTTACCCCGGATAAATCATCTCCGGCCCTAGGTATAGAGCTACTTTCGGATTGTTGACTATCGTCATCTTCATCAAGCCAAGCTGGCTCGTCACCGGAGTACGCGGAATGTGACGAAATAGACTCATCAATAATAGTGTTCGCATCCGAAGGCGATGCAGAGAAAATGTCATTTTTTTCATACATTGTCGCACCACCACCAAAGCCCTCCATGACGCGAGTGTGCAATGTGGAGTACACTGATATTTGGGTTGTCAGTTGTGTCGTATCTTGGCTGATTTCTTCTCCCGTGAAAGAGATTTCGCAGGACATGTCGTTTAGTCGTGTTCCGTTCGGATGAAGGTCTACGTGGTGTGGAATCTTGTGCGGATGTATCACCGCTTTTCGCTTCCTCTCCTCGAATCCGTGCAGGTTGAGAACAAGCCGAGAGATCATGGTAACAGATATTCTGTCAGATCCGTTAGCTCAAGGATGCGAAATCGTCGTGTATCTGACTAACACGTGTGATAACATAGCGTTATTTCCGGTGCTTTGAGCGAACTCCGTGGAAGGTATACTTTTGTCCTTCGTTGTTAAATTAGACCTCTTACACTGAACAACTTGATGATAATCCTGACTTACAGAGAATATTATAACATTGACGAGATTTGCAACGATCATGATACTGACGCAAGGGTATCGAGACAACGTTATTGATCACGAAGAAAGAGAAGCGTACGAAAAGTAGATGCTTCCTATTGCGAAATAATGTTGAAAAGAATTTTATTTAGCATATCGTATTTTTTTCAAGGTGCCATATCCACTTACCGTCGCGCATCAAGAGTTGTGGAAGATCAGCTCGAGCACCAGATTTCTTATTCTGGCGAACGATTTGAATTGTTCTTGTGACAGTCAGGAGGAACACTACCCCATCGAATACAGTAGATAGAAGAACAGTGGCGATCAATACTATTTTTTAAGAAGTCAAATAATTGTAGAATCAGGTAAGCAATTGTAGCTCACAGTTATGACTTGATAAGAGGGATTGTGAATGATTCCGGTCCATTCATGCTTGAGAATGACTTACTTTACATGTCCCGAGACGCAAGTCCGAAACACGTCTCCGCCGCCCCCAGCGAGTCCGAATGAGACAAGAATGCCGAAGACGCCATTGATTGCCCACTTCATAGACAAAAATCGTTAACATCAAATTTCTGCCGCATCGTCATTACTCACCGCAGAAGTAATGACAGTTGACAATCCGAGGAGGGAAACAAAGCAAAGAACTTTCCAACTTCGGTTATACAAGGCATAAGTGCGTAATGATAGTAAGACTGGAAAGGATTATTCCAGCCATCAGTTCGAAAGAGTATTACTGAGAGAATATGCATACTAGAGGCGACTATTTGTGTCAGCAAGCTTAGATAGCCACCCACACGACAAAACCATTTGCAACTTGAAGGCATGAAAGTAACGCTGAATATCACTCTAGAAACTGCTGCACGGCTCTGAAACTTACAACTGTACACGATAAGACAGTGAGCTGCTCAAAATCATTGGGAAACCATCAGAGTTACACGTACTTCAATGTTATCCACCGGCGGAAAGAAACTCATATACAGTACAAATATATAGCCTCCGAAGACGGCATAGCGGTTGACTAAGAAGAGGACACTGCTCAGAGTCAACCGTCGACGCCAGACACGCCGGACTTCCATCGGAAACGTCAATAAATGATCATAGTAAAGCAGAACTAAGAATGTTGATCAGAAAAGCAAGCAAAAAATCCAAACAGTACAGTGCTTACCAACTGATGCGAGGGAATAGTATTGGAGAATGAATCTGATGAAGATGTCAGCTTAGAAAGACATTTCACAAAAATCCGGGTTTGAGAAATCACTCACATTTCCTTGGTCGACTCAGTCACCAGGGAGCGTCGAACGAGAGTCATCTGATGGGGAAAGGCGAAGCAAGAGTCCCATCTAGGTCTTGAGAATATATATCCTGTGGTACTTCGAATAATCTCCCATGGACGCGCGGTAATCACTTGTCAAGAACTATAATAGACTCTATCATTGTCACCGAATTTTCAGACGATGGGAGCCAAAACGTACTTTACACATTGAGTTGAGTTGAGATACCCTCGGATAACATGCCATGTCGTTGCGAAGCATGTCAAACGTTAATAGAAAAGGTCTGAATGGCCATTTCTTGTAGGAGATAGTTTATTGTGAAACTGACAATGGTGCATCAATATTCTACAAACTATTGAAACCCGTAGCAATTACGTACTGTAAGCAAAAGCCATAGTAAAATCATGCTCGAAATATAAAGTCTTTCAGTGACCCCGCTCCGCTCGGAAGAAAGAAACCCATTCTTTAGAGCAGAACAAGGAACATCTGAAATGGACCACGGTTTCAGTGATGAGCGCTGTGATTGACAGATGCACATCAACTGAGCTTAAGTGTTGCACAAATACTGTTGGACATTCTCCGAGGTATCCGACGGATAAAAAAGATTTACACAGAGTGGTCTAGCAACGAGCGGGTGTTTAAGTTGACGTCTACTGGCAGTTTCAGCTTTAACGCTCGGAGCACGTGCCACAGTGAAAAAACGATCAAAGTATTTGTCCTCATTTACCGTTAGTGATAGGATTCGTTACTATGTATGCAAGAACGTAATCAGCTACGTGTACCCGACAATCTATTCATTATGAGAAATGTGGAAGTAAGAAAAACGATGGTGAAAAAAAATGAAGTTAGTGCAATGTGAAGGCAAGTAAGCTCCGAAAAGGCGATAACAAAGTGACAAAGCAGGAGAATGAAAACAGATGCAACTAAAATTGAAAACGTGAGATGCATAAAATAGAGGTAATTCTCTCAGAGTAGCAATGTCTAGTGATGTCTAAAACCCGTTTCCAAGAAGGCACGGATAAATTGATGTCTTTTGGTCCAAATTTGATTGAGCCATCTCTTTAACTTGTCATTACGCCTGTTCTCTGCCCTTTTCCGCAGCGACGGCTTTGATAGACGCTCGATGACCTACAGGTCCGACCCCTCTTAGGAGTAACACCGCTACCAAGGAACCAGTAGCACCAAGTGCAAAGGTCATCCATTGCGCAGCTTTGTAAGCGTCAAGTTGCGCATCGACGCCCGGCTGGTCGGCCTTCTGTCGTAGCACAGTATTGTGGACAATTGTCGTGGAAGCAAGGCCAAGAGCCGTACCCAGCTGCGTAAGAGTCTGGAAAAGACCTCCTGCGAGGCTCTGTTCGTGGGGTAAGCTGACTTTAGCTACGAAAATCGTTCCGCATGCAAAGACGAAGTCGGCGCCAAATACACTCAATATTGACGCTGGGAATCCGAACGCCCAGTACGGCGCGGACGGGATTATTACTGCGAACAATAGCCCAGCACACGCCGTTAACAGTGTTCCGGCAGAAACGAGGATCACGAATGGTATATGTCCGACGACGGCAGCGACGAACACGTTGCAAGCGATGCCAACCACGGTCATTGGGAGGAGCCGGACGGCCGTAAGTATCGGACTGAGTCCTTCATAGTCTTGATAGTAGAGTTGCGCCCAAAACTGCCACGACAAGAAAGCCGCCCATTCGAAGAATGCGATGCTTTGGGTAGCGGCGAACTTGCCTCGAGCGCGCGTCCAGAGGGAGAGTTTCATAAGGGGTGGACACCATTTTCCAGATTGGTCGTGTTCCAGGAACCATTGCCAGACTATGAATAGACCAAGTAGTACGATTCCGATGACGAGGAGAGCAATGATATACGGCGTGTTCCATCTCTTTGGTGCAAGTTCACCCTCACCCAGAACGAATGTGATCAGACACAACGCGCTTGTCACCAGTATGGCACCAAACCAGTCCACACGCTTATCCCTCTCTGTAGAAGGAAGATCGGCATCAATGAAGAAAATACTGCCGAGTAAGACGAGAACCGAAAGTCCCGCCGCGAGGAAAAACGGCGCTCGCCAAGTTGCAGGAGCCCACTCAACGAGAATACCGCCAATTTGCATGCCTATAGCACCACCTACGGGCGCGCCCGCAGAAAATGTTGCAAATGCAATCGACCGAGCCCGAGACGGTGGGAAAGAATGGGCTAGAATGCCGAGTGATGCGGGCACAGTCGCGGCAGGTCCAATTCCCTGTAGACCACGGAGAATGAAGAGTGCGTTGATGTTGTTTGCAAAACCGCAGCCTAGTGAGAATACACCAAGCCAAACGGTACCAATCATGAACGCCTTCTTGCGGCCGTAAAGGTCGGCCAGTCGCCCGAAGAAGATCAGCAGACAACCCTAAAGATATTTTTGGAACATCGGATAAGATAATTTGATCGTGACGCGTGCGGTTGAGTCTGAAAGAGCTTACCGATGAGAGTGAGTACGCTGATACGACCCATTGCAGACTGTCCTCGGGTTCGTTGAAGGCTCGACCGATAGACGGTAATGAGATTGAAGCAGAAGAAGAGGATGAAATCTGAAGGAACAGTTGACCATAGTTCATTACATGAAAAGGTAAGGTAGACGTACATTCAAAATCATTCCAATGGTGACGGTGGCGACAAGAATTATGCTTTGTAACGTCGAACGCTTGTGAGCTTTCTCCAACTCCTCTCTCTGAAGGCCTCCAGTTTGCTCCACTTCATCGACATCTGGATCACGGTGACCGTCATCGGATGGCTCTTCGCAAACAGCACTTTTCTCCTTGTCGATTTTATCTATCGAAGGTTGTGTGCCGGACGGCATTACCGGGATGGTTGTTTGCGAACTAGCCGATGAGACGGGTCGGTCTCCAGGAGAACCTGCTAAGGCGTCTTGCAGGTTTGTCTTAGAGCCGTTTAGCTTTTCGGATGGTGTCTCTTGTCCGCGCGATTGCATGGCGATTTACGTTGTCAGACGTCAGTCTCAGCCCCTTTCGAGACGGAGAAGGTGCTAGTACTGAGTTTACCGAAGATAGAGGTGACTCGGTGCTATACGCTGCTAGTCGAAGCTCGAGAGAGAAGACCCGCTTCAATTTTGACAAGAGGGCCGCCTATTAGTAGCAACCGCGAGGCAAGTTGGGGCAGGAACAAGAGTGCCTTTAGATCCATCACGTTGATAATGGAGGGTATAAAACAATCTTGAAGGAGCGGTCTTTCGGAAATCGATCACGTGCACCTTCCCGCTGCCGTTAGTTTGGCCAATTGTGGAAATTTCTTGGCTCTCGATGACTGAGCTTGCCCGACAGAGTCGGGATGTCGGAACCGTCTTCAGAACCACGTCCAGTCTTGCGTCTTTCTGCTCAGTCAGCCGGTTCGCACATAGAACGAGGAAAGGAAAAAAAGTCAATTAAGTAATCAAATTCTCATTGGCGCAATACTGACGCATAGGCAACTCTTATCTTATTGTACATCTGAGCCCGTTCGGTTTTCAAATGTCGAAAGTAACGTTCCTTACCCTCTGGACATCCTCGCCTATCCTAGCTTTCTTGTACCTTGAGCCCATGCCCGACCTAGCTCCACCTCAGCGTGGTGACTTGAATGGAAGACAGCGGGCGTAATTTGACCATCGCCACACATTGCAGAGCTCCGGCCCCGGGCCGTACGTCGTCGCCAACCACGAAGGGTATGTAAGTTTTGCCTTGAACTGTTCAGCTAGATGCGAACCAAATGTTTGCACGTTCGGAGAAATCTGTCCATTTGTAGAGTTCTTTCGTCCTACACACATTACTGTATCTGAAAGAGCCGATATTCCTTCCATGCTCACAATTAAATCGTGAAGATTAAGCATCCAGATTTTCAATAGTCAAGTCGGGAAATAGCGGCAATCAATGTACGGGGATTCTGCAGACCCATAGCGGCCTGGAAAGCTCACTTTGGATTCCTTTCTAAATGGTAATGTTGTAGGTAAAACGGCGATTTTGGACTGCCTTACAGTTTATCCAGAAAACCTTGTCCTGCGCGACTTTTTTTTTTCCTTTTACGCGCGTGGTATCCCAATTAGGTAGTACCTGCCGAAATAAGTAGTACCTTCTATAAACAGCTGAACAGGATCGACACCTGGCCTGGGTGGCAATCAATGATTCCGTCAACCCATCTTGCAAAAAATGAGTCACCTATACTCCCACCAGAGACAGTATTCCTTATGTGAGTGAGCTGTGTAACTCACTGGAGGTCAAGGAGGGACAAGGAGACACAACCAGAGGGGAGAAGTGGAACAAGTGAGCATCAATCTTATTCATCTTCTTATTGAAGGTACTGCCAATTCCGCTCGCACGTGAAAGAAAGGTCACCCGGGACAAGGTTTCCGGATACACTATAATCAGTCCGTCTCCGTTACGGCTAGTGTTCCGACCGTATGCGTATAATGCGTATACGGCTTTCCGTATACGAGATACGGCCGTATCGTATAAGAGAAAAATAAGAAAATATACGGCCCGTATATATACGGCCGTATCCCGTATAGAGTTGGGAAAGAAATGCCGTATACGGCATATGCGCCGCGCCATATACGGAACTCCACCTCTTTGGAAGGGTATTTGTCCCTGCCTTCCATGCGGGGAGCAGATTTTTTTCTTTGGAAATCATAATTTGAGCACGGCTGGTGTCAGCGAAAATTTTGGCAATATGCAACCAGGTAAGCGATTATTCGCACACATCCGGTGATCACATATACGCTGATCTGCTCGGACAGCTATGAAAATCATCCCTAAGCACCATTATCAGTGAACAGAACCTTCATTGCATCGAGATAGACTTTGAACACTTTGAAAAAATATTTGTTAGTATGTCCTGATGTGGTAGAGTTACGGAACCTCCGTATACGGGTGTTCCGTATCCGTATGAGACCCTGACCACCAAATATACGGTCGTATCCGTATAAGACTCGAGTTATACGGCCGTATCCGTATACGATACGGTTGGAATCCTAGTTACGGCTACTCAGCGTCGGAGTTAGCTAGTTAGCTCGCCCCATCTAATGACTGCCAAGTCAACGGATCTTGTTTGTTCCTTTCACGCTTCGCCGCAACGGCAGCCGTCAACACTGACTAAAGTGGCGTCAACTCGACTCTCTGACTGGATTGTGGAACGCAAATATGTGGATTTGGTTCAAGCAAATTTTGAACTGTTCAGAACCAGATCGAGGCGGTTCCCTTTACAGCTCACGTCACCATCTCATCTGAATCTTCACGAAGACAGTCAAGTACGCAGATGGATCCATCTCGTTATTTGTTGAAGACACAGCCAGTTTACTGAACGTACGTAGATTGAAATTTCACTGAAATGATTGTCTCTCCGTTTTTGGAAGATGATCTGCGAGCTTGCTTTACCAAGCAATCATATTTGATCAATGACCTTTATGCTCTCAAAAGCTCCGACTCGGGTTCGGACTCGAAATCCGAGTAAGTCGTGTCTACTCAAAGACTCGGAATCGTACCATGTTTTCTGCCGTTGATGTAACTCAATGGTCTTACCAAGACAATCGTTGGGGGAAGCATAAGCCCAATGGAAGGCGGACGGTCGTGGTGGACTATTCGCTAAGAGGGATTTCTACGAGTTCCGTAGTGATCCGATTTTCACGACTCGTTGGACGGTCTGTCTTTCCACCGTATCGTATCTCAAAGCGTGAGAGCCTCGGCAGGAAAGAACTCTTTTCATCACCACAAGTACAGTTGCAGCAGTGATCTTCTCTTCGCGAGCATTGTCCTGCCTCGATTGGAAACTGGTTGATTGTCTGAAGGATATCTAGTGTTTATCGTCCATGCTTCGTCGCTCTACTACGTTCGACCGATGACACGTCCCGCATCGCTCGAGAACGTTGGCGGCGTCTGATTTCTATGTCTAAAGGACAACGGCGAAGTGGGATTCTTCTACGCTTGCGACCGTTCATCGTAACAGCTGGTGCCGAGCACATCATAAGGTGGCCGCCGTACTACGATGATGAACGAGTTGACTGGACTTGGTGCATCAGTCGTCGTCATCTTGATATACGACTCAAGAGATAACGCAAAGGCTCAAGGCAAAAATCGATGCTGTGAGTTGGATAGGGACTAAGAGAAACCGAGGTCCGTCGAAAGCAAATCTGCCCGTGTCTTCAATTTTATTTATTTCTGTCCTTCGCCTATTCGAGTGCTTGCTTATGTTCGGGCCGCATTGCGTCGAATGATCGGCTTCGGAGCTCAACGCTCCAGTGCTTACCTCTGTTTGTCCCCTTTCTTTTGATTGGGAAGACAGTGACTTCGGATAAGCACGTTGTTTTTTTCAGATGGGATTGGTGCTAGAGTATACTCGAAAAGGGTTCGGTCAACAGTAACAGACCTAGCCTTACGGACTGAGTTACTTATCTTTCCAGAAACGACGATTTTCGGAAATCTCGACGTGAGTCTCACGGCACGACTCATGTTGAAGGGGTCCATTTTCGTGTCCCTGACGCAGATAGTGGAGGATAAACGATTTTCGACACCGAGAAAGTCGATTCTCATGAAACATACGTATATATTTAATGGGTAGCATACTTATGAATCAAACCGAATATCGATGGATCGGTGAGATAGACGATATTTTTCTTGTTATTACTATCCCGAGCTTATCTATGTCAAACTTGGTATACGTCGAGGAACTAAAGTTGAATGGAACTTGGTATTGATGTTCGTGTTGGCCGAAACTGATGGACTTCGGATCTCCTTAACTTCTAAGGCAGAACGTCAGGCGCATAAAAATTTGAGAAGCACCTATTACCACTATTACTGTGGTCAATGAATATCGACATGATGCGCAGCATTGTGGTGCAGACCTAAACCTCTCCTTACGGCTCTGAGCTCGTGAAGGAACTACGCATTCAAAAACTGTCGCATATGTACCCCTTCATCTGAGTTCCTTGCCTTTTTTTACAAGACAGTATGTGCATAGAATTCAGGTCCTTAACTGAGCTTTGCCGGAGGTATGCATCGTCGAACATACATGCATATATCGGAAAGTGCTCGCCTCCATCGTGAATTCAGATGGCAGGCTCCGTTTGGGCAAGCCGCAACAGCAGCATATTCCATTTTTACCGTTTTTACGAAGGAAGGAGCTAGAGATGTCTCCGGTGGACACAACTTACGATGATCACGGTGCCGTACGTCTACCAACCTCATACGTTGAATCGGAAGCACATAGAAGATATCGTGTCGCTAAAGAAATTATCCTAGATCAGATTCTTGTGGCTCTCGTTCTCAAACTTTCAAATGCTTGCCACGGAACCGAGAAGAAAAGGGAAGCACGGACGGAGATTAATGCGAGCCTGTGGCTCTAATAATGAACAGCTGGTATACAATACACACTACTGCCGAAGAGTTAGGAAGTAGTTATTAGAAGGCACGCCTACGTAACCAGAAAGCCGAATCGTAACAGTAAGGCTTAGTTAGATATTCTCCGCCAATAGTATTCATCATAGAGAGTTTCACTGTGCGGCCCGGGGGACTGGATAAAATAACTTCCAATCGGAGAATTGGCCATCCCGTATCATAACAAGATCAAAAGAAGAGAACGAACGAAACGTCGCGTCCAAAGAATCCGGGAAATCAATCATTGTGCTAAGTACAATAGTCATTATGCCGTCAGCATCAGCATCTTGAAAATTCGCTCCTCGGTAGTGCAGAGAACGTTTTCGAGTCTTGAATGATACAGTAGATGATTCTAGTAGGTGAGGCTCTCAAGCTTGATCCGGGTGATCTCTGAAGCCATAGCGGTGCTTCATGTAAACTGTTTTTGTAAGCCTTTGTACGAATAGTAGAATTGAATCCTCTGCCCTTTGTCCTTGTGGTGTCCTTCAACCGAGAACACCGAAGGTATTAATTTGATCCAGCCTCTCAGTGCCGGCAGCGCTACCGTGCTTTTCGGCTCAAGCCGTTCATCTGTTTCGCCCTATAGTCCCTGTCTGCTTTGAGATTTCCTTCTCGAGTACAGAGAAGACAAAGAACTAGCAAATATAGCACCAGCGGTCCGGGGATTGATCAAATTTGGTGCGGCACTACTCTAATTTTTAGCTTGGGTGAAAGATGAAAGATGGAAAAGCACAGCGCGCACTTTCGAGTTGGTGATTGTGGCTGAATGGGCTAGCGTAAACATACGGAGCCACTGTCCGTCTGCTCGGTGATTTCGGATGACAAGAAAAGCTGGATACACAAGGTCAACGCACCTCTGCTTGCAGCTATGTCAATACAGTACTATTGTAATCGCCGCCAACGGAAGCAGAATGGAGAAAGTTGGTAATTATGGAGATGCGGTGCCAGACTCACACGTTCTCTCCGAACGACGCACGAATTGGACGAATGCTGGAAACAAAAGGGTGCACAATGAGCAGCCGCATCTGGAGGGAAGGCAAATCGGCTCAAGAATTTTCACACAGTGAGACCTGCATCATATTGATGATGGGTGAGAAACCGGTAAATGCGCACAAACTTACGGGTAAGTCGCACAGTGTGGTACTTTGCCCGGACATTCTGTGGCTTCTAGTTACTTTACACGTGCACCGTAAATCCTCGGGGCTGTGTCTGGGGATGTTCTTCTTTCTCCAAGAAACATGCAGTTGAACGGGCGTGTCCGTGTCCGAGTAGTCCGCATCCGGGGACTTTACGATAGGATAATCTATGATAGAGTAAAGCAGAGCCGATTGGCTCTGCTCTCATCTGGGGTTGGAGAGTTGTTGGATTGGTGTGGAGTCGGACAGAGTAGCTAGCCGATGTTCCGATACCCGACCGATCGTGCTACGGTAAATGGCTCTATTCTCTTGAGTGAGTTTAGTGGGACTGCCCAGCAAATGAATTGTGGTGGGGTGGAGCAGCGTACTAATCGAGGGACGTGACAGGTTGGTACGTGGCGTGACGTGTCGCGTGCAAGTCGCGTGAAGGGTGATCGACGCCCCATGATCAGACACGCGCGATTTGTGATTGTGTCAACCTCTGGTTTGGACCAATTCAAATTGTGCTCCTCGCTCGCTTCCAGTTTCTCCAACGGGAGAAGCTGAGAGGACATACGAGTAGCGTCCCGAGAGCCATGGACGTAGCAAGTAAGAGCAGGATCTGGCGGCTAAAATGGACTCGTGGGAGAAGAGGAGTAGGGTAGTGGTGGTGCTCCAACGTCATCTGAGCATCACGGCACCGCAGCGAATAAGTAAGCTAAGCTCTGATTGTACCAGTTGGCCACCCGGCCGATCGCTTGCCTCAGCAGATAGCTTCCTTCTATCTTGGTCCATTAGACTTTCCAGGGATCGACGCATCAAATAAATAATCATCTCCCACTTCAGCCTCCGCCTATCACTCTCGTGCCCCGTCCCGTGCTCGTGATACACTCATTTGATACTTAATTATCCCTCGCACGCGCTTTACTTGTTTCTTTTGTTTCTCCGATCTTTCTGTCCCCCAGCATGGTCACGGATGATTTGCCCTGGCCAGAGCTCGGCAACGTTTCGCGCGGCGCGACCCGCGGCAACCAGGGATCTAAGGGCGTCCTAGGGCCTCCAGACGAGCAAGGCCGAGCTGTTCTCCAACTACGCGTGCAGCCTGGCGTGCTTGCCGTCAAGCTAAATCCGACTGCTACCGTTTGGTACCGCACGCTCGACAACGAGGTCCAGCGCGCGCTCAAAGAGACGAAAACCTACTGGCGCAAGGCGCGCCGTAGACAAGATTACGATGCGCGCGCCGACCAGGACCATATGGAGCTCCATGAGTGGCTTCAGCAGCTCAAGGATAAGTGCATGGCCCATCTCGAGCTTCTCCTTCAGAAGGGCGAGATTACTGGTCCACCGTATATCATGCCCGATAACCTCGAGTTCACCTTCATGCGTGGTTTCATCGAGCGCCAGCGCTCAGGCATCCCTCACAATCCACGCCTCCGCGGTCTCCCGCGCAGCGAGCAACACCGTATCCCGTCTGAGGACCTTGCCGACGACGATTTAGACGCGCGTGGTTCACCTGATAGTGTATCCAGTCCCCTAAAAAGTCCCACCTCCGCCCTCGCCAGTGCGTTCCCCTCCTGTAGAAATGTGTGTAGACAGTCTGATCGATTCTCATGTCTCCCTAACAGGCCGTGCGGGCCCATCCTCCTCTCCTACCTGGTCTAAAATGCCCTCCGATCCGTCCTCTTCCACAGACCTCTTGCATAGAATAGAGGCCGCGCGTGCGTAAACCCATCCCCCGTGTGCTTTCCCCCTGACCCGTTATGTACTTACACATCAATTCCCACAGAGAACACGCTTCGTCAATCGCGCTCGCGCTTACGGGTTGTTCGCACTGCTACCCAAGATGCATATGAACGCTACAAGCATTGCACAGACCAGGAGCACATTCTAGAGTCCGAGGTTCAACGCGCAGAAGAGCGACTCGATGAACTGAGTATGTAACCATTTTTAAAATTTATTTATTTATTTCCCTTCATTCATTTTACATAACCGATCGATGCGACGCTCTGATACCCACTCTTTACCCCTACCTTTAGTCCATCTCTTCGCCCAGCAACCCGCATCCGCACCTGGGCCATCCACCAGCAGTACGTATTAGCGAATTCAATTAAATGGTATCGTGGCTCTCCCTCATTCGTTGCCCTTCTAACCGTCCCCTCCTCATCTCGCTTTCCCTCCCTCCTTTTCCACACCATCTCATGGTGTTGGATCGAAAAGCAGTCACTGTGCCGAGTTATCCAAGCGACCTGCAAATTCAAACTCAGACAATTCAACGACAGCAAGCGCAGGAACAAATACAGCCACATTCGTCGACATCAACACCGATCGCAACGTCCGCGCCGCCCAATGGGGTTTTCGACCAGGAACGGTACGCCACCGTTGGAACTTTGCCCTCCAGCACTCAGGCGCACCGGCAGCATCAACAACAACAGCACACGCAGCAGCACCAACAACACCAGCAGGTAATACCGTATCATCATGCTTACCACCTTTGGCCCGGAGTAGGTACGCCATTCCACGCTCCTCCGCAACGACCAGCGTCGAGCGTGTCTGTCTCTAGCGCGCCAGGCGGCCTGAGCATGGAAATTCAGAGTGGCCAGCGGTATGCCGCTGAACTTCTCGGGCCAGGTGGCGCTGGTGCTAGTGGGAGTCGAAGCGGAGAGGATTGGACAGCGGGTCCTGGTCCCGGCGTTGGGTCCGACAGCGAGGTAAGATTCAATATCTGGCCTATGTTTCTTCATCAACGAGTTCATTGAGATGTTTTCGTGCCTTCCATTTGAGCGGAGAAAGGTCTGACGATTCACTTTGTTTTTTCTTGTCTTGCATGAATTTTTTTTAGGCAGCGGCGATGATGCATACTACGTCTCGCGTCGCGAGTCCGCAGAGAAAGCATCCTCGCGAATGGGAGACGGCTCCGTCGGTTCAACAGCAGGCACAGAACTTGGCAGCTCTTAGAGGTACGCTGATAATGCAATCTGTCATTCTGAATCACTATTGAATGATGATTGTTTCGATTTCGATAGACACCGGAGATGTACGTTTCTCCTCTTTCTTGACCTTAGGCGCACTTTCTAAACCATACAATTGCGTATCAGGACACATCATCACACCCGCCCCGAAAGCGCTTGACGCAAGTTCACTCCACACCGAGTCTCCCGCTTGCGCTCTCCCTCACGAGCCCGCTCACTCCAACGCCAAGCCCGCATACACCGCAACCCACACATTCAAGCCATTTGGCGCACCCTCAGCACCAACCCCCACACTCGTATCACCCCGCCGGAGGGTGGACAAACTTCGCACCCGGACCTGGACCTGGGCCTGACTCAGGATCGGGACACACCTGAGTTGTTCCGCTACTTCTTCCACAGTAAGTCTGGTTCGCGCCACCCAGTATGTGAAAATCGGCCCAAAATAAACCCGAATATTGGGTTGTAGTCCTTGCTTTGTACCTTTTTTGCAGGTTATTTCGAACATCGCGCCGGGGCTGCCGCCGCTGCCCCTCACCTCGCCTCATGCACTCACTGCTTTACGTCTTCATGATCGCCATGGTTATTTGTCATGGTCTCCAAGTTTTTTTCAGCATTTCTTTTCTATTTGTTTGATGCTTTGGTTTTTCTCGTTCCAGGGTCTGAGTTGCGCGTTTACATTTGGTGGTCTCGCTTGTCCCCATTTTACTTTTCTTTCGATACAGCACAGCCGCAAAGTCGGTTACCCTGACTTCTCGTTGCTCTTCCATGCATTTATTTCTCTGCCGAGGACAGTGTCGATGCTCTCTCACTCTGCATATTATTGTTGTGTGCTTTGTAGAAGCTAAAAACTTCTTCGTTTTCCACACATTCATGACACATATACAGTCCATTTCTGTAATTATCGCATATTAAAAACGTTGTTTTCGGCTCATTCAAAACGGACACGAGGTTTTCACATGTTCCATACGCAGTACTAGTATTTTTGTTTCGTTCTCAGGGTGTCGTTTCAGCGTTCTTGCTGTAATTTTGCTTTCCATGGTCGCTCTGTCTTGTATTCGTGGTATTGGTTATACGCTTTACCCTACTTTTCTTGCTTTCCAATTCCACGTACCGTTATCATCACCGGGGCATTGTACAATGCCGACAAAGTATTTTGGTCATTTCTTTCTAATCTTTTCGATATTTTGTCCATAATATCCCTTATCCTCTTCGCTCCTTGCATTACCGTTCACTCCGCTTTCGCATACAACGTCGGCTGTTTTTTTCTGGGGCACGTAGCTCTAAATGCACGCATGCACGCATTTCCCTTGGACGCTTCTTTTGGTCCTATTTTTGTAGCGCCCTTCTGCTTGTTTAGTTTTTTCCTTCGCGCGACTCACGCTTCTCGTTCGCGGTTACTCCGTCTTCACGCTAATACACGCATGCACGATGATCTTGGATAATAATTGCTACATACACGCACACGCATCCAACACGTATATCGTACCGTTTCGTTATTGTATCCGCTCGATTATAGCGGTTCTTCTCTCGATCCCGTTGCTTTGGAGTCGCCATTCGTCATAATCATACCGAGTTTAGAGATTAAAGAGAATCATGACAAACATTGCTCCACAATTCTCCGGTTGGTCCCCCAAATATCTGGTCGGGCTATGAAGAAAGGGAGTTATCCTCCCTGCCCCGGCGGTTCGCTAACGGTGGAGCATCAGAGCACTGCAATTATTGGAAAGCCACTGAAACGGCGGTAGAAGGATTCAAATGCATTAGTACTTTACTAACTCCGGATCCAGGGAGGGAAAGGAAATAAAAGGACGTAAAAACGTTGGAAAATCCATAGACGTGGCTCCGTAACAGATAGAGGCTGCAACACGCCGTAAGTGAATAAACTTTGCAAGATCGGGCACCAGGACGGCGGCTCCGGTCCCTTTCTGCGCGGAAACCCCCCTAATTTTGATGCTTTTATACACGTATTTTTCGGTCGGAATATCACACGAATCAGAAGTCCGAGATTGAGAATGATGCCGGAGATTTGAGAGACAGATATGGTGGAGGAATGACAGGATGGGCCCCACAATACTGCTGCTAGACGCGTGTTTGTACGGCAATAGTGAATATGTGAGTGAGTTCGAGCTCGATCAAATTATCCCTTTATGAACATATTAGGAAGAAGATCCATCTCGACGGCGTGTACGTACGTGTTCCGCATCAACCGTGAGATAAAGGTTCATCTCTCAAGGGAAGATACCGGCACTACTTCCTTATTTTCGGCACCAGCCTCTTACGACCGCTTCGCACTTCCTTCCTTCAACCTCGCCGATGCATGAAACGCTTGTAAGGGAAGAAAGTATTCAAAGGAGCTCCACAATTTCGACTCTGGTGAAACCAAACACATTGCGAGGCGGGTTCGCATCGAAATATTGTACGTACGTCCTTCAGGCGAAGAGCCAGGTTTCTCTAGATATCCGCAGCAGAAGGACAAAATAGTGGGTAAACTCAGTGCGAACGGCCTGATGTCTCCCAGTGATGATCTGACTCGATACGTCTGTATTTGACGTGCCTCTGAGGGCTAACACGCGGGTGTGATGTGGTATATTTAGGCGAGATGATGCTTATCAAAATCATCGTTGCGCCCACAAAAGCGTACATTGACCACGCTCAAACATATGGAACGGAATTATGGGACTTACTTACGTTACTGATCTTCGGTATGATGCTGTGCTCCTGGCAGAGGCACATCGGCTGACAAACGTTGGAGCAAAGAAGAGCTTCGTTCGCATCGAAGTCATGTTTGATTTCTCGAAAATCCGCCCCGTTAGAGGGATGCGCGTTTATTAGTGAGCACAACCTTGCTTCGTTTGCCGGACAGTCTGTCATTATTATGATCTGCAGGTAATAAACTTGCTATCTTAGGGACGACAAACCATCGTAAACGAGTCTCCGTTCAATTGAAAAGACCCACAATGACTCGCCTCGTCCCATTCTATTGGAGCGCTAGAATTATCAGAGATTCAGTTATCTCCGAACTCGGAGGAGACGTTTAGAGGCATGTCCGCTGGAGCATAATAAACAAGATTGTGTTGGGCTTGAGAAAACGCATTAGTTACATGAAAATGATGTCGACCAAGCAAATAATCGCCTCTCTACTGTTGAACACTCACTCTCCAGATTGGTCATCTTATTGCAAGCAATGCCTGAGCGGCTCCGTGTAATTCAAGTGAGAACTCGTGAGTTTATGATTCGAAAGGATCTGAGGATTCAGCGAGGAACAGGACAACGAAACAAAGAAACGGCGGAAGATCCTTGAATACGTGAG
Source organism: Sanghuangporus weigelae (assembly GCA_033182465.1). NCBI lineage: Eukaryota > Fungi > Basidiomycota > Agaricomycetes > Hymenochaetales > Hymenochaetaceae > Sanghuangporus > Sanghuangporus weigelae. Next base: position 2,408,236 of record CP137324.1, read on the forward strand.
TATATGCTACCTATTATGGCGGCCGTGCTGAGTCACAAAAGGTCAAAGAACCGAGTTGTAGCCTGCATCACGAATTTTGATAACATGCGACAGCTCTCTAATGACCATATGAATCCAGGAAATTGAACTACGGTCATAAATGGAGTGCCAGAGGCCAATCAAGGTAAGATACGTAGAGAAGCGAGGGTATGTACGACAGGCGTACTTCAACAAGGAGGCTGCCGAAAGTGCTGAAGGATTTATGCACCGCGAGGAATGGGTGCAGGTAGGATAATGTACTGAACAGTGGGACAGAACCCAACCAAATATTAGTGTTCAGCAGATCCAAGGTGGTATGTGATCTTGCTCATGATCCTAGGTAGTATGAAACAACGAGTTCAATTTTGCCCTATTTGATCCCGTATTGCAGAGCCGGGTTTCAAGTGCTGGTCTGAGTAGAAAAATAGGCAACGCTAAGAGCTGACGGCATCTTGTAGTTATCTTGTGCGGAATGAATTGCGATCCCAATCCGTAATCAATAGGCAAAGTCGGGAGATCGGGTTCTTTACTTTCTGATGCAGCACGTCCTGCGTAGAAGCCGGATTCCGAGGGAATTTCTCTGGAAGTATTTGATATGTCGCGATCACTTCTGTCCATCTTGATCCAGGACTCTAAATATATCTAACGAAACAACAGATAAGGACATGCGGCCACATTGGATCTGGAACTGTCCAAGATGGCTACGTCCTGGACATGACAATTTGCACCCGTCCTATTTCTCTGGTACAAATCCATCTTGTCTACCGATGAAGATATCGGAGATCAATAAATGGACAAATTTGTCTCGACATCCGAGCCCGAGATCTCAATTGACGATCGGGCTAGAGGATGAACACTTCTCCGAGTCAGGCTCGCTGCACATGTCTCTATAGGGTCATACAAAAGACTTGACACCTTCTCGAAGGAGGTGTGCTCAATTTATGAACTGGGATTTAGAAAAACTTGGAAAGACTTGGAGCCGGATTATCTTTGTGACATGCGTAGGTGTAGGACCTTCGGTTGAAAGACAATCAGCTCGCCTCTTGGACTCGATATGTATGTATGTTACGAGGCGCTGGAGCCTTCCACACCATCTGGACCAGTAAACTTCCTCATTGACGACCCTCGCCACCCTGATAACCAACTTTCGTTTCGTTTCCCACAAATTCGGACCAGTTCTAAGCAGACATCCCAAATTGCTTCTGGAGAGTTACCGGCACTGATTAAGCTATTCGTAGCCAACGCAAGTGAGCAAGGCACTTCTTGTCTATACCAGGTGACAAGGATACATATACTGTATAGCTGATTTTCAAAATGACGCTTAGCGATCATACATAATATCATATGGAATATCGCGGAATTTGGTAAGGAATGCTGGGTGCGGCTTCTACCGGTCATGCTTTGTTTGGATTTCACGCAGTTTGCAAACCGAACCTGGGATAGGACAGGAAATGGAGGAACTCGAATCGAGTTCGTTCTTTGCTAAGCACGGTTAACCAATCGAAACGAGTCCTTGTCATAATAACCGCTCAGGAAGTGGCATAAATCAATTGCTGGTGTAAAGGACGATCTGAAAGCGGTTATCAGGTCCCTTGACCGTCGAGAATTGGGATACTGTAAATTTCAGGTTTTGATGAACGGCAAGGGGTGAACACATCCAGCAAGTTAGCGTTACACTTAAAGGCGAGACGGATTAGTCCAACACTGCTCGACAGGAGGATCCCGAGGTGAGTTCCTCAATATTCTCAATCGAAAAGGGCTTCAGAGTTACGCGGTACCGAGTTTCAGCTCCTGTGGCTAATCATACCAGCAATACTGATGCACAAAGCTGAGGGAGAAAAAGACTCGCCTCTAAACAACAGCTCTCCCCGAAAGCGTCACGACAATCGCAAAGATCGTTCGCACATTGATTGAAGTCATAGTGTTGTGAGCACATCTTTGCTTTCAAGAAGCCACAGCTCTGATCTGATGATCAGGCATATGTAGGAACGCTGGAGTCGATCATGATGTCTAGTTATCGGAATACTGGTGATCATGAAGCACCTAGGATTCATAAAGGAGAGTTCTTCATCACCAGTACGGTCCTGATTTGCGTGGCACAGTCACGGTATCAGATGAGATGTATTATCAGTTCCCATGGGTAAGAGGAGAGGACAACTCGTCCCCAAGGAACAGTCCATGAAATATTGCCTTAATATATCGTATTCTATTTCCACCTCTTTGATTCTTGATCAAGAAGTGACGAAGTGACCGTAGTACAAGGGTGGCGAAAGCAGTACAGTGTATAAGCAACCAAGCAACCAAACATAACATCAATCTTTGACGGCCTGAAACAAGGGGTGCTTAGTAATACTGATTCTTAGTCATCCTTCCCTAAACCACTTGTTGTCGCCTTCAGTCAGTGACTACAACACCCAACTCGTCCTCGTCAACAACGACGCCGACGATTGTTTTTGTTTCTCGCTCATCGTACACGACGGCCGCAATGCGAGAGTCTAACTTTGCCTTCCCGGCTCAGAACAGAGCCTGTGTATGTATAACGTCTCAGCTCTATGATAGAAGAGGTGAGTAAGCTCGATCTCTCGTGGCTTCGACGTCGTTGCTGATGGTGTGCTCGATTAACTTCGATCGTCGACAATTTTAAGCACTCGATACGAACTCGCCATTGCCTTTGTTGAATTCCCTCACCCACCTCACTTATCTCACGTCGACGTCGCCGCGCATACGGGAAATACTCACATGCGACGGTGGCCTCGAACGACTAGTTCGTCTCCTTAAAGATTTCTGTTTCTCGCCCCCGCCGCCTGAGAATCCGTCAGCAATCTTCGGTCTCTCACCTCCTAGTTTGCCGCGTCCTTCGCAGGTACCGGTGTTGAATCCGAAAGTGTTTGATCGGCACGCCGCTTACCGATTCTCACTTGCCTTTCAATGTGTGGTTAACATCGGTGTCCGTGGCTCGGAACCTATACGCAGCCGTGTTGTCCAAGCTGGTACCTTAGATGTTGTCGGATGCATTCTGGAGGCATGGTTGGCATCAAAGGGATTTGCTGTCGGACCGAGTGCAAGTGCAAGTGGGATACCACGTGAGTCTCGTGAACAGCGTCAGCTCAGACGGCAGCAGCAGTTAGAGCAAAGACAGCGCGAACAGGCTCAAGAGCTTCACAGGCTGCTCGCTCTGCAGCGCTCACTCGTGAATGCAGCCGACGTGAGTTATCAGTCATTTTCGGTAATAAGCTGACTAAACTGAAGTCTGTGCAGGAGGAACAAACTGTTGCCACATCGGATGCTGAAACGACCGTCTCAACGGATACTTCTGCGACTGCTACGCCTTCTGGATCGGGGACACCGACGACCACGGTTACTGTACCAGGACGTGACAGGTCCGGAACAGTCGTAGCACGCCGAGTTTGGGATACAGACACTCGCGATCAATCAACTGCCGGTCCTTCAATGAGCCGCTCGCGGACAGTCCGAGCTCGGATGACTGAGGAGTCAGCCACTCCGTCGACATCAACTTCTCGACCGGAGACAGAGACGGAAGATGATGGCGAGCCTGATGCGGATGGCGATGTAGAGATGGGTACGTCCAGGTCACGCGACCGAAATATGGATGAAAATATTCCTCCACCACATGGACATCCTCATGGTCGGCGAACTGTTGGCATTGTTACAGATAATCCTTCACCGGCAGCAACTGCTGCAGTCGGTGCTGGTATAGCCGGAACTTCAGATGCGCTGGACGTAGACATGGATGCACACATAATTATCAATACAAATGCGGCAGACGATGGGGTAGCAGATGGTATAGTAGCTTTAGAGCAAAACGTCAACGATGACCTCGCCATGGGAGCTCCTCCTGGTGCTCCTGGCGCTATTGATGCAACACCTCGTACTCGCACAAACGCTCTTACTTTGAATACTCGAAACATCAACATGCAACGGGAACACCATCATCACCATGTACATGGTCGAGAGGAACTTACGCCTCGCGCAGTACTTGCTACGTTGCCTTTGCATATCAACAATCATCCTCGCGACATTCCTCGTCCTCAAGCGCCTGCCCCGGTTGCAATGCCTATGACTGCAAATGATACAGGGCCTTCTCGAGTGCCCGACATCAGCCAGCTCAGGCAGTTTATGCACGCTAACGTAGGCACTGCGGGTGCTCCGGCGCCGGCAATCGCTCCTGCGCCTCCTCCAAGGCCTTCACATCGACATCACCACCACCATTCCGAAGAACAAGGACCGTATCGTGAAGATGACGTGTTACTTGGCCTTCAGTTGCTTGCGTACTTAAGCAAGTATCCGCATGTTCGTCAGGCATTCTATAAACCTCGCCTTAGCTTCCACCCCGCAACGGCAATGTCCCAAGGACAGGACGCTCAAATTATGGGAAGTTCTTCGTGGCGCAAGACAGGAGCCGGTTCTAGCGTTGGTGTAGTCCCTGCGGTAGCTGCAATTGCGGATGTCAAGAAAGATATCGGGTTTTTTAAGACGTTGACCGGACGAGGGAAGGAGAAAGAAAAGGATAAACAATCAGCAAGCGTTGCGCCAAACGCGGGCCAGGCTGGACCATCAACAACGGCACAGCCGCGAATGACGAACGTGTTTTCCTTGGTAGAACGATTCACATTCAGACCTAGTCCTACGGAAAGTAGTTTACCTCAGCCGCCACCCTTCTTGCCTCATGATATCCAGTACTGGGCCGGCGTTATCATGCGAAATGCGTGTCGAAAAGATGAAAGCCGTGGTGGTATACGGCAGTGTGCTAACAGTATGTTGCTTTAATCTTTTTGTGTCTGAAGGAAACCAACTATATTTCCTTCGACTTAGTGCTCTGCGGAAAATGGGAGTCATTCCCACGCGAGTTTGCGAAGTGCCGGAGATGCAGAAAAGCGAAGTATTGCGGAAAGGAGTGCCAGTCACGTGCTTGGAGCGAAGGTCACCGTTTCTGGTGTAGTGCTCGCGAGGAAGAGGGTGAAATGGGGACTTCAGGCGCTGGCACTTCTACCGCTACTGGCGGTGCTTCTGCATCTACTGCCCAACAAATTCAAAACGCTGAAGATGCTGTAGACGATGAGAATGGTACCAGTGGAATAACGGGTGGGACTCGGGGGACGATAGAAAGAATTGATCGTAGACAGGCTCGTGATCGAGAGCGACAGCGAATGTCTACAGCTGCGGCTGCAGCACTTGCTGCTATGCAGCCTGCTCCCAGTGCTTCTTCGGCTATCGCCGCTGCTCGGAATCCATCAACTGTAGGTCCTGAGCTCATATTATGACAGGCATAAGCTGATAACTGGCATAGTCTTCCTCTGAGACTGTAATGCGTGGGCAGGCCTCACGGCCAAGTGGTTCAAATACGTCTGGGAGTGCCCTTTACGCTATTCCGCGTCCCGTCTTGAACCCAAGAGATGTTGACTCACCGATACCAGTCGCCCTCCTTAACCAACAGCAGCAAGCAGTTCGAGGTATAGCTGGTCTGCCAGGCGCTGTCCAGCCGTTTGCAAACGGAGCGAATGAATTGACTTTCCCTCTTGGGCTTAATCTCAATGGATATTCTCCCGAACAGCAGGTAACGATTAGGACATTCTTGCAGGCCGTCGGAATCGCCGAGTTGGAAGCTGATAACTTATTGGCTCCTCCACCTCAAGGGGCTGACGCGTCGGTAGCTGGAGCTGGAGATGTTAGTGTAGAGATTGAGTATCATCAACGCGGAAGAGACCGAGACCGAGAGAGGCCGTTGCCGGAGCGCATCCAGGCCATGAACGTGGCAGATCATACGCACGTATCAACTGAACCGAGTTCAAGCTCATCGTCACGCTCTCCTAGGGATGGCTCAACCGCAGATATGGAAATGAGCGAAGACGATAGTATGGAAATCGTTGACTAATCGTAATGGTCTTTGGGATTACATATCTAATCATTTTATTTGTCTTTTCAGTCGTAGCATACTCTACTTGCACAAAACGTCTATCTGCATACTTGTTGTACTGCAATGTCCATCTTTTCCTTCACATATTCCAATGTTTCCCGTTCTCTCTCTTGCGTCCGCTCAATATTTACTACGTGCATTCATATATACCGCCTACATAATCTCACTATACTATGATTCTACAAGCTTTTGCGATCCCGGAACAGTTTTCTTGATTAGGTTCAAACACCAGGCCCTTCCTTTCTCTCTATTGTTCTGAGACGTGAATGTCAAATCCGGGTTGTATGCTGGTGTCCAGCTAGAAAAAGGTAACTTTGCATGGTGGTACACAGCATTGATGCTTTGTCGTATCGAGCCTGTCCATTGTCGCGATATCAAACGATGCATAGCGAACAAGAGGTGCAATCCAACGATAAATGTTTCGTGTGAAGTTACAGGTGGTTCCCAAAAGTCTTCGGCCCCCCCGTTTTTGGAAGTCGATCGTCGCGCCTTCTTTGGTAGGTAGGAGCGTCGATCAAACCTTCGTGTCGCGGCACTTCACACTTCCTCCTTATACCTCACTCGAAAACGAACACAAAATAAATTCTATGCATTAATGCAGTATAAAATTATATACATGAATATTATGCTCCACTATATACTGTCCATATTATGTGAAAAAATAAGTGATTTAATAGCCGGTGTTGCCTCCTTCTGCAAAAACAACTGCAGCAACTCTCTTGGGCATGGAATTGATCTGTTGATTAATCTGTTCGATCGTGAGGGAATCCCAGGCCTCCTGGGCTGCCCTTTTGAGCTCCTCCTTTGTTTCTATGGATGTCTGTCATGCACGGATGTTGTTTTTCCAGTCAAACCAGACCAGTTCAATGGGATTGACATCAGAGGAAGTTTCCAGCCTTGCAGCATGACAAATTGAGGCCCCGGCACGCAGAGAACCAATAATACGATTTTTTTTAGGTGAATCAAGTTGTTGGCGAGCCATACAATGATGGGAGGGAATAAAAAAACACTACACTACTGAGGAGATGAAGCACATGTCGCGCGACACGAAGGTTTGATCGATGCTCCTACCTACCAAAGAAGGCGTGACGATCGACTTCCAAAAACGGGGGGACCGAAGACTTTTGGGAACCACCTGTATAATGCGTTTGAGCGGCTTCCACTTGTTCCGTATCTGACTGCCTCACTTTCAAAGTCTTCGGTGCCTCTGTAAAGACTGCTTATTCGGGCTTTTCGATATGCCTAAAAGTACTTTCAAGAGGCTAAGAGAACTTAGGACGTCCGAGTTGGACAGGAAGAAGAATGGTCGAGCTGCACTGATATGCTCCAAGCTCAAAGGGCATGCCCTGAAAAACAAGCATGGTGTAGAAAAGCAGTCTTTGGAATATACATATGGGCGTCATGCTTGATGTATGCAGGGTCATTTCACAAGGGAAGTAGCATAAAGATGATGTTGCTTCATAAGCTGAAGGTTGACGAGAATATGAGAAAATTGCAGGCCATTTTTCGTGACAAGCCTGATAATCTAAAGGTCGAACTCGGTAGAAAGCGACACGACGTCCTGGCTATGACATAGCTTCAGAAGTGCCTTGTAGTCCATATTCTATTCTATAGACTGTACTTCGACCAGAAACAGCAACTACGACCTTTTTGCCCCCTTGATAAGTGAGAGATGTACATCATGTACTGGCTCCGAAGTGGACGAGAAACCGACAGAAGGAACTTTCCGATAACGTATTATATAACCCCTAAAATTTTCAGCTTCAACGTGTTGTAGTGCACTGGCTCCTCCTGTGCCAGTACACTCATACTATGGCTCCCTCTTACTGCAGATACCATATCCCAGCACTGCCGACACCTGAGAGTGTGAGGGCACACTCCTATTGCACTCGGGACATCATTTGAGCACGTATCCATTGATTCCAGCACACGTACTGTACTGCGGCGCCCTCCTATGACCCAAATCGATCCGCCGATGGCTCCCCGACACTCAGACAGGTCCGCCGACAGCTCCTACCCAGCACCAGGCACTATAGGACACATCCCTCAGTGACTACGTGCCGCCGATCTTATGATTTACCATACGTACAGCCGTGCGGCAACTCTGGATGCCTCCGAGTCGGCCCCCCTTGGCGCCGATCAATGCGGCGGACACTCAGACATCCTCAGGTACCCTCGCCGACGCCTCCTACAGCTTACCAAGCAGTCCCCCATTGTCTAGGGAGCTATATATTGTCATATGTGCTTACATGCCTCATTACGATGTATCTGCCACCAGTCCGGCAGTCCCCCACAGCACTGCCGCTCCGGCCACTCATATTAGTCACTAGGGATCGCCCACACTCTGTATTGAGTGCCGCCGATGCATCGGACACCTCAGGGACATCAGCTGATGCGCCCTTTGTCTCATATACGCGATATCAGCCTCCGATCATCGGTTCCGATGTTTCCCGACTTCCCCCCAACGCGGCGGCCCCCATTAGACCATGTATGGAAGGTAGGCATGTGGTACATCGGCGTGCCAAGCCACCGACTCGCGCCGCCAAGCCCAACTCCGCTGGTGCCCGTATTATTGCAGATACTCGATATTCCATGCTATTGGACGCCCCCCTCACGTTGCCGCTCTCAGATTTCACCTGGGCGCTCCGGCAGCGGCCCTTGGCGACCCAGATGACTCAGGAGATGTTGTCAGACAGTAGGATGTGTCGGCGACAGCAGTAGAGTATATATAGAGCTTATACTAGCTTGTAGACAGAAGGGATTCCAAGCCTAGCAAGGATTTTAAGAGCATGTACCAGACCGAGCACCAGAGTTCGAGATATCCCTCACTCTGAGTCTCCCCTCATGTACTGAGCCTCCCCCTTGACTATATACTATCCTTGACATCTCCTCTTGTTTGACTCCACATTCTACTTGCCTTCGCCGCCTCCGGTACGCCTCTGCCGCTCTGACGTTCAGTGATCCGGCGCCCCTCTATTCGACGTCGGCGACCCTTCGGCGACCCAGGCTTCTCATCAGACTCCCCTTCGGCGTCCTTTCCAGCCTTTCACTCCAGTTTATCCCATATATTGATCTTATACGGTCTTTTCCTTTCATCTATCGCGTTTACGCTACTGCGGCGGATTCCTGCGGCCTCCCCCTCAGTCCGGCACCCCTCTATTCGACGTCGGCGGCCATCCGACGACCCAGGCATCCTATCAGACGACCCAGCGGCACCTTCTCCAGCCACTCACTCCATTTTATCCTTTATATTCATCTTATACACTTCATACCTTCCTGTGGCCGAGTTTATACCACATCGGCAGCCTCTTGTGATCCCCCCTTTTGAGCGGCGGCCCTGTTATCCTATTCCCTTTATCCAGCGGCATCCTTAGACCCATCCATTACGTCTCCGACGGTTCCTGGCACCTGCCGGGTAGTAGGTCTTTGAGAGTCTGATAGCGTCGGCATCCCATTTTTGGAGGTCCCTTCATACATTCAGCACCCTTAGTAGGACGGACATCTGTAGCACCTTCAGATACGACACCGCCGACCGACAGCGTCACCATTAGCTTCGTCAGGAAAAAGTCTTAGTTATAGTATTAGATTGCAATCAGATAATATGGCCAAAATAATCAGAATATGCAAAACCAAGTGCTATCGGACTGTTTCTGACCTCTGATTAGGAAATCTCAAGCAAAGGTTTCGTAAATACACAAAATTTGTAGATAAGTACAAATGTTGTCAGAATGTACAAGTATGGTCAACGATTACAAACAAGCAGATCCGATTATTTCTGACCTCAGATCCCATATACCGTTAATAGAGATGCCGATCTCGCCGATCACTAGAGTACATTACAACCTAATAAAACTTGATGCAATGGTCGATATCTCTATTCATGCTTTGCATACAGTTCATTTCAATTATCACGCATATAAAATACAACTAAATCATTTCTATTTCAGTGTGATATATTAGATACAAATTAGTGTATTACAGGTCCAGGAGAGCAGAATCGAAGTCAGTGCAATAGAAACACATTGTTAGTCAGTCGAGCCAGAACCAGAGCCAGAGCCAGAGCCAGAGCCAGAGCCAGAGCCAGAAAGTGACCAGCTGAATTAGTGAAGCACCAGGATGAAAAGCATGTAAGCCGATAATAATCACAATTGCGAAGGGAAAGTGTTCCAACTGTACTGTGAGTCTGGTTGAGTTTGACTTGGAGCCCCAGGTTTGTTAACTTCTTCAGGATTGTTGCTGTTGCTGTTGCTGCTGTTGCTGTTGTCTGAGTCATTCTCATCGCACTCGTTGTCGTCATCGTCCTCGATGGAGGCCAGCATGTTCGTGAAGGATGTCTCGTTGTTCTCGTCTTCCTCGTGTTCCTGAGGGTCGTCTTCTTGAGGTGGCCTGAATACTTTGCTGAGAAAGTTTGTAATAAAGAATAAAAGTAATACGAAGTAATAAAATATGCCACGTACTCGTTCCACCACTGTAGCGTCTCCTTTACCCATTTCACATCCCTCTTCTTGAAAAAGCCGCAAATTTCGTAATAGAAAGCCTTAGTGTTAAAGCTTTTGTCCCACTCTCCCTACAAATCGAGTGTAGAAAGATAATGACGGGTCTAAATAAACAGTAGTTAGCAAGGACTATTGATACAGGATAGAAAAAACTCACCTGAATGCATGCATATGCTATCATCTCGGGGGTAACTTTGTTCTGTCCTGTGATCCTAGCATTCCCAGGGCACGTCGTGCGTTTTCTGCCCGGTTGATCTTCTAAAGCGGAGCTCGGGCTCGTAAAAATCTGTTTGCAGACCTGAAAAAGAATGTTCGGTAAGCGAACACGCAGGCCAGGAACTGAGAATGGAATATGGAACTCAACTTACACGGACGGGCATATGGCCTCTTAGCAAGGTCTTCTTGGCGCTGCACGGACGGTAGCCCTCCACGTCAAACATGAAGGCTGGCATTGACTTGTGATCAATCACTGTTAGGCGGCGAGACTAACAGACGTTGATCTCGAGGCGGCCAACACAACAACAAACAACAGGCTAAACGCGAGTTGCCGAGCTAGACGCAAGCTATGTCGAAGTGAAGGTAAGTAGACTACTAGGATAAACAAATACAGGAGTAGGTACCTATGTCGAAGTGAAGGTAAGTAGAATAGAAAGACAAGGAGACAAAGGAGTCAATCTAGCTACTTATATACACTTTGAACATGTGAAAGGTCTACTCTAATAAGGAATCACATGATGAAGGAGTGGAGTGATTAGTGAGCGTCTTAGTCGGAAGGAACGGATTTAGTCATGGTGTATGAGTAAAGATGAATAAGCCATGATGGAGCGAACGGGATTAGTAAAAACAGATGAGTAATGTAAAAAGAAGAATACTAAAATAAATGATGACGTAATAAAAGAAAAGGAAAATGTTCAAGTCCTAACATCACCCCCCCTTCAAGGTTGGGCGTCCCGACCAACCACAGTATCCTTCTGATGTTGTGAGTTTATACATTGCGCGAAGACTTTGACGAGGTATTGACAACTTCCTTGGAGCACCAGGATGCTTTTGATAAAATTCTTTGACTGCTTCCTTAGCATTATCTCCAATGTCCGATTCTGGTTGCCATGTTGCTTCATCATACCCGACCCACTTGATGAGGAATTGAAGCTTTCCTCTGTGCAGACGCGAGTCAAGTATTTCTTGTACCTCATATTCTTCTTCGTCCTCAACAATAACAGGTGGTGGTGGCGGAGGTTTCCTTTGAGACTCGAAAGACGGTTCGACGGCTGGTTTGAGTAAGACTTCGTTGAAGACGGGGTGTACTTGTTTCCATGTGCGAGGTAGTTTGAGTCTATATGCGCTCGCACCCACCTTTTCGACGACTTCGAAAGGACCGAACCATTTATCATCCATCTTCTTTGTTGGACGTATTGTCTTTATATTTCGTCTGTCGAGGAAGACCTTATTGCCAGCTCTATATTCCACCACCTTACCTGCGTGACGATCATAGAAGCGTTTCATGTCGTCATTGGCCTTGACCAGGTTTGTTTGAGCGAGTTCGTGTATGTCCTTGACATGTTTAGCGAATTCTTCTGCCGACAGATTTGCTGAAGATGTTCCAACATTCGTGAACCCCATCGGGTGGACTCCCGTATTGACGAAGAACGGGGACAACTTTGTCGCCGAATGCTCACGATTGTTGTATGCAAACTCTGCTAGTGCTAGCCAGTCTGCCCAGTCCGTCTGTCGATGGTTGACATACAAGCGTAGGAACTGTTCAAGCTCCTGATTGACACGCTCTGTCTGTCCGTCTGTCTGAGGATGATATGCTGTCGACAGGTTGCCTTCAATGTGGAGGAGTTTATACAGCTCCCTCATCATCTTCGCATCAAACTGCACGCCTCGGTCGTGGATAATCTTTCGAGGTAGTCCATGTAAACGAAAGATGTGGTCTCGATAGATCTTTGCCATACCCTCTGCGGTTAACTTTGTCGTCATTGGGATTGCATGGATCTGTTTGCTAAAATGGTCGACCACTACACATATGGCGTTAAACCCATTTGACTCCGGTAGCTCTCCAATCAGGTCGACCGTGACAATCTGCCATGGCGCCTCCGGTACCTCGTTAGGGTGCAAAACCTTTGCTTTCATTACTCTGAGAGCTTTTGTCCGCTGGCAACGATCACATCCACGTACATAATTTCTGACGTTGACGTAGATGTTGGGCCACCAGAAGCTTCGGCTCACCATTGCCACCGTCTTGTTTGCTCCCGGGTGTCCTGTTAATGTCAAGTCGTGACACTCCCTCATTACGGCCTCTCTGATGCTCGTTGGTACAAAGATGTTCTTGAACTTTCTTGTCGTTGTTGCTGACAGTTTGGTTGTCACCTCCTTCTTCTACAGGCCATCTTCGAACACTAAGTTCGACGGCCTGTCCTTCTCATCCATCTCCTCCTGCGCTCTCTTGATCGCTACTACGAGCGTGTCCCTCGATGTCTCCACTGTGCCTCTGACCAACCATTCTTCCTTGATGAATGTCACGCCCTCGTTATCATGTTCACCTTTGTCATAGTCTGCGCGGCGTGACAGAAGATTGGCTTTTCCTAACGTCTTCCCAGGTTTGTGTACCAATGAAAAGTCGAATTCAGCAAGGTCGAGCCTCCAACGTGCTTGCCGACGATTCAACTTCTGAGGAGATCTGAAGTATGTTAGGTTTGCATGGTTGGTCCAGACCTCAAATGGTGCATTGGCTCCTTGAAGGTATTGTCGCCACTCCTTGAGCGCTTGAACAATGGCGAGCATCTCCTTGTCGTAGATCTCATAATTTCGTTCGGCATCCAAAAAAGTCGACGATCGATATGCGATAACCTTCCATTTGCCATCTTGTTTCTGAAGAAGTACACCGCCTGTTGCATAGTCTGATGCGTCAGCTTCAACACGGAAGGGGTCGTCATTATTCGGGATTGCCAACACCGGGGGACTACTTAATCGATCTTTCAACTCCTCGAACGCTCGTCGTTCCTCCTCTCCCCACTTCCATTCCACCTTACCAGTCAGTGACGTTAGCGGTTTGATGACTGAGCTATAGTCCTTGACAAAACAGCGTAACTAATTACCTAGACCAAGGAATTGCTGTAGTTCGTGAACGTTCTTCGGGACTGGCCATTCCTGGACTGCAACCGTCTTCTTTGGATCCATGTGTACTTCACCGTTACCAATGATGTGTCCGAGGTATTTGACTGTACTAACCTCGAACTCACATTTCTGTGGCTTCAGGAAAAGTTTGTTCTGTCGGAGGATCTCAAAGACTCATCTAGTACGCTCGCGGTGTTCTTCCAATGTGTTTGAGAAGATGAGTATGTTGTCAAGGTAAATGATAACGACGCCTTCATGGATCATTTCTCGAAAGATGTCGTTCATGAATCCTTGGAAAGTCATGGGTGCATTACATAGTCCAAAGAACATTACCGTTGGTTCGAATAGTCCCAGGTTTGTTCTGAAAGCCGCCTTCCACTCGTCGCCTTCGCGGATCCAGATGTTGTAATATCCCCAGCAGATGTCGAGCTTGGTAATGTACTTAGTGTCCTTGACTTTATCGATGAGCTCGTTGATCAAGGGTAAGGGGTACTTATTCTTGACTGTTCCTTCATTGAGCTTTCGATAGTCTTGGATTGCTCGTAAGCTCCCATCTTCCTTCTTGATAAAGAAGAATGGCGACGCCATTGGAGATTTCGATTGTCTGATTCGTCCCGATGCAAGGTTTTCTTCAATGAATGCCTTCATCGCCTCTTGTTCCTTTGGCAACAATGGATATACCTTACAATCGCTTGGCTTGAAATCCGGTTTCAGGTCTATAGTGTGGTCCCACGTCCGCTGAGCTGGTAACTGCTCGAACGATTCTTCGCTAAAGACATCCGCATACTCCTCTAAGTAAGGCGGCCACTTCGCCGCTTCTTCCATTCTCACATTCCTCACGTACCCGTCATCCACCTCTTCTTTTGATAATGAGGACTCACATTCGTCAGGGCAGTGAGTGAAATTGATCTTGCCGATCTTCCAGTCAATCTCGGGATTATGTCTCTGTAACCAATCATGACCAAGGAAGATGTTGCTTGATGCCAGTGACGTCACAGCTAGACGAATCTCCTCTTCGTGCTTCCCAAAAATCATGCGTACGACCACATATTCCGTAATTAGTTCGCCTTCGTTGCTTGTACCGTCTGCATTGAAGACTGGTCTTGGGCGTATGTACTTCTGAGTTTGGAAACCATACCGCTTGACGAACCCTTCGTCGATGCAGGAGCCTGTACACCCTGAGTCAATGAGGGCATGGGCATCGATGAGATTTTCTTCCTCTAAAAGAGGGTTTGAAATATCAACCTCATCGTCATTTGCTACCTTTGGGTGTACGATGCTAACGAAGGCATTGAGTTCCTTTCCACCGCTTCGTCTGATGAACTGCCCCGAAGTCACATCTTCTATACCCTCGCGCCATATCTCAGCCACGCGTCTGCCAATAACATCCCACACCGCCTCAGTAACGTTCGCCTAGGCAACAACGTTCTCACGGTAAGGTTCTTCCGTCACAACCTCATTTTTTATAGCGGTTTGAATCCGCTCATCCGCTCTTAACACGTTTGAGTCGCCTCCTTGTGCACTCATCTTTCTGATGAATAAGTCATTATAGACGTCGAAGTCATCGTCGTCTTCTAACTCCTCTAAGTTTACGTCGGACAGGATCTTTCAAAGGTTAAAACCACCTGGTATTCTTGCGTCTAGATAATGTACATCGGGGCGATTATATTTTAGCGAACGCGACGAGAAGAGTCCTTTAGCCGTGTGACCAGTTGTTCTGACATTTACGCCTGGTCGTCCTGAAAACCCTCACCATCGACCATCTCTTCCAGCTCAGCTGGTACTGCTCACACGTCGACATTATCGAAGTCTGATTCCTTCACATTGCCGAGCTCTTTGAGGAGTGCCAGTCTGTCTTCTGGTTCGAAGGCAGCAATGATGGACCTGATTGCCTCATGACCGCGGGGGCAATCCCTTATGAAGTGGCCAGTTTGGCCACACTTGTAGCATGCGCATCGAGCTCACGCTTGGTTCATGGCAACGTCCATTGGCTGACCCATTCCGCCGTATGTTACTTCTGTCGCATCTCGTCGATCTGCTTGATGGAAGGGTTGGGGATTTGGAACGTAGGGTCTTGCGAACTGTTGTGGAATTGGACGTCGTGGTTGTGGTACGGGAGGTGCTTTCTGCATTGTCTGAATCGGATTCCGTCGTCGTCATTCAGCAAACAAGTCTCTAATCTGTCGTTCCGTTTGATCGACCTTGATCGCCCTTGCTCTCCAGTCTGCATACTTTGTTGGTTCCGGTTCCGTTTGCATAACGCCTTCGACTACCCTTGGGTTCATGGCCTTCCTGAGACGACTGATTAACCAGCTATCATGGGCCTCTAGGGTCAGGCCTGCGTGTGTCCGATAGATGTCGAACTCGTTGAAGAACTTGTCAGTGTCATCGTCGCCTTGGTACAGCTCTTTGATCTTTTGGAAGGCTTTGTGATGACGGCTGGGGTCTGCAAATGACAGGTCAAGGTGTTTCAAGAAATCTACCTATGACTCCATGATCTGTAGATTTCCGTCAACCTTGGGTGTTACCTCGAAGTAACTTTCCCTCCATGTCACTGCCTTGCCACCCTTTAGGTATGAGAGGGTGAAGATGATCCTGTCGCTGTCTGTTTTGAACTTCGATGGATATGACTGGATGTATAATTGGACTTCCGTTTTGAAGTCGGGATAGTCCTTTCCTCCGCTATACTCTCGTGGCTTGGCTGTTCCGATCTTTTCTGACGGCTTTGACGTACTTCCGCTTCCTACTCCCTGCGTTTGGAGTGCGAGGGCAATCGCGACACCTAAATCTTTCATCTGCTCTGGGCTTAACGACATCTCCTTCTTTTCTTCCTGCTTGGGTGTCGTACTCCTGCTGATGATTGGTGGTTCCGGGTCTCTTAGTGTCGTAAACGATGTTGACGGTTGGAGCGGGGGTGCTGGCGTAACAACTTCGGGTTTAGGAGCGATAGGTGGAGGTGCCTTTGATGTTGATGCTTCTGTTGTTGTTGAGCGTGCAGGTTGCATGAATAACCCAGTGTTTGCTCCGGGGTTTGGTGACCAGGGAAACCAAACACCTTGTGAATCCTGTGATTTCCAAAACTTCCGTGCATCGTCCCACTCGAGGTTGTAGAGGGTGTTGTGTAGCTTTCCTTGGTAGCAGTGTCCTGTTGCGCTCCAACGGACTTGTGGGAGGGCGAGTCATTGCTCGTCAGTTAGATCCACCTTGATAGCGAGGGGGCGGGACAGGGATCGGTGTGTTTGAACGGGCCCGACCTCGGATGTTCGGCTCGTCTTGGAAGTTGAGGACTAAACGACAAGCCTCTAGGTGAATGACGAAGGAGATATTCGTCGATGATTGAACTCTTCGTGTTACCCACGTGAACCTCAACTGATTCCCCCACCAGATGCTAATACGGAGTGCCACGGTGACTAGTCTTCTTCGATCTTAACCTCGGCCTCTTCAACCTTTAGTTCTGGTTGGATGGGAGGTAGGTAGTGAGAGATAGCAATGGGGATACCAGCTGCGCAGATGATGTCGTTAGGATCGACTCGTTCTAAGACTTCGTCCCAGGGGATGATGTAACAAATGGGTTTCTGATAGGGTTGTCAATGAGGTTGGCGTTGGTAACGAGTCTGATAACGAGTGGGTGCTAGGGTGATTACTGGTTATTGGAATATCAAAACACGTCGGTGTTAAACACCAACGGGCTAGATAGGGGTTGCTCGGATGAATCTGGGATGGGCGCGATACGATGATCGTCGATGTAACTCCTTGCGTGGAGTAGCAATAGCGAGTGTTTCCACAGGCTAGAGGGTAGGTCTTTCTATTATGTTAGGCGGCGAGACTAACAGACGTCGATCTCGAGGCAGCCAACACAACAACAAACAACAGGCTAAACGCAAGTTGCCGAGCTAGATGCAAGCTATGTCTGTTACGAAAATTGTGGTTATCTAATACGGCGTGGGCTAAATTTTACACACCGAGTTGCGATGCCAAATCAAGACTATTTCGAAAGGCTACTACGGCAGAACAGTGGTGGCGACTCAAGAGTAGCAAACCACGGATCGTCTGGAGAAGACACGGAGGACTCTGATGGTTTGCAATTAGGACTAACTAATATGCACATTGGACATACTCCACCGCCGGAACGCAGTCTGGCGGCGATGGAAGAAAGAAATGTCGCAAGGTATACGGAACTCCTGCAACGAAGACATTATCGGCGTGGTGCAACTAGAAGATTTGTACATGAGAGCTTGGTGTGCGCCAATTGTTACTTGGCCTACCAACGAAGCTGGGTACTTGCGGAATGGCTCATGAAGAACTTCACGGAACGGTTAGTGTCAAGGGAAGCAGCCGATGTCAAGATTCGGCATAAGCCCGGACCCTCGGAACGAACAGAAGACCAACCATTACCGAACCACGGAATGAGTGCATACGACCATGAGGTATCCATATGGCTTAGCGATAGGGATGTCTATGCATTAAAGGTCGGCGTGCGAGCTTGGATCAATCAGCATCGGCACCAGACCTTGTGCAGTCACACGGCAGTGGAAGTAGATTGGCCAGTTTACAAGCGGCCACCTTCGGACATTGAACATCTTACGGAAGAAGCGATAGAACGCTTGATGCAGGCTTGGCGAGCGTCAGAGCCAGGGGTAATTACAGTTGATGAGTGGAATGGCCGCGAGCACTTTGGACAGAGGCTACGGCTAACCACGGGCCCAGGACTACAACTATCGGACATCGAAGTCGCGGCGAGGCACAGAAGGAGTGTAGCGGAGTACACTCATGCGCCGGGAGAAGATCGGCAAGCTCTGCCGATCTCTAACCCTGATATCACTATCTCCCCCATGATCGAGGATTAAGCGGCAGAAGCTCGGCCCGGGAACGGAGCGCCAGAGAAGCGATAGCTTGGCAACTATCATGGGAACCCGTCTGGGAACGGAGAAGGATCGCGGGGTAAAGATAAGGAGAGATTAACATGTGATAACGATTGCAGATCGGAGGAAGCACGGAAGAAGCTTCTCGAAGCATCGGGGTAGTAGGATTCAAACAAACCCTCCTAATATGGTAGAAGTATTGTGATTCAACACTAGAGGAAAGTATCGGTGTTGGCACCAGAGTAGAGTACTGGTGTCAGAGAAAACATATTGTCTAGACCAATAGCAAGGCTGTAGTCGGTAGTAATAGGTAGTCGGTACTATTTAGTAAATAGGTTATTTAAGGGCCAGCTGAGCGGGGCATTGTCCCTCAGCAAAATTATTTTATACTCTCAATCGAAAACTGTACCCTTTGATTGAAACCCTGTTCCACTACTGAGGTCAAGCTTGAGCCTATCGCTCGCTTCTAAAGTAGTACATCTATAACCTTCGTTCCGTCTCCAATCAATTATCATCAGAAGGAATAAGCAGGGACTTGTTCCGGTACGCTTAGACTTGCCACCTCGTCTAAAAACACTGGTCCTAACATTATAATTTTGCTCCAATCTTGGGGTAACCAATCTTGCTGTTTCGTAGTGCAAATACCCACTAACGATCAGTAAGTATTGCTCTGCCTCAGGAGGGTTCTCTTCTTGTGCCTGTGACACATTGAGACTGACACACGCCAGCGTGGCGACAACAGCTCAAGCAGGCTTATCAAGTACACAAGGGATTCGTTCAAGCCCTTCGAAGCTTCGAAGAAGAGTTAACTGTCGCCTTTCGCACGCTTAACTTCTATCGAGGTAAGAAGGATTTAACAACCCCTATACCAGAACCCTACAGGTCGGTTATACTATCCGCCCTGGAGCTTCAATTCGCCGCCGCCCAACAAGAAGGGGTTGGGAGAAGATTCCTGTGTCAGCAGGTAGACAAACTGCTAGACGGCAGTAAAGTCAATTGGGAAGTACTGCGAGGACAAACACCTGAAGAAAAGGAATTGTACGCTCTCACCCAACAATATAAAGCTTTCGAATACACCCTCTTGGAACACGGACACTTCCTACACCAAGTACTAGCACTGGTCTACCGAGGCAACTACTCATTCGCGAAACAACTATGTCACCGATGGAACTGTGGCAAGCTTGTTGGACTAGTTTCTGGATTGCATCAAGCGTCCTCTGGTTTTCTTCCCTGGTATACGTCCTTACTCAACAATGCGGAGGTAGAGGAGGCGTACTTCACGGCCTTGCAACGGTACGGGTCTGGCTGGAACGGGAAATCATCCAAGGAATGTCCTCACTCCGTCAAACCGGTCGGAGAGTTTTACTCTACGCTCAACGACTGGCGATACCTCAGCACGGAGCTGGAGAACACCTGGAATCCGTTTTGGACCGCATCCGAGAACGACTCGACGGTCTACATGGACGCCTGGATCGAATGGTCGGCACTAACGGGAATGCTGACGAAGCTCTCGCCCGACTACGGAATTCCATCATCAGCCTCGATCTCCGACTTACAAGCCTTGATCGGTCCATGCGAACTCTCACCGCTACTGTCTCTCGACTCTATGACATGGGTTCAGAATTTTCCGAACACATCACAGTAGAAGGACAGACTCTGGGAGAATTCCTACACCACACCCTCGAACACACCCTGGAGGGAATGGTAACGACGATCAACGAGCAGACAGATCGAGTCACCACGATGCAGGACACAAGGCTGAACTTCGCCTTTGGACTTTTGCAAGGACGACTTCTTGGTGCAATAACGGCGACGGCTAATGGCAGTCAATCAGCCATGACTCAACAACTCGTCAATGCCCAACAAGAGATCGTCCGACTTTGTGGTGTAGACTTCCTGCAGCTTCATACGCAGGTCGCCTATCTAATCGAGCAAGTCGAAGCTACCCGAGCGCGAATCAGCAACGCCGAAGAAGAAACCGCGAGCCACTACTCCATTACCGAAGGTATTCGTCGAATCCAGCAAACAATCCGGTCTAGGCAGTCCTACCGAATGCGAGAAGCAAGACGTGAAGGAAGGGTTTCCCCAGAATCACCACTCGCCGGGAGAGGACAGCTGTTTAGTCGCTTCGCAACCTTAACAGCTGACTCCGACGACATGCCACCACCTCTCACTCCAATACATGGAGAAGGCAGGCCACGTATTGCACGGTTGATCGACGAATATCTCCAAGATGCAGGACAACGCCAGGCAAACGATCAAACCGAAACAGGACCCCCGCAAACGCTAGAACAAGAGGAAGTACTGGAAGAACAGTCAGTCGTCGCCCAGCTCGATAGTGAGGAACTCGAGGACTATGTTTCCACCGCCAGCCAGACAGAAGACCTTGACCAGCAAGCCGAAGAGCTGCTGAGGGAGGTAATACCCACGGAAAATCGACCGTGGCCTACGGGAGATGGCTGGCGAAACCCAGGGCTCGGAGGAGAAGCATTTCCTGAGCTGATGTGGAACGAAGAAGGAGTGTTAGTCGAGGTTCGCCCCCAACGACTTGGGGCAAACGGATATCGTTTCGAACGGAATGGACTCCAAGGCCCTCACGAAAACTCGCCACCTGGAACTCCAACCCCTAGCGCCCAGACAATTGGGGAAAGGGAGGAAAGGCTTCAGGCAGCGAGTGAGTATTCCCCAGAATCAGAATTCATTTATGATCCTATCTTGCGTCCTAGTAGCTGCCCTCCATGGCCGGAGTCTACCACAGTGGTAGTGGGAGAACCGGTGCAGGGGGTAGCGAACATGACACGGGTGGTTTGGGTACGAGGTCCCGATATTGGTATATTTCCGTATACAAGCGACTACGATTATCTCACATCGAATAACGACGACTGGGAAACGGAAGAGGAAAGCGAAGAGCATGAGAGTGGCAAGGAGAGAGTTGAAGCTCGGGAATAAAGGAGATAGGCCTTGGCTCAGAGCGGAGAGCTCGCCAAGATAAGGAAGACGCCCAAGAACCGACCGGGCAGGAAGGGTAAGGTGGTTAGCTGGAAAGCGGAGGTGGAACTCGCTGGATAGTTAACTACTTAACCATGTATTATTAAATGCGCTGAATGAGAGTGATACTCACAAATTTTTGGTTGCATTCGTCCAGATCAATATGTCTAACAAAGATATCATGAAGTACCCTTTGTTTAAGGGAAACCCATATGAGTCGCTTGAAAACTTTCAGAATCAAATGATCAGTCGGTTGAACGAGAAACATCCCGACAATCCAGAAAAACGGGTTAAGATCATTTTGGAATGTTTACGAGGACAAGCTCAGACTTGGGTTAACGGCAAATGGGCTGTGAATAGGAATCGATTAGTCTCCACCTGGAAGCAAGAACCGGTCACAAATAATTGGATTATTGACCAAAAGGGTGGATGGGACACCGAGACAGATCTATGGAACGAATTAGCGCTCAACCACAATGGCATTTTTGGACTAGAAGAAGAGGCCGAGCGAAACATACGAACGATTTATCAGGAACGGGCGCGGGTAAAGCTGTATAGTAGGGCCTTCAACGACATCAGGATGAGACTACCAAAGCATTACAATGGACAAGCACTGGTTTACGAGTTCAAACGTGGACTGAACCAGACCATCCTAAAGGCACTCCTTACAAATACGGAACACCCTAATTGGGACCTGACCCAATGGCAGGATAACGCGAAAAATCTGGAGGACAGTCTAATAGCAGCCAAAGTAATTGGCAGTAATAAGAAGTATACCCCTATGTTTAAAGACGGGCAGGCGGTATCGTACACGCCGGTGCCCCCTGAAGCTCGTCATCCAGCTGAGTTTCAGGGTGAGCCTATGGACATTGATATGTCTAGGCGCTTTACTAGGGGGTCCCGAGGGGAAAATTCCGGGGCATGCTGGGTATGCGGCAAAACAGGTCATTTTGCACGGGACTGCAACAATGTAGGGCGAGAACAACAGGGAAGCCGTGGACACCGAACCAACTACAAGAGACGGGTGCAAAAGAAACGATCTGGCAAGACTGGCCGCTTCCTAAAACGCCGGGAAGTTGGGATTGATAGCGATTCCGAAATGGAAGAATTACTGGACAAACGGGCGAAGTTACCAAGGCGGAAGGAACGGGCTTCGCACACCCTCGAGGAGGATTCCGAGGAGGATTTTTAAAGAGCAGTCAGTCACCATCGGGTACTGACAAGGGCTCAAAGGAAGTAAAGCGCCGATGGACTATTGCTAGACCAAATTCCAACCATCCCACTATACCCATTGACGTCATTCAGGGACAGAGAAAGGTTAATCTCTCGGCTATGATTGACTCCGGATCCGCAATCACTACTATTAGTCCAACGGTGGTACAGAGCCTAGGACTAAAAACAGTGCCGGCGGAAGGTAACTATACCATCCGGAATGCCGATGGATCGATTAATCATGGTGGATGGACTCGGAATGTTCGAGCAATAGTGGATACAGGGATTACTAGAGGTTTAATGGACATCGCCGTGGTAGACACTCATGAAGACAAGTTTCTCATAGGGAATGATTGGCTTGAACAGTATAAGCCAACCATCGATTGGACCAAAGGAACGCTCAGCAAAGGAAGCAAAGAAGTTAACTTCAATGGAACGGCACGTCTGCGTATGATCGAACTAACTATTGCCTCGAGACGAACCAGGAAGCGCAAACGATGGCGAAAGGCTCCCAAATACGCTCCCCAGAATTGGGGAAGGGACGCAGAAGACGAACGGGAAGAAGAATGGGAAACTAGGGTCTACTACCACAGCGATATGGATTCAGGACACTACACCGAAAGTGAGGAAGAAGTCGAGGAACCCGCGAATCTACCACCAGAAGGAGTACCAATGGAGAAAACCGAAATCGAACCACCAATAGTGTTTCTAAGCGACATGCATCCAGAATCCAAATCCGTCCTCCACAAGGAAGTCGGAAAATGGCAATTCTATACGAAGGATGACATACACAGGATAACCCTTGACCGTAGGGAATTTTTCGATTTTAACTCCCTAGAAGAGGCAGATCAAGCAGTGTATAATGCGATGATGAGGGACATAGACAAAGGGTCTGACTCAGAAATGCTCTACCAATGGTATGGAAGCATGTACGGAGCGCATTTACAGCTGCAGGAGATCAAGAAGAATGCCGCACGACAAGAGGAAACTTCAACCACGACACACGAGGCACAAGCAAGAGTGCAAGCCGAGATTCAAGGGCAAATGTCTGTCGACTCAGAAGGATCGGATACGAAGAAAGGAAAGAGGCCGAGCGTGCCACCAAAGGCAGGAAAGCCAGGGCACTATGCCTCTGATCCGCTACGAGTTCGAAGACAACGCAGTGGGGGAAGTGGTACCGATTCGAACCCTGTAATAAGGAGTATTAGGGTGGAGTGGACTCCTCCATCCATGCACGAGGGAGAAAATGACTCAACCCTGGCAGTGCAGAAGCAGTCGGTTAGTTTCACCACACGAAACAAGCGTACTAGCAGGAGTATGCGGGGTCGGGAGCCTCAGAGAACTAATGCTCTGCAGCGCACTAGGTTCGGCCACCTAGCGAGATCTCCCACTTCGAGAGAAAAGGGAGCGACCAGACCCAAGACGTCGTTCAAGGGTAGACTAAGGCCTGGAGAAATGGTCCACCCCAAAGGGAGGGTAGTCCCATTCCGGCACAGAGCCGAAGACAGTACGCCGCAAGCATCAAGTAGGCTGGCTTTGGGAGCTCAAGTGCGCCCGCGAAGACCATGGCGAGAAGCCAAAATGCAGGGCCCTGCTCCGACAGGGAAAACAAACGGTAAAGGTAGCAGGTCAATTAGATATGCCGCGATAGAGCAGAAGCTCTCGCAGGGGCAAAAGAGTCGCCAATGGCTTCCGCCTGTTGACTCGGTTAAGCAGCCGCACGAAAGGGTGAAAGAAAAAGTGCTAGAGAGAAAAGCTGGATCCGAAACGGTGTTCAAGGGTAACCTAGGATCGCATAAGCCCACCACTTCGATGCGGGTGGAGGACGGCTCTCGATTAGAAGCGCTACCCAAGCCTTCTACCTGGATTCGCCGACTAGAGCAGCGACAAGTCGCATCACGAAGGGAACGACTCCTCAAATACAACAGCATAGCTCAAAAGTATGCTCAGGAGAAAGCACTCGACGAAAGGATGGCAGACCATGCAGGAACACAAACCCTCGAAGATATTCTTCCAAAAGAAATCTGGGATTTCCGGGATAGGTTTGACAAGGATGCTGCTAGACGGCTACCTAACTCGAGCCAATGGGATATGAAGATAGAACTGCTACCCAATGCAGAGCTACCCAAACCCGGACCAGTATATCCACTCGCTCCTGCCGAGAAACGAGCGGTCGAAGAATGGATTCGCGATGACCTGAAGAAAGGATGGATTCGTGTTGTAGGGAACAACGTCCCTGCCAACGAAAAAGCAAGCACTTGTGCACCAGTATTCGTTATAGCCAAGAAAACACTAGGAAAGGATGGCAAACCAGAGTATCGTATCGTAATCGACTACAGAGGATTGAATGCGGTGGTCATACCGGATCACCAGCCAATGCCTCTATTACATATGCTACCGGACGATTTGGCTCATGCGAAATGGTTTTCTACACTGGATTTACGAAGCGGGTATAACAATGTGCGAATCCATCCAGGGCATGAAAAGTATGCCGCCTTCAGAACTCACATGGGGGTTTACCAGCCGCTGGTAATGCAGTTTGGACTAATGAATGCACCTGCGGTATTCCAACGTGCAATGAACGAGCTCTTTCAGGACATGATTGGGCAGGGCATACTCATTTATCTAGATGACATTATTATCTATGCGGAAACAAAACAGGAACACTGGGACCTGCTAGCAGAAGTATTGCGCAGGTTAAGGAAAGCAGACTTCTTTTGCAAGCCAGAGAAGTGCTACTTTGCCAAACAGGAGCTCGACTATCTAGGATTTGTTGTTAACCAATCGGGCATGCAGATGGATCCCTACAAGGTAAAAGCAGTTCAAGAATGGCCAGATTTGTCAAGCAAGCGAGACATTCGAAAGTTCATTGGTTTTGCGAACTTCTACCGAAAATTTATCGAAGGCTTCGCCAAGATCGCTAGGCCGCTAACGGAACTCATGTCTGACAAGAAGACATTTACTTGGGGAGATCGTCAACGAGAAGGCTTCGTCAAGTTGAAGGAAGCCTTCACATCTGCACCTATGCTTGTACGACCCGATCACGAGAAACAATTTGTACTGGAAACAGATGCATCTAACTTTGCGATGGGAGCAGTGCTCTCGCAAGAAAGTGACGATGGAATTTTGCATCCTATTGGATATTGGTCGAATACCTATCGAGACGCCAAGAACAACTACCCAGTAATGGACAAGGAATTGCTGGCAATTGTCAAAGCTTTGAGCAATTGGCGACACCACTTGGAAGGAGCTAAACATGAAATTCGGGTAATTAGTGATCAGGCAAACCTCCGGTATTTCATGGGAGCTAGAAAACTCAGTGGACGCCAGGCGAGATGGGCTACTTTTCTCAGCAGATTTCGATTCAGAATCGAGTATCGACCAGGAACCAAGAATTCAAGAGCGGTGTAGACTATCAGACCCTCTTAAGCAGCGGCGAAGGCGACGGCGTTCGACCACAGAGAGGCGTCGGCGGTGTCAAAGATCGGAGAGGTAAGAAGGGATCCAACTCGTGGCTAGACCTCCTGGACAGCTTGGTGCCGTGGCGGACAATTTGACCCGGAAGCACTGCTGCCGATCGGGATGCACGCTCAGTCGTGGGGAGAGCTCAATCGTAAGGGCTATGGTATGATCCGCGTATAAAGGGGGCGCCGCCGATAATGTACGGGACAGAGCCGCCGACGAGTCAAGATGTCGGCGCCGTGAATAAGCAGTAGAGCGACGGCGCTGTCGAGTCCTGCGAGCGGCGGCGATTACTGGTAGAGCGACGGTACCGCCGATTGCCAGGAGAGCGACGGCGTCGCCGATTACCAGGAGAGCGACGGTGTCGCCGATTGTCAAGAAGGCGATGGCGCTGCCGTTTCCCAGGACGAGGGATAGCTCTGCCGATCACTTGTGCAGTGGCGAGTGAGCACGTGCCCCTGTTATTCCCTTAAACGGGGGCGGCGTCTTGTGTCGGCACACGATCTTCGGCGGAGGCGATAGAGAGCAAAAGGGCTAATAGAGACGAGAGGAGTGCACTGAGATCTATTCTGAACTACTGCTGCCGAACACTACATACATGAGGTCTATATATACTGGGGAATGCTGGGGAAGAGCGTCACAGAGGCGGCGACAGTGACGGCGCGTCACAGGCGCGCAATCGGTGCGGACCCGAAGATCGGGGCGCGCCGCGAAGCTGCCAAGACACGGGCGCGCGCTGATCGGGCTGGCGGTGATTGGCGCGGCGCATCATCATCGGGCGCGCTCGGATCGCTAAGTGGTCGCACCACACGAATATGAAACGTCAGGGGAGGCAATAATACTAAAAGGGGAATACGCGAGTGGCCGCCGCGTCCGACAATCGGACTCGGCGCACGAAGCAGCATAGTATGAACATGAAACGTGGTACCTGAGACCTTGTAAAACCACTACCCGACGTCGGATAAGCCAATCAACAGGAGCCGACGAATATTCCATCGGCTATACGGTTCGATATCCTTCCGCCGCAGTAGCCGATACATCCGCTGCAACGTTCCAGGCGCCCGCGTATCAGAAAGTGCGGCTGGCCAAGCGTACTCGGTTTGGGAAGTCTTCGAAGGACGGGAGGCGGCGGACGTATTGGTTGAGCCGCGGATCAAAGAGCGGCGGTTTGGAGGGTCTTAAGGAGCGGCGGAGGTGTAGCGGTCGGCGCACGATGGTATACTGTACAGAGTACTGAGGGGCCTGTACCGACGTACCGGTACAGGCAAGTGCGGCGCACTACAGCGGATGCACTGTCACGACGACCTGACTACGAACAAGGCGTTGAAGATGTACCAGAACAAGTCCTACTTCCCCCAGAGCTGTTCCGGAACCAAGAACTGCCCGTGCGCACTATACGGGTGTTTGAAATTACAGGAGGTTCGGAACTGGGAGAAAAGATTCGAGCAGGATACGAAAAGTCCAAGGAGCAAGAAATCGGGACTTTCGAAGAAGGATACTGGTGGAGGGATGGAAAATTGGTAATCCCACCAGTTGATGAAATTAAACGAGAATTAGTACGACAGTGCCATGACGCTCCAGCAGCAGGACACCCGGGGATAGACAAGACTATCACGAAACTGGAACGAAGAGTATGGTGGCCAAAGATTAGGGAATGGGTCGAAGAATATGTGCGCACTTGCGATATGTGCCAACGGACGAAGGCAAGACGAGGAAAGACGCAACCGCCTTTACAACCGCTGCCAGTAATGAATCGGCCCTATGAAGAAATTACTATGGACTACGTCACCGGACTTCCAACTACGAGCAAAGGAAACAATGCAATACTAGTGGTAGTAGATCGGTTCTCAAAAATGGGAACATTTATACCTACCACTGTAAATGCAAACTCGAAAACCACTGCTGACATGATGATCAAACATGTCTACAGCAAGGTTGGAACCCCAAAAACAGTAATTAGCGACAGGGGACCGCAGTTTGCAAGCCGATTTACCGAACAAGTGAACCAGGCCCTTGGAATCGAAACGAAGCTTAGTACGGCATATCATCCACAAACAGACGGACAAACGGAACGAGTGAACCAGGAAATGGAACAGCTGCTAAGATGCTATTCCAGTCTGCAACAGGATGATTGGGACGAACATCTTCCTATGGCGGAATTTGCCTATAACAGTCGAAGTCACTCAAGTACTGGGAAGTCACCGTTTGAAATGGTTTATGGGTTTCAGCCGGAAGTAGGATTTAAGCTTCCGATCCAAGGTACTCAAGACTATGTGGCAATGCGGATGAAGCATCAACAAGAAGCGTTGGAAGCACTTACTAAAGCACGAGATGCAATGAAGAAGTTTGCAGATAAACACCGAGGCCCGATGCCGGAATTCGAGATCGGAGATAAGGTCATGTTAGATGGCCGAAATCTAACACTATTAGTCCCTACTAGGAAATTAGGTGACAGAAATATTGGACCTTACAAGATCGTCGCGAAGCATGGGCCAGTCAACTACGAGCTGGACCTTCCAAAGGAACTGAGGATCCACCCGGTGTTTTACACAGGACTATTAATTCCCTATCGAGAACGAAAAGATCCGACACAACGAACAAGACCACCACCAGAAGTCATTGCTGGAGAAGCCGAATACGAAGTAGAAGTAATTCGGGACATGAGGAAACGGCACAACACATGGGAATACCAGGTTAAATGGCTCGGCTACCCCGAAGAGGAAAATACCTGGGAACCTGTAGAAGGGCTACGCAACGCCCCCGAAAAATTGCGAGAGTATCACGAAAGGAACGGTTGGCCGGACGCCGTGAACCTTCCCTTTAGAAAGAAGGTTGCAGGAATTGTCGCTTTGGCGCAGAGACTTCTGGATGTACGCAGAGCGGACGACTATTACCTGAGCACGCTTTATGGGAGAAAGGTGCTGCAGAGAACTAGACAACGAAGGAAATACGACAACAAGACAGGTATAAAGCAACGAGATTTTGCCTATCCAGAATGGCACAAGCATCATTGGAGAGCTGCTAAACGGCCATTCACCCGAGCAAACGCTTTACCTATACGAAGATACGATAGGATGGAAGGGCTAGAGGAAGGACTCTCCTATAACGATTGGTATCATGCTGACTCGACGGATAGCGAGGTCAGTGAGGCTTAGAGGAGAAGTTCGACCCGGACACGTCGTTAAACTATCCCTAGCGTCAGAAATTGATGCTGGAAGGATATGATATATCCATTAACTATATCCTAGCCTGTTTGGAAGCAGCTAGTATGTTGGAGGCCGACACGGAATCGAGGCCCGGTAAGGAACCAAACGAAACAGCAAGATTATGGCTACCACAATTAATTGGATCCACACTCTCCTTGCAGTCCGAAGTGGATCTTAGGAGGAGGAATGTTACGAAAATTGTGGTTATCTAATACGGCGTGGGCTAAATTTTACACACCGAGTTGCGATGCCAAATCAAGACTATTTCGAAAGGCTACTACGGCAGAACAGTGGTGGCGACTCAAGAGTAGCAAACCACGGATCGTCTGGAGAAGACACGGAGGACTCTGATGGTTTGCAATTAGGACTAACTAATATGCACATTGGACATACTCCACCGCCGGAACGCAGTCTGGCGGCGATGGAAGAAAGAAATGTCGCAAGGTATACGGAACTCCTGCAACGAAGACATTATCGGCGTGGTGCAACTAGAAGATTTGTACATGAGAGCTTGGTGTGCGCCAATTGTTACTTGGCCTACCAACGAAGCTGGGTACTTGCGGAATGGCTCATGAAGAACTTCACGGAACGGTTAGTGTCAAGGGAAGCAGCCGATGTCAAGATTCGGCATAAGCCCGGACCCTCGGAACGAACAGAAGACCAACCATTACCGAACCACGGAATGAGTGCATACGACCATGAGGTATCCATATGGCTTAGCGATAGGGATGTCTATGCATTAAAGGTCGGCGTGCGAGCTTGGATCAATCAGCATCGGCACCAGACCTTGTGCAGTCACACGGCAGTGGAAGTAGATTGGCCAGTTTACAAGCGGCCACCTTCGGACATTGAACATCTTACGGAAGAAGCGATAGAACGCTTGATGCAGGCTTGGCGAGCGTCAGAGCCAGGGGTAATTACAGTTGATGAGTGGAATGGCCGCGAGCACTTTGGACAGAGGCTACGGCTAACCACGGGCCCAGGACTACAACTATCGGACATCGAAGTCGCGGCGAGGCACAGAAGGAGTGTAGCGGAGTACACTCATGCGCCGGGAGAAGATCGGCAAGCTCTGCCGATCTCTAACCCTGATATCACTATCTCCCCCATGATCGAGGATTAAGCGGCAGAAGCTCGGCCCGGGAACGGAGCGCCAGAGAAGCGATAGCTTGGCAACTATCATAGGAACCCGTCTGGGAACGGAGAAGGATCGCGGGGTAAAGATAAGGAGAGATTAACATGTGATAACGATTGCAGATCGGAGGAAGCACGGAAGAAGCTTCTCGAAGCATCGGGGTAGTAGGATTCAAACAAACCCTCCTAATATGGTAGAAGTATTGTGATTCAACACTAGAGGAAAGTATCGGTGTTGGCACCAGAGTAGAGTACTGGTGTCAGAGAAAACATATTGTCTAGACCAATAGCAAGGCTGTAGTCGGTAGTAATAGGTAGTCGGTACTATTTAGTAAATAGGTTATTTAAGGGCCAGCTGAGCGGGGCATTGTCCCTCAGCAAAATTATTTTGTACTCTCAATCGAAAACTGTACCCTTTGATTGAAACCCTGTTCCACTACTGAGGTCAAGCTTGAGCCTATCGCTCGCTTCTAAAGTAGTACATCTATAACCTTCGTTCCGTCTCCAATCAATTATCATCAGAAGGAATAAGCAGGGACTTGTTCCGGTACGCTTAGACTGACCACCTCGTCTAAAAACACTGGTCCTAACAATGTCGAAGTGAAGGTAAGTAGACTACTAGGATAAACAAATACAGGAGTAGGTACCTATGTCGAAGTGAAGGTAAGTAGAATAGAAAGACAAGGAGACAAAGGAGTCAATCTAGCTACTTATATACACTTTGAACATGTGAAAGGTCTACTCTAATAAGGAATCACATGATGAAGGAGTGGAGTGATTAGTGAGCGTCTTAGCCGGAAGGAACGGATTTAGTCATGGTGTATGAGTAAAGATGAATAAGCCATGACGGAGCAAACGGGATTAGTAAAAACAGATGAGTAATGTAAAAAGAAGAATACTAAAATAAATGATGATGTAATAAAAGAAAAGGAAAATGTTCAAGTCCTAACAATCACGAACTCCCGTGCCTTAACCATATCTTCAAACCTACAAAAGAAAAACAACTGTAATTACTCAAAAAATACATTCATAAACGACTTATATTGGATCGTCACCGTGTTTGTGAAGGATGGACATTGGCACAATCGCCCGCAGAAATTGCGGGTGATTTGTGCCATGGTTCATCTTTGTCACATCGCAGTTGACCGGTGGGTTAGGCGTGCCCGTCTTGAGTATGTATCGGTGACCCCTTTCCTTGGTCTTGTTAGTGTCATATGCGTGCGCCTTATCGGCAGCCAGGTTCACCTAAAAGAAAGTATGATAGTCAAAAAAGAAAGAAAGAAAGACACCGGCAAATTTACTTACTTCATACCAAAGTATTTCCTGATTGTTGTGCGAAAGTCCCAAGATATATTCCATATGGTCTGCAAAGAGCATGACGATGCTGTCGTAAGCTTTTAGCAGATTGTCCTTATCAGAACCACTGAGAATATGGCGTGTAAGTGTATAGAATTGAAAAAAAGAGTGCATATACTCACCTTTTCATGATTATTTTTTCGGCCTTTTGCTTCTCCTCCTCATCATACCGAGGATCAGTGGCCAACAGACTTTCATACCTCTTCACCGTTGCTGCCACGTTTCCAGCATTCATGATTACTGGGACATAGAGCCACGGGTCTATGCCCCTCTTGATGAACTTGGCGAGGGTGAGGATTTCGACCTTTGGGTCGTCGGTTTCCCTGGGCCTGACGACAAGCACTCAGATAGTTATAAGAAAGACAATAAAACGATTTGCTTACTTCCTTTTCCCTCTACCTTTCTTTGTCAAAAGCTCTCTTGCGATGAGCCTGGGTCGTCTTGTTGTGGGCTCGTCACCAACTTCCGACATCGGCAACGAGTCCCGCAGAGTCGTGTCCGAACTCGGTGTGGCAGCCTGGGATGGAGGCTGAGGACATGGTGCAGGGCCATATTTTGATTTTGCGTTGCTGCATTCAGGGGGCATGGTGCGAGTGAGTGAGTGAGTGAGTGAATGGGTGAGCGAGTGAATGGGTGAGCGAGTGAGTGAGTGAGTGAGTGAATGGGTGAGCGAGTGAGTGAGTGAGTGAGTGAATGGGTGAGCGAGTGAGTGAGAGATTGGGGAAATATGGGGAAATTGCCTAAAAGAAGAAAGTATCGATCACGTGTAGCCGGACTTGGATGCGTCGACGTGAAATTTCAAATTTGATCACAACTTTAACTCGGACTCGTACCGACCGACTGCTCACAGCAATCGTTCGTATCAGCTTAATGCTCCCAGCTCTTAATCAAGATTGAAAATATACATCAAGACTTTGTTTTCTGGATTCTGGGCTTGTGTCTTCTCTCTGTTGAGTCATGAAACTGCGGACTGTGCACATACATCCAATCATCACACAAATCACATTTACTTGTTTTCCTAAGGCTTTCATTTTTTGGACTATGAAGGTCATCTGTGTTCTATGTGGAGCTTCTGTGTCAGCAGGCCGAGGTCTAACAATCCATCTGAAGAAGTGCAAAGGGAAAGCCGCCAGTTCAATCTCGTTGACAACTGTTAAGAATCTCGGTCCGGCACCTCGTGCATCTGTAACTGAGCAAGACAACATGTCTCAATGTGAGTTTTTCATCTCCTTTATTTGTCCATTTTCAATAAAGTATTATTAGCAATTCAGTACAACGAAGACTTCCGTGAAGACTCGTTGATTCAAGACTTCTCTATGAAAATGGACGAGCCGGCACCCACCCAGCCTGCTCTCTTAGAAGCCCCTGTCAAGCTTCCAAGTGGGTCAAAATGCCCAAGAAAGCTTCCTGTGAGGTTCAAAGACCACGTACCTTCAAGCTTGAGACCCTCAGTTCTGCCCTCGGTGTCTCTGCCTCATCTTCTTGATCACATACCTGCTTAACCTGTCGCGCCATCGCCTCCTGTTCCTGTTTCCAGTCCTAGTCCTGAGCCAGACAAGCCCCCCTCTGAGCCTCGCCGATCCTATACCTCTCCATCTAACGACTACGAGCTATTCCGAGTCTATCCAGACTTTCCTGACGACGAGCCGGACACTTGTCTTGAGCTTGAAGACCTTTGTGATTCATCCAACCTTTATTCATCCAACCTTTCACCGGGGCCCTCTCTGATGCCTTCGCTCATGAAGAATCCATATGCTCCCTTCAAGAGCTTTACGTCCTTCTTAGTCACTAAATGGGCAAATCGGCCAGTTGACAAAAAAACTTTGGAAGAAATAGACGAGCTCATTCAAGGTGTAATCCTTCACCCCTTGTTCAAACTCGAGGATCTATGGGACTACTCAGCAAAAGCAGTGCACATCCAACTGGACAAGTACAACAACGAGAAACTATTCATGGAATCCGATGGCTGGCGCGAAGGCTCGGTAAAGTTGAAGCTCCCTGCAGAGGACGGTAAAAAGCATTCCGATGGCGAAACTGGTGCTCCCGAAGTCGAGATAAAAGGAATTTACTACAGGCCAATCACTCCAACAATTTACAATGCTCTGGACAATCCTAACGCTTCCCCATTCCATTTTTCACCTTATAGAGAATTCTGGAAGTCTGAACGAGTCTACAGAGAGCTCTATTTCGCAGACGCATGGCTCGAGGCCCACAAACAAGTTCGATCACTACCAAGGGAGGACAAAGTCCAAAACTTTGTCCTCCCTATATTACTTTACTCCGATTCCACTAGTCTCGCCAACTTTGGAACGGCCTCGTTATGGCCCCTTTACATGCACCTTGGCAGCCAGTCAAAATATATTCGTGGTAAAAGTACAGAAGCGGCATGCCATCATTTGGCTTATATTCCGTTGGTATGTTTCCCATTCTTAGTTCTGTGTTTATCAAACAGCTTTATATTCTTACAACATACATCTTGAAGCTTCCTACATCCATTCAAGATGTATACAAAGATCACTACGGTCGCGGAGCCTCGGCTGGGCTGTTCACTTATCTCAGACGTGAACTTATGCACAAGGTGTTGTCCCTCGTCCTGTTTCAGTCCGAGTTTCTGGAAATATATGCGAATGGCATTCGATTTCGGTGCCCCGACAGTATCATTCGCCATTTGTTCCCTAGAGTCATGGCTTACTCTGCGGACTATCCAGAACGGTAGGTTTCTTTATTAATTTTTTTCAAATACAGGCTCATTTCTATTTTAGTATGCTTGTTTTGACATTGAAGGGCATGGGCACAAACCCATGCCCGAAGTGTTTTATTACAAAGGATAAAATACATATGCTCGGCACAGCCAGGGATAATCAAGTCCGATTTTGATCTCGGACTGATGATCAACGAAGACGAGACAAGATTACAAACACGTGGAAATGGATATTCGAAGCTGGATATATGGTTAGTTCTGCAAAAGTGAAGGCCGTGTTGGACTCACCCTCCCTGGTGCCCGTCCATATAAGCCTTTTATTTCTTATTTGACTCGTCTCTGCTCTCTGATCACCTTCTTTCTCTCCAGAATGCATTCTCGGAGCTTGCTCCATTCAGTTTCGATTTCCACGAAATGCTCGCTCCCGACATAATGCACGAATTCAAACTAGGAGTTTGGGGGAAGACAATTCTCCCCCATCTCATTCGGGTACTTGAAGCACAGGGTGGAGATATCATCTCTACTTTCAACAATAGGTGCGTGAATATGTTCAAGCGATATTTAAGAGGTCCTCACTGTGCTGTACAAATAGGTATCGAGCATTGCCGACATTCAGTAACGATACGATTTGTCTCTTCCCGGAGAATACGGCCGCTATGTCAAAACTTGCGGCCCGAGACTTCGAGGATTTGCTTCAAGTAAGTTTCGGTTCATTGTTTCCTTGCTCGATAGTCACTGACTAGTACATTCTCAATAGTGTTCTATATCTGTTTTTGAGGAATTGCTCGAAGAAAAGAAACACAACAAGTTAATTTCTCAAATTTTGTTCACTCTGGCGACATGGCACTCTTTGGCAAAACTTCGCACTCACACTG
Organism: Sanghuangporus weigelae; assembly: GCA_033182465.1. Classification (NCBI taxonomy): domain Eukaryota; kingdom Fungi; phylum Basidiomycota; class Agaricomycetes; order Hymenochaetales; family Hymenochaetaceae; genus Sanghuangporus; species Sanghuangporus weigelae. The sequence goes on from CP137324.1 coordinate 2,443,598, forward strand.
ACATGACTTTGCGAGCACTCAAGGCCACTACCACAGAGCTGGGACGCAAAGCTCATCTTCTGAAGGATGAAACGTCTATTTACAAAACAGTGGAACTGCAATGGGAGATTGCAGTGCGGGGGCGGCACCAGATTGCTTTACTAAAGAAGAGTGATGAAAACCCGAGACAAGCAAATAAAGTAAGCAATACTCCTAAAGTATACTTGACGAATGCACATTAATCGCTCTCAACAGGGAGATTCTGCGAAACCGACTCCCAAGAGAAAGGAACTGAACGTCAACACGCCAAAATTTCATTCCCTTGGAGACTATGTACAAGCAATCTGGAGACTCGGAACAACAGATAACTATTCTACACAGATCGTAAGTACATTTCTTTTATAATGATCATTACTGATTGCACTCGATAGGGAGAATCTCAGCATAAGCGTGTCAAACAGATGTACAGCAGAACAAACAAACAAAATGCCGCTAAGGACGTCAGCAAACTTGAGGGTCGTGCACGAGTCTTGGAGCTCATTGAGACCAGGATGTCGGCACACCGCCCGAGAAAGATGATAACAGCCCCAAGGATATCACCAGACATCCATTACCGCATGCCGGCATCCGAGAAAGAATCAATGAACATTGGCTTTTGGCTTTATCAAAACAAGCGTGATCCGGCGGTCCAAGTAAGCAATATCGAACAAATATCACATAGTATCACAGTAATACTGACATTGTAACAGACATTTCGAAGTGACCTCTGTACCCATCTTCTTGGACGAATTCTCAAAAGAGATGAATATGACAATTTTACGCCAGGAGAACTCGGCGGATTACATATCAGACACGACAAGCTGTATTGGCACAAGGTGATACAAATCAATTATACAACTTACGATCTCTGTCGAAAACAGGACACCTGCAACCCATCTACTCAACCTGATGTGATGATGCTGGCTCCAGAGGTCGATGCCTTGCACCTATATATGTATGCACGTATCATTCGTCTTTTTCACGTCAAAGTCGCATATAATGGGCCCGGATGACAGCTGCAAGATTACGAAAGGATGAATGTTGCTTGGGTTTGATGGTTTCAGTATGATTCAAGTAGTCGTTTCTCCTTTAAGGAGAAATGACTGCTGCAAATTCGTTTCTCGCATTACTCCAAACCAGATGCATTCGGTTTTATTGACCCAGACTTGATCATCCGAGCAGTACATCTGATGCCCAGGTTCGCCAAAGGATATACCACTTCCTATCTTCCCCCTTCTCTTGTTCGACTCTCATCATTCAAGGATCAAGATGTTCGATTTTATTATGTAAACATGTAAGCAACAATTCTCTTGATAAAACAGTTCGGCTATCTCATATACTGCAGTTTTGTTGATAGGGATATATTTATGAGATTTAGGGGAGGTGGGATAGGGCACAAGGCAACTTGGCATTTGAATGAAAGGTTGATGGAAGATTTGCAAATGGAAACGGACGAGATCCTCGAAGCTCACAATGAAACACAAGAAATAGATGCAGTCGAGCCATTTCCTGAAGAAGAAGCCAAGCCAATGGACAGAGACAATGGAGACGAGCTTAGTAGTGATGAGGGAGAAGTATTTGACGAATCGGAGGACAAATCGGAGGACAAATCGGAGGACAATAGCGAGGGAAATGATGAGTATGCAGAATTGTAGTGTCACATGCTCTTTCACCTTGTTTCGGAAATATTGTGGTCACGCTCAGTTACGATAATGGAAAGCCGATTGCGCATGTATAATATCTGAACAAACACAACTGTCAAGCATTGTCTAGCATATAGAATTGTATTGTATAAACCATGGGGATAGTAAATGAATTCTTTCCAATGAAATAGACTTTCGACACAAATGCAAAGACCTAAGAATGATTGTTTCTGCATCATATCATGAAGATTACACACTTGGAATCAAAACAAGGTAAATAAATGCACCACAGCAAGTTTCAATTGAGTAATTCTCTTGCACTTTTATTACAAGCACCGAAGATCACCATGTATACATTGCAAGGACAAAGGTAAAATTTCGACTTTAATGTAACACTTAAACCACCACTTTATTGATAATACATACTACCCGAAATGCTCTTGTTACCAATACAGCAAACAAATAAGTGTTTCTTCTGCACACGAACACCCATTTCCATAGTCTCAGCGATGCAATCGATCAAAAACCATTTTATCTGGATGTAACGACTTACAAGTCTTGTGACCGTGAAACTAGATGACTAATATACTCTTTTGTCGTTATAATATCTACAACCTACAGTTTCGCAGGCGACTTTTTCCCGACGTTACCGTGAACTTACATGTAATTTCTTACCTTAAAGCTGCATTCGACTTCAACGAGCGTGGTCCCTGTAATATGGCTCTGTAGAAATAAGTCTCCTTCTCTTCTGAGAATGATTGATGGGCTTGCCACATGAGGTACGTACGCTGTGGCATATGCTTCAATTTAATCGCGTCGATTTTCTGAGCGTTTTTCCTCTTGTTTGATAAGGCAGAGGATCCCCTGATGAATTAATCTCGACAATCGGAATGTCATAATCAAGACAAAATGTGTAAAAAAAAAGCTACAATTAATCGTCGACTTTGTAACTTTTCTATGGTCAGAAACACCAAAGATGTCTTGCCACGTACCGATGGTTGCAAGAAATGTGCCCGTGCCAGTATTTGGGCGCGAGCTCACTTGAGACATGCAAAACTTGCTCAGTCTTCTACGCCTCTGCCACGCGGAGCAGATCGGCCAATGTCGCAATGAAAAACGATTAGGATTTTTGTGTTGTTGGCGTGTTAGCAGGTCGTGGCAATTGGATTTTTTCTTGACTGCCTTCACGCCTCTTTCCGGTCCGAGACCTTGAAAGTCATGAAGGTCATATCCTAATGTCGAAGACTCGATATATTCTTAATGGCGAGTGCCGGACTTTTTTGCATTTCAATCATTGTGGGATGCTCATCGATATTAGTATTATCTCAGAATGACAATATTGTCCTTTGCCAATTGGACACGAGACATCAAGTCGTGATGTACACGTCAGATGTGGCATAATTTCCAATTACTTTCGCAAAACGAAGCAAGAGAACGCAACGAATATGTTTTTCAAGAGCCGATTCCAGCTGTGGAACGCGTCAAGGGGTCTGAGTGACGCGCGTGTCACGCGAGCCGTAACGCGTACTTAAACCACGGTAGATCGTCACGTCTTCTTTATTTCTACCCATCCACATCCACATTCGCACCTGGAGCTTCTACGACCCCTGCTCAACCTCTCTACTAAAGCTACATACACCATGAATGCCTATCGGGTGACCTTCGTCCTCGCTCTAGTTGATCTTGTCCTAGAAATAAATAGGACGAAGGAGCAGACTTCAATCCGCCCTGAAACGAGAGCAACACTGCTCAGATCGGTGAATGCGATCAATTTTTTTTCTTGAATCTTGACTGACGTCCTTCAGCTCAACGATCTTTCCAAGCAGTTACAAACCTTACAGACCAAAGCTCCTAGTCTGGCAGAGTCAACGAGCGAGCCACGAGGTATTCACAAAGCCGCAGGCCAGCAGGTCATCTTCGATAAAGCCACACGAATAGATCCTGCCTATACCTTCCCAGCTGAGACGAGTGAAGTTCCAAGTGTGAGCCACGATGATTGGACGCGTCCTCCTGTAGCGCCGTGTGTGGCTCCGATCGCAGGCGTAGGATCGACGGCAACTTACTCGCAACTGTCCAACCCTGGTTCATACCCCCAGGGAGCGTGTACACAGCAGAACTTCCTACATTCGAGCGATACTTTGCCGCCGTCAGAGCTGGTAGGAAACTATGAGTTTTCAACCTCCGATGGACGCTCGACTACTACCAGATCTGGGTGTTCGAGGCCATTGCAGTCTGATATCGGGGGACCAGGACAGTATAGGTCCTACCACAATACCGCGAGCTCCGGTCATCCTGTCGGAGGAGTCACTTATCGAGCAGTGATCTCGTCTAACAACTCGGTTACGGTGACTCCATTCCGTTCTCGTGGCTCACGATTTCCTTTCAATGTTAGTCAATATGCGAATATACCAGAGCACGATGGGTCTCGTGAGGCAGAGATTGGGCCCCGAAGAACAAACCGTGGGCACAGTGCCGCAGCGGGACCATATTCGCCTCGATCACATCTGCAGTGTCATCTGCCGAACTGCGATAGACCAGATTACGAATTCTGGTCTGCCCACGAACTAGTAAGGCACCAGGAAAGTGCTCGAGCCCATTCTGTATCGTACCAACAGTGTCCGGTGTGCGAAAAGGACATGAGCCGGACTGACGCAGTGAAGAGACATGTGCGGAACAAGCACCCGGCCCAATTCCTCGCATATTACAGGGAGTAGATCACTGCCGACGGTTGTCGTGCCCGTTATGTTTCTGTCTGGTTGGTATATTGTAGTGTTATTTTTTTGGTCTCTGCTGTCTTCGTTGTAATGTCTGCATCGCATGTCTTCTATAAGTCTCCTTTTCCCCTGCATTTTGTAATCTGCTATTTCAATCTTGTCTCTATCTCGCTTTCCTGTGCTCTCTGCATTAATCTAATCTCGCCACAGTTGTCGGCTCATTGATGTGTTCTATACTTGGCTTACCGAAGTGAGAGCCGTAAAGCCAGAGCTATTGATAATCCAACCTTCGGGAGTAGAGTCAGCTCCGCATCGCGCTGGTGTCTATTCAGCCTGACATGCAGCCCCGGTCCTACTATTGATGTCTCCAGCCCTATGCCTCACTCGATGCCAAGTATGTTACATACCACCTTTCGTAAGGATGCTTCAGTTACGAAGCATAGTACGCAATCCTGTGTGGTCAATTATACAACGTCGTTAGCTCAACAGCCCAATCAGGAGCCTCGATTAATCTGTTGACCTCGCTATTGATTTCTCGATTCCTGGCGCATGGAGCTCCTCCCGAGAGCATCTCGTTACCACCGACTCTCAACAGTAAGCCGTTCAGAACGAACGACTATCTTCGCGAATTCTCCGATTTCTACAGACCACATCATGTTCGCTCAAGTTTGGAGAACTGCGAGGACACTAGAATTATTCGAGAGTGTATCCAGCTCTGAAACTTACGAGCCTGACCCATGAGGACGTCCTGAGTCGCGACAGGAATGTGAACCGCCAAATCGGGCGAAAACGCAAACAAGGAGACGGTGATCCTGGCGCAGGCTACAGCTAAGGCCAACACATACACTCGGTGCAATGCAAGGTAGCAGAGGTTGGGCAGAATTTATCGCCCCAGAGAGTGCATAACTAGGCAGCTTGTGCCGCTTGCCTTTCTAACTAGAGCGTCGGTTCCCAGTTAGACTCTGATCATGACGGCTCTCTGCACCGGATCCATCGTCTAACGCAACAATGCTGGAGGCGCGCAGCCCATCTCCCAGAAGGTCACCAACGCCAGACAAGGTCTATCCAGCTTGACCAACTTCTCAGGAAATACACACCCAGGGGAAAAACGTTGATGATCCCGGCGAGGGAAATGAGGAAACGAATGGGTAGGAAGAGGAAGAAAGAGGGTGGTGATGCCGATGGTCATCTCCCCTTTTATGTGTTCCAACCGGGAGGCTCAATGGCTCATACCTCATTGGGATGCCGAGCCGCCTCCATTCCATAATCACGTATCGTATCAGGTACTAAATCAGCTCTTTCAGCACCAGATAGTCATCGTGTACCGTCCCCTTCGTCATCCAACCAGAAACATTGTCATGAGCACCATATCAGTATACGGTCGCCATTGTCAGTTGCACTTCATCCAATTGAAAGTGAGAGGGAAGTAGGGCTCCGCACGTATCCGTACTTTACGGGTACGGGCCGCATCGTATACGGATACGACCGTGTCCGTACTACTCTCTGGGAGGGGAATATACGGGCCGTATATGTGCGGCCGTGTCCGTCCCACAACTTGCCAGAAATTGACGTATACGCCGTATCCGCCGTATCCGGAGACTACCTATCACTCGGTAAGTCCAACAAGGAAATCACATAAAATCACAGAGTATTTTATCCGGTGCTCATTCATTTCACCCTTATCTAGGCAAAAGGTCCAAATCAAGCATTTCTCGGACCAATTCAGGCCTTGCTAGGGTCCGACAACAGTTTTCTCATGGTATTAGGTAAATGATTTCTTATCTAATCTCTTTTCAAATCACTAGTAAGGTAGGGAAAGTATAAACTCGACTAGCTGTCACATGTGACTGATGACCCTGAAAGTCCCTGATTTAGCCTAATTAGGAAGGACCCTAGCGGCAAAAATCTCGAGGTCAGATATCCCGGTACTTGTTGAACACCAAAATATCATAGCATTTGTCTACCAATGTGTCTTAATGTATGATAGAATGCTTTTTATGATGTTTAAGCAAGTCTATGCTGAGTTCCAAGCACCATAAGAAATGACTCTTACTAATAACGGTTAACTAAGCATAAAATTACTATATATAGGCAGTATTAGTCACTCGGAGTTTTCCGGGACACGGCAAAAGTCCAGAGGTCAAAATTTCAAAAATTTCTGAAACTTCGCCAGGATGGTGGAAAATGAATCCTGAGCCATTTGGTACAAAAAAAATTGTTTCCTTAATTGGTCGGCCAAATCTTAGTATTTTTGAAATTTAAAAACATATATCTGTAGATATCTACAATCCAAAGACATGTATGCAGGACAAATGTATGCTTCTGAGGTGTGGGAGGCAGAATTAAAGAGTTGTGTTGTTGTGCCAAATGAGGAAGGTCAGGGTCGCGCGACGCGCGTCACAGCTAGTCGAGTTTATACTTTCCCTACCTTACTTACTTCCCGGGCTCGAAGTGAACTGATTTTACACTAATCTGTGTTGATAATATAATATAGATCAATCAAAATAATTTTCTAAATGACCCTTCGGTTTGAAATGATATATTATAGATGGACTTGCTGTATACGGCGTATACGGCGTATCCAGGCATCCAGTAACCGTATCAGGTCTCAGAATCCCTTCATATGGCCCGTAAAAATACGACCGTCCCCGCATGCAGTCTTCCTTTATACGGCCGTCCCCGTATACGGTTACGTGCAGAGCCCTAGAGGGAAGCTTGCATTATTACCGGTATCTAAGTCAGGATTAGACCCTTTTCCAGACCTCGATATCAGTTCGATACAACAATGGCAGTTATCTCATAGTATAGAACTCGTGATACCATTTTTAATTGCGGCGTAGGCAACTGTGACACAGCAGGACGGAGAAATTCGATTCACCAATGAAAGGGAGATGAGGCGAAGATAGACAGATGACTATCCCATTTATATGTATAATCAGGGTGCTCCCTGAGTTCCAGCAGTAAAGTCAACGAGGGCCTTTCCAGCGAGCTGTGAAGTCGTCAACATTATCATCAACGACTGACGCGGGAACACTGGCATGAGAAGCATGGTATGTCTTGCGCATTCAACATGCAGCTTGACACAACTTACAGCTAGTTGCAAAATTATTGTCAATCACATGATTTCACCACTTTTCTCGCCATGAGAGCCTCAAAACACAGATAAAATCATATCTCACCCAAATCTCAATGGTTTCACATTATCTAAGTTACAAAATTCATCTTTTCGAAAGGGCTTTCGCTTAGGAAAAACGATCAAGAAAATAGAGCAAAACATGACCCCAAAATGGCGAAAATATCGTTTTTTGCCTCTTCCTTGCATGTGCATTTTTTCTGTGATCCCTGCTGGTCCAGCACCTCCCCAAAGCTATCCAGAATGATAATATGATTATAAAATGAATTTACAGACTGAGTTTGAGTTGAATTGTGTACCAGAATGTGCTGCTTTGAGGCATGCCTGAATTACTCAAAACTCATCATTTCCCCCTAGCCTCCCAGGCTCCAGGAAAAATTCTTACAGGCCAGATTCATGCATGTAAATTCATTTTAGATATAATAGACTAGGTTTATGTGCTAGCTAGGTCCTCAGCATCTACTGGTGAGCTGGGAAGATGCTGTCTAAAATAGTGCATGTAGAGATAGAGCCAAGTCGAGATCTTGTGATTTCGTGCAGCCGAACAGGCCCTAAAGATTTCGGCGAATGAAATTTCTGGAACTTTCGTAGTGGTGAGAGATCGACGCTTGCTTACAAATCATCACAAAAACTCTGGATTTTCGTGTCGCCGACGAGTTCTACGCTTTCTCTCCTCTGAGTCGCTGGCATCTCGAGTTTTCCTCTCTTCATCTCGTCTTCTTCATCCGTACATTTGCTTATTTAGTTAAGTAAAATGGTGCGTTGGCGTCGTATTCAGCGCCTGCTTGGCTAAGGTGTCCCGTGTGATTTACTAATGCACTGCGCGTTGACCAGGCATCCCAGGCGACGTTCAAGTCCATCAAGGCGGTCATCCCGCTTCTCGACCGTGTCCTCGTACAACGATTCAAGCCTGAGGCCGTGCGTCCAGCATAACTAGCACATGTACTTTCCACGTCATCTGACATTCATTCTCTTGCCTTTTCTTTTTCCGACGTTACAGAAAACTGCGACGGGCATCTTCCTCCCGTCATCCGCGGCGAACACGCCATTACCCGAGGCGACTGTAATTGCTGTTGGACCGGGCGCCCCTAATAAAGAGGGGAAGGTTGTTCCGACGAACGTCAAGTCTGGCGATCGTGTCCTCTTGCCTGGCTGGGGAGGAAACTCGATTAAAGTCGGCGAAGAAGTGAGTTATACTTACTTGGTGATTCTGAGTCGGAATGCGAAGCTGAAGAGTTGTTTTGCACCTCATAGGAATACCATATCTTCCGCGACTCGGAGATTCTTGCGAAGATCCAGGAGTGAATGAGTCAACGAGAGTCTCTCGGCGGCATTAGGGTGGAAGAAAACATAACGAGGGAAGAGGCGAACGTCGACCACGTCGGTCCTTCTCAATCTTCTCTTTATTTTTGGTTCTCATGCTGTCTCGTTCATCATCTACATGACTCATAATCCATTAATCTACATTTATCGGCATTTTTATGCATCGTATGCCTCAAAGTCTGTCCTATTGACCACATTTGCATCAGATATGAGCATCAATCGAATGAAACCAGCCCCACTCTCCATTAACAAATCAATTGGCATGCTTCATTGTGGACGCATCCCGCCCCAAAAGATGATCTCAAGTGGGTTCTTGGTGCTAGAGATGCACGTTGCAGACTTGACGTGGTCGTGTCACAAATAAGTCGTATGTGCACAAATTATATACACTTTTATCGTCGTATCAGTTGTGTACAAAGGAACTTCCTATAAACCGAAAGCAGAAACGAGGTGGCAGAAGTACAGTGAAAGAGAGATGAGCGTAGTATGGACATAATAGCAATCGGAAAGCGGAATAGTAAAGAAAAATGGGAGATAAAGAGGGATAATAACTGGACTCAGAACAAACGATTACAGGAAGTCTAAGAATGGTCTGTAAAAAAACGACAAAGGAAACGAGGCTAGTGTGTGGTGGATCAGAAAGCGTTCGATCACCCATCTACCTCCTCCGCCTTTTCTTCTTTGGCCTAGCGCTCCCGACTTTTCCAGCTGTCTTTCGTGTGGTCCGGTCTGCATTGTCGGCAACATCTGCAGGTGGTAGGCTGTAAAGAGGATATGGAGGTGGTGGAGCTGCACCTGGTGTTGTACCTAGAGCTCGTTTCTTCGACTTTGATTCTGAATCTTGAGATTGGACGGCAGGCGTGGAATTCGGCATCTCTCGTGGTAATGCCGATCCGGACGGCGACGTAGATAACGTCGAGGTCTTGGGAAGCGTCTGATGAGACTGAGTCGAAAGAGTGGTCGTTTCATCAATATGCGGTTCTTGAACATCGTGCAGAATATCTTTCAAGCTCAGACTTGAGCGTCGAGTTACCTCCAGCTCTTCACTAGCTCCGACATCATTCCTTGCTTCATTCTGAGAAGCCGTGTTATCTGCCTTCTCTGAGGAACGGCTCCCAAGACCGTCCGAACGTAACTCCGAGATGTGGAAGCTAGGAGTATCCGGCGACGGCTGCTGCCTCACTTCCGTCTTTTGTTCCATGACAACTCCCTTTGCTTCATCCCTCCTCCGTTTCCGATCCTCATCCGCCGAAGGGTCGGAGATCGCACCCAAAGGTAAATCGGTGTGACGTGAAATAGGCACGTAATCAGAGCTTAAGTGACCGCATCCAACGGCGTCGGGGTGCGGTGGCAAATGTGCGGAATGACCCCCATCATGCTCGGATTCTTCGGTATGATTTGTTAGATGAACTTGTCTCGAGGTAGATTTCTCGTCTCCGAGAAGAAGAGCGCGACTTCGAGCTCGTTGAGGAGGACTCAGGGATGCTTCGTTTGTGTGAGGCGGGGTTAAAGGGGCATCAAAGTGTTCCTGAGTGTACGGAGGAGTCGAACGGCCTCCGGGAGTCGGCACATGGGCTGGTGGCAGAGGAGGAGGGAAAGCATTCGGCAGGTGATGGTCCTGTAATGAATATGTACCGTAATCTTCATGTACTGCCTCGGCACCTGCGAGGTTTAGGCCATCTAGTCGCGGCTGATGTATCGCGTAATGAGAAGCGCGGGTAGCAGGGTAGAGGGCTTCAGCCGACGCTGAGCCTGTACTCAGAGGAGGGCACGGGTACTCGTATTGAACATGCGGTCCGACGGCGTGTGCAAGCTGACCTCGAACAGAGTTCTCTGCCCTCCACGCAGCTTTCGCCGCAGCCTCCGCACCTAGCATCGCGCTCCCAAACCGTTCCATATATGGACCGGTCCTATATATATCGATGACTTGTGGAGTAGCACTTACATGCGGAGGTGGTCGGTTCCAATTGCTAATGCGATGTCCAGCTTGCACAAAAGTCTGTGAAGGCTGTGGATCTGCCGCCCAAGAATTTGCAGGAAGGTGGATGCGACCGGTGCCATTGAATTGTAGAGGCGGGAGTGGCGCTGGCGCGCGGGTCGAGTGATTGCGGTAGTGCCGACGCATGTTACTTGATACGTTGAATGTCCTCCCGCATAATGGGAAGGGACATACATAAGCTAAGCAGTCAACAAAGTCGCTCATTAGCAAGGCAAACCAAGGCAGAAGATAGAATAGGATTCGATGGGAGAATGACCATCAGAAAAGACATAGGCCGACGATCATCGGTTTCATGTCAATCACTGGGCAAGGCGGAGCGCAGGGACGGTAAGAAGGCGCCTCGCCAACGACATCGCGAAAGCAGCATCCGTCAAAGAAGGAAAAGGATATACAGAAGAAATATCAACGGCAATCAGACTCACGTTTGGCGCCAGAGTGTGTATTGGCGTGGATTCTTAGACTACTAGGTCTGTTAAATCCTTTCCCACACGTCTGGCAGGTGTGCTTTTTGACACGATCATTGCTTCCACTGGATTCCTCTCTGTTGTGGTTGGGTGCATCGTTGTTCCCATCGTCGCTCCAATATGGGTCGATAGGGTCGTTTTGACCGTTGTCAGAAATCTGGAGGGATGGATCATCAAAGATGAATCTGGTCGTGTCCAAGTCACTCAGGGCCAGGCTTCTACCGATATTCGGGTCCCGACGAACCGGGTGCGATGGATCTAACGCGGAGGTCTGGTCATAAGCAGGTTGAGTGGAGTACGATGGGAATCGTTCTTGTTGAGTCTGGTGGCTTGAGAAAGAGACTGAATTACCCTGAGAATATAGGGGTTGGGACGGGAGAAGGGTCGCGGACGTTGGAGGCAGCGGCGGTGGCACGAGATAGTTGTCCGTCGATGGCGGGACGTTGTAAAAGAGATGGTCGGGAAGAAGGTCTTTCAGACTTGGAAGGGTCATTGGTGGGGAGAGAGAGATGGTGGTGGGAGGAGAGGAAGAGAGATGTTCAGTGTAACTTCAAAGGATTGGCGCTGATTATATTCGTCTGGCCGAGAACAGCCGCCAGTTGCTGTGTTCAGTAACAGGATCAGGCACATCAGTTCGATGGATCGTCGTCGCAAATCGTAGCTCCACGCTAAAAACTTTGAATATCCTTTCTGGACCACCTTTCCGATCAGCGCGTTTCGAGGGTCTCAAAATTTTTCAATATCGTCCTCTGTCTTCTCTGGCTGAATTTGATTCTTTTGTATTGTAAGAAATTCAAGGAGCGTTCTTTCATGAGGGCAGTCTTTTTCGTCGCGGTTGATGAAATTCTGAGCAAGCCAAACGCCGTAGAAGTCCGGACGGATGAAGTTCTGGCTGATTCTCCCGGTGATCCACGATGACGATCATCCAGGTCAAGGTTCGCACATCCACGTGCCTCACAGTCCGCGTCATTCAGAGCCTACCCGACGAAAATCGTGAGTCACTGAGCATTTCCGTCGGAGCCAAATTTTCTTCGCGAGAACTGGCCTATGCCGCTCGCGTAGGTCTTGTGGCGAAACTCACTTGTCGGACTGGCATGAAAAATAAGACAAAGGATTTTCTCCGAGGTACGTTGAAGTGTACGGAACCTGAGAATCGGTGGATGAACCCGTATGAGTATCATTGCGGAAGTTATAGTGTTAGCCGGATCACCGCAGGCAGACGACCGCAAGAGAAGATTTGATTTGATACTTGCTTTGGCGCTGATTACGGGTCAAAAGATTTCCCATTAACGAAGACCAACATTATAACCTTGTGAGTCCAGCAGTCCTTCAATAACCCCGCTTATTCATTTGCTCAATTCTCGTACAATACTGGCTTTGCAAAGAAAGATGTGGCATGAGGCAGATGATTCTACGGGACGAGATGGGAAGGAGGGACCGTCGTGCGCAAATGATCGCGATTAAACAAGTGTTCGATCTCTCTCTAGGGCAAATACGGGCTGCTCATAGCCAGTTGCAGATGGACTCCAGTATGTACTTTTCGATCTCGTGCCGGCGAAGCGATTTGGAAACAATTCTTTCGTAGGACCAGACGTCAAAAAGACAAGCGAAATATATCTAGGATCGTCAAGAATCCGAAAAGAGAAACATTGAACCTTCACAATGTGTTGCCGCTGTATGTCGGCCAGCCTCCCTCAGAACAGGACCTAGAATGTGAAGATACGGACTGATATGTTCGCTATCGCTTATCTTGATCCTTGTCTGTCGCGTCGTCGACTATTATCAGAGAGCATTGTTGATGTGCATTCTGGCCTAACATTTTTCCCTTTTCTCTCCGACAGCAAGGGGAAAAATCCTCCGATTCAAAGAGGTTTCCCACATTCGAAGGCGCATCAAGGCTCTGCTGCACCGACCTTGTTCGACCTGTGTTTTGTAGGTCCACATACGGCGCAGTTCGCAACCGCGATTTCACAAAGGAGCAGGCAATGAAAGAAGCACATAGGGAAACTATCTTCTTTTCATTTACCGATATGCATCGCCTTGCTTTTCTAGAATGCCTATGGGGCCGCAGCTGATGCATGAGGCTATCAACCACGTTGAGGCCCTCGTTCTCGAAGGAAGCACTGCCTCGAACCCTCGACCGCAATTCTTGCCCTGAGGAACGATTGTCACGCGTCTGTCACCAAAACGTACCAAATGAAGCCAAGACTGTCAACTTGGACCGGGAAGAAAGGTTGGGATCGATAGAAAGGGGAATATGGGTCCAACAACGACCGATGAATCGGTCTATGCGTAGGCCCAAGCACATCTTATGACTCGTCGGCTGAATTCAAGCCGGTGCGACTCGCAAACCACATCAACAGGAATCATGCGCGGGAAAGGAGGGACATATTTGTAGCCTAAGTACTCGAGTTGGTTCAAAAGGCATTCCATATTTGGACGCATACAAAGGTTAGAATCGCAGATTTTAATCCACACCCTCCCTTTCTCTTCAACCACACTCTACCGCGTCAATTCCCCATCCTCACAACACCCCTTCTCGACTTCGTATCATCTCCCAACACTTACATCGAAGCACTGAAGATGTCCAGACAATTCCAGCTTGATAATACTGCCTCCCCCTCTAATGAAAGGGCATATTCCTTTACAGAGCGTGTGGCTGGACAGTGAGTATCCACATCTTTCGTCGCCTCTGCCGAGTGCCGTCTACGTCTTATTCTCTTGCTGACCATGACGCATTCAAGCCACGATGTTGTCGATACGATCGACCCGTTCGGCGCATTTGGTGCGTTCGACGCGTCTTTCGATGGCGACATGGAGGTTAGGTTCTTTGAGATCCTTTTCGATGCTGGCTCCCGCCCGTCCAACATCGACGACGTGTCCGCTGATATCAATGCAACTAATAACGGGAATATGACCGGAAGGTGAGTAACTGGCGCCCCCTCTCTGATGTGCACTGGACTAAGCCCATCGTCTCTAGCCACAACACGCCCTCTGGCTCCATGTCCCGCACGCTCCCTCAGAACGCGCTCCCGTCTTCCCATCTATTCAATTCGCCCGTCGAATCGTGCTACTGGGCCAATTTGGGCTTGGCGTCACCCGCCCGCGTCCCTTCCCCTCAGACCGCTGTTGAAGACCGCGATGCCCACACATCGTCCTCGAGTTCCATCGCCGAACCAGACCCCTTCCTCGTTCGCAGCGACCTGACTCTCGGGGGGCTGCAGGTCGCCGAGAATCCATTCTCCGCGCTTCCCCTCCCGTCGATGGAGGATCTTCAAGACGACGAGATAGTCGTAACCGATGAAGAGATGCAACTATCCCCATCCCCTTTGTGAGTACTGACCATGTCTATCATACTAGTACTGTCTGCTCAGCGCCGTTTACTTAGGACTGTTTCTAATTCTTCTGAATCTACACATGTGGATACCCCTTTTCCAAGGACTCCTTCGGTCGAACCCTGCGAGGCAAGCGATGCTGTCCCTCATCATGTCGAGGCTGCTAAATCGAGTGCGGGAGCATCGGCATCACCAAATGGACTACCCGAAGGTGATTTTCTTCTAGACAAGAAGACATCTCTGCTTGGGTGCGTCTCGGATGCTGCATTGTCCGAAGTCGAAGAGGGCCCGGAGGAAGCATGTCCTTCTGCCGATGCAGAACTGGTTATTCCAGAGCAGACTCCCGATACTTCGTCACTTACGCCGGAAACCAGTGTAGCGGAGCCGGAAGAACATGCTTCTGCACCCAAGCAAAAGCCCGTCATTCTCGAAGTGACACCGAGTGGTCCATCCCCTTCTTCAAGCCATCCTGTGGCTTCCCAAGAGCCTAACGCTCTTCCAGTGTCCCAAAATGCTCCTCCGTCAAGAAAGAGGAAGAGGGTTGCTAAAACTCATGCAGCACACGAGCTTCGCGCGCTCTCGACTTTGCCACCGGAGCGCAAGACATTCTCATTGCCAATCCGCGAGGGCCGAGCCAGCAAGACTGGAGTCATTAAAATCCAGAACAAGCAGTTAGAAGCAGAATCGTGCTGCCATCTGGCTGGCAATGACGGCTTTTGTCAGTTTCGAGATTTGGCGGACGGAGGAAGGAAGTGTTTGGCGGAACTTCCTAAAGATGACAAGGCGGCGCGCGCGCACGTCGCCATGCATACCGACGCGCTGGGCTGGCGGGAATATTCCCGTCAACATCCCGATTGGAAGCCGACCTGCCCGTGGTGCAACGAACCGTGAACCAAGTTTGAGCAACTGACACGGCATATTCTCGACACACACCTACTCATGTTCATGGAGTGGTGTCCTTGTGGGGGAACGAATAGCCGTTCAAATCACAAGCCAAACACAGTCCGGCACGTAGACTCCGACGTGCATAAGGTCTGGGTGCGACAGCAGGCTGTGTTGAGAACCGTAAAGCTCGAGGATGCGGACGATGGGCAGGAGGAATTCGTACAGGGGTCAAGTAAGGGAACCAAGCGGAGGCGTCGAAGGTAGTTGGACTGTTATCGGTTTTATTGTTATTGCTGTGCTGTGAGCCTGCTGGTTCTTGGGGTTCTTGGGTGGCTCATAGTGTTGTCGCTCTGTTTATTCTTATCTATTTTCAGCTTGTTTTCTTTTTGTTGTCGATTTTTGCTGTATTGTTTGTATAGTAGATAGAAGGCTGTCTCAACAGATGTACAATGAAGTAATGTCGCGTCATAATTTTGAAGATTGTAGCTGAAGAGGCATCAAAATCGGTCTATTCTTCGAATAATCGTCCCGGCGCCAAGCAACTTTTCTCGCGTGGTACCGGTACTATGTACTCTGCGTCGAGGATTCGATTTCATTTTACAACGTTCTTTTATGGATTTGGGTTTATTATGTCTGCCGTCTCCCCTCAGTAGCAACGCATTTAAGCACCGGGTCTGCTAGATTTTTGGTGGAGGCTCGTTTTTTTATTTGCACTGGTCTACAGGAAGATCCAATACAAGCCCAGGCTTGAAGTCCAGACCATATCAATATTATGTAGAGCAAAAGCGTTATCTCAGGCCATTCCGTCGTTACAAGCATTTGAAACACAGTTCTGAGATCAGCCATGTGAAGTCGAGTCAATCAGATTCGTGGACAAGGATACTAAGCAGCGTACCACCTCACCAAATGACCAACAGGATGCAAGTTCGCGTTTTAGTAAAATCATTATTGTCCGCTAAGAAATATCTAATCAGGATCGAGGTTCGCCTTCAATGGTCCTTTGAACTCAAGAAACGATGCAGGCTGCATAGAACTCTCTTCGATGAATTGGGATCGATTGCATATGCTCTGAGTATATAATTGATTGGCGCATTCATACTTTGCGGTCACGGTCAACAAGCCAGATTCGATACATACGCCGCTCTTTGTCTTGAGTGAGAGGAGTTTCCACGCCACAGGTCTCGTGATGATGACACAACTCCTTTTCCCCTTGCCAATGCCAATTGCCATGTAATTGACGCAGTTGCTCTCGTGACCGCGTTTCTCCTCTTTCTATTGCGAGCTAAACCGTGCCAGATGTCGTCAAATTGAACGGGCTTTGGCTTCTGAACCTTGGGAAGGACAAGGAATTTCAAGCGATTCATGCGAAGAGTCGAAGACGTTGATGTACAACCGGACGAAAATCATGAGTCACTGAATATTTCGGGGCCAATTTTTCTTCGCGAGAACTAGCCTATGCCGCTCGCGTAGGTCTTGTGGCGAAACTCACTTGTCGGACTGGCATGAAAAATAAGACAAAGGATTTTCTCCGAGGTACGTTGAAGTGTACGGAACCTGAGAATCGGTGGATGAACCCGTATGAGCATCATTGCGGAAGTTATAGTGTCAGCCGGATCACCGCAGGCAGACGACCGCAAGAGAAGATTTGATTTGATACTTGCTTTGGTGCTGATTACGGGTTAAAAGATCTCCCATTAACGAAGACCAACATTATAACCTTGTGAGTCCAGCAGTCCTTCAATAACCCCGCTTATTCATTCGCTCAATTCACGTATAATGCTGGCTTTGCAAAGAAAGATGTGGCATGAGGCAGATGATTCTACGGGACGAGCTGGGAAGGAGGGACCGTCGTGCGCAAATGATCGCGATTAAACAAGTGTTCGATCTCTCTCTAGGGCAAATACGGGCTGCTCATAGCCAGTCGCAGATGGACTCCAGTATGTACTTTCCGATCTCGTGCCGGCGGAGCGCTTTGGAAACAACTCTTTCGTAGGACCAGACGTCAAAAAGACAAGCGAGATATATCTAGGATCGTCAAGAATCCGAAAAGAGAAACATTGAACCTTCACAATAATGCGTTGAGGCTGCACGTCGGCGAGCTGCCCTCAGAACAGGACCCAGAATGTGAAGATACGGAACTGATATGTTCGCTATCGCTTATCTTGATCCTTGTCTGTCGCGTCGTCGACTATTATCGGAGAGCATTGTTGATGTGCATTCTAACCTAACAATTTTCCCTTTTCTCTCCGGCAGCAAGGGAGAAAATCCTCCGATTCACAGAGGTTTCCCACATTCGAAGGCTCATGCACCCTCATCAAGGCTCAGCTATGCCGATCTTGTTCGACCTGTGTTTTGTAGGTCCACATACGGTGCAGTTCGCAACCGCGATTTTACAAAGGAGCAGGCAATGAAAGAAACACATAGGGAAACTATCTTCTTTTCATTTACCGATATGCATCGCCTTGCTTTTCTAGATTGCCTATGGGACCGCAGCTGATGCATGAGGCTATCAACCACGTTGAGGCCCTCGTTCTCGAAGGAAGCACTGCCTCGAACCCTCGACCGCAATTCTTGCCCTGAGGAACGATTGTCACGCATCTGTCACCAAAGCGCGTCAAAGCGAGCCAAGACTGTCAGCTTGGACCGGGAAGAAAGGTTGAGATCGATAGAAAAGGGAATATGGGTCCAACAACGACCGATGAATCGGTCTATGCGTAGGCCTAAGCACATCTTATGACTCGTCGGCTGAATTCAAGCCGGTGCGACTCGCAAACCACATCAACAGGAATCAAGCGCGGGAAAGGAGGAACATATTTGTAGCCTATGTACTCGAGTTGGTTCAAAAGGCATTCCATTTTTGGAAGCATACAAAGGTTAGAATCGCAGATTTTAATCCACACCCTCCCTTTCTCTTCAACCACACTCTACCGCGTCAATTCCCCATCCTCACAACACCCCTTCTCGACTTCGTATCATCTCCCAACACTTACATCGAAGCACTGAAGATGTCCAGACAATTCCAGCTTGATAATACTGCCTCCCCCTCTAATGAAAGGGCATATTCCTTTACAGAGCGTGTGGCTGGACAGTGAGTATCCACATCTTTCGTCGCCTCTGCCGAGTGCCGTCTACGTCTTATTCTCTTGCTGACCATGACGCATTCAAGCCACGATGTTGTCGATACGATCGACCCGTTCGGCGCATTTGGTGCGTTCGACGCGTCTTTCGATGGCGACATGGAGGTTAGGTTCTTTGAGATCCTTTTCGATGCTGGCTCCCGCCCGTCCAACATCGACGACGTGTCCGCTGATATCAATGCAACTAATAACGGGAATATGACCGAAAGGTGAGTAGCTGATGTCCCCCTCTCTGATGTGCACTGGACTAAGCCCATCGTCTCTAGCCACAACACGCCCTCTGGCTCCATGTCCCGCACGCTCCTTCAGAACGCGCTCCCGTCTTCCCATCTATTCAATTCGCCCGTCGAATCGTGCTACTGGGCCAATTTGGGGGCCAATTTGGGCTTGGCGTCACTCGCCCGCGTCCCTTCCCCTCAGACCGCTGTTGAAGACCGCGATGCCCACACATCGTCCTCGAGTTCCATCGCCGAACCAGACCCCTTCCTCGTTCGCAGCGACCTGACTCTCGGGGGGCTGCAGGTCGCCGAGAATCCATTCTCCGCGCTTCCCCTCTCGTCGATGGAGGATCTTCAAGACGACGAGAAAGTCGTATCCGATGAAGAGGTGCAACTATCCCCATCCCCTTTGTGAGTAACTGACCACGTCTATCATACTAGTACTGTCTACTCAGTGCCGTTTATTTAGGACTGTTTCCAATTCCTCTGAATCTACACGTTCGGATACTCCTTTTCCAAGGACTCCTTCGGTCGAACCCTGCGATGCAAGCGGCGCTGTTCCCCATCATGTCGAGGCTGCTGGATCGAGTGCGGGAGCATCGGCATCACCAAATGGACTACCCGAAGCTGATTCTCCTCCAGACGAGAAGAAATCTCTGCTTGAGTGTCTCTCGGATGCCGTATCGTCCGAAATCGAAGAGGTTCTGGAGGAAGTATCTCCTTCTGAAGTCGATACTGCGGAGTTGACTCCTGGTACTTCGTCACTTGCGCGGCAAATCACTGTAGCGGAGCCAGAAGAAGCTGCTTCTGCGCCCAATCAAGAGCCCGTCGTTCTCGAACTGGCACCGAATGCACCACCCCCCTCTTTAAGCGGAGCTACAAGTGCTCAAGAGCCTCACGTTCTTCCTGCTTCCCAAGACGCCTCTCCGTCAAGAAAGAGGAAGAGGGTTGCTAAAACTCATGCAGCACACGAGCTTCGCGCGCTCTCGACTTTGCCGCCGGAGCGTAAGACATTCTCCTTACCAGTCCGCGAAGGCCGAGCCAGCAAGACTGGCGTCATTAAACTCCAGAACAAGCAATTAGAAGCAGAATCGTGCTGCCACCTGGCTGGAGATAATGGCTTTTGCCAGTTTCGGGTTTCGGCGGACGGGGAGAGGAGGTGTATGGCAGAACTTCCTAAGGACGACAAGGTGACGCGCGCGCATCTGGCGATGCATATCGACGCGCTGGGCTGGCGAGAGTATTCCCGACTCCATCCCGACTGGAAACCGACCTGTCCATGGTGTAACGAACCACGGACGAAACTTGAACAGTTGGTGCGACACATCCTCGACACCCACCTTCTCATGTTCATGGAGTGGTGCCCGTGTGGAGGCACCAACAGCCGGTCCAATACGAATACAAACACCGTCCGGCACGTAGACTCCGACGTGCACAAGGTCTACCTGCGACAGCAGGCTGGGTTGGCAATCGTAAAGGACGAGGAAGCGGACGATGGGCAGGAGGAATTCGTACAGGGGTCAAGTAAGGGAACTAAACGGCGGCGTCGAAGGTAGTTGGACTGTTATCGCTTTTATTGTTATTGCTGTGCTATGAGCCTGCTGGCTCTTGGGTGGCTCATAGTGTTGTCGCTTTGTTTATTCTTATCTATTTTCTGTTGTTTTCTTTTTGTTATCCAATCTTGCTGTGTTGTTTGTATAGTAGATAGAATGTCGTAACAGATGTACAGTACAATAAAGCAATGTTACGTCATAATTCTGAAGAGTATGTTGAAGAGCCGTCGAAGTCGGTCTATTGAATGAATGATCGTCCTGGTGCCAAGCAATTTTTCTGGCACGTTACTGCGTCGCGTTGACAGTTAAATTTCACTCGACACCGTTTTCTTATGGATTTGGGTTTGCCGTCATTATTATGGCTGCGATCACCTCTTGGTACCATCAAACTTGGACACCCTATAGGCCAGATTTTCAGTAGAAGCTCACTTTTAATTGCACTAGTATGCAGGAAAGTATAGTAAATACAAGGGCCATATGCATATCAGTAATAGAGCCAAAGCATCATGCGGGACCATTCGATCGTTACAATCATCCGAAATGCAGCCCTGAAATTAGCCACGCAAAGTCGAGCCAATCGAGCTCATCGACATGGACACAAAGCGGGGTGACACCTCATCAAATGAACAACAGGCTTAGGTCTAGGATACAAGTTCACGTTTTTAGTTAGTACTAGTAGTAATATAATTATTATTGAAGTATAAGAGCCCAGGCTCGATTTCAACTGCAGAAATTTGGACACAAAGAATGATAGGGGCTGTATGGAACTACGTTAGACAAGTCTGGATTGACTGCTCTGGGTCAGTCGGTGTTTCGATAATTTTGTGGATCAACAAGGCAGATTCGGAGGGACGGGTACGAACACCGTAAGTGAATATATGAGAGATGAGAGGATTCCCCACGCCACAGGTCTCGTGATAATGACACGACTGTTCTTGTCGTTTGCACCCTGCAACATTGAGGCAGCTCCTCTCGTGATCGCGTTTCTGCCCTTTCTGCTGCTAGCTAGATGCTATCGGATGCTGTCTAATCAACGAAGGTTTCTAAGTGAATGGTACGAAGACTCGAAGACGTTGTGCATGTAACTGACGCGAGTCTCTGGGTGCTTCGGAGCCATCTCTTCGCGAAAAATGGCCCACGCCACTCCCGTGGGCATTGAGGCGAGGCTCAAATGGTTGAACTGGTATGATCAAGGCAGAGGAGTTTCGATGCATTGAAGTGCGCGGACTTGAGAGTCGGGAGCAACCAGTATCCATGAGGAAGTCATAGTGTCGACCGGGTCGTCGAAGATAGATGACCGTAAGAGAGAAAACGATCTGGTACCTGCTTTGGTGCCGATAACGGTTTGAAAGAGTTTCCATCAGTGAAGACCAACATTATAACCTTGTGAGTTCAGATAAAGGTGTCTTCGAATACCCCCGCTTATTCATACGCGTATGCTCTGCAACGAATGGTGTGGCATGGTGCGGCTGATTCTGCGGGACGGGAAGGTGGGACTGTCTTTCCCAAATGATTGCTATAAACCAAGTGTTCAATCGTGGTACAGATGCAGACTGTTCGTAGGCCGCCATAGCCGATATCTAGTATGTACTTCACAGTTAGCGCTGGCAGAGCGTTTCTGGAAACATCGGTTCCATAAGCCCAAATGTCCATAAGTCAAGCGAAAGCGGAGTCTGGTATTCGCTATCATCCAAAGACCAAGCTATTGAACCTTCGCAATAACGTGTTGCGGCGAACGCCAGCGAGTCCACCCTCAAAACGGGACCTGGATGAGGAACAGTCATGCCAACTATTTGCCATCTGGATCCTTGTCCGAAGATTGCGCTACCAAGTTGTCACCGGATAGCATTACTGATGGACATTCCGGTCCGCGTTTCGCTTTTCTTTTATCAAGGCTCTGCTGCACCGATCTTGTTCGACCTGTGTTTTGTTGGTCCACATACGGTGCAGTTCGCAACCGTGATTTCACAAAGGAGTAGGCAATGAAAGAAACACATAGGGAAACTATCTTCTTTTCATTTACCGATATGCATCGCCTTGCTTTTCTGGATTCCCTATGGGGCCGCAGCTGGTGCATGAGGCTATCAACCACGTTGAGGCCCTCGTTCTCGAAGGAAGCACTGCCTCGAACCCTCGACCGCAATTCTTGCCCTGAGGAACGATTGTCACGCGTCTGTCACCAAAACGTACCAAATGAAGCCAAGACTGTCAACTTGGACCGGGAAGAAAGGTTGGGATCGATAGAAAAGGGAACATGGGTCCAACAACGACCGATGAATCGGTCTATGCGTAGGCCCAAGCACATCTTATGACTCGTCGGCTGAATTCAAGCCGGTGCGACTCGCAAACCACATCAACAGGAATCAAGCGCGGGAAAGGAGGAACATATTTGTAGCCTATGTACTCGAGTTGGTTCAAAAGGCATTCCATTTTTGGACGCATACAAAGGTTAGAATCGCACATTCCAATCCACACCCTCCCTTTCTCTTCAACCACACTCTACCGCGTCAATTCCCCATCCTCACAACACCCCTTCTCGACTTCGTATCATCTCCCAACATTTACGGCGAAGCACTGAAGATGTTCAAACAATTCCAGCTTGATAATACTGCCTCTCCCTCTAACGAAAGGGTAGATTCCTTTACAGAGCTTGTGGCTGAACAGTGAGTATCCGCATCTTCCCCCGCCCCTACCGATTGTCGTCTGCGTCTTATTCTCTTGCTGACTATGACGCATTCAAGCCACGATGTTGTCGATACGGTGGACGCGTTCGGCGCATTTGGTGCGTTCGACGCGTCTTTCGATGAGGACACGGAGGATAGGTTCTTTGAGCTCCTTTTCGATGCTGGCTCCCGCTCGTCCAACATCGACGACGTGTCCGCTAATAATAATGCAACTAATAACGGGAATATGACCGGAAGGCGAGTAACTGGCGCCCCCCTCTCTGATGTGCACTGGACTAAGCCCATCGTCTCTAGCCACAACACGCCCTCTGGCTCCATGTCCCGCACGCTCCCTCAGAACGCGCTCCCGTCTTCCCATCTATTCAATTCGCCCGTCGAATCGTGCTACTGGGCCAATTTAGGTCTGACGTCACCCGCCCGCGTCCCTTCCCCTCAGACCGCTGTTGAAGACCGCAATGCCCACACATCGTCCTCGAGTTCCATCGCCGAACCAGATCCCTTCCTCGTTCGCAGCGACCTGACTCTTGGGGGGTTGCAGGTCGCCGAGAATCCATTCTCCGCGCTTCCCCTCTCGTCGATGGAGGATCCTCAAGACGACGAGAAAGTCGTATCCGATGAAGAGGTGCAACTATCCCCATCCCCTTTGTGAGTAACTGACCATGTCTATCATACTAGTACTGTCTACTCAGTGCCGTTTATTTAGGACTGTTTCCAATTCCTCTGAATCTACACGTGCGGATACTCCTTTTCGAAGGACTCCTTCGGTCGAGCCCTGCGAGGCAAGCGATGCTGTCCCTCATCATGTCGAGGCTGCTAAATCGAGTGCGGGAGCATCGGCATCACCAAATGGACTACCCGAAGGTGATTTTCTTCTAGACAAGAAGACATCTCTGCTTGAGTGCGTGGCGGATGCCGCATTGTCCGAGAAGGAAGTATCTCCTGCTGCCGATGTAGAAGTCGGTACTGCGGAGCTGACTCCTGGTACTTCGTCACTTGCGCGGCAAATCACTGTAGCGGAGCCAGAAGAAGCTGCTTCTGCGCCCAATCAAGAGCCCGTCGTTCTCGAACTGGCACCGAATGCACCACCCCCCTCTTTAAGCGGAGCTACAAGTGCTCAAGAGCCTCACGTTCTTCCTGCTTCCCAAGACGCCTCTCCGTCAAGAAAGAGGAAGAGGGTTGCTAAAACTCATGCAGCACACGAGCTTCGCGCGCTCTCGACTTTGCCGCCGGAGCGTAAGACATTCTCCTTACCAATCCGCGAGGGCCGAGCCAGCAAGACTGGCATCAATAAAATCCGGAATATGCAGTTGGAAGCAGAATCGTGCTGCCATCTGGCTGGTGATTACGGCTTTTGCCAGTTTCGAGATTTGGCGGACGGAGGAAGGAAGTGTTTGGCGGAACTTCCTAAAGATGACAAGGCGGCGCGCGCGCACGTCGCCATGCATACCGACGCGCTGGGCTGGCGGGAATATTCCCGTCAACATCCCGATTGGAAGCCGACCTGCCCGTGGTGCAACGAACCGCGAACCAAGTTTGAGCAACTGACACGGCATATTCTCGACACACACCTACTCATGTTCATGGAGTGGTGTCCTTGTGGGGGAACGAATAGCCGTTCAAATCACAAGCCAAACACAGTCCGGCACGTAGACTCCGACGTGCATAAGGTCTGGGTGCGACAGCAGGCTGTGTTGAGAACCGTAAAGCTCGAGGATGCGGACGATGGGCAGGAGGAATTCGTACAGGGGTCAAGTAAGGGGACCAAGCGGAGGCGTCGAGGGTAGTTGGACTGTTATCGGTTTTATTGTTATTGCTGTGCTGTGAGTCTGCTGGTTCTTGGGGTTCTTGGGTGGCTCATAGTGTTGTCGCTCTGTTTATTCTTATCTATTTTCTGCTTTTGTTATCGATTTTTGCTGTGTTGTTTGTATAGTAGATAGAAAGCTGTCGCAACGGATGTACAATGAAGTAATGTCGCGTCATAATTTTGAAGAGTGTAGCTGAAGAGGCATCAAAATCGGTCTATTCTTCGAAGCACGTATGCTATTCTGGCCCAGTACGGAACTACCCGGTGGTGCACAAGGAGTCTGTACCGGCGGTGCGATTGCCCTTGAAGGACGCCATGTACGCACTGACAGTGGAGATTCAATCCGGCGTAGATGGCTTATTGGTGTGTCAAGCATTTTCATATGGACTCGCTTGACGTAGTATCTTTCATTAGCAGAGGCCAGTAAGAGTATTATCGAACCATTCAGTTGCTCAAGGCAATTGCATTCGGAATCCGTGATTTTGCCCGGATTTAAACTGGTGCCCTGCAAAGATTGCGAGCGCGCGATGCTGCCGTACGGTGAAACTCCTGTGGGCGTTCTGAAACTGGACAGGGAATATAAAGTTCGAGGGGCTGCCCTAGAATACCTTTGAATAGTCAGCAGAGAGATACACCTAGACCAAAGGCAAGTGGACACGAAGGGATACTGGAATATACGAGAGAAGGGTAGTATGAGGGCTGAGGAACGCGTGGGAAGCGCTCGAGGAAGGATTCCGAGGATGGGCTTCTCCCGAGATTGATGGTGGCGGTGCGAAGGCTAAATCGACTCTCCGGCTCAACTGCGAGCTCTGGACTAAAGCCGACTAACACGAGGAACAAGAACTGATCTAACTAAAGCTACGCTAGTCGAACCACCAACTCGAACGTGACTAATCGACCGTGCTAACACACTGGGAAGCGACGGCAGCCGATCTCACTCGGAGTCTAAAGTGTCGGAACGCGGCATAACGATTCGAACGCGGTACGATGGACGGGGACGGTAACTGGGTGACCCAAACGTGATACAAGAGACGGAGGGACTTTACGGCGATGGAAAGGGGTAATATGGTGCCCTTTTCCGACGACAGTGGAGAGGGGAAGGTGTTACGAGACCGAAAGCACGCGGCACGCTAAGTAACTGGGTTACGAGCGAAACCAGCGAAACCAATCGGAACACGCAATGCGGTTTCGATCCGGGTGACAGAGACAGGAGGAGTCCTTTATACGAACCAGGCGAACTATACGAATGTACGAACGGCTCTGCTGCGAAGAGATGTCACCAATCGACTGTACAGAACACGAAATATCGTATATTAGGCTTTAGAGACGAGAGAGTTTTCTACGAACAAGAAGAACTCGAGGCTGGGGGACTTGAGACGATCTAAGAGCTCCTTAGCTCCCACTAAGCTGTCCCTCCCACTACGAGAGTCGTGCTAAATTTATACTAAACGTCCAAACTGAGCCTCCCATCGGTCAGAAAACATAAGTCATAAGAAAAAGGGGAACGCATATCACTTATCTACAAAGGAATGGGGCGCATATGAATGGTTAAGGGACACATAAAACAGAAAGAAACAATACCAAGCATGGTCGGAACGAGAGCATAAAGAAATAAAAGGGACGCATATAGAAAGTGAGATCATAAGCAAAGCTTTCGGAACCGGGTGTCTTTGAGCGGAACGAGTCGGAACTAGGGGAAAAGACTTGGAAAGACTTCGGCTAGCCTTACAGGGCAAATCTGCGACGTTTTGAATGGGAGAGGGACTGTGGACGACACTGCAGGGTCAAATCTCTTTGTCAGGAGTACGGATCCGGGATCCGGAGACTTGTGATTGACGCGTGTAGGATCGTCGCGTGATTCTTCCGTCGTGTCTGATATGATGGCCGATCATGGAATGGTGCACGTGCCATTTGAACTATGGCGTTCTTGCTAAGTCCACTCGCTCCAGCGAAACCAGTCGGAACCGGGCGAAACCAGTCGGAACACCGCGGAACTGGTCGTAACGACTTCGTACGCTCCCAAGCTTTAGTCTTACTCTTCAACGGGCTTCAGTAGCTTATCTTGACGCTCATGTCTGCCTCATGTGGACTCCGATTCATATTACGAATGGGAGGAGTCTGTACGGGTAAACAGACAGACAGTGCATGTGGACAGAAGGTGGGCTATTGTGGGCTATTGTGGGCTATTGTGGGCCGTGAATCTGCTCTCGCTCGTTGCTTGACTCAGGAATTCGGGATGAGCGACAACAATGGATGGGTGAAATTTTGTCTCAACCTTGTCCTTCGTCAACGTCACACGGTACACTGCAAACTTCTTTCGACCAGCTAAGCGCAAGAAAAACAGTAATCGTCCAGAATGCGCTATCAAGCTGCCAACTCTTCAGGGGTCCTAGTTCACTGCATGAAATGAAAGGTGGGGTTGTTCATCCAAGGGACGGAACCCCACCTTGCTCTTCTCCAACATGGAGGAGTAAAACTACTTTTCTTCGCA
The DNA here is from genome assembly GCA_033182465.1 of Sanghuangporus weigelae. NCBI lineage: Eukaryota > Fungi > Basidiomycota > Agaricomycetes > Hymenochaetales > Hymenochaetaceae > Sanghuangporus > Sanghuangporus weigelae. The sequence continues at coordinate 2,470,999 of CP137324.1, forward strand.
AGGTTCGCAGTGTTCTCTTGTCGGTCCGTCTTACCTTAGGTGACATTTCTGCAGTCATCCGCATCCACGGCGCCCTGAGTGATGCAAAAGATGCCGGATTTTATGTGGAAGTGAAATTTGCCAAGTCTGTCCGCAAGACGGGGATCCTGAATGATGAGGGAGAACCGGCCTGGAACGAGACGATGATCTTGTGAGTTCTGTCTGAAGTTCATCTCTTCTGTACTTCAGTCCGAAGCAGTCCGAAGCTTGAAGCAACTTCTGTTTTCAAGATCAAGAAGTAAGGAAGCTCGGTCTAGACGATCTCGTTGGTCTGGCCGAAGTCAATGTCGACGAGCTGTTGACCGTTTCTAGTGAGGATAGTGGTGAGTTCAGAGACAAGATTGGAATCTGTTGTTGATGTACTTGGATAGTTCGAGTTGGTCTTTCTGCACCAGCGAGCTTCCTGTCGAGCCGCAAACAGCGATTGCCTACCAGAAGTATTTACCTCCATCTGACGCGTGTAGATGATTTGAACCGCGCAAAAAATCGAGATGGAGACTGCTGAGAAGAGCGCTGAACGAATCCGAACTTTGGCAAATAAGACAGGCTCCACAATGCAGGCCATCGGAACTGTCATTGAAGCGGCAGATATGATAATTGAAATGGTCGATAATGTCGCGAAGGTCAATCTGCTTCATAAACCTGGATTGTCGCTGCCACCTTTTCAAGATTCACCCCATCTTTGATGTGCCGTGGCAAGCGACCTCATCCTTATACAAGGTGCGTCCAGATATGCTCCACGACCCCTTTTCTCGTGATTGATTGTGCCCTACGGCTTGTATCTCACCAGCTCCATACCGGGAAGGAGCTGATCGATCTCTCGAAGCAAATAGGACCATATATGGCACCGTTACGAAACATCATTTTGAGAAGCTCCCTTCAGAACCGCTTCACGCCACTTCCGGTCTCATCGAGGGTCCCATTGTTATTGTTCTCGACGTAGTGGTGCGGAACAACGTCACGACTTGCTGCAACTGCTCAAGACAGATTTCATAGTACTCCCATCGAAGGTTCGCATTTTGGTAACCAGTTGACCCGAAGGAGACATTTGCAAGATCCACCCGAGATGGCGGAAGCACTCGGCAAGCGAATGCCGAAGGGAAAGGCCTGGGACGATAGTCTTCGAGTGCTCTGTGATACTGCAAACGGGCTTTTCATCTGGGCATCTACATCGATCAAGGTTGTGCGCGTAGTCCTGCCAGCCCTCAGCAAAACCTACGACAACTTGTGGACAACATTCCATCACTTGGCGAACACGGCCTCTACGATCTTTACGCAACCGCATTGCATGGGTCAGGCATCTAGAGACATTGGCATGACGGTCATGGGTCTCACAATAGCATGATTGACATTTGGGATACCAACACCGGGAAGCGAGTCTTGGCTCCGTTCAATGTAGACAAAGTAGATCCAACGATGACTGTCTCGCCAGATGGGAAGCATCTCGCGACAGTTTCTGAAGACTCTATGTCGATCAGCATTTAGAACGTTGATAGCGACGAACTCGTAAAAGAACTTTTCAGCGATGAACGCGTCTTCTCCGTCGAATTCTCTCCGGATGGGAAACACGTCATCTCAGGCGGGTTTGAAATTTCCGTCTGGGATGTGGACAACGGTCAGTGCATCTTCGAGGAGCACACGTTATGGGTTACGTCAGTCATTTTCACTCCAGTGGGATAGCACCATTCGCATTGGGGACGTAGACGGCAGCGCCGAGATCGCGTCAAGTGCATTCGAGGCGCAGACAAGCTCGGTTAGATCAGTCGCTTTCTCTCCTGATGAGAAACGCGTCGCTTCAGGTTCCCATGATAATACAATCCATATCTGGGACGCGGACAGCAGCAATCTTCTTGTTGGTCCTTTCAAGGGTCGCACATTCTGGGTCAATTCGGTGACATTCTCTCCAGACGGCAAACGCGTCATATCAGATTCGTGGCATGGAGCCATTCGCATCTGGAATGCGGAGAGCGGAGAGCTCCTCGCAGGTCCGTTTGAAGCTCACTTTGAGGGGGCAGGATGTGCCCGGACTGGCGATGACAGCGCAGAAAGACACCGTGGCCCCGTCTTTTCAGTCGCGTTCTCTCTGGACGGAAAACACTTCGTCTCACCCTCCTGCGATAGCACCATCTGCATCCAGGGCGCTGACAGCGGTAGACTTGTATCGGGTCCGTTCAAGGGGCATACGAGCAGTGTCTCTTTGGTGGGATGGTCACTGGATGGCAAATGTGTCGTGTCCGGTTCTGGTGATATGACGATTCACATTTGGGATGCGGATAGTGGAGAGCTCGTCTTGGATCCGCTCAGGAGCCACACAGGCCCCTTCTTGTTTTTCGCATTCTCCTCGAACGGCAAACGCGTCGCGTCGGATTCTGATGATAGGACAATTTGTATCTGGGATGCCGGAATCGGAAAGCTCAACTCGGGGCCACTCAGAGGTCACTCGGAGGTCGTCACGTCCGTTGTATTCTCGCCAGATGGCAGGTGCGTCGTCTCAGGCTCCTGGGATAAAACCATTTGTATCTGGGATGCCGATACCGGCGAGCTCATCTTTGACCCGCTCGAGGGGCACACTCACATCGTCCATTCAGTTGCATACTCGCCGGACGGGACGCGCATCGTGTCGGGATCCTATGATAAAACAATTCGTGTCTGGGATGTGACGGAGACACCCTTAGAGAATGCGGCGAAAGGCTTGCAAAACAGGCCGTGGCAACCTGCCCGTCGTCCCTCCGAGCAGATACACATACTAAAAATGCTCAGAGTACTGGCTCAGCAGACTCGAGGGAACCACGCTCTCGGACTGTATGCTATCCGAAGATGGTTGGGTGAGAGTTGAAAGAGGCGAGTAGCTGGCGTGGATACCGGAGGATATGCGCAGTGCACTCTCCATTCTCCTGTGCAAGTTCCGACTGTCCTCACCAACACGTCACCTGCAGCACAAATTGTTGATACTACGACAAGTACTTCGATGGCTTCAATGGTGCTGAGTGCCATCAATTTGTTAATGGCCAGTATGTCGGTCCCCAGTGTCTCAAGACGCAGTTCGCCTCCGATAAAAGAAGAGTTCCTATTCAGTGACGAGGATTAAGGGCAAGTAACGATAGTAGCGAACTGCTGTATTGACCAGTCGAAAGTCGATTTTCTTTGTAAACTTTATGAATGATCTGCAAAATCAATCACATGCTCAATTGCCTTGTTTATGAATGTGTTCTATGTCTTTGTTGCGAATGCACACATGAGATATGTGTCTTACGCATCAAATTTATTTACTCTGATGTTGAAAACAGAGCCGTCGCTGCTCTTGCAGCAACAATGTAGACTCGGTTTGTCCTCTCGGGTGACCACTGAGGGCAAACGCGATGGGGTGCAACTACGGATAGTACACGTAATATATACCTTTTTCTTGTCTGAGACATACCCCCGGTGCATCCGAGACAGTTCCCGTCCCGAGCTCGGACGCACCCCGAAATCCAACATCTGTTTGTTACTTTACATTGAGATTGAGAACTTGTGGACAAGTTCTGAGTCTGAGATTGGCGTTGTTCCGCAACGCGATCGCTCTATCACCAACCACAACCACTCGACGGTCGGCATGACGGATCTCAAAGTCTGGTGCCTCCTCATCGACCGCAAACAGAAGGCTGCCTTTGGAGACGTCTTTGACGTTGAGGTCCACTCTGGCGCATACATTGAAGACTTGAAAAAGAAGGTCAAGGAAGAGCAATTAGATGTCCTCGGAGACGTCGATCTCGCAATGCTCACCGTGTGGAGATGCATGAACCCAAAACTGCTCGCAGAGGTGAACAGGGCGCAATTGGAGAAGAATTTGAGCAACGTCGACCTCACTGACGAGACCAAGACCAAAGAGCTTGCCGCCGGACAAGAGATAAAGTCACTCCACCTCTCCCGCAGTGAGATTCTACTCTTGCAACTTATCGAGGTTCCCGGTGCGTCGTGCTTTTTTCCTCTTTTCAAGCTGGTATCTGGCTTGACCCCTAGACACACTTCCGTGTCCCTCAGTTTCGAACGAGTTGCGCCATCCTGTCTCGGGTGAGCTATCATTCATTGCCTTCATTGTGTAAACTGCTGACAAACTGCATCAAGCTGAAAACCCCAGGCTTCGTAGTGATACGGTGCAAGAGCTCGAGGGAGATGAATACGACTTCATACAGGGTGAATTGTCGTCTGTCCCGTATATCTCCATCTCACTGACGATTTCGGCCCAAAGAGCAGGACAAGGTTGTCAAAACGTCGACTCAGGTCTCGGCGGAAAGTGCCACTGAAAGTCTTGAAGTTTTCCTGCGAACAACTACCTTGCCTTTCAGGGACGTTGTCCCTACATCTTCTACTGAAACCGATAAATATGACACCGTTCGAGCGTCTATTCTCGAAAAGGACGTCCCGTTCTCTGCGATCAAATTTAACAAAATGGCGTCTTCCATGGTCGACAATTTGTTCACTCAAATCTTGCCGGCCAAGCCCGTGAAGAATGTTGCGCCACTTTCTCGTGCAAGAGCGTTAGCGTGGAATTATGAAGTGGTCGCTCGGTCACCTCTTGATCACGAACCAAGCGTCCGGCGCGGGACGCATAATACCTTGTATACATGTATCGCCTGCTTGGAAGCGGTAGGGTTGATGTTCAAGATGGGTACTGAGAAGTTGAACAAACGTGCGAACGTGAAAATGGATTCGGTCGCTGTGACCATGACAACTGGAGCTGGTCTTGCCGTAGAAGACAAGAGTCCAAAGACCTTCGAAGAACACTGCACCGAGGAGAATATTGATGCACTTTGTGGGGACAGGGTATTGCGTTTGCAAGACACGGAACATGGATTTCGAGCTATCTTCTTCAAGGTATGTCAGGTATCTGATGGCATCATTCTCTGGCTCGTTTGACATTTGCTCCAGCTGACTATCTACATGGTCAAAGAGGGGCTCCGTTGGGGTTTAATAAATTGCGAAACACATATGCGGATCGTGCGGATCGAATATGAGAAAAGTCGTCCGTATGCGATTATTTCAGAGGAGATACTCCCGCATTTCCCCGCGCCATTTTCAGTTTACTCTCTGATCTGTTACATGCTGTTGACCTGCGACTGCGAAGTCCCCATATTTGATGGAATTCGAGACCTCGTTCAAGAACCTCCTCCACTGACTAACCCTGATCGCGCTGACCTGCAAACTCGTCAGAGCGCGGAGGCTCGAAAGATCACTTTAGCGCCCCCAGGAGACGTGACCAGCGTAAGCACAAGCTTGATACAGTTAGCATTTATACTTTGGCTCAAGTAATTCATAGATGGTGTTTCACACCACTGCTGCAGCGGGCAGAATACTTGTTGATATCCCGATGATGCGGATTGACACACCGCCGACGATCCTCGGCGATACTTGGGTTGCGGATGTGTATGTCGTGGACTTCCTCGATGCCGGTACCTTTGGACGTACCTTTCTGGCTGAGCTCTTTGTGCACGATCTGTGCTACGGCCAGGTTGTCGTGAAACTGGCTAATGTAGACTTGGAAGAGTACCTTGATACTGAAGCTCGGGCATACAGCAAGCTCCGTAGCCTGTATGGTGATGGTATACCCAGATATCACGGCCTTTTTGACGGCGAGAACGCTGGCATCCGATATCGGTGTATTTTGATCGACTTCTGTGGCGATCAAGTAAAAAGGATTGAAAACTTGCCACTATCCCAGAGGTCTGCTATGCCTTTTCAACAAGTAGCTTATCATACTGATGTCTTCGTCAGGCTTAATATCTTCCGGATACTGTTCATGATTCATCAGCGAGGTGTCATGCATAATGATTTTTCTCCTATGAATATTTTACAGACAAAGTCGGGAGTTCGGCTGATAGACTTCTCGGTTGCGATCATCGATCATGAATGCTCGGGCATGGAGTCTTGTCAGGAATTGATTGATGCAGCAACAAAGCTGCGACTCACTCCTCTTCATACGCTATTCGTCTCACTATGGTCTCTTTGGGTGGATGTTTCCAATTTCATCATGCATATGCAGCACAGCGTTGTAATTGTCTCGGTTCTCTTGGTTATCTTCGCCTCATTCCAATTCCCGCATTGGACCACCATTAATGTGTAGGATTACAGGAATCTCCGTAGTTGTCGGTTGGAAGGACAAGTGATGCGATGGTAAATATGTCGGAAGATGCTTACTCGGTCCGCTCAATGTAGGCGATGTGGAATCAACAACTGTCTCGCCAGATGGGCAACATCTCGCGACAAGTTCTAGCTAGTTTTTGGGCGACCTGCATTTGGAACGTTGACAGTGGTAAACTTATAAAAGAAAAGAACTTTACTACGCGGACTCAACTTCTTTCGGATTCTCTCCGGATGGGAAGCGCGTCACGTCGTCTTAGGCTTCGGGTATGAAATGGCCATCTTGGATGTCACCAGCACACAGCACACAGGTTATTTATTTCGTCAGTTATTTTCAGGATAGCACATTCGCATTTGGGATGTAGACGGCAGCAACGAGATCGCGTCGGGTGGATTCGAGGCGCACACATACGGGGTTAGCTCAGTCGCGTTCTCTCCCGACGGGAAATGCATCATCTTAAGCTCTGGCGGTCGAACGGGAAATGCATCGCGTCGGGTTCTCGTGATAGGACAACTTGTATCTGGGATGCCGGAACCGGAAAGCTCATCTTGAGGCCGCTCGAAGGACATGGAGGCAGCGTCGATTTGTTTCTCTTCAAATACAATTGCGTCGTCTCAAGCTCTTGGGATTCGACCATTTGCATCTGGGATGCCAACACTGGGAGGGGAGTTCGTCTTGGGCCAACTCGAGGGGCACACAGGCAACGTCCGGTCAGTCGCATACTCACCGGATGGGCCGCGCGTTGTGTCGGGATCTTGGGATAAAACGATTCGTGTCTGGGATGTGGGCGACAGAGGCATTAGAGGGCGCGGCGGAAGGCTTGCAAAACGAACCGTGGCAACCTCCTCGTCGTCTCATCGAGCAGATGCGCATACAGGCTCAAATATTCAAGGTGCTGGACCAGCAAACTCTAGGGAACGCACTCTCTCGAACTGGACGCTATCCAAAGATGGTTAGATGAAAGGCGAAGGAGGCGAGTTGCTGCTGAAATGGATACCGGAGGATATGCGTGATGCACTCTGGTGAGCCCGGAACACTGCTTTCTTCAGTAGCCAGGTTTCTTTGAGGCTAGATTTACTGAATTCCCCGCTGGGAGAAAACTGGGTGAAAGGTTATCATCTCAAGTGAACTTCAATCTGCGATATTATTGGTTACTAGTAGCGTTGTTTGCGACGTGGTTGTTGTAATCCTTATTCCATATCTATGTTTCGCATTTTATATATCTCGCATTGCTCTACCAATCGGTTTCCCAATTTTGTAGAGCTTGTTGTAACCGGTCCATCATACTCGGACGATTCCGTTTGATGCCCTTTGATGGATTGTTCGCCAATTTGAACACACTGTAGATCACTGCGTGTACGTCTATGTTTATATAGTTCGGTTAGGGAAGCAAATGAATTTGCTGCGCACATCGCAATCAATTGTGGAGAAGGCTCAACTGCCGATGCTTAGACCCGGACAATTGCTGACAATAAATTCGACACCAATCGCCATCTGCGAACAAGTTTCAGTTCAGGCCTGGGTTGCAACTAGTCTAGCCGTACGCATCGAATACTTTACCTTGATTGAATCCAGATCACCGAGGTCACACCTTCTTCGACTCCTCCGAGAGAGACGATGACATTGCAAGCAATATCATTAGATCTGAGGCATTTTAAAATTTTATCCCGGTGGCAAAGAGAGTCGTTGGTCATACTTGGGTCGAGCACACCACATCCTAACTTCGAGGCTTGAACAACTGTGCTGACAACTTTTACATTATCATCATTTATGCACCGTTGGCTCTCGCGTGCCTTTCTCGGTGGGAATTGATGAATTCTTCAAGCTGTTCACCTGCATCGTATTGTGATGCACAAGTGGGGGGCCATATCTTATATTATTCAGTACGTACTCATCTTCACTCTCTCGATTCGAATCTCCTCGCATTTATTTGGCATTCTCTTCGAGCCGTGTCTTATTCTATTGGCTCCGTGTTCTTATTACCTCTGTCCTCAGAAATCCCATCATTACTCTAGCAGCTCTCGATGTGGCAAATGGACAGTACAAAGCCGTTTCATGGTTGTCCAAAGACTTGACAACTTGAGCACTTAGGCAAGGGGAGAGCTTCGAACCGGAGAAATCCGGTGGGATATTTGTCATCCTCAGACCAGATATGGCGAAGAGCATGGACCAGCCAACCAGTGACCGTTCCGTCAGTGCTTTGAGGGATTATCTGCTCGGATCTGTTGTCGCCAACAACGCACGACCGCATTACACATACACATAATAACAGAGTGTTGTAAGTCTGCTCCCAACTGCCTAGTGTTGTGATGATAGACCATTGGCGCCTCTGCCATGTGTCAATACAAAGCTCGCATCCCGCAGCACCAGACAGCTCCTTCATGGCTACCCGTGCCTCCCTTCCTCTTCGACTACTACCCCAGAAACCAAAGCGTCCTCAAAGGTCCTCACGAAAGCTTTTCTTCAAATCTTCGACCGGCATTTGAAGCAAGATGAACCCGGGAACTCCCTCTGGGATACATGAGTTGACGAGAATAGGAAGAAGCACAAGCGTAGGTTGCGCTCTAATCTTCTTGAAAGTGACCTCAATGTTGATGTGGACTAGAGCACAGTGCGAACTGCCCTCGGGACTTTCGAAGTGCGATGCTAAGGTCCTCTGCGAAGTCAAGGAACGTGCTCACAACTCACGAATTTGCGGAATGCGATTCGGGTGGACCTTCATCGTTGGAATATGATTGGCGTCGGAGGCGTTGTCAATGTGTTGTACATGTTGGTTGTTCGAAGTGTGAAGCAAGCCGTGTACGTACAGTTTCAACTGCATCCTTATAAAATGCACGAAGTTTAGTTTTCCATCATTTGCTTCCGCAGCCGGAAGGATCCGGTCTATCACAGCGAGTCCAGACCAGACCAGCTCACAACTCGGACTGAGAGCTCCAATAGGTTGATAACGCCTTCTGTGAGATATGGATCCTCTGCTACTCTCGATGCTTCTGCGATTCCACGTATGCCCAACTGTGCTCTTTTGGCTTTTGTGTAGTGCAGCTATACATTCAAGGAGAGCATCGTGACAAGGGTCATCTGTTTTGATTGCTCAAGGACATCCGGATCCTGGGGCACATGCTGCGATACATTGCTATCTTCTGGTCCTCGATTTCCTCCTCAGTGTTCGATTCGATTCGCTTCTGTATGATGCTGCCGTACAGACTTCTGTGAGTGAAGTTTTCACCGGCATTTTCGCTTCTCCTGATACTCGCGCCGGCCTCGTGTTGTCTCCGATTCATAGAAAGGCGGCGCTTGTGGTGTTCTGTGGATAAACAGAGAGACATATGGGTATGGGATGAGCTATCGTAAGGGTGAATCAGCGCTTCGTCTCAATGTTGTCTCCCTTCATCAATGCTGATTTCTGCCTGTCTCATTCTAGTTGCTCGAGGTAATCATGTTCTGGAAGGCATTGCGAAAATTACAAGCGTGCTCGATGTTAGACTGATGGCCTGCAAAGACGGTTTGTGTGCTACGCTGCTGTGTATTCTCCGGTAGCTTATCTTGATGCTCGTGTAGACCTCATGTTGGAAGTGATTCACATTGCGAAAGACGGGCGGCATTATAGGTGCCGTTTGGGTAGAAAGACAGTACATGTGACCATGAGACGAGCCATTGTGGGGATGAAGGAGCGCTCCGTCTGACTCGGGAGATCGAGAAAATTGGAAATGGATGGGCTAATTGGGATAGAACGGAAGTAGGTGAAAATTTGTCAAACCTTGTTCTCCGCAAAATGATCTCTTGCTCCTCGCCACTGCAGTTTCTCATTCGTTATTCTCTCGGTTAATCCCATCAAGTCTTAGTGTGTTGTAATCATGTATAGTCTGATCATAGCTTTGCCGGATGGTATACATTATAACACAAATAGTCCACAGAAAGTACGATCTAGGACTCCACTTCATCAATCAAAGAAATCTGATTACTTGGAAGCAAGGATGTGCGCTGGACACATATGGCGTGGTTGGCATAATGAATACAGACACGTGGGCAGAGCATGTCTAGTCTGCGCACGTCTATAAGAGAACAGTCGTACGGCACAAATGGAATGCCGAGAGCGGCGAACCCCTCGCAGGTCCGTTTGAAGCACACGTAGAGGAGGCAGGATGCGACAGAAAGACACCGTTTCCTTGACTTTTCAGTCGCGTTCTCTCCGAACGGAAAACACTTCGTCTCACCCTCCTGCAATAACACCATCTGCATCCGGGACGCTGACAGCGGCATGCTTGTATCGGGTCCGTTCAAGGGGCACACAGGCATTGTCTTTTCGGTGGCATACTCGTCAGATGGCAGGTGTGTCATGTCTGGTTCTTGGGATAGGACAATTTGCATTTGGGACGCGGATAGTGGCGAGCTCGTTTTGGACCCGCTCAAGGGGCACACGGATGCCGTTCGGTCAGTCGCGTTCTCCTCGAACGGGGAACGCGTCGCGTCGGGTTCTGCGGATAACACAATTCGTATTTGGGATGCCGGAACCGGAAAGCTCATATCGGGGCCGCTCACAGGACATAGAGAAGGCGTCACGTCAGTTTGTTTCTCGCCGGATGGCAAGTGCGTCGTCTCAGGCTCCTGGGATAAAACCATTTGTATCTGGGATGCCGACACCGGCGAGCTCGTATTGAACCCGCTCGAGGGGCACACAGACTGGATCCGGTCAGCTGCTTACTCACCAGACGGGAAGCGCATCGTGTCGGGATCCAGTGACAACACCATTCGTGTCTGGGATGTGGGTAACGAAGGCATCGTTCCAGGACGCGGTGGAAGGCTTGCAAGAAGGACCGTGACAACGTCTTCGTCGTCTCATCGAGGAGATACGCATACAGGCTCAAACGACCAAGGCACTGGCCCAGCAGCCTCTAGGGAACGCACGCTCTCGAACTGGGCGCTATCCAAAGATGGTTGGGTGAAAGGCGAAGGAGGTGAGTTGCTGACGTGGATACCGGAGGATATGCGTGGTGTACTCTGGCGACCGAGGAACACTGCTTTCATCGGCCAGTTCTCAATGAAGCTAGATTTACAGAGTTCCCCCGTGGGTGAGGACTGGGCAAGAGGCTATCCCAGGTGAGGTTCAATCTGCGAGATTATTGGCTGGCAATGGCCGCTAGTCATCTCAAGTAACGTTCAATCTGCGAGATCACTGGCTGCTAGTAGCGTTGTTTGCGACGTGGTTCCCTTGGTCCATCTTCAACGTTATCTTTATTCCTTATCTATGTTTCGTATTCTATCTCGTATTGCTCTACCAGTCGTTTTCCTAGTTTTGTGGAGCTTAATGTGATCAGTCCGTCTCATCCCGGAAGCTCTCGATATTTTTTTTGATGGATTGTTCGCCAATCTGAATGTACTGAAGATAGAATTCTTCACTGCGTACACATCCACATTTAAAAGGTTCGGTTAGGGAAACAAACGGACTCAGCATGAGAAGTGACGGTATTTAGGGAATAGGGTGACGGCTTGAAATTCGACCCGGAGAAATCAGGCATGATATAATATATCAGACATCCTCGAATCAGTTCGCTGAGGCCATGGCAACTGTACTGACGTGAACCAGACGCCACAACTGCCTTCTCCCTAAACTATTCTGACTATGCACGACCTCCATAGGTACAAGCCGCCAGCGACCGTTCCGTTTGCGCTTTAGGAATTCCTTGTTCAGAATTCCTTGTTCAGATATGGGTACAGTTTCATACACTGATATCACCCACGGTGGTTCTGCAGCTGGCCGCCGTGTTGATATTTTGTAGATTTCCGAAATGTTGAATCTCTAATAATATTACGTGGGAATCTCCTCGAAGCCGCCGATCATCTATAGCTACTTTCGCAGCCGGCCTGACTTCGGAAGTATCCGGTTCACGGCCGGTGTGGCAGAGACCAGCTCACAGCTGTATATTCACCTCATCCCTTCTCAATAGCTTATCTTGATGGTCATGTAGACCTCATCTGGGAAACAATTCATATTGACAGACAAGGGCAGTGCTGTTTGTAGATGGATGGATGGTACATGTGAGCATACGGCGAGCCGATGTGTTGGTTGACTAATTGCTCCGTCTGACTTTAGTAGCAGGTAAAATCTTTCCCTCCGTCGATGCTGAGTGCTTATTGCCATCCAAAACTCAAGCCTGAACCTATCTATTCTACCTCTATCTATTTATTGGCATTGTCAAGATGTCTCTAGACTTCAGCTTCACAGGTGCATAGCAGTCGCCTGAATTGCACTACTTAGATGCTTGTTCTTGAATTGGATCCGGTTCATCAATCAAAGAAGTACGATGGTGTGGAAAAAACGCTTATGACACTATCAAACACGAGGACATCCCGTGAATCAAGTGCTTCTTTTGATTTGTCTCTGGGATAAAGGACGGGACTGCTCATTCAAGGAGTGGAACCCCAGCTTACCTGCACTCTTCCCCGTCATGGAGGAGCGAAACCACTTTGCCTTGCAAGGTCCTCAGCATTCCCTTGTCAACCCGTCTCTCACTAACTGACAGCCTTGCAGTCATCCGCGTCCATGGCGCCTCGAATCACGCAAAAGATGGCACGACTTATGTGGAAGTGAAATTCGCCAAGGCTGTCCGTAAAACAGGGATTCTGAATGATGAGGGAGAACCCGTTTGGAATGGCACGTTTACTTTGTGAGTTCTGCCTGCATGACATGCATACCTTTGGTTGCTCAGTGCGAAGCAGTTCGAAGCATGAATTAGGGTCCGTTTTAAAGATCCGTCTGAAAAAAGTGAGAAAGCTCGGACCAGACTATCTCGTTGGTCAAGCCGAAGTCGTTGTCGATGAGCTGTTGGCCGATTCTAGCAAAGATAATGGTGAGTTTGGGGATCAAATCGGAATTTGTTGTTAACACGCGTGTATAGTCCGAGTTGGTCTCTTTGCACCGAGTTTCCTGTCGAGTCGCAGACAGCAATCGTCGACCGGAGATATCTACCTTCATCTGAAGAGCGTGGATGCACTCAGCCGTGCAAAGATCGAGATCGAGACAGCAGAGAAAAGCACGAAGGGGATCCGAATATTGTCAGACTCGACAGACTCGACCATGGAAATTATCGGAACTGTTATTGAAGCGACGGACGTGATAATCGACATAGTCGATAACATTGCGCAAGTCAGTCAATTTATTTCTGGCCTGGATGCCCGCTGATAACTCTTCAAGATCCACCCTCTTTTCAATGTGTCGTGGCAAGCGACCTCGGCTTTATACAAGGTACGTATAGATATTATGCACGGGACCTGTTTTTCTTGCGATTGATTGTATCCTGCAGCTTGTATCTCAGCAGCTCCATACAGACTCGGAGCTAATCGATTTGATGGAGAAAATGCAAGCGGCGTTCACATTCTCAACAGAGGCGAGGGAATTAGACGACAAGACGAAGATGCTGAGGCCCATAGTGAAGAATTTATTGGGTGAGACTGCTGAATGCTCTCGTTTTGTGCAAGAATATGCCAGGCGTGGCTTCCTGGGTAAGTCTGTGCTTCGACTGTCTCTGCATGGAGCACAATTTCTGTCATAGGACGAATGAGTCGAATAGGTAGCGGTCAAAAGATCAGCGGCCACTCAGCACGCTTTGTCGAACTGAGAAAAGAGCTGGACTCGGTCATCAGCTTGAATATGGCTAAAGAAGTCCTTGATATCAGTACGTTTGATTCATATCATATACTTCACTCTCCTGATCCCTTGCGAAATAGAGTCACAGCAACAATTGGACTCGGTCATCGGCCTGAATACGGCTAAAGAAATTTTTGATATCAGTACGTTTCATTCATATCATATACTTCACTCTCCTGATCCTCTGCGAAATAGAGTCACATCAACAGCTGGAAGCGTTACTGGAACCTTTCAAGTCGGATGCTTCCAATGTATCGAGTCGGCCTCGATGTCTTGATGGAACGCGTCAGGAATATTTGGATCCGATCATGGAGTTCCTTTTCGCTGAAACATCCCCGAACATTCTATGGCTCACTGGAGCTGCTGGATCCGGCAAAAGTGCTATCGCTGTGACCGCCTTCGAAAGATGCGGAGACAAGGGGTGTCCCCCTGCATATATGTTTTTTGAACGAGAGAAAAGTGATCCAAACTCCGTTGTCCGCACGATCGCGTACATGCTAGCGTCACTGCATCCGTCCATTGCGTCGCATCTTCTCAATGCTGTTGCAGCAAATAAGACGATACGTGATGTTGCAATTAAGAAACAGTCTGAGAAGCTGGTTTCAGAACCGCTTCACGCCGCTTCCGGTCTCATCGCGGGTCCCATTGTCATTGTTCTCGATGCACTGGATGAATGCGGGAGTACAGAACAACGTCGCGAGTTTCTGCAACTGCTCAAGACTCACTTCACGAAACTCCCGACGAAAACCCGTATTCTGATAACCAGTCGTCCCGAAGGAGACATTATGGAAGGTCTACTGGAAAGTAATTGTATTCAACATATCGGACTTGAGCATGGAGCCAAGGGAAGTCGACATGACGTTGATCTTTACATCCGACAGGAGATGGCGCAAGCACTCGGGAAGCGAGTGCCGAAGGGGAAGGCCTGGGACGATAGTGTCCGAGTGCTCTGCGATACTGCAGACGGACTCTTCATTTGGGCATCAACTGCGGTTAAAATGGTGCAAGGCGCCGTTAACCCGAGACGCAGACTGGAAAAGCTCATAAACGACATTCGATCAGTCGGCAGTAACGGCATCGATAGTTTATATGCGACGGTTCTGAAGGGTTCAGGGATCTGGGAGGACAATTCAGACTCGAAGGATGAAGGCACGGCAGTTCTGGGACTTATCTTGGTCGCGAAGGAATCTATGACTGGTGCGGTCATTGAATCCTTCCTGGGACTGGAGGAGGATACTGTGGATTCTGTGTTAGGGCGACTTCGATCCGTAATCTCATACGAGCCCGGGAAACCGGTTCGACTGCACCATGCGTCTTTCGCCGACTATCTATTGACATCAGGGAGGTCCGGAAAGGAAACATGGCACATCGACGAGGTAACGCAGAAGCAATCCGTGATCGAGCGGTGTTTCGACGTTATGGCGGAGAACTTGCATTTCAACATGTGTGATATTGAATCGTCGTTCCTCCGCAACTCCGAGATTCCGAAACTCGACGAACGTGTCAAGGACAAGATTCCCCCACACCTAGACTACACTTGTCGCTTCTGGGCTGTGCATTTGCACGAGCTCGAGTGGTCAGACAGCTTGACCGCTGTGCGGGACAAGCTGAAGAAGTTTGCATCCGTTCACCTCCTATACTGGCTCGAAGTCCTATCCCTAACCGGATGTTTCATTCGGGTTGCTGGTCGATCTCTACATATTGCCAGCTCGTGGACCACGGTTGGTGGTTTTTCTTAGCCCATTGACAGCTTTGCTGACACTCCTATAGTTGATCGATGCGGCTCTGTCGTCTTTCTTGTGGACGGCGTATAGACTGGTCGCTGTTTTTGAGTACCCGATCTCGCAAAGCGCTCCTCATATATATCTGTCTGCAATATCCCTTTGGAAAGGCGAATCTCTAATTGCAGACGATTATTCAAAATCACACCCAATTGTGAACGTAGACAGATTGGGAATAAGGACGCCAGGCCGGTGCCTTAAGGTCTTGCGGGGGCACTATGCCAATTCGATAGCGGTCTCCGCTGACGGGGAGCGGATCGCATCTGGTTCTGACGATGGGACCATTCGTGTCTGGAGTGCCTTCAGCGGCGAGCTCATTGCGGGACCGTTTGAGGCAGACGGTGCAGTCCGGTCCGTCGCGTTCTCCGCAGACGGCAAGCAAGTCGTGTCAGGTTCTAGAGGAGGGACGGTCCACGTCTGGGATGTCGACACTGGCAGTCCCGTTTCTGTGTTTAAAGCAAGTGAATCCGAGGTCACGTCGGTCGCGTTTTCTCCGGACAGCGAACGTGTCATCCCGGTCTCTGGCGGGAAGGTATTTTATTACGAGAACGACAAGCTCGTCTCTGCGCAGTTCGAGGACGACAAGGAAGTCAAGTTCCGCGAGGTCACGCCGGACGGGAAGTACATCTTCGGCTTTAAAGATAACATGATTGGCATTTGGGATGCCGGCACCGGGAAGCTTCTCGCTGCTCTGTTCAATGTAGGCGATGTGTATTCAATGACTTTCTCGCCAGTCGGGAAGCTTCTCGCAATGCGTTCTTTTAGGAGTTTAGGCATTTGGAACATTGACAGCGGCGAACTCGTAAAAGAACTTTACGATGCCTTCTCCGTCGGATTCTCTCCGGATGGGAAACGCGTCGTCTCAGGTGGGTCTGAAATTGTCATCTGGGATGTGGACAGTGGACAGCGCATCTGGGGTGAAAACGCGTCAACTATTACGTCAGTTATTTTCACTCTAGACGGTAAACGCGTCATCTCAGGTTCACACGATCGCACTATTCGCATTTGGGATGTAGAGGGCAGCACCGAGATCGCGTCAGGTGGATTCGAGGCGCATACAGACACGGTTAGATCGGTCGCGTTCTCTGCTGACGGGACACGTATCGTCTCTGGTTCTTGGGATCAAACGATCCGAGTCTGGGATGCCAACAGCGGCATGCAAGTGATGCAACTCGTTGTTCCTTTCGAGGGTCACGCAAGCTGGGTCACTTCGGTGTCGTTCTCTCCAGACAGCAAACGCATCCTCTCAGGCTCTTATGACGGGACCATTCGCATTTGGAATGCCGAGAGCGGCAAGTTGCTCGCAGGTCCGTTTGAAGCACACGTAGAGGGGGCAGGATGCGAACTCGCCACAGAAAGACACCGTTTCTCTGCCGCTTCAGTCGTGTTCTCTCCGGACGGAAAACACTTCGTCTCGCCCTCCTGCAATAACACCATCTGCATCCGGGACGCCGACAGCGGCAAGCTTGTATCGGGTCCGTTCAAGAGGCACATAGAATACGTCAATTCGGTGAGATACTCGTCAGATGGCAAACGTGTCGTGTCCGGTTCTGATGATGCGACGGTTTGCATTTGGGATACGGATAGCGGCAAGCTTGTCTTGGAGCCGCTCAAGGGTCACACACGTCCCGTCTGTTCAGTCGCGTTCTCCTCGAACGGGAAACGCATCGCGTCGGGTTCTTATGATATGATAATTTGTATATGGGATGCCGGAACAGGAAAGCTCATCTTGGGGCCCCTCGAAGGACATAGACATGCTGTCACGTCACTTTGTTTCTCGCCGGATGGCAGGTGCGTCGTCTCGGGCTCTTGGGATAAAACCATTTGCATCTGGGATGCCAACACCGGGGGGCTTGTTTTGGGGCCTCTCGAGGGGCACACAAACAGCGTCAGTTCAGTTGCATACTCACCGGGTGGGGCGCACGTCGTGTCGGGATCCAGCGACAGAACCATTCGCGTCTGGGATGTGAGTGGTGGAAGATGCAGCGGAAGGCTTGCAAGAAGGACCGTAGCAACCTCGTCGTCTCGCAGAGCAGATACGCATACAGGCTCAAATTCAAATTACCAAGGTACTGACCCAGTAGCCTCTGGAGAATGCACGCTCTCGAACTGGACGCTGTCCGAAGATGGTTGGGTGAAAGGCGAAGGAGGCGAGTTGCTGACGTGGATACCGGAGGATATGCGTGTTGCACTCTGGCGACCGAGGAACACTGTTTTCTTCAGTACTCAGTTTCTGATGAAGCTAGATTTATTGAATTCCCCCGTGGGTGAGGATTGGGTGAAAGGTTATTCTGGGTAGCTTTTGAAGCATCTGTCTTTTTTACTTACACCTTTTCGTGATACGGCTGTTCCTTGTTCTATCTTTGTTGTTATGTTTATTCAGTATTTACGTGATCGGAATATACATTGCATTTCTCTATCGGTCGTTTTCGCGCTTTTAAGTACAGTATATAGAGTAATTTATTGGAAAGGAGGCAAACGGCCGTGCTGTTCACCTCACAGCCAACAAACAAAGATCTAATTAATGCGATGTAAAAACAGTGAGGAATTTTACTCAAAATAGCGTACATGTAGTCCATGGCTGCGTTCAGGAGCGGCAAAGTTTCGAACGCAGGTCGGGTGGTGCAATATTGATACATTTGATGAGTCGGAATGAACTTCAGGTCATTGTCATGTATGTAATTGACGCAGTACTAGTTGCTCTTACTTTATGACCGCGTTTTCTCCTCTTTCTGCTTCGGGATAAATGGTACTGGATGCTTGTCCAGTCAGCGAAGGTTTTCAAGTGAATGATGTAGAGACTCGAAGATGCCGATGTGTGCGTGTAGCCGGGTGAAAATCACCAATCGCTAAGATCCATTTCTTTGCGACGACTGGTCCATGCCACCTGAGTATTTCCCTACTATGGCGGCAACAAAGGAAATTGCCTCGATACATAGATTCCCCGGCCACCCGGATTCATATCGATAGTGTTCACCAACCAAGTCCTTCTATTTCGCACCATTCCTTACTTTACGCTTCAATCACATACTACCGTGTTACATCATCATCTTCACAACTCTTTCTCGTATTCGTATTCATATCCCTATTCATATTTCGTTTGCATCGACGCATTTTGGAGATTGTTAGAGAGTCCCAATAGAAAGTGAGGGCGTAATCGGAGGAAAAAAACGAACAGAAGATGGGATGTCCCGTCTCTGGCAGAATAATGCATGAAGCGGTTATTTCACTGCCAGCTACAACCAACGCCAACTCCATTATAACAGCGAGTTCTCACATATTCACCACCGACTGTCGTCCGAGTCTTTGTTTATTTGCCTCTTGCAGTTCATATTGCAGCGTGATGATGATTGAAGAACACACGCAAGAGCACGCCACTTATCTTTCCAGTGTGTGCAATGTGCATGTACAAGGCTCATGTGAGGCAGCTCAGTAAGGTGGCATTGATATAGCCTTCATGGGAAAGATAAGGAGATGCGGAGGATGCTTTTATGAGCCTAATTTTCATATCCGACATCTCACGCAGCGTATTGATTTGAGAATTTGAGAAAATGGCATTCGTAAAAAAATGTGGATAAGCGATGAGTTGGGAAACGTTGATGTTGATGTTCAAATATAAGGGAAGAGGAAAGCGAGCGAGTAAATAGGAGAAATCAACGAGCGACGGGAAGATTGGGGTTTGGAATGAATATTCTTCGCCTTTTGTAGGCGAGAACCAGAGATGATAGAAACATTATAATTTATACGAGATTGATGATGAAGGGAACGAACATGACCATAGGCCTGATATCTTCGGCATCTTCTTACTTCGAATAATAATGAAAGAAAAAAAATTTCGGTCTTGAGGACTCTTCAGCCGTCAATTATTCAGACTTTTTGAATCCGCCTGAAAAACATTGGATGCTATTTTTGCTGGCGTATGAGGGGCTAGAAAGCCCTCTATAATCTATGGTCTACTGTACACAGCGCGTTTAAGACAACACAACAACAGGATGGTAAAGGGTTACGAGAAGTACAGGATTTTGTTGGGTAGCTGGTACAGGATATCATTCGTCAACACGGAACGCGAAAATAGGAGAGGAGAAAAGAAAGAGAAGAAAAACATCCGTCGTCACTCGACCTGACTCGAGAAACTCATCACCCCTCAAGCCGACACATCGATCTCAAACCGTAACTTCATGCCGTCGTCGCCAGTCTCGGGGACACACCGCACGCTGCGCATGTCGTCCACGATGTAGTGCGCACCGCAGTTCTCGATCTTGGACCGCTCGTGGCTCGTGCAGACGGCGATGACGGTTGCCCCGCTCGCGACGCCCGCGCGGATGCCGGACGGCGAGTCCTCGAAGACGACGCACTTCTTCGCATCGAAGCCCAGGCACTTCGCAGCGAGGAGGAACGGGTCCGGAGCGGGCTTGCCGGCTTTGAGGCGCCTGTCGTCGGCGGTGATGGTGACGGGCGGGGGTGTGATCCCGACGCGCGTCATCGCGCCGTATGCGTACGTCTTGGCTCCAGAAGTCGCGACGGCGTACCGACCGGCGGGGATGGATTCGATCATCTCGCGCACCCCGGGGAGGATCTGGATCGACCGGTCGACGCCGTCGGCTTCCATCTCCCATGCTGCTTCGACGTCCTGCGCGACCTGCTTGCCCATAGGCGCGGAGACCTCGAGCTCCTTCGAGAGTGCGGAGAAAGTCCGCTCGTCCTCGAAGACGGAGGTGTCCTGCCCCTCAGTGAGGGTGGCCATCGCGAGCATGTTGTTGAGGCGCGTGGCGAAGGACGGTCGGCGCGTCCCGTCGGCGGTGAAGGTGAACGAGGGCCTGTTCGGGGTGCTGAGCGAGCCAGTACGGGAGGATATGCCTGACGAGCTAGCCCGCGAACTGGGACCTGACAGAGCCGGCGTGCTCGCACCCGAGTTCACGTTCGAGACCGCAGTGGAGCTCACAGCGCTCTCGCGTCTCGACTTGGCCTTGTTGTACGCGTCCGCAAAGTCGAGGATCGTCTGCTCAAAGCGCGAGACTTCTGCGTCCATCTCGTGTTGCTTGATCTCGGGGCGGAACTGCGCGAGGTTGTCTACTGCGCGCTTGCCATGGGTTGCTGCGATAACGTAGGCTGGGTCGAGTCCGAGGTCAGTCGCGACTTTTCCCCAGGCTGCCTCGACTGCTGCGATTGAATCTGTGAGCGTGCCGTCCTAAGGGAGTGAAGGTTCATTAGTAAGACAGCGGATGATAAGGAAAAGAATGGACGTACCATGTCGAAGAGGACAGCATCTGCGGTGAAAGACGAGGTCTTTGTGATCGGAGGCACGGTCATGATGAGACGAAGTTGAGGTGAGTAGTCGACGAGAGGAGATGTTGGCGGATGAGGGGGTCCTTGAAATGAGCTGTCCCCTTATATACCTTACGAGCTCCCCTGTAGCCATGTCTCGTCTCGTCTCCAACGCTTTGATACAAGTTCAGGCTGCGACCGCCGACGCGACAAAAAAAAAGGAGGAAAATTTCGAGTGACCATGGGAACCACATTCCTTATTTGAACAAGACAAACATTTTCTGCAGTGAGGCTGACCAAATAAGGGAACAGTTGAAATGCGGAAATCGGGGGTGGCCCCACTCGACTCGGACTCGATGTGACTGGCTCAGCCCTAGTAGCCTAATCGGTCAAATGTCGCTCCACAATCATTCTTTCCTCCATCGCTGAGAAGCGGACTCGGTGACTAGCTACCGCGGTGAAGTGTGATATTGATAAAGCGGCATCTTGCCGTGCAGATAGTTCTGTACATACACGTCTCACCGAACGTGCGCGAACGTTCTTGGCTGCCCTCGTCTCACTTACGTGGATGAGGTGGGTTTGCGTGGAGCATTCGCATTTGCCTTGTTGCGCCCGCCCTTACGCCCATTGAGTTTTGACGCCTTTGTGATATTCCGGCATCCGGATACACGCGGCGAGGCTCGCGACAAGAACGGAGTAGAGTGAGTCGGCAAGGGAAGGGTACCGAAGGCCCGTCGGAGTAGAGATGGAAATTTGTGACCCCAGGAACAAAGAAAACAGACTTCGCGAAGATCAAATCACGGCTGCCATGATTCATCAACTAATTTTCGTGCCCTGTTTTCCTTTTATGATAGTCAGCCACTCAGGCGTTGCTCACCTCCACCTCATCAGTATCAGTGTCCTCGTCTAACTGCAGTAGCTCCACTTCCCGTCGGGAACAGGACGTAATATCAGCTCGTCCTTGTTTCCTTTCTTACCCTCGTTTTATTTTCGACCTTCGCGAACAATGGAGCCACTCCATGCTTCCCTGCCCCTCGTTGTTAGCTGTTATCTTATCGATTGAGCTTTCTCTTATTTAGCCTCTGTCTGCAGTTTCTTGGTCGTTGCTTTCTGGGATGGAAAGAGCGCGTGTCCCGGCGAGGACGGCGAAGGTGGAGCTGGTTAGTGGGCGTCGCGATGAGTTGAAGCCCTTCGTTCCTGATTCGCTGTCCGACACGGCCACCGTGAATGAACCTTCGTGATCTGCACCCATCCTTTCGCCAATGACCGGGACTGGACGACTCATCTCCTGTATCTTATCCTGTCCTGTCCGCGTACTCCACGATGCGCTAAACACATCCAATAGCATTCAGATCCTTTCCCGTGCGGCGAGCCGTAATATTCATTCTGGTGCACTGTGACTAACGATCTCTGCTGCCGCTGTTGCTTCTGTCTGCCTTCTGTCTCTTATCGTCTCCTCCCTCCGGCGCCCGCCCGTTTTCTCCCTCACTCCTTTTTCGTGCTCCACGATTGCGTGTGTACATTTCACTATGCTGACTACATACACTGTGGGTATTCGTACGTACACCAGACCACTCACAGTGGAATGGCATCACTATCAGGTGAGGGATCACGTACGTCAAATTCTTGTACATGTGTCTCTTGCAAAGAAGACGCTTTTTGGCACATCTTGTGCATACTTGCGCGCCGCATGACTGGTACTGGTACCGTGCCTATCGTAGGTCCCTCTGCTTGTATATACACGCCTTCTCTGATCTGCTCGGCCTAGATTGTCAGTCCGAAGAATGTACACTCGTACAGTATGTATGTCTTTCCGTGTTTTCGCGTCGCACCTGATCTACCCTGCGCCGTGTTTCGCTATACCGAGTCGCACTGATCTCCTGTATGGGCAGTTGTCCGCGCCGTCTCTGGGCATGAGTGCTCCTTCTTTTCTCCTTTTTCATTGTATACCGATTTGCACACGTCTGGAAATCAGGACACGTGTATGTTGCCAGTCCGAGGAGGGACACACGGTGTACCAATTCCATCCCGACATACCCATCATCTGACCTGGGTGCGGTGTCTCGACGTCTCGTGCACTCACTCGCTCTCGTCTGCGGCGACCACACGACCAGAAGTATGAAGCACTATCTACTTCCGAGCACGTACGAACAGGCAAAGCACCGACTCGTGATGTTCGTCCGTGTTGTCAGGATAGGTCGTGTGTGTGCGCGCACGGGCACGGACATTCGGATGTTTGATTGGATCTCGGGTTCTCACGCCTTCTTAACTCCGTCTCCGTCTCCGTCTGACCAGTAGACGACAGATGACCCTCCTCAGCGGACTGACTCTTAATCTTATCAGCTACATGATATCCCTAAAAGCCCACGGGATCTCGAACTTCGCGACCAAAAGACACGTAAAGAAGCGTAGAACGTGATCATTCGTCCGAGTGAGTCATCTGTCTGTACGTTGCACCTGACTCCTCGATAAATACGTTTCTCTCAGCAGCTGTTGATTTATTTATATATTTCATTTCTTAGTCCGCGTTTTGACTCTCTCAACTTCTCTGAAAACCAGATGATCCGCTTTTGGAAATCGGTCGCTCTTAGCGGATTCGGGCCTGTATGATCTTATCAGCTAAATAGCACCGTTCTGTGTACTTCTGTCGAGCTAACTTCGCGAAGATCACCGTCATCAGCCAATTTTCGTGCCCCCGTTTCCTGGCTTACTTATGTCCACCTCGTCGTATCAAATTTCCTTATCTGAGATTGCTACCACTCCACACTTCTCGGGAATTGCACGTAATAAAGTAGTAATTATCAAGTCAGTTCGACTTACCCTGACTGCTCTTTTTTTTCCGTTTTTCTCGACCTTCGCGAACGTTGGAGTACTCCATGATTTCGCGTAGCTATCTGTCTATCTTTTGTTTCTCTCCCGTTCTATCGATATTTCTCTTGTTTAGGCTTTCTGGTGTGGGTTTTTGACGGTCGATTCCCTGTCATGGAAAGGATAGATAAAAAGCTTCTGTCGGCGGAATGGTAGTAGAAATCGACGAAGGTGGAGCTACAGTTACAGTACCCGGAGGAAGCGATGGATGGATACGGACGCGTCACGTTGCGAGAGTGTTCCTGATTCGCCCTCCGACCACGGCCACCTGAGGCCAGACTCTAGATCTGTCGGTAGTGTCAGAGAGTGCCCAAGGAAGGTGCGTTGTTGTTCTGCTCGTGTCGAAAATGTTTCCGTCCTCCTGTGTACCGTACCTGTCTTATCAGCACTACTAACCGTTGCCTTCCCCTTTCTGTATGTACTCCTGCTCTTCGTTTACACCAGAGTGTGTCTGCCTGACGATAGAGCCTCGTGTAATATCCCATGCCCGCACTATTCTGCATTCTCTTCAGTCACACGGGGCAGGACTATGTCCTTGTAAGCGGAAATAATCTGATGAGGACCAAATGCGACTCGCCCTCGTTCTCGTAATACCGGACGCAGATTTACAAGCTTGGCCGCACAACGGACTCTGACGCCCTTTTAGATCTGAAGAGTTCTCGCATCTTCTCTATATCACTCATCGCAACTCGTCGTGTTCTATCAGGCATACATACCATTGGTCTCGTGGTCTTATGGGTAGCACTAGTAGTACTGTCTCGTGCACGCGACTCCCTCTTTTCTTTTCTCGGTCACGCGCGAATTGCTATAATAACTGATCTGCCTCCTCGAGCTCGATCAAAGAAGAAGCGATGATTCGACTTGCACGGCGTCGATACTGCCTTTTTTGTTTGCAGACATGGATGGACGGATGGCTATATGTCAAGTGGGCTCCAGATTTCTCTATTCCGTCTCCGTCTGGGCTAAGGCCTCCGTCCTGAGCAGACAGGCTCGTAACCTTATCAGCTCGTTTCAGTAACGACATTCCCTTCGACAAGAATCAAAAGTCATGGGCCTTGCAAACGTGATCATCCATTGTAGACTTCGTTGCGTATCGAGTTTGACTTCTTTCTCGTTATTCCTTCGTACTGTTTTCGCGCAGCTGCTCTGCTTTTGGAAACCTTTCCCTGCAAACCTACTCTTATTGAGTAGCGAAGAATGCTCGATGATCTGCCGCTCTCGTTCTCATTCTCGCTCTCGTGTTCTTCATCTCGCACCTCGATGTCGGCCTCATCCTCGGATGAATGTGTCGGTTTGCAACTGTATGCGCTCTGTTCGCCAGATCTGCACTGGCATTTACTGTAAAGGAAAGGAAGGGAGGGAAGGAAGGATAGTGTCTATTTCTGTGTGGGTTTGGAAGATGTTGCTGGAGGATACTCGTTGTACTGGGCGTTTGCTATATTGAGGATCAAGTTCTATCAGTAGGAAATCAAGTAATCTTGTCAACTAATCAAGTACGTACGTACGTAGCAGATGCAAAAACAGTATAGGATTTCTCTTGCACATTCTTATTCTGTCCAATTGACCCTCGTTTTACCACATGTATATTTCGTGAACGGCGGACGATGTAACTCATGATGGTGCGATCATTTCCATCACGAAGACCCTCTTCCTTCTTTATCCTTTATTGCTATCTTTGAATTTTTGTCATTACTTTCTGCTGCTTGTTTTCTTATCGTGGAGCAAAATCCACGAAAAAGGGCTGAGTATGCCGACCAATGGCAGACGATGGAAAGAAACCAATGTAGGACAAGCTCGTACGTAGTGTCGCAATAAACTAGTTTTAGCAAATTTATTCTAATTCTCAATCTTTCATCCTGCCTGGTTCGCTGCTTCTCTATTTCTCGGAAACGGAATGCACGGTATGAAAGCGAATCGCATGTGGCTGGCTCAGTCGTGGATTTTACAAGGAAACAATTCACCAATTACCGACGTGTCTCTTTTACCCAGTACTAGGGCTCCGCGGCGTATCGTATATAGCGTATACGATACGGCGTATACGCTATACGCGCGTATGCGTATCAGCTCAAGCGACTGGATTATACGCCCGTATGCGTATAATATTTTGGAAATTTTGGCGTATACGGCGTATACGTGCGTATATTTTTGGGCCTGAAAACAGTAAGAAATCTCGCACTTGAATGAGAAATTTGCCTCTTTGCTTCGAAATTAGACATAACTCACCGAAATCTTTGTTGGTTGTGTGGTCACGGTCTCTAGTACACGTCCAGCATAATATTTAGAGTTGTCTCGCTTATAATGCAAAAATTACATAATTTCATACTCCCTTATCTGACAGAATTCTGGCAGAACCTCGTCATTTGTGCACAAAAATTAGTATTTGTATTAGGTGTCTCACCTTAAGGGATGCAATGAAAGTATTTTCTAGGCACAAACATGACGTGCAATGGTCAGAATGTTGTGTTGTTGGTGTGGACCCGTATATGCCGTATACGCCGTATATATACACGCGTATCTGTATCTCAGTTCAAAATCAAATATACGAGCGTATGCGTATATGCCTAAAATTATACGCGTGTATCGTATACGATACGCGCGGAGCCCTACCCAGTACACGGTAAGTGTCTATCAGTTTTGATACTTTTAATCATGATTTATGCTGCAATTTTCTTTTCACATCTCGTAGCTGGATGCTCCAGCCCATTTTGAATAATCTATAAGCACTCCATCATCATCCTTGGTGTTTTGACTTGAGTCAAATTCTCTTATAGTACGCCTGCGCCTATCATTCCATAGGCTACCCGGCTCGTTAGATTACTCACCTGCAATCCGAACAGCCATCTCAATGCATTCAAATGTGTTCAACACCGATTTTTGTTCCAACTGGTACACTCCAGCTGTTATGACTCAAGCTGCTCTATTGTGTATCTGTTATGGAGACTGTCTATCTATAACTATACAAATCGCAATTACATTAACAATATACAATAGGATTGACAACAAAATGAAAACAAGCAGAAAATAGATAATAACAGACAGGAACGATAACAATGAGCCACCCATCAGGATGCATGCTCTCACGACAGCAATGTTGATAAAAATGTGAGCACGATGGCTCCATCTATCACACTTCCAGTTAGTACTCTTGCCTCTTCATCATCTGTCTTCTCTTCTTTGATAGCTATTGCATCATCCAGGAGCTGCTTCGGATGTCTTTCATGTTTTACAGAGATTCAGCAGTTTTATATTTCAATATTTTTTGTAAGACAAGCATCATGCACGAATTAAACATATGAAAAAGCCAAGCTATTCAAAGACGTTGTATGCTGGACTCACAAACATCTGATGTTGGCCTTTCCAATAGGAACCTTCAAAATATGATCGACACCAAGGAAGGTAGCCTTTTGGCCTCTGCATTGGGTGAATCAGGAAGCATGATAACTTTCGCGGAAAGGACATGGGTTCGTCCATCGGCATCAGCACTGTATTTATGTATATACCTCGCGAAACCTCCATCATCTTGCTCATGCGAGCACGACAAGTCTACTTTTACTTTAAGATCTCCTTAAGTGGCATAGGTTAGTCATCACAAAGAAAAAGGCTCATGACTGTTACGAAAATTGTGGTTATCTAATACGGCGTGGGCTAAATTTTACACACCGAGTTGCGATGCCAAATCAAGACTATTTCGAAAGGCTACTACGGCAGAACAGTGGTGGCGACTCAAGAGTAGCAAACCACGGATCGTCTGGAGAAGACACGGAGGACTCTAATGATTTGCAATTAGGACTAACTAATATGCACATTGGACATACTCCACCGCCGGAACGCAGTCTGGCGGCGATGGAAGAAAGGAATGTCGCAAGGTATACGGAACTCCTGCAACGAAGACATTATCGGCGTGGTGCAACTAGAAGATTTGTACACGAGAGCTTGGTGTGCGCCAATTGTTACTTGGCCTACCAACGAAGCTGGGTACTTGCTGAATGGCTCATGAAGAACTTCACGGAGCGGTTAGTGTCAAGGGAAGCAGCCGATGTCAAGATTCGGCATAAGCCCGGACCCTCGGAACGAACAGAAGACCAACCATTACCGAACCACGGAATGAGTGCATACGACCATGAGGTATCCATATGGCTTAGTGATAGGGATGTCTATGCATTAAAGGTCGGCGTGCGAGCTTGGATCAATCAGCATCGGCACCAGACCTTGTGCAGTCACACGGCAGTGGAAGTAGATTGGCCAGTTTACAAGCGGCCACCTTCGGACATTGAACATCTTACGGAAGAAGCGATAGAACGCTTGATGCAGGCTTGGCGAGCGTCAGAGCCAGGGGTAATTACAGTTGATGAGTGGAATGGCCGCGAGCACTTTGGACAGAGGCTACGGCTAACCACGGGCCCAGGACTACAACTATCGGACATCGAAGTCGCGGCGAGGCACAGAAGGAGTGTAGCGGAGTACACTCATGCGCCGGGAGAAGATCGGCAAGCTCTGCCGATCTCTAACCCTGATATCACCATCTCCCCCATGATCGAGGATTAAGCGGCAGAAGCTCGGCCCGGGAACGGAGCGCCAGAGAAGCGATAGCTTGGCAACTATCATGGGAACCCGTCTGGGAACGGAGAAGGATCGCGGGGTAAAGATAAGGAGAGATTAACATGTGATAACGATTGCAGATCGGAGGAAGCACGGAAGAAGCTTCTCGAAGCATCGGGGTAGTAGGACTCAAACAAACCCTCCTAATATGGTAGAAGTATTGTGATTCAACACTAGAGGAAAGTATCGGTGTTGGCACCAGAGTAGAGTACTGGTGTCAGAGAAAACATATTGTCTAGACCAATAGCAAGGCTGTAGTCGGTAGTAATAGGTAGTCGGTACTATTTAGTAAATAGGTTATTTAAGGGCCAGCTGAGCGGGGCATTGTCCCTCAGCAAAATTATTTTGTACTCTCAATCGAAAACTGTACCCTTTGATTGAAACCCTGTTCCACTACTGAGGTCAAGCTTGAGCCTATCGCTCGCTTCTAAAGTAGTACATCTATAACCTTCGTTCCGTCTCCAATCGATTATCATCAGAAGGAATAAGCAGGGACTTGTTCCGGTACGCTTAGACTGACCACCTCGTCTAAAAACACTGGTCCTAACAATGACCCACTGTTTTCGTCCAAGTGCACTTCAGCGTCTTCAATCCTTCACATTACCTGTTTGAAAGTACCCACTGGTCTGAATGCTGGAGGACGAAGACTCATTCATTCATTCTGACAGCATACGATAACTTTAGTTTACTGGAGAAAGAGGATATACGCGGTCACGAGCGCGACTGCATGCACGCACAGACGCTAGAGTCATGTCAATATCACGGGATCTGTGGCGTGGGTTCACCTTCAGACTTCCGCGCTCTATCAAACGCTTTAGACGTTTACCGTAATCTATCTCGTCGACCGGCATTGGCTTGGGTGCTTCAATATTGATGCACCGAGGGATATGGTCACGAGGATAACTGGTCGACCTTGATCCATCGAAGATAGTGATATTGCAAGATCTCTTGAGACGAACATGTACACTTATAACAATAAATCATTTTTTAAGAAAAAAAAGGTAATTTCGTATTGGATAGATGGGCTTAACTGATTCAGGTTTGGACTTCCTTGTTTGTCACTAATGCTAGGAGAATGTAACCCCAGCAAAGAGTTTATCAGAGTGAGAGCAGGAATTGTGACAGGGAGAATAGCCGACAAACCCGTCAGTATCGTCCTTGAATGAAATTCAGCTCTTCGCGTGGGTCAGAAACGGATGAGAAAAAACTACTCGCCGTTATCTAGCTGCTGAAGCTGCAAGGCCCATCTTCAACTACAATCGCCAGAATTATGACACGACATTGCTTCATTGTACATCCGATGCGACAGCTTTCTATCTACTATACAAATAACACAGCAAGATTGGATAATAAAAATAAAACAACAGAAAATAGATAAGAATAAACAAAGCGACAACACTATGAGCCACCAAAGAGCCAGCATGCTCACAGCACAGCAATAACAATAAAAGCGATATCAGTCCAACTACCTTCGACGCCGCCGTTTAGTTCCCTTACTTGACCCCTGTACGAATTCTTCCTGCCCATCGTCCACTTCCTCATCCTTTACGACTACCAACCCAGCCTGCTGTCGCAGGTAGTCTTTATGCACGTCGGAGTCTACGTGCCGGACTCGGTTAGTACTCGTATTAGACCGGCTGTTGGTTCCTCCACACGGGCACCACTCCATGAACATCAGGAGGTGCGTGTCTAGGATGTGCCGCACCAACTGTTCAAGTTTCGTGGGCCGCTCGTTACACCATGGACAGGTCGGTTTCCAGTCGGGATGGAGTTGAGAATATTCTCGCCAGCCCAGCGCGTCGATATGCATTGCCAGATGCGCGCGCGTCACCTTGCCATCCTTGGGCAGCTCGACCATGCACTTCCTTTCCCCATCCACCAAATCTCGAAACCGGCAAAATCCGTTGTTGCCAGCCAGGTGGCAGCATGATTCTGCCTCCAGATGCATGTTCTGGATTCTGCTGATGCCAGACTTGCTGGCTCGTCCTTCACGGATTTGCAAAGAGAATTCCTTACGTTCCGGTGGCAGAGTCGAGAGCTCGCGTAGCTCGTGCATCGCGTGCGTTTTGGTGACCCGCTTCCTCTTATTTGGCGGAGCAGTATCTTGGGACACAGGAAAGGTGCGAGGCTCTTGAGCATCCGCAGACTGGCTTGAAGAAGGCAACGGAACCTCTGGCGCCACTTCGAGATCAGCGAGCTGTCGCTTGGGTGTAGAAGCAGCCTCTTTCGACGCTACTGCAAGGCTTTCCTGCGAAAGCCGCGAAGTAGCGGGCGTTAGGTCCGATGAAGCGACGTCTGCGTCAGCTGCAGAATAAGCTTCCTTTGGGCCTTCTTCTGTTTCGAGCGATGCATCATCCGAGGCGCGCTCAGACAGAGATCTCTTGCCACGAGGAGAATCAGCATCGGCCGGTCCATTTGGCAATGTCGGTGCCTGCGCACTCGATCTAACAGCTTCTGTGTGACGAGGAACAGTACCGATTGCTTCACAGGGTCCGACTAAGGGAGTTATAGGGAGAGGACTGGCTGCATGCGTGGATTCCGAAGAGGTAGAAACAATTCTATAAGCGACGATGAGGAGACAGTATTAATATGCCAGACACGATAAATCACGCACAGGGGCGATCGGTGTATCCACTCGTTGGGTACAATGTTCTTCTCTTCAATTTCCTCTATGCCGACTTTAGGATCCTCCGTCGATGAGAGGGGCAGCGCGAAGAATGGGTCCTCGGTGACCTGCAGCTCACCAAGGGCTAGATCACTGCGTATGAGGAAGGGGAGTGGTTCGACGACGGAGTTCGAGGGTGATGAGTGACCATCGCTCTCTTCTGCAGCGGTCTGAGAGGAAGAGTCACACGGGGAGGATGCTAGGTTCAAATTGGCCCAGTAGCAGGATTCGACGGGGGTGTTAAACGGATGAGCAGTCGGGAGCGTATTCTGGGCGAGCGTGTGAGACGTGGAGCCACAGGATGTGTCGTGGCTAGAGATGACGGGCTTAGACCAGTGCACATGAGAGAAGGGGACTTTAGCTACTCGCCTTCCTTTGGTATTATCGTTATTAGTTGCATCGTTATCAGTCAACTCGTCGATGGTGTTAGACGGGTGGGAGCCAGCATCGAAAAGGATCTCAAAGAGCCTAACCTCCGTGTCCTCATCGAAATATGCGTCGAACGCACCAAATGCGCCGAACGCGTCCACCGTATCGACAACATCGTGGCTTGAATGCGTCATGGTCAGCAAGAGAATAAGACGCAGACGACAGTCGGCAGGGGCGAGGAAAGATGTGGATACTCACTGTGCAGCCACAAGCTCTGTAAAGGAATCTGCCCTTTCGTTAGAGGGGGAGGCAGTATTATCAAGCTGGAATTGTCTGAACATCTTCAGTGCTTCGATGTAAGTGTTGGGAGATGATACGAAGTCGAGAAGGGGTTGTGAGGATGGGCAATTGACGCGGTAGAGTGTGGTTGAAGAGAAAGGGAGGGTGTGGATTGGAATGTGCGATTCTAACCTTTGTATGCGTCCAAATATGGAATGCCTTTTGAACCAACTCGAGTACTTACTCTACCAATATGTCACTCCTTTCCCGCGCTTGATTCCTGCTGATGTGGTTTACGAGCCGCATCGGCTTGAATTCAGCCGACTAGTCATAAGATGTGCTTAGGCCCATGCATAGACCGACTTATCGGTCGATGTTAGACCCATATTCCCTTTTGAATCGATCTCAACCATTCTTCCTGGTCCAAGCTGACAGTCTCGGCTTCATTTGACGCGCTTTGGTGACAGACGCGTGACAATCGTTCCTCAGGGCAGGAATTGCGATTTAGGGTTCGAGGCAGTGCTTCCATCGAGAATGAAGGCCTCAACGTGGTTGATAGCCTCGTGTATTAACTGCGGCCCCGCAGGCATTCTAGAAAAGAAAAGCGATGCATGTCAGTAGATGAAAAGAAGATGGGGTGCCGCAATAATCGCAACCTCCCTGTGTGCTTCTTTCATCGCTTACTCCTTTGTGAAATTACGGTTGCAGGAGTGCATCGTATGTGGACCAACAAAACACAGGTCGAGCATAGAAGACGCAACAGAGCCTTGTTAAAGAAGAGCGATAAGCGAACCAGAATGTCCACTAGTAATGCTATCCTCTGACAACTTGGTAGTGCAATCCTCAGACAAGGCTCCAGATGAAAATAGTTGGCATGAGTGTTCCTTATCCAGATCCCGTTTTGAGCGTGGACTCGCCGACGTTCGGCCGCAACACGTTATCACGAGGGTTCAATAGGTTGGTTTTTGGATGATCGTGAATACGAGACTTCGCTTTAGCTTGACTTATAGACGTCTGGGCTTATCGAGCCGATGTTTCCAAAAACGCTTTGCCAGCGCTAACTGTGAAGTACAGATACCAGCTATGGCGGCCTACGAACAGTCCACATCTGTACCACGATTGAAAATTTAGTTTACAGCAATCATTTCGGAAAGATAGTCCCACCTTCTCGTCCCGCAGAATCAGCCGCACCATGCTGCACCATCTTTGCGAAGCAAGCAGTATACGCGTACTAATAAGCGGGGGTATTCAAAGACACTCTAAGCTGAACTCACAAGATTATAATGCTGGTCTTCGCCAGTGAGACTCTTTCAAACCGTTATCGGCACCAAAGCAGGTACCAGATCGTTTTCCCTCTTACGGTCATCTATCTTCGACGACCCGATCGACACTATGACTTCCTCATGGATACTGGTTGCTCCCGACTCTCAAGTCCGCGCACTTCAATGCATCGAAACTCCTCTGCCTTGATCATACCAGTTCAACCATTTGAGCTTCGCCTCAATGCCCACGAGAGTGGTATGGGCCAGTTTTCGCGAAGACATAGCTCCGAAACACTCAGAGACTCGCGTCCAGTTACATGCACAACGTCTTCGAGTCTTCGTACCATTCACTTAGAAACCTTCGTTGATTAGACAGCATCCGATAGCATCTAGCTAGCAGCAGAAAGGGCAGAAACGCGATCACGAGAGGAACTGCCTCAATGTTGCAGGAACGTGTCATTATCACGAGACCTGTGGCGTGGGGAATCCTCTCATCTCTCATTCACTTACGGTGTTTTTCAAAGATCGTACCCGTCCGAATCTGCCTTGTTGAACCACAAAATTATCGAAACACCGGCTGACCCAGAGCAGTCAATCCAGACTTGTCTAACGTAGTTCCATACAGCCCCTATCATCCTTTGTGTCCAAATTCCTGCAGTTGAAATCAAGCCTGGGCTCTTATACTTCAATAATAATTATTACTACTAACTAAAAACGTGAACTTGCATCCTAGACCTAGGCCTGTTGTTCATTTGGTGAGGTGTCACCCCGTTTTGTGTCCATGTCGATGAGCTCGACTTTGCGTGGATAAGTTCTGGGCTGCATTTCGGATGATTGTAACGATCGAATGGTCCCGCATGATGCTTTGGCTCTATTACTGATATGCATATGGCCCTTGTATTTGCTATACTTTCCTGCATACTAGTGCAAATAAAAGTGAGCTTCTACTGAAAATCTGGCCTATAGGGTGTCCAAGTTTGATGGTATCAAGAGGTGATAGCAGCTGTCGAGTGAAATTTAACTCTCAACGCGACGCAGTAACGTGCGAGAAAAATTGCTTGGCACCAGGACGTCATTCAATAGATCGACTTCGATGGCTCTTCAACATACTCTTCAGAATTATGACGCAACATTGCTTTATTGTACTGTACATCCGTTGCAACATTCTATCTACTATACAAACAACACAGCAAGATTGGATAACAAAAAGAAAACAAGCAGAAAATAGATAAAGATAAACAACGACAACACTATGAGCCACCAACGAGCTAGCAGGCT
This sequence comes from Sanghuangporus weigelae, assembly GCA_033182465.1. NCBI lineage: Eukaryota > Fungi > Basidiomycota > Agaricomycetes > Hymenochaetales > Hymenochaetaceae > Sanghuangporus > Sanghuangporus weigelae. Next base: position 2,505,167 of record CP137324.1, read on the forward strand.
CACAGCACAGCAATATCAACAAAAGCGATAACAGTCCAACTACCTTCGACGCCGCCGTTTAGTTCCCTTACTTGACCCTTGTACGAATTCCTCCTGCCCATCGTCCACTTCCTCATCCTTTACGACTACCAACCCAGCCTGCTGTCGCAGGTAGTCTTTATGCACGTCGGAGTCTACGTGCCGGACTCGGTTAGTACTCGTATTAGACCGGCTGTTGGTTCCTCCACACGGGCACCACTCCATGAACATCAGGAGGTGCGTGTCTAGGATGTGCCGCACCAACTGTTCAAGTTTCGTGGGCCGCTCGTTACACCATGGACAGGTCGGTTTCCAGTCGGGATGGAGTTGAGAATATTCTCGCCAGCCCAGCGCGTCGATATGCATTGCCAGATGCGCGCGCGTCACCTTGTCGTCTTTAGGCAGCTCGATCATGCACTTCCTTTTCCCGGTTGCCAAATCTCGAAACTGGCAAAAACCGTTGTCGCCAGCCAGGTGGCAGCACGATTCTGCCTCCAATTGCACGTTGCGGATTCTACTGATGCCAGACTTGCTGGCTCGTCCTTCACGGATTGGCAAAGAGAATGACTTATGCTCCGGCGGCAAAGTCGAGAGCTCGCGTAGCTCCTGTGCAGCGTGCGATTTAGCAACCCTCTTCCTTTTTCTTGATGGCGGGGTGCCTTGAGACACGGTAAGGGTGTGAGACTCTTGAGAAATTGTGGACGAGGGGAATGGAACCTCCGGCGCTAATTCGAGATAGTCGGGCTGTTCCTTGAGCACAGAAGCAGCTTCTCCCGGCTCTGCTACACTGATTTCCAGCGTAAGTGACGAAGTACCAGGAGTCGGCTCCGAAGTAACGAGCTCGGCATCGGCAACAGGAGATACTTCCTCCGAACACTCTTCGACTTCGGATGATATGGACCCTGAGACGCACTCGGGCAGAGATCTCTTGTCGCGAGGAGAATCGACTTCAAGTAGTCCATTTGGTGATGCCGGTGCTCCGGTGCTCGATCCGGTAGGTCCTGCGTGACGAGGAACAACATCGTCTGCTTCGCATGGCTCATCCGAAGGAGTTTTGGGGAAGGGAGAAGTACCCGCACGCGTAGGTTCGGAAGAATTGGAAACAGTACTTCAAGCAATGATGAGTAGACAGTACGAGTATAGCAGATGCAATCAGTTACTCACGAGGGCGATAGCTGCAGCTGTTCCTCGGACGCGAGGGGCAGCGCGAAGAATGGACTCTCGGTGACCTGCAGCTCACCAAGAGCTAGGTCACTGCGAATGAGGAAGGGAATTGATTTGACAACGTAGCTCGAAGACGACGAGCGTTCCTCGCGAGGAACTTCATCGGTCTGAGAAGAAGGGATGCGCGGGGTGGACGCCAGATTCAAATTAGCCCAGTAGCAGGATTCGACGGGGGTGTTAAACGGATGAGCAGTCGGGAGCGTATCTTGGGCGAGCGTGTGAGACGTGGAGCCACAGGATGTGTCGTGGCTAGAGATGACGGGCTTAGACCAGTGCACATGAGAGAAGGGGACTTTAGCTACTCGCCTTCCTTTGGTATTATCGTTATTAGTTGCATCGTTATCAGTCGACTCGTCGATGGTGTCAGACGGGTGGGAGCCAGCATCGAAAAGGATCTCAAAGAGCCTAACCTCCGTGTCCTCATCGAAATATGCGTCGAACGCACCAAATGCGCCGAACGCGTCGACCGTATCGACAACATCGTGGCTTGAATGCGTCATGGTCAGCAAGAGAATAAGACGCAGACGACAGTCGGCAGGGGCGAGGAAAGATGTGGATACTCACTGTGCAGCCACAAGCTCTGTAAAGGAATCTGCCCTTTCGTTAGAGGGGGAGGCAGTATTATCAAGCTGGAATTGTCTGAACATCTTCAGTGCTTCGATGTAAGTGTTGGGAGATGATACGAAGTCGAGAAGGGGTTGTGAGGATGGGCAATTGACGCGGTAGAGTGTGGTTGAAGAGAAAGGGAGGGTGTGGATTGGAATGTGCGATTCTAACCTTTGTATGCGTCCAAATATGGAATGCCTTTTGAACCAACTCGAGTACTTACTCTACCAATATGTCACTCCTTTCCCGCGCTTGATTCCTGTTGATGTGGTTTGCGAGTCGCACCGGCTTGAATTCAGCCGACTAGTCATAAGATGCGCTTAGGCCCATGCATAGACCGACTTATCGGTCGATGTTAGACCCATATTTCCTTTTCTATCGATCTTGACCTTTCTGCCCGGTTCAAGTTGACAGTCTTGGGTTCATTTGGTGCGCTTTGGTGACAGACGCGTGACAATCGTTCCTCAGGGCAAGAATCGCGGTTGAGAGTTCGAGGCAGTGCTTCCTTCGAGAACGAAGGCCTCAACGTGGTTGATATCCTCGTGTATTAGCAGCGGTCCCATAGGCTTTCTAGAAAAGCGAGGCGGTGCATATCGGTAAATGAAAAGAAGATAGTTTCCCTATGTGCTTCTTTCGTTGCCTGCTCCTTTGTGAAATCGCGGAGCCGAACTGCACCGTACGTGGACCAACAAAACACAGGTCGAACAAGATCGGCGGAGCAGAGCCTTGATGATGGAAACCTCTGTGAATCGGAGGATTTTCTCCCTTGCTGCCAGAGGGAGAAGGGAAAAATGTTAGGCCAGAATGCATATCAGCAATGCTCTCCGATAATAGTCAATGACGCGATCAAAATAAGCGATAGCGAAATCAGTTCTATATCTTCACATTCCGGGTCCTGTTCTGAGGGCAGCTCGTCGACGTACGGCGGTAACACATCATTTTGGAGGCTCAATAGACCCTTTTCGGATCCTCAAGGATGCTAGATATCTCTCTCTTGTCTTATGGACGTCTGGGACTACGTACTGTTGTTTCCAACGCTCTTCGCTAGCACGAGACCGAGAGATACATCCGCAACTGGCTACGAGTACGCCTTGTCCCTGGAATCGAACGTTTGTTTATAGCAAACACTTGGACACGATGGTCCTCCTCACTGTCCCACAGAATCTGCTGCCTCGTGCTACACAAAATCCTTCGCAGAGCGAGCAATATACGCGAGTCGAGCGTATGATTAAACAGGGTTATTTAAAGACGCCTTCAGCTGGACTCACAAGGTTCTACTGTTGGTCTTCGCCAATGGAAACTCTTCCGAACCATAGTTAGTGCCAACAAAATGTTTTCTCTTGCGTAGTCGCCTGCCTCGATAATCCGGCCAATACTTCCGTGGATGATACGAATTTGAGAACCTATTCTCAAGCTCTCTGCACCCCAGGAAAACTCATTTGTCTCGCTCATGTCAAATCGACCGGGTGAGATATGCTACGAGACCTAGGCGAGCGTCATGGACCTGTTTTCGCGAGAGAAGACGTGCTCCGAAACAGTCAATGACTCACGGGTTTCGACCAGCTGCGCACTAGCACCCTCGACTCCTTGCACCAACCGCTTGAAGCTCTTCGTTGATTTGAAGGATCGCAAAGCAAAGGTTCATTCAATTCGTCAACATCCAATACCATTCATCACTCGGCAGAAAGAGGAGAAACGCGGTCACGAGAGCATCTGGCTTACAGTGTTACAGGACAATAATAACGGATGAGAGGAGACATGCCATTATCACGAGACCTGTGGCGTGGGGAATCCTCTCACCTTCCTATACCCCCTTCAAAGTCAAAGATCACCATATTGTGTCCTGTGTACGTCGATTGATGGTATCGGCTCAGATTATGTCCATCAATTTCAGTTCATCGAAGGGAATTATATGCAGCCTACGGCATTTTCTTGGGTCCGAGGTTCACCCATTGAACGCGACTGGACTCTTGCTGTATAACCCTAAGCTGACAATATTGCTAGAATGCAAACTTACATCCAGCTGTCACACCGGCCTGATGGTACGCTGTTTGATTTTTTGCCGGCGAATTTGACAGACTCAACATTGCGCAGCTGATTTCAAGGCAGTATCTCAAATGTTTGCAACGATAGAATGGCCCTACACTACACTATATAGTCTGGACTGTTTCAGAATTTCCTGTTTACTAGTGCAAATAAAGTGAGCCTCCACTAAAGATCTAACCTGTTGGGTGACCAAGTTTTGATACTTAAAAGCGACATCAGCCATGATAATGAAGGTCAATATCAGATAAAAATAAAACGATATATTATAAAGAAAAGAGAAGAGGGAAAACCGCTCTCGAATGAAATCCAATCCTTGACGCCAAGCAGTAACGGGACGGAGACAAAAGTTGCTTTGCACCGGGCCGCGTACTCGAAGACTGAACCGATTTCGGTGGTTCTACAAGTACACTCTTCGGAATTATGACGGGAAATTTGCTCTATTGTGCATCCGTTGCGACAGCTTTCTATCTATCATACAAACAGCATATCAAGAATTGACAATAAAGAGAAAGCAAGCAGAAAATAGATAAGAATAAACAGAGCAATAACACTATGAGCCACCCAAGAGGTGGCAGGCTCACAGCACAGCAATAACAATAAAAGCGGTTGATCAGTCCATCTACTTCAGGAGCTTCCGTTTGGTGCCCTTGCTAGTGTCCTCTGCGAGCTCCTCCTGCCCATCATCCGCATCCTCTTTCTTTATGGCTCTCAACCCAGCCTGCTGTCGCAGGTAGACCTTGTGGACGTCAGAGTCTACGTGCCAAACAGCGTTTGGTTTGTGGTTTGAGCAGCTGTTTGTTCCCCTACATGGGCACCACTCCATGTACATCAGCAGGTGGGTGTCGAGAATGTGCCGTGCAGACTCGCGCCAGCCCAAAGTGTTCATGTGCATTGCCATACGTCATGCCGTCCTTCGGCAGCTCTGCTAAACACTTCTCTTCGTCATCCTTGGACAGCCTGCGTTGTCAGCGTCCATATTCCCCTGAGAGGTGATGGGTACAGGATTCCGTCCCCAGCTGGATGAATCGGATTTTGATGCTGCTGGTCTTGCTAGCATGACCGGCGCGGAGTGGCATGGAAGACACCTTACACACAGGTAATGGCACCGAAAACCCTCGTAATTCTGGCTCGTCATGCCTTTTTTAAACTCTCTTTCGCTTCCTGGATGCGGCGGGAGCTAGGGGGACAGGAGAGGCGCTAGGTTCTTCAACAAATGCAGTTGCGATCGAAGCAGAGGACGGAACTGTAGGCGTTGATCCAAGAACCGTGGGCTCTTCCGCGGGAGTAGGACCTGCTCCCTCAGCGATCACCATAGCAGTTTCCGCTGAAGACAACGGAGTTCCGATCATTGACTCTCCTTCAGCGGCCACATCATCAGTAGAGTGATCGGATGGCGCGGGAGTCTCTGGCCTGGTTTCGCGTAACTCACCCGAGATAGCAGTCCGGAGATGTCCTTTCGTCTTCCAGGCCTTGAATAGCATGAGTACCTGTCGGCTCACGAATATCGTTGAGAGCAGGGGCATCGCCGCTTACTTCGCAGGGCCCTTCTAACGTAGTCTGGAGAAAGGGTGGAGAGGCAACGCGTCTAGGTTCCGATCAATCAGAGACAGTCCTACCGGTAATGATGGGTGGGGAGTCCATACAACAGACTCAGTCAATTACTCACAAAGAACATGTGCCCGCCCGTTTCCCAGACGCGCTTTCTTCCGCTTCATCCTCCTCGGTTTCTCAAAGGACCTCCAAGGGCGAGAGGTAAGGAAGGAATGGGTCCGTACTTATCTTCACTGCTGTGAATGATATGTCGCCACGAAGGGGTAAAGAAGGCGTAGACAGTCTGACATCACCGTGACCCTCGATGCTACCCTGAGGCGAAGAGGAGCACGACGGTGACGACAGACCCAACTGGGTCTAGTTGGACGTCTCAACAGGCGCGTTCAGAGAAGGAGGAAACGACAACACGTTAAGAAGAGGTGCGTGGAAAGTGGAGTCAGAAGACGCGTCATGGCTAGAGAGACGCGTCAGCAATCCGCAATATCGAGGAGGACACAGCTGCTCATCCTTCAGTTACATTCATGCTGCCTTCAGAGATTGTAGTATCTTCTGCCGCAGCGATGTCACTAGTAGGCTGATCACCACTGGTCTCACAGAAGCGCTCGAGGAAACTGGGCTCTAGGTAATCGTCAAAGAGCGCATCGGAGTCGACAAGCTCGTTGCACGTCTCATTCTCGGTCATGACAGCGCGATTCGAGTCGGTCATCTTCATGTAGCTGCATCGTGGTCAGTAAGGATCTAAGACCATTGTTGAAGAAGAGTGGATACTCAGTCTAGCCACATGGCTCGCAAAGAGATCTATCTGTCCAGCCATTGGCAGGGAAGTAAGCATAATTAAACTGGAATTGTCCAGACATCTTCAAATTGTGTCGATGTAAGCGTTGGATGGTGATATAGGCCCGGGAGGGTGCTGCGATTGATGACGAGTTTAGGTGGTAGAGAGTGTGTGATTAGAAATACGGTTTTTAACCTTCGAATGTATTCAAATTAGGAATGCCCTTAGAACCAACTCGAGTGGCTTGTTCCCGGGTTTGATCGTTGCCAATGGGGTTTGCGAGTCGCCCTGGCTGACGTTCAGCCGCCGAGTCATAAGATATGCTCAGGTCCACCCATAGACCGATTTAGGTCGATGTTGGACTCAATTTACCTTTTTGTATCGATATTTGCCATTCTGCCAGGTAGAGACTGGAACTTTTGGGTCTGCTTGATACGCTCTGGCGACAGACGCGTGGTGATCGTTCCTCAGGGTAAGCATCTCAGTCGAAGATTTGAGGCAGTGCTTACTTCGAGAACGAAGGCCTAGCGTGGTCAATAGCCTCGTACCTTAGCTATGGTCTATTGAATGATAGACAATCTATGTGAAAAGGCGATGCGAATCACTAGATGAAACAAGAAATGGAGTGACGGACTGGTCGTCATCGTCCTCTGGGCTTCTTTCATCGATTGCCGTTTCCAAATTATGGTTGGCAAACTGCCGCGTATAACAGTCCTGCAAGACACAGGTCGTATGCTATCCATGCGACAGAGCTTCGGTAAGAGCATAGGTGTCTTCGGAAAGGATAATTTTACGGTGGATCGGAGGTTAATCCTTGTAACCTGGGGCGTAGGCGGCAAATCGAATGCTCAGTAACACGTTATCAAATTTGTTTACTGCCTTTTTCATATGTATTGTCACTCGCGACTTCTGTGATTTTTGTCACACAGAACACCTCAAAATATAAAAATCACCATATCTCACTCAATTCTTGACCGTTCTGCATGATCTAAGTTTCTAAATTCATAGTTTTAAAATATGTTTCAAAATATAACAAGGATGAAGAGAAATGAGCAAAGAATGAGTGAGATATGTCGTAAAAGGTCGATTTTAGACACATCTTTCATGTGCAGTTTTTCCTGCCCTCATCCCTGCTTCTACAGTCCTATAAGCAAGTCCAAAATGATATGATTATTTTATTTTAAGTTTACAGGCTGACTTTGAGCTCTATTCTGTGTTGTATCTGCTGGTTTGATGCATGTCTGGGCTGAGCTCAAGCCTACCTTTTCTCAAGGACCCCCAGACCTCAAAATAAATTTATTCTTAGGAAATCTGATGTCTGAAAATTCATATTATACCAATAGCATCACTTTGGTGCAGTCTAGGTTGTTGTAGCACCCAGTCTGAGGGCAGGAAAAACTGCACATGAAGGAAGTGTCTAAAATCGACCTTTTACGACATATCTCACTCATTCTTTGCTCATTTCTCTTCATCCTTTTTAGGGTTTGAAACATATTTTAAAACTATGAATTTAGAAACTTAGATCATGCAGAACGGTCAAGAATTGAGTGAGATATGGTGATTTTTATATTTTGAGGTGTTCTGTGTGACAAAAATCACAGAAGTCGCGAGTGACAATACATATGAAAAAGGCAGTAATGCTTCACGCAGGGCGAGTCCTGTACTTCGCCAGAGGCTCTTCTTCACGAGAGAACTCGTGTTGAAGATATGACATTTTCCTATGTGCGACTCGACCTTTTGTTTCCGACATGTTTCAAGTCTTTCTCCACAAACGGCTCTTTATCGATCATGTGTAGATTTCTTTTCTTTTTCTTTTCCTTTCACATTATTATGTCATGCATGGCTGACACAACCTATATCAACTTCTACTGCGCGTGCCACTCACCTCAGTCGTCTACTACTACATTGACTGAGGTGAGAACGCCTTCCTATTTTCCTTTTCTTCCATAAGATTTACTATATTGTTCACATAGATTTGTAAAAGGTGAATACACAGAGTCGTCTACTACTACATCGACTGAGATTTGTAAAAGGTTATGAGCCTTGCTGCTCAGTGATCAATTACACTATTTTGCTTTCAGCCGTTTAGATTAATCGTGCATGCCAGCAACCAGAGGCCAGAGACAACGCGATCACAACCAATTTGGTTGGATTGACCTGGACCCTTGGAATACAAACGATGCACCGGACGTTGACAATCATCAAGTGATTGAACCGCCGGAAGAGCATTCACCATCTCCTATCTTTGGGAGTAGTCCTCTCACCTCACTACCAAGCTCTACCGATATGGCCCCCTCACGATCCAGAAGTCGTGAATCCAGAGCCAGAAGCCGTAGTATACGGCCACTTACTGTCAGCCGTCCTAGCCAGCCGATATTTCGTAATGATCAAACTGCGGCTGGTGAGCCTTCTACCTCCATCCGCCGACCACTCGAGCATTGCATTACTCCTCCTTTCCCACCACAACATAGTATCTCTCCACCTGTCCTCCTAGACCACATTCAACCCCAGCCTGAAATGGACGCTCATCAGCGTTCAGGAAAGTGGCCTGAAGAATATCACATCAAAGATTTCGACTCAAATTCGAAACTCAAAGGGGATGGGTCAAACTACTTTCTTTGGAAGGATCTTCAAGGGCAGATTCTTTACGGAAACTGTTGGTTTGAGCATGTAGAAGGATCTCTTCCTCGCCCGGATAGACACCGCGAACCCGAGAATTGGAGGCTATGGCATCAGATCGACAACTTGGCCAAAGGACAACTCAGCTTCAATATGGACAACGGCCTTTATCAGAACCTACGCGGAGGCGTGACTTGCGCAGCTGATCTGTGGAACAAACTTGAGGTTTGTTTCAGTACTGAAAACGCAATGTCGCAAAACAAAGTGATAATGGAGCTGAGGAACAAACATATTGGACCTACCGAAGCCGTCAAAGACCACAACTTCCAGTTGAGGAAACTTAAGGCCGATGTTCTAGATTTCGGACTTAACCTGTCCAATAAGGAGTGGACCTCTATCGTCGTCGCTTCTTTCGGCGGCCACCCCAAATGGGAGATGGTCGCCAACATGGGCTCTTTCTTTGCAAATGGCAAAACGATTCTTACCGCCCTCGAACTACACGATCTCCAGAATAGATCGACGTCCTCCCCACCTCAAACAGCCCTTGCCGTGGACCAAACAACCGCACCTCACCCATCTAACTCGTCCGCATTCGTTGGTCCGGCTCGTGCTAGGCATAATAACAACAGGCCCCTCTGCCCGAATTGTAAACGAGGGTACCACAGCGTTCAGATCTGCTGGGCACCAGGGGGAGGTGGTATTGACAAGTGTCCACCCGGATATAGAGTCCCAACTGATCTACTTCACAAAGAGCGCGCTCACCTTGCCTCCATGAGAAGAGAATTGGAAGATAAAGAGAAAGCCTTTGCCACCTCGTCCTCAAATCAGCCAACCCAGGTTGCCCATGTTACAACCGAACCATCAAGACAATTCATGATGGCCGTTTCCGAGCAGGATATCGAGTCTACCTCATGGCTCGTTGATTCCGGAGCAACCTCCCATTTCACGAACGACAGGTCGCTCTTTATCGACTATGAAACGCTCAATACAGAAGTTGGGCTACCTAATCTGACTGGAATGACTGCCGCAGGTCGAGGATCGATTCGTCTAGGTTTCAATCTTAACGGTTATACTATCCATCTGGTAGTTCGTAATGTTATCCACGTCCCATCTATCGGATATAACCTTCTCTCTATGATCAAACTCCTTCGAAACCACGGTATCGAAACCTTATTCAAGAAACCTTTATGGTGCATACTATTACTTGACGAAAAGGAAATCGCTCATGGAGCACCGCTAGCCGATCAATGGTTATTCGACACGATTGTCCCGCAAAGAGCGAATCTTGTTTCGACAGTCGATCAAACCAAAAAATCACTCGACGTATGGCACCAGCATTTCGCTCACCTCAATATTGATAGGATCAAAGAGGTCCATGCGAACAAGATCGTCGATGGCCTTCATATCAAGGAGGGTGGGGACGTTAACTGCGTAGCTTGCGTGCTGTCCAAAATGACAGCTACGCCATCCCATTCCTGAGAACTCCGGGCTAAAACCCCGGGGGACATCATACATGCAGATCTCGAATTCATGAGCACGAAGTCCTTCTCAGGGGCTCAAATTTCGCTGAAACTCGTAGACGAGTTCTCCAACTACGTATGGGCGTACGCAATCAATTCGAAGGACTCTACAGGGATTCTTGGTCTCTGGCAGCACCTATGCGCCAAGTTCAAGAACCAGTTCGGGCTCGCCATAAAGGCTTTGCATTCAGACAATGGGACGGAGTTTGTCAATCATGCGATGTCGACTTTCAATGTCGAAAATGGAATCTATCATCACTTAACTGTCCCATATCGCCATGAGATGAATGGCAGAATAGAGCGCATGAACCGAACGGCAGCCGATGCTGTACGAGCGATGCTTTCCTTTGCTCAGCTTCCTGAGGCTTATTGGGCAGAAGCTTATGCCACCTTCGCATACATTCACAACCGTGTTGGGAAATCTAAGGTCGAAGCCAAATCACCGTTCCAAGTACTGTATGACAAGAAGCCCGATGTAAGTCATATCCGAACCTTCGGTGCTGTCGCATACATGCGTGTACCACCAGAGAAGCGCCGGAAACTCAAACCCAAATCCATCAAATGCATCCTTCTTGGGTACAGGGACGACGCCGTATACAGACTAATGGATCCAACGACACGTCAAATTTTTTATTCCCGTGACATCCTCTTTGATGAACTTAGGACATACTCTCGGCACTCACCACGCGATCCGTCTCTAGAGAACGAAATTTACCTTTACAACGAAGATCCAGATGCGCATCTACCAAACCAGATTTCCAAACCACCCACCAAAGCCCTTCGTCGTTCAAACCGTCCTCATAAGCCCACCAAACAATCCTTAGCCAGCCAACAGCAAGAAACTACCCTCCGTTATCTCGATACGCTCCCTGGATTATCTGAATTCGCAAACTCCACAGCAATCATCCGTTTCGTCGCCGATACACCCATTCCCAAGACTTTAGAAGATGCTCTGCGTTCAAAACACGCGAATGAATAGATAAAAGCCATGCAATATGAAGATAACAAGCTCATCGAGATGAAATGCTGGAAGGTCATCGAGTGCCCACCGAACGAACACGTCATCAAGGGCATGTGGGTGTACAACCTCAAAGAACAAGCTGACGGGTCGCTGGACTACCGCGCCTGCTGGGTTGCCCGAGGTGACACTCAAATCCCTGGACTCGAGTTTGGAGAGACTTTCGCAGCATCCGGGGACTTCATAACTGCAAAAATCGTCATCGCCCTTTCTGCAAACCCAAACAGTAATCTCGTTACAATTGACATAACGTCCGCCTATCTCAACAGTCCTCTAGACGAGAACATTCTTGTCAAATATCCCACCGGTTTTGATGTCCTCGGTTTCCATCGCCCTGTATGCCGCCTTTCCAAGGCCCTCTATGGTCTTAAGCAAGGCGCCAGAGCTTGGTCTGAACATTTTTCCCTCAAGCTCGGTGAACTCGACTATAACAAATGCATCACCGCCCCAAGCGTTTACATTCGCTCAGACAACGAGGGGGAGCCTATATTGGCAACTCATGTCGACGACTGCAATGCAAAATGTACGACGTTCTCTGGCGAACCAATGGCCGAAACTGTTCATTTCAAAAATGGTATTGGCCGATTTTTCGACTTTAAGGAGAAGAATCCCACTGTCGAAAACGTCGTTCTAGGAATGAACGTCCACCTGAGGCGAGACGAAGGTATCATCAAGCTCACTATACGACAGAAAGTTGACCGAGCGCTCGCGAAATACGGTCTCAGTGATGCTCCAATTGTCAAAACTCCAATGGCCGTCGCCGCTCTTACAGTATTCGATCAAGACCAAGGCAAATGATTTGATAACCCACCTTGGCCATATGCTCAACTCGTCGGCGAGTTACTCTGGATGGCTACAATTCTCAGAATTGACATCGCCTTCGCGGCAAATGTACTGGCTAGGTATATGCATAAGCCAGGTAGAGTACACTGGGTAGCCGCTCGACGTGTTCTTCAATACCTTAAAGGAACTAGAAATCTTGGGCTAGTCTACTCCTTCGATGGCTCAGAAGCGCCTGTCGTGTACTCGGACTCCAACTGGGCAGATGATCTTTCAGATAGGAAATCTACTACTGGGTTTCTCTTTATGCTCAAAGGTGGACCTGTCGCCTGGAAATCTCGGAAACAATCTGTTGTTGCTAAATCCACTGCCAAGGCTGAGTATATCGCACTATCTGCTTGTGCTCAAGAAGGAATCTGGTTCAGAAACTTTTTTTCTGAAATCAATCGTGCATTTCAACAGCCTCTGCTTATCTATACCGACAACCAACCTGCTCTACAGATGACCGAAAACCCTGTATACCTCTCCAAGACTAAGCACATCGACATTCCCATCCATCATATACGAGATGAAGTTCAGAAAGGACATATCAAACTGGCCCATGTCCCAGGAAATCAAAATCCTGCCGACATTCTTACTAAACCTCTGGCTGTGGAGAAACATAGTAATTGCCTTACTCTCCTTGGAATGAACTAGAATCTCATCGAGGGGGAGTGTTGAAGATATGACATTTTCCTATGTGCGACTCGACCTTTTGTTTCCGACATGTTTCAAGTCTTTCTCCACAAATGGCTCTTTATCGATCACGTGTAGATTTCTTTTCTTTTTCTTTTCCTTTCACATTATTATGTCATGCGTGGCTGACACAACCTATATCAACTTCTACTGCACGTGCCACTCACCTCAGTCGTCTACTACTACATCGACTGAGGTGAGAACGCCTTCCTATTTTCCTTTTCTTCCATAAGATTTACTATATTGTTCACATAGATTTGTAAAAGGTGAATACTGTTGGAACCCAAATCGACGAAGTCCTGATCTAGAAATGTTTTAGGCACGTGTCTCGGAAAAGTATTGTTTCAGTTTGTCTTACAGTCATCATCCGACTTAATCATTTCATATTTCTGTTATGTTTCTGTTACTCCTCTATGATGTATTATATTCCAATTCTTGTCTCGCATCTGTGCTATCTAAAACTCAGAAAGTCTATAAATATATAGTTTATTTCCATGTATTTCTCTAGTTCTCGAATCTAATAGCTGTGTGCTTCAAGACGAATTTGGTTTTCAAAGATGACTACCAACCAATATGCATACGACTTGCTTACCAGTGCTGTACCGAAGCTAGAGCCTTCGGGGGAAAACTGGGCTATCTTCTCATATCGTTTCGAAGACGCTGTTTGTGCCAAATGCGTCTGGGGCCATTTTGATGGCACTTCTACTCGTCCTGGACTTGCCGCCGCGACTGCACCTTCAGGAACGCAATTGGGGCCTCAGCAATGGCCTTCTTTAGGGACTGGGAGCGCGCTTGGCACAACACAGTCCCCAGGCGCTTCATCCTTGACCCCAGCTGCGCCGCAAGCTCGTCGAGCAACGAGATCCCAGACCCAGTCAGCAGCAACAGCTGCTCCAGCTACTCAGATGCAACCGCAGGCGACTGGAACAGTCCCACCAGCTCAAATGCCCTTGCCACCTTCTGCTCCACCCACGCCGACACCTCCCACCGCTGAAGAAAAGAAGGCTCAGCAAGATTGGGATAATGAAGAAGCGTTATCTCAGTACTTACTTTCGCAAAGAATTCCTGACTCGACTTTGATGCGTGTTCGTCGATTCCCCACTGTTGTGCAACAATGGACCGCAATCGTCATTGAGTATACAGACAAGTCTATGTATGCTCAAATGTCCCTCAAAGCCGAATTTCTTGAGTCGAAATGTCCTAAAGGATCAAATGTCAAAAATGTCTTGTCGAATCTTCGCTCTAAACAAGAAACACTCACTCAATCTGGTGTAACCGTTTCTGATGATGATTTTCGCTCTACAATCATCTCTAGCTTGCCCAGGCACCTAGCCAAATTTGCATCAGCGCAGATAACATCAGCCGAACTTACTACTAGAAATGCTGCTGTGATGTTTGGTCTGCAACTGCCTCCTGGTGCTCTTCAAGCGATGCGAACTGTTGATCCTGATGTTCTGATCCACATTATTTCTGACGAATCCGAAAGAGAGGCCAAAGAACGTGAAAAACGAACTATGAATCGTGATCAGAAGCAGAACATGAACAACAAAGTCAAAAACGAGGCACTTACTGTTCAGAGCCGTCCCAGAGATACACGAACTTGCTATAACTGCAATAGGACTGGGCACATCGCAAAGTACTGCCGCTTGCCCCGCAAGGACAGGAATCGTCAGAATGGTTTGAATAATCGAAACGAACCAAGGAACTCACCGAAGGAGAAGGAATCGAAGGATTCCTCAGGAAACGCTGCAAATGCAGTCGTAAATTCCGATTCAGAATCGGATTGGGCATGTCTTGCCCAGGATCGGTGGGAGGAACCTAGAAGCGAGCCTAACGAGGCTGTCGACTTGCGCAGGCACATTACATGTGCACCTGGGTTTGAAGATTGGCTTGATGAGCCGTATGAACACTGCGGAAGAAAACAAGAAATCAGTATAGTAACTGAACTAGCGAGCAAAATATCAGACGCACCTGATTTTTCTGAAGAGCCAGAGGAGCGCAAGGTTATCCTTGATTCTGGAGCCACGAAGCACTTGTCACCATACAAAGAAGACTTTGTTGAGCTTCGTCCTATTGAACCAAAGCCCTTCGAGACGCTTAATAACCCTATCCATACTATTGGGATCGGAACTCTCGCTGTCGACATGCCAAATGGGCATGCCGCAACAAGATTGAACATCGAAAATGTTCATTACGCACCTGGTTCTCCTTACACGCTCTTGTCTACTGGTTCTTTCGACCGCTCTGGATTCACTTACTCTGGGGGAAAGGGGACATGTATACTTTCCGATTCATCTGGACGTTGTATCGCTTTGCTAAAGCTCGCAAGGAATGGTCTCTACAAGTTCACTCATCAGCCGATAAAAAACCCAAAAGACAAAATTTTGCTTACCGATGATAAAATGTCTGTAAAGACCCTCCATGCCAGACTAGGGCATATTTCACCTGTCACTGCTGTGCAAATGGTGAAGGACGGCGTAATTTTAGGAGTGAAACTCGATGACTCCTCTCCCTGGCTAGCTTCTTGTGAATCTTGCATTTACTGGCCTGAAACGAAATCCGTGTCAGTTGAAAGAAGCGTTTATTTCTCACCAGAATCTGCTGAATTCGATCGTTTTGAGGGGGAGGAAGATCAATCGTCATCAACATTAAGCAAATTGCAAAATTTCGAACCAATTGACACTCACCGAGACAAAACGCCCCCAATTCAAGCAGACGACATTCCCCAGCAGCGCGAAAAACGAGTCAGAAAGCCATCTGCCTATGTGAGGCGAGTTATGGCTGGCGGAGGTGAACTCCCAAGAGCGATGTGGACGAATGCCGCAGCAGTAGCTGCGGATGTGACCAATGAAAGGGAAGACGACTTTGATGACGAATACGCCCTCGCTGCAGTAATGGACCTCAAGGATCCAGTGGAACCGAGGACGATTCAGGAGGCTAGAGGCCTACCAGAGTGGCCCCTATGGGAGAACGCTATAAAAGAGGAGCTGGGAGCTTTAGAAGCTGCCAAAACGTGGGAGATGGGACACGCACCTAAAGGAGCCAACATCGTGGGCTCCAAATGGGTTTTCAAGGTGAAGAAGGATTCATCTGGCAAGCCTGTACGCTATAAAGCGAGGCTAGTTGCCCAAGGGTTCAGTCAAGTACCAGGAGTCAATTTCTTTGAAATGTACGCACCTGTAGCGAAACTTTCCACTGTCTGAACGATCCTCGCGATGGCCACCCAATTTGACATGGAAATCAAGCAAATCGATGTCAAAAGTGCCTACCTGAATGGAGAATTTGAAGATGGAGAACGAATTTACATGAGGCCGCCTCCAGGATATGGGTCAGAGAAGACGATGGTGTACGTGCTAAAGAAACCAATTTATGGCCTAAAGCAGTCTGGCCGCAAATGGTACCAAAAAGTCACGTGGATTCTTGTCGATCAACTCAATTTCAAATGCAGCGACCTGGACCTCGGAGCTTTCTACCGTAGGGATGGGGATGATCTTATTGTGATTGTCATCCACGTAGATGATTTCACGATCGCCGCTGATTGACACAGTCAAATTTCGGAATTCAAAACTCATCTTCGTACTTTTATGGAAATCTCCGACTTGGGCGAACTAAACTGGTTACTGGGCATCAAAATTAATCGAAATCGTATTCATGGAGCTATCAGTCTTTCTTAACATTCCTATATCGAATCTATACTCCGAAGATTTAATTTTGATCAGCTCAAAACTGTCAACAGCCCCATGGATCTGAATATTCGACTCAGTACTGCTCAGACGCCCTCCACTTCAGAAGAACTTGGTTTAATGCGCAATGTACCCTACAGGGAGTGCATTGGATCACTTATGTATGCTGCTTTGGCTACCAGACCCGACATTGCGTTTGTGGTCACTTTGCTCTCGAAATTTTCCATTAAACCTGGATTAACTCACTGGGAAGCTGTTAGGCGCGTATTCGCCTATTTGAAAGGTACTAAAGACCTTTGGTTGACGTACGGAGGGGTGGACTATGATGAACTGAAGGGATTTACTGATGCTGATGGAAGCGTCCAGGAAGACCGCCGTGCAATTTCTGGGAATGCCTTCTTAATTAACGGAGGCGCCGTTTCATGGTATTCAAAAACTCAAGAGCTTGTTTCTCTTTCTACTACGGAATCTGAGTACATCGCAGCCGTCCATGCTGCGAAAGAAGCAATCTGGCTTAAACAACTTATTACTCAAATTTTCGAAATTTCGCCAGAACCTACAACAATCTATTCGGACAACAAATCAGCTATACACCTTACTCAAAACCGTCAATTCCGTGCCAGAACAAAGCACATCGACATTCGCTATCACTTTCTACACTGGGCCTGCGAAAACGGCAAAGTCAAACTTATTTTTTGTCCTACCGAAGATATGACAGCCGATATTCTCACAAAACCCTTGCCCGGTTTCAAAGTCAAACATTTTGCATTCGAACTCGGACTACGTACAATTTGAGGGGGAGTGTTGGAACCCAAATCGACGAAGTCCTGATCTAGAAATGTTTCAGGCACGTGTCTCGGAAAAGTATTGTTTCGGTTTGTCTTACAGTCATCATCCGACTTAATCATTTCATATTTCCGTTATGTTTCTGTTACTCCTCTATGATGTATTATATTCCAATTCTTTTCTCGCGTCTGTGCTATCTAAAACTCAGAAAGTCTATAAATATATAGTTTATTTCCATGTATTTCTCTAGTTCTCGAATCTAATAGCTGTGTGCTCGAATACTTCGTTTGCTCCCCTGCTCAGAAATACACAGAGTCGTCTACTACTACATCGACTGAGATTTGTAAAAACTCGTTCCGTTTCGAGACCATCGGCTCATTCAGTGAGTCGTCTCTGAGTCATCCGGATGCCTCTCTTGAATGTTTCATGCCGAGCAGAACTATGGAGGCTTTGTCCGAACTCCTAGTAACCTTAGTTCAATCGGTTCTCGGCTATGGTCGCGACGAATGGATATAGTCTGAATTTTCCAAAGGAGAACAAGCGAAGAGCGCGCGGCAAAAGCTGAGATTACCGTACTTGGAACCTTCGCGATGTAATTGTCACTATGGCAGTCTCCATTATGATCTTGAGACCCGCAGTCTTCGATAATCTCACTAACGCCACTGGCATGAGCGATGCCAATTCGACCAGCAACGCTTCGTTTCCCAAGTGGGAATGGGTAAAATCAGAGCTTGGCTGTCACAGCTATCTGATGCATCGCTGAATACGAAGTCCTTGTACCTTGCAAGGTCTTTGCCCACGAGCGGAAAATGCCTTAATCAATGTCAAACTGCTCATGAATCATTTGTGCTCACTGTTCTTGTCCAGCGCCACATCTGAGTTTTAGCAGCGTGATACGCTGTTGGTCCACCTCATCGATTCGAATACGAAAAAAGCTTGTTCACTTTGAGTGGAGTTGGTCAATATTTCTTACAAAGTACTCACGAAAAGAGCGCGGTAAATAAATTCTCGTCTCCCCTGACTCGGAACGTCCACGATACAGGGCTTATAGTCTTGCAACCAACAGTATTCCGGTAGTCACACTGCGATGAGCGACATGAGCGGCACCAATTCGACCAGCAGGACCTCATTTTCCCCAAGATGGGGGAGAAAATCGCAGCTCGGCTTCTCGTATGTTTCATTGCTGATACGAAGCTATTTAGACTTGCAAAATCTGTGGTCCTGGTGGCGTGAATTGCGTCAAGTAACGTCAAAATGCTCACGAAACACTTGTGCTCACTTGAGAGCTCATCTAGAGCGAATCGGTTCACAGTCACAAGAGCTGTGGCCAAACCTGTGCTTCCCAGAACTTGAAGATTGCACCGACGGTCATGTAGGGGTGATCACTGATAACAACTTGTGATGGTGCGGATGGAAATTTAGGGTTAGGACGAGATTGATATCTATATATGGTAAACTAATGTCACGGTCTTACGTAGTCAAATGGAGAAATACAGAGGCAGAAGATAAGATAATTTGCGACCATCGGAGTCTGAGGTACAAATCATGTATTTGTCTGCTGTTTCAGTGTCTCATTTCGTGCTTGCCTTCCTTCACGACGATGGCGAGCCAGAACTTGAAGGATGTGGCACCCGACCGATGTAGCCGTGTTGCGTGCAAAAGCAGATCGAGAGAAGATGAGGCGTTCCGAATGTATGCAGACCGAGGACGAAGTACATCAGCGCCACGCAGTACAACATGCGCCATTTGCTGGAGGATACTTCAACTGGTCAGCTTTGCCATCGCAGTTCTCGTTCTCTGGATTCTTCGAACCGGGATGCCACCGACGTATGGGAGGATTCGCGAGTACGAACGACATTTACCGCAGCATAATCTGTCACTTCCGTTTCCTGAGGGTAAGGATGGTATGTTCTTGTGGTTTGCAGGGTACACTTGGAAGAGTAGTTTCAGCGATGCGCTACAGGACCTGTGAGCTCCATCCCTGGATAATTCGCATGAATCTCAGTGACCGATTTTTGTAGGGTTCTAATGTCGCATCTTGCCTACTTGTCTAATCGGTCTTTCATATTTGAGGACGTCTGTTCTTCCCGTACGATGTTACCTTATTCCATTCATTACCATGCTTTCCGACCATCGTGTATCCCCTTGAATGTGTTGATCTCTGGACCAAGCGCCGGCGGACCCATGCCTACTCCTCGAGCAGCTAGCTCCGAATTCTGGGACGTTGTTTGCCCCCCATCGACTGTTGTACGACTCAGCTCTGAGAGCGAAGCGAAGGTCCGCGAGGGTGACGCTTTGGTCGATTGGTGGGTCACCAAACTCTCCAATACTTCCGCGCACTGCGTCCAGATAGAGAACAGCCCGCCCATTTTCAGCCAGTTCCTACTTGGCTCGGATCGCATATTGTCTGTATGGCCGAGCCTGACTGATTCTCCCATCCTTCGGGACTTCGCTTGGTCTCCACTCGTCATGTCCGGTGTCGCGAGAAACCTTCCTCTCTTCACGCATCCGCCAACATTTGCTGTCCCAGACGTCATCGAGGGACTTGTAGTATTGCATGTGCCGCAAGGAGACTACAAACGACATTGTCAACAGTTCCCAAAATGGGGCAAGCCGTACATGGGCTTCAACCAGTTCGCTGAACTACCGGATCGGTTTGAACTCCCGAAGTTTGGCTCAAGGAAGGACCTGGATGCTCGGGTGAAGTACTACTTGCAGCATTGTTGGCCCGAGATTGATGATATCGCGGAGAAGCTGCGTGGTGTGCGAAAGGAAAACACGCATCTTCAACGAGTGTACGTTATTACGAATGGACGGTCTTGGTGGGTGAGCAGACTTGGGAGGGAATTAGCTAAGGATGGGTGGTTGGTCTTGAAGAGCGGCCAGGATCTTCGGTTGGACAACGAGCAGAGGCATGTGTCAACGGCTATTGAGATGGTTATTGCGGAGAGGGCAGATGTGTTTGTAGGGAATGGAGTAAGTTTTCTTGAATTCCGGATGTGTCCGCGGCTAGAGTTTTCTTGCAGTTTTCGACGTTTTCATCGAACGTTGTTATGCTACGAACAGCTAAGAACGTGGATCCACGAAGCAATCGGTTTTGGTGATATACCCATTTGCACGAAACACGGGTACCACAACTTTGGCAATTGGCATGCATATGGAGTTCCTCGTGCTGTGCGTATTCGGTGCTCATTCGGTTCATACCCTTTGAATGTTGTGACGACTGTAACTGGCAAATCGCCAAAAGCGGCAATGACGGTCTAGACTTTGTGACCGAGTAGGGCGAAACCTTAAAATGTGGGATGATGATCGTACGTCAGAGAAGGTTTAAGAATAGAAGACTTGTACTATAAAATGCGAGGGAATCGAACGACGTTCAAAAACAGTCCCTTCGTCTCGGACGCCCATCTCTCACCACTCTCACTTCACCGCAATGCTGTTTTCATCGCTTGTCCTCGTCACTGCTGCCGTCTCCGCCGCCTTCGTTGGTGCGCAGTCGGGCACCGCTTCTTCTGCAGCCCCAACGAGCACCGCTGGCATCAGCCCGTGCGTTTTGACATGTGTCGGCCAAGCATCAAGTAGCGCTGGTTGCTCTGGCATGCAAGTGCTTTCAGAGGTTGCACTCCAGGCGTATTCTAACTAAGGTGTTATAGTACGGATCTCCAATGTTTGTGCACGTCGACCACGTTCCAGAGCACGGCTGCAGCCTGTCTCCAATCGAATTGCACAGCTGCCGACCTCGCTGCTGGACAAGCTCTTCAGCAGCAGGAGTGTGCGTCCGGTACGTCCGCATGCTTCTTCTCCCTTGGTCTATTCATTCAGTGCGTAATATAGTGTCCGGTGCATCTTCGTCGACCGGCTCGGCCGCATCGACGCTCTCCTCGGCCTCGTCCGCGGCATCAAGTGCAGCAAGCTCGGTCAGCTCTGCGGCTACTTCGGCACTCTCAAGCATCAGCTCCGTGGCTTCTTCTCGTGCCAGCAGCATCGGTTCCGTACTGTCCTCCGCAACCAATGCGGCTTCGTCTGCAGCTTCAAGCGCAGCAAATAGCTCTGCTGCCGGCTCTAAGGCTTCATTTAGCCCCGGTGTCTTCCTCAGTGCGGCTGTTGGTACCCTCGGCATTGCCGTTGGCGCCCTTCTTGTGTAAATGGAAAGTTGAAAAGATTTTGGGTGGATCTGCGGAGCCGGGAAGACGTCACCCTTCTGGCTTTCTTTGCTTCCGATGCTTCAACTTCTGACCATGTGGACATTGGTATTAATTTCCTTATTTGAACCGATTTCCGACAGTCTTCTCGGACTTTCGTGCGCACTGGTGGTTATTTGCTTTCAGTTCGTCAAAAAAAATACCTGTACGGTAGTTACTTCTACTTGCCGTTTACCCACTGCACTTCTTCGTGCATCCTTTTTACCACAAAAATTATTTATACCTCACGGACTACCGTACATGCGGTGCCTTTCTTGTACTTCTTCCATGCTAATAGTGTTCTTACCATTCAGTGTTGTTCGATGCGTGTGCGGTTTCACATGTTGATTGACCGCTCAATTGGCGATGTCGGATGACATCTGCGAATTCTTTGATCCAAAATAAACGAACTTGCTCCACTTCTCCTGTTTTATGTGTGTGGTCAACGAATGAGAGGAGGTGCTCAATTCTATTACTTTTATTCAGACTAGTACTAGTACTGTACATTAATATTAGTATTCTATTTGGCATTACTTCCACTCGTTTTGCCCGTTGCTTAGTTCTGCGCAACTTTCACAATCACTTTGCCGACATGCTGCTGAGGAGCAAGGCGCTTGAATGCATCTGGGTACTCTTCGACTTTGAACACACGGTCAATAATCGATCGTATTTTGGTTGTGTCGAACAGACGGTTCAGGTTCTCGAATCTATATAAATTGATTGGGAATTATAAGTGCTAAAGAAATGACTAGATGGACATAATTCCTTGGTCATGAGAGCGCGAAGACGCGCCGCTTTGCTTTTGCTTAGCAAACCAACCAACTAGAACTTCGGAACTAGGCGGCCTTGCGCCTGGTAAAAAGATTATGTAATGAAATCAACTAGAAACCAAAAAGATAATTGGAATGCGAAGAACGGTTGTAGCGACTCTGAAAACGGACTTCGTGCTTGCACGTGTAAGAAATCCGATAGAACGGATGGAACTGGACATTTTCACGGCATTCATGGACCGCAAAATCGTTCCCGCTCCTGCAACCTGCGACACATTCTCGCTTAGAGCTGATACTCTCACAGTCTGCGACATTCACATACTTCGACGACGTGGTCCACTCCGCGACCATTCGTCTGCTTCAATAATAACTAAATAAGCATACTCTGGTATAAATCATACGATAGGTAAAACGAAAAGCGATGACGTACGAGTCTCAACACTTCTTCATCACATTTCGGGGTTTCCTTATTATTATTATTGATGATATGCGTCGCTCCGAGCTCTTTGAGGACTTGGCGCTTCTCTACCGACGAAGTTATTGCAATCACATTTGCTCCATTGGCGCGAGCAATCTGCAGTGCGAACCTGTTTTTGGAGAGGAACAAGTGAGATATGCCCCTGGGCGATACTGGCCTAAGGAGTACGTACACTGAAACACCGTCTGAGCCTTGAACCAAAAGCAGCGTCTCCGCCTTTCAGAGGAATCAATCCAAAAAGCGCATTGTACACAGTGACAGCTGCGCATCTGGAATCTATTAATCCCTCAAAATGTCCATCGATTCGCATACAACTTACGGCAGCGCAGAAGTCTCTTCAAGCGTGAGATAGTCCGGGATCTTCACAAGGCTCTATACTGAAGAGGAAGTCTGGGAGAAGCTTAGAAGAGAAAAAGGACACGTGAGCCGGGAATGCGCGGTACTCGTTGAGTATGCCGTCGATCAAGGCGCCGAGGCCAGAAGTGCACTACATTCGATGTCACCATATACGTGGTCAAGAGCAAAGTTCGCAAGACACAATCACCCGCCCTTGACTGCACTACCGCATGCCAGAACTTCACCATCGCAGTCTGAGTAAGATACAAAATCATCTTTGGAACTAGTACGAGATAAACAGGTCAGTTGCATGATGTCCTTGTTGTAAGGATGAACACGGCACACCCAAGAGGATATACAGTGCAACCTGTGGATAAGAATGCCCCTCGGTGGACACCTCAGAGCATTCTTATCCTCAGGTTATTCCAATGCATGTCATTATATAAGCAAAAACTATTACATCATATCTTAATATGGATAATGATTGACACCATTTCTGAGCTGACAAAGGAAATAAGCAGAGTTTAATGAAATTTATCGAAATTATCTTATTTTGGACATCCATATGCTTGATCTTTGCTTCTTTAGTTGGGTGAAGAGTTCAAAGTTGCTGCTACCACCTGTCGGAGGAGAAATAATTAACTCTCCGTTCATGCCAAATAAGGCATAAATGCATCACCTGATTACCTCTCGTTTGGAATATTTGGGGAAAGGAAAAAAAATGTATTCCGTATGCCGACTCGACTCAATAATATTCTTATTGGACCCTGAATTTCCCCTGGTGGGCTCAAAATTGCATTCTTATTCTCAGGATATTCTTATTCACCGGTATTCTTATCCGCAGTTTCCACTGTATATCATTGGTAATAATGAGATCGCGATACTATTATAAGGTCCAATGTTATATGGTCACGTCGCACACTAATAGATTTAGTGAATACCTGGAGAGAAACGGCATGAATCTTCACTAGCACTTCATTATCCTTTACTGGTGGTATCTGACGCTGCTGGTTCTTCAGCGCATCAATCTCTGTGCGCTGAAGGCGACGTATAAGTAATCGAATTCCATGCGTGTACGAATAAAAGAAAGAGTGCGCACCTTTGTCAGCGATACTTGCGAGCAATGGTTGGTACGTTCTGCGACGACATATTTGCTCCTTGCCCAGTAGACCCGCGTAGTATTGTGAGAGAATCCTGCTTTTATCCTTGCATTGTCCCGAGTTGACGTCAGACATTACATGATTACCAAATCCCGACTGGTTGCGTTTGGCACAACTGACTGAGTGGTAGGAATGAGAGGTTCGATTCGTCATCGTAAGCATCACAATAGTCTGGTGAAATGATGAACTTGTCAAAATATCTATGTCGAGCTTCACCGCGGTCCAAAAATTTCATGGGATGAAGTGCCGAAGCTTCTTGTCTGGGCTAATGCTCGAGAGCATGAATGTGTGCGTGCCATGGACAGTATTCAGTCGCAAATCGGCGGCGCCAATGGATGAGTTATATGCCTGAGCCTGAGAAGTGCATATATAAATGACTGAAGAAAGTATGAGAAGACATACTTCTCCCAGGCCGAATTGGCTCAGGTTTCCGAGGATTTCGCCTCCGAAAGGTTCGGGCTCGAGTAGAGTCCGTATCGCGCCTGCTAATTTCATCCGGAAGCATCATAAAAGAGTCGGAGTAACAATCCGGGAGGATGATCTGAGCGGGCTAAGAATTCCCGCCAGGATTATAGAGCTCGCTACATGCCTCGCAGCTCATCATAGCGTTAGCGATCTGAAGAAGAAAAGAGTAACAATATAATTCTCCAGCGATGAAAAATAATTGGATGGAAATGCCACGATCCCCATCAATAGGTCTTTCTTATAGATCCTTGTATCCTTCCCCATCACCATGTGCGGTGCATGCTTTGAATATCCTGGTTTCCGCCTCGTAAAAACTGCAAGATCAATTGTTGGTGTGCTGGACACGAAGCGGGGATAAAAAACACGGAGACTAAGGGGGGATCCTTTTACCGCAGGTCACCCCTCCGTCTCAACGGATCTTCATGCAAGAAGGAACCCCAACTAAACACGACCAAAATTCAGGGACCTACTCATTAGAACGTAGCGAGTCGGAAAGATTTCGAGATATCTTCTGAAAGGTAACGTCATTAGTTCTTCGTACTGGAGATTGCCAAGCGTCATTTATGTCAACTAATGTCTAAGGAATTCTTGTTTTGCTAGATTTTTAAGCGTTGGAGCTCAACGGAAACCTGGCTATGCTGTGCAGCGAGTCAATAGCAAATCCTAATCGTTGAATCGCCGCTTCTACAGACGGGACAAGCTCAATTTGTCTCTGAAAGGAATAGTTCCGTGTCCAGACTCCAGACCGTACCTGACTCAAGTCACCAAGACCCGTTGCGAAGCCTCTCACGATTTCTGATCGTCCTGGTCCTGATCCTGACAGGTCCGTTACCGGCCGATAATCACTTGTTAGATACCGATGGATGGACGCCAATTTCGCCACATATTTGCCAGGGAATACCTAGAAATGACTTGAGTCGACACCGATGAGCAAAAAGCCTCATAATGAGAAGTGAAAATTATAAGCTTACCTGTTCTAAATTTCAGGCTCCATCAGTATACTATACGAAGATGGAATGCAGGTGTAAATTGACTGATGTCAATGCTGACGTATTATATAAGTTATGTAATTGGAACTGCTTTATCTGGACGAACATCGAGATTGGTGACTATTTGAATCTTATCCCTTCTGTCATTCACTCTTGAAGTTTATGAGTGCCTTTGCTTCACCATTAGGCACTTGACAACAATAATATCGTCTCCAAATTTAATCAACAGGTACTAGAACCTGGTCATTGAGCTTTTGTGCCTTCCAAGCCGTCTGGTCCGAGCACATTCGTAAAGGACAACACCCGCTACCTGGGACACTCGAAAAGCATCGGATTCAGCTAATATTGGCAATGTAGCAGACTAATGTACAACGAGGACCAGTCCTTCTCGAACGTTTTTTATTTCCTTCTGTTCGGTGAACTTCGTTCAATTCTGAACGACCTTCACTACAATCTTGCCGATATGTTTCTGCGATGCGAGGTACTGCAGCGCATCGGGATATTCTTCGAACTTAAATACACGGTCGATGACTGGGTGTATCTTGGCGGCATCAAACAGACGGATCATATTCTCAAATCTGTCAAGGAAGAATCTAAGAAGTGCATGAAGAAATACTGCGACAAGACGTACTGTTTTCGAGGACCGATGAGCACGCCCCTCAAACGGACTGCTTTACCAAGGAGAGCACCGAGCAGCTCAGAAGTGGGACCGCCTTGTGCCTATCATTATCCAGATGGGAATCTTAAGAATACACAGGACACGAGATATCGCTACTTACGTGGGCCAGAAATCCGACAAGGTGAATGGAGCCTGACATCTTCACCGCGGTAAGAGACTGCAGAATGGGTCCTGCACCAGCGACCTACCAATCGTCGTCAACTATCGGCATCCGAGAGTTGATAAAGCACACACCTCGACAACATGATCAACACCGCGTCCGTTCGTCTGAGAAGAGATATCAATATGTTACCATAGAAGAGAAACTCATGGACCGGACGTACAAGCTTCAGCACCTCTTCTCCCCAGTTCGGATTCTCCTTGTAGTTGATGACATGTGTTGCACCGAGCTCTTTCAAGACCTTCGCCTTTCCCGCTGATGAGGTGGTCGCAATGACCTCCGCGCCGTTCGCGCGAGCGATTTGCAATGCGAATCTATGAAAAGTTAGGCATCGATTAAGAGGTGGTTTCCGTGGAGATCACGTACACTGAGACTCCTCCAGATCCTTGCACTAGGACCGTATCGCCGCCCTTCAGTGGAATATCACCAAACAGCGAGTTGTACGCCGTTAGGGCCGCGCAACTAAGTTCAATAAATAGAATCAGATCAGACACAACACACTCTGAGAATATTTAGCGGCTAGACTTACGGTAATGTTGATGCCTCTTCATAGGAAAGGTAGTCCGGTATCTTCACGAGACTCTGGAAATACGAAATGTTGTGTAAAGTAAGTCCGTAGAGCATAGGAAAGAACTCACGTAAGCAGGGAAAGTTCGATATTCTATCAGTACCCCGTCTATGAGACCCCCGAGCCCGGATGCACGTTGCTCCGTAGACTCTATATCGCCATAGACGTGTTCTAACGCAAAATTCGCGCAGACGCGATCTCCGGGCTGGAAATTCTTGACATCAGAGCCGACGAAAAGAACTTCACCAGCTGCATCCGAGCACGGAACAATATTATCTTTCGCACTTCCATTCAGTTGGTCAGTCTTTTCTGCCAAGGACATCAGCATGCAGTACTAGTCGTAACGTACCCGAGAGGGTATTGGCCTGTCGAGATGATAAGATCGCGATACTAGAAAGCGGGACAAAATCAAATGCCAAGTCTTTAGCGATAGATTCCGCGGTATGTACCTGAAGCGAAACAGCATGGACTTTTATGAGCACTTCGTTATCCTTTACTGGGGGGACTTCTGATTGCTGGACTCTGAGGGCATCGATCCCAGTTTGCTAATCAGAAAACTCAGTCCAGAAGATTCAGATTCGGACGTTATGACGCAGACCCATACCTCTGTGAGGCGGTACTCGCGAGTGGAAGTCGGAAGAGTCTTTGTAGCCATCCTTGTATGCTGCGTACTAGTGCTGGTATACTATACTTTACTGAGGTCAGAAAGGCTTATAGCTTCGGCCATGCATGGGAGCATGTCGTCATATCGCCACGGCTGACCAAGCCACTCTCAAGTTCTGAATAATGCAATGTATCTTACCGGCGCCGAACTGCTAAGAGGTTCTGACAGATTCCAATTTCCCACAGCAAGTCAGAAAATAAAATCTCCAACTCTATCAATATAGAAGCAAAACTCCGCCCATGGGGTCGGCATCGGCGACGAATGGATGATTTATCGGAGTGGAAAAAGGTGCATCGCATCAGACTGGTGAGGTCCAGGTCCATCTGCTTCGGAAAATCCCACGTGCACCTTCAGGGTGTTCACATATATTATTATAATATATATATATATATATATATATCGCAAAGCAAAAATCCAAAGCATCTTCTTTATTCATATCATTGGACTTATCTTGTTCATTTCATGTATGCCTGACTTCTCTGTTCGGCGCACGAATCCTATTGGCCATGGTGGGACTGGTGTTCTTCGGCTCTGAAGCTACTGGTAGGTTAAACGCGTCTTGCCAAATCAAGTCAGCCAGATCCCATCTTGTAACTCGGAGATGCGTCTCAAAGATCTACAGCGATAATAAAGCGATAACATCACCTGGTATTCATCCATTGAAATCTCTTTTGGACGGAATAAGATGGCACGTCAGGTATGCAGGCCATTCGAAGGGAAGAATCTTGAAGAAGTAGAAGTTTGATGAGTGCATAGAACTCTCATGAGGAAAGTAGGAAAAACCTCCGTACTTGACTGATATCAAATATACAATGATTGCGACGATCAGAATTGCCACACGTTGTCCCTATCTCATCTGGTCTTGACCAGGGCTGTCGCATCGCGACTCATGTGGTGTGCCCCTTAAATTTTATTCACAAGTCAAGTAATAAAAGAGACGGATCATTCTAGCCTTTAATCTCGACTAGTTTCCCGCTGCCCTTCTGGTTTCGATTTGCGTTCTCCCTACCGCCGTTGCATTTCGGCTGTCTGGTCAACGAAGTGCTAACATGGCGGCGACAGAGGAGGAAGAACACCAAATCTTTTGGCTTCTAGCGCCGTTTGTAGGCATCTTCCTCTTCTTTCGGTTGCTACAGGTTGCTTCCTTTCTAACTTCCTTAGCTGATAGGCAGCTGCGTCGACTTCCTTCTTCAGGGGTACCTCTTCTCTCAAGTAAGACAGAAATATCTGTATGCGTTCCTACAGGCTGATAACTTGATAGTTTTTCCATTATTTCACCCATTACAAAGATGACAAACTGCGGCTGCGAATCATCGTGGCAATCCTGCTTATTGGTACAACTCTCAAGACGATGCAGGCATTGTAAGTTCTCCGAAGGACTCTTTTGGCACTAATAACCTCTGATCGCGATCCCATAGCCTGGTCATCTGGCAGCAAAATATCGTCCACTTCGCAGATGTGGAAGGTGCTGTCCTACTGTCTTATACGAGTTGGTGGCAGACAGGTAGTGGATTGATGGTGAATAATAAGCTGTAGTTTCTCCCAAGATTTGTCTGCGTATACTGATTGGATAATGTTCAGACTGCAAGCATTGGTCTCTACGTACAAACATACTTCCTCTTCCGGTTGTATGCCATCACACAGCATTTCTTTTTCGTTGTCCCCATTGCTATCATTCTTGTCTTCGCATATATTGGAAGTATAATGGCGGTGAGTTTCTTGTGTCTTTTCTCATCCCACTCTCTGAGTGCATATATTTTCGTGCAACGCTGGCCATGTTAACCCAATTCCATACTTACATTTTAATTTGCAGACATACTATTCTACGCTGGCCGAACAGAGTGGAATCGGGCTTTGGTGTAAGATGATTTGATCCCCTTCCATTGATTACCTCTCATCGCTTTGCTTTTAATTGGCCATGACTTGCAGTCGCTTTACACCTCAGTTGTGTGTTTGGTACGTGCCTACCTTAGCATTCCGCCCTAGCTTGGCACTAATTCATCGTAGCCGGAGACACACTCCTATGCGGTGCGACGGCATACGCACTTCTCACGTCTACAGGCAAAAACTCGCTGAAGCAGTGAGTGACTCTGATTCCGCTATTATCCACGATGCTTAGGAGAAACTATCTTCAGAACAAATGACCTCATCCGCCGCCTCGTACAATTGACATGGCAGACCATGACACCTGCAGCAGTCTGGTATTACTTTTTATATTCTATATTCGCCCCGAAGCGGCTAATCCAATCATGTGTATTTTATAGTGCTCTGTTCAATTTAATATTCTCGCAGGTATATGGCGGGGAGTCGAAACTTGTCTCCGCCGCCTTCAATATGGCGCTTCCTGTTAGCAGCCCTTCAATTCAGTGGACTCACGGTGAAATCTGATTTTGTTCCCGAATAGAAACTGTATGCTATATCGATGATGTGGACTCTCAATGCTCGACGTGCAATTCGCTACGGATCGTCGAGTGGCAATATGTCAAGTGGTGAAATCTCCGCCGGAAGGTCCAGACGGGTGAGTATTTCACACTGCCTACTCGTTGCTTACCTTTCACCTTGCCGCTTGTTAAACTGATTTTGTCCACAGCGCGAAGACGTCGAGCTTGGTCGCTTCGGTACAGTAGGCACAATCCATATTCGCACGGATGTCGAGACATTGCAGTACTTGGACGTACGTATTTCTATGGAGCTATTCTCTCTGTTCTTGTGCTGATCGCTGATCATTTGATAAACAGGAGACGAGAAGCGATCCTGCTTTCTCTGGTACAAAAGGGCGAGCAAGTCCTACTCCATCCCACCGAAGCGAAGAGGCCGGTTCGAGCTTCAAAGGGGCTGTCGTCTAGCTCTGTGCTTTATGTCTCAGATCCTGAGTATCTTCTCGCCAATGTTTCTTCACTGTCCGTGTCAATCCACATGCCCTCCCCTCAGCCCTTGCCTGATACCGGGTCCAAATTTCGATGCACGTGCTCCCTTATTTATCCTCGGGCATAAAAACAAAGAATTTTGGGAGCCTCGTGCTTCTTTCATCGGTGATATACTGGACGTTCATGGACCTTTCTTACGATCTTCTTCTCGCTTCATAGTTTTGACCTTCAGTTATTGATCGGATCGGATGTACGTTTGTCCTTAGGATAGATATGTTGCTACTTTGATTTTTGTACGGATTAGTCCATTCCAGTCTGTTGGTCGCATCACTTCGATCATTATCGTCCCTAGGGTCACATATAAGATCAAAAGTAGAAGGTTGAAAGTGAGCCGATCATCGGAATGACAGGGTCTTGGCAAACGCTCAAAACGAGGGGTGCCTAATATTGCAACCTAAATTAGAATGCAAGGTGCTATATAGTTATTTTACGATGCCGACAGAACGTTTGAAGTCTGTGACGTAGAAAGTACCCCAAATCCAAATAAAGATGCTCGAAGCGGAGATGAAACATAACTGAAAGAATAGCTCGCGGTGGTTGACTAATATCCAGATTTTTCCTCATCCAATTTAGACCAGCAGCATACCGACCGCGAGCCCGACAACGCCGACAACCGCGCTGAACGCAATACCGGGTGCAAACACGACGTTGAAACCTGCAGCAGTGTTGGATTCAGCAGCATCGGATTCAGTGCCTGTCGAAGATGCCGCAGTGCCTGTTCCCGTAATTTCAGATCCAATGCTTTCCGTCCTGGAGCTGAGACTCGAATGGAATGAAGATTGCGCCGAGGTTAGACTATCGATGACAGACGACGCAGCAGAGCTCAGAGAACTTATCCCGCTAGACACCGTGGTAACTGCGTTCCCGTAAACACATCAGAATGGATAGGCGGGGTAAATTGAGAAACATACAGGCACCACAATTGGCTTCCTGGATCGATACTGCGGCATTCAGTTCTTCTTCTGTGCAACTACTTTCAAGGCAGGATCTCGCTTGATTCTGGAACGCCTCCGAAGTGCAGACGCATGACAAGTCTGCACTGCGTAGCCAACATCAGCGCGTATCTATTATTACATTTGGCTTACTTACAAACTAGAGCACCCCGCGCTTGTAGCAGCTGTAGAAACACAGTTCAGGATACATTCCGTGAGACCTTCTGTGCTTGTCGGAGTCGCAGCGGAGCTAGTTTCGGTCTGCGCGTCCACGAGGACGACAGAAGCGACTGAGGTCAGGATGACGAGGGCAAGCTTGAAATGCATAATGGAAGTGAAAAATGAAGAGCCTTGAAAACATGAAGTGGTGAGAAGTCTAGTATATATATGTATATGTATTGTGCAGATCAGGTTGGCCGGCCAGTAGAGGTCGATGATTACACATACGAACTTAGCCAATGCCCTTTTTTCGCTACCAAATTCCGAATTATTGTCCCTGAATCTGAAGTCTGACTGTGTCCCTCTCTTCCCTCTGTCCGTACAGTACACAAACGACCGCGCAGTATAGCATAACAGCGAAAGTATCCATTAAAATAAGGAAGCCAAAAGCAAGTCTAAGATAGAGACAACACAGGACAACACTCAAGAGTATCTGCAAGTAAATATGCGCCGGAAATGCAAATGGGGGAATGTGGTCTATCAATATGCAGGTGGGTATATACAGTCAGTATCACCAGAAGCGATTGCTTCGTGGATTCATGTTTTTTGCTGTTCGCAGCATGACGATGTTGGATGATAAACTCGAGAACTGGAAACGGGGTCGTTAGTCAGGTTTCTGGGAGATGGTGGAAAAATAGAGATTTGTGCACTTACCCCGTTCCCGACAAATACCTCCGCACGTTCCGCAATGGCCATGTCGATGGCCATCTCCACGTACTTCTGCTCATTGTCCACCTGAAGGTCAAGACTACTCTTCAGGTCCGCCCAGCCATCCTTAACCAGAGCTTCTCGTAATCGGTCCACCCACCAACCCCAGCCGTTCGTAAGCACGTACACACGTTGGAGGTCCGGCCTCTCTTCGCGTACATCGTGCAGTTTCTTCACGATATCATCGATCTCCGGCCAGCAATGTTGGAGATAATACTTTTCTCGTCCATCTAAGCTTTCGAGAGAGCCAAAGTCGGGAGGGCTGAATCGGTCGGGGAGTTCAGAGAACTGGTTGAAGCCCATGTACGTCGCACCCCATCTAGCGAGTCGTGGACAATGACGAATGTAATCTCCACGTCGCAGATGCACAGCAACCAGACCTTCAATGACGTCCGGAAGCATGGGCGCGGGTGTGGATGTGAGAAGAGGAAGGTTGCGAGCAACGCCGGACGTGACGAGTGGTGACCAAGAGAAGTCACGGATGACTGGAGAGGCGGAGAGGCTTGGCCAGAGGGACAAGATATTGTTTGACCCAAATAAGAACCAGCTGAAGACAGGTGGGTTGCTGCCGACCTCGACGCAGCTCGCCGAAGTGTCTGTGAGCTTGGCAACCCACCAGTCGAGGGGCTCACCTCCTTCGACAAGACTTGGTGCCTCTGACGAGCTGATCCGCACACGCTTCGATGGTGGACAGACCTCCTCCCAGTACTCCGCGTTGACCGATCGCGGTGCTCTCATGGATCCACCGGCGCTCGGACCAGAAATGAACGCGTTCAGAGGAATACGAGCTGGCCGTAATGCGAAATCGTATATGGTATATGGAAGAATCGTATGCGACCAGGTGTAGTCCTCGAATACGAACGAGCGATTTGACAGGTAGGCGAGGTGGGACGCGAGAATTCTATCAAGATGCGTTCAAGATGCGATCGCTCCGGAAGAGGGGATTATTACACTCACAGTTCTTGGAGAATGTTATTCAGCCCGTGGCCCCAAAGATGCTCCGGAAATCGCAGAAACATCCCATCCTTGCCTTCAGGGAATGGCAACGAAAGGTCATGCTGTGGTAGATGGCGTTCAAACACTCGTATGGTTTCGTAACTTGGTGGTATGCCTGACCAGAGCACTCCAAATACGAGGAATGCAAGTATGGAAGCAAGAAAGGCGAAGATACGCCTTGGCGTCAAGAAATGCAAAAGAGTGAAACAGGCAGCGCGCGCTGACCATGGCCGTGAAGAGTGCTGTTTTCGCGGAGTGGGCGAGCTTCGGCGTGCGTGAGTCCCGCGGCCATCCTCTGCGCTCGGGACCAGTTCGTAATGGTCGTCGAATGATGTGCGCTGGACGCCAAAGAGACGCCTTGCGATGCCTTCCCAGCCCATGGGAGTCGATGGTCAACAGAGAAGCTGCGCTCTCACGACGGGGTATGATATATTTTGGTCCGCAGTTGTTACAGTGCTAGATTACATTACATAATATTCTGCCGACTCGGTTAATCGGTTGCTATGTTCTTCGCGTCGCTCATGCTAAATCTATTCGCACAGGTCGGCGCCCATGCTACAACTAGAAAACAGCGCTGGCCACTTCATCTATGCGAGATGTGACTTTGAAGAGTTTTAGATTTACTTCATCTACAATACCAATCGTTAGAGCAAGTTGACATCCGAGCCAAGATTCTCTCTCGCCATTCTATGACTCCGTTCGGTGCTCAATGTCTTGTGCAGAAAAGGGAGCATGTTCATTTTAAACGCGCCACCGCTTTCTTCTACTCGTTATCTCTTGAATAGATTCGGGATTAGGCCAGTCCGCTTTGCACGGTCTCACATTTTCGTCGACACAGTAATATCTTATACCTAGCTATGTTGTCCCGAGCTTGGAGCCACGAAAAGAGATGAAGTTCTTGTGACTCGAAGTTGCTTTTTTGGCAACCAGTTGTTCTCGGACAGCTTCAGCGGAAATGTACCCAGTCGTACGCTCCAGTCCAGCACTTCTAAGCATCAATTAGTGCATCCTGTTTGGCATGCATCGATGAGCTTCGTTTGCCTTGCAATGCCTTTCATCCTCGTT
The DNA here is from genome assembly GCA_033182465.1 of Sanghuangporus weigelae. Lineage (NCBI taxonomy): Eukaryota > Fungi > Basidiomycota > Agaricomycetes > Hymenochaetales > Hymenochaetaceae > Sanghuangporus > Sanghuangporus weigelae. The sequence continues at coordinate 2,539,825 of CP137324.1, forward strand.
TGTCGCATTTGATCGGACAGTCGTTGCACGGATCCTCCTGTTCAAAGACTTTGGCCATCGGAATCAGAGCTCTTCCTTTTTCATCTAGATGACTTTTTTGTCGGGTATCTCGCATCCCCTGTTTCTTTTCTTCTTCAATAACTCGCTCGCCCATTTGTTTTTTACTTCCTAGGGACTGAGGAATACGTTCACCGTAACAGTAAATCAAACCGGCTACTAGTAAAAACATCAGTACGAAAGCTAGATTTAGAGTTAGTAAACGACAGCTTACTCCCATTTATTTTGTCAGAAACCTGTATGCGTATATATATACTGCAGTCGATGACCGACCTGCCTCACATTATCGCTAAGTGCTGCAGTTTTCCACATTTTCTGCGTCGCTTATCAGCCGAGAATCGCGGATTGCATGGTTGCTTGCTGAATCGCCCTGGCATCAGTTATATCCATAGATGCCTTAAATTATTCCAGCTTTCGGCAAGTAGGAATGTGGGGAAAGTATACGTGATCCAGTTGCATCTCGATTGCACGCATCCGTAAATCTGCCCGATAAGATTACAGAGAGAAGTGTTGATGCAAGACTTTTGGTCTCGCTGTGATGCAAAGAATGTGGACTCGCGAATCTGCTGGACCGTATTAGATGGCCTGATCGGCCGAGTTCATCTGCAGATAGCCTACTACACTTAATGCGTATGAAGGTCTGCAGCTTTCTGACGCTCAAAGAAGGAGCTTGAATTTTTTTTGCAAAACGGAATCGTTACCACAATACAAAGCATGCTAAGCTCAGTCCGAAATGGTCCGTTCGTTGTAGATAGCAAGGTCACAAGGAAAGACATAGGGGACGGTTTTTTCATGTAGTTAAGATTTGCTGTGTCGCATAGGGTGTCTCCATGATCGGATGAACTGGACACTCGAACAACGCGTGCCCGATCTTGCTTTACCCAGAAGGGCCGACTACGTTGCTTTCGGAAGATCACGAGTCCGAAAGAACTAAAATATATCTAAGTATGTGATAATAGAAGCGATAGAATGATACGATGCAAATAACTCAGAGTGTTTTCAATAAGTTGCTATTCCGTCCAGACATTTTAACCAGGGATACTGCCAGTACTAGTGATCAGGTAAGGAGATCCTTTGTGGTGGGCGCAAGGTACTACTCAGCATGCGCGATTCGAGTGGGAAATCGACAAACAGTTATAGGTGTAACGACTGGATTTTGCACTCTTAGAACCGAGAATCCGAGTTATTGGTGAACGATCATAGTCAAGGCACCTTCAATTAAACAATTATAAAAGAGAGGCTGACTAAAGCTTGGCGAGTCATGAGCCGGTTATACCGGCTACTGAAATCGGCATTTCGCCCGGTTGATGATGATCGATCGGCTTAAAGTCAGCATCCCCAACAATTTGAATTTCGCTCTTATCTTCCTCATAAAGCGCAATGCTTCAAACTTTACCTTAACCTTCGACCACGAACAAGGACAAAGGCAACGTGACTGAAGTTGAGTGGAGGAATGTTGAACTGGCCTGCGTTATTGCCTGCGATGAAAGGCTGCATCCGCGCGTTGTTTACAGGTGACCACTCGCGATCCGTCTTGCCTTTCGTCCCGCGGCCTCTACGGATTCTCCTTCTGCTCATCCTTATTCTAAATAGCAGGTCTCTTCCATTTACGTGGCACTGTGAGTAATAAGCGCATTCTGGTTTGGACTGGCTATATCTGAACGCCGCTCTTAGTCCGTGTGTTCCGCCCTGTTTTGTATGTTCGGTTCAGGGCTTTATTGCTCTATTTCGCGCCGAAGAAGACGAGGGATGCATGGCTGGATAGCATGTGCCCGATTGGAAAGTCTCCTTTCGAATTGAAAGGGTCGTACGTGACATGGGCGAGCCTTGATGAAAGTGACTATAACATTCACCTGAGCAACTCAAGGTGCGCACCCTTGCCAATAGCTGCGGTTTGTTGTACTCTTTGACTGATATTATTATCTAGCTATGCTAAGGTCCTTGACATGCTTCGCCTCAAGTATTCCCTTGCGCATCTGAGCACGGTCTTCCGTGACGGTTGCTGGATTGCACTTGGTGCAACGCATCTCAAGTTTATTCGAGAGATCCCTCTTGGAAGGAAATATGAAATGAGGATGTATATAGGTAGCTGGGACTCTAAATGGGTGCGTGGTAACCGATACCATTACCGATCCAGCACTGAGTTTTTTTTTTAGATGTATATCATTGCCAGATTCGTCAGTAAGGATAAAAGCAAGTCTGGCGATTCAAAGACGCAGGAACGGCTGCAGGGTGCGAAAGAGGCGCTTCAAGCGGTGTCCTCATCACCCAATGGGATTCCGATGCCTCGATTCCACACCCCAGCTATCCCAGACGTGTCCGGCTTTACGACGCCAAATCCGTTGTTGATTTCATCTGCAGAAGACTTTAACTCATTGTGGTCCGAGGCACCAGGCGAAACTCTGCACTGCGTAGCGATGAACGAAGTATGCTTCAAGAATGGTCGAGTTACCGTCCCTCCCGCTCTCGCACTTGCTTCGGCAGGATGCGGATTGTCACAAGAGAAATGGGAAGAAGTCAAAAAGCTGCGCTCAGGAAGGCGTATGCGCGAACTTCTTGTTGGTGGATGGCGTGATGTTCCCGACCATGAACGGTGGTGGGAAGAGGCCATGTTTCAGTTTGAAGATGATCGCGTTCGACGCCTGAATGTCTTGAAGGGGATGCGAGAGGGACTTGAGGCTACGAGATTGCTTTGATTTTGCCAGGTTTTGGTAGCGGCCTAGAGATTTTCTCGTTAACTCATCAGAATCAGATCTTCTTGTTTCTCTCTAATTTCTTACTCGAATAATACTACTGCTTATATAATAATATAGATTTTACATAACATCAAGTTGATCGACAAGCTTTGTATGTCGAGCTTCCTTAAAGGGTAAAGTATTGCCCCGAATGACCGAATCATCTGTTGTCGGCTCGTCTTCACACACACTCTTTACTTCCACCTGTAGATTCTGTGTTTACTGCAGAAACTATCACCAGGTCGGCTTGAGGTGGGCTCGGGCAGTGAAGGGCACATGGCTGGAAATTCTGAGAGGCAGGGTTATTAGGCCAGGGTACGCGAGCTATTTTCTTTCCGATGATGAAACGACAGGGTATGATGTGTCGTCAATATCAGTTGCACAGGTCGAAAAGGCGTCAATCGATATGGAGCCATCGTCCCTAATTGCTTGAATATATATCCACAGCTCGGTAACTCTGGTTGCTGCTTGGAGGTATCGCACACGAAGCGTCTCGGTACTCAATATTTGCCATTGAGGATCGTGTTGGGCGTTTCTTTCGGCTTCGGCGCTTAAATACACGAGGAGAGGAGACGCGCAGTTCCTGTCTTCGGCCGAGACAGATTGGACGGGCAAAAGCGGTAAACTATGCGTGCGTACACGATTTCAGAGGATTAACTTGTGGATGATCATCGTGCTGAGTAGCATTCACGGCTTTGCATATTCCGGACGCCGCATCCAGACGTTTCTATTTGCCTTTCCGAAACATCGGTTATCTCGTAAAATGTGAAGTCTTCGATGCTTCTCCTGTGAACCCGAGGCATTCGATGGGTCAGAAATAGCGACATTGACCGTGTTCCTATCCCAACGATTGGACATCGAAACAGATGGTCGTTCGTTTCCTGCATTGCATACTCTTTGTGTCCTGACTGTATCAATCTTGTGATCAATTAGATTGGCGAAGTGATGCTTTCAGGCTCAGCTTGGCAACTGTCTTTCCAGATTTATTGACCCATCATCAATTCTCGGCATTCTTCCCTTATTTGTCTCTTTCACCACGACGAGTTGAGTTAGTGATCGGATGTGACTGCGTGAGAAGCCTTGGGCCCGTGCACATTCGATGGGAGGAAATCATCGTTTGATCGTCGCCACATCAAGTTGGTTGCTTCCGCTCTCACTGTGACGTGGGACGTCGGTCCACGTCCTGGAGCTCCTGCGAGGCTTCATAGTGCTGCCAGCTTCCACCACGAGCGACTTCAGCACCCACAGACTGTGCCACCTACAGTTCCACCACTTCCGCCGCAACTTCGACCCTTGGACCAAAACATGTATCGCCCGCAGTCTGCTGCTCCTCTATTTGTTCCCCGACCGCAACAGGCTGTCCATCCAGAGGTTCGTGAAGACCTTGTGAGCGATGGCTTTGAAGTTACATGTATCTCTTACAGATTCCACGTGCTCTTGACGAGCCGTTTCGAGTTTCGTTCAACGCAGCGGCGCGTTTCGTTTCGCCGCCGCCGCCTCTGCCCCGATTCCCTCAGCAAAAAATACAAGGCCAGGTGATCGACCACGTGCCAAGAGTCATTCCCGATGATGCAACTTCACATCGCAGTCCGTCTTCTCGCCCTATCTTATCCCCGCCACCATTTTTGCTGCCACCGTCGCCGTTGCAGTCTACTACGTCATGGCATGGACAATCGTCTGCCGATGTTGAATCTGTCACAGCACTCGTGGCCTCTTCTTCCTTGACCGATCCTCCGGCACATAGGATAGGGAATGCATACGGAGTTACGGGGTATATTCGGTCTCCGCCTCCATCGGGTGTGGCCTTGCCGCAAGCAAGACTTCATCTCGCAGCGCCATTGCCGAGCATTGAGACATTACAGAATGCTTTGTCGTCCATTCAAGCTCCGACTGCAACTGATTCAAGCCGTGTCGCGTGGATACGTGACGTCTTGCTGCTAGTCAAGAGGGCAAGTAGTGCAGCAGAAGAGAAACGTGCGTCTTGCTCGGCGGTTCCTCTGGTGTCGAATACACTCCCATCAGGTCCAGTCAGAATTTCGGATCCTGTTTTGCGAAGTCTTGCCGAAAGTGCTGTTGCCCTGCTAATCTCCATTATACCCGGTCTTCCAGATCGCAAGGAAGAACTTACGCCGCCCTCAGCAGAAGCATTGTTTATTCGGGCAACAATCACTGCTTCAGGTGCATTTCCGGATTTCATCACTGCTAACCCAAGGAATGCATTTCGCGAATTTGAACGTTCAGCCCGTGCCGGCTTTCCTCATTCGTGGTTCCGCCTTGGACGTGACTATGAAGGTGTGGGCGATATTGTGCATGCACGACAATGCTTTGAGAAGGGAGAGTCCGAGGGAGACACTGGATGTATCTACAGGATCGGCATGGCATATCTTCTTGGACAACTCGATTTCGCTTTGGATGATGCCAAAAGCGTGGAACGGGCTGCTCATTATCTTCAACTCGCCGCTACGCTTGCAACGATTGATTTCCCCCATCCTCCATTTGTTTTTGCTCTTCTTCTTCTTGGACAATTTGAAAAGATCTCGATCCCTTCCAGCGTTCTAGCCAAACATATTCCAGCCAGATCAAATGCGATGCTTGAGGCACGGTTATATCTCGAAAGGGCCGCTTTTCTTCATTTCGCTCCTGCTCAGCAACATATTGGCCGTGCATACGAATTTGCAGAGCCTCCTTTTCCTTTCGATCCCGTGCTGAGTAAAGAATACTACACTTTGGCTAGTGCAGGTGGGGATGCTCAAGCCGACCTTGCTTTATCAAAGTGGTATCTTTGCGGTGCGGAAGGATATTTTGGAAAGGACGAAGAACTTGCCCGTGATTATGCCGCTCGCGCTGCTGGACGCGGACTGCCTGCTGCGATGTTTGCTATGGGATACTATTGTGAGGTGGGTATCGGGGGCAAACCTTCTGATATTGAAAGTGCAAGGAAATGGTACGAGGAAGCTGCAGCAAATGGAGACTCTGAAGCAGTTGCAAGGCTGAAGGCACTCTCAGATACCGCGATGCCATTATCACGAGAGCAGCATGATACACTTGCAGAAACGCGACTCGTACGATCACGTACGCGAGCTCGTATGCGAACTGATGCTGTGACCGATATAGCTCCTGTCGGGCGATCTGACGTATCTCAGCAAGAAGGGCAGGCATTTCAGAAGCGACAGGCATCGCTTTCGTCTAACATGCCGCCAGTCGATCGGTATGCTTCACCGGCTGCGCCCTTCCAGCGCAGTCACGCACCACAGCATTCTCTATCACTACCTCCCCCGCGAACTAGTAGTCACTTAGACAATGTAAATTATGCCCATTCTCCCGGAGTCCAGAGGGAGCAGCAGCAGCAGTTCGTTGATAGACCACGCTACTCACTTGCTGATCCTGGCGTGGTGGGTCCTTCGGGTAATATGGACTTTGTACCACCTTACGCGATGACGCGTCGCTCTGCCTCAGCTGGAGCTTTACCCACACGTCAACAAAACACTGGCTCACCGAGTATTCCATTGACTTACTTGCCGCGGAGCTCTCCTCGAGCGTCGGAACGTCAACTCTCTTCTGAGGCAGCCCCTATGACAAATTTCATTGGTACAAACGGAATTCGATATAATACGTTTGAAGAGATGGGGATCAAAGGAGGAAGGGCAGAAGATAAAGACTGTGTGATTATGTGAATTCATACACCCAAGCACTATGTACGCACATGATTGATTCATGGCTTGGTAACTGTCGTTGTAACCCTGTTTTTTTTTTCTTGGCTGATGATTTTGCTTTTCTCGTTTCGGTTGGGCCTCTTGCTGTGTTCTCGGACTTTCAGTAATTACTCTCGAGTTTCGAGCTTTATCCTATTTATCTGTAACTTACTACTATCTTTCATTATTCCAAACACGCACCTGACGTAGCATGGACAATAGTGTCGCATTGTAGACTTTGTTGCTTTCGACATTGTATATAGGGCAGATGTTTCATTTATTTGGAAGTTCTATCTGCATTTTTGCAAAGTGGTGATCGATACAACTTCTATGGTTGTGTGTCAACATTATGCGTCTACGCAGTTGATTTGCGCTTCATAGGCATTCATTCTTCCAAGCAAATTCGACTTTGGACGTAAGCTTGAAGTCCGTAGCCCCCATCCCTTAGGCGGAGTCGAGATGTTTTTCGGAGATTGATTAAATAAAGCCAGGGTACGCAATTTTGAATGATAGACCCTGAAAAGATGTTTCTTATGTATGGTGGAGTTTCGAATGAAGACGGCGAAGTCGGACTTAAACTGTCCTGAGCGTCACGGGATTTCTACATAGTCTGGTCCGGACTTACGATACCGATAAAACGCACATTCAAAAGAATTCAAATTAGTTATTGAGATGTTTCACGGAGACAGCCTTAGGCCTACTGCTGCGCCTTATGCTTTCCCCCCCGAACGCTCGGCAAATAGAATTATCGAACCTTTTTTTGCAAATTGGAAGGTATCGGTCAGCAGGGCGGTGGTCACCTTGTGGCGTAAAAATTCTCAATCACTTACTTTTACCATAATTAACACACCTTTATCATCGGTGCTATGACAATATCTTTGTTTCAGGAGTAAAGCCTTTGTTGAAGGGTGACAAGTAGATTGTTTCAAAGATGCCTTTCATGAACTAGCTATGGGAAAGCAGATTGATTTATGATCATTCTCCGTTGCCGTCGTGTTACTGATATGCCTTTCTTTCTTCTTTAGACCTCGGATGATAGACTGTATCGCACTCATCGGATGTACTACTGACTGGCCTGTAAGTTCCGGATGCATGGGAATACATGCCGGTTGTTTAGGAAAACTAGTCCTATTACTGCTGGCTCTATAAGGAGAATAACTGGAGCTTCTGGCACATTTCGACTGGCACATTTCGAATATACTCTCTTTTGAAATATCTTCACTGTTTCATTCTCTACCAGAACCAAAAACCAATAGAACTACATTTCTACCGGCCCAGATTCCGATATTGTGAATTTAGTTACATGCCGTAAGGTACAATCATAACTCCGCTGAGCAGTCATGTATTTCATGCCTCGACACGCAGAACCCCCTCGAATCGCGACCTTCAACTCGACGAGGCTCGTTCCATCCCTAACAAAGCAGCATTGCCCGCAGACCGAATAGATGATCTACCGTTAGAATTTCGCTTACGTAACTTTACCAGGCGATCATTTTATTCGTCAAAGCTCCGAGTCCGGATCCGTTTCTTCACCGTTATTTGCGATGTTGATCTACTCGTCTGGGATTTCTCTCGGCAGGCTTGCGTCATCGCGAGGGAAATCTGAGTGGCGTAGTAAGATGCGCCGCATTTCTGAGCTGTACAAACAGTTGGTGAACCACGATTCAGTAAATCATACATCTGCAGCCACCCCAGATAAGAACCGTGTTGACACTATGCTGTTTTTTCGAGGTAGCCACTGAGCTCCAACATATATACTATTACTTGCCCTGGGATGACAAACCGTTTCTGAAGGCCATCATTTAGCAGTTTGAAGTTCTGACAAGTGACCGGAGGAATAGCCTGTATTGCTCCTCGAGATCATATGAATCGACACCTGGTCAGAGTGATGATGCGTGTGAGTTCTCCATAAAGAGACTGTTGTATTTTTTGAAGGGGCTAATATGATTTTAGCTGATCAGCCACAGCGTACGTTTACACCGCCACCATACGCCTGCTCTTCGTGACCAAATCCGCAGTAGATCGATTGATTATTATATCCAGAAAAAGGGACGATGTACGAGCGCCTAGCTTCCTGCCTTTCCGATCGCATCAACAGAACTAAGAATCTTGTCCAAAACGCGTCACTAGCTCTCTTGCGCGCATAATCATTCTCATTCTTCATCATGACTCCTAGCGGCCACAGTCGATACGTAGACTCTCTGAGGCGGTTATCGTGGAGGACAAAATCTGCGGCCACCTCGGATTGCCTCCTTAGGTGTCACCGTGTCAATACCGAACGATGTCACTAATTCGCAAATACCGTATCCCATCCGTTTGGAGGTGGAAGTATAAAAACAGGCGATAAGTAGACGATTTTGCTTACCATCGGATTCCTTTCTTTCTTTCTATTATCCTTCTGAAATATCTCCCGTCCTTTCTTCAGCTAGAAATATACTATTCGATGTCTACTCACAGTAATCCGTTTATCCAGGGAGGATGGTCTTCATCTTTTGGACTCAACGGTGACCAGAGGGTAAACCCACCCTCCGTCTACGGTGCTTTACCTATGTCCACGGCACCGGCGACAGCAGGATCTTCTAAGAATGGTGCTACGCATTTCCAGTTCACGAATCCAAACCCGACGGTGTTGAATTCGACTGTCGTTGGACCTCATCGTGACGGAACTGTCCATCAATTGGTACGCATCTCGACAGACGAGCGACTTGCCGGGTATACCACATTCACGGACGTCGAGGGACGCAGCATTGCTTTAATTGAATGGACAAGCTCCCTTCCCCGAGTCGAAGTTCGGAGCAGTGTCGTCAAGTGCTCGGCGGGAGACTGGCTTAAACTCAGTGTAGACCCAAACTTGGGAAGGTATGCCAATCACATAGAATTTGCAATTGTTTTGACTCATAGCATTGCTAGTAGACCTGTCAGACGTATGGACGTTCGAGGATCAAGATTCGTGTGGTGCCCTAACGGTGATGCTCTCCTTGTATGTGTAGCTCTTTGTCACGTTTGAAGATAACTGAATGCGAGAAAATAGCTTTATTCTCAGGCTCCGGGATCGACCCCACTTGTTGTAGCAACCAAGCATAGAAACTTGGTAAACCTTGAGATGAGCGATCAAGCTCTATCTCTTGGACTTCTCGAGCCTTGCATAGCCGCGATAACTCTTCTCCTTAGCGGTCGCCGCCTAGAATAGACTTCCCATTGACCCGCATGACATTATAAGTCACCTCTCACCATAGATTCTTGAATGTATACAAGGAATCCTTGCTTTGGTACCCTCACTGTAGCGATAGAAGAATTTGCTCTCGCCTTCCCTCCGTATCTCATCATTTGTTATTTCTTGACTAATGCACTTCAAGTTGCTCCGTACATACACTTGTTGCATAGATCTAGTTGTTACTTCGTATTATAATATCGTCATTAATAGTTCTTATATGATCACGGCTATTTATTATTCACCAGACAGGCCGTTCTTTCTTCGTCCTGCAGCTCCTGCTATTTACTCTTATAGTAATTTACTGCTTTGCATCGGCATCGGCAATTCGGCAGCTTTGGGTGTTGATTAGTCACGTGATCTTTCCTCATCCGTAAATTGCCGACACATAGTGTTGAGACTTGAGACTACACAACTCACCGTACGTACAAGAAGATAATGTACATACACACTGTAATGGGACACAGAAGCTCGGAATCTATAAAGATGGGAAGTCTGATTCCTCGAACGTTGTAACTGTTGCATGTGCTCGCAAGGTCAGCTGGCGTTCGTACGAATCATATTCTTCTAGGGCGTTGCTTATCTCCCTAACTATCGCCCTTCTAACGTCCCTATTCAGGCTTTTGGTCTGCTGGAATGGTCGATGAATGAACGTGCAGGCGAGTTGCAACTGCACGAGCTAAGTAGTTGTTGAGGAAGGTGCGTGCGCGTCTCTATTAATCTTCACTTCAATGAGGTCCCCTTCACCATTGCTTCGCCATATCAGATCCGGTCTCGAATAAACCTAAACGGACACAGAAGCATAAACTCTGTGCCACCATCCGGACAGTAGTCAACAGTCCGCAGTCTGTAATGGCAAATGTATCCATGTTTGTTACAGCCCGATATGTCTTTTCCATATGTCTTTTCCTGGAGCTCATGCTTGCGACATTCCCGAGAAGTCCGCCTATTTTATTTTAGAATTATGGTGCGGACTAAACTTTTCTTCGTCCTATTCCTGAAAGCGACTTAAAATAAATCACACACAACTTGTGATCATATTTCAGAATGTCCACGGGATTAATGCCTGTCGTTCTCCGTGAAGTTTAACTTGGAGCTCCTCGCATCCTTGCTCCTCAAAGAAGCAGATCTAACATATTTTTACCATGTTGTCCTCAAATGAACGATCGCATGACGGAAGTGGATCCGCACAATACCCTCTGCTTCTTCGCGACATTTGTCAGCGCCGCTCGTACTGACCCTTATCGTTCTCGATTAGCCCTTTTTACAGATTTAGTGGCAGGATTGTCCGCGATTTTGTCCCAGACTCGGATAGTTCGCTGGTTATCCATCTCGTTCTGCTCAGAATCGTGATGGACGTATCCATTGACCGGAGCTGGGTCAATTATACTTATCTATTGGGCCCGAATCTGATAAGATTCTTATAATAAACGCGCTTCTATCTTATCTGATTCTCTGTCCAATGGTCCTACTCTCCTGGATCTGTTTGCTGGGTGACGCGTTCTAGCTCGGTGGATTTCCAACTTCTTTCGCTTAAGCATTCATGCATACTCGACTAGCCATCTGGAGGTGTCATACAACCGGGTTGGCGGGCACCGGACTGTCGCATTCTTTCATATCATGACTGCTTCGATTGGTCAATGACGATCCAGTCAACTGTTACGATATCGTTCGTCCCTGGAGGGTCGAGAGCAGACAAAGCGGAATTACATTCGTACTCCCAAAATAACCGGACCCTCAAAAAGCGAGTGCCATGTGTGCATCCGTTTCTCAGATTTGTCTTAAAGGGCGGTGACCAGAACGGTCACCTTCGTCTTAACGACACCGTGCTTCAGTATGATTTCTCTTGCGGAAACTGCTCCCCATTCTCTTCAGGTCAAAGACACTGATCTCGATAAGACTTTGCGCAAGCTCCGTGCGGCGAAATACCCAGAATATGCCGTTTATCTCTTCGTGTGCTTTATATTCGTGTTTACGCTCTCAAACATCGCTTCCATCATCTATGCGAACATCTCTCTGAGGTCGATAGGTTACAATGGAACCCCCATGTCGGAAAGGGAAGAGGACGGGGCTCTTCATCAACGACGTGGGTGCGTCAGCCTCAGGCGTCTCCCATATGCGGCGATCAACTCTGTACGAGTGGCTGTGTGCAGAGTCTCCATTCCGTTTGCTCCAGGAGTGCAATTTACGTTCATAGAAGTTCTTATCTGTACCTGTCATCTTTTGGCGATACTGCTCTTTGAGTTTCTGAACAGTATGACGTGCTCTTCCTCCTCAACCTACTAGTACTAACATCTCTTATCAGCGCATAACGTCGCTGGAATTTTGGACCCTCAGTACTGGGCGAATCGTGCAGCAGTTCTTGCTATTAGTCAATTTGCCTTAATTCTGGCTCTTTCGGGAAAGAACAATGTCGTTTCCCGTATGTGCTTGACTTTTATGCATGGAGGCATGCCAGTGGCGATTCTGAATGTCGCATTCCTTCGCGCAGTGATGACAGGAGTAAGCTATGAGAAGCTCAACGTCTTCCACCGAGCATTCTCGCGGACAATTTTGATTCTTATATGGGTTCATATGTTCGGAAGGGTGAGTATATCAATCGTTTCTGTATGAACAACGTTGACTGAACGTAACACTCTAAAGTGGAAGCTAGGGTAGGTAGTCCGATTTCTCTGTGAACATTGCTCATTGCTCCCATAGGTTCACAGGTGATGACTCTCTTCACTGGGGATGGGTGCGGTCTGGTATAGTCGCGAATACATGCTTGACCCTCATGGTCTTTCTGGGCACACGGCAGCTTCGGGACCTTGCTTATGAGTTCTTCATCGCTAGTCATATTATTATGTCTATGTATGTCTTCCGATCATCACGCATAGAGCTCATCTTTAACTGAGACTGTCTAGAATCTTCCTCGTTTCGGCAGGGATCCACGTTACAAACGCAAGACAGTAAGTTTGCATCTCTGGTTTCTGCAGTGATTTGCTTCGGATTTCTTACTCATCCTCAGGTTTCTCCCGTATGTGTGGGTCGCTTGCATCTTTTGGGTGCTGGATCGCTTTTTGCGCCTCGCACGCGCACTACACATCCGTTATCTTACCTTGCCGGCGGAACTTGTCGCGTTGTCTGCGGATACCATTGGAGTTTCTTTGCGCGTCTCTAGATCTTCCCGTTCCTTAATCAAGTTTGGATGGCGTCCAGGACAGAGCGCATACCTATCTGTGCCATCAGTTGCGAAATTGGGTTTGGGACTGTCTACAGAAGCTCATCCCTTCACCATCGCGTCAATTTCTGAACCAATCTCCAGTACGGAAGGGCACGATAGAGTGAATAATGCTGGTAAACTTCAAGAAGAAGACTCTCAACTCGAGATCAAGTTCATGATTCGTGTCCGCACCGGTTTCACGAGAAGGCTACACGAGCATGCAGTGCGCTCAGGTGGCACCTGTACCGTATCAGCATACGTGGATGGCCCGTACGGCAACCCTCCCGCGGTTTATACATATCCAAATGCCATTCTGATTGCGGGTATGTTCCAACATTGGCACTTCTAACGGTCACGCAAAACTGACATGGCTATGGCTAGGTGGCTCCGGTGTCTCCTTTACATTCCCGCTGCTCCTCGATCTCATCAGGTTCGTGTTTATCGACTACGGAAGAGTCGGAATACTCATATTTGGATTTATAGGCGTGCAAGGAATGGGCCTCCTTCGACCATTTGTAGGCAGGTCAAGTTTGTTTGGTACATCCGCGAGCGAGGTGTGGGACGTTCTTTGTAAGGCTTATTGCTTCTCTGACTTTCTGTTGTTCAACAGTTCACTTCGATGCCGTCGCGCATGATCTGAATACTATACAGGACAGTTTGCCAGCAAATATTCAAGTCGAAGTCAATGTCTTCGTGACCGGGACATCCGAGTCTCGGGCAGAAATAAGCGTCCCGTCGCTCCGCTCTAGCATGGAGAAGCATTCCGAAGCTCAAGCTCAAGCTACTTCTGGACAGCCGAGTTCATCGGAAAGACTCGACCCGGGAACGCCAGGATCAGAAGATGATAAGGCGAACGTTGGCACGTCCCGTACAATCAATCACATCGTTCGCCTGAAACACGGGAAACCACTTGTTGCAGAGGTCCTGAGTAATGAGATAGAACTGTGCGCAGATTCTGCGGCGGTCTGCGGTAAGTGCTCTCCGATTTCTGGTCAACTGCAATAGTCCTTATGAAGCCATCTGCTTCTATTAGTTTCTGGCCCTCAATCGCTTATCGATGACGTGCGCGGCGCTTTGAGGAAATCGAGTGTTGCGGGTCCTATGACTGTCCTGCGTGGTGGGCCGAGCATTTTCCTCCATGTTGAACATTTTAGCATTTAGAGTCGGATTAGACACGCTTCCAAAGAAATTCATGGAATTTAAGGATCTGTAGAAAATATTTGCTTTGTTTTGTGTTGCTACTATGTGGTATTGCTTTATAAACGCGTCGGTTTCAAATTTATTTCCTGTACAGTATGATTAGAGCTGAATGCAGCGACTACATCATTATTGGGCTACAGCCAAGGGTGCTAATGAATGATACATTAAACTTCGACGTGAGACGAAAGGTGTCTTGTAGATGAAAGTACCAGGGGACCTGCATTTCACGCGATAGTCGTAGCCGATTGAGGGACTTGTTTGACCTTAAGCATCTCTAGTGCTCGATCTATATCCCATCCCAAGTCGTGCTGCCACTCAGACTTGTGTGGTTCCCAGCCAAGTTCGACGGAGGCACGATGCGCAAAGAAATGCTTGTCTGGAGATGTACCGCCATCGTGATCAATGAGTCGCTCCTTTGAGCTTCTGTTAAATCGTATGTGAGGATGGTCCGTTAATGATTTGCGAGAGATGGCTTACTCCTCACGAGCATGTAGGACTTTCCGAGCAATGAGGGTGTTGACGACATCGTTATAAAGCATGACACATGTACGTTCATGTGCTGAGGCGATATATACCCGAGAAGATGGATCGTCGCATACAGGAGTTGTCCACCCCTGGACTCGAAGTATCTTATCGACTATTAGGAGATAGAGCGACGCAAGATCTTTCACGTGAACCATGCCTATCACGCGGTCTAGTGTTTCTTGGACCGCGGAAGATGTAAGAGATGGGAATGGTAAAGGGGGGGTCTTTGGTTTGGGAAGAGATAGGAGTTCACGGATGATTTGCAGGTAGAAGGGAGACGGCTTTTCGTATGGATTGAGCCCATACACGATTGTCGGTGCGACAAAATAGGCGTGCAAGATGCCATCTTGCTGGGCGCGAGCAATGGTCCGCTCGACGGGTTTGCTAAGAATGGAAGCGACACAGTCCTCGTCCATATCCTGTACAATTATTCAGTCTGGACTTAGAAGGAGGCTGAATGTCAAGACTCACATTCCAAATGTCCCTATCTTCAAAGGTGTCCCCGCCACATGTATGAACAAGCGTTGCTACTTTTCCCAGCTCGTCCTTTCTCCGCTTGAGACCCTCAATGACCGCTTCGATCATCTCTACATCGTCAGCCCGCGCGACATTAACAACGATATCGGCCTTCTTGGCAAGGTCAATGAGCAAATCTCTGTTCTCGAGGGTGCCGATGACAGTGTTTACTGTGTGTATATGGGATGAATGGGATGGAGTGCGAACGAGAGCGCTGTAATCGAATGCAGGGTGAGCATTGATGATTGCATTGAAGACGGCAGCTAAAAGATGAAGTAAGGAATAGTGGCGGATAGTAAGAAAACTTAAGACGTACAGCCAATGTAGCCCGTTGCGCCGAGATATAGAATTGAAGGCATTGGAATAGGAGGTGGTCGTGGTCGGTCGTGGTCGTGGTCGTGGTCGTTGCGATGGCTTTACATTTTATATTGCGATGCGGACAGGTATTATTTATTGAATTCTGTTGGTTTGCGACGCAACGGAACTCGGCCAGCGCGCGTTGCTTCCGGAAGTCTCCCGTCCGTCCGAGCCTGTGCAGCACAGCACATAAGCAAGATTACATAAACACCTCAAAATACTGTTAATCCACTCGAAGCAGACCTCTATATCATGTTCCTTGATCTCGGGGGACTGCGCGAGGTTGTCTACTGCGCGCTTGCCGTGGATTGCTGCGATAACGTAGGCTGAGTCAAGTCCAAGGTCCGTCGCGACTTTTCCCCAGGCTGCTTCGAGCTACGTTGAGTGCCGTCCTAACCTAAGGAAAGAATAATGCAGTGAATGAATTACTTTAGAGAAATTTGATGAACCATGTCGAAGAAGATGGCATCTGCGGTGAAACACGTGGTCTTGGTAGTCGACGAGAGTCGGAGGACATGTTGGCGGACGAGGGCGTCCTTCAATGCGACGCGAGACCGGCGATCTGTATGAGAACATTGAACGAGACAAACGCAGCGAGGCTGACCAAATAGGGAACGGTGGCCCCACTAGTACTCTTTGAGTCTTTCGGGCTCTGCTTCTGCTTCAATATCTATCATAGGCTACTCCCGGCCAGCTTGTTGTCGCTCTATCCCGCTCTATCGCTGAGGAGCAGATGCAACTTCGAAGGTGTATTCGGCAGATTTAATCCGTAGCTATCGCGGTGTAGTCGGTATTGATAAAGTGGCAATCTTAATAAAGAAGAGGGTAAAACATGGCCTCAACTTTTTCCTCTGTTGATGCCGACTGTTTTAAGATGTTGAGCTCACGGTGCCTTCAGTATGAGGGCATACGTACGGTAACGAGAGAACGTTCGTTCTTATTTTACACTGACCTTCCAGAGGTCTTATATACTACTGATACAGCACGTGCTAATATTACATAATACGATTACATTCTAATACTCCCCTTCAATCTAATAATTTCTGAATGATTAGATTGTTTAATTGTTGACGAGTCCGATTAACGAATTTAAATGATTGAACTGTTTAGTGTTAAGTGCTTTTGTTAACGTGTCTGCACGTTGGTTTGTAGTTGGTACATAATTGACTCTTATCGAATGATTTTCGATATAACAATGTACGAAGGCTCTTCGCCTGTCTAAATGTTTTGTCCTAATATTATGTGAAAATTCATCAATTTGAACATCTCTTATTG
Source organism: Sanghuangporus weigelae (assembly GCA_033182465.1). NCBI lineage: Eukaryota > Fungi > Basidiomycota > Agaricomycetes > Hymenochaetales > Hymenochaetaceae > Sanghuangporus > Sanghuangporus weigelae. The sequence continues at coordinate 2,556,595 of CP137324.1, forward strand.
CAGCTTCGTTATCTGAATAAATCGTGATTAATCTATTGCTTTCTTTTATATTTAATTCTTCGATAAAATGTTTAATCCAAATAGCTTCTTTAGTAGCATGTTGTAATGCTTGAATTTCTGCTTCGTATACTGATGCAGGTACCAAATCTTGTCTTTTTGATGACCACGAAAATGATGAATTTCTTATTGTAAATATATATCCATTAATGGCTTTATAGCCTTCTGTTACCGCACCGTCTGAATCGCAATAACCATCTATTATTAGTGGATATTTGCCTCCAAGTTTTAACCATTTGTTTTTGGTTGTGTTTAAATATGATAAAGCATATCTTGCGACATTAACATGTGTTTCATCAGGATTATGTAAATGTCTTGCTAATTGTCCTGCAACATAAGCTACATCGGGCCTAGTTGCATCCGCAGCGTATCGGAGTGATCCGACTAAACTCATAAATAACGATTTAGTTTCCTGTGAACTTGTATTGTCGCTTGATTTTAATCTGCTTCCTGGCGCCATTGGAGTTTGGCGTAATCTTTCAGTTTCAATATTAAATCTAAGTGTTATATCTTCGATATATTTCTTTTGTCTTAATAGTATTGTTCGATCGTGACGGTTTCTCTTCATTTCGATCCCTAATAACCAATGGATCTCACCATTGTCTGTTAGATTAACGAATTTTCGTATCTTCGTGACTAAGTCATTCTTTATGTTAATATTTTGGCTTATTATAGTTATATCATCCACATGCATAAATGTTATCAAGTTTGGTTTGAATATCGATTTATCATAAAATACGGCATAATCTTCAGCAGATCTTGTTAATCCTGCTGCGTTAAGTATATCATTTATTTTCTTATACCATCTTCTTCCTGATTGTTTTAATCCGTATAATGCCTTTTTTAGTCTTAATGCTTGACCAGGTTTAATATCTTTACAAAAATTTCCTGGCGGTGGACGCATGTAGATGACTTCATCTTCATTTAATTCTCCGTATAAATAAGCGGATTTTACATCAATTTGATGTATTTCATAATCGTTTGCCGCTGCCCAATGTAATAATAATCTAGCTGTTGATAACTTTGCAACGGGTGCGAAAGTGTCTTGCGAATAATAATCTATTCCATCGATTTGACTAAAACCTTGGGCTACTAATCGTGCTTTATATTTTTCGATCGTGGAATCTGCTTTGTATTTTATGTTGTAAACAAATCTGCATCCCACTATGTTTGTGTTCGGTGGTGGGTATTCATATATCCATGTGTTATGTTCTACTAATGAATCTATTTCATTTTTCATGGCTTGTCGCCATTTGTCATGATCAGGTCTTCTTAATGCGTCTAAGTATGTTATTGGTATTTTCATACTTTTGTTTATTTCATTATTAAATTCTGTTAAAAATATAGAAATATCTTCTTGTTTTTCGATCGCTAGACCTGCTTCTCTTTTCTTACGAGATGGTTCACGATGTCTTTGTAATCTTTCTTTTAATGGTGTTTGATCGTCGGTATCATTATTATTATCTGGTTGTGTTATTATCTCCCCTTGAGTTCGAATTTCGTTAGAAATGATGAACTCGACATTTCTTTCTGTTGACACTTTAGAGTCGTGATAGACATATATGCCGTCTTTTGTATTTGAGTCATAACCGACGAATTTCCCAATTGCACCTTTGTTTTGTAATTTATTTGTATTTTCTTTCCTGTATATGACTTCGTGACCAAATTCTTGAAGACCATTTAATATATAATTTGCATTAAAACGTTTTTTGAATGGTGTTTCGAAGTTTATTGCACTTTTTGGTGATCGATTTGTAATAAATAATGCATGTTGAGCAGCATAATACCATAATTGTTGTGGTAAAATTTTTGCTGTTAACATAGATCTAACGTGATTAAAAATAGTTTGATGCATTCTCTCGGCAACTCCGTTTTGTTGTGGCGTGTCGTGAACAGTTAATTTTCTGATAGTTCCTTGTGAATCAAGGTAATCAGTAAAATCTTTAGATAAAAATACAGCATCGTTATCCGATTGAAGAATTTTAATTACGATGCCATTTTGTAATTTTAATCGAGTTGTATATTTAATATATTCCGTGTATGCATCACTTTTGTGTTTTAACGGTAGCATTTCTGACCACCTAGTTGAATCATCAACTAATGTAAGTAAATATGATATCGAATTTAACGCTAATGTTGGTGCTGGTCCCCAAATATCCATATGTATTAAATCACCGAAGTTATTTGCTAGCGGTGATTTTCTTTGATGTGGTATTATTGTTCGTGATATATTTGCTCTAGTGCAATCGATACAATTTTTATTTGTGTTGTCGTCTATAATTTTCTCAGTTATTATTTCTGGGTGGTCTTTAATCATTTTTCGTATATAACCATAGCTGATATGACCTAATTTTTTATGTAATTCATCGATTGTTAATGTCGCTATAATGTTTGGTTTCATTTCTGGATCATTATACGTGTGTACTTCGTATAATTTTTTATATGATCGTTGTATAGTTCCGAGATGTCTATTATTTTTCATTACGATGCAAATGTCTTGTTCGGTAATAAATTTAAATCCTTGATCACACATTTCAGCTAATGATATTAGCGTGCATTTAAATTTTGGTGAATAATAAATATTTGATAGTTTTATTATAGTGCAATTTTCGGGTGTTACAAAATTGTTATTCACTTTAAATAATAAAATTTTCATGTCGCCCTTTTGAGAAACGGTGATGGCGGTGTCGTCGGCGGTTCGCACTATAATTGGTTCGCAATTAGTAATGTTTGTTAAAATTTTTTGATAAGGAGTAACATGAATGCTAGCTCCTGAATCTAATAATGCCATTGTGTGACTTACTGATTGGATGTATTCCATAGGCACGTCATCAGGTATTGCTTTTTCGATAATATTGATTTCTTTTTCGCGTCTCTTTCCTTCGCGTTTGGACATTATTGCTGCGTATTCATCTATTTGTTCCTTCGTTGGGGAATTGAGGTGCATTGGATGATAACCGTGTTCTTCAATAAAGTCTTGGTTCGCAAGTTCGTTCGCGAAAGGCGAGATTGGTGCGTCGTGATCAATAAGGTCGAAAAGGGATTTTCCTTCGAGAAGGACACCATCGTTGTTGGGGTCCTTTTCCATTATCATTTGTTGCCAAAATTCATCGACAAAATTTTCGCCGGATGGTGATTCAGCGGCGAGTTGAGTAGCGATTGTCTGTTGACGTTTCACGGGTCATTCGAAAGGGTTCGTTGTATTCGTCCATTCTCGGGTTCGTTTTAATTTCGGGTTCTCGTCATCCGAAAGATCAAGAGTCGTCGGCGACGGTGTGTTGACTGTGAAGTTGGATTCTGACGGGAGAACGGGTGTCTTTGAGCGCATACTGGCCATATTGACTTCTTCGATACGAGTAGTGTTAGATGGTGGTAGCGCGTAAGAAGGGATTATTGCCTGAGCGGCCGCATTCGGATTTGTATAACTCGTCGACACTTGCGTAATCAAAGAAGCAGTCGCAGTAGAATTAGGACGGGATTGACGTATCTTTAACGTTTGGGGCGTCGGCGGAGCACGGCAGTCTTTCGACATGTGTCTGAACTTTTTGCAATTGAAGCATTGCGGTGCTCCGGTGACTGCATGCATGTGAGGCGTAAAGTGTTTATAGGTAAAGTTTGATCGGCCTCTACCACGTCCTCGAAAATAGTTTCGGTTATCCCAAGGACCTTTCCAGAATTGCGTAGTAGATCCGGGATAATTTGGGTTCGCGTGTTGCGGGTAACTCGTGTTTCTATTCATTCCTCGGTTGTAATGTGACCGATAAGAAAAAGTTCGTCCTCGTGATGATGTTGCTCTCCCCCGAAAGGTACTTGGGGTGACTGACGGTTGCTTCTGCGCTTGGTAATTTGCAAAAGCCGCACGCAGTTCGGCGATTAAGCCGTCAGGGGTTACGGTTCTGCGTGGTTGATTGGCGGTGAGAGTGGAATTATAAAAATCGATCCTCGCTTGTAATTGTTGGAACACGTAGCCGTACTGCGGTGGCGTAGAAGTCTGTATCGCAGATAAATACGTATCGTCTGTCGGCTTCTTATTGTGTTGTGTGAGTAAACCATAGATGTTTTGTAACTTATCTAAGGTTTTATCGAATTCGGAAACGTGTCCGCGTATATTGAAGAGTTTCGATACTTCGACTGCGGAAGTAACCGTGGTTCGAACGTCGAACCTCGTTTTCAGGTGGTTTATAAATAGAATAACGCGGTTGATACCGATCATATTCGAAAGAATTGAATCAGGTACTTTCGATTGGAACACGGAGATGAGTTGGTTGTTCGTGGTCTGGCCATCGGTGTCGTTAGCTGGCGGGCTGGACACGAGATGATCTTCGAGTCCTAATGCGAGCATGGTTGCTTCGACGCGAATAAGCCACATTTTGAAATTCGATCCGTTGTGCTGAAGTTTCTCGACGCCATCAAAGGCCTTAAACAGGTCCCTGAGGTCTAAGCCAGCAATGTGAAAGACTCGAGTAGCCATTGATGAAGATGATAAGCTAGATGGACTTGAAGGACTTGGAGGTGGTGTATGTGGACTTTGGGATGAAGTTCGAGGTGCACTTATATGCGTTGGGTGTGAACTAGCTCTAGTTTGCTCACTATTATTTGAATTATTGTCATCTTCATTTTCTTTATCTTCTTCTTGTTCCGTTCGGGGTTCCCGAGTTTGCGTTGATTCCGTGTCCTGAGGTATTATCTCCATTTCGTGTGGCGAATTTGTTATTGTAGTACCCGAAGGTCTGCTCACAGATTGTCTAGGTAATTCTTCTCTTATTACTTCGCAATAAGTTTCCTCATCGTCTGAATGTGGTACATGTTCATAAATATATCTATTTCTTAATTCTGTAACGGCAATTGTATTCATTTTTATATTTCTCACGATACGTAATGGCCGTTGTTCATAGAAACGCGGAGGAGTATAATGGTAAAATTTCGAGCATGACATTGAGTATTCTATTCGTCGTCTCTGTGTGCTATACCTCGTTGTAACCTGTGTCGCCGCATCTCTCTTTCCAGCCACCTGTGTCCAGTCTGGTCGGTTGTGAGGATATTGAGCAGCCGGACTTTTGCCAGTCGTTCGGTATGTAGGACGCGCGGGTCGAGTTTGAATTTCGTCCATGTTGTTACAATTTCGACGCGCGTTGGACTATGTTTGATAACGTCGGTGTCGAAGATATTGTAGTCGTATTTCCAGAAATCGACGAACTTGTACGTTCTAGTGTATACGTGCGTCGTGTCGACGAACGTCAAATCCGAATATCTTTTGTTCGCAGGGTTATCAAGGCTCATAACCTTTTAAGATGTTGAGCTCACGGTGCCTTCAGTATGAGGGCATACGTACGGTAACGAGAGAACATTCGTTCTTATTTTACACTGACCTTCCAGAGGTCTTATATACTACTGATACAGCACGTGCTAATATTACATAATACGATTACATTCTAATAGACTGCTTATTGATTTCCACAACTCAAGCCCAAACTGTTGATTCTCCCTCTATTTGTTGACATTGTCAAGGTACCTCTAGACTTTCACATCACAGGTGCGCAGTAGTCACCTAGATGCCTCCTCTTGAAGGAATCCGGTTCATGAATCAAAGAAGTACGAACGCTCATGATGGCATCAGACACGAGGACAACTCGTGGATCAAGTTTGGGATAAAAGGTGGGATTCCTCATTCAAGCAGCGGGACCCCACCTTACCCTTCTCCGGCATGGAGGAGCAAACCCACGTTGCCTTGCGAGGTCCGCAGTGTTCTCTTGCTGGTCCATCTTACTTCAACTGACATTTCTGCAGTCATCCGCGTCCACGGCGCCCCGAGTGATGCAAAAGATGCCGGATTGTACGTGGAAGTGAAATTTGTCAAGTCTGTCCGCAAGACGGGGATTCTGAATGATGAGGGAGAACCGGGCTGGAACGGCACGATGACGTTGTGAGTTCTGATTGCAGTTCATCTTCTCTGTTGCTCAGCGTGGAGCAGTTTGCAGTCCGAAGGATCTGCCGTTTTTGAGGTCTATGTTAAGAAAATGAGAAAGGTTGGCCGAGATGATCTGATTGGTCAGGCCGAAGTCAATGTCGAGGAGATACTGGCCAACTCTAGTGAGGATAATAGTGAGTTCGGAGATAATTCTAGAGTTTATAACTTATATGCTTGACTAGCCCGAGTTGTTCTCTTTGCACCGACAAGTTTCCGATCAAGTCGTAAACGGCCATCATCGATTGGCAGTATTCACCTTCATCTCAAGAAAGTTGATGCGCTGAACCGCTGTCGAAACGGCCGAGAGGGGAGCTGAACGAATCCGAACGTTGACAAATAAGACAGACTCCACCATAGACATCATCGGAACAGTCATCGAAGCGGCGGATGCGATCATCGAGATGGTCGATACTATTGCGAAAGTCAGTCTGCTTCTTATAAGCCTGAATAGTCGCTGATATTTCTTCAAGATCCATCCCATCTTCGATGTGTCGTGGCAAGCGACCTCAGCTATATACAAGGTGCGTCTAGATATGCTCCACGACACCTTTGCTCGCGATTAATTGTGCCCCGCAGGTCGTATCTCACCAGTTCCATACGGACAAGGAGCTGATCGATTTGGTGGACAAAATGCAAACGGTGTTCAAATTCTCAACAGAAGCAAGGAAGCTAGATGACAAGACGAAGATGCTGAAGCCCATAGTGAAAAATTTATTGGGTGAGACTGCTGAGTGCTCTCGCTTCGTACAGGAATACGCCAAGCATGGCTTACTGGGTAAGTCTGTCCTTCGGCTGTTTCGGCGTGGGGTATAATTTCCCGCCACAGGTCGAATGAGTCGAATAGGCAGCAGACAAAAGATCAATGACTACTCGGCACGCTTCGTCGGCCTGAGAAAGGAGCTGGATTCGGTCATCGGCTTGAATACAGCTGAAGAAGTCCTTGATATCAGTACGACCCGATTATGCTATATGCTTGTGCTTCGTTCTGTTGACCTTTCGCAACCAAGGACTACAGCAACAATTGGAATCGTTACTGGAGCCATCCAAGTCGGATCCCTCCAGTGTATCGAAGCGACCTCGATGTCTTGATGGAACTCGTCAGGAATACTTGGATCCGATCATGGAATTCCTCTTCTCTGAGACGTCTCCAAACATTCTTTGGCTCACCGGAGCTGCCGGGTCAGGAAAGAGAACCATCGCGGTGACCGCATTCGAACAATGCGGAGCAAGAAAGTGTTTACCTGCCTATATGTTTTTTGAACGGGAGTAGAGCGATCCGAGCTCCGTTGTCCGCACGATCGCGTACATGCTAGCGTCGCACCATCCCTCCATCGCGCCGCACATCTTCGGTGCTCTCGAAGCAAATAAGACCATAAGCGGTGCTGTAATGAAAAATCAGTTTGAGAAGCTGCTTTTAGAACCGCTTCGCACTGTGGCTACTTTGATCGCGGGGCCCATTGTCATCATTCTCGATGCACTGGATGAATGCGGGAGTGCGGAACAACGTCGTGACTTGCTGCAACTGCTCAAGACTCACTTCATGAAACTCCCGACGAAAACTCGTATTCTAATAACCAGCCGTCTCGAAGGAGACTTAATGGAAGGTCTGCCGGAAAGCGATTGTATTCGGCATATCGAGCTTGAGCATGGAACTAAGGAAAGTCGACATGACGTTGATCTTTACATCCGACAGGAGATGGCTCAGGCTCTCGGCAAGCGAGTCCCGAAGGGCCAGGTCTGGGACGACAGTCTTCGAGTGCTCTGCGATGCTGCAGACGGTCTCTTCATTTGGGCGTCAACTGCGGTTAAAATGGTACAAGGCGCCGTTAACCCGACTGGAAAAGCTCATAAAGGATATTCGATCCGTCGGCAGTAACGGCATCGATAGTTTATATGCGACGGTTCTCAGGGGTTCAGGAATCTGGGAGGACAATTCAGACTCGAAGGATGAAGGCATGGCAATTCTTGGACTCATCTTGGTCTCGAAGGAAGCTATGAGCGGTACGGTCATCGAAGCTTTTCTCGGACTGGAGGAGGATACAGTAGACTCTATATTGAGGCGACTTCGGTCCGTAGTCTCATATGAGCCCGGGAAGCTAGACCGACTGCACCATGCGTCTTTCGCCGACTATCTATTGACGTCAGGGAGATCCGGGAAGGAACCATGGCACATCGACGAAATAGCGCAGAAGCAAGCCGTGATCGAGCGGTGTTTCGGCATTATGACGGAGAAACTGCATTTCAACATATGCCACCTTGAATCATCGTTCCTCTTCAACAAGGATATTCTGGATCTGCATACACGTATCGCGAACAACATTCGTCGGCACCTGGAATACGCCTGTCGATTCTGGTCTGTCCATGTGTGCGAGCTATCGCAGTCGGCAACTTCGATTGGACTGAAGAATTGTATGAATACTTTTGGAAAGGAACATCTACCTTATTGGCTCGAGGTGCTTAGTCTGACGGGGCAGTTCAATAGCGTTGCCGTCCGCGCTTTGTACGATGCAAGTCTGTGGTCAGCAGTAAGTGATTTTATTCATACACATCACCTTTTTTCTGATCTTAGCGTAGTCAATCGACGAAGAGATCTATTCTCTCTTCTGGGCAGCATATAGGTTGGCTAGCGTCTTTGCATATGCGATTTCGCAAAGTGCTCCTCATATCTATCTATCTGCGATATCCCTTTGGAAAGGCGAATCGTTCATTGCAGACCGTTATTCAGTAACTCATCCAGTTGTCAAAGTGGACAGATTGGGAATAAGGACCCCAGGCCAGTGCATTAAGGTCTTGCAAGGGCACACAGGCATGGTCACTTCGGTAGCGGTCTCCGCTGACGGGGAGCGCATCGCATCCGGCTCTAGAGACGAGACGATACGGGTCTGGAGTGCCTTCAGCGGCGAGCTCATTGCGGGTCCGTTTGACGCGAACAACGTAGTTTATTCCGTCGCATTCGCCCCGGACAGCAAGCAGGTCGTGTCAGGTTCTGGTGGAGGGACAATACACGTCTGGGATGTTGACACTGGCAGTCCCGTCTCTGTGTTTAAAGCAAGTCATTCCTCGGTCGCGTCGGTCGTGTTCTCTCCGGACGGCGAGCGCGTAATAAAATACCTTCCTGGCAGAAATTGAGATGACGAGAATGGCAAGATCGTCTCTGCACGATTTGAGGACGACACGGACGTCGAGTTTCGCGAAGTCACGCCGGACGGGAAGTATGTTTTGGGTTCTAAAGATAGGACGATTGGCGTTTGGGATGCCGGTACCGGGAAACGAGTCTCGGCTCCGTTCAATGTGGGCATTGTGTTTTCAATGGCCCTCTCGCCAGACGGGAAGCGTTTCGCGAAGTCTGGCTGCGTTTGGAACGTTGACAGCGGCGAGCTCATAAAAGAACTTTCCCACGTGAGTGTTGTCTTGTCCGTCGCATTCTCTTCGGATGGAAGACGCGTCGTAGTGGGCGGAGAGGAAATTGCCATCTGGGATATCGACAGCGGACAACCATTCAAGAAACACACGTCATATATTACGTCAGTCGTTTTCACTCCAGACGGTAAACGAGTCATCTCCGGCTCAGACGATGGTGAAATTCGCATTTGGGATGTAGGAGGCAGCACTGAGATCGCATCAGGTGGGTTCGAGGCGCACACAGACACGGTTAGATCGGTCGCGTTCTCTGCTGACGGCAAACGCATCGTCTCAGGCTCCGATGATCATACAATCCGGATCTGGGACGCCGACAGCGGCGAACACCTCGTTGGTCCTTTCAAGGGTCACACAGACAGTGTCCTTTCGGTGACGTTCTCCCCAGACGGTACACGCGTCCTCTGGCTCCAAGGATGGGACTATTTGCATTTGGGATGCCGAGAGCGGCGAGTTCCTCGCAGGCCCGTTTGAAGCACACGTAGAAGGGGTAGGGGGCAACCGGTCTGGCGACGACGGCGCAGAAAGACACACTTTCCCCTTCTTTTCTTGCTTTCTCTCCGGACGGAAAACACTTCGTCTCACCCTCCTGCGATAACACCATCTGCATCCGGGACGCTGACAGCGGCAGACTTGTATCGGGTCCGTTCAAGGGGCACATACAATACGTCAATTCGGTGGCATACTCGCCAGATGATAGGCGTGTTGTGTCCGGTTCTGATGATGCGACGGTGCGTATATGGGATGCGGATAATGGCCATCTCGTCATGGAACCGCTCAAGGGGCATACAGGCCCCGTCTGGTCAGTCGCATTCTCCTCGAACGGCAAATGCGCCGCGTCGGGTTCTGATGATAGGACAATTCGTATATGGGATACCGGAACCGGAAAGCTCATCTCGGGGCCGCTCAAAGGACATAGACAGGCCGTCACGTCCGTTGTATTCTCGCCAGATGGCAAGTGGGTCGTGTCAGGCTCTTGGGATTCGACCATTTGCATCTGGGATGCCGACACTGGGGAGATCGTCTTGGGCCCGCTCGAGGGGCACACAGGCAACGTCCGGTCAGTCGCATACTCACCGGACGGGATGCGCGTCGTGTCGGGATCTTGGGATAAAACGATTCGTGTCTGGGATGTGGGTGACGGAGGCATCATTTGTAGAAGGCGCGGCGGAAGGCTTGCAAGAAGGACCGTGGCAACCTCCTTGTCGTCTCACCGAGCAGATACGCATACAGGCTCAAATGTTCAAGGTGCTGGCTCAGCAGACTCTAGAGAATGCAGGCTGTCGAGCTGGACGGTGTTCGAAGATGGCTGGGTGAAAGGCGAAGCAGACGAGTTGCTGACGTGGGTGCCGGAGGATATGCGCGAAACGCTCTGTCAAGCGCGAAATACGGTTGTTTTCAGCTGCAAGTTTTCGACGAAGCTGGATTTACTGAATTCCTCATTGGGAGAGAACTGGGCAAGAGGCTATCCCAAGTGACCTTCAACCTGCGAGATTATTGGCTGCTTAGTAGCATTGTTTGCGACGTGATTATCCCTTGGTCCACCTTCAATATTATCTTTATTACTTATTTATGTTTCGCATTCCATCTCGCATTACTGTACTAGTAGGGCTCAACAGCGTATCGTATATAGCGTATACGATACGGCGTATACGCTATACGCGCGTATGCGTATCAGCTCAAGCAACTGGATTATACGCGCGTATGCGTATAATATTTTGGAAATTTTGGCGTATACGGCGTATACGTGCGTATATTTTTGGGCCTGAAAACAGTAAGAAATCTCGCACTCGAATGAGAAATCTGCCTCTTTGCTTCGAAATTAGACATAACTCACCGAAATCTTACTGTTGGGTGTGTGGTCACGGCCTCTAGTACACGTCCAGCATAATATTTAGAGTTGTCTTGCTTATAATGCAAAAATTATGCAATTTCATACTCCCTTATCTGACAGAATTCTGGCAGAACCTCGTCATTTGTGCACAAAAATTAGTATTTGTATTAGGTGTCTCACCTTACAGCCGTTTGCAAAAGTAATGAGAAAAGCCTAAATCACGTGATTTGTTGACACATGTCGTGCCCTTGAACAACAAAAATGAATTGAGTGCTCTATTTCTCGGTCAATACTGCATGTAAAAATATGATATGGCTATGTAAAAAAAGTGCTCGAAAATGCGCTTCCAACGGTGTAAGAATGTATGAGAAATATAGTGTGTACATGACAGAACAAAACAGACAACCTTGTCAACCCATCCCTCACAACCATCCCTCAGGCCATTGAAAAATCACCACTCATGAAATACTCCATGTAAAAATATAATTCAGGTGGCATAATTCATGCAAGTGCAGAAGGTATCTGTGTACAAGTTCTTGTGGCATATTGATAGGCCCTTCAATGGTAGAGTAAGGCAACAGCCATTCATGCCCACTTGCAGAACCCCTCTCCTCAGCCTCCTCGCAGGGCACTAGCACTCATCGTTTCGATTACCAACAGGTCAGTACTTGCCCTTCACTGCCTATCCCATCCAGTCGAAGCTCTGAAGAGAAAATGCAGCAGCCTTTGGAGCCAGGTCCATCAACATCTTCATATTCTTCTTTGCATCTCGAGCCAAAGTGGTCAAAGCAGGCTAAGGAGCCTCAACGACAGATCAGTTAGCTACAATTTGTTGTTATCACTCAGTACACAGCTCGCACGTACAGATCATATTAAGTACAAGAAGCAATTCACGACTGAAGGCAAACTCTCGATCAAACGAGAGCAGGTGGAACTCGAATCATCGCTACTAAAAGAATACAGTCTGAAACTGCATATGACGGCCAAAATACACGGGAATACAGAGGTAGAATGACATATAGAAGAACAGAATACTTATTCAGATAGGGAGGGAACAAGAAGAGCATGACACAGCAATTCCTGCTGTACACGCGTTACAAGGCAAGGCAAATGGAGCCACTGTGTTGTGACCTACCGCAGCGTGCTCTTGGTATACTCAAACAGCCGCAAAAGGGATCAACGTGCCCGCGTAAGAAGTAAGAAGACCGAGTCGAAATAAATAAACACGAAATGAGATCCTTTCGAGTAACGACCGCCAAACTAGACAAAGGAGAGGTGAAGAGGGCATAATTCCGTCCATGGAGGGCAAGCGATTGTCCGGTCCGTAGTACTTTCGGCCTCCCACAGTGGGAGTGAGGCAAGGCTGGATGGTCCCTCGCCCAGCTCACGTCGCCTTCCTCTTCCCCTTCCCCTTCCCCTTCGAGTCCGTCGTCTTCGGCTCCTGATCCGTCTGAGCAGGGTTAACTGACTCCATCCATTGTAACAGAATAAGGTAGTCCAGATTTGTCGTATTCATTCCGTAACATGTCTGCGCTTCGATGAAATTATCGATTTCCTTCTCCGTGTTGGACGAGGCTCCATCAACTTCATCTTTGTTTGTTTCAAGAGTTTCGACTTTCTCGGTCTCCTGCAAAGCTTTACTGGAATCGAAAACTTCCTGCGAGTCGACGTCTCCTGTACGAGCCTTCTTGATTGTGGTCCATGCGGCTTCCAGCTGCTTGAAGGGTAGCTCGACCTCAAGCGCGCCCGCTTTTATAAGATCGTATACACATGAGGATCCAGATATTGCTAGATTCAGTAACTTCTCGTCACCGAGCACTCGCAGGCACCGCTGAAGAACATTAAGCCGATGAGTGCAGCTCCGCTGCTTCTCGAGAGCCTTCTTGATTTCCTTCTCAAACACTCTCGCGTTTCCCTCTAGGTGGTTTATCAACACCGAATTGATCGGGGGACATTCGATTTGAGGACTGCTGTCAACCTTGATCCCGGAAGATTCGACGTTCGAAATGCCAACAACAATATCTGATTGTCCAAATAGAGTGTTTCAGATTCAGAATTGCTGTGAAATGCTACCTGCCTTAAGTGAAGGGTCCATACCTTCTCTCTCTTGGCGCTTCAGTGGCGCAGGAGTCCCTCCAGATGCGCTGCTGGTATGGCCCGCCTGAGAGCGTTGCTGACTAGCATATACCGCTTCTTCCACTGTACCACCACGAGAAAGTACTCTAATAAGGTTGTGTTGCTCAGCAAGCGCAGCATTCAGAGATTCAATTTCCGCGCCCGTTTGTTCTGTTTCCTTCTTAACCACGCTATGTTCCCATATTATGAGCGGGGCGAAGAACTTCAAGACGCGACCAAAGAATTCCTCAATAGTTTCCATACCGAAACGTCCAATTTCGTTACATTGGTGATCGGCTTCCGATCGAAAATCTCCGACAATTGCGGTGTTCGGAAGAGTAGCAAAATACGGACCATTCGGTGAATAACGCTCCTCTTCCAGAAGATAGTGGAAAACAGAGCGACGAGGACGAAACAGGTACGTCCCGTTCGGCCTCGATTGAACGTCGAAGTGGAGGCGGTAATGTTCCGTCAGCTTCAATAAAAACATGTGCCATAGATTGACTGGCATCGCCCATTCCAATTCGCTCAGGAAACCTGTCACATTGAGGAACTTCGGAAGGACGAGCGTGAAACCACGCGCCACGTCAGATCGCGCCATCGTATACCCACGTCGAACATCTAACAACTTCGTGGCTGCATCATTCTGAAAAGAAAGAGAGACTATTAGGTAAGGTAGGAAAGGTGTGTCTAATTGTGAACGAGTCATTTACCCCTAAAGAAGAAGCCTCGAGCATCCTCACATGCTCCACGGTCTCGGAGAGCACCATCGCAAACTCGGAGATATCCTTTTTCACCGTCGCGGAATGGTCTTTCAACTTCGCACGTTGATCGTCCACAGCACTCGCTACGCCATCACAACGCTTATCAAGACGAGTTACATGCTGAGAAAGCCGATGAACGACATCGCATAGCACATCTGTGAGAACCATTATTTGATCAGGAGGATAACCCTCAGCCTCTTCCAGTTTCCTTTTAATCCTCGTATGCTGAACAGCCATACCCTTAATGGGGTCTATAGAGCCCGATTTTAGGGGGGCAGGGCAAAACAAGACATGGAACGCACCTTCCCCCTTCGATGCGCCACGGGTTGGGTGGGTTGAGATGCGGGAAACAAATGTTGGCGGGCAGATGTCGCGCCCGCGTATCCCGGTAGCGGGGCGGATGCCACGCCCGCGTGTCATGGTGGCGGGGCGGCTCTGAGACATAGTGTAAGTGTAGGACATTCTGACTGAACAGTCCAAACTGCTGTGTGGCAAAGGGAGGTGTGTGAGTGTGAGTGTTAGGAGGTGGAGCGGGGGAAGAGAGATATAGGGCGATGCATATGGGCATGCCTTATACTTACTAAGCTGCGACACTGTCGCGAGTTCTTTCTTTGTCTTTGTTTATGTTTATTTCGCCCACTGCCACTGCCAGCATGACGCATGGGGTTCCTATCTCAGATGACCTGCGTCGCGTTATCGTGCACATGTCCACGAACTGTGGACTAGATGTAAAAGGCATTGTTTATCTCACCGCGGTTCCTCGGGCTTCAGTGTATCGGGTCTTGAATGCTTGGAAGCAAACTGGGGAAGAGTGTCTTGCACCCTGTTCGAAATCAGGATGTCCAAGGGCATTAGACTTTGCTGATACCCAGGTACGACTGAAGAATCGTGATCTCGGAGATGTAACTAACAAGGAACAAGTTTCTTTTGAAAACAGTGACGCGTCACAATGATATCTATCTTGATGAACTCAGACAATCGCTCGAAGAAAGATGCAGTGTGAGAGTGTCTGATGCTACCATTTGGAGAACTCTTAACCGGGCAGGCTTTCGAATGAAGGAGGTAATTGTAGCTTATTCGAAAGGGCTGATAAAAAATCAACAATTTAACATAGATCACAAAGCATGCGCAAGAACGCAATGAGTCCCGTCGAGCAGAGTATCGGCTTCACATCGGAGCAAATTATTCTCCAGAGCAGTTGGTTTTCGTTGATGAAAGTGCGTGTGATCGAAGGACATATTTGCGTGGTAGAGCATGGGCATTAGAGGGAGTTCGTGCATGCCAAAAGCAGGTATTCACGAGGGGAAAATGGTATACTTTCAGAGCTATCTGCACATCACGTCGTTTTCATGCTTCCAGGTATTCCATCCTCTCTGCTATATCTATGAGCGGAATTGTGGAATGCATGATTGTCGAAGGATCATTCAATACGGAGCTTTTTATGGTTTTCATTGAGGACCTTTTGGCCAAAATGAAGCCGTTTCCGGCACCGATGTCTGTCGTTGTTATGGACAATTGTGCCATCCACAAAGCTCCCAAACTTCTCGAGCTTGTCGAAGGAAGGTGATAACTTTTTTCAAATATGTTACTGAAAATTTGTTCACCACTTTCATAGAGGAATGAGGCTTGAATATTTGCCAGCGTATTCTCCCGACTTCAACCCGATCGAGCTAGCTTTCTCGCTGCTTAAACATAATTTACGTCGCAGTCCGCCGCCGGAGGGGGATGAGGTTCTTGTGTATGAATACCTATATCTTCAAACTTTTGGCACCTCTGCAGCGGATTGTCGAAGTTTCTATCATCAATCAGGCTATCTCTGATTTGGTCCTGACGTGGATCCCAAGGAACAAATGCAGTTGAAGCAGTTTTATATATTTCATGTGTAGAAAGAGCTGTTGAAGCCTGAAATGGATTAAATACAGCGAGCGAAAGACAGGAGGAAAGAAACTGTGCACAGCGAACAGAAAGGGAGTACGTCGTGTGCATTAAACATCAAACAACTAAAGGAGAAAGCAATGCGACTGCGCCATTTCAATAGGTAGACAACTTTCCATCCCTCTTGACACAAGCAACATCCTCCACCGCATAATCATGAACGCGATTCACCAGTCCTATCGTCACGTCTACCCCTTCCGCCTTTGCCAGAGCTTCGATCCTGTCTGTATTCATCCTTGCGATATCATCGATCCTTGTGCAACCATTATTCGAGAACACGGGTGCAAGCTTCCGGTATTCATGGTTATCCCTGCCGCGCTCCAAATCATCTTCGCATGCCTTGAGCCAATCTCCGATAGCCGGGTAGTTCAGTGGTCCTTTGTGCGTAGTAGAAGTTAAAACTTCCTGTGCTACTCTGACGGGTGCCGCATGCGAGTCTACCTGTATCTTGTGGACTCCACCATTAGTAGGAGGCGCCCCCTGATTCATTCTTCCTGGCCTCTTGTAGTCAAGTAATTTTGCTGACATCGACTCTGGGACTTTACTTGCAACTACATGCAACTCCCGCCGTGCCTCATGATGCCCAGTTATCAGATCAGTAAGCGAAGAGAGTCAAACACGAAACTTACGAGTTTTTGCGCATGTTCCAAAATGAGATCGGGGGTATAAACACCGCAAGTACCATTGTATTTCTCGTAACACACGCGGTTGTGCACTGGACAAAACATGGCAGCCTGGATACTCTTCGTAGCCTGAGTGATCTTTTCATCGGCGGAGTCCCTAGCAGAGTATGTAGGGTCAGTCTGTTTCAGTGGCGTACCCCTCAGCACACCGGCTGCACAGACAGTCGTCTTTGTGGCACCCTATAGCAAATTTACTGAGCAAATGTCGTCATTTTCTAGGAAAGTAATTACCTGAAGAGTGTCCAACATGTTGCGAAAAACTATTTCGCATGTAATCTCCTGGTCGCGATTGCGACGTTTGCTCCGTTGATCCTTTACATACCTTCTATATGCACACCAGAACTCTGTAAGTTCATCCGGGTTGGAAAGATATGTAAGGCTCTTCTTCGTCCCTATCTTTGAGCTCCAGGGGGCTTCATACCCGATCTCAACAAGATGATTTGGTTGTTTCATCGCTTGGGCAGCCTTCTCTAAGACGTCAACGTGCTTGTCCAAAGATGATATGGTAACGATTCGTTCTGCCAGTCCGTCGTGGACCTTGACTTTTATCTCTTCAATCTCCGGTCATTTTGGGGTGCGATGTGTGTTCTTGCCTCTACTCGAGTTTGATGAGACTAGTGATAATTTATCATCTTCATCACAATTAGTATGGATTTCATTCAGCAACAAAAGCATGGTATTTATTACCGTCGTCTTCAATTTCCTCAAGATCAGAATCGGACAAAGGGATTGTAGAGTTCGCTATTCCGTCTACAAGGATCTGTGCAAGTACATCGTCCGAAAACTCCTCATCAAAAGTACTGGCATCAGCAGGCCCTCCGCCGGGGGACGGTAAGAAAGTTTTCTTCGGATGAGTATTGATCAGTAACGATGAACAAATAAATTACGTACATCAGAGCCTGGATACCTCCGGAGTTGGATTATGCGGGTCCAATGGTAGAGGTGGTTGTGGAAAATGATTACGTTTGCGAGGCGGTACAATGGACTTCAGAAGAATTAAGACATAAGCAAATTTATGAGATCGGGAATATACCTTATCGTCTGTTTCTCTTTCGGAATCCATAGTGACGACAGCATCTTTCAGCTCTGGGTCAAAATACCCCATTCTACGACGTTCTTGTTGCTTCAGAAGTGGTCAATAGCAGATATAAAAGTGGGAAACAAGGCCATCATTACCTGACCATCCCTGTCAGTTCCAGTCCTGTCTTCACAGTGAATTCTCACGGCTTGAACAGCATGCTGCAACAAATATGTCGAAACCAGCGCAAGGTGAAAGAAAAGAAGGAGCATACTTTGGCTTTGTCAACGCAGGAATCAACATTTGAGCCCTGCTGTTCTGGTGCGACTTTGCGAGGGCGCCCACGACCACGCTTGACCATAGGGACGTCTTGGGCAGCTGCATCGAGAACCTTCTGAGACGGCTTTGGCCGGCGTCTGCTTCTTACAATTGCTGCCGCAGATAGATTCGAAGACAGCTCGGTAGACATGGTGGGTGAGGGCAAGGGCAAAGGAAAAGAGAAACCAAGAGAAACCGTGACGTTACTGTCTGACACGTGTCCTTTCCGTTCGTCTCTTCTCTTCTTCTCTTACATACTTACGAACCCTCCGCATCACTGGGATGAGAACCCCGTCACTTTTATCACCATGTCAGACGAGGTTCGAGTCAGCCGTTACTTTTCATCTTACCACCATCCTGACCTAACCTGGTCCATCAATCTCCTACAATCTCTCTCAACCTCTCCACCCATGGACACAGACACTACAGACACTACAGGACAACAGGATAAATGTTAGGGAGTAGGCCCGGGGTTACACCGGTTTGATCCTTTTGCCTAAGCAGCGGTGTGTTGTGCAGAGGTGATCTTATCTACCCACATCTGGCTATACCACGCGGTCCCTTACTAGCCTTCCTAGTCGCGGTCCGAGTTATGGATGCTTTCAGATACGAGGTGATAGTAAAGCAGATTGGGATTTCCAAGAGGCGTGATAGTACAAAGCACACAGTAATAGCTCGCTGTAGGGCAAGCTTTACACCAGTGTGTTAAGAGGATCGAAAGATGGGGAAATGAGGGCCTAATCCTACAACTATTTATGCTCCCAGATATTCCATTTTCCGTCCTATTTCTTACTCATCCTGTCTCCACTTTACTCCACTTTTCTCCACCATTACATCTGTTCCTTTGTCATCCTGCTGCGCTTCGCTCCACTTTGCTCCAATCTTTGTAAGGTCGTCTCCACTATGACAGAATTCTTTGGAGTTGCTGACTGAGACAATAGAGGTGGTGCTCCGATATGGAATGCTCCACTGTCAGTACTCCATAACGATGTCATTGCCGTCATTGAGTGGCATCTTTGCCCTTGGAGCGATGTAGGCTGCTCGGTATGTGATTCTTCGGAATTCATCTCGAGGTCCAGCGAGGGTAAGCATAACTCGCACGTCCGTGTTAAGGTGTCGGGTTGGTGTAGAGTATGGTCCAAGGCATATCATGAACTGCATAAGCTCTGCTGGCGGGTTCTGCTGGGTTCTGGTGACTAGCCATGCTTTGCCTTCATATCGTATGTCTCGAATATAATGCCATATCCTTCGTTGTATAAGGAGTTGTAATTGCTTGGTCTCCAGGTTCGCATCTCTTGGTAAATAAAGGTTTGCCTGTATCGTAGATGCTGGACATGGTGTGTGCAACTCCGGTCTATACCATCCAATCATTCTCCAAGTTATCGGGTTCGTAGTTCGAGGGGTCCGAGTTGTGATCGTGAGTTCCTCTCGTTTCTTGGGTACTATTGGGTTTGGTGGATTGGAATGCATTGTATCTTGAAGGTGTCGCTCGGTTTCGATGTGACAGTCACGCGTACTAGCTGTTGCCATGCATACTAAGTAGTATACTTCATAAAGGACTATGTAAACTCGTGCACAGACTTGACAGTGCTGAAATGCCAGTGAGGTCTCCATAAACCTTATTAGCCTTTAGCCTTTTAGTGTTTAGGCTTTAGTAGTTGTGCTTCTGGACTTCTAAGAAGTTTGATCGCTTCTTTTGATCGAGGTCGCTCTGGTTGCTTGGTCGGCGGCGTTAGAGTGGTAGTCCGCGGTAATAGGCGGTCGGCGGTGTTAGCTGTTAGCGGGATTACGTATCCGCTTCGGTGCTTCTAGCGCTCGGGTGGTAACGGGTTACTGTTGCGTAGGCCGCTCGATCGCTTGGGCCCATGATAGCTGGCTTGGTTACCGGTCGCGTTTGGAAAGCTGATCGTGCGGATCTGCTGATCGCGTCGATCCTGATGTGAGATTTTGAGCGGATCCTTTCAATAAAGCTTTGGATTGTACGTGACCTTTGGGATGCTGCATGCTACCCGTTTGGCATTACTAATCAGAGTTATAGTGGCGCTCAAGGACGTCTTGAAGAAGAGAGATGACCTGGTATCACGCTTGTCCTCGTCGAAAGGTGAAGCTGGTTCTGCTGCTGTTATCGACAAGGCAGTGGATGCGATCGCCAAAATCCATGATCGTGTCCAATTGTTGTCCAGCAAACTTGAAACGAAAGAGAAGGAGATTGAAGAACATGAGGAAGTACTCAAAAAGGTTATCACAACAGTTAAGAGCGATATCGGGGAACAAGCTGAGGTGCTGGAGCAACTTGTACAAGTAACGAGACTGTTGGAATCTAAGACACTCAAGGTGAGCATGCCGCATAGCATTCAAGCGCATTTTGTCTAATGTTGTCTTGTTTCTAGTACAAGGGAAGCCATGAGGCTATTGTTGTCCGTCGGCACCTTGATGATATTTGTGCTGCCGTCACACAAGGATTCATCCTTGCTATGAGTGATTATTTCATCAGTGATGATCTTGTCAACCATTACGACCCACAAAAGTGTGAGGTGATATGGTGGAAGTTTACCGATCAGGTTGTCTGGGCGTGGGAGTCCTGTTACCAGTTCCAACGGGACTTCGACAGCAATAAGGATGGTGGCAATGAGTACGTTGAGGATGGTGGCAATGAGTACGCTGAGGATGGTGGCAGTGGGTACGTTGGCGATCGTGGCAATGAGTACGCTGAGGGTGGTGGCAATGAGTACGCTGAGGGTGGTGGCAATGAGCACGTTGACGATCGTGGCAACAAGTTCGTTGACAAAGAGCGTCGTTACCAGAGATTTCGAGCAATCCAGGACAAGAGCGTTTTCTCGATTTTAATGAAGGATCTACCTTACAAAGCTCTCTTCGATGCCGGTCGTTGTGTATTCATTTGCGACGGTAGAAATCGTGCTGTGCTGGAGTACGAGCAGATTGAAGAAGGGAGTGCAACTCTGGCGAGACAGCTAAGGTTCTTCGCGCCAATCTTTATATGGAAATTCACGGAGACGAAGCGTGACATATTGATGTGGAGCCAGCAGGTGCAATACTTTAAGGATCGAAACAGTTCGCTCCGAAGGACGCTCGAACTCATGGAAGCAGGAGACATTGTGGGAGCGTTAAAGTTCATCGGTGAACAATCCCCACCCAAGGGGCCTGGCAATGAAGTTTCCAATAATGATGGCACTGGGGACGAACTTGCGTTTGGAACAGCGCAAGAGTTACGACGGAAACCTGAGTGGGGCGAAGCACTGGGGGCTTTGCCCCGTTTTTCCCCGCCGGGACTGGGAAAGAAGGCACAACTAAAGCGAAAGCCGACCAGCGATGGTAACGCATACAGAGGCTCGCGACCCCGTTTCGAAGCCGACGTGTCAACCTCAATCCGTAGTTATGCCGCTGAAGGGCTCGAGAAGGTCCACTCGACCTATTCGGACGAGGGCCAACTCGCCCAAATTGCTCAGGACCCTCCTGAGAGGACCTCACATCCCCAGGCACTTCAAAGTACCTTGGTGATGCCTGCCTGGCAGCATACCAAAGAAGGGACTGCCCAACAGCAGAGGGAGAACGTTTCGCACATGCGAGGGGCTGAAGGTCAACTTGCCAGAGCCAAGAGACAATTCGACATGCTCCGAAAGTGTCTTCATATCCTCCTTTCCGACAATATACTCCGTCTTGCAGTAACTGGCCCATCGGTATTGAGAAACGCGCTGAACTATCTAGCACACTCCAGGCACGCATACGACAAAGATTACGAGGAGTCCATACGAGATGTCGAACAGTTGGTTGAGAGGGTTCGAAAAGATATCGCCGATAAAGGTTATATGCATCTGTTTGCTGCATTTGACGAGACGCGGCAAGATGGAAAAGAGATTGCACATGGCAAGGAACTTGAAGAGGCACATCGTGTTCTTATGGAGAGTGATTACTTCGCCAAGGACGACGTGTCGACGGAGAAGGAAATTGATATTTTCATCGAAGCGCAGCTACGTTCCGGAATAGATGCGACAAATCCGGACTACGTTATTCTGTTACAATGGATGGAGTCAGCTAACCCTGCTCAGACGGATCAGGAGCCGAAGACGACGGACTCGAAGGCAAAGGGGAAGAGGAAGGGGAAGGGGAAGGTGACGTGAGCTGGGCGAGGGACCATCCAGCCTTGCCTCACTCCCACTGTGGGAGGCCGAAAGTACTACGGACCGGACAATCGCTTGCCCTCCATGGACGGAATTATGCCCTCTTCACCTCTCCTTTGTCTAGTTTGGCGGTCGTTACTCGAAAGGATCTCATTTCGTGTTTATTTATTTCGACTCGGTCTTCTTACTTCTTACGCGGGCACGTTGATCCCTTTTGCGGCTGTTTGAGTATACCAAGAGCACGCTGCGGTAGGTCACAACACAGTGGCTCCATTTGCCTTGCCTTGTAACGCGTGTACAGCAGGAATTGCTGTGTCATGCTCTTCTTGTTCCCTCCCTATCTGAATAAGTATTCTGTTCTTCTATATGTCATTCTACCTCTGTATTCCCGTGTATTTTGGCCGTCATATGCAGTTTCAGACTGTATTCTTTTAGTAGCGATGATTCGAGTTCCACCTGCTCTCGTTTGATCGAGAGTTTGCCTTCAGTCGTGAATTGCTTCTTGTACTTAATATGATCTGTACGTGCGAGCTGTGTACTGAGTGATAACAACAAATTGTAGCTAACTGATCTGTCGTTGAGGCTCCTTAGCCTGCTTTGACCACTTTGGCTCGAGATGCAAAGAAGAATATGAAGATGTTGACGGACCTGGCTCCAAAGGCTGCTGCATTTTCTCTTCAGAGCTTCGACTGGATGGGATAGGCAGTGAAGGGCAAGTACTGACCTGTTGGTAATCGAAACGATGAGTGCTAGTGCCCTGCGAGGAGGCTGAGGAGAGGGGTTCTGCAAGTGGGCATGAATGGCTGTTGCCTTACTCTACCATTGAAGGGCCTATCAATATGCCACAAGAACTTGTACACAGATACCTTCTGCACTTGCATGAATTATGCCACCTGAATTATATTTTTACATGGAGTATTTCATGAGTGGTGATTTTTCAATGGCCTGAGGGATGGTTGTGAGGGATGGGTTGACAAGGTTGTCTGTTTTGTTCTGTCATGTACACACTATATTTCTCATACATTCTTACACCGTTGGAAGCGCATTTTCGAGCACTTTTTTTACATAGCCATATCATATTTTTACATGCAGTATTGACCGAGAAATAGAGCACTCAATTCATTTTTGTTGTTCAAGGGCACGACATGTGTCAACAAATCACGTGATTTAGGCTTTTCTCATTACTTTTGCAAACGGCTGTAATTATTTTTTCTAAAAAAGTATGCTGCCGTATGCGCCATATAAGCCGTATACGGGCCTCCCGTATGCGTATAAAGGTCTGAGCACTCAAAAATACGGTCGTATCTATACGGCCGTATCCGTATAGAGTCTAAATTATACGGCCGTATCCGTATACGATACGGTCGGAACCCTAGCTGTGACTAGCTGTAAGGAAGGAAGACCCTGTTGTCATCGTCTGGCGCTGGCTCTGAGTCTGGCAAGAGTGGCTACCCAGATCACTCCAGTCTGGCACCGTCTGAGGCGGCCGAATTTCAACTCTGCGTTCACAGCTTGGCCGTGCACCCTTCAGGGAAGTGCTACGCATTGGGTGGGGAAGACGGGCTCGACGACGAGAGCCATTTCAAAACAAAGCCTTACGAAGGAAAAGGACGCTCTACAGAAACGGCAGCTTGACGATCTTGGCCTGCAAATCAAAGGTCACTACGAATAACCTCGTCCTCTATAAGTCGATCGCAGAGCACAACGCGCGAACGGAGAACGAGCAGAACAAAGCTATTCGTGAGGCGGACGAGGCAATCATGACATCGGAGGCTCAACTTAGAGTACCCAAGCCAGCCATCAGGCGACGATTCAGGCTTATATCAAGGAGAGGGATGCGCTGAAGACTATGCATATGATTTCTCGTTATGAACGGGCCGGAGCACTCCCAGCTGCTACTTCAACAAGCGAGTCCATTGTCTCCACAGGTTAATGGATCTGTTCGCGAGCCAAATGAATTAGAGAAGGAGCTCGAGGAGGTCCGAACTAACTTCGAGGCATACCAGAAAGAAATGGGCGTTGATACTATCAAGCTTCGCGAAGAAGTTCTTCAATACCATCGTGAATCCAGTCGACTGAGTGCGGCACTCGCAAAGGGCGGCTAACGCGAGGATTGAATTCCTCAATGGTGAGTTATTCTCTTTGTGTCCTCAACGGGTCAAGCTCACAATTTGGGTCAGAGCGGCATCGCATGGCTCAGGAACAGTACATCATGCACGAGCGAGAAGCTCAAAATTTGCAGAAACGGAACCAACAGCTGCACGATCAATACACACGTCTGGATATCGCATGCAATTATGCTGCCGAAGGATTAACCTCCGCTAATACCCAGATCGAGCGATTGCGGAACAGATGCTCCAATCTTCGTGCAGAAAAGAAGATCTGGGAGGTGCGTAGCCGTTAACTTACTCGACTTGTGATTCATATTAACTCGAGATGTAGAATGTGCAGACGCGATTAACTGACGAGAATAAAGTTCTGTCTCTAGAGCGTTCTCGTATAGCGGACTTGATTGCCAATGTGCAGAAAATGCACAATGACATCGACAAGGCGAACGGCAGTGATAGGCGAAGATTTGAGTTCCAAATCTATAATCTGGAGGCCCAAGCGTAAGTGTTCCTCAAAATCGCGTTTGCTTTAGCGTAGTAACGCTCAATTTTGAATGCTTTAGTCAGGATCTTCGAACTCAGCTATCCCGCGAGCGCGACACAGTCCGACACCTTTCGTTGCAGAAGGATATCGAAGTCCAGGAACTGCGAACTAAGGTTGTTCGCTCTGTAAGTTAGATGCTTCTGAAAATGTCTCCTACGTTATTGGATATTACGACAGGTGGAGAACTTGTGAAAGGCCCGAGAGTCTCTTGTGGAGGCTGAGACAAGTCGGAAACACCTACAAGAACGAGTGGATGCGCTTGTCAAGCAGGTGCTGATGAATGAAGAAAAGATTGCCGTTTACGAGCGGCGTTCTTCCTCGGCCACTGGCACGACTAGTGACACTTCACGTCCACCCGCCGGCGAAGACGGCTCGGAGCAGGAACTCAAGGTTGAAGTCGCCGAACTCCGGTAAATTTGACCGTATTCTTGTATTCACTGGCTATTGACTTTCTTGGTGCCACATAGTGGCGCATTGAAGGCTGCCGAAGTTGATCTCGCCGCTGCCCGCAGTCATGTGCAGCAATTCTAGGAAATCAGCCAGGCTAATGAAGCTGATTTGCAGTCACCGTCTGCCACGCATGACGAGTAGAAGCCATCGACCGAAGCTCAGATTGCTAGAGTCGAAGTACGGTAGCTTATTCATCCTCTGCATCATATGTTGATCTTCATCATATATAGGCTGAACGGAAGGTACTTGAGGAGAAAGTATCATCTCTGCAGGACGAGATGACTCGACCTAACACGAAGAACGGTGAGCTCCAGCAAACGCTCGAAAAGGAACGCGAAGCGTACGATCAGGACAAGATGCTGGAGGACACGATTGTTGTTATCACATCACCAACGCTGAGATGAGCTCGCGCACCGATCAAACATCTCGCGAGAACGAGATACGAGAGCAGATGGAGCGTGCCAAGGTGGTTCTAATATGATGTCAAGGGCATTAGTGAACTTATCCTCTGTATAAAGGTCGCTGAAGAGAAATATTCTCGCGAAATCGTCGCTCATGCCGAGTCGATCGAAGTCGTGGACGCTTTCAAGGAGGAGCTCACCGAGGTCCGGGCTTCTTTACGCGAGAAAACGGTTCAAGCTGAGACTGCTCAGGCGAATTCGACCGCATCGCAAACTAGTTGGAACCAGCAGCGAGAAGTTCTTAACGAAGAGATTGCAGGTCTCACAGCTCGGTAAGCATAGCTATTAGTTCACTTCCCCATAGATCTCTAAGCAAGAATATAGTTGCAAAGACCTTGCGGCACGAATGGCCTGCTTCACCAGCACCTGGAGTCTGTCAGTTCTCAGGCCTCTCGTATGCGCCAAGCTGCGGATTCAAACACGAACGTGCCAGAGTCGGGTGACGGTGATGATGCGGATGGCCGTGTGGTGGAGCTGCGTTCCGTAGTCGCATATCTGCGCAAGGAGAAGGAAATTGTTGACCGTCAACTGGACCTCTCCAAGGAGGAGAATGCTCGACAAAAGGCACAGATCGACCATCTCAGCCAGGCTCTTCAGGAAACAAGGTCGGTACTGTCAAATGTTCGTTCGTACCGTTCTGCTTATCCTTACAATGCATACTAACTCTTTCAAAGGGAGCGCGAAGAAGCGGCGAAGGCTGTCAGTAATTCTGTTGAGCATGTCGAACTGTTGGAGAGGATCAATCAACTCAGCATTCTCCGTGAAAGCAACGTCACGCTTCGTGCATAGAGTGAAGCACAAGCTCGCAAAGCACGCCGGCTTGAGACGACGCTCAATCACCTCCAATCAGAACTGAAGCCGCTTAAAGAAGAGGCGAAGACGCTCCGCGCTGAGCTTGATGCCAAGAACTCTCAGTCCCAACAGCTTGAAGATGAGAGCCGTGAGCCGTCAATGGAAGGGACGGAATGCTCAGCTTCTTACGAACGCAAGTCAATTGATCCGTATTTATAGTATTTATACTTGAGAAGGCTTATTGACAACGACTACAGTGCAGAGCGGCTAAAGCCGACAACTGAAGTCGCGTCAATTTGCAACTCTATCTCCTCCACCACAACCCCTCGGATTGACTTGGAAAGTGCATTAGGGGGTAGCTAGAGGCCGTAGGAATACAACTTGCATTTTTAAATAATTTTATCTCAAGGTATGAAAAATTTGCTCAAGAAAATTGAAACAAATATTTTAAATATTTTAAAATCATTTTATTTATTAGTAATACCATCAGATACAGCCGGAACGGGTACACTATATAATACGATCACACAGATCATTGCCTTATCAAGAAAGTTTTGTGAGAAAATTCACTGCATGCAACCCATTATGAGAATAGACATACTTTTCTTTGTCCTGAATCTTATGCTGGATGGCATTCTGGGAGCCTCTCGAGTACTGTATCATTGAGGAGGGAAGGCAAATTGTGCCAGATCAGCCCCTATTTTTTATTTGAATTTATTTTTTATTTTTTTTCTCGCAAAAATTGAAACAATTTTGATGGCCCATCAAAAACCTCAAAATATTGAATAACTTTGTTACTTGTATTATAAAAGAAAAATTCGCCGGGTCTGAAACTCAAAATTACAGTCTCCACCGAGTGGTCGACACGTGCCGCTCTGCACTGTAGTACGATCGCATTGACCCGAATGACGGCCAAGCTCTCAAGGACGAGATCGGAGACTTACAGATCGATGTCCGTGAGGCCGAGGAAGAAACGGCGGCTTACACTGGCGAGAAGGATGCTCAGACTAAACTTGTATGTCTGGCTCACCTTCGAAACAGACGCTTCACTGGCCAATTGACCTTACAGCTTGAGGACACGCAGGCTACACTCGCCGACTTCCGAACGAAATACTCAACTCTAGGGCAAGAATCTCGCAACTGACTTGGGCAACTGAATCATCAGATTTCCAAGTCGAACGAGACTGTCGCTGAGCTGCGAAAGCAAGTCAAGGACCTGTCCGACGAAAA
This sequence comes from Sanghuangporus weigelae, assembly GCA_033182465.1. Classification (NCBI taxonomy): domain Eukaryota; kingdom Fungi; phylum Basidiomycota; class Agaricomycetes; order Hymenochaetales; family Hymenochaetaceae; genus Sanghuangporus; species Sanghuangporus weigelae. The sequence continues at coordinate 2,584,428 of CP137324.1, forward strand.
GGAATACCTCGCCAGTCAGGCCGCAGTCGCGACACCATCGGATTCAAATGCCGAGGTGGGGTCGTTGAAGACTCAACTGGCGGCTGCGGTGCAGGAGAGAGGGACGTCGGCGAAGTTACTAGCCGACGAGATGAGCAAAGTGGCGAAGGCTACCGCAGATCACGAGGCTGTTTTGGTGAGTGTACTGAGTTTTGACTACTAACGATATTTTCTCGGACAGATTTCGTCTAGTCTGTTTCCGTCGGGAGAGGGACAAGTTACTCGTGGAGGAAGCTTCTTTGATCGCCGCTACTGAAAAACTGCGAGCTGAACTGCAGAATCTGGGTACGGATGCAGCGGAGATTGCCACTCGACATGCAGAAGAACTCCATGTGCTGTAAGCAAGACTCGCCGCAAAGCATGAGGAGGAACTGAAGGCAGCAATCGAAAGGACGCAGAAGGAGGCTAAGTAAGAAACCACGAAGGCAGGTGCATGAATGATCCCGGATCAGACGTGGCCGTCTATCAGCGCTCTCGACACACGTGGCCGTCGCAGTAGGGGGGGCACAATCACAGTGTCCTTCGGAGACGAGGCAGGGAAGCTGTCCAATGCTCGTACACTTGGTGGAGATCGCGTGAGGGATCAAGGCGAGAAGGAAGTACGCGAAATTAGAAGAATATTAATGGGTGACGAAACACTTGGATTGTGGAATTTTGGTGTTCCCACAAGATGGCCTCTTTGCGCCCTCCTGTGCCCTCCCTGCTCCCATAGCCCACTCTCTGTGTACCTTCTATGCGCCCCCTTTGCGCCCATGACGTGCCCTCGATGAGCCCTTTAGTCTCCATCAGTGCACCCAAACGTCGCCCACTCGTCGTGTATAAAGTCATTAAGAATGATATTGAAAATGATATTCACAATATAGTACTTTACAGCTAAACACAGCGGGCAAAAAAATCTAAGTGTTGCTTTCTGAAGCATACCATCCTCCTTCCATTTCAGCTTCGTCGCACGCAGACTCCATCGTGCTACATTCGGTCGCTGCGCTGCCTTGAGTGTCTGCGCATGTTCCTCCTTCGAGATTATGTCCTGCGTGGTACCTAAAGAAATAGCGGTTCTCGAACATCGGATGACGATTGATGAAGCGCAGGTGAAGCCCCCCATGGAACGGCCCGTGAGCCTCTTGCCTGTGAAGAGGATCTCAGGGTTCGATGGTATCGACCGAGACAAGGACGGACAGAAGAAGGAAGACGAGTGTATGGATGTACTGACGAAGTTGCAGGAGAATGGATACCACGATTCTCAGCCGACTCGAAAGAGGGGGATGAGCACGAGCAGCTTCAGAATGTTCGTCAAGCCGACGACAGAGTCTGATGACGAGGATTAATGAAGTCCTCATACAGGCTGGAGATGAATTACTTATTGAAGGGTTACGATTCTTTTACTGGTTCTTGGTGGTATCTACGGATTTTTTTTTGCTTTCACGCACTCGGAGTTTAGCTTTCTTTTTTTCATTCAGACTGGACTGGATGAATTGTACACTAAACAATCAAGAGACACTGATGCCCCTATGCCAATGCATATTTTGTACTACATTGCAACATACATGCATACATCCCGTTCATTCTGATAACTAGTAATAAATTTTGAGTAGAAAGGTGTTTTTATAGAAAGATGAGTGGGTTGAGGGAGTGTGGAGACTGCCTTTGGCAGTGTAAACAAGAAAGTGGCGCTATTAATGAACGAAAATTACAGAGTCAAATAAAGGCCTTTGGTCGAAAGAAGATATCAAACTACATATAGAGCATGAATCCGCAACCCAAAGCAATCTCGATAGCACAAGAAAGTCGGAGAAAACAAAGTATAATCCCGGCAAAATAGCCAGTGTTCTGAAGTCTCCAAATAGCCAGTATTCTAGCCTCTTTTGAAGACTTTAGAAAGAGCTATTTTATCCCGGTAAACATTGTTTTCTTCGATATTCTGAATTGCTCCAGCGTTGCAGTCGCGTGTCTCGAGCTATTCGGAATGTCGATGTCAGTGCCACCAAGGTCGCGAGCTACCTTGATTGAGACACATGCTGTGGTGATCGCAAAAATGGTCATGTAACGCGCGATCTCAGAAATTTCGAGCGGAGTTTGAAAACTTACCATAACTAGCAAGACATGTAATCCATAGTTTACAAAGGGTCTCTCCTTCGTACACATCGTGTCAGAAATTGAAGCACCACGTCAATCACTCAGAATTCTTGTCATAGCATTTGATTGGTATCTGATCCTGATATTCCTGCAGTCAGAACTCTTGGACCTAAGCTCAGCTAATTAGTTTTTGGATAACTCATATGCAGACTGGTTGAACTGTTGGTCACAGACTTTGCATGATTACTCTTGCTCTTAAACTGTCAGATTTGGCTTCCTTTCTCTCAGGGGTAATTATACTGTGTGATTCTATGCTTCTGAAGGCTTTTTACTTCAAGTTTTATGGTATCTCAGTACAGAACTCACAGGTATCAATCACTGTGTTCCCGGTGAATCTGTCAATAGATATGATAGATGTTGTAGTCTGTTTTTTTTTCATCTGTGACGATCAAATAAGAAAGATTGTCTCACATCATCCTTTGTAAACTCTGAAAATATATCTGTCTATATCTGCTACAAGCTAATCCAGACAATATGGCTAAATATGAGACTAGATTTTTGTTCCAGATGGGTTTTCATTTGCCATGAAAGAAAAAGTATTTTGTTTTTCCTACCCGGCTCATTTTATTAAAAAGATCAACTGTATTTCGTAATGCTAGCAGTGGTACATGATCTTCACCATCTACCATTACCCCCACTAGACGAGCCGGGAACGCGGTGAATTCCTTTGTAAACCTCTTCAATTACTAATCTGAGCAGACGTTAAAAGGATTATTAGATCAGCAAGTATATTCAATGGCCAAGCAAAGGTCTGCCCAGATTATCTATGTTTTGACTACCCTAGGATTACCCAGACAACCTATGAATATCTACACTATGCTCTCCTGATGTGATCTGGGCCATGCATACACAGGTAGGCAAAGTGTGTCTTCATAATGTTTTGACCGGATCGTCAAAGGTCACCTGGGACACCCTGTCCCAGGCCAGCTTAGGTATATTCACCTACATACGCCCTTCCCAGATAGGTCCAACATGCGGTGATTCTCAAATGCTTTGTAATCTTTTCAGAGCATCTCAACATTTTCGAGAGGAATCTGAACGGCGTGTTGGTAGATCTTGCGTAGTTGGTCCATGTTCTGCTGTTCTTCCCAAGTTGAGCTTGAGGGACCAGATTTGACAAATTGAATGTATTCTGTCCAAATATTGGCACTGTCTTTGTCTTGGCCTACATGCTGTAGAGCAAAATTGTATGCCTTCGCGACTGTATCACACGTCTCTGGACTGGTGTTCACTCATCTTCCGATGTTGATATAGATTAGTATACCGTGATCGCAACAAAGACAGCTAGCATAACTGACCTCACGTATATAACGTAGAACTTCCAGGGATCAACAAACACTGATGTTCTCAGAAGTCAAGCAAACAGGGCTTCGGCATAGGGAAATGTCGCTTGGTTTACCAAGAAATGGTTCAAATACAATATCTGGGCTGACAACTTTTCGGATGGGTGGAAAACACGTTTTCAGACGAGCATTCCAGGTCACGCATAAAATTAGATTGAAAAAAAGGCATAAAAACAAATATGAACAGTGTTTGGGTACTTCTGAAGCAAGGCCTGGTATGCTTCCTTTATCTTTTCAAGGTCACCTGACTCTTCGGCAAAGTTGAACAATGTGTTCCATGCAGCTTCACTGTATGGATTATCTTGAACGTAGCTGAGTTTCTGCGACCATTCAGACGGTTGCGGTTGAGGTTGCACATACAGAGCGCTCTCGGTTGCTTCAGTCCTGTCCTGTGTGTTATTTGCTTGCACTTGCATGATTAAGTCCACCTTGGAAGTTCTTTTTCTTATAATTACATGAGTTGATTGTATTTCACCCAGCGAAATTTGAACGATCAATTCTGTCAATGTCCTTACGCGTGTCAGCTGTCCCAAACTGTGAATCTTTTTCAGAGGCGAATTCTAGCTGGGCGTCTCTCATCGTCAATCAAGTCCAAAATGCCATATATGGTGCATATACACTGATACCTACCCTGTATTATAGCTGAGCTTTCTCGGTTATTTGGATACATGAGCATTCGGCAAGAAAAGTTTGAAAGTGTTCATTTTCAAGATACATCGAGAACGGATGCAATACATAATCAAAGACACACAAAAAACTAGACTTCCGGGGTATCCTAGATATACCAGTATTTTCAAGCAAAACAGTTCACAATAAGATCAAAAGCATGAAGTAATGTAGAGAGATGTACGAGGATAGTCAGCTGACATTGACCAGAAGGAATCACTCTAAGTTTAGCGTATCTCAGTTGAACTTGAGGGTACCACATCCAGGAGTGTTTCCATCTGTGATGTACGTACCTGATGGCTACACGTTCAAACCTCATTAGCCTTGCAAACCTCAGACTTCAGCGGCTGTGGCAAACCTTGGATTTCTCTTCGCCCTTTCTACTAGCCCAGGGAGAACACCTTTCCTTCCCTTTCTTCTGACAAAGGAAACAGAGATGTGGTTCATTTCGGACTAATACCCACTAGATTATGACAATGCCAGTGTTAGTGATATAACTTGAATGATGGTTTGCCATGACACGCACCTTCTTTTGTTGCATCTGGCAGTCACTGCAAGGTCTCTGATTGAGTCTATTAGCACTCGACTGGTGCGGTTTTCTATCCACCTCATCCTTCTGAGTCTGTGGCTTCTTGTTATACCAACTTTCTGATCTGTACTATTTAAGACTAGATAAATAATGGGAAGTATATATTAGACAAAAATTACACTTGTTGACAGATAACAAGCCATCACCATGTATTGAACTGTCTAATATCGTGATCAAGTGTGATTGACAAGAAACCATTGTAATGATTGCTGTACTAGACGAACAAAGGACTCTGACTGTATTGTAAGTGGAACTTCAGAATTACAAGTTTATTGCAAGAAATACAAACCAGCCATTTGATTTTTGTATTTGTCCATCAATCTCGTACCTCATTAAGTGTGACAACAAGGCATATATTGCACATATTTGCCGAATCTTGTATCATATTTACTTTGTAATAGAGCCATCATAGTTGCCATCTCAGAATAAGTGTGAAAAGTGCCACCTTTTTCCTTACAATGATTTATAAATCTTATAGATATCTTATATTAGCATACAAGTTGAAAACAAGGTTTGTATTGTAATATCAGTCTTATATTTGATTTATATAGGGTAATCAACCTTATATTACCTAATTAATGCCATAAGTTCATCTATGCCACAAGACTTTTTCATGATGCCGCTATACTTCTGCACACAGTTTTCACAATAGGTACGCCCCTGGAATGTTTATCGACAATTATTGTCTAAGTTATTTTTTCCAGTGGTGACATCAGTTCAACTTGACTCAACACACAGCTATGATAGATACTGGACTGGCTGATGTTGCTGGGGTGATATTATAAGGACATCTTGAATGATGAGCCGATTAATCTGGATTCACGTCCCACTCCGTATCCACAAAGAAACTCTATTGCACGACTTGGGGCTTGCAGAAAGGTGCATGAGCGAAAACCGTCTGGCACTGGATATGGTTGAAGGGTGAGCCACATGCGAAAGATTTGGAGATGTCTGGTTGTTGAGATGTTACAAATTTGCCGTTGCTGTTAAGCATCATCTTCCAGGTACGCTATTTGTTCACCAATGAAGCAAATTCAAATCATGAATCTTATGAGTAATCTGCGATAGGCAAAATTGGAATATATTATGAAGACCTCTATCACCTTGTCAGACACCGCGTGTTGGGTCCATCTGGAAGGGGGCTATGCAGATGTGAACAGAGAATCTATTTTAACCTATAATGGCATGTACTAGGTTATGTAGATGTATCTGAGTACAGACAGATGAACACTCTCAAAAATTACCTTGTCAAGGTCTCATGAAGATAATCTAGCGTACCCATAGGAAAGGTGTGAGTATATCATATAGGGACATCTATTGAAGGGCTCAGATATACCTCTGTTCAGATCTGCTCAGGCTTATGTAAAAGAGTTCAAGGTCCGAAATTTATGTAAGAAGAGAATTCACGGTCCGCTAGGCTAGGATTGCAAAATAAATATTGTATTTGTTGTATGATAAAACAAAAATGATATAATATTAATACTCGTCCTTCTCTGAGTCCCGTATTAGGCAGGTCGCTGGTCCAGACTGAGCGAAAAGGAAAGTCGACCTCGAGAGTTGCTAGTGTTCTGACCGTATCCGTATAAATCCGTATACGGGTTTCTGTATCCGGATACGGCCGTATCGTATAGGCGGAAAAGAAGAAATTATATGGCCCGTATATATACGGCCGTATCCGTTGTAGCGCACTGGCTCCTCCTGTGCCAGTACACTCATACTATGGCTCCCTCTTACCGCAGATACCATATCCCAGCACTGCTGACACCTGAGAGTGTGAGGGCACACTCCTATTGCACTTGGGACATCATTTGAGCACGTATCCACTGATTCCAGCACACGTACTGTACTGCGGCGCCCTCCTATGACCCAAATCGATCTGCCGATGGCTCCCCGACACTCAGACAGGTCCGCCGACAGCTCCTACCCAGCACCAGGCACTATAGGACACATCCCCCAGTGACTACGTGCCGCCGATCTTATGATTTACCATACGTACAGCCGTGCGGCGACTCTGGATGCCTCCGAGTCGGCCCCCCTTGGCGCCGATCAATGCGGCGGACACTCAGACATCCTCAGGTACCCTCGCCGACGCCTCCTACAGCTTACCAAGCAGTCCCCCATTGTCTAGGGAGCTATATATTGTCATATGTGCTTACATGCCTCATTACGATGTATCTGCCACCAGTCCGGCAGTCCCCCACAGCACTGCCGCTCCGGCCACTCATATTAGTCACTAGGGATCGCTCACACTCTGTATTGAGTGCCGCCGATGCATCGGACACCTCAGGGACATCGGCTGATGCGCCCTTTGTCTCATATACGCGATATCAGCCTCCAATCATCGGTTCCGATGTTTCCCGACTTCCCCCCGATGCGGCGGCCCCCATTAGACCATGTATGGAAGGTAGGCATGTGGTACATCGGCGTGCCAAGCCACCGACTCGCGCCGCCAAGCCCAACTCCGCCGGCGCCCGTGTTATTGCAGATACTCAATATTTCATGTGATTGGATGCCCCCCTCACGTTGCTGCTCTCAGATTTCACCTGGGCGCTCCGGCAGCGGCCCTTGGCAACCCAGATGACTCAGGAGATGTTGTCAGACAGTAGGATGTGTCGGCGACAGCAGTAGAGTATATATAGAGCTTATACTAGCTTGTAGATGACAGGATTCCAAGCCTAGCAAGGATTTCAAGAGCATGTACCAGACCGAGCGCCAGAGTTTGAGATATCCCTCACTCTGAGTCTCCCCTCATGTACTGAGCCTCCCCCTTGACTATATACTATCCTTGACATCTCCTCTTGTTTGACTCCACATTCTACTTGCCTTCGCCGCCTCCGGTACGCCTCTGCTGCTCTGACATTCAGTGAGTGAGTAGGGCTTGGGATTTAACCCTGAGCCTCCTCCCCACACTTTATACCTGTCCGGCGCCCCTCTATTTGACATCGGCGACCCTTCGGCGACCCAGGCTTCTTATCAGACTCCCCTTCGGCGTCCTTTCCAGCCTTTCACTCCAGTTTATCCCATCTATTGATCTTATACGGTCTTTTCCTTTCATCTATCGCGTTTATGCTACTTCGGCAGATTTGTGCAGCCTCCCCCTCAATCCTGCACCCCTCTATTTGACGTCGGCGGCCACCTGGCGACCCAGCCTTCCTATCATACACCCCTGCAGCCCCCTTTCCAGCCTTTCACTCCAGCTTAGTCCATATATTCATCTTATACGGTCCTTTCTCTCCATCTATTGTGTTTACGCTACGTCGGCAGCCCCCTGTGATCCCCCCTCTCAAGCGACGGTCCTGTTATCCTATTCCCTTTATCCAGCGGCATCCCTAGACCCATCCATTACGTCTCCGACGGTTCCTGGCACCTGCCAGGTAGTAGGTCTTTGAGAGTCTGATAGCGTCGGCATCCCATTTTTGGAGGTCCCTTCATACATTCAGCACCCTTAGTAGGACGGACATCTGTAGCACCTTCAGATACGACACTGCCGACTGACATTTTGGAGCCCACGCGAGGGAGCTGTTTGTTTTTGAAGTCCCCTCCCTCCCACCCTTGATTTTGCTCATTTTTCGACTTGTTCAAAACTGCGGCGGACTGCCAACACCTGCGGCGCCATGACAGTCCCACAATTCACTGATCCTGATGCACTCCCATTTGCCGGACCCTCTCCCACCATCTCAGGCTTCACTATGCCGCTCCCTGGTGACAAATCTATCCCCAAAATCGATGTTTCTGGCTCCCCCACCTCCATACCTAGGTTTCTTGATGCCGTCTACCTCCTTGGACGAACTGCCAACCTCTCCGACAGCCATATCATCACCTGGGCTCGATTCTATGTGCTGCCGAAAGAAGAACTGGTTTGGAGGCACTGTGCCAAAGCGGCAGGCAACAGCTATTCGGCCTTCCGAGATGCCGTACTCAAGATGTACCCACATTCCCAACCGGTTTACACCTTCCAGGACCTTCGGCGCCTTGTTTTATCGACACAGGCATTCCCCCAACTCACCCTACAGTCCTTCGGTGCATTCCTGCAAGACTTCCACAGAGTTTCTGGCTACCTATTGCGAAGCGGCATGATTTCAATGTTTGAAGAACAATGAATGTTTGTAGAAGGTATCCCCGCCGCCTATCATCGGGAACTCAACTTCTCACTTCGCCTGGCTCACCCTGATCACGCCGCCGGCATTCCCTGGCCAACAGAGGCAGTGGCCGACGAAATCCAGCGAATTCTCAAGGTACAACAGGTTTTATCGCATACCGAGTCTCAAGCGGCCCCAGTTGAAGCCTACTATGCCAATGCAAGTCTCCCAGCTGTCAATCAGGTCCAGAACACCCTCGCTATCATTGCCGACACCAAGTACCAGCTGCCGACACCTGGGGCATTACTAGTTAATGGTATACATACTCCGCCGCCTCACGTATGGACCCTCCAGCCGATCCCGAGCCCTATACCGATGCCCCCTCATGCCCTGACCTCGCCGCCGCCGCTCCAGCATGTTCAGAAGCCTACCCTAGTGTCACCCTCGACTCTGCCGCTGATTGCACGCCAGACTCAGTCCATACACTCTCCAGATGTGCAAAAGCGGTATTCGGTCTCCAACACGTCTCCCCCTGGCTTTCCTGTTACGTCGGCACCTCTCCCTGCCAAATGCAAACCTTCGGCAGATGTCCATAGCATCACTACCATCCCTCAGGCATGCACACAAGCATCCGCCGCTTCATACAACCTTGCTCAACAATGGTTTTCATCCGGTGTCTCTCTCATTCCAGCAACACATGAACAATTTTTTCGGCGGCCAGACCCTGGCTCCCCTGCTCCCCAGCTGCCATCGGCGAACCTCAAGCAACCTTCCAAGCATCCCCCAGAAAGTTCCCAAGCCCCGCCGCTCTCACCGGCATGCACGGTTTGTGGTTTTATAACGCACCGGACGATGAAATGCCCCATGCAAAGCTTCCTGCTCAACTCCGGCATTACTGTAGCTGATATGCGCTGAAACTCCTTTGTACTTTCTGTTAGCAGAGGAGTGTCACAGTTCTGTTGGGGGCTGTCCTGTAGGATCAAGACGAATGGAATGGCGGAAGGATGACTATAGGCTAAAGCTGGGATGATTTCCGAAGGGTTAAGCTAAGTTCCGAAGCGGTTTCGGAGGGGATGAGTGAGTTTGAGATTTGAGGCTGCTGAAAGTATGCGGGGGTGGGGATTTGATTGGAGAAGAGATGCTAAGAAGCAAGCGGGAGAAGTCAAAGCGAGGGGGATCGGCGGCGGCGATACGATGGTACGAACGATATCCTCACAGGTAATCCTTCAATGGATTCGAACCCTGGGGACTAGAAGACAATGAGACGAAGCTTGGGACGATATTCCCAAGGCTTAGAACGAAGCTAGAGTGATCCTACGAGGATCCGATACGATGCGACGGGATGCGACGAAACGCGAGGTATTCCACAGCGTAACGATGCGAAACAACGCGGAAGCGGAGCGGGGAGACGAGAGCTGATTAGGGAGACGAGTAGTTTTCGAGTGAAGATTCTCTAACAGCAACGCGAGTCGAACTGAGCACACTAATCTCGGAACGCGACTGTTAAGCAGAGGTTTCGGGACGTGTGAAGCAGAACTATCGTATATTTGATAGAGGCAGGGGAGTCGAAGTGAGTACAGTGAGAGTTGAAGTGATTTGACTATAGCAACGAGAGAAGACGAGCAGGACTAGAAATGGGCTTTCAGATCCGGACTCGACTCCTGTACTGAACTGAACTGTCTCCTCTACGCGAATAGATTGTCTATTTATAACATTGTCCATCCTGAGCCTTCGAAGCATCAGGGAGCATATACGAAGAGAAGTCGGAAGGCATATCATAAAAGGGGAGCATGGAGAACAAAAGACGAGGTGAACATATCTGGAAAGTGGCGAGCATATAGATCATAGGGCATAAAACAAAATATGAGCACATATAGAACATAAAGGGGAAAAGTCGGAGCACAATGCATCGGTTCGAAGCTTGGGAGGCGTCGGTGGTCGAGTCCAAGTTTCTCAATTCAAACCTCGAGATTGGGACTGATAGGACGAATCAACTGAGCCTTCCTTTGTGGAGTCGACTGGGTGGCTCAGGTGTCCGATCTGCTACCCTTGTGTGATTTCCAACGTCGTAAGTCCTCTTCAGGCGGCAGTCCGATGCACGAGGCTGTAATAGACCGTTCCGCTTCGAATCTTGTCGATCCGCGCTGGGTTAAGCTGTTATGACGCGGAACGTGGCGGAATATGTGTCACGTGCGTGATTTCGGACTTAGCGTGTCGGTGCTTCTTACATCGTCTTGATACCAGGTATATATTTCTAGTGGTTGGTCCGAGGTTACTCTCGTTCAATCTTCTTTCTGACATGGACACGCAGCATCATGTCTTGTTGTATGATGGTACAACACACAAGTACGTCCAAATGTTCGTTTTGTGAGATATAATAAAGTCAATCGTCGCTGGTGCATCTAGCGCAAGCACAGTCACAAAATCGTCCGTCGCGCGCTTATACTTCTCCTTAGCACAGTCCGTGAGTCAAAAAGTATTTTATTGCATGAGTTATCTGGATAACCGTGCCCGGCTGGATAGGTCATGTGTCTACAGGGCGGCCCAGGTTCAGACGAGAGAGCAGGAGACGCGATCGACATACTCATTGCAGGCAGTATACCGGAGCGTGCCGCTCGAGGCCTGCGGGTCCTCTCGGGACTTTGTGAATGTGTTTCATTTGCAACGAGCGGTCAGTGTCTAACCTTCAGTTGGTGGAATAGTCCAACAAGGCCATCATATAACTATAATCGGCTACTCTCGAGGTGCGGTCATTGCTGCGATCGTGGCGCGATTTATTCGAATTGTGAGTTTGTATTTTTTGTTCGATACCCAGCCTTTAACTGACAGGTGCGCCAGAATGGTTTACCGGGTCAAGACAGCAGCCTGGCGCAAATAACGGATGACGTCCACGCGCTCATCACAGATCGCGGTCTGAGCAATGCCGACCGCATCCAGGCAGTGAGTATCTCCTGGCGGTTCTTGATGTCTCTACTCCCTGATATAAAGCCTGATAGAAACTATCCTCGTGCTTCCCCGATGTTATTGCGACCCGGTTGATCATGTTGTATGTGCCCCTTTATTACCAGCTACTGTGTACAAGGGACTGACACTGTGGATGCGCAGTGATCCCGTTGCAGCTGCTTATTGTCTTGCCCGTGGCTTCACAGTTCGTAGCAGTGACGCGGAGCAGACTATCGTTTGCTACGCGGCGGATGAATGTAGTCTCTTGTTCAGCCCCTTCTTTCTGAAGGGTGAGCCCGCTACACAGGAGGAACGGGAGAAAGAGGACGGGGTCACACGTCCAGCCAACCCAATTTGCGTGACGGCTGTATTTCCTAGAAATCACGCTGGTAAAGAAACTGTTTTGATATTAATCGAGGCCTAAAGTCATGACCATTTTCGAAGATATAGGAGGTGTCAATGGCGGAATAGGGAGGGTTTGTCTCCGATTCGTCTTACGTATTGCACATCAGAGAGGCCCACTATTTGTGTGGCAAACTGGTTCCCCAGAGGCCCAGGAAATCGCCGATTCCCTTTTCAATTTGGATATGGAGTCAGCACCCCTCGTTGGCGAACGCGTTAACATTGGTCAGTTTTGTGAGATAAATAATCTGGGTGATGAAGTCAGAGTGGCATACGACCGCGACCGGGGGGATACTGTGATTAGTCCTGGCGGTATTATCTCGCTGATAGCACCTGGGCGGAGGACATTCAACCACGAACGTGTTCATTGGACGTTGCTGTATTTGGAGAACTACAGAGGATATAAGCCAAAGGCAAACTTGAATCTGAATGGGAGGCAATACATAGCGTAGTGTAATACAAGAAAAAAAATCTTCTGACGTAGTTACATTAGTTTTTTTATGTAAATGCAAATGATCCAAGTTGAGTGAGGGCCACACACAGTCATGTAATGACTCAACTCGATTCAGGAGATTGCTATGCACAGTCCCACAAGCGCTTTCGACACTCGCCAAGGACGACGTCATCCTACCCATATAAAACCCAAGGTACAAGAGCACTCACCCCACCCCCCCTCTCCACCAAACGAATATGCCACCCAGAACTAGCATGTATGAAATGTACGGCCTTAGGCCTGACTTTGGCTCCGACTTCAAGCACTCTGGTGTAACACATTTCGTCCTCTTTGATCACGAGCCCACCCAAGACGACCGTGAGAAATCTGTCGAAACTGTCGATTCAAATGAAATCCATAGCCCAATCATCTCGTCCTTCCACAGCGCCATACTCAGCAGAACCGGAAATTCCAAGACATTTGTTGTACATGTTATTGTGAGTCGTCTTGAACTATTCATTTGCTTCTTTCTCTTATTTTACTTAGCCATCCGTTGGAAGGACGACCGAACTAAGTCGTTCAATGTTTACCTACAAGATGCGCCATCCGTTCAGGACGTTTAGCACAGCGTTTCAATTTGCAAAGACGCACCCACATCTCCTCCAACAGGTATACGAGGGTTATAAAGTGCTAATGCATAGCTGTGAGTAACAAGGAATATCTGGTGTTGGTTCCTCTTACTCATACGAATGCGCTGTCAGATAATATCGACGAAGCTCTCTCAACACGAGATAGAGTATACCTCTTCGGCGATGGGGAGGGAGCGGTCGTCGCCAATGCTACGGCATATATGATCCGAAAGGTTGGTTCCATTGAGTTTAACTGTTCTTTAAATCTAATCAATGGGACCCACATAGACCGGAATATTTCAAAAAGGATGGAGCTTCGATTTCGATCATTTGTTTTGGGAGGCAATTGGCTTGAATGCATACAACTTCACAGATGAAGTGAACACTCTGAACTTCATAAGCTTTATGGGTCAGTCAAAAATGTTGTTCTCACAGTCGATCCTTCCAGAGAGCGATGCGATGCCTCTTCATGAAGGTCGATCTGCTCAGCTTGTGGTGTGACACAAGAGCCAGATCCATGCGGAAAAGGCTGTTCAAATGACAGGAGCCCCTGGATACACCACCTTTGCACCTGCTGGAAGGGGGTGACTCTTTTATTGGTAGAGTCGACGTGTATCCGCGATCCACGTGTAAGTCCTTTACGTTCATCGCTCACTTCCAGAGATTGTAAAACATGTTATCGATAGGTTTTATCAACGGTTTCATGTCAGTCCCGGTTGACTCTATGCTCAAGGCGATTCATTTGGGAAGCGAATTTTATTCAGAGACATCATCCAGTGACATCGTTCAAGATGGAAGCGACTTGTGATTCGACGATGGAAAGGCCGATGTTGCTGACGGTTTCCCACTCCGAGCCGTGCTTTTTTCCCTCCTCACTTGCGATAGAAATACTCTGCTAGTAGTCTGTAGAATCATGACTCTTCAGTGATGCCTGACTATATTTGAAGAGGAAATACGATTTATATTGAAAACATACAAATCAGACGTGCCGCATAGTAAACAAAAAACAGTCGAGTGGTGGTCAGATAGTATACGCAGAACAAACAACATACACAGTCAACAATCATTAAACACATCTAAACGAAGCACATAAGGCAGGCTTCCTTGTTTTCTAATGAGCAGCAAATCAAATCAGCTTCGCTTCAGCGAGTTGCCAGTCTCGCTGCTGCGCCAAACCTGATCCCACTGATTCCCACATCATGCCGGTCCATCAACAAGTCGTCCAGTATATGTCGTATCGCTTCAAATGAATGATCGCAGATGATCGGGTTCAGGTGAAGGAGGAACGAGGGAATGAGAGACTCGGGAGATCATGGATTTCAAGAAACGGGTCACGGAAGAGTTCATACAGAAGTTCAATTTTACGGAAAACCTCGAGTTGGAACGGCAAGTAAGTACGGAATTATAAATCGATAAAAACACTTCTGATAGAGTATATATCAGAGAGTAATGCGCAAATTCTCGAACGTGAAGATCGTAAACCTAAGATGTCCAAGGAGGCGAATAGTCATGCTGATAGACCAGCAGTGAAGACCATTTCAGAAATCTTTCGTTCCGTTCAACAGCGAAAAGTAACTGCTCGCGATCTTTGGCTGCGTGAAGTCGCATCTAGTATGGAGCATGCAGAAGCGCAAGAGCATTCGGAGAGTGAGGAGACGTATTCCAAGGTCCAAGGATGGTACGAAGCGTGGTCAGCACAACAAGATGAAGGCCGAGCATTTCGCTTCGTTGCCGAAAGACATTAAGGCTAAATACAAGCAGAAAGCGGAGGAGGAGAATGCAAGTAACGAGAAACACACCAGGGACATTTTGGATGATGAAGCGATTGCAAGGTACGTTATATGACATCTTCTAGTTACTCATTCACACTTTAGGAATATCGAGCATCTCTCGGGCGTCTTGAAACAGTTCCTTACCGCCCGCCCCAGCAGGGAAAATCCCTTCTCGGTTGGCAATGCACTATTTACGTTGAACATAGCGTATGTCTCTCCTGTGGACGGCAAGGTTCATAGTGATTTGTAAGTTCGCGCGCATATTCGACTTATTACTGAATTTCCTGTAGTATACATACATGTCATGGAAGAACCTTGTTCGTCAGATGTTCTAAGTACAACAGCTGCAAGAAGGTCTGGACGAAATTGGTCTTGTTCTGCAGCCGTCCGATCATTCTTCGACTGATGCCAAAAACGAAACCGAGAATGACAACACCATTCGAGAATCACTGGTCTCATTGGACTCCAGTACCAAAAACGCATCTCTCGATGATGATGGTCCTCGGGATAACGGTTCTGACGACGTAATGGTTGCGGATTCGACGGCAGGACGTGCATCTGACTTGCTTCGTTCTCCGACCATGGCATCTTGTCCGCAAGGCGGTCAGGTACCTTCATGCGATACGAATCATGAAGAAGCCGACAGTTTAGCATCTGATCAATCATCCGTCTGTCCCGCACCAGAGTCTGGTTTGTCCGCAACGAGCATGACTGGCACCGAAGTGCGCTCCGTTCATCGAAATGGCGAATTGCGGGACTCGGTGCTGGAAACACCCCCGAAGGATGAACCCCGGACTCCGAAACACACGTTAGATTCTTCCGAGTCCCAAACGAGACAACCTGTAAAACACCAGAAGTGGTCTGCAGTCGATGTTGAGATAATGCACAAGAGTTCCCGCGAAATCGTGAGGCTGTCCCGTCCAGATCAGGGTGTGCCGACACCTGTCAAGAAACCGACAAGGAGGAGGCGTAATTGAGCTTCTCATGAATGGTTCATTCTTACCTTACGAACGGTTCAATTCTTATGAACCGTTATTTTCCGACTTGTCTTTTCTGACTTGAAGAGCACGTCTTTTTTAAGCATTATTTTTTTTCTTCAACTTTCTTATTCTGACTGACTTGTATTCCGTCGAATGTATTTAATACAGGGCATATACTAAGTGCTAACGAACTGTTCCGTTCAAATCGAACGGTTCGTTAGCACTTAGCGTAGATACAGTAGGTAGTTCTAAGGTCCAACGAACCGATCGAAACGAGATCGGTTCGTTGGGACTTAGAAGTAGTGTAGTTGTAGTAAGTAGATAGGCGTAGATAGGGAGGTCTTGAAATCAAGACCTCCGTTCGAACAGAGATTAGGGTTCCGCAGCGTATCGTATATACTGTATACGATACGGGCATATACGCGATACGGCCATATGCGTTGAAGAGTAAGACTAAAGCTTGGGAGCGTACGAAGTCGTTACGACCAGTCCCGCGGTATTCCGACTGGTTTCGCCCGGTTCCGACTGGTTTCGCTGGAGCGAGTGGACTTAGCAAGAACGCCATAGTCTAAATGGCACGTGCACCGTTCCGTGATCGGCCATCATATAAGACACGGCGGAAGAATCACGCGACAATCCTACACGCGTCAATCACAAGTCTCCGGATCCCGGATCCGTACTCCTGACAAAGAGATTTGACCCTGCAGCGTCGTCCACAGTCCCTCTCCCATTCGAAACGTCGCAGATTTGCCCTGTAAGGCTAGCCGAGGTCTTTCCAAGTCTTTTCCCCAAGTTCCGACTCGTTCCGCTCAAAGACACCCGGTTCCGAAGGCTTCGCTTATGATCTCACCTTTCTATATGCGTCCCTTTTATTTCTTTATGCTCTCGTTCCAACCATGCTTAGTATTGTTTCTTTCTGTTTTATGTGTCCCTTAACCATTCATATGCGCCCCTCTCCATGGTGGATAAGTGATATGCGTTCCCCTTTTTCTTATGGCTTATGTTTTCTGACCGATGGGAGGTTCAGTTTGGATGCTTAGTATAAATTTAGCACGACTCTTGTAGTGGGGGGACAGTTGAGGGGGAGCATAGCAGTTCTCACACCGTCTCAAGTCCCCCAGCTCCGAGTTATACTTGTTCGTAGTGGACTCTCTCGTCTCCTAAGTCTAAAATACGATATTTCGTGTTCTGTATAGTCGATCGGTGACCTCTCTTCGCAGCATAGCCGTCCGCACGTTCGTATAGTTCGCCGTGTTCGTGTAAAGGACTTCTCTTGTCTCTATCATCCGTATCGAAACCTCCTCGCGAGTTCCGATCTGTTTCGCTGGTTTCGCCCATAACCCAGTTACTTAGCGTGCCGCGTGCTTTCGGTCTCGTAACACCTTCCCTTCTCCACTGTCGTCGGAAAAGGACACCATATCATCCCCTTAGCCCCTCCGTCTCTCGTATCACGTTTCGGTCACTCAGTTATCGTCCTCCGCCCATCGTATCGCGTTTCGAATTGTTACGCCGTGTTCCGACACTTTAGACTACGAGTGAGATCAGCTGCCGTCGCTTCCCAGTGTGTTAGCACGGTCGATTAGTCACGTTCGAGTTGGTGGTTCGACTAGCGTAGCATTAGTTAGATTAGTTCTTGTGCCTTGTGTTAGTCGGCTTTAGTCCAGAGCTTGCAGTTGAGCCGGAGAGTCGATTTAGCCTTCGCACCGCCACCATCAATCTCGGGAGAAGCCCATCCTCGGAACCCTTCCTCGAGCGCTTCCTGCGCGTTCCTCAGCCCTCATACAACCCTTCTCTCGTATATTCCATTATCCCTTCATTACCACTTGCCTTTGGTCTAGGTGTATCTCTCTGCTAACTACTCAAAGGTATTCTAGGGCAGCCCCTCGAACTTTATACTCCCTGTCCGATATCAGAACAGCCACAGGAGTTTCATCACTCGTCTGGAGAGAAGAGGGGCGCGCATGTAGGACTGGGTGGAGGGCCACATATTGGCCGTGTGTGAGCCATTATTAGCCTATAGGCAGCTTCGGCACCGGCTTTGACTTTAGCTCATTGATTGAAGAAATCAACGATCATCATGGGAATCTGCAGCCAATACGGTTGGTAAAAGGGACCAGCAAGAGCAGTGGCTGAGGAGGGATGGTATCAGGAGGTGGAATGACCGATGTAGAAGACACCGAGGGAGAAGTGGACTAAGAAGTAAGCTTGTACGGAGAAAATGCCCGTGCATTCTCTGCAGAAATGAGACGTGATTTTGTCGCAATGGGTTCGCCAGAGAGATCTGATACGGAGTTTTCTGGCTCAGGATCATTGAAGCGTCCATATCCTTCTAACTCGCGAGCGAGCCTTTCCTCCTGATCTATTCGCTCTGGACTTTCTGTCCAACCTCGTTTCAATCCCTCCATGTATTCCTTGAAGGTCATTCTCCCAATGATGATCGAACCACCCTGTAGCTCACGTACAGCGAGCTCCTCTTTTGAGTAATTTGTCGGCGTAGGAACAGGTGATGAAGTGGGAGCCTCCAATCCTTCATCAATTCTGCGTTTCGCTTTGATCTTCTCAGATATTTGTCGGGCAAGATCTCCATGACGGCGACCATTCACCAGGTCATAGTCTATAGCTGCAGCAACCAAGACAGGCTGACACGAAAGTTCAGACAAATGAGCATGGAAGAAATATATCAAATGTACGAACCTTGACATACTTCCAAAAGTATTTTAGGCTGCGATTAACGTCTTTGTCACCCAGCCATTTACAGGCATACACAGTCACCTTACGAGGTAGCTCCATGCTATCCAAAGGCTCCTGAGCTAGGTGTGAGACCCGTCTGATGTACTTTTCGTGAATGTCTTTGCATTTCTTGCGATCATACGTGTACAGCCCGATGAGTGAAGAGGTGACGCGGATGAAAATCAACCAATTCTGAGATGGAAGTTTGGGGCGTTTAGCAAGCCAGACCGGAAGACCAGAGTAGCGCAGAGTGGGCCGCACTCCACTGGAGCTTGAGCCCTGCGAGGCGGGCGGCGGTGGCTTGTCGCCCGAGGTGCTCATGAACAACAGCACAACAGAGAGTACTGTACCCATCTGTACGTGTACGTACGGGTGCAACCATAACAACGGTAACACTATAAGAGTTGGGATTCGAAGCAACCATCCGTGTTACACGTTACACCAGGCAACCGGTGTTACCGTTACAGTTGCACCTGTACAGATGGGGACAGTATTTGTTTGTGAGAATCTATAATTGAATGTCTTCTAATCTTGAGGTAGTAGTGGGCAGGAAGTCACCCCAAGGATATCTGCTTTAGGTATCACCATTGAGAAAAATTGTGCTTTTCTCCTTCTATGAGTAACACATGTAAAAGTCGCAACTGATGATTTTGTGAAGCTGTCGACCCTCAAATCCAACACTAAGTCCGCTCATCACGTGTTATAAATTGTCTCTTCTTCATTCAAAAGCAGTGCCATTACTAATGCAAACGGCTATGCTGTAATATTACAATCACTTTTCGACGACAATTATTCTCGAGTGTAATTCGACAATATTACAATTAGGATAATTGTCTGAATGTATCCGGGTCCGTGTCTCATCTCAGACTGCGACAAAGAGGGGCGCTCCACCGACACGACGTTACCTCCTCCGCTACTATGTAACCTCGCCAAGTTCATTACGGCTTCAATAATCCCTCCCCTCCAACAGCGCAACGCCAAACGGACACTCAACTCAGATGCGCTTCCTCCCACTCCTCTATTCATCAACAACTACCCCGGGCGGTAGCAAGTTGTCCTCCCCGCCTCACTCCCGCTCTTCTACTTCCGAGCTCGCTGACATTCCCAGGCCCAGCACTTTCCTGTGCGACCCACGCGTTACACTTGACCATCTCAACAACAAGGCTGACACGTCCGCTACGGACTCTACTGCTGCGAACAACGGGTCCATACTCGTCGATGCTGCCCGCGAAGACTGGTGCTATGCAGTCGACGTAGCCTCTCAGTACCTGCCTGGCACAGTCGCTGGTGCATTTGGTTATGACTTCCATACGTGCTTTCAATAATGCTACCAGAGTCCGGTTTTAATTTGTGTCGCGCATATTTATAGCTTTCGGGACCACGAAACCCGAAGAGGCTCAGAAGAAGCTTCAGGCAGGCCGAGTGGGTCAACAAACTCCATTCGAATTGGATCCGAAGGACCTGGCTTTGGGGGGTATCGTATCTGATTTCAGTAAGTAAATGGAACCGACGCTCACATTTACCGTTGCTTATTGAAATCTAATTGCCAGACCCGTCATCCAGCAGGTCTCACGCGTCAAAGTCAGAGTCCGAGCCCAGTTCGAACAAGTACGCGGTTGCAGCATTTACTACTGTTCCCGCTTCAAAAGAGCAGAAAAAAGACGACGATGTGCAAGAGGTTTCTACCAGACAGTCTCAATCCCAGTCCTCGGACCTGAGGAAGAGAGCTACCGAAACTGCTGCGCTCGGAGCGGGTGTAGGCACACTCGGTGGTAGAGCGTACGGGTCTTCACGTTCGCCGGCTCAGCCGTCTAGCAATGTCAACCCAACTTACAAGGACTCGTCAACTGCTTTGTCCGAAAGCGCTTTCAGGAGCAGAGTGCGAAGGGGCATCCTGTGTTCGCAACGTACGCACCTGCTCCTGTTATCACGGACACCTCTTCCGAGGATGCTGCAAGGCCAACCGCTAGCGCTAAGGGTCCTAGCCGTCCATCTGAGCAGGCGCCTTCAGCTTCAACGTCAGTTTGGGATGAACGAGGAAGGAGCGATACTGAGAAGGCTTTGCATCCTCATCGGGCTGGCGGGACTGACACGAATAGCGAGGATAAGAAGAAAGCGATCCAGGCAGCTGCGCTTGGAGCTGGGATCAGCACGGTCGGAGGCGCGACGTATGCGCATTCGCATTCATCAAAGGATACTGCTGACCAAGTCTCGCCCACCGGCACTGCCCAGCCCCAAGTTTCGGGCGACAAGTTGGAAGATATCCTTTCCGCCAAGGCTCGTGGAACTGACCCTACTGTTGCTGGTGCTCCAGGCGGTTAGCTGGCAGAGGACCAGCCTGCTTTCGTCCCATACGCACCCGCACACGTCATCACCTGGACTACACACCCGATGTCCCCGAGGATGATGACGAGATTCCACCTACATCGTCAGTTCGTGACGGAAAGGCTTCTCCTACTGCAGACGCTCAGAAATTCACCGATCAGGGCTACTCCGATTCGCTCAGTGACTCTAGAACAAAAAAGGGTGTTGAAGGGGCTTTTTTGGAGCGGGCGCCGGAGTACTGGGAGGTGCTGCATATCAGCATTCGCGGAAGAACGACAAGCAAAAGGTTATGTGGAAGTTTCGTGTTCACGTTCAGTTATTAATCCATTGGATATCTCTAGGAGACTTCGCTGTTGTGCCTGCAGGTTACGCAGAGACGAAAGATGAGACGAGCCCGACAGTGAAGGAGTCTCCTGTCAAATCGGAAACGCAGTCTCATACGACCCGAGATACGCAAGAGGACGCAGACCAGGATGTTTCGAGGAGTGACGCGAAGACAAAGAAACGTGCTGAAGATGCCGCCATCGGAGCGGAAGCAGGAATTCTGGGCGGTGCAGCGTACATGCACTTGCGTACATCCGGTCAAGACCCATATGTCGATTCCTCTACTTCAACTTCTTCTCCAACGGCGCTTTCAAGGGAAACGCCTTCAAATTTTGGTGCGCCTACGGACTCTCAGGCTCAACCAGCTTCCAAGCCAACTGCACCAAGCACGGACACGTCTGGGCCCGAAGTTACTCAGAAGGCCCCCTGAAGACAATCCGATGTTACAGGCGACTCCGAGGTCAATAAGCCAGGAGTCGAGAGAGGCGCTGTTGGCGCGAGGGCTGGTCAGGCTCTTATAAGTCGTCTGGATCTGAGCCGTCGCGAGGGCAGACTACACCTGAAGCTGAAGAAAAAGACTCGACCGCCCCTCAAGAATCAAAGTCTAAGAAAGGATTCTGAGCCGCTGCGCTTGGAGCAGGTGCAGGCGTTTTGGGCGGCACTGCGTTGCATTATTCGCGTTAGAATGGAGAGGATGATTCTAGCAGCAGCGCGATAGAGGGTTCGCCGCCGGCTTCCCATTCCCAGTCTCAGCCTCAGACTGAGCCTGAATCTCAGTCCAAGTCAAGCACTGACCAGTTGCTGGATGCGGGTGGGGACAAAGACACGAAGTCAACGGACAAGAAAGGGATCGCTGCTACTGCAGCCACGGGTGCCGGAGTGGGTGCCATCGGCAGTGGACTCGCCTCCGACAAAGAGGACGAGACAAATCAACATGAGGAGAATTATCAACAACTAATGAAAGTAAGAGGAGTCAATTTAATCCTGCTGAAACCGGGGGAAATACGAAGTGCAAGAAACTGTACTCACTGACTGATGTTCCTGGACTGAGCTGTACCCAATACTCAGAATCCGCGCTCTTGAGTGTTTTGTTCCATAATCGCAAAGCCTCATACCTGCGCAAAACTCCCAAGTCTATGGCAAAATAGAAGAGACAGAAAGAAACCCATACCATTTCTCCAACACCTCCGAACTAACACCCTTCATCGCACTCCGATCATCATGATTATATCGTACTTGATAAAGCTTGTCACTCGGACCCAAATTCAATATCGGATACCCTTCAGGAGGGTTAGGCCTGTAAAGATCGCCTGGTTCGCCAGCGGCGTGGGTTGGAAGAACACGTACGTACGTAAGTGTGTGGAATGCCTCGGGGTGTGGCTCTTTGGGATGGAGGCGACGTAGAAGCCGTCAACGAGGAGGGTCTCGCCGCCGTGTCCATCCTGGGTGGGAGAGTAGATGGAAGAGTCGGAGGCCACATGGATCAGTTTGAGAAGAAAATTAAAGTTTATGACATATATGAGAAGGCGTAACTGCTCACAAAGTAGGTCGTATCTGTATGTGCACCCAAAACGAGAGTCGTGTATGCGGTATCACCTTTCGCAAGATCGGATGTAAAATCCCAGAAGGTGCCGTCTCAGACAGGACATCAGAATGAGCAAGACATCCAGAATGAATAGAGAACCGTACATTGTGTTGATCGGATGTTCGCTACCCTAACAGCGAACCTCTCCGTAGCCTCAGGTGTAGCTTCGACTCCCTGGGTAAAGCAAAACCCAAATGTTTCCTATCCCATTTAAGTGCCCAGCTCAGCCCCCTTCCTCTCTTACCAACGATATCACAACGTCAACGCACAATCTTCCTGAGTAACTTCCACAGCCCTCGGTCTTCGTTCATGACATAGTCATTTGCGATGGATGGTGGATCTTGCACGATCGTTGCTCCCCAAAGCACCTTCCTAATAGGCGTGAGTTCAGATCCAACTAAATTGTACGGCATCCATAATCACTTACTCAAATGGCTGGATAAGCGGCTCCTTGGGAGGCAGTAGCGCGACAGACTCAGGAGAGTGCCATTCATTCCAGCCAGTTCCATGGGTAAATGGATACATGTGGTTTTAACGAAGCAGGCCCTGTGTGCCATCAGCGGCGAATGAACAAATAGGTCCCAAATTCATTCTTACAAGTTACTCTCAAGCCTTCTTCGGTAGCCTCGACATTCGCAGGTTGCACTTCTGGAGGAATCTGCACAAACGAGGTGTTCATCAGTTCCGATACAATTAGATAAGTCAATTTGAAGAGAGAACATACGTCAAACTTATCCACAAGCCATTGCTTCGTAATTTGATGGAAGCATTCCGGACATTGACAATGGTCTCTCAGCCAAAAGTTGAGGCTACATTCAATCACATCCTCGACCCAGACATTAGTCTTGCTGACTAAATGGCCTATCTTGAAAACTGAAGAACGCACTATCTTTACCAAGTTAACAGATCCCACCCGACGTGCACCTTCTTCTCATCCATCTTCACAAGCGGTAGGTGCTTGTCCGAAGAGCTCGCTGATTCTGGGGTGACATTCGTCTTAGCCTTTGGTGCATCGGATTGTGCGGTCGAAGCGGATGACGCTGGATCTGGTGTTGGATTTTGCGACGTCGCCGTCGCTGTCGATAAGTATCTCAAGTTCCGCATACATTTCGATCTTGTATGCAATAAACTTGTTAGTATGTACGACTGTGTTAACGCGGGAGCAGCCCTGCTCTAGAGAAACCAAGGCGTTCAGTAAACACGCGAGAAAGAGCGGTCGTGAGCAATCGGAAGAGTCTGTGCACCTTCGATTCTGGTGTTTGTGCTCGAACAGTATTCCTACATAACGAATATCTCACTCCTTGTCGAGCAGCCAGCATCATTCCAGTGACGACGCTGCAAGATGATAAGAGGTAGAAGGGGGAACACCGAGACACGGAACAAAACAACTCGAAGCTCACAGCACGAATAGCCCACGTGAGAGTGAGGAACGTAATGACCGGCCCTGAGCTAAGGTACCAAGCGCATTTGATCGAGTCCGTTCGGCTTCGAAAACGCTTTCCGTTCAATACGACACAAGCATAGACCATGCGAAGAGGACATGGGTCAACCAAGGTATGCAGCCATATCATTTCTTGTCGAATGCAGCTCATATCTTAAAAGGTGCCAGGCGTGAAACTACGACCAGCCGCGCCAACCAAGTCACGCAAGCCGGGCGAGCCATCCACGCAGTTAACCCGACTACATTCATCAATTCAAGACGATGTTGACTCGACGGAGATTCTGTGAAGCTGTTGGAAACTACTCGTCGGAGTGGTCATCTGCGGATCTGGCCTTAGCGACAAGGTAATGACCATGTGGAATATCCGTAATGTGGCTAATGACTTGGCCGGTTTGCAGGTCAATTTGTACCAGCAAGCAGTACAGCTGGGAGCTCAGACATCGTCAGACCTAACAGATCAAGTCACACATCTCATCTGCGAAAGCCCTGGCACTCCAAAATACAAGGTGAGTATGTAACCAACTCATACTTGTCTCAGAGTTTATTTTCGCCAGTATTGTGTGGAGCACGGGATTCCGATATTACAACCATCTTGGATATCTGACATATACGAAAATGGACCAACGGAGAAAATATCAATGTAGAGAAGGTATGCCGTTAAAATTAAGTTTCCTGTTTCTTATTTGCTCATGACCTACTCATGGAAAGATTGCAGTTATGCATCGATTTCCGACCTTTAAGTCCATGAAGTTATGTATAACAGCAGTCAACGATGTTGAAAGGAGAAAACAAATCCAGAAGCAGCCCGAAAAGAATGGAGTAACATTTATTGAGACGTTCAGCAAAGGCATAGAACTCACACATCTTCTATGCGGTCCGGATAGAGGAGAAAATATGGACCAGATGGGTCTCACGCCGAAAATGCAATATGTTGTAAAATACAATGATACTCGGGCCAAAAAGGTGCATCTTGTTTGGGAAGACTGGTTTTGGGATTGCTTGGAGTTCAAAGGTGCGTGTCATCATCAAGGAATTTTTCTAAGCTCACTTTTCAATAGGTATCCTTGATGAGAGGAGTTATCTTGCAACCGGACTCGTCCTCCTCGTAGAATAAGACGGGAACGTAAGTTCTCGTTTTCCTTTTCTGTCCTCGACCTTGACCATGTTCTTCAGGTAGCTTCTCCTCTTGTCTTACCGATAACTTCAACAGCCGAACAAAGTAAACAACGGGCTCCAACTCCCTCTTCTCAATTCGATACCAACGCGGATGCGGAAGAGACTGTCAACGTCAAATGCATGCCTGAAGCGGCCGCTCTTCTCTGGGAAAGTGCGCTAAAGAAGAGGGGTCTTGAAATCAAAGGCGGAAAGTTGTTACGGAGTCCCAGTAAATCAAGTTTTCTCTCAAGAGAAGGCTCTCAGATACCACCTTCTACCTCATCCCACAATCATGATGAATTTGCGACCTCATCGAGGACGAAGAGCTCTCTGAACGCGGCTTTCAAACGAACCAAGTCATTCACAGCGAAGACAGCAGAACCTGACGCTACAAAATCTGCCTTTTAACGCGTGCTGTCGACTCCCGTGGCGATTACAGAAAACCGGCATGCTTCTGCAACAATTCCAGGCTCACCTGCTCTGCAGGACCATAATCAAATCCCAGAAGGAGAACGGGTTCTATTTGCTGGACTCAGATTTCGAGCTTTAGGAGAAGCAAGTGGACCGAAACTGACGGAAGCACTTGAGCTTTGGGGCGGTGCTGTGATTGTTGATGCCGATACTGAGGTCGACTTCATAGTTGTTTGCCTCGTGAGGTAGGTCTTCCACAGCATCGTTCTCGCTCGTACTGTCTGACAGAATACATAGCGGAAACACATTCTTTCGTAATGAGCCGAGTCAAACAGAGCGCCAGAAATTTCGAACAGAATACTGGATCGAACAGTGCATGTTTGAGGAAAGGATATGTGCTGGGGACGAGCACCCTGCGTTTGTTCCTCTCCGGATCTCTACGCCACTTCCAGGTGCGTTACTATGTCGGTTTATAGAATTCAGCTGATCGTCTTTGAAGGCGCCGATAAACTCATGGTTCACATATCTGGCTTGATACCATCAGAGAAGATGTCTTCTGTCCGGCTTCTCAAGCAATCGGTTCGTGTTGATATCATTTATAACTCTTCCCCGTTTGTAAATGTCTCAAATTGAACAGGTGAAACTGTTATGGACCAGCTCTCGCGGCGAAATACGCACCTCATCTGTCCTTGCGGCACCGGTCCGAAGTTCATGAAAGCGCTAGAATGGGAAATTCCTGTTCTGAGCCTGCAATGGCTATTTGACACTGTGAAGTCCAGCAAAATACATGATGTCGACAACTATCTAGTTACAGCTGATGGTTCTTCTTCTGCTCCTGCAAAGAGCACTCCCGAGGGTGGGATGATGGCGGACATAACAAATAGCGATTTTGTCCAGGGCTCCTCAAAGAGCAAGGGCTTTGCCAAAAGCTCAAAAAAATCGCAGTCCTCGAACTCGTCATCTCTCGATGTTGCCCAACAAGTCTCTTTGGACGATTGGACAGCTAACGCGCTTCTTACGGAACCTGCTCCAGCGAACCCGCCGACTTCGTCTCCACCTGACACAGTTTCGACGACTACTTCCCCGTTCCGCAGGCATACTACTTTGGGAGAAAGCATGCTATCAAAGAGGCCCTCGATTTCTCCCTTGACCTCACCGAGTAAATCAAAGAGCATGGTAATAGAGCGCGTCTCGTCAAGCGCGACTCCTTCCCCAATGTGAATGCCCTCCAAAAACACTCGGGTCGAGCAACAGGAAGGATCAGCAACAGCAGCAGCGGGACGGATTATGTCGCCATCACCAGCTCTGGCGACTGCGAGCACGAGCACGCTCACCGGCGAGAGTGCTAGCGTGCTCAAAGACACCATCGCCTCGCTCTTGGGCAAACGGCCCTCTTCAGAGGACAATCGCAATAGCGACTGCAACAGCAATGACAACAACCCGGAGGGTGAAAATCAGGATAAGGCGCCTGCAGCGGCGCAGCAGCAGCAACAACAGGGTCTGACTACACGAGCGTCGAAACACTCGAAACCACCTCCGCGTACGAAATCGCGGCAGGATCCTGTAGACGGTGGGTCCGGCGGCTGCTCGGCATGCTCGTTCTCCCACACGACGAGCTTGGAGGTCCTCGGGCGGACGTCGTCAATGCTTTCAGGCGCTGGTGGTGGTGGGTCCGCCTATCTATTCGACTTCACGCTGAGTTCCGGCAGCAACGCCGAGTCGTCGCCCACGGAGCTGTTCAACCACCACAACTCGAGTGACGCGGCAGCGGAGGAGAGTATACGCGTGGCGTACGAAGACCCGAGCCAGAGGGCTGAGGAGCGGAGATTGTTAAGTCTTATTTCTGGGAATGGGGATGCTGATGTGAACACGATGGATGCGGATGTAGGTGAGAGTGGTGTGATTAAGGAAGAGTCGCAGGTTCCGCACACGGAAGGGAAGAAACCGCAGCCTAAGCCAAGGAGGAGGGGAAGGAACCTCGTGAGGAGGGTCAAAGACGAATACTATTGATGAGTTGTAGATTTCCCTAATCTAGCTTGGATATAATTGTATCTTCTCTACAAATTATTGTTTGAACGCAGCTCATGTTGGATACACATAGCACAAATTATGTATGGTTTTAAATATTTTAAATACTACATTCAATTACTGAATAAAATAAAATGGAGATACAAATACAGAAGCAAACTGAATCGTTGTGAAATGAAACACGAAGCACTAAGCTACTTTTCGGGAAAGGCACCTCTCTCCACCTCGAAGAAATCACTTCTCATGATGGTGCAACTTGTCCTTAACCTTCTCGACGATATGTTTGACAAGACCTTCCTTTTTTCCATGTCCATTTCCATTCCCGTTCCCATTCCCATTCCCGTTCCCATTGTCATTGCCGCCACTTCCATCTCCGTTCCCGTTCTTGCCATTCCTCATCCGTTCAACCGTGCTCGACCTCAGTACTCCGCCTTCATGCTTCTCCTGAAGACCTTCCGAGCCGCGGTAACGCGAATTGTCTCCTCCCGCCGTGATAACTCCAGCAGCAGTGTTCGCTGTCTTCCACTCAGATTTCGAATGAACCTTCTTCGAGTCGGAATTGTTATCGTCAGTCGCGGAAGGCTTGCCAGATCCGTCAATATCGACAGCCTTGAGGGGCGCGACGTTCATCGAGCTCACATTCGCAGAGGGGAGCGGGAAGTCACTGTCTGCGCCCGATTTAGGGGAATTGTAAGGTCCGGCTGCGCCATGTGCGATTGGATCTGGACGGTGTTGTGGCAGGTTCGAAGCGGCTTTAATAGATGGATGAGCTTGCCGTTGTTGTGAGAGTTCGTCTGAGTCTGTGCCGGTGCCGGCTTGATGAGCTGTGGTGGTGGTGAGTTCATCGGATGGCTGGGGTTTCTTAGCATCTCTGAGCGAATTTGCAGCATGTCCTGTTCCAGCTCCGAGAGCAGTACCAGCCGCGGCGCTGGCTGCTAATCCCTTACTCTCAACCTGCGTCTTCGCATCCTTGCGCACGTTCTCGTTCAACTGTGGCTGCGTCACTTCCTTCGCTCCCTTCGCACGCTTTGCATGTTTATTGCCACTAGCAGCTGCAACATCGTTCTCGTGCTTCTTCACCTCCTTCTCCCGGTTCACAGCTTGATGCTGCTTCTGCGCCTCCTTCGCGTCATGCTTGTCTTCCTTCTTCGCCGCGCTTTCCTTGTCAGAGGAAGGAGCAGTAACGGAGGTGATGGTATCCTTTCGGTGCTTCTTCACATCCTTCTCGCGCTTCTCGGCCTCCTTCTTCCTCTTCTCCTCATGTTGATTTGTCTCATCCTCTTTGTCGGAGGTGAGTCCACTGCCGATGGCACCCACTCCAGCACCCGTGGCTGCAGTAGCAGCGATCCCTTTCTTGTCCGTTGACTTCGTGTCTTTGTCCCCACCCGCATCCAGCAACTGGTCAGTGCTTGACTTGGACTGAGATTCAGGCTCAGTCTGAGGCTGAGACTGGGAATGGGAAGCCGGCGGCGAACCCTCTATCGCGCTGCTGCTAGAATCATCCTCTCCATTCTAACGCGAATAATGCAACGCAGTGCCGCCCAAAACGCCTGCACCTGCTCCAAGCGCAGCGGCTCAGAATCCTTTCTTAGACTTCGATTCTTGAGGGGTGGTCGAGTCTTTTTCTTCAGCTTCAGGTGTAGTCTGCCCTCGCGACGGCTCAGATCCAGACGACTTATAAGAGCCTGACCAGCCCTCGCGCCAACAGCGCCTCTCTCGACTCCTGGCTTATTGACCTCGGAGTCGCCTGTAACATCGGATTGTCTTCAGGGGGCCTTCTGAGTAACTTCGGGCCCAGACGTGTCCGTGCTTGGTGCAGTTGGCTTGGAAGCTGGTTGAGCCTGAGAGTCCGTAGGCGCACCAAAATTTGAAGGCGTTTCCCTTGAAAGCGCCGTTGGAGAAGAAGTTGAAGTAGAGGAATCGACATATGGGTCTTGACCGGATGTACGCAAGTGCATGTACGCTGCACCGCCCAGAATTCCTGCTTCCGCTCCGATGGCGGCATCTTCAGCACGTTTCTTTGTCTTCGCGTCACTCCTCGAAACATCCTGGTCTGCGTCCTCTTGCGTATCTCGGGTCGTATGAGACTGCGTTTCCGATTTGACAGGAGACTCCTTCACTGTCGGGCTCGTC
The DNA here is from genome assembly GCA_033182465.1 of Sanghuangporus weigelae. NCBI lineage: Eukaryota > Fungi > Basidiomycota > Agaricomycetes > Hymenochaetales > Hymenochaetaceae > Sanghuangporus > Sanghuangporus weigelae. The sequence goes on from CP137324.1 coordinate 2,614,568, forward strand.
TCATCTTTCGTCTCTGCGTAACCTGCAGGCACAACAGCGAAGTCTCCTAGAGATATCCAATGGATTAATAACTGAACGTGAACACGAAACTTCCACATAACCTTTTGCTTGTCGTTCTTCCGCGAATGCTGATATGCAGCACCTCCCAGTACTCCGGCGCCCGCTCCAAAAAAGCCCCTTCAACACCCTTTTTTGTTCTAGAGTCACTGAGCGAATCGGAGTAGCCCTGATCGGTGAATTTCTGAGCGTCTGCAGTAGGAGAAGCCTTTCCGTCACGAACTGACGATGTAGGTGGAATCTCGTCATCATCCTCGGGGACATCGGGTGTGTAGTCCAGGTGATGACGTGTGCGGGTGCGTATGGGACGAAAGCAGGCTGGTCCTCTGCCAGCTAACCGCCTGGAGCACCAGCAACAGTAGGGTCAGTTCCACGAGCCTTGGCGGAAAGGATATCTTCCAACTTGTCGCCCGAAACTTGGGGCTGGGCAGTGCCGGTGGGCGAGACTTGGTCAGCAGTATCCTTTGATGAATGCGAATGCGCATACGTCGCGCCTCCGACCGTGCTGATCCCAGCTCCAAGCGCAGCTGCCTGGATCGCTTTCTTCTTATCCTCGCTATTCGTGTCAGTCCCGCCAGCCCGATGAGGATGCAAAGCCTTCTCAGTATCGCTCCTTCCTCGTTCATCCCAAACTGACGTTGAAGCTGAAGGCGCCTGCTCAGATGGACGGCTAGGACCCTTAGCGCTAGCGGTTGGCCTTGCAGCATCCTCGGAAGAGGTGTCCGTGATAACAGGAGCAGGTGCGTACGTTGCGAACACAGGATGCCCCTTCGCACTCTGCTCCTGAAAGCGCTTTCGGACAAAGCAGTTGACGAGTCCTTGTAAGTTGGGTTGACATTGCTAGACGGCTGAGCCGGCGAACGTGAAGACCCGTACGCTCTACCACCGAGTGTGCCTACACCCGCTCCGAGCGCAGCAGTTTCGGTAGCTCTCTTCCTCAGGTCCGAGGACTGGGATTGAGACTGTCTGGTAGAAACCTCTTGCACATCGTCGTCTTTTTTCTGCTCTTTTGAAGCGGGAACAGTAGTAAATGCTGCAACCGCGTACTTGTTCGAACTGGGCTCGGACTCTGACTTTGACGCGTGAGACCTGCTGGATGACGGGTCTGGCAATTAGATTTCAATAAGCAACGGTAAATGTGAGCGTCGGTTCCATTTACTTACTGAAATCAGATACGATACCCCCCAAAGCCAGGTCCTTCGGATCCAATTCGAATGGAGTTTGTTGACCCACTCGGCCTGCCTGAAGCTTCTTCTGAGCCTCTTCGGGTTTCGTGGTCCCGAAAGCTATAAATATGCGCGACACAAATTAAAACCGGACTCTGGTAGCATTATTGAAAGCACGTATGGAAGTCATAACCAAATGCACCAGCGACTGTGCCAGGCAGGTACTGAGAGGCTACGTCGACTGCATAGCACCAGTCTTCGCGGGCAGCATCGACGAGTATGGACCCGTTGTTCGCAGCAGTAGAGTCCGTAGCGGACGTGTCAGCCTTGTTGTTGAGATGGTCAAGTGTAACGCGTGGGTCGCACAGGAAAGTGCTGGGCCTGGGAATGTCAGCGAGCTCGGAAGTAGAAGAGCGGGAGTGAGGCGGGGAGGACAACTTGCTACCGCCCGGGGTAGTTGTTGATGAATAGAGGAGTGGGAGGAAGCGCATCTGAGTTGAGTGTCCGTTTGGCGTTGCGCTGTTGGAGGGGAGGGATTATTGAAGCCGTAATGAACTTGGCGAGGTTACATAGTAGCGGAGGAGGTAACGTCGTGTCGGTGGAGCGCCCCTCTTTGTCGCAGTCTGAGATGAGACACGGACCCGGATACATTCAGACAATTATCCTAATTGTAATATTGTCGAATTACACTCGAGAATAATTGTCGTCGAAAAGTGATTGTAATATTACAGCATAGCCGTTTGCATTAGTAATGGCACTGCTTTTGAATGAAGAAGAGACAATTTATAACACGTGATGAGCGGACTTAGTGTTGGATTTGAGGGTCGACAGCTTCACAAAATCATCAGTTGCGACTTTTACATGTGTTACTCATAGAAGGAGAAAAGCACAATTTTTCTCAATGGTGATACCTAAAGCAGATATCCTTGGGGTGACTTCCTGCCCACTACTACCTCAAGATTAGAAGACATTCAATTATAGATTCTCACAAACAAATACTGTCCCCATCTGTACAGGTGCAACTGTAACGGTAACACCGGTTGCCTGGTGTAACGTGTAACACGGATGGTTGCTTCGAATCCCAACTCTTATAGTGTTACCGTTGTTATGGTTGCACCCGTACGTACACGTACAGATGGGTACAGTACTCTCTGTTGTGCTGTTGTTCATGAGCACCTCGGGCGACAAGCCACCGCCGCCCGCCTCGCAGGGCTCAAGCTCCAGTGGAGTGCGGCCCACTCTGCGCTACTCTGGTCTTCCGGTCTGGCTTGCTAAACGCCCCAAACTTCCATCTCAGAATTGGTTGATTTTCATCCGCGTCACCTCTTCACTCATCGGGCTGTACACGTATGATCGCAAGAAATGCAAAGACATTCACGAAAAGTACATCAGACGGGTCTCACACCTAGCTCAGGAGCCTTTGGATAGCATGGAGCTACCTCGTAAGGTGACTGTGTATGCCTGTAAATGGCTGGGTGACAAAGACGTTAATCGCAGCCTAAAATACTTTTGGAAGTATGTCAAGGTTCGTACATTTGATATATTTCTTCCATGCTCATTTGTCTGAACTTTCGTGTCAGCCTGTCTTGGTTGCTGCAGCTATAGACTATGACCTGGTGAATGGTCGCCGTCATGGAGATCTTGCCCGACAAATATCTGAGAAGATCAAAGCGAAACGCAGAATTGATGAAGGATTGGAGGCTCCCACTTCATCACCTGTTCCTACGCCGACAAATTACTCAAAAGAGGAGCTCGCTGTACGTGAGCTACAGGGTGGTTCGATCATCATTGGGAGAATGACCTTCAAGGAATACATGGAGGGATTGAAACGAGGTTGGACAGAAAGTCCAGAGCGAATAGATCGGGAGGAAAGGCTCGCTCGCGAGTTAGAAGGATATGGACGCTTCGATGATCCTGAGCCAGAAAACTCCGTATCAGATCTCTCTGGCGAACCCATTGCGACAAAATCACGTCTCATTTCTGCAGAGAATGCACGGGCATTTTCTCCGTACAAGCTTACTTCTTAGTCCACTTCTCCCTCGGTGTCTTCTACATCGGTCATTCCACCTCCTGATACCATCCCTCCTCAGCCACTGCTCTTGCTGGTCCCTTTTACCAACCGTATTGGCTGCAGATTCCCATGATGATCGTTGATTTCTTCAATCAATGAGCTAAAGTCAAAGCTGGTGCCGAAGCTGCCTATAGGCTAATAATGGCTCACACACGGCCAATATGTGGCCCTCCACCCAGTCCTACATGCGCGCCCCTCTTCTCTCCAGACGAGCGATCACCTGAGAATGATCTAGATTTCGATCGCCTGGGAGAATCGTACTATCAGAAATCATTCCTTTCGTTCCGCGATAATTTCTTACAGCTAATTGCGTTAGTAATGGCACTCCCATTGTCTCCCAAGTGTTTTTGAGTGACTCGGAAGTAGAGACAAATTATAACACGTGATGAGTGGACTTAATGAAAATTTTGGTTGGATTTGAGGGTCAACAGCATTATAAAATCATCAGTTACGACTCTTTTTCACTGAAACTTGGTTTACATGTGTTACTCATAGAAATGGAAAAGCACAATTTTTCTCAATTGCGATATCTGATGTAGATCTCCTTGGGGTGACTTCTTGCCCACTACTACCTCAACATCAGAAGACATTCAATTATATTCTACAAACCAATTCTTTTCTTTCAAATTTTGACGGGCAGTAGACGGTCAATAATTAATTTAGAAATTTGTTCTGAGCAATTTGGTTGAGAATTGAGCTCAGGACAAAATGGGTAGTACCAGAGGAAAGGTGGAAGGCATGCCAGATGTGGAGTTGTAACGGCGAAGTCCATTTTCCCATCTGCTTTTGAAACAAGTTCTCTTCATTCAAAAAAAGTCCAGAGTGCCATTACTAACGCAAACAGCTGTAAAGGCATGCGAAGATTATTACTACATAACTTTGCCCGGACAGACTCGCGGCTGCACGTACTCTAGCGCACGGCGAAAGGGAGCCAACGAAAGACGAAATGAACCACCCACCTCCGACTGAAGTTGAGCTCCGACAGGAACGTTTGACGAAAGAGATGCGATGGAGGAATAACGAAGAGGGTTGGTAAATTATTCGACCGGATAAAGACGTCCCATGGGACGAACGATTTAGAGGTTCACTCTCCATTTTTACGGATCCCCCTGAAGAGCCTACTAATGAAAATTCGCAATGATATCGAATCTCGCATTAATTGTCTTTCAAATTTGTATCTAAAGCAGCATCCGTTTGATTTGTGTCCTATCCCACAATTTTCACCGCTCCACTATTCATGATCCAGTCCTCCATGTCTGCCCAATCATCATCCATGTGGTCGAAATCGTTAGTGTCTTTGCCTTCAGCTTTGGCGTCTGTTGTTACAATATGAGCCCCTGTTCTTCCGGATCCATTGTCTAAGTTAGCGGCCTGAGCAGTATCTGTCTGAACGGTACTTGTTTGAGTTGTATCGGAGTGAGGATCCCCAGTCTGCGCAGGTAAGGACGGAGGAAGAATATTAAACATTGAGTTATCGAGGGAGAAGAAATCATCATCTGGGTAATAGTCATTTGCTGAGCATAAATCACCACCGAGAGCAGTGGAAGTTGGCCGAGAGGAAGAAAGCGAAGACATATGAAGGAAAAGCGGATCGTTGTCAGACTGCAGCTTGGGTTGTGTATCGAGTCTCGTCTTCTTTGTCGCTGGCTCCCGAGACGACTGGGCGATCAAAGAGTTCGATTCTCTAGTGTGTTTCATTGTCCGCTTTGGCGCAACAAGGTCAAGTTCGGATTCGTTAGGTGCAGCGATGTTGGTCAAAGACACATTTGCAGAGTCAAAGATGGGATTCGCTGTGTCCATAGTCAGCATTATTGCATCAAGTTCAGAATCGCCGAGACTGCTGTCTGAACAAGCGTCCTTATCAGATTCTTCATTGAGATCGGCAAACTGTACGTCAAAGCTGGGCTTCACAGTCACCCCGGGTTTACGGGCAGCTAGGATTGGATCAAGCTTCAAGCGGCTTCCCTCATCCAGGCGAATAGATTCAGCAACGCCTGAACATTTATGGAGAGATCCCAGTTGTCCAAGTGTTGTGTCTTCCTTTATAGCCTTCTTTTGCACCGGTTCTCTGCGTTTCTTCGTTTCCCTCTTGTTAGCTTTGACCGCCTCCTTTGTAGCTGTGTGGAGATGTGAATTTGCTTTGAGATGCCTACAAGATTATATGCACTTACCTCTCCTCTCCTCAAGTACCTTTTTAGTGCCCGGCGGTGGCTTTGCTAAACCTTCGCGGCAGCTAATAGAAAAGACGTACAATGAATCCTTATCATATGTATGCGTGAAAGAGACAGAAAGACTAACCACAGATGGCGGCAGGCCATTTTATCTCTACAATTATGGTTGCAGCTACAGACAAGGAATATGAATAAAGGTAAAAGGTCATTTGCGGAATACTAACACATAATTTCCGTTGGGCAGAGTCTTCCGCCCGAGAGGAGACCTAGCCTGCGAGACTATCATACATGTTGCTTAGTTGAATAAATGCCAGATATACTCAGGGGGCCAGGCGGAAAATCGCATACCCAACAGTGAGAACGAGCCTTTAGCATCCCGCAGGTCATCTTTGTATAGGTCGCAATTCGTGTCATCCCAAACTTCAGGGCCATCTTGCTGAGATGCTTCAATAAAGATGTCATTGGCGGACTTGTGCCGTATGTATCTCATGGGATACTTATTTGCAGGTACCAAGGGCTTATAAATCTGTGTGATCGTCAAACCAGCGAAGGTTTCCTGATTGTTTTCTTGTGAGCAAATGGCAGATCCATGAAAAGCGGAGCTTACAGAGCTGATGAGCACGCAGATTATCTGGCTCGGCTTCGTCAATTCTGCGTTTACAGTGAAAATCTGCGGCTCGCTGAGAGCATCTGTCCTTTTAATCGAAAATTAAAAATTAAAAAATAGCGAAGGTACGCAATGTTGTTTAGAGCAATCTGTACTCACGAGATGCGCCTGAAATCGATAAGGTTCAAATCCGAAGTCGTTGTTAATACACTAGTCATTCCCAGAGATTTTGCCTTCTGTTTAAACTTCTTCCGACTTGGCAATGCCTGCAACAAAGAGCACTCAATATTGAGCTCAATGGATACTGCTTTCTTTCCTGAGTACGAGGTTACTCCATTTCTATCCACAGATATGGATAATCCGTAGTGCGGCATGTCCTGTACTTGTTGCAAGACTTCGTGACCGTAGGGCGGACATCGGTTCAGAAGCTCAATATCTCGTTTGAGCACTAGAATTCTGTACAAGTATTAACACTCACCATCTCAATCCTTGACGGTTCTTGCTTCTCCAGGGATTTAAGGGAAGTTATCCCATGTTCAGCAAGCACCTGATGGAAGTTCGTGTAAAATTCTTGATACAGAAAGGCGACAGGAGACTGACCTTCAAGCTGAATGAACATAATTTATCAACATGGAGAATGCAACAGCAAGTTTGTAATGTACGATTTCTCTCCAATGGACTCTATTTGCTTCAATACAACTGGCCTGTCTTCCCAAACTTTAGCCATCAAACACCGTACTCTGTGGGATGCATGAGCTACGCTTGCTACTTGTTTGAAATAAGATGATACGGACAATTCAAGCCCGTTCTTCAACTGGGCACCATTCTTCTTGATTATGGCAACTTCTACGGCAACTATACACTAGATGAAGATCGATCTGGATACATTCGATGCATCTCCAGAACATACCTCTCGCTATACGTGCTGCATGACGAAAGATTGATAACGCATCTAGAGCAGGCTGACTATCTGCTGTCTTGTATTCTGGAGCATTCAAAGATATGCCACCGAGGACAGCCTGTACAGAGATAAGATGTATGAGTCAAAGTTGACAAAGGTCGCGCTCAAAATCGATATACTTGTATGATTATGAAGGCCTTGTCAGATGCCTTCTCGACTTTCTTTATCTTATACCGGATGTCGGGATGGTCTCTCATCTTGTTGTACACCTGATTTTGCTCTGAGTTTGCCAGTCTACCATCAAGGCATGATTTGCGTACCTGTTTGTCACAACCGCGAAGTCTGACGTCCCCAAGTCTGGTGCAAGCTCGGTATTTGCCACAAATGACCATTTTCATGATCACACTTACTCATCGGCACAGCTTATGACCTCAAGCTAAGGGGAAAGTGTCAAGGGTTGTGTAACGCAGACACGAGAGCACCTACAATCTCACGGATAGTAGCTCGGTCTGAAATCTTAAGAATACCTCCCATCTACAATACAAGAGGAGCAGAGGTCAAGCACATCACATGGCTCAAGAGTCTTGCTTACCGTCGACTGTCGTATGTAACACTAGAGTCGAAACAGAATCGTGAGGGGCTAGAGAACAACGTACACAAAAGAAGACATACCTTGCTCATAATATCTCCGTATTTAGTCACATGTAATTCCATTTTGTCTTTATCGCCACTGTAAATTAGTTCGTTTGTCTTTAGCTTCTCAACCGCCTGCAAGACCATATCATCCATTTTCTCTTCCCACGTTTGTCCGGCTGTCTTCCCGATATGATAATGTCCAGGATTCTTTTGAATACGTTGATGAAGAAACGAGTTCCGAAGCCAGTCTTTCGCACTCTGAAGATCACTGATAGCACCTATGCCAATCTCAGAATTTATGTGTTCTAGTAGATTTTCGTGGAGTGAACTCTCAAGGATTGTTTCACCCTGGGCGAGATTTCGATATTTATGCTCAAGGTCTTGCTCGCATAAAATAACAGCTATTCCTTCCTTGTCTGTAAAACAGGGCAAAAGAAAAATTGATCTTGAATCCTGAGGAAAAAGAAAGTGACTCACCGAATTGAGGGCACCCCTAACGAAGATATTTCAGACAAAGATAAACTTTTCACAGTTGGAAAGCATACCGCTCGCCCAATCATTTGAATAATATCCAAATCGGAATATTCCTGCCAACTCGTACCAGTATACAATTTGACATCCTTTATCACGACGGTATGGGCCGCTGATAGTTGAAGTTTTTAGAGGTGAACGAGAGAGGAGACAGGTGAAAGGACTTACGAAAGTTGACGCCGACGGCGAGAGTCTGTATACAAAAGAAAAGAAGTCAGGAAGACTGAGCGTTAACGACTCTCTCGGCTTACCGAAGTAGCACAAACTACCCGCAAGGTACCGTCGAGGTAAAGTTCCTCTATTGCTCGTCTATCATCAAGGCTGAGACCTGCATGGTGCACCCCTAACCCAACCTTTGCGAGCTCTTTTCTATTATTTCAGCCGTGATCTCACGACGGAGAAAGAGAATTCTCACTTTCAAGTCTCTCATCATGAAACAAGTGATTCAGACTAAGTCTTCGTTAATATATGTATTTTCCTATCCCGAGGCACTCACTGTTTCAGAGGTGCCCAGGCCGTCTTCTGCTTCTTCGTCACGGCTTCCTCATACTCTTTCAACAACTGCTCGGCAGTTGTCAAAGTGCCTATATTCATGTGTGAGAGATCAAAGTTATCCAAACACCTCATCAGCATACCCTTCCTAGTACTGCAAAAGATAAGGATAGGTTTTCCGCATGCGTGTTGTTCAAGCACGGAATAAACTTTATAGTCAAGCGCCCGAGAAAATTGGAAGTCGTTCTGATTCTTGCGAGTAACTCCATATATGTGACGTGTTATCTTGCATGGTCGGTAGTCTTCTCCAAACTGAAGTTACACAGATCATCTAATACTGAAGACAGAAAAAGTAGAATGAGTCGAATGTTACCTCAAAGACTGTGGCCGAGGCGTTGCCATCGATCGACGGGTTTCCAATCCAGTCAGCAATGTCTCGAATGTTTGGTACAGTTGCAGACACCATGATGAAACGAATATTACTTGCACGAGCTTTCATACGCGAAATGATCACTTCAAGAGTGCTGCCTCGCAGTTCATTCAGGACATGAACCTTGGTAATACTTAGATAACATCGAGGCAGACAAATACAGAAACACACCTCGTCAACCAGAAAGAGTTTAACTTCGGATAGGAAGTCGCCATGATCGTGCCTATATTGATATATAAGTATGTTTCCACTTGACGATGGATTCTTGTTTACCATCCCCGCGTGAGGCTGTCCCATTTTTCACTCTGGTACTTCTCTCAGATAATCTCCTAAATGCAGACCAGGACAGTGTACCGTAGTAATTCTGGATGGCAATGAATTGATCATCACAATCATCATATGCACGGCCATGAAATAGACTTACATGACCTTGGCAGTTCTCGCCGCAGTCCAAGCACTTTTACCCATTTGAACTGTGTCGCCCGTCATTTCGCAGCCTGTTTGAATTAAGAATGTAAACTCAATCATTCGGGAAATTCGTTCGTACACTTGATGCCTAATGGCTCGAACTTCGCAGTCCAATCTCTTGTCCGTTCTGAACAGAGAGCCTGGCGAAGGTGCAGAGCATGAGAATGCGGCATTGCGGCCATAGGACCGAAATTACCTTCGTTGGTGCAACATACACGCACTTGGAGGAAGACTAATGCTTTGAATTCATCGACATTGCGATAAGACCGAGTTCAAAAAGTACGGTTTTGCCACCTCCCGTTGGGGCTGAGGAAGAAATTCATAATAGATGATAGGCCAAAATAACGACACACGTACCGCTCACGACCTATATCCAACGTCGTGAAGAGAATTTAGAAAGAAAGAAACCAACGTACCATATTCTCTCTCATTTCCATGATCTTGAGACAATTTAGTGTCGAACAAAGACTTGGACTCGTACAAAAGAACGTACAGTGTGATAGCATTTTGACTGGACCGCATTGAAGACTCCGAATTTAAAGATCCCTCGATAGATGTCCACTGCAAGCAAATCAATTTGAGATTCCCCAAACAGCAGGTAATAACTCACGAAGATCAGACACAGCTCGAAGACACAAGTTATGTGTGTTTCTCGGATTGGCACCGCGAGTGTCAGCAATTTGGAAAAAAGGTTCACTAGTCGATCTCATTGTAACGGAGTCGTTTCCTCTGTGTCGTACAATCGGTCCAGAGTTGTCTGACAGCATATATGCGTCAAAATCTGGATTATAAATGCGGAAGAAGCCACAAAAACACCTGGAGCTCATATGCATGCACTCTCAGTTCATTTTGAGAGGGCATGCAGACCTGGTATGGCGCAGACGCCCAATTGCCAGGCCTTGGTGCTTGCAGAGCAGCGGGAACAACAAACCCGCGAGACTGATTCGGCGTCGGACTCGACATGCTGTACGCAGAAGGGTCGGATGACCCGAATTCACCTATTTCATCGTCCAGCTGGCCGTCATATCTATTCCGGAGCGTCGTTGGTGCTGTATCTTTAAAAAATCCAGAGTGGCGCAGTTGTGTTGTTTAGGGTTAGTGCGGGAAGAAAACCTTCAGAAGACGCATCACCTCGATACTCTGAAGCAAAGTGATCTTCGCTGTAGCATTGCATGTTCGGATAAGTGCCATAACCGTTTCTTCGCCTATAGTCGTAGGAAGTGAATCCTACTCCGGAGTCGTAGGAATTGAATCCTACTCTGAAGTCGTCTGAGAAGGGTTCTCCGTCGTCCCCGAACTGATCCAGGAACTCGTCAAGGTCAAAGTCTTCACTCATGTCATCAGATGCGCAGCTGCAGGTAAGAGCGCAGCTGGTATATGTTTCCGACAGAATGTAATGATGGAGTAAAGACAAGGAGTCACGTCGACATTCACTTGAAGGAATAAGAGATCATGTGGTCCTGTAAAGCTGTGACCAATGACCATCGCATCGAGTTCCTCAAGACTCGACCCAATCCTTCCCAGTCCGAGTCGTACACAACAATTGGTCCCCGGTCATCATGTCTGCATCTGCCGCGTCTGCAGCAACGGCGGCAGCTGTGGTGACCAAAGCTCCAAGGATCCCTCCGTCAAATTTCGCTGTTCTCCTTCGCCGGTCGAAATTCGCCTCGTACGACCCGCAAATAGGCAGATCTACACTACCTACGATGGAAGCGCTCACAGGGGAGACTGGGGCTCAAAGAGGCCTCTCTCCGTGCGACTACGTCGCAATGGTCGCCTCATCAGCAGCAGCGTCGATACTTTATACCGGCAAACCGAATGGACCAGCACGTATTCCGATGCGAACGCCGTGCGCCAGTTTGGAGAGATTGGTGTGACTCCTTAGATCGACCCCAAGGGGCATTGGATAGGTCGGTCTAAGATGGACAACACGAGCTCACAAATGGAAAACAATACAATGCGACAGATTAACTGGATGCACGACTCTGACTATGCCCAGGCGTAGTCCGACGATGTCAAACTGGACATCCAAATGTACTCACATGTCCCGAACCCGGACGCGATGAAACCGAAGCGGTTCGAGCGTTACCTACGCAGACTGCGTCGCCTTGTCCCAGAGTTCCAAGAGTATGCGGAGATGAAGAAAGAGATAGAGAAAGAGAAAAAGAAAGAGAAAAAGGAGACAGTCAATCCACCATCCCATCATTTGGCATGCCTTTCTCGTTATCACGAAGAGTTCTTGGGGGCCAAATTCGTAGAATCTTGCAAAGAGAACCCAAACTTCATTCACTCCATGCCTCATCCAACCGGCGGGCTCACATATAACAATATGAACGAATTGCAAAGCACTATTTCTGTGAAACCCATTCCGGGACGGAGGCTTTACCTAGAGAGGGATACGACAAACACACTTCGGGTCAAGATGAACGTAGCTTTGGGAGGCTGGGTCGGCGGAGAACACATGACTCTTAAGGGAGGCGAGAAGGGCAAAGAGTGTACTGTTCCGCTGACGGACGTTGGAATGAAGGAAGGAGAACCAAGGCGGGACCCAGATGCAGGAAAGGATGTGTTCAGGCCATTGTCGATGAAGTGTTTCCTACAGAATGCGCCTACTGTGGTCGGGAAGTACCCGCAATGGATTCAGGATACTGCTTTGAGGATGTAGGTTGTTAGCTGGTCCAACGCGGATAAAGCTCGCTCCAATCCATACAAGCCCGGGACTGTCGAGTCCGTTAAGCACGAGGAACGCTAACATAACCCTCAGCATTCAGGACCCAAAGTATTGTACTCTGAAAAACAGAAAAGTGGCTTCGCAGCGTACAAACAGCGAGTGAGAACACCGCCAAAGGACGACGGGAACCCTACAGCACTGATGAAAACTCTACGGAATACCATTGACAAGACGAAAGACCCGCGACCGGATCCTGAAAATAAGTAGCTGCGAGCCGATAGCACAGGGAATGATGAAGTCTAGTCTACATAGGTATCTATCGCGCATCCCCGGACTTGTGTCCAGGACTAATCAGATCCAACAATGCTTTCTCAAGGTCACCCTCGTTTCGCCAAGTGCATGTTCTGCTTGTGCTCGAGGTATCTCGAGTTCGCGTACCTGAAAATGTATGACTGAACGAGAGGTCCAATAATTTAAGAAAAATACAAACATACAATCAGATCGACATCTTCTCTCTTCGCAACAAAACTATATATCCTTTGCCTTTACAGCAGGCTTAGGAGGAAATAGCTCGCCGCTGAAGATTGCATCCTCCATCTTCCCCTTGTTATAAGAAAGGCCACCCACAAACTGTCCAAATTTGTCAGGTGGCAAAAGATGGGAAGAGCTGCTTCCGGAGCGTACATTTACGATGACCTCTGGTTCTGGTCTGCCGTTCAGCGGATTTCGTTGCATTATGGCCGTACGAAGACGAACGCACCATGTGCGTGCTGCGTGTCTCGCTAATCGACGGGTAAAGTTGTTGTGGCTGTTGTTATTGTTGTGTGTATTCCCTAGTGTCTCTATAACTGTACCCATACGACGGTGGTGCTAACCCTTTGAGGCTCTGCTGTCCCACTTGTACTGCATTGTAACCACGTTACCGCCGGCAGTAATAGTAGTAGCATTAGTAGTCGCAGCTGCAGTATCGGTAATGCCGTTCAGACTGTTGCTCATGCCCGTTGAGCCATAAATAGCCGTAGCAGCAGCCAAGAGGTGTGGGTGGTGGAAATGCCTTTCGTCAACAGCAGACGGGTATGCCGCCGTCGTAGTTGCCGTGGATGTCATGGCACACACCGACGCGAGCAGGGAAAGAAAGAAAGGGAAAAAAACGAGATGAAAAAAAGAGAGTACTGAGCACTGAGTGGTAGTGACGGGAGGAGTGAAAGAAAAGAGGAGCGGAGCGTGACCAGCTGATACTACTATTTACACGCTAGTGACAAGCGATCCAAATGCGTAAAAGACTTCGCGATACCCGACGAACGGCGTCGAGAGCGTCGAGCGTCGAGAGCGTCGAGCGTCGAGAGCGTCGAGCGTCAAGAGCGTCGAGCGGAGAGCGTCGAGAGCTGACACTCAGTGAAAACTCGAGGCAATTGATTTCCCCGTCAACCTTAACTGGCGCTGACTAAGATATCTACAGTAGACCACAATCAGCAACTAGATGTGTATACAGCCCCATTTGCAGATCAGTATTGAAGAGCAGTCAAGTTCAGAAGAAAAAGAACAAGCAACAAGAAACTATTCCCTCTTCCTCTTCCTCAGGCCACAACCTGTTCATACTCCTCCACAGCAAGCGGCGCATCGTCCAAAAGACTCTCCCCTAGGCTCCCACATCCGCACACTCGCAGGATACCCAAACCAATCCACGAAATAAATCACCTCCCCATCCTCCATCTCGCCCTTATCCAATATCCGATTCACAACATACACCTTCTCCGCCCGCGCGTTCCCCAATCGCCCAGGCTCAGGCTTCGGCCTCGTGCGCTGTAGTGCGCCGCACTTGCCTGTACCGGTACGTCGGTACAGGCCCCTCAGTACTCCATACAGTATACCATCGTGCGGCGACCGCTACACCTCCGCCGCTCCTTAAGACCTTCCAAACCGCCGCTCCTTGATTCGCGGCTCAACCAATACGTCCGCTGCCTCCCGTCCTTCGAAGACTTCCCAAACCGAGTATGCTTGGCCAGCCGCACTTTCTGATACGCGGGCGCCGGGAACGTTGCAGCGGATGTATCGGCTACGGCGGCAGAAGGATATCGAACCGTATAGCCGATGGAATATTCGTCGGCTCCTGTTGATTGGCTTATCCGACGTCGGGTAGTGGTTTTACAAGGTCCCAGGTACCACATTTCATGTTCATACCCTGCTGCTTCGTGCGCCGAGTCCGATTGTCGGACGCGGCGGCCACTCGCGTATTCCCCTTTTAGTATTATTGCCTCCCCTGACGTTTCATATTCGTGTGGTGCGACCACTTAGCGATCCGAGCGCGCCCGATGATGATGCGCCGCGCCAGTCACCGCCAGCCCGATCAGCGCGCGCTCGTGTCTTGGCAGCTTCGCGGCGCGCCCCGATCTTCGGGTCCGCACCGATTGCGCGCCTGTGACGCGCCGTCACTGTCGCCGTCTCTGTGACGCTCTTCCCCAGCATTCCCCAGTATATATAGACCTCATGTATGTAGTGTTCAGAAGCAGTAGTTCAGAATAGATCTCAGTGCACTCCTCTCATCTCTGTTACCCCCTTTTGCTCTCTATCGTCTTCACCGAAGATCGTGTGCCGTCACAAGATGCCCCCCCCCCCGTTTAAGGGAATAACAGGGGCACGTGCTCACTCGACACTGCGCAAGTGATCGGCAGAGCTATCCCCGGTCCTGGGAATCGGCAGCGCCATCGCCCTCTTGACAATCGGCGACACCGTCGCTCTCCTGGGAATCGGCGGCACCGTCGCTCTCCTGGTAATCGGCGGCACCGTCGCTCTACTAGTAATTGCCGCCGCTCGCAGGACTCGACAGCGCCGTCGCTCTACTACTTATTCGCGACGCCGACATCTTGACTCGTCGGCAGCTCTGTCTCGTACATTATCGGCGGCGCCCCCTCTATACGCAGATCATACCATAGCCCTTACGATTGAGCTCTCCCCACGACTGAGCACGCATCCTGATCGGCAGCAGTGCTTCCGGGTCAAATTGTCCGCCGCGGCACCGAGCTGTCCAGGAGGTTTAGCCACGAGTTGGATCCCTTCTTACCTCTCCGATCTTTGACACCGCCGACGCCTCTCTGTGGTCAAACGCCGTCGCCTTCGCCGCTGCTTAAGAGGGTCTGATAGTCTACAGCGCGTGCGCGCCGGTGGGCCCATGCACGCGGGAACACAGGACACCGAGGAAGCCGCGCCGTCTTCTGCGCAAATCGCTTACCGTACCCGCCTCCCTGCGTGCTCGACAGTATCCGCACGTACTTGTGCAGCTCGCACAGCGTGTGCTCCATATCCACCAACGTCATCTTCCGCTTCTCATCCTTCCCATTCCCATTCGAGAGCACTGCAGGCTCCCACCCCAACCTCGCGAAATGCCTCTTCTGCGTATCCGTCATCCACCTAATCAGCGCGCTTTCGCTTCCGCTGACCAAATCTGACGGCGAGAAGCACTTCTTGAGCCCCTTGACGGCTCCGACGCCCGCGATGACAAAGTCGTTCTCGCTGAAATTCACCAGGGGGTGTACGAGAGGTTGATAAGCAGCTGAAAAGCTACAAAAATCGCCCAAACCGGGGAACTGGTATATCACATCAAACACATTCGCCATGTACTTGCACTCCTTCAGCTGCCCGAGCAGGTTATTGCTTGTCATAATCTCCAACAATGCCAGGTGGTCCTTATGTGCATGGCTGTACCCCAGCTGCGGCGGGAACTTCTGGAACGCGCCCGTGTAGATGCTATCACCGTTATCAGCCGCCTTGAGCAGCACCCGCGCGTATTTCGCATGGTCATACGTCTTCCACGAGAGCGGGCCAAGCGCCTCTGCGAGAAGCTTGTACGTCTCGACGCGCACGAAGGAGCTGTAGAGCAAGACTCGGAAGAATAGCTCTTCCTCTTCTTGCGACCCACCCCTCTCGACCACTTCTTTGATGAGGAACTGCGAGCCGCGGTCTGCGACGCGGAAGCCGCTGCAGAATTTGCACTCCCGGAACACGCTCTTCTTGCTCCATCTAGCGACATTTCGGATTTTGTGTGTGTTTGGTCGTTTGCGTGTCGGGGGGAAGAGAAATATGAACTCACGGCTGCAGCTTCCCGGCCCTCCTCCTCTCCTCGACAGCATGTCTCTCAGACGCATACTCCCAGAACGTATCGGAAGCCGGCCTCGTCATGAGCGGCTTCCCATCCACTTCCACCGGAATTGATGCGAACTTGCGCTTCAGAGGAGGAGTCTTCACCGCTGTTGCTGCTGAACCGGGGATGGCTGTACTGCAGGTAGAACCGAGCCCACCACTCGTCGTTGGTTTCGGTTTCGGTTTCAGGTTTGCTACACGGACAACGCACACCTCGACGACTCGCACTTTCGAGTTCTCCTTATCATAGAGGGGGGATTTTGCCAAGTCGAGGAACAAACCGCCGAACCCGGTCTTCCGCAAATCCAGAATACTGGTTACGCTCTTGTCCGACTGAGCGCCATGCCCTTCGCGTTCTTGGGCTTTGCTCCCCTCGCCTGAGGCGTACACGTATCGTGCAGAGGTAAGCCAGACACAAACTGACTGAAGACCGACCGAACACGACGGAGGCGTTGTGAATAATACACGCGTCCGAGGTGAAAACAAGTTAGGGTAAACGTTGAAACTCCTGTGGGCGTTCTGATACCGGACAGGGAGTATAAAGTTCGAGGGGCTGCCTTAGAATACCTTTTGAGTAGTTAGCAGAGAGATACACCTAGACCAGAGGCAAGTGGAAATGAAGGGATAATGGAATATACGAGAGAAGGGTTGTATGAGGGCTGAGGAACGCGTGGGAAGCGCTCGAGGAATGGATCCCGAGGATGGGCTTCTCCCGAGATTGATGGTGGCGGTGCAAAGGCTAAATCGACTCTCCGGCTCAACTGCGAGCTCTGGACTAAAGCCGACTTACACAAGGCACGAGAACTAATCTAACTAAGGCTACGCTAGTCGAACCACCAACTCGAACGTGACTAATCGACCGTGCTAACTCACTGGGAAGCGATGGCAGCCGATCTCACTCGGAGTCTAAAGTGTCGGAACGCGGCATAACGATTCGAAACGCGATATGAAGGATGGGGACGGTAACTGAGCGACCTTAACGTGATACAAGAGACGGAGGGACTTTACGGTGATGAAAAGGGATAATATGGTGTCCTTTTCCGACGACAGTGGAGAGGGGAAGGTGTTACGAGACCGAAAGCACGCGGCACGCTAAATAACTGGGTTACGAGCGAAACCAGCGAAACCGATCGGAACACGCAATGAAGTTTCGATCCGGATGACAGAGACAGGATGGGTCCTTTATACGAACCAGGCGAACTATACGAATGTACGAACGGCTCTGCTGCGAAGAGAGGTCACCGATCGACTGTACAGAACACGAAATATCGTATATTATGCTTTAGAGACGAGAGAGTTTTCTATGAACAAGAAGAACTCGAAGCTGGGGGACTAGAGACCGTCTGAGAACTCCCTCCCCCACTACGAGATTCGTGCTAAATTTATACTAAGCGTCCAAACTGAGCCTCCCATCGGTCAGAAAACATAAGCCATAAGAAAAAAGGGGAACGCATATCACTTATCCACCATGGAGAGGGGCGCATATGAATGGTTAAGGGACACATAAAACAGAAAGAAACAATACTAAGCATGGTCGGAACGAGAGCATAAAGAAATAAACGGGACGCATATAGAAAGGTGAGATCATAAGCAAAGCCTTTGGAACCGGGTGTCTTTGAGCGGAACAAGTCGGAACTTGGGGAAAGACTTGGAAAGACCTCGGCTAGCCTTACAGGGCAAATCTGTGACATTTTGAATGGGAGAGGGACTGTGGATGACGCTGCAGGGTCAAATCTCTTTGTCAGGAGTACGGATCCGGGATCCGGAGACTTGTGATTGACGCGTGTAGGATCGTCGCGTGATTCTTCCGCCGTGTCTTATATGATGGCCGATCACGGAACGGTGCACGTGCCATTTAGACTATGGCGTTCTTGCTAAGTCCCCTCGCTCTAGCGAAACCAGTTGGAACTGGGCGAAACCAGTTGGAATACCGCGGAACTGGTTGTAACGACTTCGTATGCTCCCAAGCTTTAGTCTTACTCTTCACCGACTCCTTCAGTCCTTGTACAAGTCTCTCGACCGCGTTTCGTCGAAAACGAAGACCATCAAGGTGTCACCGGAGGAGATCTTTATCCACAATTCATTGTCTTCACCAGCGCCACCATTTGTTGAATTGAAGGTGCAGAATTCTTTCCGGAATATCACTGGAGAGGAGAAGGAAGACGCGGTGATAGACCTCAAGTACACAGGCATTTCGAAACCACATCACATACCAGGGGCTTGGGGAAAGTGTTATGGATTTCTGCGAGAGGCAGTGAAGGTGCTAGGTCCCGGGTGCATGTTACTTGCGTCTATACGGAGTGCCTCCAGTTGGAGAGATGGCTCAGATCTAAAGGAGTCTTTGATGGCAGAACTTTCGGCTGATGGTGACTTGTCCAGAGATTTCGTACTTTTAAATAATTTCCTTGAGAGATTCGCGCCGGACAGATACAGATTCACAAAAAATGTTTTGCTCTTCCCTATGTAGTATATTCTTTGCTTGAATTAAATTACGATATGTGCGATAGCAATGATATTTTAATAGTCGACAGTCTCGAGAGTGGAATAGAAAGGACCTTGGCACAACTCCTCGAATCGGGTACGGTTAATCGATGTGTAGAAGTCGATGCCCTCATAGACCACCCTCTTACTCGTCATCACTATCAGGTAACAACGAGTCGAGCTCCTCTTCCGGGTCTCGAGCCGGACCGAAGAGCCGTTCCAGTTCCATATTCTCGATGAATTTCCTTAGTTGTTCCTCTTCGACATCTGATATAGGCGGCGGAACGTTCATGGAATTGTAACTTTCATTCGGCCTGAACAGAGTACGAATCTCGGCCAACCAAAGCGGAGTCTTCTTCAGACGGCCGAGAGCTGGATACCACAGTCGGAAGAAGCAAATAGCGAGGTTTTGTTGTATATCCGCCTGTTTTGCGGCGTACGCTCTAAGACCCTCATTCAGCTCTTTGGAACCAAAATCCGAACTTATTCCTCGCTGGTCCCACTGCTTGGCTTTCCAGATGAGAAAGACCAGGGTTCGGCGCATCTCCTCCATTACAAGTTCGATCTCTTCTCGCCATCTGTTCCGTTTTGCACGAAGTTTTGCCCACTCGCATCGCAGATGTTCCCCCAGTGCAGGCAAGGAGCTGTCCGAGGTATCTATAGTGCCAGATGTGAGCCAGGTCCAGGAAGGGGGGGTCTGGTGTCCTTCGCCAGATTGCGCTTCCACGTCCCTACCAGGGTCCCGGACATCCTCGTTGCGGAGAACTTGAAATTTCTTTCTCCACTCGCCATCGGGCTCTAGCACTTCAAGCGCGTTCTGGGCCTTCCTGTAGACCTCCACGTACTGTTTGATCTTGGACTGAAAACGCTCAAACACAGCCTGGATTCGAGTATACGGACAGTTCCCTGTCTCTGATACGTGCATGTCTCGCATGACACTGACTGCATGAAGAGTTTGCCTATAGTTGCAGATTTTCTCTAGTGCATCGTCCGCTTGGCCGAGGCGAAGGCGCAGTTCGATTGATCGCAGCCTTGAATCGACCATCGAGGGAGATAAGGACGAAGGCAAGTATAGCGGAGCATGTTCCACATTGTTCGACGTTACATCGATAGTGGGGATGCCCGGAGCATTCTGACACGAGCTGTTTCCCTCAGGATCCTGGAATAAGAAATAAAAACAAATAGTGAGTTCTTGCGCGACTTAATCTTCTTACTTACAATGGGGTTTCTCCCAGAGACTGATGATGACATGCCAGGACTGCCTTCAGGTCGAATGGCCTCAGTCGTCTGGTCTTTCACCGCCTCGGATCGAAATACGGCCGCTCCGGGCATATATATGTCTTGAATCTTGCGCCATTTGATGATTTGACGACAGAGAGCGTCGCGTTTCATTTCAGACAAAGAGCGCACGCATGAGTCAGAGTCGATGGAAAATTGCAGGGCGATTCTAATAGGCCATTGGCATTAGTCACGAGTCGTGAATGAAAAGAAATGATGTGAGGCATACTGTTGAGCCTCGAGATCTAAACCACAGGACAAAAATTCCTTTTCGGACATGAACACAGGAGTCAAAGCTCCTTTTCTCGCGTCCTCGGCATCCTCCTTGGCGAACTGCAGGCGTATATCCTTCAGGGAAGAATCTTCAAAGAGGAGTAAGCTGATGTATAAATTTTAGCAAGAAATACTCACTTGATGTATTCTCATGAAATGGATTCGTGCTCGAGCAATCTGCGTACCACGCGAGAACCTCCGCCTCCCATTGAGAAACCATTTCTCGAGGGAACATCGATGAGAACTCTGCCAGGGCCTTTTTGCTCCTTGCACTTTCCTTGTTGGCCTCCTTAAGCATCTTCTTCAGCCGTGACCCAAGAAAAATATATTTTCTCCAGTTCCACCCCGTCCAATGATCGTTGAGGGTCTCCTGTCTTGCGTACATGCCCATTTCTCTTGTTTTCAAATCGGTCCAAGTCATCCCAACACGTTCCCCGTATGTGCGCCCAACGTAAGGCAAATAGTTCATGTTCTCACTTGCTTGGCATGACTCGTCATGAGCATAGAGATGAAATTTCGGAACTGCTGAGCGTATGTTGACTGTGGTACTATCGAGCCTCATGTCGTGAGGGAATTGCAACATCCTCTTCGTAAAATTCTGCTTCCATCGACATGCAATATGATATGAGACGAATAAATATTTCGCTTTACTGCGTTTGACCAAGGAGAGCAAAATATAATCGATGTTAGAGTAGCTACTAATCTGTCAGTAATTCGAAGAAAAACAATGAGGTTGGATACCGACCATTCACCCTTTCGCAGATTGCCTACACCACTTGGGAGTACAAATGCGTGTCGTCCGCAAACAACAGCCGCTACTCCAGTAGCGGCCCGATCCTCATTGGTATTTGCTTGCATGACAGCGTTGTGATGAGAGCGGCAAGTATTATCCTGGACAAGACAGGTAAGTGAGTCGAAAAAAATATGTGCATGACGAAGAATAAGCTTACTACGCGTGATGTCGGAAGAGTTTGAAGAGTGGCATTGTACCGAGCGTTGTCAACGTAGTAGGACCATCCCGGGGCTAGATCAACGTCCTTGATACCTCTGTCTTTGAGCCACAAGCAGAAGTTCCTGTCTACGGCCAAAAATTGCATATGAATCCATCTGGATGAAGCGTAAGGTACAAGCCATACGTTTATAAGCACTGTGCACTCACCGCTTTTCCGATGGTAGTGATTCCCATTCACGAGGTAAGTTACAGTCAGGATGAGGGCAAGCAGGACACTCGACAGTCAGCTCACCTTCCTCTGTCCCCGCTGCACCCGTTGCAGAGTGGCCGCGACCTGCACACTTCAACATCATGAGATGTTTCCAGAGGCAGATGGAAATCATGAAGTCATCGTATCCATACTGAGAAGACATGTTAGTAGGTAGCTGCGTGAAATACAAGACATTCCTTACAAATTCGTGTGGCTTGCTGTTGTCTGTACGGCGGAGCATTGAGAGATAGAAATCATGGGCATTGATCTTGCTCTGTAACGTGAGCTCGTGGAAGAGATCCAGAACATCAAAGGTGAATGCTGTTCTCGGCCGCTTTCTTGATGCTGAGAACAATCGTGATCGCAGAAGCTGGATGCGATAAGGAACGAATTCACCACAGTGGCAAAAGTCAATGTCGACACTGTGAAATCCCGTCATGTCCATGACAATGAAATCTTTGTGCCCAGGACTAGGTGTAATGCAAGACTGGCCGTAATGGCCCAGCTGAAAGCGGTAGCCAAGAGACTTGAGAGACGTTTTCTTGAAAAATTGACCAGTCCAGGACTTCATAAAATGATTAGACATGTCACACAGCCAACTCGGAGAAACGTGGCTCACTTCAATTCGGTGAAACGGCATCATCTTATGACTGTCACAGATGCACGTCTTACACAAAAGAGACACCTGGCCGCAGTCGATGCACCTATACTGTCCAAAATTTCCTGTTTTCTCTGCGCAGCTAGTGCACAGTCCGTCATCTCGACATCCCTGCCTTCCTTCGTGCCGTAGGATCTCGTTCAGGTAAGTATTGCGTTCCGGAATCCAGGAAAGTAATCGCTTCTACTGAAGGTTTATAATTCGGTATGCTGATCAAGACAAGATACTCACCTGAATTGTGCCACGACCACTCTTTATCCTACCAGACTCTTCCTCACTGGATGAATTGACAGTGTCGTTATCGTCTGAGGACCAGCCCGAAGTCAAGGGCCCAACACCACTGGGTATATCATTCTCTTTCTCCTCTTCAGCTGTATCCTCAGCAGTCCTCCGACGTGTAGGACGTTTCTTCGAGTGCTGGGCCGTGCCCTCTTGAAATTCCACCACCTTGCGCATGACAGAGTCAATCCACATGAATGCGTCAGTCACGACTTTGTCTTACATCATAAACTCTCAATCGCATTATCATGCTTCTCTTTTCCCATGAGTAACATTTGTACCAAGCACAGGGCAGGAGGAATTTTTTTAGGCAAGCATCTGCATGAAAAGTTCAGAGTGCCATTATTTATATTATTGGAAAAAAAAAAGCGCTGTAATCATCATCCGATTCGAAATCAATCTTATTCTTCTTGTCGTACATATTTCAACACGAATTCGAATGAACTAATTTAGTCCCTAACTGCATTCTGAACACAAGTTGCATTTCCGTTTCGCTGAACCAGGACATATCGTTCCTATACACATATTGGTCTCCAGTAAATCAGTTTAGACAACTGGACTTACCTGTTTGGAATATGCCCACTCGACTACCAGCCGCCCACCTCGGATTCTGCCGGACATTAACGGAGGATGGTATGAGATCAGGGTGACTTAAAAAATATATCCTGATGACCTGACCTTCTTGGTTTTGTTATCCCTCCTGAGCAGCATGAGACGGACGATGCTCAGGAGAGGGGACGCTTGACCAATTACCACTCCACGTCGTTTGTTGTTCCACCTGGGCACGAGACGGACGATGCTCCTCAGGAGAGGGGACACTTGACCAATTACCACTCCACGTCGTTTGTTGTTCCGAGAGACGACGCTGCTCAGGAGAGGGGGCCCTTGACCGATTACCACCCCACGTCGAAGGGGGAGGAGATAATGACATGGGGGACATGGGCGCGGAGTGATCGGAGATCCCGCCTTGATAATCACTCCCACCGCTCCCCAGAGACAACGGACTGACTGCCTGTCCACGACGGACCTGGAAGAGTTCGGTGATGGTTGTCTGTGGACCCCCAGCCTGGCCCCCAGCAGAAGGACTACTGCCGGTTGACCTACTGCCGGTTGACCTACTGCCGGTTGACCTACTGCCGGTTGACCTACTGCCGGTTGACCTTGAATCTGGGTCTGAGGAGGAGGGGATGCTACGATGATGCATTAGGGGAGAGCCCGTGGAGGGCCCCGACCGACCCGACGACGAGCCATACAACGAATATGTGAGATCGGGGACACCCTGGTGGGAACGACCCCCACGCCTTCTGCGGTTGGGGTGGTCGTGGAGGTATGCTAAAAAACCGAGGGCGCACTCCATAAAATCATCCTCATTCGGGCGACGCCCGCAATCCGTCGCATCTTGATTGGAAGGACTAGCAGCATCTTCAGCACCGGCGAGCAGTTCCGAAATTTCTCGTATCACATTTCTTATAGTGGAAGGCTGGGCAGTGCGTGTGCCTGAACACAAGCATGCATTGCCTGGATGAATGAGCGTCAGATCAGATCAATATTCATCAAAACGAGTGCGGACTCTGACCAGGTTGGCCAGTTTGCGCTAGACGATTATCGATAAGCAAAAACAGGAAGAAAGGTATATAACAAGTCTACTCACGGACTTGCAAATTTGGAAGTGGGGCGGTGTTGCGAGACCGCCTGGACGAGGATGAAGATGGAAGTGAGGCGGTGTTGCAAGCCCGCCTGGATGAGGATGAAGAGGAACTATAAGCCATTGATGCGAGTGGGCATTTGGTTTCAGTACAAGACTAGAGGGGTGAACCTAAGATCTTTTATATTGATCAAGTGGGAACATGCATATAACTGGACCAGTACTCACAGGACCCATACGAGAACCACGAATCCCGAGCCATGGGACCATGAAGGTATTGAAGAAGCGATAGTAAGAAGCAACAGTACCTGGGAGCATGTATAGTCGTTGTAGTGAACATGATACCAAATCAAGCGTTGTAGCCCCAACTTAAACATCTCATCGCCTGTCTGAGCATATCTGGAGGGGCTGGAATAGATCAGCTGGGCTGACCAGTACTGATTTAGTCCATCTTGTCGACTGTACTAGATAGAAATAGATCACAATTACCCTTGTGTTATCTGGGAGCCCTCACGTCTTTCTTCCTTCTCGACACCATCCACAATAGATTGTATTATGTTGTCCGTTATGGATTTGTGATTCCCAACGACCTGCCTGTCGTCCTGGTATCACATCAGCCGCCATCGCTTCTCTCGCTTCTCCCAGTACACTTCCGCAATTCGGTCATCTGCTTGCTCGAACACCCCTACCCTCCAAACACTTCTGAGAGAGGACGACTGACCCTTCCCACTCGTCATCATCGACATAAAGTTCGCAGTGAAGTCGGGGTCCTGTTGGTCATGTGGATCCGGCGAGAATCGAGCTCAACACACAGACAAAAATAATCAGATCCCAAAAAACAGAACGGCACTCTTAATTCTCGAATCACGGTTTGTGAAACTGACGGGCTGACTACCCGAGAACCTAAACTGAACAAACGGAGGAAACGGCGTTCTATGGTCTCGCCTCTAAATTAAGCCTGAAGAGATGGCAAGAACAAGTCAGTAATAATCAATCGTCGACACATACCTCCGTCATTCGTAATGTTGAAGAGCTTTATGATCTCAAACAGTGTCTCTTGGTCAACAGCAATGAACTTCTGGTCCCATTCGCGTGATATTGGTCATGCACAGAGATAGGCGTGGGTCGTTTTTTGTATTTTTTATGTCAACGAGCCGCATGTCAGACCATACAACCGCTTCTTCCATCCGTTCTCTAATTGCTGCTCTTCGTCCTCTGCTTGAGAATGTCGCCCATATGGCCTCCTGTGCAGAGGAGCATACATGTG
This sequence comes from Sanghuangporus weigelae, assembly GCA_033182465.1. Lineage (NCBI taxonomy): Eukaryota > Fungi > Basidiomycota > Agaricomycetes > Hymenochaetales > Hymenochaetaceae > Sanghuangporus > Sanghuangporus weigelae. Next base: position 2,639,989 of record CP137324.1, read on the forward strand.
AAGAGATGTGATTGCTAGTCACCAAGTAAGCCACCTCGTTGTTGTGGTTGAGTCAGACAACAGCGAGGGAGATCGACAAACCCTAGCCTAGCCTCAGCTTGATTACGGGATCCAGTCATGATGACAACGCCTCTGGGGATTTTAGTTCGACTACAGGTTCTGATTCTGTAATCTGATTAAAATTTGAGGTAATTGCTATATTTGGGATGGTTTACTTAATTCAAAACCCGTGACTTTAATATGGCACAACTGCTCTGCATGTCACGTAGAAGTTGTCTACTACTCTGCAAAATGAATACACAATTTTCCGACCAGTATATGCTTGTGAGGCACCTCTCCGAGCAGCAGTATCAAGCCGACGCTGCACGATCTTCACCTGTACAAGCAGGCTCGAGCCTTCCGCCCTCTACCTTGTCCAGTTCGGACACAGGACCGAGCCTCTCTGACCCGCCTTTGCCTGACCCTCTGCCTGTGGAGCAAATTGATGCACTAAAGAGTCGAGTTGCTCAGCCTGAGGTACGTATTGCTCAATTGTCACTATACTTCTTACTTACCAGGGCTGTCTTTGTTCTTCCCTCTATATGAAGGAGTTGACCGGTTTCGTAGACGACGAAGGAGATGGAGGCCCACAAGCGAGAAGAAATCAAAAGAAAGACTTTCTGTTGGGTGGGAAGTGCAAGTTTCTGTCAGCCGAGCAAAAAAAAGCTCGGCAGGAGCTTGCAGTACGTACCTTCATATTTTTTTTCGACTGACTATATGCGACTAAGAAACATCAGATGAGAATCAAACAGGTCATGAAAACGCTCACCAACAGAGGACAAGACCCTGAGAGCAGTGAGGATGCAGCCCAGGCCAGTCTTCCTGACCTTCCCGACCACCACCAACAACGGCCGAAGTTTGCTGAAGATGCAGAACTGATCAATGGAACCGTCGAGTTGGTACTTATTGATCACAGAGTGAGGACCGGCCGACTCGAGCTTGACTATATGTCTCGTAGCTTGTTCAATACTCATGTTCGTCAAATAGATCGATGAACAGACGGGCAATTTTTTGTGCGGCGATGTTCATTTCAACAAAGCCGACTTGTGTCAGCTTGCAACACTGGCCTTTAGGAACCAAAAAAGACAGTACCTGATGCAGCTGAACATCTCGATGAAGAAAGACAGACTTTGTATAGACTGTAGAGCTTCAAGAAACACGGACATGCATTTGTGCTCGACCTCCAACCTGAATTGTTATGTTTTCGGCATAAATGTTCAAGCAGTCATTCCGATTGGCATAATTTACCTTCTGGGTGTGTATTTCAGGTAACCATTAATAGACGTACATGCATTGTTTCAGGATCCTGATTTACAGTTATAATGGGACGACCAAGCACGAGAGTACATTGCACGCTGCTTTTAGAGTGTTGAACCCAGATGCAGTAACTAGAAGCCATCAAGAAACCTAGTCGACGTCGACATCAGAAACAAAGCCAAGGTCAAGATCAGCTGGGTCAGAACGCTGAAGCTTCGTCCAACAAGATTTCTTGTGGTCTTCGTCGTCTGACAGCCACGCCGTATCAACCATAAACGGCCAAACCACCTTCTTGCACTTTGGGATTTTGGAAGAGGTGTTGCCAATGAAAACCCGCCTAGTCCGGTGATGTGAGTTTGCCCGAGTTTCATTCTTAAGCTTATCCAGTCGCTTATAGACCTCAGTAAGCTGTACGAGTTCGTGAGTTGGCGTTGATAGCGACTCATCAACTGACCTTCGCTGAGCGAAACGCAGGCTTCCTCTCCTCCCACATCTGGACCTTCTGCGCCCTCTGGGTAAGTCCAGTGACCGTAAAACGGATCGTTCGCGCCATTTGCACGACTTCTTCTCTTTTCTTCAGTTCATCATCTTCCTCATCTTCGTCTGATTCTCCTTCATCACTCGATGGGTTCGGAATGTCCGTAGAGTCTAGTTCACTGAGGAGCTCTGTCATGCAGTCCGATTGAAAAATTTCGGCTGGCAAATCCATCCATAGAATGTGGTGCAACCAGCTAGGCCGAAGGGAAGTGCACAATTGGGAAGTAGCTCGCATTGATATAGATAATGAGTAGGAGCACTTGCACAAACAGGTACACGTTGTAGTGCGCCGCACTTGCCTGTACCGGTACATCGGTACAGGCCCCTCAGTACTCCGTACAGTATACCATCGTGCGGCGACCGCTACACCTCCGCCGCTCCTTAAGACCTTCCAAACCGCCGCTCCTTGATTCGCGGCTCAACCAATACGTCCGCCGCCTCCTGTCCTTCGAAGACTTCCCAAACCGAGTATGCTTGGCCAGCCGCACTTTCTGATGCGCGGGCGCCGGGAACATTGCAGCGGATGTATCGGCTACGGCGGCGGAAGGATATCGAACCGAATAGCCGATGGAATATTTGTCGGCTCCTGTTGATTGGCTTATCCGACGTCGGGTAGTGGTTTTACAAGGTCCCAGGTACCACATTTCATGTTCATACTATGCTGCTTCGTGCGCCGAGTCCAATTGTCGGACGCAGCGGCCACTTACGTATTCCCCTTTTAGTATTATTGCCTCCCCTGATGTTTCATATTCGTGTGGTGTGACCACTTAGCGATCCGAGCGCGCCCGATGATGATGCGCCGCGCCAATCACCGCCAGCCCGATCAGCGCGCGCCCGTGTCTTGGCAGCTTCGCGGCGCGCCCCGATCTTCGGGTCCGCACCGATTGCGTGCCTGTGACGCGCCGTCACTGTCGCCGCCTCTGTGACGCTCTTCCCCAGCATTCCCCAGTATATATAGACCTCATGTATGTAGTGTTCAGAAGCAGTAGTTCAGAATAGATCTCAGTGCACTCCTCTCGTCTCTGTTAGCCCTTTTTGCTCTCTATCGCCTTCGCCGAAGACCGTGTGCCGACACAAGACGCCGCCCCCGTTTAAGGGAATAACAGGGGCACGTGCTCACTCGCCACTGCGCAAGTGATCGGCAGAGCTATCCCCCGTCCTGGGAATCGGCAGCGCCGTCGCCCCCTTGATAATCGGCGACACCGTCGCTCTCCTGGTAATCGGCGGCACCGTCGCTCTACTAGTAATTGCCGCCGCTCACAGGACTCGACAGCGCCATCGCCCTCTTGACAATCGGCGACACCGTCGCTCTCCTGGTAATTGGCGACACCGCCGCTCTCCTGGGAATCGGCAGCGCCATCGCCCTCTTGACAATCGGCGACACCGTCGCTCTCCTGGTAATCGGCGACACCATCGCCCTCCTGGTAATCGGCGGCACCGTCGCTCTACTAGTAATCGCCGCCGCTCGCAGGACTCGACAGCGCCGTCGCTCTACTACTTATTCGCGACGCAGACATCTTGACTCGTCGGCGGCTCTGTCTCGTACATTATCGGCGGCGCCCCCTCTATATGCGGATCATACCATAGCCCTTACGATTGAGCTCTCCCCACGACTGAGCGCGCATCCCGATCGGCAGCAGTGCTTCCGGGTCAAATTGTCCACCACGGCACCGAGCTGTCCAGGAGGTTTAGCCACGAGTTGGATCCCTTCTTACCTCTCCGATCTTTGACACCGCCGACGCCTCTCTGTGGTCGAACGCCATCGCCTTCGCCACTGCTTAAGAGGGTCTGATAGTCTACAACGTAGGTCGAGAATATCAAATAATCCAACATAGTGGCAGGAGGAACATTGCAGAGCAGTACTACAGTGCATATCACGTAGAAGCGGCAACTCTGCCGAGCTCGTAAATTTCAATTTTTTTGCAAAATCTCTCGGATCTATCAGGAAAGTAGCTAAAATGTACATTTTTTTGCATTTTCAAAAAATGCCAAGACTGTTTCAATTTTTTTTGGAAAAAAAAAATCATGTGAAATTCAAAAAAAAATCCTGGCACGTCTGGACAACTCTGCATGGCCTGTAAACACTTCAGAATGCCGTTCCCGTAAATATGCCACTGGGAAATACAAGATCTCGTATAGCAAAGCAAAGAAGGTTTGCTAGTGGCAAGACCTTTAGCAAGACTGACACAGCTGACGGAGATATACTATCATAGAACCCCTCTTTTCAATTCTGGCCTCCTGCAACTCAATGAATTTGCCTCGAAAAAAAATCTCACAGTTCTCCTACAAGCAAAATATACTACCTGAATTTTTTCAAGGATGAGTTTAGCTGGTGTTGAGCCCACAATATGGATTTGAAAAGAGGGGGAACTTGAAAAGAAGGGTTTATATCAGTTCAAAAAGCCCCCAACAGCTTAATAAGTCAAAAGATCGACGCACCAATTAAATAATTCCCTTTTCGGGATAAGTTATTAATACTTTTGCCAAGATGTTTCAATTTTTGTCTCGAAAAAAATTCCCCCCCACTCAATGACTCATAATAAAAACATGACCAAGTAACTATATAGTATTGGACTCCCTCTATCTACTACAAGTCACTGCATATTAGGGGTCACTAACACGGCCCCATGTAGATGTGTGTACCCAAGATAAGGAAATCTAAGCAAAACTCTGTATTAGATCACACGAAAAGAATTGTGTAGAACAGGGTATATTATCTACACAAATATACATGTTTTTCTGTAGATCACCTAACATGGAATCCTGTGTATATTTGACCAGGTGACTCGCTACCTGGTTAGATTGTGAGAGTTGGTGTATAAACTAGATCTGCCTAAGTGAGCTACGCAAATCTACACAAATCGCGAGTGTCAGTATATGACGGACTTAGATACATTCTCGACGCGTCGCCCTCTTTGTCTTCTTGTCACCACCATCGTGCCACTCCATCCACCCCCAGCACCTACAAATCATCACCGTCCCTGCTTCATCCACCTCATCCACGACTATCTCACTATTTTGACAGCATTGTCACTGAGGCCGTCATCACTGTCCCGGCTTACTTTAACGACTCGCAATGTTAGGCAGTGAAAGATACCAGTATCATTGCTGGCATCAACGTCCTCCTAATCATTGGTGAGCCGACTGCGGCTGCTATTGCAAACGGTCTTTACAAGGAAGTACAGGGCGAGCGCAATGTCCTTATTTTCGACCTTGGCGGAGGTATCTTTGATGTGTCACTCTTGACCATTGAGGAGGGTATCTTCGAAGTAAGGGCCACCGCCGTGACACCCGTTTGGATGGTGGGGACTTTGACAACCGCCTCACAAACCACTTTGTTCAGGAGTTCAAGCACAAGAACAAGGGGAGTATGTATTTTTAATTCATTGCGATGACGCACGATCACGATATTGAGTCTGATTTTCTTAGATCTCATCGAACCTTTGTGCTCTTCGCCGACTCCGTACTGCTTGCGAGCGTGCGAAGCATACGCTCTCGTCGGCAGCGCAGACGACCATCGGGACTGATTTGCTCTGAGAGGGTATCGACTTCTACACCTCGATTACCCGTGCACGATTCTTGAGCCTGTCGAGAAGGTTATCCAGGACTCCAAGATTGACAAGTACAACGTCCATGAGATTGTCCTTGTCGGCAGCTCCACCCGTATCCCTCGCTCGTGTCTCACTTCTTCAACGGCAAGGAGCCATGCAAGTCTATCAACTCAGATGAGGCTGTTGTATACTGTAAAGAAATCCGAGATCTTCTCGAAGAGCACTAACAGACAGCCTGTTGTGATCATTCAGGTGTACGAAAGTGAATGTGCATCATTTCTGACTTCTTCGATGGCAGGGAGCCATGTAAGTCTATCAACCCAGATGAGTCTGTCGCGTACGTACGGTGCTGCCGTCTAGGCTGCTATCCTCAAGGGTCACACCTCGGAGAGGACTCAAGACCTCCCCTTGCTGAGCCGTGTCTAAAGTTCTTACTGAGAGGCTTTGGTAGTTCACATGTATTTTGATATTTTCTAATCAAATATAATTATAAATTGGTCTGAAAACGGAAAACAAAATTTCTGAATGCCGAGGCAGCAAAGCAGAGGGTAAATGTATGCAGGCCTACACATGAAAATGTAGGTCATGTACACATATCTACACATATGTGCTGCCTATTTCATCTACATGGTCCGAGCTAGAACAGTGCTGGTTAGACGATCACAATTTAACCCGGATCTCGTGTAGATGATGTACATAGCTCGTGTAGTCGCGGGTTATGTGACCTACCCAAATCTACACGGACATGTAATATATTTCTTACAGCGGTTTGCGTTAGTAATGGCACTCTGGACTTTTTTTGAATGAAGAGAACTTGTTTCAGAAGCGGATGGGAAAATGGACTTCGCAACTTCTGGCATGCCTTCCACCTTTCCTCTCGTACTCCATTTTGTCTCGAGCTCAATTCTCAACCAAATTGCTCAGAACAAGCTTGTAAATTAATTATTGACTGTCTACTGCCTATCAAAATTTGAAAGAAATGATTTGATTAGTAGAATAAAATTGAATGCCTTCTGATCTTGAGGTAGTAGTGGGTAGGAAGCACCCAAGGAGATCTGCATTAGATATCGCCATTGAGAAAAATTGTGCTTTTCTCTTTCTATAAGTAACACATGTAAACCAAGTTTCAGTGAAGAAGAGTCGTAATTGATGATTTTGTGATGCTGTTGACCCTCAAATCCAGCCAAAATTTTCACTGAGGCCGCTCATCACGTGGTATAATTTGTCTCTACTTCACTCAAAATCACCTGGGAGTGCCATTATTAACGCAAACCGCTGTAATACACAGTGAGTGTTTTTGAAGCAATATATGCATTTGTGAGGAGGAGTAAAGTTGTGAAATTGACGCGACTGGGTTAGGCTTAGGCTTAGGGTTAGGCTTAGGGTTAGGCTTTTGGGTTAGGCTTAGGGTTAGGCTTAGGGTTAGGCTTAGGGTTAGGCTTAGGGTTAGGCTAGGGTTAGGCTTAGGGTTAGGCT